>JAVTVJ010000132.1:4721659-6191027 GCA_034509425.1 Eopsaltria australis | reverse complement strand
GGCATGGCACACAGGGACATAGGCATGGCACACAGGGACATGGGGATGGCACGCAGCCTCCTGGCCTGGCTTCTTTGGAAGCCTTCCCTTTGAGACCTCAGCTGAGCCCTGGCTGTCGTGGGACAGAGGAGGAGGAGGAGGGGGATGTGCCAGCCCCGTGCAGGGAGGGCTTTCCTTGGCCATTCCCCAGGATTTTGGGAACGTGGGTAACACGTGTGTCTGGAGGGCAGTGGTGGGTCTGGGAAGCGAGGTCCCAGCCTGTGCTGCAGAGCTCATCACAGGGTGAGTCTTGGAGAAGGAGAGAGCAAAGGTGGGAGGTTCTGAGTTGGGAAACGAGGGGTGGAGCACCAGGAAAAAACAGGGAATCCTTAGGGGGAAAAAAGCATGGCCCAAGGGAAAAAGAAAGCTGTAGCAGAAACCCATCACCCCAGTGAGTTACTCTGCAGTCAGATCCCTGTGAACCCTCCACAGTGAGATTCCCAAATTGGGATTGTGGCTCTGGGGCTGAAGAAAAAAAATCTTGCAATAAAAGGTGGATGGTGTGAAATTCCAGGTTTGTGGATGGGAAAAAGGAAACAAGGAGCAGCAAACCTGAGCAGTGGGAAAGACTGGGATTCACCTTGGGGGTGTGGAAACAGCCAGGTTGCCAGAATTACTCCTTCTTATTCCTTCTTCCTCTGGAAACATGTCCCTGTGGATCCTTCAGTGCTGAGTTGTTCTGCCAGAGGAGCCCTGTGTGTCCAGCTGGGAGTTTGCAGAGCAGGGATTGCTGGTTCTTCCATTCCCAAAGGAGCTCTCCTCCTCCTCCTCCATTTCTGAGCTTTCCTGTCTCTGCATCTGTTTAACCCATTGGTCCATTAATTTCTTATGCACATAAGAAATCCTGAGCAATCCTGAACACCTTATCTCCTGCCCAGGGAGGAACATCTTGTGTGGAATGGCAGCAAGGGGATGAAGTAAAGCCAGCCTGGGTGGCTCGGGATGGGATCCCATGGGCTTTCCATGATGGATGGGAGCATTCCCGAGGCTCCAGGCAGGTGAAGGGGTCTCCCCTGGCCCTGGGGGTGACCCTGGGGGCAGGTGTGGGGCACAGGCAGCTGCTCAGGGATTGCTGAGCTCCAGTTCCAGCCAGGTGTGACCACGGGGCTGGAGAGATCCCGAGGAGCTTTGAAGGCAGTTCAGGAGCTGGTGCTGGGGCTCCAAAGGACATTCCCGTGAGGTTCCCCAAACCAAGGGGGATTGGCAACGCTTGGGGAATATTTCTCAGGTTGAGGTGTCTCTGATCAGTCACAGTGGTCATGGAACGGGCTGGGGGCAGGTGAGGCCACTCTGGGGCCAGAGCCACCAGTTCAGGCATGGAGCAATCAGGCATGAATCCCAGAAAGTCTGGGTTGGGAGGGACCTTAAAACTCATCCCATCCCACCCCTGCCGTGGGCAGGGACACCTCCCACTGTCCCAGGCTGCTCCCAGCCCCAGTGTCCAGCCTGGACATCCTTGGGCACTGCCAGGGATCCAGGGGCAGCCACAGCAAATCTGGGCACCCTGTGCCAGGGCCTGCCCACCCTGCCAGGGAACAATTCCTGCCCAATATCCTCAACCCAAATATTTTCAACCAACCAGGGAAGTGTCCCATCCCTGGCAGTGCCCAAGGCCAGGCTGGACAGGGTTGGAGCAGCCTGGGGTAGATGAAGGTGTCCCTGCCCATGGCAGGGGTGGGAAGAGAGGATCTTGAAGGTCCCTCCCAGCCCAATCCCGTGTTCAATCCGTGCTGCCAGTGCCTTGCTCCTGGTGCCGCCCTGGCACAGCAATGCCAGAGGCAGAGCAGAGCTGAGCTCCAGGAGTGCAGCCTCAGGTGCCAACAGAGCTCACCTGGGGCTCCTGCTCTGGGCCCTGAAGGTCCCAGCTGGGCAGCAGGACTGGAGCCATGAGATGCCTGTGAGGGTGGAATGCCCTGGAAGTGCCCAGCTCTTGGCTCTGCAGGAGCCGGGTGGTGGCTCCAGGTGGGATCAGTCACGGGTGGGGTGAATCACGCAGCCACTCTGTCAGGCAGGATGCTCAGATAAGGTGTTCAGAGGCACCTGCATTGGGAGTGGGGGAGTTTTCCTTGGGCTGGGCATTAATCCAGCATGTTCAGCACCAGCTTAAAGCTGCTTCTGCATTAAACTGGCCTTAACTGCTGGCATGAGGTGGGACAGTGCTGGTGGCACGGGGACAGTGGGATGGTGCTGGTGGGACAGGGATGGTGCCCAGGGAGTGGTGCAGTGGGACAGGGATGGTGCCCATGGGGTGATGCCAGTGGGACAGGGCTGGTGCAGTGGGACAGGGATGGCAGGAAGGTGCTGGTGGGACAGGGCTGGTGCCCATGGGAAGGTGCCGGTGGGACAGGGCTGGTGCAGTGGGACAGGGCTGGTGGGACAGGGATGGTGCAGTGGGACAGGGCTGCTGCCCATGGGGTGGTGCAGTGGGACAGGGATGGCAGGAACGTGCCGGTGGGACAGGGCTGGTGCCCATGGGCCGGTGCAGTGGGACAGGGATGGCAGGAAGGTGCCGGTGGGACAGGGCTGGTGCCCATGGGCCGGTGCCGGCGCTGTCGGAGCCCCGTGGGCCAGGCCGTGCCCTCAGCACCCTCAGCACCCTCAGCACCCTGGTGTGTCTCGTTGCAGCTCCGGCCTTGCCCAGCACAGTCCGGCAGCGCCTGGTGGAGCCGCAGCACGGCCACGGATCGCAGAGGTTGGTAGAGGGGCTCCAGAGCGTGCCAGGGCAGCCCGAGGCGGGCCCCGCGGCCCCGTTCCGGGCGGGCCGAGTGTCCCTGCGCCGAATGCACAGCCTCACCTCCGGACAGTCCTTCAGCTCCGACCTGCCCGGCTCCAGCCCATCGCCTGCCTCCACCTCCTCCACCTCCTGCTCCTCATCCACCACCACTGCACCTGCTCCTGCTTGCCATGTCCACCCTATCTATTACCATCACACCACCTCTTATTTCCTCCAGATGGATTCCATCCCCGACCTGCCCCCTCCTGATGTCACCTCTGGAGTTCGCTGTCGTACTGGGAGCTTTGGGTATATTGCTGTTTCTTTTCTAGCTGCCTCCTGCCTGCTGTGCCTCAGAGCTGACGCTTGCTCGGGTGCTCTTTCTCCCACATTCCTCCTGCCCTTCTCTTTTGGGCCTTTATTCCATGATTTATCCACGTTTGTTCCTTCCACTGCTCTCCCGAGCTGCTGGAGCCTCTGAGGAGGATTCCATGGGCCATCCCCATGCCCACGAGCTCAGAGGGGCGTTCCCAAGGTGCTCTGCTGTTGTTCCACTGCAGCTGAGCAAATGAGAATTCCCAGGTGCTCGGTATTCCCTGTACAGGGGGATGTGAGGAGCTGACAGAACTGATCACCAAAGCTGGCCTGATTTGAGGCCTGGCCGTCCTTGGGGCCTCACAAGTGAATTGCTAAGGGAAAATGAAGAATGGGGATCACGAGGGAGCAGTTGGAGAAATTTGGAATTGTTTTCAGAGGTGCTGGAGCAGCAGTTCAGGAGTGACTCCTACCTGGTAGGGATGGGGGAATGGGGGTGTTTTGGCTAAGGAATGTCTGAGGAGGGAGTTGGAGCTGCTTTTGTTGGCTTTAGCTTGGTCCCTTTCAGTTGGCTCTTCAGAGACCTGACACATCCCAGGGCCTGGTTATCCTGCATCCCTGAATCCCAGAGCTGTCCCAGTTCCCTGCACTGGCCATAGGGAGGGGCAGGAATCCTGCCTGGTGCTCCAGGGGGCCCTGCCAGCCCTGCCAGGAATGTTGTGTGTCCCCAGCACAGGAGCAGGTTCCTCGGGGGGCTTTCACCCGATCGAGATCCTGGATCCCCATCCCAGGGGTCACGGATGCAGCCAGCCCCAGGTGTGGGGTCCCTGCAGGTGTGGATCCCTGGGATCAGGGCAGTGGTGTGGTGTCCCTGCAGGTGTGGGATCCCCGGTGTGGGGTCCCTACAGGGGTGGATTCCCTGGGATCAGGGCAGTGGTGTGGGATTCTCTGGGATCAGGGCAGTGGTGTGGGATTCCCTGGGATCAGGGCAGTGGTGTGGGATTCCCTGGGATCAGGGCAGTGGTGTGGGATTCTCTGGGATCAGGGCAGTGGTGTGGGATTCTCTGGGATCAGGGCAGCGGTGTGGGATTCCCTGGGATCAGGGCAGTGGTGTGGGATTCCCTGGGATCAGGGCAGTGGTGTGGGATTCTCTGGGATCAGGGCAGTGGTGTGGGATTCCCTGGGATCAGGGCAGTGGGATGTGTGCTCGTGGTCTCAGGGCTCCCAGGCACTCGATGCAGGCAGTGGCAAGGCTGTGATGGATTAGGGAATCCTGTCCCTGCCACGTGCTGCCTGTGGCCCTGGACAGCTCATTCCATCTCTGTTCCATGCTTTCTCCATGGCTGAATTAAAAACAGGCTCCTGATCCTCAGTGTTGGGGAGCAGACTGCTGGGAGAAGGCTGGAAGTGTCTGGGTGAGGCAGAGGATGGGGGAAATGTCCTTCCACCATTATTTCTCCAGGCAGGGAAACATTCCCAGTCACCACATCTTCACCCATCCCAGCACGTTGTCCCATTATCCCCTGAGCTGAGGGTCCCTCTGCCCTCGGATGTTGGGATCTCTCCTGGCCTTGTTCAGTTTCTGGTTTGGATGTTCCACCCCCTCCCTGCCCCCTGTGTCTCAAAGCTGAGCAGCCCCAGGCACATCCTGGAGTCTGGAATATCCAGGGGGAAATTCCTGCACCTGCTGCACAGTGGAGAATTAAAGAGCAGCTCTCAGTTAATTCAGTAATGGTTGGTTGAGGATGATGAGAGGCAGCGTAATTAATTAACTCCTACCAGTGGGAGCTCAATTGCAGCTGTCCCAGTTGCACTGGTAGAAGCTGGGAATGCTGCTGGTCCCTGCTTCCATTGCCTCCCTGACTCTGCAGGAGGGAGATCCCGTCCTGGCAGCCTGGGGCTCACGTCCTGTGTCCAAAATAGCTGTTAAAATGTGATTTATTTCCACCTGAGGCTCCAAATTCCTGCCCAGGACAAAGCCTGAGTTCCTGCAGACCCCCTGAGAGCAGCAGAGGGGAACGGGATCTGGCTTGGGGCCCCCAGGGAGGGAAGGGGATGGTGCCACAGGTCATTAGAAGGGAAGAAGTGGGAGGTGCCCTTGTTCAGAGCTGGTCAGCACTGGGTGCCAGCAGGACTGTCCTCTCCCTGCTCCCCTGGGGGATGCAGGGGATGCGATGGGCTCAGAGCCTCCCCCTGGGATTTGCTCCAGCTGCACCACAGCAGGCGACTCCCCCCACCTCATCCATCCCTGCTCCTCCCAGCAGCGGAAATGAAGAGTTGGGTGCCCAAAGATGGGGTTTTGTCACTGCTAATTGTTTTATCCAACGGCATCATTAGCAGATTCTGCTTTGATGCATCCCTAAAGCGCCGCTGCCGGGCCCGTGGATTGCTGCTCCTCCTTGATACCCCCGGTCCTGGAGGCCTTTCCACCCATGCCTCGAGCTCCACAGCCTCCTGGGGAGGCTCAGAAAGGCCTCCCAGGGCATCACTCCAAGGACCAGAGCAGAGCCCCAAAGATTCCCGGCTCCCTGGGTAGAAGGAATGTGCCACCCTGACTGAGGGGGCTGCTGGAGCTCTTTAGCCTCTCCCACGTCCAGCAGGTGCCAAGGCTGGGCAGAGCTCACAGGAGAAACCTCTCCGAGGAGCTGCCCCGAGCAAGGCTGGGGATGGCTGTCTCCGGAATCCTGCTGGGTTATCCCTGCAGGGAGCCACTCCCTCACCTCCTCACTCTTTGCTTCTCTTTTGCAATTGGCTTCAGAGGATCCGGCGCCAATAAGGTCAGAGCGGTTCCTGCCCGAGGCGGCTGCGGGATCGGGGGGGAGAGGGGCTGGAGGGGCTGGGTGTGCACAGAGGTTTCTGCTGCCAGTGCCTGCCTCAGGTGGACAAAACTGATGGAGATGGGAGTGTAGGACCAAATCCCCATGCCCAGGCCCTTCTGCAAGCAGGAAGGGAGGTGGCAGCCAAAGCACAGGGAAGGGAGAGAGTCAGGAATGCAGGGAAATGAGTAATTCACAGCTCTCGCAGGGTGGAAGGGAGGAAGCTGCTGTTGGGTTTGCGTTGAGGCTGCGCCAAGCTCAGCCCCACAGCAGATTGGGGAATTTGCCTTAAGAAAAGCCTTGGTCCCTGGTGCCACATGCACAGAGCCCCAGAGCCGAGGGTGCTCCGAGAGCCAGGCACGGAGGGAGGAGGCAGCGAGGGCTCTGTGGCTGCTGGAGCACAGGCAGGGCAGCTCCTGGGCCATGCCGGGCTGGACCCGAGCAGGAGCACCCAGAGAAATCCCTCGTGGGCTGCAGGGCCAGGGAAAAACAGGTGTTTGTTCTCCATCCTCCTCCTGCTCCTCCTCACTCCCAGGCTTCCTGTACTCCAGGCTTTCCTTATTCCATGCTTTGCTCTCTGCTTCTTTTGTTTGCCATCCCCATCTCTTCACCCTCCCTGCGTCCCTCCCTGCTCGGGTGGATCCTGGTGGGGTGGGAGGAGCACAGGAGAAAGGACAGGTGGAAGCACAGGAGGAAGCAGAGCCATCCTGCCTCAGGCAGGTGAGCACCAGCGGAGTCGCTCTGTGGAGGTGGTAGGAGTGCCTGGATCCATGGAAAAGAGCAGGGAGCAGTGCTGGGATGGAGGAAGGCTCAGGCTCCCAGGTATTTCCCTGTCCAGTTGCTGCTCCATGGTTTCCAGGAGGGATGAGCTGCCAGGGGCTCCTGCTGCTCTGCAGAAACTCCTCCTCTGATCCCTTGCTGGGATCCCACCGAGGCCAGCCGTGTCCTGGGACAGCTTTTCCTCTTAACAATGTGCCGAAACAGCTCAGGACCATAATCCTCACGGAGATCAGTGGGATATAGGCCAGGCCTTGGCTGAGCCTCATCCGGGATGATGGCAGCATCCTGGGAATGCTCTTTCCTCCCTCTTGTGCTGGCATGGACTCAGGAGTGTCCACTCCTTTTGCTGTCTCTGACCCAGCCAGGGTGATCCCGGGAATCCTGGAATCGTGCACTTCCTTGTGGGAACCACCAGGAAAAGGCTCATTTGGGGCTGAAGAAAATCCCAGCAGAAGTTCCTGGCCATTGGTGTTCAGCTCCCAAAATCAGCCCCTGGTGCCACAGTAGGAATGCAGGGGGTCCCTGTGCCTGTGCCCGGTGTCCTGGTCTGTCGGGTGTCCCTTGGATTGTCCCTGGCGTGGTGGGATGTTCCCAGAGCCTGGCACAGCAGGGTGGGCACTGCTGCTGTCACCAGGCCTTCCCTGTGTCCTTCAGGAATATATTCCAGAGTACAGCTGGAGAGATTGTGCATGAGGAGGGTTAGCTCAGACCACTGGAATATTTGGGAACTGTTGCTCTTGGGCATCGGCTCCTTCAGTCCCCCCCAGAGGGAGGAGCTGGGGCTCCAGCCAGGTGTGACCCATGCAGAGCCAGCATCCACTCCAGGGCAGAGGATCTGAGGAACAGCCACACCAGGAATGGGGACATGGACCCCCCAGCCAGCCCTGGACCCTGTGCTGCAGGGACAGCAGTCCCAGGAGGTGACACAGTGGCCGTGGTGTCACCGAGGCCCTGCCTGGCTGCTGCTGTCCCACCTCCTGCAGCGCAGGACCAGCTGTCCTGGGATCAGGTTCCCAGTGTCTGCTCTGGGAAAAAATCCTGGAGCAGAGCGTGGCTCCATCTGCTCTCGTCATTTTCTGCACACGCTGCCAGCGCTGCAGGACTGCTCTGGTCCCTGCTGGATTGAAACCTGCAGGACTGATGGGACAGGGAACGGCTGTCCGGAGCCCAGCCAGGAGCACTGACCCTCCTCACACATCCTTGAAGTCTCCTCAGCTGAAAAAACCCATTTTTTGCTGTATTTGCTGCTCTCCTGCTGTTTAAAAGGATTTATATCATTGACTCTCACTTGGATGGATCCCTGTGGGATTGTGGCAGCCAGAAGGCTGGATTTCCTGGGTTGGATTTCCTGGATAAGAAGATTCTTCGGTGGAGCTGGGACACTGAGTGTGAGGGAGCAGGTGGTGCTGTACCCCCATCCCCAGCCAGGGCACGCTGGGGCCCTCGGCACTCTCCCACCTCCTCCATGGCCTGAGTCCAGAGTAAGCACTGCATTCCTGGCAGGATCCCATCCTGCCTGTCCCTGCTCCTGGCTCTCACCAGCACCATTCCCATGCCAAGGTTCTGCCCCACAGCCTCACTCCTTCTCCCAGCTCTGCTGGGCCCTGGCACCGGGCTGGTGCCAGCCCCTGCAGCCAAAGTCTGCTTTGTTTGCCTGGAAAGGGGGCCCTTCCCAGGGATTTGTAACAAACCTCTGGGAGTGGGTGTTCAACCCTGGCAGCATCTCAGCAAGGGCTCAGCAGGTGCAGGTGGGAGCTTCTGCCACCTTCCCTGGGAGAGGAGTGTCCAGGCAGGAATTCCCAGCAGGAATTCCCCTTTTGCAGGTGTGGTGAGCCATGAGCCAGAAGCATTTGGGAAGAGGGGAGACTCCTGAATTCCTTAAAGGAGTTGGAGGCTGTGATGGCAGTGACATGGCAGTGCCATGTTCCATCTGCAGGCACTGAGGCATCCCGAGGTCTCCCAGCCCAGGTGTGTGGCTGTGTCCATGTTTTGGGATTCGGCTCCAACTTCCCCATATTCAGCCCCGCTGTGTTCCATGGCTGCTGCTGTTCCCCAGGCCCAGCTATCCCAGTTGTCCCAGTTATCCCAGTGACAGCCTGGGGCCGCCGGCCGTGACGGTGACCTTCCGCAGTGCCCGCCGGTGGCTCCACGTGTGTGATCTGTGATCCATGGCAGTTGTGTGCCTTGGAGGGGCTCCAGCTGCTCCCTCAGAATAGCCGTGGATCTCACACCATCCGGACTGTTCCATTCTCTCCGCTCTCCCGGGATCGGCCGGGCTCGGCTCCGTGTGCCAGGACAAGGACAATGCCAGCACTGCCCGGGGCTCTGCTGCTGGGGAAGAGAAGAGCTGAGGTGTTCTCCACAGCTGGGCTCCCCCAGTGGATCCATGGCTGAATCCCAGCCACCCATGGGGTCTCGTGGTGCCCATTTCCTCTCTCTGTTCCTGTGGAGCTGCTGAACGAGGGCCTGACTTTATTCCATGGGTTTTGTTAAAGAAATGCACCTGTTCCAGTACGAGGAGAATGTTCTGGGCCTGTCCAGCCTCCCCTTGCCCTGACAGCAGCCTGTGCCATCACGTGTGTGGAGAGCAGTGAGGAGAGGCTTCCTCAGAGGCCAGGACTGGGACCAGCGCTGGGAAACATCATCAGTGACAGGGACACTGGGATCCAGGGCCAGGGACACGGAGCTGGTGCTGTGCTCACTGCAGGGAAGGGATGGGCAATCCAGAGGAACCTGGACAGGCTGGAGAGCTGGGACCATGGAGCCTCATGGAGCTGAGCAGGACCAAGGGCAAGGTCCTGCACCTGGGTCAGGGCAATGCCAGCACAAGCAGAGGATGGGGAGAATGGACTGGGAGCAGCCCTGGGGAGAAGGAGCTGGGGGCTGGTGGGGAGGAGCTCCACAGGCCCTGGCCAGGGGCACTGGGACCTTAAATCCCTGTGCCCTGGGCTGATGCCACAGTGTGGGCAGCAGGAAGGGGATTGGGATTGTGCCCCTCTGCCCTGCTCAGGTGAGAGCCCATCTGCAGAGCTGGCCCAGCACAGGGAGGACCTGGAGCTGCTGGAGAGAGCCCAGAGGAGCCCTTGGAGCTGCTCCAGGCCTGGAGCCCCTCTGGAGCCAGGCTGGGAGAGCTGGGGCTGCTCACCTGGAGAGGAGAAGCTCCAGGGAGAGCTCAGAGCCCCTTGCAGGGCCTGAAGGGGCTCCAGGAGAGCTGGAGAGGGACTGGGGACAAGGCATGGAGGCTACAGGCCACAGAAATGGCTTCCCAGCTGCCAGAGGGCAGGGATGGATTAGGAATTCTTGGGCAGGAATTGTTCCCTGGCAGGGTGGGCAGGCCCTGGCACAGGGTGCCCAGATTTGCTGTGGCTGCCCCTGGATCCCTGGCAGTGCCCAAGGATGTCCAGGCTGGACACTGGGGCTGGGAGCAGCCTGGGACACTGGGAGGGGTCCCTGCCCATGGCGGGATGGGGCGGGATGGGATGGGATGGGATGGGATGGGATGGGATGGGATGGGATGGGATGGGAATGTCCTCACGGTACCTTCTCACCTAAACCAGTCTGGGGTTCCTGAGCATCTCCCCAGTGCTGCCTGGACATCTCCACAGGTGCCAGCTCTGTTGAGATTTTCCCTTGTCTTGCTGCTCTCTTTAGCTGCCTCCAGGCTGATGTGGATAGTGATATAGGAGATGATCTGGGGGGACCTCGAGCAGTGCCAGGCAGGTTGGGTGCCCCGTGTCCTGGGGTCTGTGGCAGGAGCAGAGATCAGGGGGGCTCCAGGGTGAGGGACAGTCCAGCATCTCCCATCTCTTCTCACCCCCTTTCGCTTCTCTTTCCCCCTCGCTCCTTTCCTTTCCATCTGCCTCCCATTCCGCACCCCCTCCTGTGCGTGGGGCAGGGCCGGGACCCCTCACCCATCCCGCTGTCCGGGCAGCCTCGGGGGAAGCCCCGCAGCTCCTGGGCCGGTGTGCCGGGCACGCTGGCAGCTGCCAGGGGCCGTGGGGCCAGCAGCCACCCAGGCGGGAGGAGCGAGCTGTGACTTGTCATTTCCCCCGTCCTCCTGCCTCCCAGTCTCCAGAGGGGCTCCGGGAGCCCCCCTCGCCCCGTTGGCCGTCACCGGTAGGCACAGGCTGGGCACAAACCACGTGCAGCGGCGGGGCTGGGCATGGCTTCGTGTGGGAATGGATGGATGCCCAAGCTCTAATTCCTCCCGCCGGGATTAGAGGTTGGCACCGGCTGAGCCGGGAAGGGGCAGGGGCGGGCGGGCTCGGGGGGCGCGGTGCACACACGGATGTGGCGAGGGCTGAGGGGATCCCCGGGGAGTGTGAGGGGTTGGGATGAGCTGGGAGCGCTCTCGGGTCCCCCTGGAACCCATGGGGAGGAACGAGCCTCCATCCCGGTTCCGTGTCCTCGCTCCCTCCGAGCTGCTCGGGATGCTCTGGGTGAGCCCCGTCCCGGGGATCCCTGAAGGTGCACAGAGGGAGGGGGCAGGGGGGCAGGGGCTCACTGCCAGCCTCTCTCCGGGGTCACTGCGGGTCCCCTGGCCCCCTCAGCCGCTGTTCCATCCGTGTGTGCGGGGCCGGGCCGGGCCGGGCCGGCACTGACTCCGCTCTCTCTCCGCCCTCTCCACCGCAGAGATTTAACTCGCTGCGACTCCGACTCCTCCATCCCGCACCTGAGCGACCACCAGCGTATCCCCAGCTCGGCGCCCAAGCTGCTGGCTGCCCGGCCCACGCTGCTGACCAGGTCCATGGAGGAGGCTGCCCCCGGGCCCCCGGCCCCCGGCGCGCCCACCCCCAACGGCGGCAGCCGGCACGGGGAGCCCTCCGCCCTGGCGGCTTTGCAGGAGCGGCTGCCCGAGAGCCCCATGGTGATGAAGAAGATGATGATGGTGAACCACGGCATGGAGAAGTCCTCCAGCCTGGGGGAGATCAGCCACCCGACGGCCGGCAAGCCCAGCCACTCGGATTCGTCCCGGTCGCACAGCCCCAGCTCCACCGACCCCGACACCCCCTCCCCCATCTCTGACTGCCGGCCCAGCGGCGCCAGGAACACCCGCATCCCGCAGCTGGCCGCCAAGAAGAGTCCGGGGGACGAGGACAGCAGCCTGACGGGCGACGAGGTTGACCTCGGCCAGAGCAAGAAAAAGTTCCCCCTAAAGATCTTCAAGAAGCCCAAGAAGTAGGGGGAGGAGCCCCCCGGACGCGTCCCGCCGGGCCCGGGGCCGGCCGTGCACCGGGAGCGCAGCGCGGCCCCGGCACCCTCCGCACCCCGAGTCACCCCCAGCGCCGGCACCGGAGGAGCTATTTAAACTTATTTATTTCCTGATCTCCGAGACGAAAAACCGCGACGCCGCCGGCTCCCCCGGGAGAAGAGCCGCCCCTGCCCTCCCCTCCGACCGCTGCGGTCCCGGCTTTGCTGTGCATGGCTTCCAGTTACTCCTGCTCTGCTCAGCCACGCGGCCTTTGGGTTTGGTTTCAATGTGGTTTTATTTTTTTTATTTTGTTTTTTATTGTCGTTATTAATTTGTCCTCCTGCCTCCTCCGACTTTTGCACAGGCTGATGGAGGGTCGGGGCGGCGCCGGCTGCTCCGCGCTCCCCCCGGGGTGACTCAGGTCGCAGCGGTTCTCCCTCATTTCTCCGAGTCACTTTTGCACCCCGGCCCCCACGGCTACGCCCCTGGGAAGGGGATCCCCTCCTGAGCAGGGGAGGACTCTGCCCTTGCCGGTACTTGTGAGCTCCCGGTCCCCACGGCCCGCCGGGGGGCTCGGGGGACGGGGCTGTCCCCGCACTGCTCTGCCCAGTGGCTGGGGAAGGTTGGGGCGCGGGAGGGAGGAGCCCACGCCTGTCCCCGGCTTTTCTGTCCCGGGCACCCTCCCCAGTTCCCCTCCGTGCCCCGGGGACCCGGCTGAGGAGCCTGGTGACAAGGGACAGTGAGGGAAGGGCCATCCCGAGGGGGGCTGGTGCAGAGCCAGGTCCAGCTGCCACATCCACGCCAAGAGGAGGGGGCTCCCGAGAGCAGGGCCCGTCCCCTGTCCCCTGCTCCGTGTCCCCTGTCCTGGCCGGGCAGGGCCAGAGGGAGGGACCAGGACACCGCGGGGCTCTCCAGGGCAGGGGACAGGCTGTGCCTGGGTGGCAGGACCATGACAGTGTCCTCCTGCTGTCCCGGCTCCATCCCCTGGGGCAGGCCGGGTGCAGGGGGCTCTGTGCCCTCCCGAGGGACGCAGGAGGCTCACACAGGCACTGTCCCCTTGCCCTGAGGCCACACGCTGGGGTATCCCAGCCTGACCCGGGTCTCTGTCCGTCCCGAGCCACTCCCAGGGGCTCTCCCGTCCTCCCTCAGCACATTGTGGGTCACATCCTGCTGCTCACAGCCCCTGGCTTGGCATGTCCCCCATCACAGCCCCGGCCACTGAGGGGGTCCCCACGCAGGGCAGCAACTGTGGCTGAGTCCCACTCCCTCCGAGGGCCGAGCCTGTCCCTAGGGATGAGCCCTGCCCTGTCCCCAGGGCTGAGCACCATTCCATCCCCAGGGCTGAGCTGCACTCCATCCCCTTGCTGCCTCTCCCAGCTCCCTCCAGGAGCATCCCCCAGCCCCAGGACTGCCAGGGGAACCCCCAAGCTCCCTCCTGCCCCACTCGAGGCAGCTCCCTGACACCACACAAACCCCCGAGTCCAGGGTCCCTGTCCTCACCCGCCCCTCTGTCCCCAGAGCACTGTCCCACACGTCCCTGGGGGTGGGGAGGGGGCTGCTCCTGCCGAGGCAGAGGAGGATGCACGATGGGGGGAGGAAGAGGAGGCCAGGATGAATGCTGAGAGCCCCCGGGGCCTTGCTTTATGCCAGAGTAATATATTTGTGTCTTGACAATTCAGGAAGGGCTACAAAGGTGTTCTTTGTTCCGCAGGTGGGAATTAAACAATTTCACTGTTGCTTTGGGATAAGTGAAAAATTCCTCTCAATGACTTTTAAGTGCCTGCATTTCCCTGGGGACGGGGGGGACGCGCTTGGCCCCGCAGCCATGGGCTGCTGCCTGGGCACCCCGATTCCATGGGCACCCCGGATTCTGTGGGCACCCCAGTTCCACGGGCACCTCGATTCTGTGGGCACCCCAGTTCCATGGGCACCCTGGTTCTGTGGGCACCCCAGTTCCATGGGCACCCCGCTGTCACGGGCTGGGCCCCCTGGGCGCGGGGCCAGCGGGGTCAGGGCAGAGGCCAGGGCTGGAGCTGCTTGTAGTGGCAGAGACCTGTGGATGCTTCTGGAGAAGGGGTTGGGAATCCACCAAACGGCAACTGTTGATGCATCTGCCAACTTTTGATTTAAGGTGGTTTTTTTTTTTTTTTGTCATTTCATAAAACTTTTCAATCCAATAAAGCATGTAGTCTATTTTACGAGCCACTGGCTGCTGCTCTCTTCTTCCAGCCCTTCCCAGGCTTCCAGCGCAGCAGGATCGGGGCATTGGGTGCCTGCTGGGGCCAGGTCAGTGGGGACAGAGGGACACCCCAGCTTCCCCCTGGACCAGGGCCCTGTGATTCCTGAGCAGAGTCCTCTGCCATGGGAATTGGATCACAGCTCTGCAGGTACAGTGGACATGGAAAATGGAGCTTTCTTGGCAGCAGCTGGAGTTGGCCTCAAGCTGACCCCCACCCTGGGGTCATCCCGTCATTGCCACTGCCATGGGGACACTGCTGGCAGCCGGGACAGGGATAGGCAGCCACCCCCAAACTGCTTCAAGAGATGTGACAACTCCATGGGCAGCAGGTCCTGCTCACAGAGTGCCCCAGAAACACCTCTGACGTGCAGGGCATTTCCAGGAAAAAGAATGGAATACACACTGGGATCAGTGGTTGGCATCTGCCGGGGTGTGGGATGGTGATGGCACAAGGGGAGCCAGCAGCCATCCCACGGGATGTGCCCGGGCAGATCCCGGTGTTCCCAAGGCACTGACATTTCCATCTCCACACGCCTTGTCTCACCAGCAGCCTGCTGGGAAGAGATCCTGCTCGCGGCAGCCTCACCCTGGCCAAATTTGCCCTGGAGAAGCGCATTTTCCATGGGAGAAATCAGCGTTTTTTCCCAGCCTTCCCAAGCCCGGCCTCTGCGGGTGGCAAAGCTCCGGCACAGCCTTCACAGTTCATTCAAACCCCGCAGCCCCTGGGGCTGGCTCCTGTTAGCCTGGCGCTCATTAACGCTCATTAGGGTCGGCTGTGTGCATCCAGGGAATCTCCAGAGCCCGGGATACCTGCTGGGGCAGTGGCGCTGGGAATGGCTCTGTCCCCAGCGCTCCTGTCAGGGAGCCGTGGGCAGGGATAATGTCCCCATTTCCCTGTGGGAACAGGCACAGCCGCAGGGCCCTGCTGGCCCCGAGGCTCCTCTCAGCAAGGCTGGGTGGAGGTGAAGCCGTGCAGACCCTCAGGAGTTGGAGCAGTGGCTCCTGCCCGGGCCCCTCTGGGCAGCGCCAGTGCCGAGGCTGGGCCGGAGCTGTGGAAGCTGTGCCGGGGCAGCACCGGGGTTTTCCTCTGCATCCTCAGCCTCAGAAATGAAACAGCTGCTCCACCTACTCCTGGTTTCAGAAAAGAGTTGGTAAAACTCGGAGGAGCAGAACTTAAGGGCAAACATCTGTGAGTGCAGCGCGGGCTCCACCCAGGCCAAAATGCCATTTGGGATTATCTTCCTTCTGTAGGCCCTTTTCTGATAAAACAGACACACCACCACAACTTTATTCCCGTCTCCTGATCAGTTCCAAACATTCCCCGTGTCCCACCTCTGAGGGGAGGGCTCTCTGAGCAGGACCAGGCTCACCTGGTGCATTGGGCACCTTCCCAGCCAGCCTGGGCAGCTCACAGCAGCATTTTGCCTTGGCATCTGAACAGAACCAACACCTTCCCCTGGGAAGGGACAGTGGCCTGTCCACAAGCAGGAAACCCCTGCATTTCCAGCCCCTTTGAGCCTCTCTGAGCCTCTCAGGACCAGTCTCGGCCCAAAGGCAGCTTGCACGTTGATGATTAATCGTTCTTTCACGGAGCAAACCCCAAGGTTTCCGCTGTGGGGCCGCATTTGGCTCCGTTTCCTGCTCCCCCCGCGCGGGAGCAGCTCAGCCCGAGCCTGTGGCAGGCGGGAGCCAGGGAAAGGGGCCCCTCATAGGCTGCAAACCACACACAGGAGATGCTCCCCTGCCAGGCTGGGCTCCCAGTGCCGCGGCTCCGGCTTCCCGAGACACTCAGAGCAGGACTGGAGAGGAGCTGATGGTGTTTGGGGCTGGGTTCTGCACGGGAACCTCTGCAGGGCTTTGGTGCTGCTGCCCCTGAGCCCTCACGGGCCTTGCAGATCCATGGAAAGCTTTGGGTTGGAGGGACCATAAGGATCAACTCATTCCATGCCCTCCCACTGTCCCAGGCTGCTCCCAGCCCCAGTGTCCAGCCTGGACATCCTTGGGCACTGCCAGGGATCCAGGGGCAGCCACAGCAAATCTGGGCACCCTGTGCCAGGGCCTGCCCACCCTGCCAGGGAACAATTCCTGCCCCATCTCCCATCCATCCCTGCCCTCTGGCACTGGGAAGCCGTTCCCTGGCTCCTGTCCCTCCATGCCTTGTCCCCAGTCCCTCTCCAGCTCTCCTGGAGCCCCTTCAGGCCCTGCAAGGGGCTCTGAGCTCTCCCTGGAGCTTCTCCTCTCCAGGTGAGCAGCCCCAGCTCTCCCAGCCTGGCTCCAGAGGGGCTCCAGCCCTGGAGCAGCTCCAAGGGCTCCTCTGGGCTCTCTCCAGCAGCTCCAGGTTCTGCTGCTCTCAGTGTCCAGGGCTGGAGGCTCTGCAGGTGCAGATTTGGTGCTTTTTACCTTGGGAGAGAACTCTTCTGTAATTTCAGCTCTTTCCCTGCTGCTCCTCTCGCCCTGGGCCGGAGACTGAGGGCAGAGCGGCCGTTCCACAGTGGAGCCTCAGATGGTTCCTGTGCAGTGGTTCCTTGGACGCCTCCAGGGACGGGGACTCTGCCACCTCCCTGGGCGCTGGGATCCAAAGTTTAATCACCCATTTCACGCCTGGACCTTGATTTAGGATAATTATAATTAACACAGTTATTGTTTTGGCGTTTCAGGACCAGGGTGTTTTGTCCCTTGCCGGGCCCTGTCTTTGGCGCCCTCAGCCCCGTCCTGTCCCTCAGTCTCCTCCCACAGCTGAGGGGGGGAGCGCTGGCGCCGCCATCTTTGAAGCGGGCAGGATTGGCGGCGTTCCCCGGCTGGGAGGCGATTCCCGGGGGGGGGAAGCGGGGAGAACACGGGGATGAGGGACGGGGTCGGTGTCCTCCGGCGGGCTCAGGCAGCGCCGGGAGCGGGGCGGTGCGGGAAGGGGGCGAGGCGGGGAGCCGTGCCCGGGGGCAAGATGGCGGCGGCGGCCTCAGCGGGGCGGGGCGCGCGTGGCGGGCGCGGGAAGCGGCGGGAGCGGAGCTGCAGGGAGGGACTGAGGGGCACCGGGAGCGGCCGAGCGGGACTGGGGGCACCGAGAGGGGCTGAAGGGCACCGGGAGCGGCCGAGCGGGACTGGGGGCACCGAGAGGGGCTGAGGGGCACCGGGAGCGGCCGAGCGGGACTGGGGGCACCGAGAGGGGCTGAGGGGCACCGGGAGGGGCTGAGGGGCACGGAGAGGGGCTGAGGGGCACGGAGAGGGGCTGAAGGGCACGGAGAGGGGCTGAGGGGCACCGGGAGGGGCTGAGGGACACCGGGAGCGGCCGAGCGGGACTGAGGGGCATCGAGACGGACTGAGGGGGATTGAGGGACACCGGGAGGGACCGAGAGGGGCTGAGGGGCACCGAGAGGCATCGAGACGGACTGAGGGGGACCCGCCGCCGCCATGCACGTCGTGAAGCGGGGTGAGCGCTGCCCTCGCCCCGGGGCCGCCCCGCTGCTCTGGGGGAGTCCCTCAGGGTACCGAGTGTCGGGGGTGGGGGGCACCTGCCCATGGGACCCCTCGGCTTTAGGGGTCCCTCCCGCATTCTGGGGGTCCCTCTGCTTTGGGGGTCCCTTGCGTGGCACCCAAGGTCAGCAGGTGGGAAACCACCCCATTTTGGGAGGGTCCCTCATGGCACGTAAAGGATGGGAGCTCCTCAGCTTTGGGGCTACCTTGTGACACATGGTGTGAGGGGATTAGAAGAGCTTTTTTTTGGGAATCCCCCTCTCTTTTAGGAGGATCCTATATGGGAGGATGGGATCCCCTCAGCTCTGATGGCACCTGGGTGGAGGAGATGGGCTCCCCTCAGCTTTGGGGGAGCTCCCCCAGGACACCACGAGTGTGGGACGAGACCCCTCAGTTCGTTCTGGGTGCCATGGCAGGAGCTTTGGGCTTGGTCCTCACCCCTTTGGCCCCAGGGGTGCTGGGCCAGGAGAGGGTCCCCAGCCTGACGTGGGGGTGGCCCTCAGCTGGGTCCCCACCCTGGGAATTGGGGTTGTGCAGTTCTAGGTGGGAATTCCTGGGGTGGAGGGGAAGCCTCCCCTTTCCTTGTACGCCACCCCAGCAGGCTGTCCTGGGGATTCCCACGCCAGATTCCCCTGCTGGAAGGGGGCATTCTGTGCTGCACTGGTGTGACCTGGTCCCTGGTGTGACCTGTCCCCTGGTGTGGTCTGTCCCCAGATGGGCGCCAGGAGCGCGTCATGTTTGACAAGATCACGTCGCGCATCCAGAAGCTCTGCTACGGCCTCAACGCCGACTTCGTGGATCCTGTGAGTCCCACTCTGCCTCCTCCTGCCCTGACCCCGGCTGCTCCTGGCCAAAGCCAAGTGGAAACCTGGGCAGCAGCCCCTGGGGTGTCCTGTGTTGGATTTGGGGATCCCTGCGGGTCCCTTCCCACTCGGGATGTTCTGTGATTCCATGAACTCTTGGCAAACGTATCTGGAATGTGTTTGTTCCAGTTGTGTGTTCTGAGGGGTTTTCCCTCTGTGGAGGGGAAAATCCCCTTTCCCTGCAGTAGATCCCTTTCTCCTCCAACCTTGAGGAAGCCGTTGGGCCCCTGGAACTTAAAAAAAAAGAAGACTTTTGTTGCTCCAATTCCCATACTTTGGATTTGGAAGGTTGCTCCCAGTGTCAGTCTACAAAGTTGGAGCAATGTCATATGGAAGCAGCTCTGGATCCCCTCCTGGTGAAACACCAGGACAGAATCCCTGCCATTGCCACATCCCTGCTTGGGAGGGAGGAGTTTTCTGAGCTGTGCAGGATTTGGGGTGGGCATTGATCCCACTTATGGAAGCTTCTCCTTCCAAAGCCTGCGCCCAGGATGACTCCCCATTAAATCCATGATGTCTGTGTGATCTCTGTGCAGGTCTCAGACCCAGTCTGGCCATTTGGAGTCTCTGAGGCTCAGCTGAGGCTTTTCCCATCTCCCAAGTTCTCATGATCCATTCTCCTGTCTGAAATTCCACCCCTCAAACAGTTGCCATTGGTCCTGTACCCAAAAGTCTTTGGGGTGGGGAGCAGGAGGAGGACACTGGTGACTTGGTGACCACAGCACCAGGTGTCCTGACTTGCCCCCAGTGGCTGGGAGTTGATGCTGAGGACAGGAGTGAGATTCTGAGTCCTCCTGCCTCCTTGTGCCCCTGAATTCTTACTTATTCTGCACTCGTGTGTGACTTCTTTTCCTGGAGCTCAGTTTCTCCTTTGGGTCAGGCATCTGCTTGTGCCAGAATCTTCCCAGCCCAGCAGCAACCTTCCCAAACCCTGTGCTAATGTTCCCAGGGAGGCTGTAAATCCAACGAGTTGTGCAAAAGTAACAGCAGTTCACAGAGGTTCAGCAGAGATTGGCCAGTCCTCTTGCCTGGAAACCATCCTTAACAGGATCCCAGAATGAGCTGGATTGGAAGGAGCTTTTGAGCCCATCCATTCCCACTCCTTGCCATGGCAGGGACACCTGCCACTGTCCCAGGCTGCTCCCAGCCCCAGTGTCCAGCCTGGACATCCTTGGGCACTGCCAGGGATCCAGGGGCAGCCACAGCAAATCTGGGCACCCTGTGCCAGGGCCTGCCCACCCTGCCAGGGAACAATTCCTGCCCAATCTCCCATCCATCCCTGCCCTCTGGCACTGGGAAGCCATTCCCTGGCTCCTGGCCCTCCATGCCTTGTCCCCAGTCCCTCTCCAGGTGAGCATTCCCAGTTCTCCCAGTTTGGTGTAGCAGTTTGCTTTCCTCTTCCCGCACAGTTGTGGGCACTGAGCTCTGGCTCAGCCGGGAGGACTGGGGCTCCCTGACCTCGGGCATTTCCCCCTTGCAGGCTCAGATCACCATGAAGGTGATCCAGGGGCTCTACAGCGGGGTCACCACGGTGGAGCTGGACACTCTGGCCGCAGAGACCGCGGCCACGCTGACCACCAAGCACCCCGACTACGCCATCCTGGCCGCCCGCATCGCCGTCTCCAACCTGCACAAGGAGACCAAGAAAGTCTTCAGTGGTGGGTGGACTTCTCCAGCTGCTGGGGGGAGAGACAGAGTGGGAGGTTTGGAGTACAGGAATATGGAAATCTCTCAAGTGGGAGTTCCTGAGGCCCCGGGCTGGCTGAAAATGCCATGGAGATGAAACCCACGAGTTTCTCCAAAGCAGATGGAATTGCCTGGTTTATGAAAAGCAGCTGTAGAGATGGAATGGTGAAAAATGTGATGGACTGAGATCAGGTTGTACCCACTTCCCTCCTCATTTGTTAATTTTTACACTGGTATTTTGACAGAATTTGTAAGAGAAGTGCATTGTTGAGGTTGGCAGTGCTGAGCAGCCGAAGAGCAGTGTGTGTTCCAGGGGATGGAGGGGGTTATTTCCCAGGATGGGCATTCCTGCTCCTCCATCCCTGAATCCCAGTGCCAGGTGCTGCAGGGACAGGCCTGGACATGTCCTGTTCACCTCCCTTTCCCTGGCAGATGTGATGGAGGATCTCTACACCTACATCAACCCTCACAACGGGAAGCACTCCCCAATGATCTCCAAGGAAACTCTCGACATAGTTCTGGCCAACAAAGATGTAAGTAGTGGGGTTTTTCCACTTCTGAACTATTGCACTGAATTTTGAAAACTGAAATAATTGGCTTTTCTTATTTTTTAAGCAAGCCACATTTGTTTTAGGGTAAAAGGCCGACACACAAACCAGTGCAGGGCATGAGTGGAGTGTAAGAGGGGATGGAGGAGTTTTCTTCCTGTAAGGATGTTTTTGTAGTCGAATTTATTTTCTTGGATATTCCCATTGCCACGATCAACAGAAGTAATTAATTAATTTGAGAAAAAGTACCTTGTGCTGGAGCAAAGTGAGGCAGCACAGGAGGGAGAGAAGAGATTTGGGATCAGGTTCCAGGTCATTCCAGGTCTGTGTTCCCCCCGGGAAGTTCTGTTTGTCCTTTGGTTCTGAGTTTTATTTCTTGTTGCCCAATTAGATTTCAGTGAACTCAGCCAAAAGCTGAGTGAGAAAGGGTTGTTGAAGCTGTGCTTTTGTTGTTTTGAGGGAAGTGCTGTTCCTGTGGTGCCCCTCACACCCCAGAGCTCTGGGGCCAGGAATGCCAGCAGGGATAACATTGTTACACCTTGCAAAGGTCAATTCTGTTATTTCCTGCACAGCGCCTTAACTCTGCCATCATCTACGACAGAGACTTCTCCTACAACTACTTTGGCTTTAAGGTAAAGAGCACTTTGCTCCTGGCTCTGTTGGGAAGGGTGGGAATGCTTGTGGAATCATCTGGATTGGGGAAAAGGGGACACGGGAGGAGGTGGGACATCAGTGGGGCTCTGAAGATGAAGGGGACCTGCACAAAGCAGCTGCCCAGGGGGGTAAATCATGGAGTTCTCTTGCTGCTGGAATATTTTAACTGTTGGGCTCAGTTTCCCAGCAGGTCACACTGAATGTTGTTGGATGCCGTGCCTGAAGGAAATAATCTAATCCTTAATAAGCCTAAGAAGGGATTTTTGCTTTTCCCATTGCTTAGTGGAGCAGTTCTCTCAGTCTCTCACACATTTATCCTCTCTGGTGCTGCTGGAACATCTCCCCACAGCACCCCAGGGGCTGCTTGGCTGCCCTCACACCCAGCTCAGCTGTGCTGCTCTGGTTTGGATCTGACTCGGGTTTAGGGCTCTCTGGGACTCCAGTGTTCCATAGCTCCAGGGACTCCAGAGAGGTTCTGTGGGTTCAGGACAGTGTGGAACCTCCTGCCCCTGCTCCACACTCTGTAACCCAAAGCAGTGTGGGAGTCATCCAGTGGACATGTGTACTGTCAGTCATTAATCACCTAATTAAGCTAATAAAGAGAGGAGGAGCAGAGTGCAGGGGTGGTGAAGCCTGGAATGAGGGGTGTGGAGATGAGGGAGTTTAGAGTTAACAGGATATTTTTAAAAATTCCAATCTGCCTGTCTACTAAAATCCGTCCTCTCTTTTAAAGACTCTGGAACGCTCCTACTTGCTGAAAATCAACTCCAAAGGTAAGAGCTGCTCCTAGTGCTGAGCACTTCTTAAGAAATTGGAGTTAATTTAAATTAAATTACTGCTAAGTTTAGGTACTGTGCTGTCAGTGATGCAGGCCTTTGGCTTGGATATCCTGGGACACCAGAAGGGTCAGAGATGAATTGTAATGTCATAAAGCTAAAACATGATTGGATTCTGGACTGGATATTTGATTGGATTTAACTGTTAATGCAGGTGGGGTTTTTTCCCTCCTCCAGGAGAGCAGCTGAGCATTGGAGCAGGTTGTTCTTGAGTTTTTCACAGCCTGATGGGATAAAGTCCTGAATAAACAGGCGTGGTGCTCTTCCAGCAGGAGCTGGGCTGGAGAACTCAAGTTCCTTCCAACCCAAATCACTCTGGGATTCCATGAAAACTGGCTCTCCGGGGTTCCACTGCACAGTGTTTGGAGCTTTGGGCCATGACCCCTGTGACTGTCACACGGAGTCTTCTTTCTCCCCAGCTTTCTGGGCTTAGTTGGTGGTTGAGAGGCTGGACATGCTCCAGCCATGTGCCCTGGTATCCCAAAATCCCTGTGTCCTGGGCTGAGCCCCAGTGTGGGATCAGGAAAGGGATTGGGATTGTGCTCCTGAGCCCCCTCAGGTGAGAGCCCACCTGCAGAGCTGCCCCAGCCCTGGGGCCCAGCACAGGGAGGACGTGGAGCTGCTGCAGAGAGCCCAGAGGAGGCTCCAGGATGAGCAGAGGGATGGAGCAGCTCTGCTGGCAGGAAAGGCGGGCACAGCTGGCATTGTTCAGCCTGGAGAGGAGAAGCTTTGGGCTGAGCTCAGGGTGGCCTTGCAGGGCCTGAAGGAGCCCCAGGAACCATGGAGAGAGACAATTCCCAAGGGCTGCAGGGACAGCACACAGGGAATGACTTTAAGCTGAAGGACAGCAGGATTAGATGAGATATTGGGCAGGAATTGTTCCCTGGCAGGGTGGGGAGGGGCTGGGATGGAATTCCCAGATTTGCTGTGGCTGCCCCTGGATCCCTGGCAGTGCCCAAGGATGTCCAGGCTGGACACTGGGGCTGGGAGCAGCCTGGGACAGTGGCAGGTGTCCCTGCCATGGCAGGGGTGGCACTGGGTGGGCTCTGAGGTCCCTCCCAGCCCAGCCCATGGAATTCCTGGCTGTGTTCCCTGCAGTTGCTGAACGTCCCCAGCACATGCTGATGAGGGTGTCCGTGGGCATCCACAAGACCGACATCGACGCTGCCATCGAGACCTACAACCTGCTCTCGGAGCGCTGGTTCACCCACGCCTCGCCCACGCTCTTCAACGCGGGCACCAACCGCCCCCAGCTCTCCAGGTGCCCTCCCTCCCTCTCCTCAGTGCATTCCTGGCCACAGGGAAAGGCTTAGGGAGCCTCACACTCGCTCAACTGACACGCTGGCACAGCCTCTGAAATGAGCAGCTGAGTTTCTGTGCGTGTCTGATGAAGTTTTGAGCAGCTCAAGTTGTAGCTGTCTTTGAGGAAAAATACCCAGGATTCTGTGAACTCTAGAGATAATGGAAACCTTTGCATGGCTGTATTATATTGGAAATTCCTGATGTGCATGGCCTGCTGAAGGTTACCAAATGAATCCTGGTAATTGTTTTCTAAAAGCAGCAGGCATAACTGATAGGATTTTGATATCATAAATATCAGGGAAAGAATTATATTTTATAAAGGTTTGTATCAATGTATTGGGAAAAGGTTCTGCCCTCAGAGGGTCCTGGGCACTGCCCAGGCTCCCCAGGGAATGGGCACGGCCCTGAGGCTGCCAGAGCTCCAGGAATATTTGGACACCACTCCCAGGGGTGTCCAGGGTGGGATTGCACAGGACCAGAAATTGGACTCTGATCTTTGTGGGTCCTTCCAGCTCAGGGTACTCCATGATTCTATGATTAAAAATGCTTGATGGCAGACGTATCAGCAGTACAGGTACTGCTCATGATGTTTTCTGGAGTTGTCCTTTATTCCACACCTGTGGGGTTGCTCTGTGGAGCACAGTAAAGGTCCCATGTTCGCCCTGGTTTTTGCAGCCTGGTGAAACACTTGTGACTTTTCCTTCCTATCCTTGCCCACTGAAACCATTTGTTCCCTTCAGCTGCTTCCTGCTGTGCATGAAGGACGACAGCATCGAGGGCATCTACGACACCCTGAAGCAGTGTGCCCTCATCTCCAAGTCTGCTGGGGGCATTGGCCTTGCCGTGAGCTGCATCCGTGCCACGGGCAGCTACATTGCTGGGGTGAGTGTCCAGCACAGGGACACTCCTGCTGCCCCTGGGAAATGCCCTCACTCTGCCTGCCAAACCAGTGCTGCCCACTCAGCTCACACAGCACTGAGCCTCCCTCAGTAGTCCCTTGGCCTAAGGCAGGAAGGTTGGTTTTCCTTGGTGTTTTGGCTTCCTAATAGAAATCCTTCCAAAAAGAGGATCTTACTCCACTGTTTGGTCAGACAATTCCAATGTTAGTCTATTAGCAGCCTAGGAATATGCACAGAGACTTGTGCATTAGCCCTTTGCCTTTCTGTGTCTAACTGCCCCACACCATCTGTGGATGTGTGTTTGGGGGTTCTTGTCACAGTGTGTGTAAACCCTGCAAGCCTTGAGGTGACAATGCAGGAGAAGCAAGTTAGGAGGGACATTTTATTAACTCTGGGACACGTAGCTGATACATTCATTTTTGTCAGAAAAAGTGTGGGGAAGGGATTAGAAATAATTGGTGGTGATTGATAAGAGCTCTGCAGAGTGAGGAGAGACCCCCAGGAGAGGCAGGGCAGCCCCTGCAGGGAGTTTCTTTTCCTGATGGTTTTGCTGTGCCTCTGCAGACAAACGGGAATTCCAACGGGCTCGTTCCCATGCTGAGGGTCTACAACAACACCGCCCGCTACGTGGATCAAGGAGGAAACAAGGTACCTCTGATGGGGGTCCAGAGGGGAACCTGGGGTGATGGGAGAGCTTCCACACTGGGAAGGGTTGTCCCATGAACTGATGGAGTGGTTGTGGCTGGCACATAATCAAAAAAGGGCATTTCCCCCTTGTGCTGGTGTCTGGTGTTGCCCCCCAGTTCCCAGCTACCTTGGGGTGTTGTGGGCACTCAGGAACAGGGCAAGAGGTTTCTTTCCAAGGGCAGTTTGTTCTGATCTGGATTGTGTTCCGTGTCCCAGAGACCTGGGGCTTTTGCCATCTACCTGGAGCCGTGGCACCTGGACATCTTTGAGTTCCTGGACTTGAAGAAGAACACTGGGAAGGAAGAGCAGCGAGCCAGGGACCTGTTCTTTGCACTTTGGATCCCTGATCTCTTCATGAAGCGAGTGGAAACCAACCAGGTAAGAACTTGGTGGCACAGAAAAGGTCTGGTAGAGGAGGAGCAGGTGAGCAGCCCTAGCAGGAGCTCAGGAAAGGCTGCAGAGCTGCTTTGCTCCTGGTTCCTTCCAGGATCTTCCTGGAAGAGCTGCTGCACCTTGTTTGAGAACTTGGCTGAGCAGGTGGGGAATGGAGCTGGACAACTCCAGTGGGATACGTTGCTTCAGGGGTTAATCTTACAGCCCATGAAGTGTTCTTGGACTGTTGGGCTGTTTTGACTCTGGGGTTTCCTTAAGGCATCAACATTTTCTCAGTAAATTGTTCTTCCTATGCCTGCTTGTATTTCACAGAATCCTGGATTGGTTTGGCCTGGGAGGGGCCTTAAAACTCATCCAGTGCCATCCCCTGCCATGGCAGGGACACCTCCCAATGTCCCAGGCTGCTCCAAGCCCCAATGTCCAGCCTGGCCTTGGGCACTGCCAGGGATGCAGGGGCAGCCACAGCTTTAATAAACAGAGTGCTTAAAGGTTTCCTCTGAATATTTTTCCTCCTTACAGGACTGGTCCTTAATGTGCCCAAATGAGTGTCCTGGGCTGGATGATGTCTGGGGAGAGGAGTTTGAGAAGCTCTATGAGAGGTGAGCAGAGTGAGCAGACCTGTAAGTGGTGCCATCCTCTCCCAGAGCTGCCTGTGTCCCGTGGGATCCGGGGCTGTGGCACAGCTTTGTGGTGGGGGCTCATTGTCAGATTGATAAAAGTGTGAGGATGGGGATGTGTCCTTCACACTGTGGCCTGTCAGGGTGGAGCTGTGTGTGAGTGACACTGTTAGAGGGACAGTGTCCCTGTTTGAGGGACATCCTGCAGCAGTCCCCACTCAGAGCACTCCATGGCTCTGTGTGGAATTGCTGTGTGGCTGCTGTGCTGAAAGATTCATTTCCCCTAAACAAGGACAGTGCTGCTGCCCTGCTGTGAGGGCTCCCTGTGCTGGCTCAGAGCTCAGCAGTGAGGGGGGCCTTGGCTGCCCCAGACCCCAAGGAGGATTTTAAAGGACTTTCCCTGCTCTGTGGGGGCTCTGGGGCTGACCGGGCTCTGTGTGTGTTGCAGCTACGAGCGGCAGGGCCGCGGGCGCAGGGTGGTGAAGGCCCAGCAGCTCTGGTACGCCATCATCGAGTCCCAGACTGAGACTGGCACCCCCTACATGCTCTACAAGGACTCCTGCAACAGGAAGAGCAACCAGCAGAACCTGGGCACCATCAAGTGCAGCAACCTGTGCACCGAGATCGTGGAATACACCAGCAAGGAGGAGGTGGGTGCAGAACGGGAGCTGGGAGTGCGGGGGGAGGCTGGGAGTGCTCCTGTGGCAGCTCTCTGGGATGTGTCTGTTGCTTGAGGAAGGGAACAGGCAGCTGAGAAACTTCTGACCTGGGTACTCACAGCTCTTCCACTGACTGTGGGCTCCCTTCCCACTCCTGGGGAGGATTTGGGATGACACAAGACACCCTTCAAGGAACAAGATGGGCTTGAAAGTTCCTTCCAGCCCAGACCCTTCTGGGGTTCTGTGTAAGGATGGGTTCCAGGCAGTAGGACTGACCAGGGCGGGATTCTTCTGGTCATACCAATTTCTGCTGAACTTCCCTGAATTGTCATTGCCTTTTGCACAGCATCTGAGGGTGCCACAGGATGAAGGGTGCATTTTCCCAGCTTGGCAGGTTCCCTGGCAGGTTGTTTCCATGCAGTTTGGACAGGGAGCTGCTCTGGAGCAGAGCTGTGTGTTCCTGGCCCATTCCTGATGGTTCCCTGTCCTTGCCCACAGGTTGCTGTGTGTAACCTGGCCTCCATCGCCCTGAACATGTACGTGACCCCCGAGCACACCTATGACTTCAAGAAGCTGGCTGAGGTCACCAAGGTCATTGTCCGAAACCTCAACAAAATCATTGATATCAACTATTACCCTGTGCCAGAGGTGAGTGCTGGGCTGGGGCAGGGCTGGATCCTGTGTGTGCCAGGGGTGACTCTGTGTGTGCCAGGGGTGACTCTGTGTGTGCTGAGGTGACCCTGTGTGACCCTGTCTGTGCCAGAGGTGACTCTGTGTGTGCTGAGGTGACTCTGTGTGTGCTGAGGTGACCCTGTGTGACCCTGTCTGTGCCAGAGGTGACTCTGTCTGTGCCAGAGGTGACTCTGTCTGTGCCAGAGGTGACTCTGTGTGCTGAGGTGACACTGTGACCCTGTCTGTGCCAGAGGTGACCCTGTGTGTGCTGAGGTGACCCTGTGTGACCCTGTCTGTGCCAGAGGTGACCCTGTGTGCTGTCCTGGCAGGCCGAGCGCTCCAACCTGCGGCACCGCCCCATTGGCATTGGCGTGCAGGGCCTGGCCGATGCCTTCATCCTGATGCGGTTCCCGTTCGAGAGCGCTGAGGCGCAGCTCCTCAACCAGCACATCTTCGAGACCATCTACTACGGGGCCCTGGAGGCCAGCTGTGAGCTGGCCAGGGAGCAGGGCCCCTACGAGACCTACGAGGGCTCCCCGGTCAGCAAGGGGGTGAGTGCCAGGGCCTGGGGCGGGGAAAGGCTCTGGAACGCTGACCCTGTGCCTGGGCTGGTGCAGAGACCTGCAGGGACCTGGCTGATGGCAGGTGGGATCTGAGCCAGGAGGGACATCCCTGTGCTGGGGACACCAGGGCCACCATTGCTGGCCAGAGGGAGGAGATTGTCCACTCTGCTCTGGGGCAGCCTCACCTCCAGTGCTGGGGACTGTTCTGGGTGTCTCAATATAAAAAGAATCTAAGAGAAGTCAAGAGGAGGGACATGGGGATGGGGAAGGGTCTGCAGGGGCCACACGAGGTCACTCGGTCAGTTCAGCCTGGAGGAGCCTGAGCTCAGAGCTCCCCGGGGCTGCAGCTCCTCCCGAGGGAGGAATACACCAGGAATACACAGGGACAACTCTGATCTCTGCTTTGGGACAGGGACAGAGCCAGGGAGCAGCTGGAGCTGGGCCAGGGCAGTGTCCCAGGGCTTGGACTGGATGATCCCTGTGGATCCTTTCCCAGTCAGGGTATTCTGTGATTCTCTGATTTGAAAAGACGAGGACTCAGTCTGTGCTGGCTGTGCCCTGGAGCAGTCAGTCACAAGATCGAGTGTTTGTCAGATCATTCCAGAGCTTCACTGAGATCTAGTTGGAGAGAGGAGTTAACAGGAATAACAGGTCCATTTCCAATGGGATTTATAAAACATGGAGAAAAGAGTGCTCTCTAATTTGGACCAAACTGTGTTCCTCAGATCCTTCAGTATGACATGTGGAACGTCACCCCCTCTGACCTTTGGGACTGGAAGGCTTTGAAGGAGAAGATTGCCAAGTGAGTAACCCTGCACGGTGTGTAGTGGATGTCAGATAAAACCCAGACTGGGTTGGGTGGGAAGGACCTCAAAGCCCATCCAGTGCCACCCCTGCCATGGGCAGGGACACCTCCCACTGTCCCAGGCTGCTCCAAGCCCCATCCAGCCTGGCCTTGGATATGAATTTGGTTTGTTCTGTCTACTGAAAACTAAAGGCAGGGTCCAAGTGTGAAAACAGCCCCATGTGTTCCCCCCACCCCAGCAGATCTGTCCTCTAAGTTGTTTTTTGTCCTTCCAAGGCAGAGGAGCCCACCCTCACTGCTCTGCTTTAGCTGAGCTCTAATTCCATCTCAGATGCATCAGCAGGAGGATTTGTGTTCCCATTAAACAAACAATGAGGAATGAGGTATGAGCTGGGCTTGGGGGCTCTTTCTGGCTGCCAGGGAAAGGCTGAGCCTTGAACATCCTGAGGATAGGAATCACTGAAGTGTGAAGAGCCTGTCATGGACTAATTCTGTCTGTTTGGCTCTCATTTTTAAATGTGGTAGATCTGTCCCCTGTCCTGTGTGTGGAGAGGTTTCAGCCTCTTCATGGGCTGCTGGTTCAGTTGTGCCTCAGGGCTGTGGGTTTGTGCAGTGCCTGGCAGATTGTCTTCCCTGCACCCCACCCCATGACTGAATCCTTTGGGAAAGCCTCTGATGAAAGATGATAACAGCAAAGCCCCCAGTTCCACTTCCACTTGACCCACAATGGGAGCTGAATGGTGCTTCCCTTTTCCCTGTGGGTGATGTGAGGCTTTGCAGGTTATCCCAGGTTTCCCAGTGCTGTTCCTGGCTCTGTCCTGTCTCCCCTGGCTGCAGCTCCCTAACTGTGCCTGTGCAGTGTTCACACAAGGGCATGGACTCTGCACGCGATGGAGAAGTGCAGAGACCTTCATTGAGCAGTGACAATCCCTTCAATCCCAGCACACAAACAGGACAGAGCCTCACCCAAACAGCAAAGATGCAGCCCAGAGTGTCCCCAATCCCCTGCAGCATTGCCCAGATGTTCCCTGTGATGGGAACAGGTGAACAATGCCCTGGAAGAGCACAAACCACAATATTCCCACACAATTGCTCCAGAAGGTCACAAACTCATCATTCCTTTCCCCAGCTGTCCTAGTTTAGGGCAAATGTTAGGAGGAAACCTCCAAGGGGGTCTCCTCTAGACAAGCCAATTTCAGCCACTCCTCCCCCAAACCGGTTCAGGAAAAGATTTCTTTAGAGAAAAAGTGGAAAAAACTATTTAACAAGCAGAATATTCACAAGTATGGAAACAAAAATTGAATGATGTCAAACAATGAAACCTCTCCTTTCTCCGAAGAGATGGTGGATCCAGAGGGTCCTTCTGTGGGTGCGGCTGTGTCAGCCTCAGTCCCTCCAGAGGCTGGGACCGATGGCCAGGCCTGGCTGCAGAGTCGGGGGGCCCCCGGGGGATTGTCCTGATGTCTGGGACCACAGAGATGCTGACCAGTCCCAGAAGAAAGAAACCAGTAAAAGAAATAAAGTCTCTCTCTCTCTGCAAAAGCCGAGAGATCCTGAGAACACCCCGCTGTGAACTCCGAGAGCACACAGAGAGCTTATCTCTATCCTTTCTGTCTGCTTCGAGCGCAGTCTCTGAAGGAATTTCCGGGGGAGTAAGGTGTAACTCCTGTAGACAAGCTGTGTGCGTTTTCTCTCCTCCCTTCACCCTCTTCACTCTCTCTGTCTCTCTCTGGGCCTAACTTAAAGCTGCAGAACTTAATACCCGGCATAAGCAGGACAGACGACTGGGGATACAAGCATCATACAGTCAACCCAGGACACCAGCCCATCTCAGGTGACCTGGATGTGTTTCCATGGTCACCTCTGGGCCCAGGGAAAAGGCCAATTCTGGGCCTTCCAGGCCTGCTTTTCTGTAACCCCCATGGTGTAACCCTACATGCCTGTTGTCCCCAGATACGGTGTCAGGAACAGCCTCCTCATCTCCCCCATGCCAACGGCCTCCACTGCCCAGATCCTGGGCAACAACGAGTCCATCGAGCCCTACACCAGCAACATCTACACCCGCAGGGTCCTCTCGGGGGAGTTCCAGGTGAGCCCTGGGGAAGGGTTTGCTGCTTCCTTATTTTTCATGGCTAAGGAAGCCAAGGGGAGGCCTCACACCTGAGGAGTCAGTTCAGCTGGATGTTTGTGTCCAAGCACCAAGGAGACCTGGAGCACTGGTTTGGAGGGACCTTAAAGATGATGTAGTTCCAACCCCTGCCATGGGCATGGACACCTCCCACCAAGCCCCATCCAGCCTGGCCTGGAGCACTGCCAGGAGTGAGAGTCTGTCAGGAACGTGCAGGATCTTGTTCAACCATTTAAAAACCTTTGGCTTCTGCCCCTCCCAGGTTGTGAATCCCCACCTGCTGAAGGATCTCACAGAGAGAGGCCTGTGGAACGAGGAGATGAAGAACCAGATCATCGCCCACAATGGATCCATCCAGGTACAGGGGGAGCAGGGCAGGGATTCCTGCCAGGCAGGTCCTGCTTGTTCTGGATTCCCACTTGTTGGAAAGGTGATAAAGGGGTGATTTTGTAGCAGGGAGTATCCTGGAATGTCCTGAGCTGGAAGGGACCCCCAGGGATCATCCAGTGCCAGCCCTGGCCCTGCCCAGAGCCCCCAACACTCCCAGCCTGGGCATCCCTGGCAGCGCTGTCCAAAGGCTCCTGGAGCTCTGGCAGCCTCGGGGCCGTGCCCATTCCCTGGGGAGCCTGGGCAGTGCCCAGCACCCTCTGGGGGAAGAACCTTGCCCTGATCTCCAGCCTGTCCACATGGAACTGCTGAGGGGCAGCTGAGGGTGTTTGCATGTGTGCTTCGTGCTTGCAGCCACAGGGTGTCCAGAAGAGGACACCAAGTTATCAGGGGGATTTGCTCTTCTGCAAGTAAAGACTGAGAGAGTTGGGATTGTTCAGCCTGGAGAAGAGAAAGCTCCACAGTGACCTAATTGTGGCCTTCCAGAACCTAAAGAAGCCAACAGGAAACATGGAGAGAGACAATTTCTAAGGGCTGGAGGGCCAGGAGCCAGGGAATGGCTTCCCAGTGCCAGAGGGCAGGGATGGATGGGAGATTGGGCAGGAATTGTTCCCTGGCAGGGTGGGCAGGCCCTGGCCCAGGGTGCCCAGATTTGCTGGGGCTGCCCCTGGATCCCTGGCAGTGCCCAAGGATGTCCAGGCTGGACACTGGGGCTGGGAGCAGCCTGGGACAGTGGGAGGTGTCCCTGCCCATGACAGGGGGTGGGATGAGGTGAACTTTAATGTCCCTCCCAACCCAAACCATTCTGGGATTCTGTGTTTGGATTCAGGGATAGAGCTCAGCTGTGCAGGCCTCAATTCCAATCAGGATTGCTGGAGCCCCAGAATCCCTGAGGAATTCCATGTTATAAACTGGGTTATCTGGGCAATCAGTGTGTGCTTTCCACACTGGCAAATTCCTCCTGTTCCTTCCAGAACATCCCTGAGATTCCTGATGACCTGAAGCAGCTCTACAAGACCGTGTGGGAGATCTCCCAGAAAACCATCCTGAAGATGGCTGCGGACAGAGGGGCCTTCATCGACCAGAGCCAGTCCCTGAACATCCACATCGCCGAGCCCAACTACGGGAAGCTCACCAGCATGCACTTCTATGGCTGGAAACAGGTACAGGCAGGGGCTGGTCCACTGCAATGGGGCACTGGCTGGGGCTGGGGGGCTGTTCCCCACAAATGGGGCATTATCTGGAAATGAGGGGTTGTTCCCCACAAACAGACATCAGCTGGGGCTGGAGGGTTGTTCCCAATGAACAGGGCATGGGCTTGGGCTGGGGGGTTGTTCCCAACAAACAGGGCATCAGCTGGGGCTGGAGGGTTGTTCCCAACAAATGGGGCATTATCTGGGTTTTGGGACTTCTTCTCCACAAATGGGGCATTATCTGGAAATGAGGGCTTGTTGCCCACAAACAGGGGCATTACTTGGGATTGGGGGCTTGTTCCTGACAAATGGGGGGAGTACATAGGACTGAGGGGCTCCTTCCCCACAAATGGGGCATTATCTAAAGCTGGGGGGTTGTTCCCCACTAACAGGGGCATTAGCTGGGACTGGGGGTTTGTTCCTGACAAACAAGGGCAGTACTTGGGATGGGGGGTCTTGTTCCCAATAAACAAGAGCTGTACCTGGGACTGGGGGGCTCATTCCCAGCAAATGGGGACTGTTTGGCACACAGGGACTGAAAGTTGTGGCACAGCCAGTTGGTCTCACTGATCCTGGGAAGGGCAAACGGCCGTTTCCTTCCAAGAATGCAGCTCTCCCCCAGAGTCTGCAGAGCTGGGGGTGCCTGCACTCTGCTCCCAGCCCTGAGGCTCCCGCTGTGTCCCCAGGGCCTGAAGACTGGCATGTACTACCTGCGGACAAAGCCAGCTGCCAACCCCATCCAGTTCACCCTCAACAAGGAGAAGCTGCGGGAGCGCGAGAAGGCGTCCAGGGAGGAGGAGGAGAAGGAGAGGAACAAGGCAGCCATGGTGTGCTCCCTGGAGAACAGGGAGGAGTGCCTGATGTGTGGCTCCTAAGGGATTGCCCACGGCTCCGGCAGGGCCGTGCCACCTGCCTGGAGCTGCTGGGACAGGAGCATCTGGAATAACGTGAGGATGCCGAGGGCTGGGGCGGGGAGGGGGGTAGTGTAGCATCCCCATCCGCAGGGATGGGGCACATGGATAGGGTGAGCATTGCTTCAGTAGCTGGGCTTCCCAGGGCTTTCTGTGCTCTGGTGTGGCCTTCCATGGAACCCTGCAGGAGGGCTTGAGGGCAGGGAGGTGCTGGTGCCACTCACAGGTCTGTCCTGGGCGCTCCAGACTGTGCCTTGCAGTCACCAAAGACTGTTCCTCGTGTCCCAGAGGGAGCAGCACTCCTGGCTGGTCCCTTCTCCTTGGCTGGGAACGCCCCCAGGGTAGGTGTGTTCAGTGTCTGCCAGGGCACAGGAGCAGCTGTGTCCAGCTGACACACCTGGAGTGTCCCCACCCTGCCACAGCCTCTTCCCACTGCTGCTCCCTCTCCTTGTCCCCTCCTCTGGCCTTTCCAGAAAGCCTTTGGAAGGGGAAGATGGATGGAAGGGGTGTTGCTTCCTGGGCAGTTGTTCTCCCTTGGCTGCCAGGGCAGAGCCTGGCACTGGCTGAGTGTTTCCCTGCAGTGGGGCCAGGAAAGGCAGAGCTGCTGCCCTGCAGTTTATTCTGCATTAAATTCACTAATTGAGTCTAATTGCTCAGGCAGTTTCCTGGCAGGGGGGCCAGTGCTGTCCTTGGCCACAGGTCAGGTGCCATCTCGTGAGGGCCACATGCCATTGGTGAAGGTCACCTGCCATCTCTTCAGGGAGCTCCATGGCTCCAGCTCAGGTAGTTCTTAGATCTTTTAAACCTCTTATCAATTTACTGCTCCTGTACCCACTCCCTGCTCGAACACCATGGGGCTTCAGGCAGTTCTGCAGTATTTATTGAACTCACGAACAGCAACCAACCCCGAATCCAGCCAAACTCGATAATAAAACGTGGAATGTCGAAGGAGTGGGCTGTGCTACCTTGGGAACACTTCTTTCCGTGATGAAAAACAAGCATCTGTGCTGACAGGTTCGTGCTGTTGCTCCTGTGCTGCTTTCCACAGGGACACAGAGCCATTGTCCCTTTGCACAGCTCCCTGGCAGGAGGGGCAGCCGGGGGAAATCGGGCTCTGCTGCCCGGGAACAGCGACAGGAGAGGGAACGGCCTCAGGCCAGCCCTGGTTCTGTCCTGAGCACATGAACCCTGGTCCTGGTACTGTCCCCAGATCATGAGCCCCGGTTTGGTCCCAATTCCATCCTGGTTCCATCCCAGTTCTGTCCTGGTACTGTCCCCAGCTCAAGAGCCCCGGTTTTGTCCCGGTTCCATCCCGGTTCTGCCCTGGTTCTGTCCCCAGCTCACAAACCCCAGTCCCAGTTCTGTCCCGGTTCTGTCCCCACCTCACAAACCCCAGTCCCGGTTCTGTCCCGGTTCTGTCCCCAGCTCACAAACCCCAGTCCCGGTTCTGTCCCGGTTCTGTCCCCAGCTCACAAACCCCAGTCCCGGTTCTGCCCTGGTTCTGTCCCCAGCTCACAAACCCCAGTCCCGGTTCTGTCCCGGTTCTGTCCCCAGCTCACGATCCCCAGTCCCGGTTCTGTCCCGGGGCTGGCGCGGGTGCTGCAGTTCCACGCGCGGCCGCCGGGGGGCGCTGTTGTCGCGGGCGCAGCGCAGCGGGACCGGGGACGATGGGAGCGCCCCTCCCGTGTGTCCCGGGCTGCTGTCCCCAGTGTCCCCAAACATTCCTAAACCTCCCCAGACCTCCTCAAACCTCCCCAGACCTCCCGGCCCCGGCGCAGGGCTCGCTGTGGGTCAGTCCCAGGTTTCCTCGGGGGAATTGGGGTCGCACCTGTCCCGAGCTGCCGCCCCAAAGCTCCGCTGCTTCCCGGGGAAGCTCCAGCAGAGCTGCCTTTCTCCAGCCCGGCTTCCCTGGCCAGCTGGGGAGCACGGAGATGCCTCTTGTTTTCCTCATGCTTGGAATTTCTCTTCAGCCCCCTCTACCATCCCCAGGCTGGCACTGGGGCACGACTCTGTCACCGCAAACTGGGAGGCACTGGAGGGGACAGAGCCGGGGCAGCTGCTGGGCAGCCCTGGCACATCCTCATCGGAGCTGCCTGGCACAGGAAAGGTGGGATGGGGGAACGGGACTGGAAATGGGACAGGGCACTGGGGGAATGGGACAGGGGCACTGGGGGAATGGGACAGGGGCATTGGGGGACAGCTCGGGACAGGAGGGAACAGGTCAGGGCACTGGGTCCTTGCCGGTGCATTCCTGGGAGCTTTGTGCCCAGGCTCTGCAGTCGCTGGGGCTGTCCCAGCTCGGGCAGAGGTTCCTGGCCCGGGTTTAGCTTGGGTTAAATGCTGAGGAGTTCCTGAGCCAGGAGCTTCCTGCAGGTGCCTTCCTTCTCCAGGTTGCCGGTGGCCATTGCCACAGGCGAGTGACTGCAGCTCGCCAGGCTGTGCCCCGGGGTGGCCGATAGGCTGCACTGCTGCTCACGAATCCGCTCCTTCCCTCCGCTCATTTCTTTCCCAGGTAACCAGGTTGGGGAGGCTGGGAAGGGCTCACATCCAGGGCAAAAGGATGTTTTGGCAGAGGGGCACGAAGGGATGGGATCCTGTTCCCTGTCTTCCTGGCTGAGCCTTTGGAATTACTGGCTCAGGGAAGATGCTGGCTTGGGTTTGTGTGCTCAGAAGTAACAGGGAATGAAAATAAAATGAAAATCAAGGTAGGATTTAATGAAGACATTTCTTCAATGTCTTCAGGAGAAACAGGGGCTGGAGCGTGTCCAGGGCAGGGAACAGAGCTGGGAAGGGGCTGGAGCCCCAGGAGAGGCTGAGGGAGCTGGGAAGGGGCTGAGCCTGGAGCAAAGGAGGCTCAGGGGGGACCTTGTGGCTCTGCACAAGTCCCTGCCAGGAGGGGGCACAGGGGGGGTCGGGCTCTGCTCCCAGGGACCAGGGACAGCAGGAGAGGGAACGGCCTCAGGCTGGGCCAGGGGAGGCTCAGCTTGGACAGCAGGAGCAATTTGCCCATGGAAAGGGAGCTCAGGCCTTGGCAGGGGCTGCCCAGGGAGCTTTGGAGTCACCATCCCTGCAGGTGGCCAAGGAAGGGCTGCAGGTGGCACTCAGTGCTCTGGGCTGGGGACAAGGTGGGCACAGGGCCCAGCTGGGACTGCATGGGCTGGCAGGGCTTTGCCAGCCTCAGGGATTTGGGGATCTCTGTCTGCTCCTATGACATATCCAGCACCAAACACTGGGGGGAGAAACTTGAAGTTCTTAGTTGAAGTGTGACTTTTTTCTGGCTGTGACCATTTTTAGGCACTCAGAGGAACAGACTCAGGTTTATTGGATCCCAAATGTGCTTCCAGCAGCAATTCCTAACCAAAGGACAAACCCAGCCACCAGGCTTCTGGTACAAATCCACCTGGCACAAAAGGGGAGGAGCTGAGACACAGGTTGAGAATGGGGAAATCTCCGTGTTCCATGGAGCAGGTGGATTTGAGAGAGCAGGAATGTTCCAGCTGGAAGGGCCTCACCTCTGTGTGTCACTCCTGGAAGTCAGAGTGAACAGTTCTGGAGAAAATTCCTTCTGCAGAATGAAAAAATCACAGCAAATGAATATAAACATTGTACAAACATGGGGGGTTACTCAGAGGGTCTGTCAGGAGTCCAATCACTCAAAAGCCCTGAAAAAAAACCTCAGGACTGAACATGATCCTGCCTTTGCTGCAACTGCTGCAGTGGTGTGGAGACACAGGGATCCTGGTGCTGCTGCAGTGCCTTAGCAGTTCTTTGGCCCTCATCCAGCCTGGATCAGCTCAGCTGCTCATTTGGACACAACTTCTCCTTTCCATTCCATCAGATCCATCTGATTTTTTTTGAAGACTTTTCCTTTCTAAGATGAAATCTCATCTCTTCCCTATTTGCTTGTCAGGGATAGATCCCAGTCCAGTAGTGGGGATTGTCTCAAAACCAGTGAATTGTGAGGATTTGGGAAGGGATGTGTGAGATTTGAGTCAGGATGGTTTTCACATTTGTTATTCTTTCGAATTATTCCCTGGGCATTATACCCAGACCTGCGGGTGCCAGCTGTGCCCAATGCCCATCTTGTGCCACCTCCAGCCCTTCCTTGGCCACCTGCAGGGATGGCGACTCCAAAGCTCCCTGGGCAGCCCCTGCCAAGGCCTGAGCTCCCTTTCCATGGGCAAATTGCTCCTGCTGTCCAAGCTGAGCCTCCCCTGGCCCAGCCTGAGGCCGTTCCCTCTCCTGCTGTCCCTGTTCCCTGGGAGCAGAGCCCGACCCCCCCTGTGCCCCCTCCTGGCAGGGACTTGTGCAGAGCCACAAGGTCCCCCCTGAGCCTCCTTTGCTCCAGGCTCAGCCCCTTCCCAGCTCCCTCAGGAGTTCTCCAGCTCCATTCCTTTGCCTGGACACTCTCAGCACACTGTCCTGGTGCTTCCAGCCAGTCCCATAATTGATAGTTACCGTGAAGCCCCACAATTACCCCCAGTGCTGCCCTGAGAAATGAGCATTTGGAGAGGTGCCAGGCTCTGAGCTCCGGTGTTTCTGATCACACGACGCAGGCGATGCTTCCTTTCACCAAGGGGAGACAATGAGGAGCAAATGACAAAAGCATTTGATTTTATGTGTGTGGTCTTCATCAAATTAGAAAAAAAAAAAGCTGGGCGGGCAGGGGGGAGTTTGCAGGGTGCAGTTTGCACTTTGCACTTTGCAGTTTGCAGTTTGCAGGTTGCAGTTTGCAGGTTGCAGTTTGCAGTTTGCAGGAGCATTAAGGAAATGGATTTTTAAAGGACCCTGAAAGAGGCGCCGTGAATGGGGGGGAGATGTCTGATGGGGTTTGCAGGCAAACCAGGGGAGTGAGGAGCAGCTGCTTCCAGCTTTGGTAACCAGCCCTAAACCTCTGGGAATGCCTGGAAAGGCTCCTGGCTGCAACCAGGATCTGTCTGAGAGTCCCAAAGGGGAAATGTCCCCACTCGCTGCTGTTTCCATGTGGAAATCTGTGACAGCACCCAGCCACCCCCTCAGAGAGCTTTTGGGCCTTTTTTCCTTCTTTTACATGAAAAGTAGCTGGGGTTGGCACATGCAGTAATTCCAGCTTCTCCTCTTCCCCTGAGGTGGGAGTGATCTGGCCCTGAGGCTGCTCGCTGCTGCTTTTCATGGTACTCTTTAAGTGAAGAAGGGAAATAGTGATGGATAATTTTTTTAAAAAGATGCTACAGGTGCTTTCTGTCCAAGGCCCTGCACAGCATTTTACTCTTAATCAACTCCACACATGCTGAGGCTTCTCTTTGTCAAAATTAAACCCAGTTAGTTCCCTTATTCCACATGCAGGAAATGCCTAATGAACGAGTGATTGGCTCAGGTGCTGTAAATACAAATGGAAGCTCAGGGTGGAACAGCTTCTGGTTGTGAAATCCTCGTTTTAAAGGAGTGATGTTCCCATTGACCTCTTCCTTCTCCTTCTGGAGAGCAAATTCCCAAACCAGCAGCAGCCACTCAGACCTTCCAAAGGTGCAGGTGAAGTGTCAACCCCACCTCTCACTAAATAAAGATGAAATGAAACCAAATTATTTCTTCCAGCCAAAAGCTCTTGAGCAGCTCTCCAGAAAAAAAGATGGCAGAGGAGAGGAGGACTTTTCCAGTTTCAAAGTACATGGAATATTTCACTGTTATCCCCTTTTGTCATCTCATTAGGAGAACCAAAGGCTTCCCCCTTTTCCAGTCCCCCATTTGCATTTATAATAATGCGTTGCCATGGCAAAATCTGATAATCCTGGACTTCTTGGGTGGAACCACATCCTTCCAGGAGTGCAAGGAGGGAAAAAGAGACCAACCCAACTCGGAGCATCTGGGTTTTCCAGAGGGATGGCCCAGGTCCCTCCCGGGGCTGGTTCAGGACATTCCAGGAGCGTGTCCCTGTGGAGCTGGAGCATCCTCCCAGCAGGACAAAGGCAGCCTGGATGTGTCACAGGGAATCAGGGCACAGAAAGCTGGAGGAGCTGCCTTTTGTCCCCAGCTCGTGCTCTGAAATGTGGGATTAAGGAGGGAACGGCCCCCCTGCCCATTGGGCCCATTCAAGAGCAGCTTGTTCCCAAATTTTGTGACAAGGGGGATTCTCTTGAGGGCCCCGCTGGCAGCACCGGCCGCACAAAGGGCTCCAGGGGTCCATTAAAGCCGGGTAATGGGAAGGATCCAGTAGTGACACTTCCCAAATGGCCCCGTGGCAGGAAGAGCGGTGTCCCCACTGTCACCAGCTCCCTCAGCCTGGGCTGGCACTGGGGTGGAGCTGAAGAGCAGCAGTTGGGTCCCTTCCCTCTGCTGGAAAAGGTGAGCAGGATCATTTCCCAGCCAGCCTGGCAGGGGATCAGCCCCAGGGAATTCCAGAGGATTCCTCCAAACCTCTCTGTTCCTCCTCCTCCTCCTCATTCATCCCCTGGGTGTCAAATCCAGCGCTCAGGGATTGTCTCCTCCTCCCTCCAGGACAGAAGGAAAGATTGTCCCATCCCTCGCAGTGCCCAGGGCCAGGCTGGACACTGGGGCTTGGAGCAGCCTGGGACAGTGGGAGGTGTCCCTGCCATGGCAGGGGTGGCACTGGGTGGGCTCTGAGGTCCCTCTCGACCCAAACCTTTCCCTTTTTCCACAATTCCACCGAAAATAACAAACTATCCCCAAAGGAGGCAGTGTCAGTAGTGATCATTTGCAAACCCCCTCTGCCCTCAACGGGCTGGTGACAAAGCTGGGCAGGAGCCTCATCTCTTGTATTTGTCATTCCCCCTGGGCTGCACTGGGGCTTGAGGATCACACAGCCAGGATCTCCCCTTTGGCTCGAGCTGGCTGGGAGTGCTGGCCCCAAATCACAAACACTCCTGGGGACCCGCAGGGGGAAGCTCTGGGCTCTCCTGGGCCAGCACAATTCCCTCTCTTGACATTCAGCTTGGACAGCAGGAGCAATTTGCCCATGGAAAGGGAGCTCAGGCCTTGGCAGGGGCTGCCCAGGGAGCTTTGGAGTCGCCATCCCTGCAGGTGGCCAAGGAAGGGCTGCAGGTGGCACTCAGTGCTCTGGGCTGGGGACAAGGTGGGGACAGGGCCCAGCTGGGACTGCATGGGCTGGCAGGGCTTTGCCAGCCTCAGGGATCTGGGATTGTGTGATCTGAACTGCAGGACCCCGTGCCTGTCCCACCACAGCAATCCCACCCCCTCCTCCAAGCTTTTCCACCCTGTCTGCTCCCGTAGCCACGAGCCCATTGCAGGTGGCCACCCCACACATCCCCCGCTGCCTCCCCTCCCACAGCCAAAATCCCACCTGCTCCGTGGCAAGTGTGCAAAGCCTCGCTCCTGCTTGGATGGGGAAATTGGGAATTGCACCACGGAGTGAAGGAAAGGGAAAGGCAAGGCCTTACCTCCAGTCCAGGGGAAAATCATCTCCCCTGGTCTTGTTTTCCAGCGGGGAGGGAGGAGGAAAAGGGTCTTTTGGAAGCTCTTTTTCATCGGAGAGTGAGTCGGCAATTAAAGCTGACTCTGCTTATTCATTAGATCACATTAAACACCGCAGCAAAAGTGGAGGGGGAACTCTCTAAACAAATTTGGGCCGCTCTGCCCTCATTCATCGCCAGTTAGGAGCCGTCAATGCGCTCCATTTGTGCTCTAACTGCTTGTGAAGCACAACCATATGGTTGCGTTAAAACATCTTTTTCGTGCTTAATTTGAGGCACTGATGGCCCCTAATCAGCCGTGTGCGGATGAGCCCCCTAATTGATGACTAATGAGTCACGTGCCCGCGCTCTGATTGCGGCATGCCCGAATTAATCCCGTTAATCACTCGCCCTTGCGGTGCCGGGTTTGGCGGCCGAGCCCCGGCGCTGCAGGTGCAGGGACCGCTCCTCTCCCGCTTCTCCTGGGCATGGAAAACTCCTGGAAGAGGCACAGTGAGACCTTGGGGATCGGGCTGTAGCTGTGGCCGTAGGGAGGGATTCGTTTCCCCCGGTGTCACCTCCTCACTGTGACCACTGCCCGTGCTTGTCATGGAATCACGGAATGCTTTGGGTGGGAAGGGATTTTAAGGATCATTCCATTCCAACCCTGGACCTCCCACTGTCCCAGGCTGCTCCCAGCCCCAGTGTCCAGCCTGGACATCCTTGGACACTGCCAGGGATCCAGGGGCAGCCCCAGCAAATCTGGGCACCCTGTGCCAGGGCCTGCCCACCCTGCCAGGGAACAATTCCTGCCCAATCTCCCATCCAGCCCTGCCCTCTGCCACTGGGAAGCCATTCCCTGGCTCCTGGCCCTCCATGCCTTGTCCCAGTCCCTCTCCAGCTCTCCTGGAGCCCCTTCAGGCCCTGCAAGGGGCTCTGAGCTCTCCCTGGATCTTCTCCAGGTGAGCACTCCAGCTGAAATGCTGGCATGAGGCTTTTCCTGGTTCCACAGGAATGACAAAGCAGGGAAGAGAGCTCTCTGCCAGCATTCAGCACCCCAGGGCTCCACGTTTCTCTGCCTGGATCTGAGGCTGCTGATCCCTGCTTGGATTCACCCTCCCTCCAGTGCCACGGCTGATCCCATTGCCGAATTTAAAGGAATTTGGATGCAGCCAGGTCTGGACGTTGCCCAGCACAAGGAGAGCCCGGGTGCTCCCCTTCCCCTCCACAACAAACCAGGATGGGACGTTTTCCTGGGGCTTTTCCTGGCAGTTCCCTGAGCAGATGCTGCAACTGCCACGAGGAGGCTTTGTCACATTCCCAAATTAATGTCCTCGCTTAGATCAGGACAGAAACTGAACTTATGGCAAAATTCTGGAGTTGCATTTAATCAAAGCAGATACTTGTGCTCTGGCACTTAAAATAAGTAAAAAACCAGTCAATAATGACTTGTCTGGTGTTCATTAGGACACGGAAACATTGGCGCTGTGTTATTTTTCCACTGCTACCTCCGAGCCTTTCATATGGAGGCTGGATTGATTATCCCTATCTGTCAGAAGCGTCCAGCTCTGGCATTATTGACCTCATACCGTTAATTGCACAATTATCTTTCAACTCTGCAATCAAGTGCTGCTCATTCTTATGTTTTGAATTTTAAAAATCTTACCGTTGAACTCCTGTGCACAGACCTTTAGCTGCAGTGTTTAAAAATCCCTATTTTCCTTCTTCTTCACACTAATAAACATCCCTGGGCTGTGTTGTCCTTCCGTTTTTAATGGGAACAGGGCTCCAGACTGGTTTTGCAGCACAGAAACGTTCCAGGTGTCCAGGTGCTGCTGCCTGGGGGTCTTGGAGAGCTGCAAACAAGGAGGTCAATTTATACCAAGAAGGTTTGAATGTTTTAAATTAAAAGGTGAAAAGCTCAACAGCACTGGCATGGAAAATGGTTCCAAAATGTTGTGGTGACCAGGGCTGGGATTGGCCCCTGTGCTGAGACCCCTCGAGGGCTGTGTCCAGGTGTGGATCCTGCAGGAGAGACCTGGAGGGGCTGGAGCGTGTCCAGGGCAGGGAACGGAGCTGGGAAGGGGCTGGAGGCCCAGGAGAGGCTGAGGGAGCTGGGAAAGGGCTGAGCCTGGAGCAAAGGAGGCTCAGGGGGGACCTTGTGGCTCTGCACAGCCCCTGCCAGGAGGGGGCACAGGGGGGGTCGGGCTCTGCTCCCAGGGAACAGGGACAGCAGGAGAGGGAACGGCCTCAGGCTGGGCCAGGGGAGGCTCAGCTTGGACAGCAGGAGCAATTTGCCCATGGAAAGGGAGCTCAGGCCTTGGCAGGGGCTGCCCAGGGAGCTTTGGAGTCGCCATCCCTGCAGGTGGCCAGGGAAGGGCTGGAGGTGGCACTCAGTGCTCTGGGCTGGGGACAAGGTGGGGACAGGGCCCAGCTGGGACTGCATGGGCTGGCAGGGCTTTGCCAGCCTCGGGGATTTGGGGATTCTGTGCAGTGCGGTCCCCTCACATTGCTGGGACTGCAGGGGGATCAGGGTCAGCTTTTCCTGCAGCCCTGGGAATTGCTGTGAAATCCTGCAGGGGTTGGTACCAAACATCTCCACATCCCCCGCACCTGGAGGCTCCACCCCGCTCCCACAGGGCCCGAGCTGGTGGGGGATGTCAGGGCCTCTGCAGGATCTTTGCACCTTGACAAGGGGTTTGTTTGTGATGGGTGTGAATTCCCCCCTCAGAAACAGGAGGGAAACAGAGGCCGTTCCCTCTCCTGCTGTCCCTGTTCCCTGGGAGCAGAGCCCGACCCCCCCTGTGCCCCCTCCTGGCAGGGACTTGTGCAGAGCCACAAGGTCCCCCCTGAGCCTCCTTTGCTCCAGGCTCAGCCCTTTCCCAGCTCCCTCAGCCTCTCCTGGGGCTCCAGCCCCTTCCCAGCTCCCGTGGCTTCTGATGGGGAACAGCCAAGGCACGGCTCTCTCCTCACCTTGAGCTCTCCCAGTTCTGAGGGAATGAGGAGCTGTGGTGGGGGGTTCAGTGGAATTGAGGAGCTGTGGTGGGGGGTTCAGTGGAATTGAGGAGCTGTGGTGGGGGTTTCAGTGGAATTGAGGAGCTGTGGTGGGGGTTTCAGTGGAATTGAGGAGCTGTGGTGGGGGTTTAAGCTGAGCACAAGGTCCAGCCTTGTCCCTGCCCCTGTGTGGGGATGGGGGTTTTCATCCCCTGTCCTTGTGAGTCCAGCCCGACTCGGCTGGGGCCGGAGCTCACAAGTTATTTCAAACACGTCCCGGGATTATCCTTGTTTGTTACTTCCAAACCATATTCAGCTGCTATTTGGGGGCTTTGTGCAATGATGGTCATTATGTGATATTGCAGCCGCCTATTATTCCTGCTCCGGCTTTAATAAATGCCTGGCAGATTTAATAAAACTGATCCAGATTTAAAGTGTCCCTCTGGTGATAAATCACCTGGTGAAAATTTCCCAGCCCACTCTTGCTCTGGGATTTCTGCTCAGTTCAATTCATTAAGTGAAATAAGTCACCCTGCCTTACGAAAATCAAGCTGTTTCCACCGAGTTTGTGCTTAGCTGCTGAACAAAGGAGCTCCTAAATCTAAATAATTACAGTTAATGATTAATGCAATTAAAAATGTAAAATAATATCGCAAACAGTTTCAATCAGCGGGTGTTAAAAATCATCGAAATGAATGCTGCAAATCCCCGAGATTTGGGAATTAACTCGAGCAAGGTATTTTAGTGATTTGGGAAGGGAGAAGGGAGAGGGGAGAGGGGAAAGGGGAGAGGGGAGAAGGGAGAGGGGAGAGGGGAAAGGGGAGAGAGGAGAAGGGAGAGGGGAGAAGGGAGAGGGGAGAGGGGAGAGGGGAGAGGGGAGAGGGGAGAGGGTTCTGGCCGAAGCTCTGGGACAGCCTTTGCCACTGGAGCTGCTTTTAGGAAGGAAACAACTCCTAAAACAAACTCATTTCTGGTGCTTCTCCCCCTTGGACAAACAGCTCCGATTTGTCCTTACAAACGCGGGCCATTAAGGGAGCCCCTAAATCCCCCAGCGCACAGCAGTAACCCTTGGAGCGCCGGGCTGTCCCCAAGGCCACCCAGCCCTTTGTCCCCGTCCCCAGCGCGCCCTGCCCGGGCCCGGGCTCCGCCGGGGCCGCTGTATAATGACCAGACTGTTTCATTAGGAGCACAATTCCCTCGGCAAAGCCAGCCCAAACAACTTGTGGGAGCGTTTGTGAGCAGAATGGCACCGGGGGGGCGGCAGGGCTGAGTGGCACACAATGGGCACAGGGACAAGTGCCCCGGGCCGGCCGGGCCGCGCATGCAGAGCGCGGATTAGGGGGTCCCAGCCCGGGTCAAGTGTCTCGAGGGGAGCTGATAAACACCCCAAACCTGACAACAGCTTTTCCTTTCTTCCTGCCCCACTTGTTAAGTGCCGGAGCAAATCTCCTGAATGGCGCTGCAGTTTACTTAGGGGCCTTTTTCCCGCAGAAGAAGCTCTCTCTCCTCTCTCTCCTCTCTCTCCTCTCTCTCCTCTCTCTCCTCTCTCTCCTCCCTCTCCTCTCCCCTCTCTCCTCTCTCCTCTCCTCTCTCTCTCTCTCTCCGTTTTCTGAGGGCTGTTTCAGGCGCTCTCCGGAATAAATTTGCTCCGCATCCCGCACAAAAAACACCCCCTGCCCTCCCCCTCGGCCTCTTTCCTGCTGCCTTTGTCTCAAGGTGTGTGAACAAGGGGGGAAAATCTGGGCTGAGAAAAGCGAGATCGAGTCCCCCCCGAGGATTAAGTCGAGCACTTTGAAGGTTTGGCTGAATGAGTGACTTTTCATCTTGAAAAAAAAAGGTGGTTTTGGGGGAAAAAAAAAAAAAAAAAAGTTGTTGGGGTTTTTTTTCCCCTTGGTTCTACTTCCAAATAAATATAATAAATATATTCTTTTCCAGTATTTTCACCAGCAGTGCCGATTGCTGGGCAGGGAATGTGGTGGAGGTTTCCTGAGGGATTCACCGACAGAGAGGAACCTTGGCTGCCGTGTTTTGCTGGTGATCCCAGCTCCCACCGAGGACAGATGGAAGGGAGTGAAATGGATCCCAAATATCCAAATTCCAAGTCACTGTGTGTTACAAGAAGGTCTCTGCAGCCCAGGGGTTTGGGGTGCTGGGCCAGCAGGAAATCTGCAGCTTTCCTGCTCTGCTGGGCACTGGAGACCCCGGGATATTGCTGGGATCAGGTGATCCTTGACCCCTTCCAAGCCAGGCCATTCCGTGCTCCCGTGGTCACTCACCTGGGCTGAGAGGGCTGGGGACAGCAGGGGACAGCAGCAGGGGACAGCATCAGGGGACAGCAGCAGGGGACAGCAGCAGGGGACAGCAGCAGGGGACAGCAGCCTCCACCCTGCCCCGCTGCTCCTTCAGCCCCTGTGCCCTCCCAAAGGCACGGGATGGTCCCGGGCTCTGGGTTAATCCCAGTTTTAGGTGACAGTCCCATGGTGGGACAGGTGGAAAAGGCAGACAGGAGCTGGTTTTGGGGAAAGCTCCCGATGGAAAGCACAGATCCCAGAGCACCCACAGGGATCCCAAATCCCTGCTCTGCTTCCAGGGGCTCTGGCCCAAGTCCTGAGGTGGTTTTTACCTTCATCCCCTCGATCCTATGGATGGCAGCTCTTCCGTGTCACTCCCGTCTTTGGCTGGGCCTGGCTCCTTCCTGCAGGAGCCTGCAGAGCCCCCGGGGCTGGGAATGGGGATGGGATCCTGTGGGATCCTGTGGAAGCTCCAGGGAAACCCAAACCTCCCTGCACTGCTCACTCAAAACACCCCCCAGAACAACCGGACTTTGGTTTTCTCTGTTTGCAGGTGAAAAAAACAGACACAGACACCTCCAAATGGGAGCAGAGACTGGGAGAGCAACGTGTCCCTGTGTGAGGGGACGTGGCACCCAGTGCTCTGGGCTGGGGACAAGGTGGGGACAGGGCCCAGCTGGGACTGCATGGGCTGGCAGGGCTTTGCCAGCCTCAGGGATTTGGGTTGTGTGAATGTGCCCACTGGGGATCCTGCTGTGCCAGAGCTGGGGGTGCTGTGGGTGCTGCTGTGGGTGCTGTAGGTGCTGCTGTGGATGCTGAGGGTGCTGTGGGTGCTGTAGGTGCTGCTGTGGGTGCTGTGGATGCTGTAGGTGCTGTGGGTGCTGTAGGTGCTGTAGGTGCTGCTGTGGGTGCTGCTGTGGGTGCTGTGGATGCTGTGGGTGGTGTGGGTGCTGTGGATGCTGTGGGTGCTGTGGATGCTGTGGGTTCTGTGGGTGCTGTGGGTGCTGTGGGTGCTGTAGGTGCTGTAGGTGCTGCTGTGGGTGCTGCTGTGGGTGCTGTGGATGCTGTGGGTGCTCCTGTGGGTGCTGTGGGTGCTGTGGGTGCTGTGGGTGCTGTAGGTTCTGTGGGTGCTGTAGGTGCTGTGGGTGCTGTGGGTGCTGTAGGTGCTGTGGATGCTGTAGGTGCTGTGGGTGCTGTGGGTGCTGTAGGTGCTGTGGATGCTGTAGGTGCTGTGGGTGCTGTGGGTGCTGTAGGTGCTGTGGATGCTGTGGGTGCTGTGGATGCTGTGAGTTCTGTGGGTTCTGTGGGTGCTGTAGATTCTGTGGATGCTGTGGGTGCTGTGGGTGCTGTGAGTTCTGTGGGTTCTGTGGGTGCTGTAGATTCTGTGGATGCTGTGGGTGCTGTGGGTGCTGTAGGTGCTGCTGTGGGTGCTGTGGGTTCTGTGGGTTCTGTGGGTGCTGTGGATTCTGTGGGTGCTGTGCTGGGTGCTGTAGGTGCTGCTGTGGGTGCTGTGGGTGCCCCTGGGTGCTGTGGGTGCTACTGTGGGTGGTATTGGGTGCTGGATGCTGTGGTAGCTGCTGTGGGTGCTGCTGTGGGTGCTGTGGGTTCTGTGGGTTCTGTGGGTGCTGTGGATTCTGTGGATGCTGTGGGTGCTGTGGGTGCTGCTGTGGGTGCTGTGGGTGGTGTGGGTGCTGTGGATGCTGTGGGTGCTGCTGTGGGTGCTGCTGTGGGTTCTGTGGGTTCTGTGGGTGCTGTGGATTCTGTGGATGCTGTGGGTGCTGTGGGTGCTGTGGGTGCTGCTGTGGGTGCTGCTGTGGGTGCTGTGGGTGCCCTGGGTGCTGTGGGTGCTGCTGTGGGTGCTGCTGTGGGTGCTGTGGGTGCTGCTGTGGATGCTGTGGGTGCTCTGGGTGCCCTGGGTGCTGTGGGTGCTCTGATCTGCTCCCCTGGAGTTCCCCCAGCACTGTCCCCGTGCCTCCTGCAGAGTTTCCTTTGCCTCAGGATCTCGGTCCTGGTCCATGGGAGGTGATTCCAGATCCAGCTCCCTCTGTGTGGTTCTCCTGCTCAGCATCTTCCTTTTAATATTATGGGATTCCAGCAGGGTTTGGGTTGGGAGGGACCTCAAAGCCCACCCAGTGCCACCCCTGCCATGGCAGGGACACCTCCCACTGTCCCAGGCTGCTCCCAGCCCCAGTGTCCAGCCTGGACATCCTTGGGCACTGCCAGGGATCCAGGGGCACAAACAGCAAATCTGGGCACCCTGTGGCTGTCCCTGGATCCCTGGCAGTGCCCCAGGCCAGGTTGGACACTGGGGCTGGGAGCAGCCTGGGATAGGGGGTGGCACTGGATGAAGTTTTAGGTCTTTCCAACATAAACCATTCCATGACTCCTGTCTGTCCTGTGGATTTCAGCCCTTGCCTCTCTCTCAGAGGTTCGGGATGGCTTTGGGGCTGCAGGATCAGCAGTGGCAGATGGCACCAGGGTGCCAGGACAAGTCTGACCCCGCTGCTGTGAGGATCCACTCACAATCAAAACTCAGGACAAGGCTGGCACTTGCTCTTTCCCGCGTGTCCAGGGACAAAGGGAAGTGGGGACCCCCAGGGTGCAGTGGCTGCACAGGGCCTGCTGCACAGCCCAGAGCTTTAGCAAAGGTTTCCAGAGTGAGAAGCAGCTTCCCCTCCTCGTCATTGAATTCATTGTTTTCCCAAGGAGGGGATTATGAGCAGGTTGGTCTCACCCTGATTCCTCAAATTGTAAATCCTGTGAGGAGCAGCTGAGGGAGCTGGGAAAGGGCTGAGCCTGGAGCAAAGGAGGCTCAGGGGGGACCTTGTGGCTCTGCACAAGTCCCTGCCAGGAGGGGGCACAGGGGGGTCGGGCTCTGCTCCCAGGGAACAGGGACAGCAGGAGAGGGAACGGCCTCAGGCTGGGCCAGGGGAGGCTCAGCTTGGACAGCAGGAGCAATTTGCCCATGGAAAGGGAGCTCAGGCCTTGGCAGGGGCTGCCCAGGGAGCTTTGGAGTCCCCATCCCTGCAGGTGGCCAAGGAAGGGCTGCAGGTGGCACTCAGTGCTCTGGGCTGGGGACAAGGTGGGGACAGGGCCCAGCTGGGACTGCATGGGCTGGCAGGGCTTTGCCAGCCTCAGGGATTTGGGAATTCCTGTTTTGGTGCAACACAAGCAGGGATGGATTTTGGATCCCCCAAACCCTTCCCTGCCCCCCCGGCTCTGCACGGGCTCCCAGCAGGGCCAGGCAGGGGCTGTGCCCACTGCAGGTTTGTGTTTGTGGCTCTCAGTGGCCTCACCTTTCCCTCTGCACTGAAGCAGAACCATTAGAAGAGCTCAGCCTTTGATGGGGAGTGTGAGCTGCACACAGGTCAGAGCTCATAATGAGATAAACTTTCACTTGAAACTAATTCTTGAGCTTATTATGCTGTAATAGCTTTGGGAAAATCACTTTCCACGGACATATTGCGGTCTCTGAGGTACAGCTAAGCCAAAGAGGTGATTTTCCTCTTTCTTTCCAAATGCAGCAGCTTTAAAGGACGCTTTCATGGATTAGGAAAACATGTTTTGGGTAAATCGTGCTACCCACGTCGAGGCTGCAGGCAATTAAATCCTGCCATTGATATTACCAATTATTAGATTATATATGGATTTTTTAAAGCAGCGAGCTTGGTTCTGCTCGTGTGGCAAGGGGCCGCAAGAAGAAAACGGTGGAATGTGCAAAGAATTGTTAAATAACTGATAAATAGGCTTAACTTCTTTAAACTGGCAGCGCGAGTAGCTTAAGCAGTATGGTTTGGATCATCTAAATTTCCAAATACCTGGAGTATATTTGTAAACATGGCAATCTAACATTTTGCTGAGCAGCACATTCACATCCCAATTAGCATAAACGAGGATTTAACAGCTGATTGCACAGTGTGAATGATAGGGACTAATTGTCAGAGCGGGAGAGTTGCGAGGTGATGGTCCCGCAGCGGTGCTGTGGGGTGGGGCCGTGCGGGATGGGGATGGGGATGGGGATGGGGATGGGGATGGGGATGGGGATGGGGATGGGGATGGGGATGGGGATGGGGATGGGGATGGGGATGGGGATGGGGATGGGCAGCTTTGGGATCCCGCCTGGCCCGGGGAGGGGATGCGGGAGTGACCCCGTGTTCCTGCATCCCCCCGTGTTCCTGCATCCCCACCCGTGTTCCTGCATCCCCTCCCGTGTTCCTGCATCCCCACCCGTGTTCCTGCATCCCCACCCGTGTTCCTGCATCCCCACCCGTGTTCCTGCATCCCCTCCCGTGTTCCTGCATCCACCACCCGTGTTCCTGCAATCCCCACCCGTGTTCCTGCATCCCCTCCCGTGTTCCTGCATCCCCACCCGTGTTCCTGCATCCACCACCCGTGTTCCTGCAATCCCCTCCCGTGTTCCTGCATCCACCACCCGTGTTCCTGCAATCCCCTCCCGTGTTCCTGCATCCCCACCCGTGTTCCTGCATCCCCCACCCGTGTTCCTGCATCCCCTCCCGTGTTCCTGCATCCCCTCCCGTGTTCCTGCATCCCCCTCCCGTGTTCCTGCATCCCTCCCGTGTTCCTGCATCCTCTCCCGTGTTCCTGCATCCCCTCCCCGTGTTCCTACATCCCCCCCCTCCCGTGTTCCTGCATCCCCCCTGCCCTGCGGGACCGAGGGGCTCCGGCCCTTGAGCTCTCCTGGAGGAGCCGATTGTTCGGGGTGGGCTCGCTGCTAATCTGGGCTCAATGGGGTCTGTGTTCCCCGGGCTGCGATCGCAGCTGGGCGGGGGCAGAGCCGGGCTGGGGGTGCCCGGGGAGCCCAGCCTTCCTCCAGGCTGCCTTTGGAGCCCCAGGACGGCCTCACCTGCGGGGTTTGTCCTCACCTGGTGACATTCCCACCTGCTCCCTCTGCTCCGGGTGCGAGCATGGAAAGGGATGTTTAGTTGGAGTAGGGAGCGGCTCCGCAGCCACGCAGGGCTGGCCGGGCTTCCTTTGGGATGGGCCGGACCCGCTGTGCTGCTGGAGAGGCTGATCCTGCTGGGAAAAGCTCTCCGGGAGCCTGGGCACCCCGCGGTGCCGCTCTCCAGGGCAGCTCTCGGCATCTCCGCCTTCTCCAGCCCTCGTTCCGCAGGGATTCCAGAGGGAGGAAGCAGGAGGGGCTGTGGGGCAGCACCACCGTGGAATCCACGCGGAATCCACCTGGCAGGAAGCCTGGCAGAAGAGCCTGGGTCACCTGCAAAGGTGCCCCTCAGAGGGAGGGGTCATTGTCCCCCAGGCAGCCCTGAATCATTCCCGGAAGGATCCCCCCCTCTCCACAAGCTGGGCACGGAGCTGAGCTTAGAGCACAGAATCCCCAAATCCCTGAGGCTGGCAAAGCCCTGCCAGCCCATGCAGTCCCAGCTGGGCCCTGTGCCCACCTTGTCCCCAGCCCAGAGCACTGAGTGCCACCTCCAGCCCTTCCTTGGCCACCTGCAGGGATGGCGACTCCAAAGCTCCCTGGGCAGCCCCTGCCAGGGTTGGAGCCTCACATCCTGCTGGATTTAGAGTCTCCTTTGCTCTCTCATGCAGAGGGGTCACCCTGAGGTGTTTGAGGACCCACCACCATCTCTGAGTCAGACACGGCCCCATCCCCACCTTGTCCTCACCTCCCAGGAGCCAGGGATCCCTGAGGAAAACCCCTCCTGTCCTGATTTCAGCCTCTCTGCCCCTCCAGCACCCAGGGAAGGAGGGGAATTGGCATCGATCCTTGTGGAGCTGCCTGTGCCCAGGGCAGCTGCTCCCTGTGACAGGGGCTTTGTCCTCCTTGGAACTGCCCTGGCCAGGCCCCGTCCCCAGGGGTGAAGGAGGAGCACTGAGGTGCCACCAATGGGATTTTTGGGTCACCTCCCCAGTGATGGATCTGGACAGTCCCATGGAAAGGTCAGACAACATCCAGAAACTCCTCCTGTCTCCAAGTGTCTGCGGGAGGGCAGAGGGAAAGGAGAAGGAAAGAAGAAAATTGCCTGAGATAAATCCTTACATGGAGCAGTTTATGGAATCCCAGACTGGTTTGGGTTGGAGGGGCCTCAAAGCCCACCCAGTGCCACCCCTGCCATGGCAGGGACACCTCCCACTGTCCCAGGCTGCTCCCAGCCCCAGTGTCCAGCCTGGACATCCTTGGGCACTGCCAGGGATCCAGGGGCAGCCACAGCAAATCTGGGCACCCTGTGCCAGGGCCTGCCCACCCTGCCAGGGAACAATTCCTGCCCAATCTCCCATCCAGCCCTGCCCTCTGGCACTGGGAAGCCATTCCCTGCCTCCTGTCCCTCCATGCTTTGTCCCCAGTCCCTCTCCAGCTCTCCTGGAGCCCCTTTAGGCCCTGGAAGGGGCATTGACCAAAGGGGGCTGCAGGGAGTGGACAAGAGGGTCCCAAAATTGAGCTGTGGGGACAATAAACCCCCAGCTGTGACACTGGACAGCAGCCACAGAGGGACTCGGGTTCATTTCCTCTCCCCGTGGTTCATGGTGGGATTTCAGCCTCTGGGAGCCTCTCTGTGCTCCCTCCCTCTCCAAACAACCTGGAATCTCTGCAAAGGATCTCTTGGAGGCAGCCACTTGCTCAACTGAGCAAATTGGAGACCTGGGTGTGCCCGTGCTCCCCTCAGCGTCCCTGAATTCGGTGGTTTTATCTCCTGGTGGAGCCCAGAATTCCAGCCCCAGAGGCACTTCCCAGGCTGGCTCAGCAAGGGAGGGAATTCTGGACACTCTGGAGATTTTCCTTTTGAACCAAGACCTCCAGGACAACCCAGTGAGAATCAGCATTATCCAGCCTGGCCAGTGCCAGGGTGACTTTTATTGGGAACGATCCCTGTGGGAGATCTGGAGACCAAAACCAAATCACTGCCAGGGCCAAAGGTCTTGAGGAGATCTCCAGTTTCTCATAAAGACATCAAATATTCAACCAAAATCCTTTCCACCAAATGAAATGTTCCATTCAAAGAAACAGCAAAAAGAAACAGGTAACAAAGGCCAAGAAAAGGAGTTTTGGAGCAGGCCTGACTTCCTCTGTCACCAAACACCGGCGGTGCCAGCCTGGGGTTTCCAGCTGAAAACAAAGCACATTTGGCTCCTTTTGGAATCATTAAATTCCAAATCCGTGCTCGGGGTGTGGCCATGGGCACGCCCAGGGTGAGCAGCAAAGTGCAGCTCTGGTGCACAGGGACTCCAGAAGGCACAGCTCAGCTCTGCCCCTGATGCCCTTTGGTCTCTGCCTTTTCTCTTTTCTATGTTCCCCGCACTCTTTGCACATATGTTTGTAGCTCTGTAGTCTATTTTATTAATAGCCAGTTTCTCCAGTGCTTTTCCACGGTCTTTCCCTGAGCAGAAAGACACAACAAATTCCAGAGCTCCAGGCCCTGGAGGGTACAAGGCCCTGTCCTATCTCAGCTCTTCCTGGGAAGCAAGGCCGAGAACGACTCTCAGGTACATTTTCATCAACAAAGCAGAGCCAGTGCTGAGAGGGGGGCTCCAGAGAAGGGGCTGGCCCTGGGGGGGGAGGGAACTGAATCGCCACTCGTTCCCCCAGTCGGTGCTTTTATTCAATTATGCTGATTTCCTGAAAGCTATAAACATGTCCTCACCCCTGGAGGGGGTGGGCTTTTATGGACACCTTTCCATAACTGCTCCTGAAGACCTTCCAAATAAAGATCCCTTTTCTATCCCCTCCTTGCTAAAATGATCTCGAGTTTCTTTTCCAGGCTGGGGGAAAAGGCAACAGCACCAGGTTTAGGCTTTTCCTGGCAGTGCCCCAGCACAGCAGGACAGGATTGAATTGTCCTTGCAAAGAGCAGGGAGTGGAGCAGTGCTTTCAGAACAGAATTCCCTTCCAAGCGGTGAATCTTCAGGAATAACCCGATGTTGCACGGTTGGACACGAAGAAATCAGGCACTCAGGTCAGGTCTATTAAGGCTGGGCAGGAGAGCAGAAGAGCGCCCAGCCCTCTTTATTCTTACAGTTAAATATCTTGTCACAGACAGCTATGGATTGGACAATGAGGTTACCACCTCTCTAATTCTATAGGTAAGGAACACAACTTTCCCCGCTTTTGGGAAAGGAATGGTAAACAATACTAAAGGTACAAAACAATCTTTGGTCAGTTAGCAAAACATTGACTATGTTTACATAAAATCTATGAGAACTTTTTCTACTAAGTATCAACACAGCACACTAAAAATTCAGGGCGACAACCCATGAGTCCCACACAGGCAGCTCTGGGGGGAGAGCTCTGATCCCAAACCCGTCAGAAGAGCTCCTGGAGACACAACCAACCAGCCTGGCCCCAAATCCACCATGGACAATGGGGCTGGGAGCAGCCTGATCCAGGGAGAGGATGGGATGGGATGGGATGGGATGGGATGGGATGGGATGGGATGGGATGGGATGGGATGGGATGGGATGGGATGGGATCCATGGGATGGGATCCATGGGATGGGATCCATGGGATGGGATGGGATCCATGGGATGGGATGGGATGGGATGGGATGGGATGGGATGGGATGGGCCTTAAGGTCCCTTCCAACCCAAACCATTCCAGGATTTCTTGGTGCACACCAACCCCATGGAACTCTCCAGGCTGGACAGAGGGGCTGCAGAGCTGGAAAGGCCCTGGGGGTGCTGGTGACAGGGGCTGGACACGAGCCCAGGTGTGCCCAGGTGGGCAAGAGGCCACTGGCACCTGGGCTGTGCCAGGGCTGGGATTGTCCCCTGTGCTGGGCACTGTGTGACCCTCAAGGGCTGTGTCCAGAGAGGCCTGGAGGGGCTGGAGCGTGTCCAGGGCAGGGAACGGAGCTGGGAAGGGGCTGGAGCCCCAGGAGAGGCTGAGGGAGCTGGGAAAGGGCTGAGCCTGGAGCAAAGGAGGCTCAGGGGGTCCCTGTGAGGAGGAGGCACAGGAGGGGTCGGGCTCTGCTCCCAGGGAACAGGGACAGGGCAGGGTCCTTTGTGAGGCTCATGGGGGGAGCAGATCCTGACCCTTGTCCCTCCTGTCTGGGGCACTCGGTGCTCCCTCGTCTGTCCCAGAGCCTTTGGGGAGGGAAGGGCAGGGCTGTGCCCAGGGTGAATCCCCTCCTGCTCTGGGTGTGCCTGTGCTCCCCTCCCTGTCCCTCTCTCCTGCCCAGCCTCGTTAGGGGCTCACAGCCTCATCTTCCTTTCCCTCAATCCAGAGGCTGGGAATGACACTCATCCCATCATTTTCCCAGCTGTGCCTTCCTTGATTGATCAGTCTTCACTTCCATGGAGTTAAGGGGGGTGGATGTGCACAGGCTGCTCACTAACTTTTAAAAAGGAAAAAAATTAAGGTTTTGTCTTTGCAGACTCCTGGAACCGCACCTGGAGCATTCCCTGCGGGATAAAACCTGTGTGAGGGAGCCAGGTGAGCAGCAGGACTGCTCCACCTGAGCCAGGGACACACCTGAGGCTCCATTCACACTTCCTGTTATCCTGACAGCAAAGGCATCTCACAGAATCCCAGAATCCCAGAATCCCAGGATGGGTGAGGTTGGGAGAACCCACAGTGGTCACCTGGTGTCACCTCCCTGCCCCAGATGTGCCTTGGGCACTGCCAGGGATCCAGGGCAGCCACAGCCACTCTGAACTTCTTTGGATTTCAGATTTTTAGAGAAAAGCTCACAGGTTTTGGTTTAGAGGGGAGGAAAGCACCCTGCTGGTTTGTGTCTTCACTTCCAGGGACTGTCCTGATGGAAATGGAACTGTGAAGGAGAAATAACCCCCAAGGCTTTCCTGATCTTTAAAATCCACAACTGCAAAGGAGACTGGAGGAGGGAATCCCTTGGGGAGCGTCACTAACTGGAGGTGCTTCCTTCCTCTTCCCCTCTCCGGGTAGACTGAGGCAGGAATTCCAGTTTGCTCCTCATTCCATTGAATTTAATGTATTTGGGTGATTTTTTTTGTCTTCTTGACGTTATGACATTGTCACATTTCATGTGCTGGACTTCACAGATTGCTGCCACTTCCTTTCTCCCAGATCAGATCCAAACACGGAGGATCCCTGGGCACAGGAATTGGAAAACAATCTCAGGCTGAACATCTCCTGAGAGGATTTTCCAGCAGGAGCCCTCGTGCTGTGGGGCTGGGGGCAGGACAGGCTCAGGGCCATCTGCCCTGGCTGCCCCTGACATCTGCTGTCCCCACTGGCCACCCCGGGATCAGGACAGGGACTTGAATTACTGCAGGGGCATTTCCAGCTCTGCCTCCTCGCCTGGGGTCATTCCCAGAGAAACCCAAACGTGTGACCCAGGCAGAGCTCAGAGCAGGGACCAGACCTGGCCTGACCTCGGGAAGGGCCCAGCCTGTTCTGGGGGATGGGAAGGCCTAGAATTACCTTTTGGGATAAAGTTTCCACCTTCAGAGGGGGAGTCCCTGAGGAGCAGCTCTGCTGATGGAAGGAGGGGGAAGGCTCCTGTGGGAGGGCAGATCACTGGGAATGAGGGATGTTCCTCACTGGGAATGGGGGATGTTCCTCACTGGGAATGAGGGATATTCCCATCTGCACTGTGCAGATCACTGGGAATGAGGGATATTCCTCACTGGGAATGAGGGTTGTTCCTCACTGGGAATGGGGGATATTCCCACCTGCACCAGCAGCAGGATGAGGGCTCAGCTGGGAGGGCACCTCTGCCACATCCAGGGGCCCGGAGAGGGATTGGGAAAGGAGCTCTGGGGATGTGACAACCCCTAAGGGGGGACAAAGCCTGAAAATATGCCTGAGTCCAGGTGAGTGCAGGTGAGGGAGGACAGGGACACAGAGGCTCCCCCTGCCTGGCCCTGCTGGCACCAGAACAGGCACTGGAGCAAACTGGGGAAGTGCCCGGGTGGGGGTGACACTTCTAGGGGCTCACTGGGGTTGTTAAAAACAGCAGGGAGGGGAAGGCTGGAAGTGTCCCTTTGGAATGGCAGCACTTGGGGACAGGTTTTGGCATTGTCCCAGGGGGGGCTGAGGGGGTGGTGGCCTAAAAGCAGCTCTTCCAACCCGGGATATTCTGTGATTCTGTGACTGCACAAGGAAAGGAAGAGGTGGGAACGAGCCAAGAGCTGCGGGAGGCCCCTGGGGAAGGAGAGAGGGAAGCTCCCTGTGGGAATGGTCAGGGAGAGCAGGGATCAAGGCAAAGGAAACAAGGAATGGAAGGACAAGAGCTGTGTGTCCAACCCTGGGGACAAAAGGGACAGCAGAGCCCCCAGACACTCTGTCCCCCTGAGGAGGGCAAGGAATTATTCCAAAATCAAGCAGGAAAACCCTGACACTGATGAGAAGCTGGGGTTTGGTCTGGGAGGATTTTCCTTTCAGCCCTGGATTGCAGCAAGAATCAAACCCTGTCTGGAAGCACCATTTCCTGCATCCCCCAAATCCCATACACCCCAAATCCCAAATCACATATCCCATATCCCATATCCCCCATATCCCATATCCCATATCCCCCATATCCCATATCCTATATCCCACACCCCATATCCCACATCCCATATCCCACATCCCATATCCCACATCCCATATCCCATATCCCATATCCCATATCCCATACCACACATCCCATATCCCATATCCTATATCCCACACCCCATATCCCACATCCCATATCCCACATTCCATATCCCATATCCCGAATCCCAAATCCCATATCCCCCATATCCCATATCCCCCAAATCCCACATTCCATATCCCCCATATCCCATATCCCCCAAATCCAATATCCCCCATATCCCATATCCCCATTATCCTATATCCCATATCCCTCACATCCCATATCCCAAATCCCATATCCCTGCAGGAACAGCTGCTCCCACAGGGAACGGAGGCACCAATTCCAGCCAACATTTCCCGGGGATTTCCTGGCTCCCGTTGTTTCCTCAGCCCCTTGGCCAAGCCTGGGTTCTGCTTTATCCAAGTTCCATTATTTTGGAAACAACACTCAGGTTTCTGCTCCAGGATAATCAGATATGGTTTTGCATTTATGGTTTGTGTTGGATTTTTGGGGATGGGTGATCCCAGAGTTCCCTTCCAGCCTGGCTCATTCTGGGATGAACCTTCTGGATGAGGCACCCAGCAAACGGCAAATCCAGGAATCACTCGAGTGGATTTTGCTGCAGTTTTGCTTCAGGAGGGAAAATTCCCGCAGTGTTGGGTATTTTGGTCTTTTTGAAAATGAACATTTTTGGGTTTTATTGGGTTCTCAGCAGGGTTCTGTGTGAAATACCTTGGATTTTGTGTCACAGTGAACATTGTAATACAAATGTGGGCAAAAAGAGATGAAACAGGATGGAGCAGCTTGATCAGAATTTTCATTTTTACTTTATTTCCTCTATTAATTAATTTGTTATTTGTTTCTATTAAGTGGCCTCAAAATCAAGGCTTCTTTGGATCCTTCCTTTTAAAGGAATTGCCACTGCCTGCACAAAAACCATGGAATGGAATGGAATGGAATGGAATGGAATGGAATGGAATGGAATGGAATAGAATGGAATGGAATGGAATGGAAACTCTGTTTCTCCTGCCCCAGCACTGTGATCTCCCTGATTTATTACATTTTATTAAATTCAACATCTCCTGCTGTACCTCTGACTTCCTTCCTTCCTTCCTTCCTTCCTTCCTTCCTTCCTTCCTTCCTTCCTTCCTTCCTTCCTTCCTTCCTTCCTTCCTTCCTTCCTTCCTTCCTTCCTTCCTTCCTTCCTTCCTTCCTTCCTTCCTTCCTTTCCTTCCTTTCCTTCCTTTCCTTCCTTTCCTTCCTTTCCTTCCTTTCCTTCCTTTCTTCTTTTACCCATTCCTTCGTTATCTTTTTTCCTTCCTTCCTCTTTCCCTTCCTTCTATCCTTCCTCTTTCCTTCCTTCCTTCCTTCTTCCTTCCTTCCTTCCTTCCTTCCTTCCTTCCTTCCTTCCTTCCTTCCTTCCTTCCTTCCTTCCTTCCTTCCTTCCTTCCTTCCTTCTCTTCACTCTATTTTTTTCCTTTTCAGCTTTTACTCTTTGGTCTTATTTTCTTTCCCTTTATAACAGTTAGAATGGGAGAAGTATATCAAATATAGTTGACACTAAGGCAGGTTATTGTTCTTGCAATTAATTCTTGCTACTATCAGTTCCACAAAAAAAAAAAAATCCTGTGAAACTGCTCCTATTGTAGATGCTTCCAACAGTATGATATCGGCATCCAGTTCACATTGTCCAAAGGGATATTCTAACTACACTTTGATCAGTAGAATGAAAAATGTACTTGTTATAAGGAGCTGTTAAACCATACTTGGTGTGGTTGCCCCCCAGAAGTCATGTACATGCATTTGTTTTTTATACCTTTTCCCACTTCCTCTCACATTGTGTTTCCCTCTTTCTCATTTATCTGCTGTTTTGGAGTGACATGTTCATTTTTATTTAATGTCCATTGACTTATCCTTCTTTCTGGTCTCTGCAGCTCTGCTAAAACATTGCCGATCCAACATCACTGGAAGAAGTATTGATTCCAGTAACAGTAGTCTTTAACTAGAGTTCTTGGCTTACATGGCTACTAGCAAGATTTGGATCCTTCCACCTGTAGATGCCCCTCATGTGTGCTGACCCTCCTCACAGTTAAGAGCTCTGTGTGATGCCCTCATTCTGCTTGAAAAAGAATGAAATGCAAATGGTCATGAAACTCTTTCTCTCCTTGAAAGGGATCCTGCAGCATGGCTGCAGTGTGCTGGTAGGACATAACAAAGAGATAATTTCCAGCTGAACTACTTAGGGTTCACGATATCTTAGAGGAGAGGGAATATTGCAAAGCGGAGTAGATCCTAGACAGCTCTTTGGAGCTTCAGACTTCCTTATGCATAAGAATAATATGTTAATTATTCGGGCCCACAAGTTTTGCATCTCAGTTGCAGTCTTACAATAAGCTCACAGGCAGAGAGGAAATGTTCTAAGTTGTTCAAAGTTCTAAGTTGCCCTTGTATTACCACAGGCCAGCAGTGGAGCTGAAAGAATGGTACAGATGAAGGTGAGGGAGAGAAAGACAAAGTATTAAATAGGCGTATGTGGTCTGCTAGATTGAGCTGTTTGGAGAAGAAGGATGTAGCTATAAAATCAAGACCTAGATTTTTACAAGTTTAAGGGAGTATGGCTCCGATTTGCAGTTCAGCTTTGAGTCTCTTTAGTAAAAAAAAGTTGGGATTAGGCTGAAGTTAGTGATGTTTGGTAAGTAAATTTTTCAAAGAATCCCTCACTCAAAACCTGCTCACTTATCTACAAAATAGATTAAGTGAGGAAAGCTATAAGACTGTTGGATTTTACAATATTTCTGGTTTCTGAACAGAGTATCTGAAGCAGCTGAAACATTTGTATGGTTTTGCTTTTCTTTCCAAACCTAAGAAGGGTGCAGCTCTAGTAAATGACAAAATCCAGATAGAGTGTGGGAGCAGCAGGATCCCAAATTAAACAACTGGGAGGTTGATAAATGCTTCCAGTAGCAGATTTAACTACAGATGGAATCGTTTGACCATTCGACACGCCACAGTCCGCTTGTTGGGGGCTTCCGACCATCTCTCTGCAACATTAACTTCATAAAAACTTCCATCAAAGAGCCCCCACCAGAGTCACAGTGCCTTTTTCAGAGCGTTTTCAAACAGCAGAAATAAACATTAAAAGATTCTGCCCTTCCTTCCTTGACATTTTTCTGACAGTAAATTAGAATCAGATGGAAGGTATCATTTTTTCCACAAAGATTATAATGCAAACGAATTCTTTACAATAACTTAGAAAAACCCAAAGAACCTTAACCCAAATCTTTTAAAAATATGCATACATTTGACCAATAAATTCATAGAGAAATTTTGTTCAAGGTTCATGTGTCTCAATTTGTATTCCTGTCCTTGGCCAGAGGGTGTTCTTCACTTACCACCACTTTTAACAAGTAGTTTATTTATTATCCTGCACAACTGATAATTTTGTTCTTCAAGTGTTTTTCCTCCTTTCCAGGTTGGTTAACTGCTTGGGTGTTTTTTGGTTTTGTTTTGTTTTGGTTTTTTGTTTGTTTGTTTGTTTGTTTGTTTTGTTTTTTTGGGGTTTTTTTGTTTTGTTTTGTTTTTGGTTTGGTTAATTTTTTTGAAGTACTGCATTGATTTTCTGCACTTTGAAATGACAAAATAATTGCATACCTGGCATTAGGAAAATAAATCTTCAGCAAATTAGTGTATTTTCATTCCAAGAATCTCTAAGAATTTGAGATGATATAATTTTAAAATGACAGCTTTTTAAAAGCAGAATTTCAAACACAAGCAGGTGGTTTCCCACCCTTCATGCTGGTGAATACTATGCAAAAGACTGTCAGTGCTCTTCAGGGAATCTGTTCACTGAGAAGGTGCTGAACCGGGATATTGATTTTGTGAACTGGAAATTTAAGAGAGATCTGAGATTGAATATATGTGGTTAAATGCAAATAGAGATACAAAAGAGGACTGAGTTGTGCCCCTTTTTGGAGGATGGCATTAACTTATTAGTATTGAATAACTGATTCCCCAATATAATTTAGAAAGGTTCATGATATTTTCTTGGCACCTACATGATAGAATTGCTAAAGAAAACAGAATTATGCCTTTGTCCTTTAATGTTTGTGTTCTCCACAGTATTGAAGTTAGAGACATCACTGCTTTTTGTGTTTTGTTGTTTTGGTCTTTTTTACAAACACCCCTGGCAAAGTGCAGGATGATAACCCAGAGAGGGTTTGTGTTTCCTTCTGAGTTATGAAGTCTTGCTTTACTGTGAGCAATAATTACTTTTTTAAAGTGATGAAAACCAGATCTATTTTGGCTCTTCGTTGATGGTTCTTTGGAAATATTCTCAGGATCTAGTAACATTGACATTGCATTAAAATTCTAGTTGGCAGATTACTTCATAATTATAATGGTCTGGGATTACAACTAAGTAGCTAAGTGTAGAGCTATTTGTTATTATTTGTGTTTATATGCTGTAGTATTCACAACACACTGTCCAACATTCACTCGTGCCTTGTACCCACAGAGAAGGTTTCACTGGGTACAGACTCAGAAGTGCTCATGATCTAAATCCACAACCAGGTACTCAGAGGTTCTTCAAATTTTAATTAATTTTTAAATGCTTACACACACACACACACACACACACACACGCATATATATATATATATATGCACTGTTTTTACTGTAAAAAGCTTTCTGAATGTTCCAGGTTCCAGCTAGGACATAAATCTGAATTATTATTATTATTTAAATCTAAATGATTTACAGGCCTTGTCAAATGTCACCACCTATTCATATTGTATACATCATCCAGTGGTTTAGTCTTGTTTTCTAAACTGTATTGAGGTAGAAACTTGCTATTTTCCTGCAGTGAAGATATCTCTTGGTACCTTGCCTGCTCACAGCTGGCTTCTAAGGTGTACATTTCAGGCTTCTATCTCCCCTCAGGCTGCAAGTCAGATCTTTATTGCTCTCAGTGGCTCTAGGTGCAAAGGCTTCTGAAGAGCCAGGCCAGGCCAGGTGTTTGGCCATGCACACCTCACATTTGGTGCATAGGGCAGTGCTCCCTTTCAAGCACTTCCATGTCTATATCAACTATTATATGTGTTTTAGCAAATTTTGGCACTGGTCAGCTGAAAATTAGTGGTAGCGAAAAATGTGATTGTGCTGTTTCACCAGTGTCAGAAGATGAACTTTATGAAGGTGGTAACACCACACAGTTACTGCTCTCCTTTAGCGTAAGGCTCCCAATATTCATTATAAATATCCATAAATCAGTTATCACAGTTACAGGCTTGCTGGGATGCTCATTTTAAACACCAAACAAGAAATACTTAAAAGTAGTGGTTGATTTGTTTACAGATGATTTAGGACCCAAATTAAATTAGAAACTGAATGACATTTCAACTCATAAACATCCACCTAGGTTCTTGTTCTATTCTGAAAGGCTCAAGATCATGAGGGCCAGGTTGCCTGTGGCAGAAGTAATAGAAGTATTCAGACCTGATGTTTCCATAGAACCATAGAATGGTTTGGGTTAGAAGGGACCTTAAAGATCATCCAGTTCCAAGCCCCTGCCATGGGCAGGGAACATTCCACCAGATCAGGTTACTCAGAGCCACATCTGGTTTGGTCATAAACACCTCCATGGAGGAAGATTCCACAGCCTCTCTGGGCAACCTCTTCCAGTGCCTCAGCACCCTCACAGCAAAGAATTTTTGCTGATACCTAAACTTACTCTCCTTCAGCTTAGGACCATTCCACCATGTCCTATCATTACATCCTTATCCTTTGGCCACAAGAAATATTCTTCTCACCTATATTTGTCCAGCACTGAGGTAAAACCTTTCTTCCTCCATAAAGAAAAGTAAACAGGAATATCTGTGCAAGACATGTAAATGTTCTGAACAACTTTCTGTTTATTATGTATTTGAATGTCCTTCTGATGGGTGACTACGCCTTTGCTAGTGGCGCTCAAAGAGCCAAAAGAAACATATGTTGTGAAAAGTACCTTTAGCAAAACAGACAGATGGATAGGTAACACTTTAAAATAGGGTGGCCAATGATTAGCAATTCATTTGGTATTCATTGCGATAACATTAATTGTTATGAATAAATTACATTTAGCAACACTTGGAATTTTGTGAAAAGAACATTTGCCTTTCGGGGACTTTGTGAAAAGGAAAAAATGAACCACTTTTTTTATTTTTTCCATTTTGTTTTAATTTTCCCAACTCAGAAAAGTGGATTTTTTGCAAGATCTTCTAGAAAACCACATGCTGTGTACCAATATTTTAGAATTTTAAATGCTTCTGATACTAATATAGTCTCTAAGTAGGTTTCCACTCGATCATGCTTTTAAGCTTTCATTTTTTTACAGCAATTGAAAAATTTCTAAACTGCTCAATGCTTTCTGCTGGTTAATCACTCTCCTACTCAGTTAAATACACCACAGAAGTGAAAAAATATACCTATTGCTTGTAAGCTGTAAACAGTCAGTAGATTGTGTTCTGATGATTACAGACAGTTTATATTGGCTGGACTGGCTTTAGCTGTCAGCACATAAAGAGAGAAATGGACAAAAGAGGCTCTGAGAGCAGATGTTGACACTGGAAGCTCAAATTCAGGGATCTTCAGCCTGTGGCTGTGGAAGCCCAGCTGGGAGAAAGAGACAGGCTGCATTCATAGAGCCTCTCTGGGATCCCTGCCCCATGCAGGTACCCAGCCATTGAGAGACAGGAAGATGAAAGGCTGCTTCACAGATGTCACCTGCTGAGGGTTCAGCAGCCTGTCCAGAAATGTCATGTTTGGCAGCTGGTGGAGGATCCCTCCCACCAGCTCTGGCACACAGATTCTCACAGTATTCCGGGAAAGATGCTTACACGGGGGCTTCCTAATGAGACAACATTAAAGAGAATTTTTGGCTTCTGCCTGTAACAGCACGTTGACATTAACCTATCTGTCCATTCATTACACAGTTTTCCTGAAGATCAGTCACTCTAACAAAATGAATTTTAGGCAAAAGCATCAAGCCAAATTACCCTGGAAAACTGTCGAGATGGCTATCTCTTCTCATTCTGTTAAACCCATTCTGCATTCCTTTGTTTCTGTGTATGTTTCTGAAATTCAATTGATACAGGCTCAGTCAAGACACTTGGTCCAAAAAGCAGTACAAACTGCAAAGTTCTGGAGGATATCTGTCACTCAAACATGGCATACTGAAGCTCCTGGGCCCTGTTATCTGCTTGGATAATAATATATGGCCTCATCTGAGCACATGTTTGGAACATTGGCAGAAAAAATCAGAGAATATTTGTAAGAAGGTAAAAAAGAAGGGCAATAAGGATTTGGCAGAAAGAAGTTAAGATCTAAGCAGAAAAAGTGAAGTGAAGAAAAGGTATTGCTTAAGTTGGTTGGGAGGGGTTAGTGCTTGCCCTTTTTCTCCCCTGCAGTCCTCAGGATAAGGCAAGTGGTACATGCTTCATCTTTTGTCTTTTGTGCTACTTCTGATGTGCAGAGAAAGAACAAAGAGTCCTTTTCCATACTGCATACAGGCTCAGGGAAGTGACAGGACTTGATTCTTGTAAATTACATTCCCAGAAATATTGCTTAAATGCATGATATCTAAAATTGGCATGGGATCTAAAACTGCCTTTAAAATTACTCTGAATGGTAAAATTTCTCATTCAATTTTTTTTAAGCTTTACAATCTTCACCTATTTTTCCTCTCTTCTTTCTGTAGTCAATGTGCTAATAACTATAGTCATGCTTTTAACAAGTGAGATTTTTGCTATAAAATCTACCTAGTAGTGTATAGTATCTTACTAGCATTCAGAGGCATCAAAATTCCACTCAGTTCTAGGGAAGACTATGATCATGTACATTTTTTCACAACTATAGTTTGGGTAATTGTTTTGGTTCTTGTTCTTATACCAGGCTAGAATAGGCAATGGCCCTCAGAACCTATGGCAGGAAAGGTTTGCCTGAGCGTGCCAGCAGAAGGACTAAAAAGAAATTTGTTCATTAGTCACATAAAATGATTGAAACTAAAATAGTTTTTAGTGCTAATACTGTTTTTGACTATGGTGACTAAAACTTTAGAGTATTAGGGTAATTTTAACACTTTAGTCATTGTTTCTCAAAAGGGGAGGAGAAAAATAATGAGTGGAAAATTAGAGGAGGGACTAACAGAAGGCAGTAAAAACACACTGAAAAGCACGATTTTGAATAAATTCACAGCACAGACCAATTGGAGAAGCATATAGTGTCAAGATTTGAGCTTGGATTGAAACATTAGTACCACAAAGCCATGGTGATTAAAGTTACTAACAGCTCTCAGTTATTTCCATCTTTTAAGAGGAACTGAAAGGATATTCCAATCTGTGGCAGTCCAAATTGAGATATCTTTGAAAAAAATCTAATTTTGAAAAGGTAAAATGTTTCACCGTTTTGAAAATTGGTTACTTAATGTGAAAATCTTACTAAGAGAAATCTTCAGTTCAATTGATGTGTGTATAATTAGGACATCTAAAGAGGAATAAAACCGTAAAATAAAGGATGTCCTAGACAAAACCAGAAAAAATCTCCTTAGGTCCTGGTCCCTTTTAGTATTTTCAGTGCATTCCATGCCCTCTTTATTTTTGTGAGAGAACCTTAGCAAATATTGGAATTTTCTGTTTAGGAGACATTGATGAGTTGAATTATGGAATACTAAATATACATATCAATGAGTTTTTATATTTATAAAAGTATTATTTTATTTTAAATACAGTACTATATTCTCCACCATCAGGTTAGACTTCTGTCTAGTTGAGAAGGAGTTTTTTAATTAAAGAACATAAAATTTAAATGGTTCAGAAAATGTCAACATGGGTTCCTATTTTCAGCCCAACACAGATGATAGAACGAGAGGGCATAAATGAAAATTAAAGAAAAACAAATTCAGAACAGATGTCAGGAAGCATTTTTTTCAAGCAGCGAATCATAAATGTGTGGAATGGCTTACTAGGCAAGATAGTTAAGGCAAAAACACGGAGGTCATTAAAGAATCAATTAGAAGACATCATGGTGTAGATGGAAAGGGGAATGAGGCATGATGATCCAAACCGCCTCTGCTTGCTACAAGACTCTCTCATGTTCTCAAGAATCTGGACACTGGTAGATGTTTTTAGGACTCTAGGGTAGGTTCTAGCTAGAAATCCATACAAGTCTCCCTCTCTTCTCCTACTCTCTCCCTTGCTTTCTGCAGGTAGCCAACACAACTTTCAGAAATATCATCAAAGCAGTTTTAATGATGGGAGAATTTGCATTAAATATGCATTAGAGGTGCCAATGAAATCTTTGAAACATGTCCCATTAGAAAGTGATTTTATTGCCATAAAACAAGTTTGCAGGGTAGAACAAAGTTGCCTACAAAGTGTAGGCAACTTCTATTAGCAAAGATGCCTTCTACTAGGAAGATTTTAGTATCCTTTTTTTTTTTCCGATAAGTGTTGCCATTAAAAAGAAACATTCAATACCATATGTAAATGTTGTCAAAGACAGTATAGTAGAAATACTTAAAATAGAAAGCCAAATCTTTAAAATAAGTCAGGACAGTGCACCTGGCAAGCTGTACAGCAAAAGCAAAGACTCAGACCTTGCTGTTCTGTCAGAATGGGGTAACCAGAGGATCGACTTAGGTGAGGATAGATAATGAAGAAGAATTTGTTTTACTATAAATCACCTACATCTATGAATGGAAAAGGAGGACAAACAAATAACCTCTGTTGCTCAAGATTATTTTGAAACAAAAAAGAAATCTGAAGTGATAATTATATCTCAAAAGCGACAGATGTTAAAACAACAAGATGCTTTAAAAAGAAGTACAGGCTAGAAATGAACTAAAATGAAATTATTGCACTAAGCCAGCTGACCGCAATTATTTCAAGCTTATGCTATTTCAATAACCTGTAAAATTCTAAATATATGGGAACTAAGAGTCTTATTTTTACTCTGCAAGTCTAGAAAGAATTCTTTAAATGGCTAGTGCGTTAGGAGGGTGGAATGATTTTTTAATCATTTAAAACATTCAGAGAACCAGCTCATTCTTGGTGAAAAATTTGCTCTTGTGTTAGTCTGTCTGTTAGAAACAGAAAACTGCATCTTGCAACATTCTTGATGTAAATAAACTGATATAAAATCGTAATAGGCAATCCCAGATAACAGGTTGGATTTGGTCAATAGGCAATGCAGCCTTAATAGCAATTTAGTCAATGAAGTACAAAATACCATTCAGCTCACCCTAAAGTAGATAGTGAGGTCTGGTGAGATGATTGTCTGGTTAGGAATAGTAGCAACTTAAATCACACTATTTGAGAAAATCTTATTTGTGACTACTATGATTTTCATTTGCCTTAATTTATTTAGGAAGTGATTAAATATGAAACACATTGATCTTTTCCTGTGACTACCAGATCATTGGATGAAATGTTGCTATCTCTGTTTAAGATCTCTACAGCTGATTTAGCCACCACAGCTTCCTTGTCATCAAAAGAGAGAAACTGGCTGCTACGAAGGCCAAGGTTTCATCTCAGTCTAAAGGACTTCAGATTATCACATTATGAAAGAGCCCATTTTTGTCTTCTAAGGGGGTGCAAAGGGAACTTAGGGAACTTAGGTTGTTGTTGAAGTCTAATTAATGCCAGTCATAATGTTGTGTTCTTCCCTTGCTACAAACACTCTTCTCATGGAATCATGAAATCATTAAGGTTGGAAAAGGCCTCCCAGATTACCAATTCCAACCTTTGACCACTGTGGCCACTAAACCATATCATGAAGTACCATGTCTGCTCCGTTTTTGAACACTTCCAAGGATAGTGACTCCACTACTTCCCTGGGGAGCCTGTTCTAAGGCTCCACATTTGTTTAATTTACACTCGTAAGATCCTTAAAGTTATACGGAACTTATACTTGTGCATTCATTAAAAAATGTTTTTTACTCTTGCATCTAGTGAGAAGGTAGAGAAACACAGACAAAAATCTCAACGGAGACTAGGGAACAATTACTTCTTCCCATTGAGGGACTGAGTAGAGCTAAGAGAGGCCAACAAGCTGGTCTTATCTCTGGTTGTGTGGAGTCCAATAAGTATTTCAATAAAGCTTATGCCTGTGAGGAACATCCACAGAAAAGTAAAAATTAGTAAATTTTTGCCGATCTTCAGAATTTACCCATAGTTGTTCTCCTTACATTGTATACAGTGATTGAACCTTTTTGAAATTACATCATGGAGCATACTTTTCATAGTTTCTTCAATCTCTCCCTATTTATAGAAGAAAAATTAAATTGAAATTACAAAGCTGAGCTATTAATTGCAAGACAATAGCATGCAGGGATGGGATGCCCCCCAGGTGATTCATGCCATCTGAAAAGTCTGTTTGTTTGTAAGGTAGTGCTTAAACAACATCAATGTTCAGCAGAGAGAGATGAGCCACCTCAGGGCATATGACCCTCTTTGACAAGTAAGTCTTGGCAGGACAAATTGCCTCCTAGAGGTGTCTACATCAGTCTGCTGAATATACAGGAAAACCAGAAAATCCGACCATGTTTGAAACTTAGCTTTCAGATGACTGCAAGTAAATGAGGGAGAACTGTGGCTACAAGGGAAAGTTTGCTGTAGCCACATGCATATTAAGAGTGATCACAGGCAGTGACATGAGAAACACACAGACCACAAAATAATGCTCAGACTTTTAGAAGGGAAGCAGACACATCCACATATGCAGGCAGATTCATGTCTTAATTGGGCTCAGGCATGTATGTTACATATGTTGCCAAATTTCACATCATTACATATGATTTGCAGTAAAACAGAAATGCCTCAGACAGCAGAATTAGCAATAGACGCTACATTTCTGTTTGAGTGGGTAAGGAAATGCTCACCAAGGTTCATAACATGAAGTGCCAGACCTACTGTGACTTAGTGATTCTAAACACTGTGGAAGTTTAATAAAACAGAGAGTAAATTGGCTTATGCCATTGGAGCTGTGCTTTTGGCTCCATGACTGAGCATTTGTTTTGGAAGCTGGAGACTCTGGTTTTGGTCCCAATGTTAATTAATTGTACCAGGCATTTGCAGTGCAGTCCACCAAGGAAGGTGTAAGACAATGTCTGGACATGGATTATTTAAACATTACTGGCTCATCCAAAGGGCTTTAATGGTCAGGTAATGTCCAGCTGGAGCAGGTAAGGCCTGTGGCTGAAGCCAATTTTTCTGCATTTGTGAAGGATCTCCAAGTGACTCTGTATTGCTCAGACAATTTTGAACTGTTTTTTTTTAAATTTCATTTTGCAATTTAATTTATTTTTGAATGTTTTAAAAATCTAACTCTTAATGTCATTATATTGCTGCTCTGCTCTGCCAGAACACTGTTCAGTGGCCACAGTCTGCTCATCCTTGCTTTATCTTAATGGGAAATCATTCTGTCTGAGGCGATGCAAAAGCAAAGAATTATGTGCAAATTATCTTAAAATTAAATGTTTCTCTGTGGAAGTAAGATGTCAGTTCTCCCTCCAAATGATAAATTGAAAAAAATAGCTTCTGAATGGAAAACCAGAAAAAGCCCACCTCTCCAAACAATTACCAGGTAGCTATTTTGATTTGTGGAGCTATCAGTACCTTTTCACAACCTGCTTTAGGACTTGGTTGACTTTCTAGAGCAGATAGCTCCACTCCTCACACAACACTTAGGACTACTGATGCCTCACAGCCTGTACAGACTGGAGGGTGGTCTGTAAGAGACACAGAGATTCCCTCTGAGCATGAAGAGCAAGACCAAAGCTGTGCTAAAGTGCGGAACATGATCTTTATCTAGCTGTACTTGCAGGTCACTGATAATGGGGGTGTCAAGGCCACTGCATTTCCCACTTTGAAAGGGGATTTAGCAGGTCTGTAGCTGGATTTATTCTAGTATGACTGGAGCCATGGCAAGGGTAGACAGAGAGTAGTATAGTCATTTTAGTCCTTAGACTACCCTAGTCTTTGGGTGGGTATGTGCCACACAACACATTAGGCTTCAAAACTATTCCTCATCTGTTATTATGACCTTTGAATAGAAGATTGTTGTTGGGATCCTGTTGAATAGAAGAGCCCTGGAGAGAAAACTGTTGGTCACATATATTAAAAAAAAAAAAAAAAAAAAAAAAAAAAAAAGCATGAGCCTTAGAAAGACAAAGCAGTGGAAAGTTCTTCTGTGGGGCCTCAGTTGTCTTCCATGGAATGATAAAGCCTTGATAGAGACCTCCTTCAGGTGCCCAGCTGCCTGCACAGTCATGGCATCTTTTAGAACACCAAACTGTCTAGTCTGGCTTCTACTTGGAATGTGACTCCATCTGGTGAGAGCTTGCCAGTCTCCACAGACTGCTTAGGGAGCTTAAAGGTCTTCCACTGATCAATTTCATTTTGCACGTGTGCTTAAACCCAGTGGAAGCAACTCCAGCTGAAAGCTGAACATGTACTCACTTGCTGTGACATTCACAGAGAGATGAAGGGAAAATATCTACAGGGAATAAGGAAAACATCGGAATCAAAAGACTTAAAAAGAAGGAAGGAAAGTAAATTATATGGAAAGATGGCATAAGAAGGGAATGACATTGGAGCTGCAGATGGAGAGGCAAGTGTCGTAACACAGAACATTTAAGAAAAACCCTTCTGTTATTGTTTTGATGCTAGTTTCCCATTCCTTCATAAAGTAGATGATTCAGTGAACCAGAACTGAGGAGCATTTCTTCTATTTCCTGCTTCTCTCTTAAGTTTCAACTTCTACTAGCAGTGAGAAGCAAGTAGGTAACTGGTACTTTTGGTCTTATCTTTCCTCTAGAATAAATTCCCATATGTTGAAAGATTTGTTTTGATTTTACATGCTTTAAAGATATTTTCCATCAATACTGTTCACATTTTAATTACAATAATTAACATAGTTTTCCAATATTTTTTTGTGCCTTTGATTATATGCCTAAAAATGTTGCAGCTGTGTTTACCTATATCCTTTTTGTCTCAGGCTTCATCTGAAATGAGAATATCATTTTATATATAGCTTTCTACTGGCTTTGTGAACTGTTTTTCACAATAACCCAGTTTAGCTTCATATACATTCATACAAAAGAAAATACTCAGCTCTCTCAATTTGAGTGGCTCTGGAACAGAAATCAGGATAGGCAGAAATTTCCAGTGTAAATTGTGTGACTTTTCAAGAAAGAGCAAAATACGTTTTCTGTTTGAACAACACAAAAATATGTATTACCAGAGAATGCTACACAAAAAACCCCCAGTGATGGAAAGATACACCTTTGCATATCATTATTAAATGGAGGAAGAAATATTAGAAAAAAATGTTGATTAGAAGCTCAATTTTTATCCTTGCTTCCAGTAGTGTATGCAATGACCAAATACTCTTCTATCATCTTTTTTCCAGGGATATTATTTTATCTTCCATGTAGCTGACCTATTTCTGGAAAAGAGGCAAGGTGAAATCGTAATTAAGTTTTGTACAGTTGATGTGGACAAGAAATCTCTCACTCATTATTGAAGCATCCGCTACCATATGTGGTCTGTAGAGCAGCCAGACATTTGTGGTCCAGCAGCTGCTAAGGATTTCTGATGGATTAGGCTTAGAAGTCTCTTCACTGGGAATTGGAAAGGTCCATGGAGTTTCCACAGTGGCTATTGGAATTCCCTTCCTGCATTAAACAATCCAAAAGGGCATATCTGAAAGCAATTGTTTCATCTAGATTTCTCTGCTGCCAGGTCCTGGAGGCAGCTAGCAGGAAGAGAAGAGCTGCTGTTGGGGTGGGGAATTTTAAGACAATTCATCAAAGGACTTGAGAATGGCTCTCTATGAAAATATAAGAATGGAAAGCAAAGATAAGTGAGGAAAAAGAGGACAAAACCTGAAAAAGGAAGGAAGAATGAACAAAAAAATAAAGAGATGAGTAATAAAAAGTGGATGATTAGGACCTCTAGGTCCTAAGGCAGATGTAAAGGAAGTGTCCACATTTCCTGCTACTATTTTTCATTGAAAACATTATGCCAGAACTGGATGTTTTAAGAATGCATCACCTTCTTCAGTTACTCCTGAAACACACAGACTTCATAATCCACTGAACAGCCAAATAATAAACTGAGGGATGGAGGCAAAGTATTCAGGTGGCTTCATCTTCTCTGTTGCTTATATAGCATAGTGGAAGCTTTCCTCTGAAAAGCCAGTGGGCTTTGGGGCAACATCACCTTTCTCTATGTTGTGCCTATTGAGAATGTGATCCTTCCTTCAAAAACTTGCCCAACGGACTGTTTATAATGAGATTATGCATTTTGCTATGCTTTCATAATGGACTTCCAAAGTATTTTCCAGGTAAAAAATGTTTATCAGAGGCTGGGATCATGAAATATTATCAACCTCAAGCACCCAGTAATCATGAAACTTAAAAACTGAGATTTTTTTTAAATTATTTTCTGATTTGCATTTCTGTGCTGTGATTCAACTTTTGCCACAAATGTGAGGACTAGAAAGCTGCTGCTTTTTTATGAGACATTGAGATTTCTACTTAAGCAGTGTCACTTCAGGAGCTGCTTTTTCAAGAGAAATGACAAATATTTCAGTATTCATACTAAATTAATGAATTGCACAGCATTCCCTTGACTTTCGAAGACAACTCAAATTACTGCATATATTTTGTGGACAGCCCCTTATTAACTGATCATTCGCTGTGACAACTGCAGCTTTTATTTCTTGGACAGATTTCCCTCTAGACTTTGTAACCTAAATACTGATTTGGCAGTTTATTTTCTTAAAGCGAAAGGAATTAAATGCTTTTTTTCAGCAACTTAAGTGAAGCTGATTTTAATATTAAAACCAATGAAGTTACTTTCAGCATAAAATACAGTCAAAGAATACAGAATGTCATAAGATATTTCATACTCCATATAGAGGAACATCCCAACATTAGATATAGCCTGAGATAATTAATATTGTGCTGTAATTCTGAAAGACTGTTTAATTTGCAGGAGTGTTTTGAAATTGGGCCTTGATTCTGGAACATATATATTTGGTTTTTTTACAGAACGCTAGGAAACAGTCAAATGGGAAGAAATCATTCCTACCTTTTATGACTGTGTTTACTAACTGGGATCAAGTCAATTTGCTCCAATGGAGATTTCTGACCCAATACTGTGTATTGGGTCAGAAGTATTGCCTGCTCAAGGAGCAAGCCAAGGCCCATTGTTTAAGGTGTGAATATTCTTCTTTCAGGAGGTCCTTATACAATCATAGAATTATTAAGTTGGAAAAGACCTCTAAAATCATTGTGTCCAGCTGTTAACTCTTCCATATCCTTATATGGTCTTTCATTTTTCTGAAATAATTTGAACTTTTGGCTCTTATTGCAAAAGACACAACATGATGCCTAAGCTCAAAGACCAACAGAAATGCTGTAACTGATGAAGAAGTGGTTGTAATGATAAAAATGTCCAACAGTTTGGGGGTCCTCAATTTCAGGGCTCCAAAGGTTGAAAGTGTAGGTTTTGTGTTTTGTTTTGTTTTGGTTTTTTTTTTAAGAGGTATGGGTGAGGAAAGACAGTCACTAACTATGGGTGTCAAGAGGTACTTGGATATCTGAGGGAGAGTTTGGACTCCTGATGGCAAAGTGGAGATCCCACACAACTCTGTTTTAAGCTAGGCTTGGTGCTCACTGTAGGACAGAGAACTAAGTCAGCATTGACAGCTGATGGGTCTGAACACTAAACATCCCATGTAAACTTGCATGAGGCATTTTCACTCCTCAGGACCTGAGACAGGATTGTTTTTTGTTTTAATCTTGTCTGGTTTATGTGATTCACCTCAGTAAAAATTAAATCACCTAAAGGCCTTGCTTTAGAGCGAGATGCTTAATTTAAGCAGCTGAAATTGGAAAAGTTGACCTTGTGCCTTCCACTAGAGGATCAACAGTGCCGTGGGGGCATCAGACACAGCATCACCAGCCAGGCAAGGGAGGGGATTGTCCTGCTCTGCTCTGGGCTGAGGCAGCCTCACCTCCAGTGCTGGGGACCGTTTTGGGCACCACAATATGAGAAAGACATTAAACTATAGAAGAACATCCAAAAGTGGGCCATGGAGATGTTGAAGGATCTTGAGGGGAAGCTGTATGAGGTCACTTGGTCTGTCCAGTCTGGAGGAGGGGAGACCTCCTTGCAGTTACAACTTTCCCATGAGGAGAAGAGGAGGGGCAGACACTTCTCTGTGGTGACAGGACATGAGGGAGTGGTCTTCAGTTGAGTCAGGGGGAGTTTATGTTGAATTTTAGAAAAAGATTCTTCACCCAGAGGGTGATTGGGCACTAGAACAGACTCCCCAGGGAAGTGGTCACAGCACCAAGTGTGACAGACCTGAAGAAGGATTTGGATAATGCTCTTGGGCACATGGTGTGACTCTTGGGGCTGTCCTGTGCTATGCAGGGCTAGGACTTGGACTCAATGATCCTTGTAGGTCCCTTCCAACTAATCTTATTCTGTGATTCTGTGAAAGGGGGTTGTTGTCTCTGCATGTTTCAGCACTGTTTCCATTCGCTGCTTCTGAGAGACAGTTGTGTCAGACTAGTAGGGATGGTTCAAAAGCTTTCTTTAGAGTGACTGCAATAATCAGTAAACATACAGGCATAAATTGCCAATATTGCATACTGATTGTCTTGAAATATTTATCTTCATTAAATATGTTCACAAGTAGAATATATGTGTAAAACCATGGTACTATGAAGTGTCTGTGGGATGAAGGATATAGGTGTCTTCTTCAGCTGGATCAAAGATATTCAGAAGCCACATTGTAGTCAGTGGCAATCCTACAGCCTCAGTATTTTCAGTAGGTTTTCTGGGGCAGGGCCAAGACATTGTTGCCACAGCTGAAGAAATAAAACTTCCACTCGATCAGAAGGATTAAAAGGAGTGAAAACCCTGGAAATCTTAATTTCACCAAGAAACTGAGCAGAGAAGGTTCTAAAAAGATACAGGAAGAAAACTTGCTAAATCATTATTTGGGATTTTCACAGTTGTACAGCTTGAAACAGAATTTTTCACATTTTGAACCATAAAGCTACTGTTCAACCTTCAACATTTCTGGTGAATCAGGAAGTATTTTGGCCAACCATTGGACGTTCCTGTTGGCCACCACATATCCTATTGGTGCATGGTTTTACTGAACACAAAAGTGACATAATGACTGATTATTATACTTCACTAGACTTCTGCTGATCATTAACACAACCTCATGGCCTGCTGACGGTACACAGAGCACAGCTTGAAAGCTGTAGGAACAGAACTGAACCCATTGTCTGACAGAGGAAGAGGGATAGGAGTGTGTGGAGCAGGCATCTGTATCCAAGTTGTTCTAACAGGCTGTGAGAGGTGAGAGATGTTCTTCTCATCTTCTGGTGGCCTCAGCAGTCTATTTCAGCAGCACACAGCAGCATACAACAAGTCACAAAGCAGCTAATTACAAAACTGTTTCTATCCCTTTGTTAACAACATTTCCCCCTCCTTCTCTCATCTTATTCACAAGTTATCTTGATATCCTGGTGCTGAATATGGGAGAATTTGATTCAGACAAATATTTGAACCTCTGTAAAATGTAAGGCTCCTTTTCAAGTGCCAAAAAACAGGAAAATCATGAAGGGAAATAGGAAGACCATCCTGAAGGAAGGATTGTGGGAGGCATCTACACCCAAAGTAACTATCTATTTTGCAAGGAAGTGGCAGTTGAAAGAGACTTCTTTTTGGTTCCTACTTCTACTGCAACAAGCCAACCACCTTCCACAAAGAGCACTTCAGTCAGATCCAGAGATCTCTGTAATTGTAAAGATCATTCTTCAATCCATCTGTGTAAGCAGAGAAACTCTCTTCAAACACTGAAACCATTAGTGGCCAGGAGTAGCCTATCTGCTTGATTTTTAGTTTAGAAAACTAATAGAAGAAGCAAACTAGTTAAGAAGCAAAAAGTGTATTAGCAAAAAAGAAGCAAAGAAGTGGTCAGGAGAAGGACAGTCCAAGGTCTTCACCTTCTCCTAATAGCTATGGGAATCACATACAAACATCATGTACTAATGGGGTTAACAAAAACCAGACAGTGTCTTGTAAAACCAGGACAGCTCTGCTTCTGAAAACCTAGAGGTTTATGGAGGTTATGTTTGGAGCACTGTGTGAAATCTCAATCAAATTATAAATAGTATTCCCAATCAAGAGGCCAGAGGTCAGAAGAATCCTGACCCGAAGACAGAACTGGCCATTATGAGTAGATGTATTTGTCATTTGAAATGTGCATCATGCATGTTTTATGGCCTTTTCAATGTACTTCTATGTGCTTCTTGCCCTTAAAAATCGCCCACCATGAAAATTTCTGGCCCACATTTTTCAGCTTTTCTTCTGTGTTGTTCTCTTACTACTTTTTCCCCCAAAATGCTCATGTGCTTCCACCCTTGACTACTTTTGTTTAACAACACTGTCCTTATTCTCCCTCTTCTAAAGTAAATTGAATGATCTATATGCAAGGGTGAAAGGAGAAGGTTTTCTTTTGATCCAGCAATCGTCTCCTCTAGTTTCTTCTCTTGTATCTGGCTGCATGGGTCAGAGGCACATGATTTGCTTTGTGTTTCTATAGTGCCTGGTACAATGGAGCCTGCTCCATGGCCAGAGCTCTAAGGCACAATGGTTGTACAAAGAGCAGGGGAATAATGAATAGTAAATGAAGTAAGAGCTAAGTAAATAGAGAACTATGTTGAGGGAGAAAGGGATGCAGGGGCAGTGATATGAGAGAAGGCCAGAAACAAAGAGAAGGGGAGAAAGAACCAGAAGATACAGTGAGAAACATTGGAGACTGAGGGTTAAAAGTCCAATGTCACAGGAGTGGAAGTGAAATGGAAAATAAAAATCAAATGTGAAAAAGGATACCATAAGAAAATAATAATGAAAGATGAATAAAATAAGAGTAGTACAGAAATCCCCAGAAGGATTAAAAAAACCCTTAAATACTCAGGAGAAAATGAAAGTAAGAGGGTCAGGAGTCAAAAAACCAGAGGCAAACAGGATAAAAAATGCATGATATGTCTTGGGCTAAACTTATTGAATCCAGTCCCTCAAGAACACAATGGGGTTTTTTTTGGTTGGGTTTTTTTTTGGTTTTTTTTTACATTTATTCAAAGCTTCTTGAAACAGTATCTTTATCACCTTATTTTCTTAAGATGATAGAATACCCCCTTTTTCCACCTGGTTGCTCTTCAGTTTATAGTCAGAAATGGCTGAGTGTTAGTGGACAAAGATAAAATCCACACGATGAATTTTGCAGCCTGGGAGTGATAATGCTCTGTCCTGCCATGCCAGCCAGAGCCTGCCCTTGGATGCACAGCTCTCACTGAGCTACACGTGTACAGTTGAGGGTAGGGTTTAGTGCTGCTTTCCAGCATACAATTAACACAGAAGGTCTATACGTTATCTCATCTTGCATTTTTATTATTTGCAGCTTATTGTTCAACTGAGCATGTATCATTGGTTAATTAATGCTGCCAACACTCTGCTCCACTAAATGATTGTTTAGCCTAGAGTGGAATAAAATACTACAATGACTAATACAGTATCATTATGTAACAGAAAATTAAAAATCTGATAATTTGATTGGAAGTCTCAGGTGAGTTTTTTGTATAAAAGTGTTAACCTCAAGTAGCTATAAACAGGTAAATGTTTTATTCAGCTGACTGATAAGGAATAAATGCTTATGATATAAATTATGTATAATTAATACTCCTGGGATAAAAAAATGTATGCTAATAGGTTGTCAGTTAATTAGGAAAGGAATATGAGGTAAACAAAGGTGATTAGAATATACCCTGGGACTATAAACAGAAATTGTGCCTTAAATAATCTGTAAAAAAACCTCACACATTAAACAGCAAATACTTCAGTTTTAATTCAGAGCAAAAACATAATGCTTTATGGAGAAAGGCACAGAGGAGATGTTAAATGAAGAAGCAGTGATAAAAGATCTAGAGGCTGCAGAGTAACTCACCTTCCCTGTTTTGCTTTACCTTGGTTTGTGTATTGTCTCAGCCTATCCTCAGCTAAAAGAAGGCTAAAATAAGATTTGTAAAAAATATGGCAAATAATGTGCTGGAGGACCAATTTTAGCTCATAACAATGACAGCTCTTAATGGCTGGTCTTAAATCTGCAACATGGGAAATGTTTCCCAAATCAGTTTATGCTTCTTACCTGCCCTTTGACTCACTGATCCTCTTTGCATCTGCCAGTATCTTTATGTGATAAATGAGACCATCCTCTTTCCTGCCATTCTGTAATTTCATTTGCAGTAGACATTTGAAATATCTTCTCGTGAAACAGGACTGAAGTAGAGAAAGACATGACAGAGATGAATGCTCATTACAATCTCAGCCAAGTCTTTCCTTTGTATTAGAAGGGGACAGATCTGCATTGCCTTCCAAAAACAGCCATCCTGGACAAAAATGAAGATTCATCTCTCCCGTTCCTTGTTTAGGACAGCAACAAAAAGCAGCTATCAAGGGAAGAGTTTAAGAATGAAACAAGTATATATGGCACTTTCAGCACTCTCGTCACCTTCAAACACTTACAACTCATAGGCTTCCTGACCTGGATTTGTATGCTAATCTCCAATGAATTTATTCTTCACTAGTTTGACCATTCCTTCTCTGAATGTATCTAAGAATTAGCTATTCCTGAGACCATACAAGGAGAATGATGAGACCAGAAGCAAGCCCACCAGCAAATGCTGAGTGGAATCAGTGCAAGACATTCCCTGCATTGCCATGCAAACTGGAGTGCCATAGCCTAAAGGCACATAGCTGTATTATGGGTTGCAGAGGGAAGGGAATGTTTGGATTGCTTAAAACTTAACTTGAAATTGGTCTGGCTAGTGGGAAGGAGAGGTCTCAGTGCCAGCCACTGGAATGAGAGAGGCTCACTGGTCCCCATTTCAGTGACTGTTTCAGAACAGCTGCTGGGGAAACCCAGACTGGAGGTCACATACTCCACCAGTGGATTTCAATCCAAATAGCTGGAGAAGATGAACAGGACTGAGCCTCTGTGCTGTTCATGTGTGTTGAGTGAAGTCTGTGCTTGCTTGGATGTTGTTAAAGGCACTGTTCTCTGTGCTGATCCATGGACCAGCCATATGTCTGTGTGCTTGTGTGCCTCCTGGGAATATGTGCCCAGCTGCCTTGCCACTGGCTGGACCTGCAGACTCGCTATAGTGGCAGCCTTGCATCCATGGGGACAGGAGTGACCCTGGGGTCACAGGGATCCCCATGGGGGCCAAAACCACTGCATTCAGTTACTTCTAACAGTACACAGCTGCAGCCCACAGCCTGCAGCAGAACAATTTCATGCCCAGGGGACTTGCACAGGTCAGGCACACACTGCTGGCTGCTGTTTTTCCTGAATTGCTCTCCTCCTACCTTATTTGACAGCCTCAGGTTCATGTCTCAGAAGAGGCAATGAAAGTTGGCATCTACTTCCTCTCTGTGTGCCTCTCATGAAAGTTCATGCAAGCAGTGCTTGGAGAAAGTTATCAAAGTGTGGAGGGATCACCACAAAACAGCCCTCTGAGAGTCACCACCTGCTTTCTGCAGCAAACTGCAATTATAGTAGTGACTACAGTGTACACAGACACAGCTTCCTCCTGCAAAACACTGTCCCTTTGGAAAATGAGTTGAGTCGCCTTAAGAACTCTTTTTGGAGCTTCTTTATATGACTGTAGGACAGTCTAATGCTGCCATATTCTTAACTATATTCTTCAGGTCTCATGAGATGGACTGAATCAGGTCAATGTTGTTTTTCTAAGGTGCGAAAAAGAACATTCTTCCGTCCCCTACACAAGTTAGTCATAAAATCGGTTAGAAACCTTTTTGGAAACATGTTCATCCTGCAGGATGTGTCATTACAGTTTGTCAGCAAATTCAAAATATAACTTTAAAAAAAATTGTTGTCAAAATCAATGCCTAATTTCCCATGAGACTCATCTCTTTAGAGTAGTGTAATTCCTGGTGGAGTGGCTTGGTAAGTTTGGCATGTTTCTTATACTTAGGATCAGTTCAGAAAATGCATAAATTAAATCTCCATTGTATATTTTATAGTTATGTGAGGGAGTAGCATGGGCTGGAGTTGTGGAGCCAGACCTGAGGATGACCCAGCACTGGCTGTGCTCTCCCCCACAGGGCACAGTCCCAAGGTGCTGGTGACAGACTCCATTGACACACACAGCAAGTGATGAATCAGGGCCAGAGCACAGGCAGGAACTCCAACCAGGACTAAAAGGAGATGGATGCAGAGATGGGGCTGGAGATCAGCACTGCTGCACCATCACTGGGATGGGGACTGAAGGCACTGGGGGGCTGCAATGTGGTCCTGAGCAGGGTGGAGTGAGGCCCCAGAGAGCCTGGGTTGAGACACTGCTGTTTGTGCCCTCAGGGCCCTGACAGTTCTATATTGGATGATTGCTTAAATTATGTGAGATAAAGAAGTGCCATAAATTTATTATTAGTAGTAATATTTATATCCCTGTACCACCTACAGAGACTAACAGACAATAACCTTTCCCAAGAGTAGTAGGAGAAGTGATATCTGAATGACGAAGGGTAGAAGACAACCAAATATATGCATTTTCCCCCAGATTTTATCCACACAAGAATAAAATCAAGTTTATGTTGGCTTGGATCAAGGTATTTTTGAAGGTATTATTATCTGTAGATATGGTGACTTCACAATTAGACAGAAATCTGCAGAATATGATATAGGAAAAGATATCTAAAACAAAAGAAAATCTCATGAAGGCAGCTAGTTTTGCTGCATGCTGCAGATGTGGCCAAATACTTGCATACATTTGGGCCATCTGAAAGTGGTGTTTTATTACACTCAGGTATCAAGCTACCACATAAAGTATCTGAAATAAAATGTCTTTCAAGCGTAGTATATGACCTCTTCAGCTCCTTTTAATGCATGGAAGATAGGAAAATACTTTCAGAAGGAAACTTTTAAAGTCGTAAGACTTGTAAACATAACTCAAAATATAAAAGGAGATATCCAACACCAGGATCTGTTCAACTTCACATTTTGAATTATCTCAGCACCACAAATTAACTGTGCATTTCCAAGATTGTTTTTGCACAGTTTATATGCCAGTGACTAAGATCATATCTATTTTCTTTCTCCAAAGGATAAGGCTGAAGATGGGAAGCACAAAACATTTTGCCAACCTTAAATATGGAAGTTTAAAATTACCAAATGTAAAGCTCTAGCAGTGGGCTTTTAATTTGGCTCAAGCTTTCAGAGTCTGGCAGGCTGATGAAGTACAATTGCCATGGGTGAAAGCAGAGCATCAATTAACAGACACATGCAAGGTTGGCACCTACCAAAAATTCACCCTGAAAGATTTAAAGACAAATAACTCAGTGATCAGACACACCTGGAAATCTTGGAACAAACTTCACAGAGTTATGAAAATGAAACCCTCTAAAAACTTCCAGTTGAGTATCTGGAGCAATGCTATGTGGAGGCCAAAGAGGGAAATGATACTGTGTATTACTTATTGTAAATAGCAGATTATTTATGGACCAGATTTTAAATAAATTTCTAGTGATTCAAAAGACAGTCAGTGTTACAGGTAAAGAGCACATTACTCAGTCTGTTCCAAAAAAGGTTCTCTGAAGACCCAAAGGGTCTGAATCAAAGATATTGAAGTCTGTAAAAGTTTTTTCCATTTACTTCAAAGTGCTTGGAATCAGACTAACAGTTTAAGAAGTCAGATTAAAGCCTTCACAGATGTACAGGGGTCTCTGGCTTCTCAGATGAGTTCAGCCTATACTTAAAGGCATTTTACCATTGAATGAAAGGCAAAAGTTAAAACAAATACTTACAAATATTTGATGATTCAGGCCTTATGATGATTCAGGATGTAAATCTGTTTAAAAACACCAAATAAACTCTGACATTTTTAAAAAAATTTTAAGTGTCTTTGGGGTCACAGATAAATTTCCTTAAGTAGAAATAAGTCAGCTCTGAGAAGTGTGGAAATACTGTCCTCAGTGAAGTGAATAACTGCTCCCCAGCACTAGCTCTTGTGCATTTTAGTCATGTCTTTTAGATAGTATACTAGGAAAACTCTAAGAAATTAAAACATACTTTCAAGGAATATATTTATATGATCAACTTTCTTGTTAGCAGAAGAAAGTTTATGTGGATGAATTCTTGAAAGGCAAGACCAAACAGAAAATATCTATTCTTGCTTAAAATGTTATCAAACTATTGATTGCTCCTTTGATGAAAATGCAGAAACTTCTTCATTATGAAAGACAATACAATCTGTTACAGAACTGATATATTTCAGAGTTTTTAAAATTGCTTTCTAATTGAGTCAGTATTGCTTGGGCCCCAGTTCAATAAAGCACTTCAGAGTGTGTCAACCTTTAAGTTTGGCAGGGTTTATGTGCCAGTTACTTGATCTTAATCATTAGCCATTAAATAAATGCTTAAAGGCTTAGCTGAACAGTGCTGTTTTTAAAGCACATTACACTGAAAGAAGCCCCAACAATACATCTGTTTCATACTGGTCTTCTCCCCTCTTCCTTTTGCTGAAAATCTCCTCTGGTTTTCTTTTCTCAGTCTCTCTTCTTTTTAAATTGGCTGTATTCACCAGTTCTCAGAGACCCCAAAAGGTTTTGAGGGACTCTGCACTAAAAGAATCAAGGCCTCCACTGTCTTCCTTGAGTTACAGTGCTGTGACCTTTATTCCTTCCCAGCTTTTTCACTGGTTTACAAACCAGTTCACATAAGTAACTAAACCACATGTAGTTTTTTTGCTGTATCTAATTGTGTACAGGTGTGTCAGACACAGAAATAGTTCATGCATCAAACATTGATATAAAATTTTGCTTATCATAACCAAAACTGTATAAAGAAGCTACAACCAAAGAAGCTTCCTTGAAGATACCTGCCTGGGACTTTGGACTGTAAGTCAAGCTGCTGATTAGATAAAGGGAAGCCCATTGTTCAATCATCTCAGGCTGAGGAGAAGGTTTGCGTCCACAAAAGGCCAAAGCCACCAGCTGCAGCCAAGTTTGGGATGGGGGGAGAGCACAGCTCACAGAAGCCAGGTTTGCATGGACACCCCCCCCAGCTGAGGGAGGGAGAGGAGGTCTCAGGTGTGGTGTAACCTCTGCTCAGAGGCAATGAACGCCCATCCTCTGGCCCAGCTGTAGCACCCCCCAACCCCACAGGCCACATCCATGGGACTTTTCATGTGAGAGGCAGCTGAGGGGGAGTCATAATCCATCAAAGACCCCCCAGAGTGCTGTCTTGCTCTATGGGACTGCATGTGATGCAACAGATCCAGAGTCTGCTGTAAGAGACAGACCCCCCTCCCCCAGGGGGACATGCCTGGACATTGCTGCCTGGCTCGAGGGTTTATAAACCCATCCGATTCCAGGCTTTTTGGGGGCATTTTCACCACCAAGACCAGCTGGAGAGGATCAATGGACCATCGTTGGGATCCATGGAGTGGTGATATTTTCTTTATTCTGTCCCTATTTCTCTCTGTTCCCCCACCTATTTCTTATTTCTTTCTTTCTCTCTTTCTCTCTTTCTCTCTTTCATGTTTACTGTCAAATAAAACCTTTATTATTGTCACTGGCATATGGTCTCATTTGCACCTTAGTTCCGGCAGGGGTATTTCTAAGAGCCTTAATAACTAGATCCTAGCATTTTATCAACTGGATCACACAGGGTGCTTTTATCTATGCTACAAGTTGTAAATTCAAGTCTAGGAAAAGCTACTCAGAGCTGAACCTGCCAGGAATGTATTATGTAAAAAATAATTGTGACTTTTTTTTACTATTAATTTTAGCCTAGTAATGCTATGTATAAAATACTGAAGATAAAATTCACTCTATTAAATGTCTAGAAAATTCTGGATTGGCAGCATTATTTGAAGTTTCTCAACATGTTATGGTTGAGATGGTTTGAATTCTCTTTAAATGAATTGTTCTGAGCAGAGTCTCTTGGGGAAAATGAAGATGACAACTTTAGAGACATTTTACACACAGATAAATCTGTCAATTCCAAAGTAGTTTTTGGGAGGGCCAGAGACTTGTGGAAGACTAATATGTTATAGCTAAGAGTATGTAAGGGCACAACCCAGGTAGGCACAAACAGGTGCAACATTCTTGAAGTCAGGAAAAATATTCTGATTTGAACCAGCTGAGATCTTGCTGTCTGTAGTTTGGCTAAGGAGACACAACTTGTTCTGGCCCAGAGATTCAATTTTGACTTTGAAATAAATTTTTTTGGGGGAGTAGAAACCAGGTGTTATTTCCAAAAGAGCTTTGGATTTCATCTGTACTTAATCATGCTGTATTTTAGAATATCTGTCTGCCCTTTTCTTGGATAGGTCTAATAATTAATACTCTGAAATAAGAGGTGGTTTTTAATTCTGTTTCTTGAGCTGCATAGGTATGGTATGATCTATGCCTGTCTTTTATTCTTAGGTCTGCTTCAGGAGAAGGGAGAAATGAAAGGAAGAATAAACATGGGGTAGGAGCAACAAAATAAAAGAATATTTAAATGATTTCAAATGGATTGTAAAGTGTTGAATCATAAAGGATTGGCAAAAAAGCCCTCTCCTCATGAGGTCTGGCTAATATTAGGAATTATTGCCTCAAACACTGCAGGTGTGGACCCATTTCTTTCATTGCTAGCAAATGGGGTTGCAACTGCCTTTGACAATGTAAAAGCTGCGCAATCCCTGTGCCCCAGGGCAGACAATGATGTTGGTGAGATGCTGATTTTAGGATAGAAAATTACAATGGTTATATAGTAAACAGCACCTGGAAGTTTACTAATGATTTTTTCAATTAACAGCAGCACTATGGTCTGATTATTCATGCATGCTTTCTATGAAAGGAAAGAAAAGAGGCAGATGTTGGAAAGAATCATCGGTTGAGAGATATTTTTAATTTTTTTTTGTAACTGGAGGTAGAGCCTCCTTCCTGTTATCACTACTTCTGATAATGAGATGCCAGAACTAGTGAATTAAAAGTTAAAAAAAAATTTGAAAATGTTTGGACTGTTCTACTCTCCCATTAACTCCAAATACTCACATGAACTGTGCATGAAAATGGACAAGGATGTGTATATGTGTGCATGAATCTTTACACAGACTTTATCTGCTGCCTGTGACTTGATATGTAGTTTTGGCATCCAAGTTAGAAAAAATAAAAAAATCCCACCGAAAACTGCACGGTCATGCAGTTCTTCAGCTTTAACTACTGGATCATCTATGATAATAATGGCTGGATCTCTCCCCTTAGAAGTCCACCAGGTGTGCACCTGCCAGGTTAGTTATTTTAGAGTGCTGAGATTCAAAAACACTTCACCATCTGCAGCATAAATTTAAAAGTACAGTAAGGCATACTGGTACCTCATATATTTTCTCTCTCTCTCTAGTCATCATTTATTTTCACAGCTGTTCTCGACCCACTGCCAAGCAAGGACCTCTTCAATTTCTTTTCTATCATATTGAGGCTTAGTCAGTATCTTAACAAAGAATGGGTGAGGCAATGCCCATAAAATACAATCTCTCTCTTCCTTTAACCCTTTGTAAATTGCCACAACTAAATCTTTTGGAAGTCTCAGAAATGTTCCCATCTTTTCTCTGCAGTAGACTGTTGCAGATTATTCTGCAGGACTTCTAGCCTGATATTGCAAATCTAAGAAATCATAGCAAGAAATTATTTGGGAACTTTGGATATTCATGCTGATATGTCAGGACTCAGCTCTTCTGAGGTTTGTTGGTCACTAATCTTGTGTTTATAAGGGTAGGTAAAACCATGCATGCTTTGTTCTTCTCTCTGGTCAGACAGCTTATAAAAAACTTGTAAAAGACCTTGCCATAGGGTGAATTTGAACTTGGGTAAATACATTCTCTAAACTAAGGCCAGGGCTCGACACACTACGTGCTGCTGTCTGTACAGACTCCTGGATTGCCACAGAGTAAAATTTCCGTGTTGCTTTTCTGTTTAGTGTCCAGGAGAAGCAAGTGAGACTGAAGTTAAATCTTTTAGTACTGGCTAAGTGATTGCTGAATATTTCCAACATGTTTGCTATCTTCTGAGATATCTGCAATTATGGGTTACTTCCTCTAGTCTTGGAAATTAAGTTGTTTTGGACCTATCCAAAACCTAGCTGAGAAAGATGTCAGGCACAAGCCAAGGACTCACAGAAAACACAGGACCAGAACAGGCTGATGAGCTGCAAGGCAGGATTCACCCCCATCACCCTGCTGAAAGAGCAGCAGTGATGAGGTGTTGTCCTGCTGAGTGGGTGTCGTGGGTTGACCCCGGCCAGGGGCCAGGTGCTCACTCAGTCACTCTATCACTCCCCCTCCCGCTGGGAGAGGGGAGAGGATAATATTGAAAAAGACTATCAGGGTGAGTAAAGGCAGTTTTATTACAGTGGGAGAAAAAAATAGAACAAGCAAGTTGAAAGTTGCGCGCGCAAGAGCAAGAAGGGAAAACAATCAATCTCTACTTCCCATCAGCAGCGATGTCCGGACACTTTCTGGGAAGCAGGGCTCCAGCACGCGTGATGGTTGTTCGGGAGGCAAACATGGACAAGTCCTGAATGCCTCCCCCTCCTCCTCTCTTCCTTCCCTTATATATCTGAGCTGATGTCATATGGTATGGAATATCCCTTTGGCTGACTGGGCTCAGCTGGCCTGCTGGTGTCCCCTCCCAGGATCTTGCCCACCCTCACCCCCTTCAGTGGGGGAAGGAATGTCACAGGGACAGCACAGCTTGGCAGTAGCCAAAACACTGCTCTGTTATCAACGCCAGCTACCAAAGCAAAGCACAGCACTGTAAGGCCTGTGAGCTTTACCCCAGTCAGACCCAATACAGTGGGACATGGATCTGACATGACACAGGACCCTCCTGTGTTCTGAATGTCCTTGGATGGGCAGTTATCTGTAACTGCTGTAATTCAGCCCAGGGAAAGGGCTGGTCTCGTGCAGGTATCACTGTGCTTTTTCTTCATGCTTTTGCACATAGATAAGAAAATCTTTTTTTAGATTTCTTCATCTCCTTACTTTAATGGACATTTTGGCTTCCTAATTACTCTGGACTCCCTCGGGCTTTTCATTTCTTATTCAAATTAGAACATTTCACATTTTCAGGTTTAACTTTCACGTGTTTGGAAAATACAAATATACACTTATATATGTAATCTATTATCTGTCTATCTAAACGTACTCAGGGGCAAGCTGAGAGTATAAATGCCTGAGAGATGCTGTCTTGCAAATGAGAACATCTGACACTGTTAATGAAATCAGCTGTAATAGTTCAGGTATGCAAGTACTTGTCCAGTCACTGGACAGGTTCTTAGTTAAATTTGGGTGCTATTCTGGCCAAGAGCATCACGCTTTTATGAGCTGAATATAATACACATTGTGTCTGTCCAAGTACAATGCAGCTTGAAAAAAGGTTGAATAATATTAAAATAGAGACACTGAAACTTCTAGATACTTAAACTTTCATTTACATAATCCAACTGGAGATGTGCACATACGTGTATATAGTATAGATAAAAAGAGCAAATAACAAACTTTAATGGCTCAAAATTCAAGACAAATGAAGTCAACTAGACTCCAAGGCAGTTGTCTGAGTTCAGTGAACTTTCTCCTGGACTTTGGACAAAGGACCTTGTTTGTGCAGGGCCAGATGTACAAGGGGAGAAGGTGGTTGAGGGAAGCTGGACTCCATCCCACTCCAGCCATCCACATGATGTGTCTGGCATCTTTTGTAGTCAGGTGAAGATAAGGTGGCAATGTGGCTGTGTGGTCTCTCCCATGTCCAATTTTCCCCACGTCAAGTGCCAGTTCCTTGCCAAACTGGGCCTTTGAAATGCCAGATTTTCAAAATAATTTGTAATTGCTCTTCACCAGGTAAGATAAGATACGTAATTGTTATCAAGATATCAGATAAAAGACAGTAATTGCAAATATCACAGCAAATGAGACCTTTGACACAAATTATTCTCTCTCTCAGGTTCCTGTGTCATACCAAGTGTTTAGCAAGAGTACCAAACACACAGTACAAATTATTTTGTATTCCTGATGAGCTTTACTTGGAATTGTCCTGGTAAGCCAAGAAAGCTGTGGCTGACTTGGATTTTCTGGCTTGTCATTGTTGGGCAGTTTTTTCTCAACGGAAGATTCTGCAGTCAAAGAAGCTGGTCTGAAGGAAGACAGTGTGCAATTGAAATAATGCAGAAATAGGATCCTCAGGATCAGTTAGGCATGAAGAGATATCAGAGAGGAAGCAAGCTATTATGCTGTTATACTGCAGTGAATTAAGTCCATCAACATACTGATTCAATTGTGAGATCTGCAGAGGGAATGAACAGTGGCTTGTCCAGCTGGTGAAATCTGTCTTTATGGCTGGTGCAGAAAAATCAGGGGTATTCTTTGGTGCAATTTTGAGGATCAACTCACAGTCTTGGAGATGGTGAACAGAAAAGGATACAAAAAAGGGTACTTTAATAAGATCAAGTGAGCCTATCTTATGGTGGTACATGTAGTATTTGGAGGGTAAGAACACGCTTTGCTACCTGCAATACTGGATGTTTTGTATCTTGATCAATCAAACCAGGACAATGTTCTCTGGCTGTGAAAGCCATGGACCATTTGGGAACAGCTGTGCTTGTTGTTGACCTAGAATAAATGTAAGACCAAAAAGAGTGCAAGTGCCTGTGCTTATATTTGCTGCCCTTGTGAATACCGTTGAAGTGTCTTTAAATTAGTTTGTTTCGGCTTGAGGCCTAATCCTGCCAAGCACATTTTTAGCATGTGAACTTGTGCCATCAGTGGGAATAAACCAAAATAAACAGAATCTGAGTGTGCTCAGTGCCTCTGAAAACTGGACTATTTATTAATATGTGATGTTTTAGTTTGGTAGCATTTGAAAATTATGCTCACTTTTTCATTCCTTTTGGCTTTTTGCTGCTGTTCTGGAAATTGTTACATCAAAAAATGCAAACAGGCTATAAAATACCTGAACTATGGAAAGGGTACCAGTATTAATCAAATTCTCACTTTTATACCCCAAAGAACAGGAGAGGTCAGAAAGATAGCATTTGGACTAAAAAAACAGATGTCAAAATGTTACACTAAATAGAAAAGGCTCTTCTGACTATCTGAAACTGTAATTGCCAAACTATTTTCAGGTCTTTACTAACAAATGAAAAGGATTAAAATTATTAGAATGATATACTTTCTGCCTTTGTGTTTCTGGTCATAATTATGTTCTGACAGGTCAAGAGTAGATTCCTCTTTACTGTCCTTGGTTAGTTCACCATTCATTGTCAGCCAGCACCCATTGACAGATTTACCCAGCAGAAAATACCAAACAGGAACAACCACACCTGAGCCAAGTACATTTAAAAAGAAATAGCAATTTTCCTATTTTCTGCACTACCTGACAAACAGCACTTTGCTAAGCTGTGGAGTGGGAGCAAACCATGGAGAGCAAAGCACGAAAGAAGAAGGTGGTAGTGATGCTGTTGGTGTCACTCTTCTTCTGAGTCAGATTTGAACTTATGCCCCAGCCTTGTGTTAGGCAGTATAGTGCTGCTGAGATTGCTGTGTTTCAGCTGAGATATCAAATAAAGGTCCCGACCTTGTTCTCATTAGAGATCCCTGGGTACTTGTTCTCATTAAAGATCTCCTGGCACTTTTCAAAAGGGAAAAAAAGTGTGAGCCCCAGTGTCTTGGCCAAATTCCAGCTTGGGTAATTACGTTCTGCCTACCTAAATTCCCTTGACTGTTTCAATTCAATGTTATTTTTAATTTCTTCCCTAAACCTGTGTGTAGTATTATCATGTGTTGGGAGATAACTTCCTCTGGCACCCTAGATTTGTTTGCATTTTTGAGGTAGAATTGAAATTTGTATATAATATTAATGATTTGTTAAGTCTACAAAGGACTAAAAGTCTTATCATTTAATGCAAAATCATTTTTAGAATGTAATCCTAGTCTATCATGTCATGCAATGATCAGTTTCACACAATTATTTCTACCAAGAAAATATTTTTTCAGATGGATAGTTTGATGGTACCTTTTACATTATTTTAGTCAATACTTTTAAAATCAAATGTAGTGTATATTGAATATCAACACCCACAGGATATGTTCAGCTTAGAAACCATTTGTTTATTCCTTTTTTTTATGAGCATGAAGAGGCAGAACATGGAAGATGAATGTGGAGAAAAGAGTACTGACACAGTGTGCTTTGGAAGATCTGTTCGCAGAAAACCATTCTATAGAAAGAACGTGAGCCCATCAAATAGAGAAGATGTTAGTCTCATCACTTACAATCTTAATGGAAGATTCTCTGTAGTGGTATAGGCAATGGAACAAGAATCTCCAGAGAATAAAATGATGAGCATTAATCAAATATAAAAAGTAAAAGTCCTCTTTGAGGTTCCAGCCTTTTAAGACATTAGAGATAAACCCAAGCTAGACTATTGAATGAAGGGTATACCTTCAACTACATGCTCAAACATGTTTCACAAGGTTTGGAACAGCAGTTGGTTTGGTATGGCTTTTCGTGGGCAGAAGTCACTCACAGTTAAAAGCTAAATTTGCTCAGTGATCCATCTTGAGATAAGACAAACCCAAAGGCTGGTGTTTGGCACATGGAGTTGTATCTGTGGCTGGCTGATGCAGTGGCTCTCGTCCTGTCCAGTCCAGCTGTGTTCAGGTGTGTGATTTGTGCCGCTATTCAGGACTGGTCAATTTTGGCTCCCTGTACACTCAATGGAATCTGCAGTAGCTTCAGACAGACTACTGCAAATGCAATTTGGGTCTCTGAGCAAAGTCTGGTGACAGAGGACACAAACCCAAGCACGCACATCTTTGCTGAATGAAGGTGGCAATATACATGCAGGAGCTGTTATTCTTTTGGGAGATTTCCCATGCTAGCTATTTTTCATTCAATTTTGTTTGTTTCTTGGTATTCCACTGTCATGATAGAGTTACTCAGAGAAAGGGATCCTGGAAGGATGAGAAAAAGGGATTGTGGGCCTGATCGTACCTGGTGCTGCCCAATATTTTAATTTTGTGAAAGCTGAGGGTGCTGAGTTGCTTTTTTGCAGAGATCCACTTCTGTCCAAATGTTGAAACCTTTGGTGGGAAAAAACTGTTTGGGTTTTTTTTTTAAACTACTTTCAAATGTGGAGGGTTTATTCAATACCTGGTTGGTTTTTCATTTGTTCTATTAACTTGACATTTTACTGATCTGTTTGCACAGATTCCTCTAAATTACACATTATTTTCATTATAATTTGTATCTGTTTTTCAAAAAAGAAAACCTCACCAGAGCTCTTGCCTTGAAAATAAATTAAAATTGATGTCTATAATTACAATATTAGCCTGTAATTATTTCTAAAAACTACAATACAGTACAGAGCAATAAAATAGGAACAAGAGTTGAACAACTCACACACCAACTTTGTTGAATAACACTAAGCAGTTAACTGAGAAGCAATCAGAAATCCTGAGCCAAGGTTCCCTTTTAGACTGAAGTCCCTGTTCTGGACAGTCCTGTTATGTGAGATCACAGACTTTTCTGAGAATTTTACAAATGAGCAGGCCCTGGGAGACTGGTGGGTGGAGTCAGATGTCCTTGGTCTGAAACTCTCTGGTGTTAGTATCTAAAAATAATCACAATGGCAGGGACTGGAAGGACACAGCTCCACCCAGGGCTGCTCAGGGAAGCTTCTGTTTGTCTTGGGGCTGTGCAGAGGTAGGGACAGCAGCACTGCATTTGGAGAGACAGCTCTTTCTTCTCTCTTTAAAGGGGCACCAGGTGTGAAGAAGCCTGCCTAGGAACAAGATCCCACACCAGATATGTTGGTTGTGGTACCCACTACCGTGGGACATTTAAGGTGATGAGTGGTACCCACAGGGGTAGAGGATGAACATGTGACAATCTTGATTTCATCTACCCTTAGAGCACTCTTCTGAAGTATAATTGAAGACAATGGGAACATAGGACTAATTTTATAACTTTTTTGATCCCTACCTATTCACACTTCCCTGTTTTTTTAAGTCCCACTCAACATCTAATAGATCACAAAAGTCCTGAGTGATTTATCTAAAGTCTGCTCTTGGGTAGAAAACAGAAATCAGAAAACAAGGCTAAAGGTGTAACACAAAGACTCGTGCCTTGATTTCTGGCCAGCACTTCTCCCTGTTGAAAAGGGACATTATTTTTCTTGAAATGAGAGATTTTTGCTGAAATGAGAGATTTATATACTCTGTGGAGTCTTGTAAATTTTTCAAATAAATTAATTTGAAACAAAAATAGCATTATGGATTCCTTCTTAAACTGGTAGCAGGGAAGAATTCTGAGAGGTTCAAATTTCAATTTCACCTATTATATTTAATTTTCTGTTAATTTTCTGCAGTTTGAACACTGATCTTAATTTTAATTCCTTCTTAAAAATAAGTCAAGAGTTTAAGAAACAAAGTGTATAAAGAACTCTTCCCAGCAATTTTGTATTGCTACATGACATAGCTGTGCTGGGGCTGCTGATTGTATCCTGAATATGGCCTGGTTTTTGGATGGCTTTATCGATATAAGCTGAGACCTGTCCTACTCCATCTTGACAGCCAGGAGGACCTGAAACATGTAGCTTAAAGTTTTCTTGAGTTTGTTTCAATTACAGGCACTATTTTGCATCTGCTTAACATAACCTAGAGTGAAAAAACACGTTTTAGAGCCACACAGGATACTGCTTCAGATGCTCCTGTTCAATACTTAGGAGATAATAAAACTCAGGATTTTTCTACCATCCTAATTACTGAGGCAAATACAATCTCTAGAACTAATAAGAAAGCTTGCTCCATGGGGCAGTGGCATTTGATACCTGGGAGGAATATTCAAAAAATATTGTTGGGTCCCTCTTGCCACGGGAACCAAATCTGACCATATCTAAAAGAGACGTAAATGAAACTTGACGGGGATATAAACCCCTGGGTTACCCACCAGCTGTTCTTATATGGACATCAAAGACCTGTTCTTAGCTCTCCATTGTGCAATGGCTCAATTTGTACAATGAGCCAAAATTAATGGAATTGGTATCCCTTTCTTGCAGAGTGGTCTAAGCTCAGGATCCTGAGTGGAAATGTTATTGCCTGGTCAGCTTCCCCCATTCTGGAGGTCTCATCTTCCATGCTGAGATAAATCCATTTTCCACAAAGTAGAAGACTTATTCCATGGGAGTGTTCACCTGGAACATCTAAACCAGAACAGTTAAAGTATAGCAATTTCCAGGATCACAGTCCCAGTTGGTTTATTTTCTGCACATACCAGTTGATTCTTTGCTTTCTTGAATGAGTAATTATGATGGAAGGAATTATTCTTTGAGAACAGAATATCTGAAAAAGGAAGAGAATTGGCATAATTATAGCGGAATAGCATCCCTGACCAGAACAGCCCTAAGTGTCACAAGTTCTTTGATCTACTTCAAAAGCATTGTAGCCACAAGCTTGCTTTTCCCCTCAAGACAGAAAGTTGCATCACAGTATGTCCCAAAATACTTTAATGAGCAAGAATTCCAAATTAAATTAAAAAACCTTGTAAGGGCACTACACCCCAAAGATACCAGTCAGCATAGACTTTTTTAACCAACTGTGTTTTATTTCAAATAATAAGTGTAATTAAAAATACATATCTAAGAAGCACGAGCAGATTAGTTAAAGAGCATTTTAGGATTATAAAAGCACTTTCCGTTGCATCAACCAGATGTCATTTCAAATGCTACTGTTTGGATTAATTAACTGAGTTCAGGACACCACATATATTAAAACTGCTAGTTGTACTACCCATCCTCCCCCATATCCTTTTGTAATTTGTTATTAAAATCTTGGCCAATTAGAAAAACACAATCTATTAAGTAAAACAGCACACTGAACCAATCAACAGTAATTACTCAGACTAAGAGCCATTTAAATGATTTATGGCAGAAATTAAATGATTTTAAAATGCTTCATAAAGGTGTGGTTTTTTTCACACATGCACATATACAGTATGTGGAATGTATGGAGTCTGTGTTGAAATGCTACGATTAATTGCCTCACAGAAATGCCACAAATCATGTATTTTAGTAAAAAGATCATCATAACAGGATATAATTGATTTAAAGCACTAGTCTGGTTAAGAAATATGGCTATAAAATGCTTCAGAGTGTAGTGCAAGAGCAATTCTGTCTCTCTTATTGAGATACTTAATTACTCTAATAAGTCTGTAAAACTATTTTATAAAGCAGCAGCTTTTAAATGACTTTCACCCTATCAGAGATTATGATCAGTTTATGGAATATAATGCAAATACATTTCTCAGCATATTAATAAATCCTAACATTTGCTGCGTTGAAGACTGGAGGAAAAGTGCTGTCTTTTTTTAAATATGGGTGGTCATTCTCTAGATTTTCCTTTAGACTAAAATAAATTAAGTGTAGGTTAGCTACTACATGATAATGCTTCCTTATCTATACCAAGAAGGACATTAAAAGTTTGACCACTTTAAACTGGGTCAGTTCCCCTGGGTTGGGCCCAATGTCTGGTCTTCAGTGCTGGCCTGTGAAAAGTGCTTGGTTTAGAATTTAAGAGCAGGGTATATTTTAATACTTTTGTTATCAACCTTCCCACATGGTAAGTCAGAATTTTCCTCCCTTTGCTGCTCTGGTAGATGCCAGACCTTCAACTGGAAAGCCTGCCCATGAAAGAACCAAACCCAAAATCAGTGGCAAAGAAATTTTTCAGTTGCATCAGTACCTTGGTGACTGTCAGAAGAGAAGATTACTTTTAGAGATAGGATCTCATAATGTAGAATTGCTTAAGTGTTAAAGTTAACACTTAGTAAAATATATCAGTTTGGCCACATAAAACCTTGGCTCCTTTATTGTTACAAAGGATGACCTAACAGGAGAGAGGCATTGGAAGCCTCTGCAGGCTCTTTAGCAATTTACAGTGAAGCTGGGTGAATAACTAGGAATTAAATAGCTGGTAAATATCAAACCTGTTGTAAAAACCCCCTAGAGTAATCATAAGTTTATGGCAGATGACCTTTGTCATTCAGTTTAAAAATAAATTGAAATTTCAATATGGGAATTTTTATTTATATTTATATATTTCATTTTTATTGAACCTCTAGTGTGTTCTCTAGTGCATTCACTTTAACTATGACATCATGGTAAAGTTTCTAGATAATGACAAAAGGTGATAGGATACAGGACTGGTTTATTTCAGTGTTCATCAACTTCCAGAAGTGATATTATCTATTGAAAATGGTACTGTGAGATGTGATGGCACTGGAACACTTATTTTGAAGTCATGCCAGTGTGCTCCAGAGGTGCTACAGGGATGGTTTGGCAGAACACCTGGTTTGTAAATAAACAGAAATACTATTCCAAGCTTAATCGTGTTTGCAAAAGAAAGACCTTTTTTTTTAATAAGAGGCTGGCTGGGAGGAACTTTTTCCTACTTCTGCAACCTCTGCCCATTTCAGGTTAAAGATTGGATAATTTGAAAAAAAAAGTTAATGAAGCACACCTTCTGTGTAGTTCTCTTTTACATCTCTGTGCAGCAAGTCTTTCATGGAATACTGATCAAGAGATACGATGCATGTGATTGGATTGCTGGAGCAGGGTAGTTCCCTATCTGAAATGGACCATACAATTTCTGTTGTCACTGGAATCTACACTACAGAAAATACACATTCTGCTGAGTTGCAGACAAGTACTTTGAGAGCAAAGCACATGGAAATCACACCCTTAAATCAGCAGAGCAAACTAGGATGAACAAAAGACAGTCCATGCTAAAAGACCAGGAGGTCCATTTCTGCTTTGTTTCAACAATTCATACACAAACTGCAGCTCTAGATAGACAGAAACTGTGTTATCAGATACGAGAAAATGTGCTGTTTAAGAGAATTTTTTTTCAAAATGTTCAGTTCTAATGAAATTTTAATGATTAAGAATATGTGAATAAATTTGAATATATTGTTTTTTGAGTGTTCAACAGTTTATTATCTTCATAGACTTATTTTAAGGAATTTCATGGCTATACAGCAATACTATTTAGTTGGTTGTACTTGTAGGAGAAGACACAGTAGAGGAATTGGGAAAGAAATATACTCAATTAATTTGTACAGCATTAGATGTTGCTCCTATTTAAAATCTGACTAAAATACTAATTTGGAAGATGTCTGGCCAGAAAGGAAACACTAGGCACTCTTAAACTTTGAGGAAGTGAGTAGGAAAACATAGAGCTTGAAAGGTATTTTGAGAGTATTTTATAATAGCTTTTATTTCATTATTTAATACTTATCTTTTATAGCAATTCTAATGCAGGCTTTTAAAATTTTTTTTTGCTGTTACTATCAAATCACTGCATTCACACCCTTCATTTTACTATGGTTACAGTAAATCAGTTGGGAGTGGCTAATTTTTTTTCCTTAAATTTTTCCTTTTGCTGTGTTTTTGTCTTATTACTTTTTATTCCCCACTGATTACTCTCTGAGAAATCAACAGCCTAGAACATGCACCATCTCACCTTACTCTGCAAAACTCTGCAAAAGCCTTTTTTGAGGAATGATGTCTGTTGAAGGTTCTCTTTACAAATATTCCTCCATTTCCTCTTGTCTGGACAGGAAAGATAAAATCTGCTACAGAAAAAGTTGCAAGTTTCTTTCCACTTAAAAGCTAGAATATGTTTTATAAGTACCCAACCAGCTGAATAATCAAAATCTTTTAATAACAATTTACTATGGGCTATATACAAGAAAAATAGCTTTGCTTATAATTTAAATTATTCTCCTACATTTTATCTGTGATGAGCTTGTGAAAAAAACAGCAGAGCCTGACTGAAATGAGCAGTTTTATATATTTGACAGGAATTCTCTCTGGGACTTCCTAAGATCTTAACTCTAGCTCAACCCTTATTCCAGGTTTGGACAGAGGTTTGTTGTGTGTTACTCACAGAGCTTCCTCAGGAGGAGGGCAGACTTCCCTGGGAGCCCAGATGTGCCCAGATGCCTTTCTGGTGGGCAGCTGCTTTGGCAATGCAGCCTGCCCCAGCTCTGGACCTTCCTCTAGCCTTGTGGGCAAGAGAGCTGCCCAGCTCTGCACAGGCTGTCACAGGGTGGAAACAAGGAGCACATTTTTGTTTGAAAACATTAATCCATCCTTGCAACAGTGATGTTGTGGTGTTTTCTATATCAGATATTGTGAAATTAGAGCTTTATAAGAATATAATCCATTGGGTGTATAAGGTGTGCATGTGTGTTATTTCCTGGATTTACAAAAGTTTCTATTTCAAAAGCCTGGTCCCATTTCTGGGCCAGATATGTTTGGAAAACAATGGCCAAAAAAAATATCCCTGTTGTAAAGTAAAATTATTCCAAATGAACGTAAAGCCTCCTGAGGCCTGGAGTTTGCATGGTCAGACCAGGCCAGAGACACTTCACCTGCAAATTATGCAGCAAAGTTCCAAGGGAGCAGCTGAAGAAATTGTATTTTCATGGAACCAAGGTAATTATTACATTGTCTGGGGGTTTGACCCTGGCTGGATCCCAGGGACTCACCAAAGCCATTCTATCACTCACCTCCACAACTGGACAGAGGAAAGAAAAACTATGATGGAAAGCTCATAGGAGATAAGGACAGGGAAAGATCACTCTTTGTTTACCAACACAGGAAAAACAGATGACTTCAGGAAATTAACTGAATTTATGATCAATCAAAATCAGAGCACGATAATGGGAAGTAAATCAATTCTTAAAACCACTTTCTCCCTACCCCTTCCCTCTTCCTGAACTCCATCTCCTCTCCCTTGCACAGGGACATGGAGAAGGGAGCTTGTGGTCTGTTCATCTCATGTTTCTGCTGCTGCTCAGGGAGAGGAGTCCTTTCCCTGCTCCAGCATGGGGTCCCTCCCATGGGAGAGAGTCCTCCAGAAATTTCTCCAATGTGAGTCCTTCCCATGGCTTACAGTTCTAAGAAGTTAAAAAACTGCTGCAGTGTGGGTCACTCTTCCATGGGGTGCAGCCCTTCAAAGACAGCCTGCTCCAGTGTGGGTCCCCAGAGGGTCACAAGCCCTGCCAGGAGCCTGCTCCGTCTTGGGCTTCCGATGGCGTCACAGCTCTCTTTTGGGCATCACCCTGCTCCTTTGTGGGGACCTCCACAGGCTGTGGGTGGATCTCTGTGTTCCCATGGTGCTCCATGGGCTGCACCACAGCCTGCAGGGCAATCTCAGCTCTGACACCTGGAGCACCTCTTCCTTTTCTCTCTGCACTGACTGGGATACATGTCTACTGCTTTGACATATTCACACTCGCCTCTTCTTTGAACACGACTAAGACTGCACAATAACTTTTTTTTTCCTTTTTAAATATGTTATCACAGAGCTGTTCGTACCACCTCTGATGGGCTTGGCCTTGGCCTACAGTGGGTCAGATTTGAAACCATCTGGCATTGGTTCTGTCAGGCATGGGGGAAGCTTCTGGCAGGTTATCACAGAAGAAACCCCTGTGGTCCCCCGCTACCAAAGTCTGGCTGTGCAAACTCAATAAACATGGTCTAGAATAATTAGACATTATTCCTCCAAGATACTTCTTTTTGATGTCCAAAGTTATAGAAGAAATACTATCTTCTGACCCAAGAATACATTTCTACAGTATATGTACATTAAAATTTGCATTTAGAGAAGACAGACTCAAGCGGGATTTTGTGACTAGTTTCTCTAGGGAGAGCCCCATGTTATTCAACACTGTGATGTAAAATAAATGTATATTTTGTTAAATGAATATCAGACTTTGAGTGTTGTGTTTTGTATACTCAGACCTGTGAGAACTGTGAATTCTGAGTTCTCAAGGGATACCAAGAACAAAATCAACTGAAATGAACTTTGTTTATAGGACAAAAGCAGGATGCAGATAATCAATGTGTAATCTTCAAGGGTCTCTCAAGTATCAGGGTATACTAACAAGGAAGGCACATCTCAATATTCTTCTGTATTGATAAAAAATAAAACCTCAACAGCTTTGAATAAAAAAAACTTTAATAATATATATTTATATATTATTATAAAATATATTTTTGATATTAAAACAAAAAATTAAATATAATAAATTAAAATATTGTGGTCTATGGGTTACCACTGCCGCCCTGCATTATTACTTTAGGTCACTAAAATTTCTACAGTGTATGTCATAAATCTTGCTTCCATAGTATTACTATATTTGGTCAGATTTCCCTTTGCTGGTTACAAAAGTCTGGTTTATTATCTTTGTGCTGAGAGAGCCAATACTGGGTGATTCAGAAGAATATAATAGAGATCCCATGAAATGCTAGTAAGTTTCTTGAGGAAGTTTGGGTTCTAATTCTAAGATTCTAATCCTCTCACATAAAGTCATCTAAAGCTATAAAGCATAAAGTTTTCTGGTTGTTACATTTCTTTTTTTCCCTTAGCAGTAGGCACTGTTGGACATTGTTATTCTATAAAACCTTAGCTGAATTTGCCTAGCTGGCATCCCACCTCTGTGAGTTCCACAGTCTAATTATACTTTCAGTGAGGAAATTTTACCAGGTGGGAAAGGAGCTGAGGAAGTATTTTCATTAATTCTTTGCCTAAGGCCTTACCTAGAGAAGCAAGTAGTCCTTTCCAGTTTGTCGAACCAGGAACCCAGCTAAAGTAAATTCAGGGTTTTGGTGAAACAAAATCCACAGATTAGGAAGCAGAAATAAAATTAATCCTGTGATGAAAACTGTGGAAATGAAATTGGTTCATATTCTTTGTTCCATCATAAAATGCTAAAATAAGAGGACTGCCTGAGACCCCATAATTTAGATCCATTTAATAGTGATGTAAGAAGGGAAAAACTGTTAGACCTTTATGAAGTTTGATTAATGTCTGAAGGATTTCAAATAAATGGTTTTGATATTGTCATCTCAATTAAAAACAAATTGTTGTTGTTGACGTGCTTCTTACAGTACACAGCTGGAAAACCACAAAAAAAGACTACAGAGGGCATTGAAGAAGCAAGCAGAGGCTTTTCTTTCACTTAAAATTGTCTGTGGTCAATTAAAAAAATAACAGGATTACAGTGAGACTCACTGTGTAGTCATTGATGCAAAGGTAGGAAAACACCAGCTCTAGATGGCTGAATGACTTTGTTCTGGACTGCACTGTAACTCAGCCAAACCAGTTCACATTATCTTTGCATCTACGTGACTGGGAAATTACTGCTCATGATATCTCAAAAGTGCTTGGCAGGAACAAAATTCAGCTTAAAACTGAGGTTCCTAATTTTAATTATTCTAATGCTACTGCTCTGTTTAGATCACCTTCTGAAAAAAAAAGTACTTCTGTGGGAAAAAAAGAGTGTTTTTTGTTCTTATTATTGGCTAACACATACACACAGACACAAAAAAAAAGTAATAAAAGAAAAACTTTCACAGCTTTCCCATTATTAGTTCTGGGAAAACACAATAAAGCCACAGCTGGCAGGCACATTTTTTTTCTTAGCATTTGATAATAGAATTAATTGGTAAGTGGAAAGCTTACAACCCTTTTTCTGCTGCAAGTTGCCCTCTGCTATCATTTTGAATAGATGTTAAAATCCAAGCTAATTGTAATTCACTTAATAATGAAGAAATATATTTGCATCATCAATAATCAAGGCTTTTTTTAACAAGTAATTTTAGTGTAGAATGTCAGTAAACAGTGGACAAAAAGATGTTCAGGTTAGTATGAGAAGTTCAGGGCAATGGGGTAAATTTAAATGCAGCACTTTAAAATATATATATATATCTCCAGTCTGTGTGCTTCCTGTTGTAATGACAACACTCCCTATAACAGCATTTCAGGAAGCATAGGGCAGGGGTGGGGTGGGTGGGAGAAGAATGTCTATATTTCTAGTACCCTACAAAGCTCAAGTGAGCAGTACTGGGAGTGAGGAACAGCAGCTCCAGCAGAGTTGTCTACAGTAGTTCAAGCCCATTACTCCATCCCCATTAGAGACATTTATCATTTAGTCACTATGCTTATGCAACAGTATTCTAAAGTTGTAAAAAATACCTTGCCAGCTCTATATTAGGGATGGGTGAATTCATTCTGATAAAATGAGAACTGCTCTTAATTTTTCCCAGACCTGTAACTGAACCAAAACCTAATGTTCATCCATCATTTTTCAGACCTGAAAGTCTGTGCTTTGCAAGCAGAGCCACTGTGTATCAGCTCAGCAAGGTCCCTGATGCAGTGGTTGGTGGGCATGGTATAAGAGCCTGACTGGAATGGAACAGATTATTTGGGAATTTCTCCATCCCTTTCCATCTGCAAACTTCTCTCCTAGGCTTCTTGCCAGTGGTGAAACCGTGGTGAGGATGTAATCTACTGGCAGGCCAAAAGAAGCATAGTGTCAGCAATATGGATTGATATATATATTTAGGAATAGCTGGATTTGAAACACAACATAAACTTACAGTCAGATTAATTCTGGGAAATGTTAACCAGCAAAATACTGCACAATTTAAAAAAAAAATCTGTTTCTACTATTTTGATTCCCATGTCATTTTTCTCACAATTAGTTATTTATAAGCCATTATAATATACAGGGCACTTACAAGCAGCTTTCAGCAAATTCTTGTGCAGGTATAGAAGAGAATGTATATGTGATTATGGCAAAATATATGTCTTTCAATACAAAGTTGCATTGAATCTTATTGATTTATCACCCCTATCTAAGTATAAATTGGTATGTACTAAGCAGTATTTCTTTAGTGAACAATTTTCATATATTGACCAGGTTGGAGAACAGATCTTCCTAAAATCTGATAGAAAGTAAAAGAAGAAATATGTATTAAAGTCCTCAAAAATCTTGTTGAATTTCAGGTTGTTTTTTTTTTTTTTCCAGAAGTGCCTAAACAATAAGCAAAAAACAGTTTCAGTGATTGAAACTGAATTATTTTCAGTGTTTAAACTGAAACCATGACTTTTAGCACTTTCCCTCCAAAAAATAATCTCAAGTAATAAGCCTCCATCCTTTGGTGAATGAATGTATTTCTGCCTGTTAATACTCCAAGACTGTTCACAATTTACATTTAATCATCTGCAGCCAAGGAGTGAAAAATATTCCAAGAAGTTTTGAAGAGGTATAGCAAAAACCAATGTAAGGATGATATGTTGGAATATTATTCATGACCATAGCTATAGATTCAGTATTGCAGGCCCCTAGGGTGACATTGGACATAGGATTATCACAGAATTACATCTGAATCCTCTGTAAGATTTTTTTTCTATTTTCATTGACAAAAAAATATCTTTTGTTGCAATCAAAAAGGCATTGAATCTGTTCTCTCCAAGACAGGGATGTTGTATGATAGGAAAGAATTCTCCAATGGGTGTGTCTTTCCTTTGTGCAGTGAGGAATATTTGACACTGCTTCTTATATACTCCTATGGCTTTACTGGACAAGTAGGTGTTTTCTTTGATTAACTTTCAGATTTTTCAGTTATCTGGTCCTGGCTCTACAGGTTTTTTGGTTTCTTTTCTTCAGAAGACTCACTCCAGCTTTGCCAGCAGTGATAGTCAAACAAGCTAAATGCTGTTCTGGGTGCTGTATAACATGACCGTGTTTGAAAAGAACTGTTTAGGAATATTGTTTCTGTAGAGTCCAGGAATGGGCTATTGTAGCTTTGTAATCACTTGTAGGCATGTAATCACTTCAGGGTTATAGTAAGTGTATAGGTATATAGGCACTAAAGAGAATTTGGGGTGTCTTGTGGGGAATATTCTTTGGCAATTAAAATATTAGAGAAACTGGGACCTGTTCAATATTGTCTTAGCTTGTTCATAATCAATGCCACATAGAAAGAGAGTTCTCAATGGTAGTCCTGTTAGGGATATTCTTAATTTACAAAGGAAATGAATACAGTTCATTGATAAAATAGTGAAAGTCTGGAGGACAGGATAAGGTAAAAACCGCCTCTGGTGATCAGTACTGGTATTTAAGGATAGAGGAAGGTGGTGTTGGAACACTCAGATCTCCAATGTGTTACATGCTCTTTCTTCTCTGCTGTTTCAGACAAAAGCTGATGTGTCAGATATATCACACAGGATCATGTCACTGTGTGGTGCACTGAATGTACTCATGAAGCTAGACTCAGCTTTGCAGATCTGAGAACTATGTCTTTAATTAGCTGAAGCAGAGACTGATGTTAGAAAGAAAGAAAGAAGTTCTGTAGCACTTCAGTACCTGTTTCCAGCTACATATTTGGTATATAGACTATTAAGTCAGCAAGAAACACAACAGGAATCATAGCTGTTGGCTAAAATTTACTAAAAATAAATTGGATCCTGGAAACTCTGTAGTGCACCCCACTCCATTAATAAATTGTTAAACTGAAAGCTCACATGTACTTTCAGTAACCACTGACATTTTATCTTAAATAAGGATGAGAAATTTCACTTACTACAAAGTAAAGCATTAAAAAGGTTCCTTATCTATGCAACCAGAATAGGACTATTAGTAACACTGTCTGCTTCTTTTTAAAACCCTATTAGTGTCAGGTAATATGTTTTTCCATTGGTGCTTGATATTCTCTTGGCTAAAAAAACCCGGAAAATGAACTTTCCAAGGGAATATTTTAAATAATAATAGCTGGCTAAAGAAAATATAACCTTTAGTATCAGTAAAACATATACTGGCTTTGTTCTTAAAACTGGTTTCACAGGCATTAGCAATGTAATCTGTTATTTCTATTTCTGTACATGTGTTTCTTTTTTGGTCTATAGGTATACATGTAAATTCTTACTAACCAAATATTCAGTTTGTGCTATTTCTTTGAATTCAATAAGATGCATAGCTAAAAGGCTATTCTGACAGCTAAAACCTAATATTTATTCTTCTCTGTGTATATAATGCAAGGTAAGAGATGGGGATCCCAAGCTGCTGTGTAAGTATTGATCAATCCTCTTCATGTTGTAGTCCTTTAAATAACATTTCAAATCTGTAAGAGACCTATAGTTGTCCAGGCATGCCTCACAGGTTATGCCTTCAGAGCTAAAAGTCCAAGGCTGTTAAAATAGCATTGACACTGCATGGTGTGAGCAACATAGCTGAAATTCATGTGGAAATAGCACAAACTGCACTACTGTGATTGAAAGCATGAGGACTGAAAACATTATACCACATGCAACAAGCATCATATGAGAGACATCTCATTTCTCTGCTGCTAAATAAAGCAGGAGCAGAGCATAAACTTAAGCACTTTACAACTTCTTGTCTCTACTGGGTATTTCCTGTCATGTTTACTTGCAGAGCAACAATTTAGTGATCTAGATGTTGTCTGGGCAGAGTTTAGTGGATAACATGTACTGTAGACTATGTCCCAAAGGTAGAATGAATAGGACTGGTTTTGTCTCTATCTGTGCATCCCTCCATCAAGATCTGTGCAGGCTGTGTGTGTGTTCAGGCGTGTATACGTGTATTTAAACTCCATGTCTTCTATAAATGTCTTGGCATGCAATATTTTCTTTGTTTTGTGCCATGAAAATATCTCACTGTGATGTTCTATGACGTGGTCCTTGCTTTATTTCAGGCTCCTAAACTGAGAAATGTACAACACACTGTAACTGTATCCTAAAACCACCTCAATAGGCAAGGTCTTTGGTCTAAGCACGATGTGATGTAGATGGCAGCTGTGCGTGCCTTTTGGCCCAAAGGTAACAGTCCTTGGCACACATTTATTCTATGGGGCCAGTAGAGATATATCCAACAAGAATAGGCAGAAAACCAGAATGTGCGAAATATTAGACATGGAATTGAAGCTTACTGTGCTGGACATTTTCTGGAAATTGCTTTGGTGTCTGAATGCAAGTAGAGAGTCCCTGCAGTTCTTGGTTTAACTGCTTTTCAGCTGCTTTTCAGAACTACCCTTTTATTTTCTAAAGTGAAACTTAAAGCAAAAGAAATTAAACACTCGGATGAATGTAAAACAAAAACATCCCCTAAAACCCAAATGTTCGTTAATGACATGATTGATTCTGATCAATGGTGGCATAAGGTTTCTACTGAAATGTCCTCCTGGAACTCCACAGTGAATTCCAGGCAAGTGTGAGAGAAATGGTCCCAGGTGATGGATCACTTGCTGAGTGGCTCAAAGCAACTTTCCCCAGCATTCATTCACTGGATGAATGTTCCTTTTAAGAGTGCTTCAGAGGTCAAAAGTCTTTCTGGCTATGAAGGCTGTGAAAAAGAGGAAGTCTTTCACCAAAGCACTGTTTGTCACCAAGCTCCCTGGGCTGTGAAGCTTGTTTTTCATTGTTTCATGCCTAGTCCTGATGAACTAGTTTGACAGCTGCAGTTTTAAAAACTACCAAATAAAAGAGAAAAAATATAGTCGGGAAAATTTTTCACTGGGAGCATATGGAGCAGGAAACCAGTTTAGAAATCTTATGATGGGCTAAAGAACACAAAATCTATTAAGATGATTAAAATCTAGATTCTGATTTGCTGACCCATCCTGGATGGTAACTCACTGATAAAATTCTCCTTTTCAGTGAAGCTATAGGAGAGCTTATGCACCATAAGCATGAAAGACAAAGCCTTGTGCTGATTCACATGCTGCAGTTAAGCACGACTGATAAACATTTATCTCTTGTGCAAGACTGTGTGCCATGCTCTCACATTCTCTATTCGAAATATGATGGTGCAAATTATTGATACAGACCTCAAACTTGCTGTGAAAAATCATCCCATTTTACGTGGTAAGTCTTTTCCACAGCTTCTTTCTCCCTCAACGAGGGTTTCAGTATTTTCACCAGCTGTTGGTGTAGTATCTAACACTGGCAATGCAATCTGAGTTTCAAGTCAGTGTACTATCTAATGGAGCATCCCTTGTGAGAAATTCTAGAGCCAGCATAATGTCCATGTGCTACCTCTTGCCTCCAAGGTTATAGTTGGTATGTCCAGTTCATGTTGTCCTTCTGTCATGTCAGCCTCTGGGTGCACTTTCAGTTCTCTTGTCATTATGCATCTGGCATAAAAGAGAGCAAGCCTGTACCCTTGTTAGTACACCAGGCTTTAACACTGCATATGCTTCTTTACTTGCCACTGACCTTCACTCTCGCAGTAACAGAGAGTCTCTCTCTCATGTAAAAGGGCAGAGGGGCAGGCAGGCTACCAGGCCTGCAATCCCAGTAATCTGTGCAGTAGGAAAACACTGCACTGAAAGCTGCCTGTATATGATCCCGTGATCAGAGTCCATATGGAACAACAAGTTTGGCAAATGAAGCGCTCTCTATATTGCTCTTTATTGAGGTAGATAATTATTTTTCTTTTTTTTTTTTTTTTGTTAGTTTTCTAGGTTAAGTACATGGTCACTATTTTGAGACTGAGCAGAAAAGATCATCTTTCCCCTTCAGACTTGCCATGCAAAAATATAGCAGTTTATACAATGAGTCACGCTCAGAGCTTCTTTTGTCCTTGATAAGTCTCTGAAGTGCAAATTAGAGGGATGTGTATATAATTGGCAACAAATTTTTAAGACCTTGATACACTTGGTGTCACCTGTGTCTGTGACAATAGCAATGCAGCATCCTTTCCCTTGCCACACAGAGATTTTTTTTTTCTTACATAGCTGTCTCTAATTATGGTTTACTTGTTTCAGTCATCTAAAGACATGAAACATAATCCTGCCTGATTCCAATACAAGTTAAATAATTGTCAAATGTCATGTGGGCTCCCCTTTGTTATCAGTGCTCTGTGGTTAGTTCTAATTAGAACAGTGAAATACTTCAGAAAGCAGGAGTGAGGTGGTCCCCAGGAATGCAGCTATCTACCTACTGCATGATCCTCTGAAAACTCACATGGCTGGGGATGTCCCAAACCTTCCATCCTCCCTTACAATAGTGCTTGTCTTGTCTTCACCTCCTCTTCCTCACTAGTATTTACAGAATCAGAATTTTCATGATCTTTTAAGCTTTGTATAGAAGCCGATATGGAGCAGTTTCAGTGCTGTATCATGCTGGGAACAAACAACACATTGCACCTTTTGAATTCCCCCTTACATGGAATTTGCATTGATCAAGATTCTTAGCATGTCTGTGAGATAGAGAATTACAATTCTTTCCCTTTCTACAAATAGAGAAATAATGACACTTTGCAGTTCAGTTAACTTAGAAAATCATCAAAGAAAGTTGTGTAGGGAGGTTTATGTACTTATATTGATGGAGGCAGATAAACACACTCTAGTGACACTTTCAGTCTTGCCTGTGCTTTCTAAGCGTAGTTAATGTCCAAACTTGTATAATTCGTCTTTAACAATGCTTACCACCTGGGCATAAGATTTCTTTGTAATTACCAGATTAGAACTCTCAAATCAGCTGGGCTGTAGTCAGAGTGAGCTTGTCTGAACCTTCTGGTGGAGAAAAGTGCCCTGCAATACCTGGAGTCTAGACTGCAGCTAGTGGTTATCACATCCTCCACCTGCAAGGGTTTCTGTACTTGCTTTTTGTCAAGGTGCCCAATAGGAATCTGTGTCAGATTGTCCTCGGAAATGTTATCTGAAGTTTTTGCAATTTACATCATAGATGTAGCTTACTGAGAAACACAAGTGGAATAACATCAATGCTCTTCCATTTATGCTATGCTAGAGCTGGTCATGTTTCAGAAGAAATTCTGTGGTTTGTATTCTTAAATCTCCGAAGTGAAGGTGATGTTGATAAATCTCTTATAACATTTGGCTTCATCCTTATTTAACATTGATAAGTTGCAACAGAGCAACTGTTACCTGTTATTTTTCTGCCCAATATTATCATGCTTCTAAGACTACCCAGTATAATATCAGTCAGAGAATCATAGAATCAAAGAATCATAGAATGGCTTAGGTAGAAAGGGACCTTGAAGATCATCTAGGTCCATCCCTCCTGCCGTGGGCAGAGACACCTTCCACTAGATCGGGTTGTTCAGAGCCCCATCCAGCATGACCTGGAAAACCTCCAGGGCCATCCAGGGCCAGATGGGGCATCTACAGCTTCCCTGGGAAACCTGTTCATATGCCTCATCACCTTCACAGCAAAGAATTTCTTCCAAGTATCTAAATCTAAATCTAAACCTATTCTATTTCAATTTCTCCCTTATCCTGTCATTGGATGCTCTTGTAAATATTCTTGCCCCATCTTTCCTGTAAGTTCCCATCAGGAACTGCAATTAGGTCATTACAATTAGGTCACCCCACAACATTCTTTGCTCCCAGCAGACCAAACCCAGTTCCCTCAGCCTTTCCCCATAGGAGAAGTGCTCCATCCCTATGATCAAATTGGTGACCTCTTCTGGACTCGCTCCAACAGGTCCATGTCTTTTCTGTGCTGGGGTCGCTGGAGCTGGACCCACTTCTCCAGGTGTGGTCACAGGAGAACAGAGTAGAAGGACACATCTACCTTATCTGACTTTTGATGCAGCCCAGGATGTGTTTGGCTTTCTGGTCTGGAAGTGCACATTATGAGCTCGTGTCCTCTTGCCTTCCATCTCATTAACCTTTGAAAATGCTTACTTGAGAAGAGAAAACATTCAAACTCTGACAGCTGTACCTAGAAGCAGAAACTATAGAATAGCAATACATCATTCTCCCACAGCTCTTCATCCCTATTGTTTTCCCCTTGAAGTTGAAATAGGTCCTCCTTTCACTTCAGGTACTGGAAAGAATCCATCAGTATAATGCTGATAGGCTATGTTCTGTCTGTGTAACACATCAGGTCATCCATCAGCACATCCATTATTATGCCAGGTGCTTCAAAGCTTGGGAAGCGACTGGCTCTCAAACCACATTGTATTGCAAGCTGCTCTTAAAGCACAGAGACTGTCTTCACTATACATATCAGTGGGAAATCGTTAAAAGCAAAATGCTTCTACTAGGGGACAAATCTCAAAAGGTTTGGTTCAGGCAACACAAAAAAGTTTTTCAGTAACTTCTTTGTTATGAAAATCAGGTCAGAAATCTCATGAGAATAGGTCTTCTCCTTATGAGAACTGCAGTATTGTCCCAGTTTTGGTCAAAGTGAAAATAGCAGTAGAATGATATTTTCTTAAATTAGTTCAATAAATCAATGACTGATTCTTATCAAAACCAGGGAGAGTAAGAAGTCTGTGAAAACTCAAAATGCTAAACAGGGAAAGAAAATGTTTGAAAATGGATAACATCACCCTGGAGCTGACTTCACAAGCCTGGAAAAATCCCCCACAGGCCCATCTTCAAGAAGGTTAGAACCATATGTTTCTGTGTATTCGCTCTTTATGTTTTCAGCTAAACCAGAAAAGAAAAAGAAAAAATAATAAAGCCCTCCAGCTCTGTTGCAGCTTTTATCATTTCAGATCTTTCCCTTAATAATTCAAAGTAAACTAATTACCTAATTATGTTAACAGGTGTCAGTCATTCAAATATAAAGAGCTACTAGATAGACCTGAACTGGGGAATTATTTTCCGTAAGTGTCTGCACTTAAAATTGAAACATAATATCATTAAAACAACTGATTGAGTTCTTTTAAAGATATTGCAGCTTAGATCCATACTGGAGGCATTCACCTGTGAGCCAATTAAGCTTTTACCTCCCACTACAATACTTTGGCAAGCTTCCTGATGAATCCTTTATGTGTGGCCCCTCACATCTAAAAGCATACAGTAAAGAGTTGTACTGCTTGAAAGGGGGATGAAGAGCTGCTTGTTAAAGAAGGAGGAGAACACTGGCCTTGCTGTGACTGTAATTGTGTTGGTAATTATCCTGTGTCCATTATCTTCCTTAAAAGTACTGTATTATACCATGAAAACAGCCAATAGTACTGTTGGGGTCATTGCTCTTAGGGCCAAGTGTTGTAAAATTATTAGATGTTCTAAAAATACACAATGTCAAATTTTCAAAAAAAATGTAAGATTTTTTTTCTTTGTAATATATTTTGCAATTTTCTCCTGTCTTCCATGTCCTTATGCCCTCTCCCCCACCCCTGAATAAATGCAAGTGGCTGCCTGTCAGTGCTCTTCAATCCCATAATTTCCTGAAAAGTCTGACAGGATTGTATCTCAGTAGTAAGCAGAAAGTCATTAAAGTGACAAAAAATGAGACCCAAAAATACAAGTAAAGCTTATTCAGTGAGATAAGGGAGGCAAACATTTTATAAGTGTTAATACCAACTTGGGACCTTCCTTTATTGCCAAAATATCTCAGGGTTTGAAAGTTTTGGCTTTCAAGGAAAAGAAAATCAGGAAAATGCAGCATGTTTGCTAGTTTGTGATGCTCAGAGGAAAGCTAATTTTTCTGGCAAAGGCAAACTCTAATCATGACAGTCAATATAAATATTGCTTAGGTGACCTGTAGTTAATTTTTCCAGTCTGGCACATCCAAGCACTGAGCCCATCTATTAATGCTCTCCTAGGGGAATGCAGACACATGCCTATGTGTATGCATATTGTTTCTGCTGCCTTGATTTCTTACTGCTGTATTTCATCCAGTGGCAAAAGCAATACGTGTTTTGGTGCTAAAAAATCTCTATCCAAACCTAGCTCATGATATTTCACAGGGATCTAATCCAGCATGACATTACAAGAAGCTAGAGAAGTAGGTGTGGTAAAGTCAGGGGGTGGGGAGGAGGGAGCTTGACTGGAGTTTGAGAGACCTGTTTCTTTATGACTGCCTACAAAACAGTGCTGTGGATAAGGAACAGTGCAGAAACAGGAGTTAAACCACAATGTAGGCGTGTGATCCAGATCAAGGAGCTAAATTCTAGCAAGTTCTCTACTCTCAGTGCACATATGCTTAAAATTTGGCAACAGAAATGTTCCTAGACTTCCTAAAAAGTTATTCTGCTTCTGTTACTCTGAACACCTTTTTAATATATAACAAATGAAACTGAAGTGCCTGGGCTCAAATAATAGACAAACTCATCAGAACAGCTAAACACAAAGACAGCAACTCCTACTTTCTGTCTTTGAAAGCCTTGGTACTGCAAGGTGTAAAATTAGGTATGAGCACACATTTACCCTCTTCAGCTCTTTCTCAGGCTCTATTAGCTGCTGATGGTGACAGCGTTTTGCCTGATGGGCCAGCAGTCTGAACTGAAATAGCCACTCATAAGGTCTTACATTACTGTATCCTTGTGTTTGGTATTACTTTTTGTGGTGTATTTATGTTGAAGCAGTGAGCGATAACGATGCCATGGCTAGAAAAAACATGGACAGCAATGAACAGACTGAGATCTAAAATTATTCTTCCTTCAAATATTCAATAGGAAATTTTACTTTGGTACAAAAGATACCTGGAAAATACCCCCAAGATACCCTCCTCTGTCCCCGAAATTTAAAGAAAATGTTACAAAACTCAAAAGTCTTGTCAATGTGCAGCTGTCAGGCAGAATATGGTTCATTCATTTTAGTAAAAGCATTCATTATGCCAAATGCTTGCATTTGGAAACAGGTAGGTTACTGAGAGTGGATGGATCTCTGAATGAAGAGCAAAGAGAAAACAGGTGCTGTTTGAAGTTTTTTTGATATGGACATCTACAGATAAACTTCCCAAAAACTCCACTAGCCAAAGAACTGTTTTAACAGATGAGCCATTATGCTCGTCTCTCTCTATATTTTTAAGGAAGACTGAAATGCATGTCATCCAAACAGTCCTGTAATTACAACTGTACTCTCTCCATTTGTTTTTGAAAAACAAAACAGTTTCTCTGCTAGGGAAAGCTTATTTAAAGTTAACAAAACTGTCAAAGGATATAGATAAAAAAGGGCTTGGGGCAACATTCTCCTGCATTACACAAACCACTTAGCAATGTGTTGAGGTACTGCCCCAGTTTTACCATAGGCACAGGTGGGAGGGCACAGGTCTAAGACTGATTTAGCCTCTGGGAATTTAAACCCACAGCTCAGGCTGAAAGGGCTTGAAGCACCACATGACTGTGGATCAGGAATGAGAACAATGCAGAGGAGAGATGAAAATACTTCCTACACAAAGTGGCCCTTATCCTGGTGCTAGGAGAGCTCTTTTGGCACTGCAGGAACCAGGTCAATGGCACACAGAATGATGACAAGAACAAAACAAAAAAATAAATCATCTTATTTTAAGGCAGACTGCAAGATATGGAATGTAATAGCTGGACCCTGAAATGGCAACAGAAAGTTGTATATGTGGCATAACAATGCATACAGGAAGCTAGTATTTAGGTTAATATTTAATGTCCTGTTTGCTATTTATTTACTGACTCAATCTTCTTAACACTTTGGAAAGGATATCTGCAATTCCTGGAAGTATCTTCACTCACTACTTACTATCTCATGTGTATATGCTCTGTATATTTACAGCAGAGTAGCAATAGTAACAGTCCTGAATGTTTCCTATAAGCATGTTCTGTGAACTACATTTTTTGTCTTTGAAGGAAGACTTAACCATTTTCCTCAAACAATTAATTTTAACCTTGAAAAAGATGAAACACCTTTCTGCCTGAAAATGTAAAAAAATAAAGCCATTTTATTTCATGTTTGTATGCAATATGATCCTATTAACTGAGGATTGAATTCTTCCAAATATAATAATGCATGGAAAAATATTTAACCAGGTTTAGAACCTTGAAATATAAACAATTTTACCTGAGCAAAATACATTCAGTTTTTCAGTAAGTGCTGCAAACACCATGTGCTTTTCAACAGAACAAAACCAGAAATGCAGATTCAGGCAAGGATGGCTTGTAGTATTTTATGGTGGGTGTCAGTTTTTCAACTCTGGTATGCAGATTAAACTGTGTTTCACTGTAAAATGTCACTATCTTGGCCTCCTTGGGAATCTAGAAATATTATGCAGGTAGTAAATAAGAACCAGGAAAAAATCCTGCATAGGTACTATGTCAACAGAAGCAGAAGGTAGTGTGGTTTGTGCTGGCTAAAATATCTTTCTTATGTAAGGCTACAAAATTCTTTGGCTCTGTAGCATTTTTTTCTCTTCTGAAAATGGAGAAAAAGAAGACAATAAATCTATGAAAATTTGCTGTAAATGAAATGTTAAATATATGATTCATGGTTGACCAAATCACTTTTAAAAAGGAATTTGAAAGTAAAAATTGAATTTTCCTGTAATGCAAATTTTACTTCCAGAATCGTATTTCTCAGAATAGGCATGTATCACTGAAATACCACTGAATAACGAGTGTTACTTCGAATCTTCATTAATGACATAGAGAGAGGAATTGTGTGCACCCTTAGCAAATTGCAGATGACACCAAGCTGAATGGTGCAGTTGACATATCAGAAGGATGGGATGCCATCCAGAGGGACCTGGACAAGATCGAGATTTGAGCCCATGGGAATAATGACCAAGTACAAAGGACTGCACCTGGGTCAAGGCAACCCCTGGTATCAATCCAGGCTGGGGATGAACAGATCCAGAGCAGCCCTGCTGAGAAGGACTTGGGGGTGCTGTGGGTGAGAGGTTGGACACGACCCAGCCATGTGCCCTTGCAGCCTGGAGAGCCAAACATGCCCTGGGATGCACCCAAAGCCCTGTGGGCAGCAGGCGAGGGAGGGGATTCTGCCCAGCTCTGGTGAGACCCCACCTGCAGTCCTGAATCCAGCTCTGGTGTCCTCAGCACAGGAAGGACATGGATCTGGTGGACTGAGTCCAGAAGGGGACACCAAATTGATTAGGGGGATGATCCACCTCCCCTATGAGGAAAAGCTTTGAGAAATTAGTTTTTTCAGCCTGGAGCAAAGAAGGCTTTAGGTGAACTAATTGCAGTTCTTGATGGGAATTTACAGGAAAGATGGGGCAAGAATATTTACAAGAGCATCTAGTGGCAGGACAAGGGGGAATGGCTTAAAAAAGAGTAGATTTAGATTATATACTTGGAAGAAATTCTTTGCTGTGAGGGTGTTGAGGCACAGGAACAGGTTTCCCAGGGAATCTGTGCATGCCCCATCCCTGGAGGTTTTCCAGGCCATGCTGGATGGGGCTCTGAACAGCCCAGTCTAGTGGAAGGTGTCTCTGCCCATGGCAGGGGGGTTGGACCTAGATGATCTTCAAGATTCCTTTCATTTCAAATTGTTCTATGATTCTATGATTGAAATGTCAGACTTATTAAATATCTGTAATTTTTTGATGGGTCAGAGATTATTGGTGGATCTGTAACCAGATGTAACTGAAGATACTACTTTAGAAGAAAATGTTGTCCCTTTGAGTAGAAATACAATGATATTACTGCACTCTCCAAAAACTCTGATAAACTTCTGAAATCAATGGTAAAATTCTCACTGACTTTAAAGAGTGAGGATGTAAATCACTAGATTACTTAAAAATATATATTTTTTCACTAGTTCTTGGATGTTTAAAGATGCAGTGCTGGAATATGGTCAGAAGTTTAACAGATATCTCTTTTTTTTCCCCTATTTTTATCCCCTTCTTGCCCTACCCTCCATTCCTACTCCCTTACCCCCTCTTTTTTTTTTGCCCTCTTTCCTGCGTCCCCTTTCCTGCCTCAAGCCACACAGTGCCCTGACATCATCCTTTCATCTCACAGTTTTTGGGAACCTTAAATGATATGTTTATTTCCTGTGCTGCTGTAAACTCCTTTTGCAAATATCCTTGCTTTTTGAAGGTTTGTTTTTTGTGAACTGCAGCACTGGAAGCCCAGATAATCACTTTATCCGAAAGAAAACAGGCCCAATATGAGACGGAACCCTTTTTTGTGCAGTAACTTGTTTTAGAGCCCTGTTATTATTACATGACAGAGAAATGCTCTAATGTAGTGGGGTCTTTACTGGATACCAGTGGATCCAGATGTCATTTTTGACTGCCCTGCTGCTATGTGAGAAGGCTGCTGGCAGTCACCTCACTTCCTTAGTCCCATCTCCTGTAACAACAAGGATATTATTTTCATGCCCTTCTTTCTAACTTTCTGAGTTCTGTGGATGTAAAATGTTAAACTTGTGAAACAAAGCAGGTGTGTATTGAGAACAGTGCAACTTCTCTATAAACCACTGAAGTAGATCAGTAACTATGACCTTCTTGCACATTTAGACCACAGTATCTAGCAAAACAAAGAAACCCCTTATTATACAGACAGAACTGAGACACAGATGCAAAATACCATTTCTCATTCCACACTAAATAGACAATAAAACCAAGAATATAACCTGTATTTTCTAACTTCTGAACCAGTCCTTTTCATCAACAGTTCTTTAAGCTGCTTCTAATACGTTCCATATTTTTCTACCTTCCTCTTATTCTGCCACTCAGTGTCCCAGGTGGGTGGCAAATCATCCTAAAATTCTTTCATTAAGAAAATAAAGCTCCCAGCATCTTGTTTTCTCAATTCAGAAGAATAAAGAAATCTTTGCTGCACATTACAGACACACATTGTTCTTCCCAAATTGATCTTCTCTTAAAAAACCTCTGATTGCTACTATGCTGCATTTCACATGCAAATATATTGCATTCCTTTTTTACTTGTTCATAGTTTAATTGGAGAACAGCAGGTGATCAAAATCACAGTAGTAAGAAAGGTGCATTTCTGTAGAACAGATGAGACTTCCATTTAAATCCTTACAGGGGTGCTTTTAGCTTTCTCTGTTAAGCAGCCTTGCAACTTCCAAATCCCATAGCTATAAAACTGAAGCACAGTCTCAACTGCCTTGTAAGTTCCCGCAGTCACACAGGCATGAAGAGAAATCTTAGGCCAGTCTGCTGTCTTCTTTGTACTTAGATTTTTTCCCTACCAAAGCCTTATCACAAGAAAGTATATGAACTTAAAGAGAAAAATCTGTTTTCCTTTCACTAGATATTTTTTTAAAAATTAATTAACAGCAATGGCACAAAATTGTCCAGATTTAAAGAAACAGATAAAAGTGCAATATAAGTAGAATAATCAAGTAACCTGCATAAATTGTGTAAGATATTTAAGGATAGAAATGCTTTTTAAATTAAATATGACACCTATTTGTACTGGCTGGTTCTGTTTCAGGCATATCTTTATACCTATGTAATACTTCCTTCTGAATAATTGCCCATGATTTGTCTCTCTGGAGTCAAAATCTCTGTGTTTTCTAAGTCTTTATAAGCACACAGATAATGATATGATCTCTTTCTGGCAAATCATGAATGAGGCAAATAAAAAACAAGTGGGAATGAATGAAGATGGAAAAAGTACAGAGCACAGCAAAATATGCCATGTTCTATGTTCTGCATTTTTTGTACATTCTCACTTTGTTAGGATTTTTCACTCCTTTTTCTAAACATATATCCATGCATCTATCAAATGTGCACCTATCACATATCTTTCAACCTTTAAAATATATGTTAATACCAAAAATTCCTAACACACTGCCAGAGACTGTCAGGAAGCAGATGATCCCAGTATTAACTGCTACTAACAAATATCATAAGTTGAAAGATCAGCATCATGTGATTGTTTCAATATGAGACGTCTTTCATCTAACACCTTCACAGGTGTAAGTCTCAATAAACATGCATACCTTTCCTGCCTTGTAGGTCAGGTAATTTGTATTCTTACTGAGGAGAAGAGGAATGAATATTAGTAATTTACACAAATATTTTTGCTTTTCCTAAAAATCAGTAATCAGGGAAAGCTCTGTCTTCAATGACTGTAAGTAAACCTTAGTTGAGACAAAGGCTTATATTTATGTCCCAGATTCTTATATTTCTTGCCCAGATTCTTTATTAGCACAATTATATCAATGTGGAGGATTTCCTCAAGTTATCTGTAGTGCTATGAAACACAACTACTTACAGCTTAAGCATGTTTAGTGTTGCTTGTTTTACACACTTGCTGCTGCAGATTGCAGAGAGAACTCCTTTTTGTTGTGTCAGTTTGAATTAGTAAACAAGAGTGTGTTTTTACCTTTGTAGTACTTTCTGGGAAGACCTTATACACTCCATTATTCTAGAGTGTAGATTTAAGGATTTAAGGCATTCAGAGCACCTTTGGTTAATTACCCTCTGCATAGTCATGTGTTCTGACTATGTAACACATATTAACATTTGAACTTATTACTAGTTTTAAATCGTATTTGACTGAGGAACAGAGGTTTCAAGGACATTATATTAATGAAACTAGGCAATTTGCAAGAGGACAAGAAAGACAAACTAAAAATTCTTATCTAATGCAAGTAGATAATCTACATAGGAGAAGAACACTAGAAGTTAGACTTCATAAACTGTGGATATGTGCTTTTGGGGCTATCTTGTCTATGGTGGGGTTGGAGGTTGGATGTGAATTCTTATCTGATGTAGCTTTTAATATTTATTTACAAAATCTGCTTTGTATTAATATCGGTTAATCTAGTGACATCTGGAATATAATTAAGGAGCCAATGCATTTTAGATTCAGTAAATGTTTTCTAACTCTATCTGGCTATGTCTGAAAAAGAAAAAATGATCTCTTTCCTCTATTTATCAGTTTACATATACTTTTTTACATAGGAGAGCACATATTTCCCAAACATAAAACATTTCTATCTAAATGTAAAGATTAATCTTAATCATAATTAATCACAGTCATGCATAGTTTTTGGGGATATCTCCAGCTGAAAACACCACCTGGCTGACAGGAACCTCATGAAATACAAGTGTGAAGTACTGCAACTGGGAAGGGGTAGTTTCATGCATCAGTAGGGTGTTGGGTTGGGAGAAGCACAGCAGAAAAGGACCTGTGGGTCCTGCTGGATGCCAAGCTGAACATGAGATAGAAGTGAGCAAGCTTTTTGTTGTTTCATGTCAGAGTTAGGAGAAGTATTGTCAGCAGGTTGAGGGAAGTGAGTGATCCTACCCCACTATTCAGTGATGGTGACGCCACTTGGAGTACTGTGTTTGAGGTTCCACACTACAAGGGAGAAAATGTGGAAAATCTGGAGAGAGTCTGATTAAGGGCCACAAAGACAATGAAGAGAAGGTTCACGTCTTCTACAGAGAAAAGCTGAGAGAGACGAGACTGTCCATCCTGGAAAAGAGAAGGCTTGGGGGATCTCATTAATGTGTGGGATGCTTGAATGAAGGTGCAAAGTGGAAGGAGCCAGGCTGTTCAGTGTTACCCAGTGACAGGACCAGAGGCAGTGGGCACAAACTGAAACACAGGATGTGCAATCTGAAGATCAGTAAACAGTTTATCATTGTGAGGTTGTGAGGGCGGCTGATCCCTGATGCTAGAGAGGTCATTGAGTCTCCCTCCATAGAGATTTCAAAAGTTGTCTGGACACAGTGCTGGTTGACCAGCTCTAGGTGGCCCTACTTGAGTGGAATCAGAGATCTCCAGAGGTACATGTCAGCTTCAACTGTTTTGTGATTTTCATAGCTGTCACATTGCTGTCTCATCATCTTATTGATATAAAGAATTAATGTGATTGAAAGATCTTTGGACCCTTTAATCCATGGACTTCAGGTTTTTACAGAATCACAGGAGTGGTTGCTGAAGAATCAGTATAATGCCTCTGCTCAGTGTAAGGTCAGCCAGGGCAGGTTGCTTAGGGCTGTGCTCAGCTGAGTTTTGAGCATCTCTGAGGATGGAGACAGCACAGTCCCACTAGTCAACTTGTTCCAGTGTTTAGAAAGCATCGCTCTAGATAGAGAATTATTTTTTCTTAGGTTTAAATGGAATTTATTGACTTTGACTTTGTGCTGATTCCCTTTTTACTTTTCACTCTCTACCAGTAAGAATTCTTTGTCTCTTTCTTCTTTAATCCCCATACATAAAGTATTTATACATATTGATGACCCCCATGAGTGCTTTCTTCTCCAGGCTGAACAAACTCAGTCAGATGGTCCAGTCCCATCATCAGTTCATTGTCCTTCCCTGGATTTGCATGTGCCATGTCTCCATTTTACTGGGGGTCCAGAATAAAAAAAATCACATTATGTAATTACTTCAGAAAATATCTTGCTGTTACAGAATAAATCTTGGATGTTTTAAATAGCAGATAATAGTTTAAGACCGCAGATGTATCAACAAAAGATACTGCAACTCTGTCAGAAAAAAAGATTTCTGAAAAGTATAGTGGCATTTCTATTCTTAGAGTAATAATCTCCCAAAAATCCTTGAGGAAAGAACATGGAGTAAATAAGATCTTTTTACATCCCTTCTTTTTCTTACTTTTTAAAAATAGAGATCAAATAGCTTGTTTTAGAGGCTTCTTATTAATTTTTGAAACAATTGAAGAAAAATTTTTCAGCCCTCATTAAAGAATACTGATTAACTTTGTGTCTAGATATTTTCATTATTCGCCTTAATTTCATACTTTAATAATACTAGGGATCAGAAACCTAGCAGGAACAGATGTTTTGGAGATTATGGATCAAAATACTAGCCCAACCTGTAATAACAAGGAGAGAAAGCTAAATATCTTTCTGAACACTCATATAGTTAGGAAAATTTTTGCAGAGATATAGGTCTTGATTCCACTGATATATTTTCCTATTAAGCAGCACTTTACTTCCAAATTCAGTTTTCCCCCATAGCTTTCCTTATAAATCTTCTGAATCAAAATATTAGTGCAGGATTTCCCTGTTGCTTTGTTGTTCATTCATCTGAAGTTAAAACTGCAGTGGAAGGAGTTGAGGCAGAACACTATCATCTTTTGAACATTTATGTGCTATCTGAAATATTTCCTATGTGGAATATGAACTTAAGTTTGATGTCATTTTTCCTGAGGAGGTATATCATGATCATAGCTTGAATTATAGAAATGGAGCTACCCTTAGTACTTGGAATTATAGACAAGGCATAGCATGCTCAGTTTAACACAGAGTTGAAATGGAAGTGTTATGGAGTGGTGGGAGCCAGCTTCACTCTGTGTTCTTGGTACCTCCAGTGCTGTTAGCATTCCTGTCTAAAGAGATTTATTTCATTTACTTTAGTGGGTGTTGGATTGGGCCATGAAGGAGGTAGTCAAAACTTCTAGAGTACAACCATTAGCAGGATGCTCATAAACAGTTCAGTCAGCATAATATTGTTGGATCCTACACCATGGAAAAAGGGTAGGAGGTTGCTGGAAAACTCAGTCATCTGCACTGTGTCACAGAGTCAGTGGGATACTCACATTTCATCTCCATGTGCAAATACAGGTTGCTATATGTGCAGAGAGAGTACCTTCTTTTTCTTTCCTTTTCTGTATCCCAGATTGTAGAAAGTGCTTTCCTGCAGCTGAAACATGCTAGGGAATTTCTCTGGACATCAAAGCAAAAGTTTATTGAAATCTGACCCTTGCACTTAATTTTCTCTTTCTCTTCTACTGAAAGGGGTGACAAATAACAGGGCCTGCTGTGGAGGTTGCTGAGGAAATGATGCTGAGAATTCACTCCCTGGACAAACAAAGGTAGGGCTTGCCTGTCACCACAAAGTTGTTAAGAGTATGAAAGGTATGTTCAGTGTGATGGTAAGAGATGGGGAGAAATGTTATTCACAGTTTTAGTCTTTCATGAAAAAAGGGTTTTCCTGTACTTTCAACTTGTACCTGGGGTCAAGGACATTTGTCTACCATACCCTGATTTTTCCCTGCAGAAAAAGAGAACTTTCATTGTAATCAACCTGTCTTTTTTTCTTTACAGCTCTCAGTGAGGTATTATTATCTTGCAGGTGCAGAGCTGGGGAGTGGAGGGCCTGGGTGACTTGTTCCTGGCCACCTACTTGTTCATGAAGGAATCAAACTCAGTATTTTTGTGTTTTGCTGCAGGGCTGTGCCCCTTGTCAGACAGAGAATGGCTGCAATGTAATAGCCTTTATGGACATTCCTGGCCATGCTATATTTTCCCGATTCACTTGGCAGATAGATTCTGAAAGATTTATTTGAAAACCTGACTTAATATTTTATACAAAATTCAGAAACTATGAAGTAATTCAGTGTGGGGAACGTAAAAATACATTTTCTTTTACTGCTTTCCTCTTCCTACTGTGTTCCTCTATCACCTGGTAGTATCTCCCATGCATTCCTATTTACTATCTGCGTGGTCCACACTAAATCAAAACTTTCAGCTGTGCTTGCTAAGTCATGTTGAAGTGGGGGCCTGGAGACCAGGTTAAGCAGCCCAGGCCTTGGTAAATACTCTGCTCACCCTGTAATATGCCCTTAATTTATCTTCCCTGATTTCTTGCACATTTCTCCTCTGTTTCTCAACTCCTTGGAAGTCTAAATAATTTATAGTAGAAAATGGAACTGTGGATGGAAAAAAATCTTCAAATTAGGTGTGGCATAATCCTCTCAGCTCTTAATAGCTGGTGACGGCCTGTCTCTTGCATGCCAACATAGAGAATGGGCTGACAGGAACAGGAGGTGTGTACCTTTGCTTTCTTTTTTTGTATGGTTTCTCTAATAAGCACATTTACAAAATGCATTTTTGGATTGACGTGTGTGAAGCTGAAATTTTGTAGGAAGGGCGGGATATCTTTATTTCATTTGCATATATTTATCCTTGGAACAGAAGTCATTTATATGAATTTCCAGGAGGACTGTAAAGGTTATCCAAAGACCATCCTTCAAAGGGAACTCTCATAAGATATGTATGCAAAACATGCCTATGCTGTCACAAGCAGGTAATTTCACATGCAAAAATATGCTGTTATAGCTTATGAAAAACAAGCTGTCATTCATGCAAGCCATGGTTTACTTGTGCAGTTAATATCTGCAGATTCAGCTGGGAAGAGACACCTGCAGGAGACCATCTAAGTCATCAGGTCCAGTTGTCATAAGTGCAATCATTACAAGTATGGTCCAAATGACTTCATAAAACACCTCTTTGGTGCACTCAGCTACGGAACTGGTAACCTCTAGGTTAAAGAACAAATGACGTAAAAGACTGCAGTGGACCACACAAGAAGAAGAAGGCGAGATCAAGGATATTACCAGTGTCCTAAATTCTTCCACTGCAGTTCTGTGAACAGTCATAGCTAGAGAGCCTACTTTCCATGGGAAGGCTTTCAGATTATTTTTCTTGGGGTTTCAAAACTGGACTAGACAAGATCCTGTTCTGTTTGGTCTGGTTGGTCCTTTTGTGAGCCATAGCTGGACTAAAAGACCTCAGGAGGTCTAAACCCAACCCTAAATTGCCTTTATTATGATACAGTTCTTTTACCGTTCTCAACTTCAGAACTTCTGTATGAATTGAAGTGCTCGCATGATTTTCCATTAATTTGCTGTAGGCCAAGAATTATTTCAACTGTTGACATCATTCCTTAGTTTGGGATACCCTTTGTCTCTGATTTTTGAGCCTTACTCTAAGACACACAGTTGGGAGTGAGATCAATGAGCTCAGAAGAAGACTAAATGGTCGTGTTTTCATCAAGTCATGAAAAAAGGCACTTTTGATTGGCTATGTATTAAATTAAACACATCAGCCTGGTTCTGTGGTAATACAAGAAAAATGCATGGATGAAAATCCTGAGGGTAGAAGGATTTCTCTGCACCTTATGTAGTGCAACACTGTAACATTGTACATTGCTGAAATCTGGGCAAACACTTTCACAATTTTGAACTTGACATCTGCACTGTCTGCTTGAAGGAAAATGTGCACACATTAGATGGGAAATGAACTTGTGGGGCAGCCCGAAATCACTTTCAACTTTTGATTGAAACCAGTGGTAAAATTTAGAATTTAAAATTGTTTGAATTTAATAGAACTGGATTAAGAACTTAGCTGTGGAGTTCCTTAGGGAAATTTTCTTGCCCTTGCGTAAGCCTGGAAGTGATCTGGTCAACTAAACCCAACACAAAGCTCTAAGAATGATCCCATTCATCATAAGAGTGGACAGGTCCTCTCCATCAGTGAACATTTGTGCTGATAGTGTAATTCCAACTGAGCTCAGCAAAAAGCAAGCACCCACATCTAGCTGATTTAATTTTTTAGAGCATAATTAATTAAAGTAGTATCTGTGATCTGTTAATTAAAAGAATGAAATCTGAAATTAGATTTTTGGTAAAAGAGAAAATGTGGACTTGGCAAAAGTTTTGAAACTCACATAAGGCTTCTGATAAATTCACATTGGATATGCAGTTATTTGGGGGGTGGGGTAGAGGTTAAAAGAGGGTCTTTTATCTCCCCCACAAAACCATCTGTGAGCCTTTTTTTATCTGACAGGCAGTAGAAGAGGAGGAGATGTGTAGGAAAAATGAAATGTTCACATTGTTCAGGAACAAGAAAGGCATGTGTCTTAGAAGCTCTCTTATCCAAACTTCTGCTGTCCTGAAAGCCCTATAAGCCATATTTAGGTTGTGTCCCCTGAAGTGCATCATTAGCCTTGAGGAACATTTTTAGTAGAGATTTCAGCATGTCCAATTACAGTCTGAGAGCCTGATCCAAATATCACTGAAGTCAGTATCTCCACATTCCATCTCAGTGATTGTAAATGAGGGGGTGGAGGTCTACTGTGCAAAGCCATAAAAGTATTCTCCCCTTTAAGGCACATGTAACTAAAAGAATAATAAATCCCTGGTATGTAAACAAACATTAGCAGAAGAAGATAATATTGCAATATATAACACTATTTAACATGCTAAATCCTGCATTTGACCAGAGAATTTGTCACATCAACTAGTTGATAGATCTTTTTCAGAACTTGAACATCTATTTGTTGTGTGTATTCAGCTATTCAGAATCCTGGGATCGGTGATTTTCCAAAGTAAAACCCCATGAAAAATAAAGTCTGTGTCATATGATAGGGTAATTGATGAACCAAAATTATACATGCATACATATATGCAAATATTATGTACAGGGGTATGATATAGATACACGTATGTAAGAAAATGAAATGGGAAAAAAGTGGGAAAAATGTTCAGTATTGGTAGCTATTCAACAGGAATATCTCCAGAAGAATTATACCATTGAGTCTTAGAATATTTTTACAATTTAATCATATATCTCTATCTGGGTGACACTAACAAAAAAGCATTTTGGATGTTTTTTTTTGTAAATGCTTTTAAGTATTTGAAAATATCCTGTTGGCTTCATTTGCCCAAGCAGTTGTCTCTAGAAACCACTCAAGCAGGGCTTTGACCCAGCATCCAAATAACTCATCACTTGAAAACAAAAGAAGCAAAAAAGAAATTAATGTCTGAATTCAACACAAACATGCATAAACACAGACACACAATATATTTATTTATCACAGCAGGTATTCTCACTGGTGTCATATATAAGACTAACAGATATATTTTCAGTGTGTTTGTGTATGAATACAACACAACAGACGCACTATAAGAACGATGTGTCTAAAAGCTGGAAATATTTATAGATGCTGTTCCTGTAGAAACCAAAACATTTTAAAAAGTATCTTAGAAATCAGGTATATTTAAATTAAGAAACACTTTAAGAAAACTGATGAGGACATGGGATTTGAAGTACAATTTCAACAAACTGTCTGGTAGTCATTATTTTATATTTTAAGGAAATTGTATTTTCCATCATATGTTGAAGATAAAGGGATGTGGAAAAATTTCAGGTTTTGTCTTATATTTAAATCTGATAACAAAAGACCTATGAACTTGCAATTATTGATACTAATAACTAGTAGATGAATCGTTGTTAATTTATGGGTTTGGGGTTTTCTTGTTAAGAACAAGATTAATCAGATATTTCTAGCCTGAGATGTGTGTCTGAACATAGTAATGATGAAACTTTCTTCTAGGTTTTATAGCCTGTATATGTTCTCAATATATAAAATAAAATTATTTTTCTTTAAGTGTTAAAAAAAGAAAATCACAATTTTAAATTGATTTCCATAAATTTAATTTTATTATTAAGAAAAACATTATCTCTAATTGAAGTAGATGAAAGCTGCTTAGCATTATTTAATTCCTGATTTAAATCCTTGTTTTCCACCTACTGTTTGAAGAGTCTCTCTAGTTCAAATTGGTCTTTTGGTGTGAAAATATGTAGCATATGACACAAAACTCTAGTTTATTAACAATCATGGTTTCTAGTGCCTTAATAATCTGCAAATATTATGTGGTGACACTTCTCATGATGAGATGAATTCCAGTGTCTCCAGAGCTGAATGACACCATATTCTTGGGGAAGAGCAGGCCAAATGGCTGGCAGACCAAAGTTTGTCTCTGTTACCTGCAGCCTGGGCACCAGAAGCATCAGGAATATGCCTCAGCCACACACTCAGATGTGCCCAGAGACCTGCAGGCTTTTAGCTACATCAGTACCAGCAAATAAACAAGGCCAAGGCCTCTTTATTTCTGTTGTTGACTGTCAGGGAAACCTGACAGCTGAAGTGTCTGTCCCATGGCAGGTGGCCTCACCCTGACTGCCACTAAATAGACCCTTGCATGGACTGTCATCAGCTGTGCCTAGTCTTTGCAGACAGTAGACAAAATAGAAGAAAAGAACACATCAGGGTGTGTCTACATTATTCAGATCCAGTTCACCAGTATGGACAAAACCTTTTTTAAACAATTTATTTCCTGAGATTTCCATGGAGATCAAGAACTTTGCCACACTAAAAGTCCGGGTAAATATGGGACAAAATGTGACTAGTGATGTCTGTTGGGTGTCACCTGTCTCTGTTGATTTGTGAAAGTAATTAATTTGCCTTATAGGACACAGATATAAGGGTCTGACAACACCTATGCCTCTGCTTTTGATGGAAATGCTTTCAAAGAAAATAAAAAAATAAATGTGTCACCTCATTTTATTCAAACATTGCACATTTTTGCAGATATCCAGACAGCAGGGAGGCTAAGTCCACAGTCCAACTACATTCCTTAGCAAACCTCTCTTCAGCTCCTTAGGTTTGAGTCATACTCAAGGGTGTGGAGTAGATATATAAATTGTTGTCCTGGTTCCAGCCAGGACAGGGTTAATTTTTTGCAGCTGGGAGGCAGCATGGCCAAGACCCAAAGATTGTTCTTTACCATTTCTGGGACTGGAGGCAGGGACTTTCTTCTGGGGAGAAGAGAAGAGAAAACATGGTGGAGGGAAGCACCTGGTACTTTGTATTATCAGGGATGTCTGTCCATGTGAATACTTTATTTTCTAAAACTTTTTATTATTAATATTGTTGCTGTTACAGTTCATTTTCTTTTCTCATTGCTGTTCCAAGTAAACTGTTCTTATCTCAGTCTGTGTTATTTGCTTTTGTGCCAGCAGTTGGAGGGGACAGGGGGACAATGGGGGCACTGAATTAGGGACTACTGTTGCTAACCCATGACAATGGTCTAGACAGGAAAACTGTGCTCATCTGTGGAACAGTGTGGATCTTCAAACTGCTCACTGAGACGTCCCCATGATTTGTGCTAAACCCCTAAAATGCTTTTGGGTATCACTGACAGTTTTTCCTAGCTCAAAACAATGTTAGGGATCATACTAACATTAAGCAGGGCAGGTGCCAGGGACCTCATGCTCAGGACTTTACTATTACACAGACAGTTGAACTGGGTACCACCAGGAGCAGAAAGAGAAGAAGATTGTTTGCAGGGGAACGTGTTCTCTCTTTAATTCCAATGATTCCTGGCAATTTTTATATACAGTAGTTAGTTTTCAGACTGATGAGAAGGAGTCTCATTTGTGCAGATGGGAAATGCTTATTATGCTAATAGTGTTCTGCATTGTTAGCAGAGATTATTAGACAGAGATGTTAGAAATGCCTCTAGTGGAATTAAGTAGGTGACAAGGTAAAAACGAAGAGATAAATGACAACAGTGATTAGGAAACGGATTGCGCTGAATACATCAGTGGAAAGGAAGAGGGGAAGGTACTACTTTTACAACAAATTGTTTAATCAGTGAGGAATCCATGAAAAACATACAAAAAGTTTACCTAGATGACACCAAACACTGCTTGTGAGATTACATGTGAAACGTGAGAGAAATGTCAAAGTGGTCAGCAAGGAGGAAAAACAGAACACCTGAAAGTAAGGAAGCCATAGACAGTCTTGTATTTTATAATTAAAATATTCTGTCAAATAGCTATATTATGTATGGGCAGCTACGTATTTTAACATGAAATTTAGTGAAATGTGCTATTCATCTTCTCTGAACTTGTAATACATCAAGAAAATCAAACTTTAGTGATAAGTATACATTCTGTCTGGTCACACCAGTCTCTCCTATTGCCTTAAGAACTGTTGCTCTTTGGCATGTTGCTTCTATATCTAATTCCATTGTTCCAGCTGGAAGATAGGATTTGTGACTCCAATCTGAAAAACAGACATTTGGCTTTGTTTCTGAAGTAACACATGTCAATAGCCTAACTGTGCTGTAAACTTTCACTAAATGCTTGCTGGAAATAAATGCTCATTTATAAAGTGCTATTGCAGCACTGCAGTTTGATATGACAGAACCAGTCATGGTAAATAAATGATTCGAGGAATATGGCTTTTTCCTTGTTTGTGGATCAGCAGTGAATCAATCCTGCCAATATATTGATTATTCTTAATTATTCAGTATGGGTAAAAGCTTTTCTTGTTGTGTCAATTACCATCACACGGCATGTTCAAACATTGATCATTTTGGCTGTTCACACTTGCAGTATGTGACAGATCGCTAAAGTTTCTGGAGCCGTTTTGACTCTCTCGTTATATGTCTGAAACTTCTGTGAGAACTAGAAGAGTGAATAGCAGCAAATAGTTACAGTCATTAGCTGATAACAATTGTTCTTGCTTGCATTCCAACTTCCCTGCTTTTGTACCTGGTAGGTACAAAAAATAAGGATTGCTTTTTTCCCCCTGGTCCTGAGTACATGCTAAACAGAGCATTCTGCTGGGACAAATGCTGCTTCTTTCAGATTAATTATGAACAACATCTGTGGCTTCCTAGCAGAAATAATCATGAATGCAAACATTTACTGACCAGAAAACTTGTATTGACTAACATTAAAATAGGTTCCTGAATTTTGTTTGGAATGGGCACATGTGAAGTAGCTGTCTGTGATTTCCAGAACCACTGCAGAACATCATGCACCATCCAGGTTTCCTTTCTTCTGTTCTGATTGTGTTGGTGGAGGGCCAGATTCTCTGATCTACCTAGCCAAAATAGGGCACCCCTAAATGCATGGGTTGGGGTTGGTGTGCACACTGTTGGAATGCCTTAGTGCCTCACAAAATTTAAATTCCCTGAGAGGACCAAGTACAATTATCTCCTTTCACAGACAGTAAACTAGAGCTAAGAAAGGCTCCATAATTTGTCTAATGTCACATAGGAAGACTGCAAATGGACAGGGAACAAAACAAATCTTCTGGGTTGTGGTCCCTAAACATCCAGGACTTAAAAATCCTTTCAAGTTGATAATGCATGAGATACTTGAGCTGTGAAATGCAACAATAAAGATCATCTTCCATGAAAAGGTGCCCAGGATACAGAATGTGTGCTCAGCTCTTTTTAGTGCTTGATATGAGAAGAGGAGAAGGGAAGGCTGTTTCATTCCTCCTGAAATGCAGCTCAGCACAGAGTGTGCATGGATGTGATTTTTCATGATGGTGCAGATGTGAACTGGTGTAAGCAAGGAGGAATCACCTGTGTCCTGTTATGAGAAATTCTTTGTTCCTGTCATTTCTGACACTGAAGATCAGGCAAGGAAAGTTCATTGGGTGTCCTAGGTGGAAGGGATGGGCTCCCTTTCTGATGGGAAGACAGTGGGAGATATTTCTTTCAGAGTGGGAAGCTCCTGCTTTAAACACCAACAGTTTTTATGAGACTGCTTAGTGATGGGGGACTGTTTCTTGCTCAAAGAAGTAAAAACATTTAACCGGAGGGCCTGCACAGCCTAAACATGAGCAGCCATTCTTTTGTGTCTCTCTCAAGAAAGATTGGAACAAGGTGATTTTTACTTTGGGCTGCAGCAATGAGGAGGAGCAAAGTTACATCGTGGAGAATATTTCTGTACCAGAAGTGTCTCCATGAATCCAATTTGCATCTGACAATGCACGTTTTTTGCAATACAATCATTTAATGTCTTATTTTACCAACAGCTGAAACAGCCTTACAAGACAACGTCTATGTTGCAAATAGACACAGACACAATGTCCTCTTTTTGCTAGTCAGGTTGTTCCCACACTGTCACAAAAGCACTGTCACAGGCTAAACCTCCAACTGTGACTCTGACCTCTGTCCTTTCTGGACAGTAAAACCATCAGTCAATACTTGAGACCCCTGCAAACAACAGGCTTTGGTGAGAGTACCCAAAAGCTTCTAACACTCCACAAATCTGGTCACTGGGGAAAAAAAGGCATCCCTGGGTGAATTGCTGCACAATATTGAGTCTCAAAAATAATCACTTCGCCTATTTCTTCTGTAAATAAGGTGATGGAGAGGTTGGTAAAATGCTGTCTCAGTCACTTCACTTTCTTCTTGGATCTCTCACTGGCTTCAGATTTACATACAGCACAGACAGAAAATCTTTTGGGGAAATTCAGACTTTGCAGAAATTTGGGATTCTTATCAGGGAAACCTAACATAACATTTTGGGATTAAGCAATGTGAATTGGAACCACAACATTTGATTCTGGACAGGTTTTACTTTTGTTAATGTTCAATTTACCTGCCAAGTCACCTGCTCAAAGTTTTGTTGTAGATATCTTGGAATCTAGAGATTCATGTTTGAAAATAGAACTTGAGGAATACAGGATACTGCAGTAAGTAGTCCAGGTAATGCCAATTCTTAAATGGAGCAAAAATGTAACATGATGATTCAGTTCAACAAACTGAAGTTAAAAATTGCAGAAAAGTAATATTGTTGTAGTGTATTTTAAAAGTTTTAAATTATGACTTTTCCATTTCTTTAAAGAGCAATTTCCATAATTTGCATCCATCACACAAAGACAAATGTTCCACAGAAGAAAAATTCCCATTTCTATTTGTCAATTTCAGACCTGGCAACAATTATGTGTACTTTTTGACTTTCCAGGATTAATTTATTGCATTTAAAAATAAAACAGTCAGCCTGATTAAACTCTACTTAATAGAATAAACCAGTATGCATAGAAAACATCTGAAAATATTTATCTGAATTATTGTGTTTTTTAATAGATCTTGACATTGGCTGACAAAGAGTAGATGTATTGTATTTACTTGGTTAGCCAAGTGCTTACTTTCCCACTAGATAAATAGTAGATGACACTGCTTTCCCAGAGCAAGTGGTGAACTAAAGTGAGGACTGAGTTGTCCTGAGAAGGACCACAGGATCCCTTAATGAAATTACAAACTTAATTGCATGTGCTCTTCTCTCTATTTTCAATCAATATAAGCATGGAACAGATATTGGCACTTGCAAGTATTCTGTTCTGCTCGTGACTTTTTCAGTGCCTCCAGAAAAGCAGCTCAAAGTAACCTCACTCCTAATCCAGCTGTCTCAGAGCCTTCACATAGATGAACAATTCCAGATTGCCATCTGCCTAAAATTGAATATAGAGCTGCTCTTCTGTTCTAGTAAAACTCTGCAGACATATTTCTATATTTTCACTCTCCTTTGGGATGATCAGGGAGCTTATAAAGTTTTTTAGTGGGGAACAGAAGGGAAAAAAAACAAGGCATGAGGTAAGGGAATTTTGTTCAAATCCCTGCTCTGAAAAGCACATTGTGACTGAAAAAAAGATTGATTTGGGAATTAGTGAAAGGTAATTCATGAGCCAGCGTGAACATGTTGCTTTACTGCTTCATTCTATGCCAGCTCCCTAGGACTTCAAAGTTTGAATCAAAGTTTCTGCCTTCTGTTAAAATTTTCTGTGAGCTGTTTTTTCTCTTTCTGAGGGTTTACATCTCCTCCATGGTGATCAGAGGATTTGGTAGGTACTTTCCACCAGAGAAGCTGCTCCTGCCTAAGAGCAAGCTCCTGAACAATTCCTTGTCCTTAAATATTAGTTCCTGTTCTCTAAAAGAGCCCTGCTGAGGCTTCCACAACAAATAATTTTGTAGGGTACACGGTATGACTTCACTGAAAGAAACTTAGACATGCAGAACTCTTCACAAAGTTAAAAAAATAATTAAAAGTTAAAGTCTGTGCATACATCCTAAGTTTAGTGTTTGGAAAGATTTATTACTGGTTTCAGTGTGTATATTTAAAGTCAGTCTGGTATATGTGTTTAAAGTAATAAGGTAGACATCAGAAAGTTAACAATTTAATAACAGGTTGCCTAAGAATGCCAGGGCCCTTACTGTGATCTGAATGCAATTGACAGCTATTATTCTTCACTTAGAAGCAACGGCCCACCCCAGGAGCAATGAACAGACAAATCACAAAGTATCATGTTCCTTCTTGATTGAACAACTTCAGGGGCCCATGGTTAACTGCATGGCCTCTTGTTCAGCTGCAAGAGTGTCTTTTTTATTTGTTTGAGGAAGTGCCCAATTGAATATGGAGGTGAAAGAGAGGCCATTTCTCTTTTCTTTTTTTTTTTTCCCTTTTCCCCCTCAGCCTCAGAAAGGTCAGGAGCCTGCTTCATCTGCCATGCTTAATCAGCTGATGAAAACTCTGCTGATGCATGAGGTTGTGGCTCCTCTATTTTAAGCATAAATCTTAATGGAAGAATCATTCTGTAATGTGTTACTTCCTGAAATGTAGAGCTGCTCTTTTAGGAGTGTGCTTGCAGGCTTTTGGTAGCATGGGTGTACAGTGTTCCTGGAGCTCTCCCAGGGCACCACGCTTTTGTTGGGTGATATATGTGACAGCTTCCCAATTGCATATGATAAGGCATGTTGCCTCAGACTCCAGCAAAAGACTGTAGCAAAAGGACTAGACGTCCCAACTGGAATGTGAAACAAATCATCATGACTACAGTTAACATGATGCTGCTGACTGAGGAACAAAGATGGGAGTACATTTCAATTGCCAAAATGAAATTTCTCATTCCCCTCCAACCCATCATATTTCTGATTTGAAGTGTTGGTGAAACAGTTGAAAAAATGCTGTGTGTCTAGTTAAGGTTGGCATGAGATGTGCAAGCATTGATCGAGAGAGGGAGATAGAATTATGCAATGTTGGCACAAGTGGTCCTTTGTCCTGGCTGGTGGGTCTGGCTAAACATGCTGAGGGACAGATACTGTGTCACACTGTGTCAGAAGGGCACGTCTTTAAAAACCTTTCTGAAATCCTTGTGGTAAAAGATGTCTTTTCACTAAAATCTGTTTATCTGTCCAGCTGACATGTCCTAGCTCTTAGTCTTTAGGCATGACATATTTTGTATATACATACATTCCTGGAAGGCCCAAGAATTTTTCTCCGGAAGGAGACCCTACAAAGAAAAAGCTGCAGCACCGAAAGATGCAGTCACTTTTCTACTGTCATAGAAGACACTCAGAAAACAAAATGGGAATGAGTTGCAACATAGAAATATGAAGTCCACGATAGACATAGATGCTTCATTTTGCCACAGGATGAAGGAAAAGAATTCCCAGCTTCACACAAAATGAAAGTAGTCTACAGAACTTCTCCTTTTTAATGAGCTTAATCTCCCAGAAACACATGGTTGAAAAAAAAAAGAAAACAATACGGAGGGACTTTGTATGGGCTCAGAAACTGAGAGGCCTTGATGTGGTCTGTGTCAGTTATTCTTACAGGAAAATGTTTGCTACAGAGGTAGCTGGATTTCATAAAAGTTTTCTCCCATAGGTTGACCTACAATTAAATTGTTCATCGTTGTATTCATGTATGAATTGAATTTTTGAAGTCCAGCACTAAGAAAGAGAGGACTGCAACAAAGAACCTTTGCATCTGCCCTCTACCCCAGTTTTATCCCATTAAATTGGGAAGTATTTCTCGGTACATCCCATTATAAAAGAAAAGTGAATGCGCAAGCAAGAGGTGTATTAGATGCATGGAGCATTCATCAGCTCTCCTCTGACATACACTGAATTCAAGGTCCTCGTGCATGCCAGAATATCATGAATACTGCCAATGCTTTCCTGTTTTCTTGAATGTGGAAATAACACCCTGAGCAGAACCTACATGACGCACCTTCAGAGAAGCTGCAGGACATTTAAATATACATCCACTGCACATGGACATTTGCATGTTTGGAGGCTGCATCATGGTTCTAATGCAGCTTTTCCAAACACACAAGCTACAACTTCAAGTAGCCATGATGGTGGTTCTCATTTCTGGAGCTAAGCCAGATGCCCAGTTTGCAACTACGTGTGAAGTTGCAGCTGGAAAGGACTTGGGAATTGGTATCCTAGTGACAAAATGAAGTTGTGCATGTTACAGCAGCGTCCCAATATTGAGTGCATGTGTGTTCCTGTGCATGATTCATGTTGCTTGTTCTCCACCTACTGGTGGTGTTTTTAAGGCCTGGAAGCCCTAATACCCCTCCTATAAGTGCTGTGGAGGTTACCACTACTTAACCCCATAAAAATGTGCAATCAGCTAATTGGAAAATTCTAATTAAGCCTCTGCTCATGGTGCAGACATCCATATATGAAAGGCACTTGTCTTTACGACCAGCCTGCTTGCCACTGGAGAGCAGCAATGGGTTTGGACAAGCTTTCCTTTCCCAGCCAGTGGAGCATGATGGCCCCGGATGACTGTGTTGATGGCTGGCTTGTTGAAGGCCAATTTTTCTAGTGCAGATACCCATGGTTCCTTAGTTTCAGCTGCCTATTCATTCATGTTCCCCATTCTCAATAATCGCCATTTCAGAAACAAAATGAACAGGGGTGAACACAGTTATCATTAGGAAAAACGATGACAATTAAATATAATTAATAAACACTCCTATTACAGGGCATATGCATGCTGAGTGTCTAAACTGGACTGAGCCTAAAAATTAGTACACCTCATTACCCAAATGAATTAGAATTACACAACACAACTTCCACTATTAATACAGCTTAAAGAAATCCTCCATTTTTTCTCATTTATATCTGTTTCCAGAAAACTATGTGTTTTTTAGTGAAAGAATATTAGAATGAACATTGCTAATCACATCAGTCCAGATGGTTGGTTCTCTTCTCGCCAAGTGGAAGTATTGTAACCTATTTAATGTGCAATTTACATAAGCTCCATGTTAATAAAGATCCATGAGCTTGTGGACTTTTTCTCTACTCTTTTCTATGTCACGGGTTCAGCCCACAGAGGCAGAGCATAGTGCTCGTGACTGCCATTGGAGCTGGCTGCTGAAGCCAGAGCTGCTCAGTACATTGCCCCCAACCTTTTGTCCCTGTCTCCTCACAGCAGTATGGGATCCTATAATTGATCATTATCCACTTTTGAAGTTAAAAGTACAGTTAGGAGCATATATGCCAAGCCCACATAAATCTCTGGTAAAGGCTGGAGTGAAACATATCTCAAAATAAAATTATCCTGTTACTGTGTGCATTCAGCCTACATTCTCGCACCAGCTGGAAAGTATTAGTACTGTTTTGTGTTTATGGGCTTTTCATCTAAACCTTACACAATTTAATTTTCTCTGGAAATTTACTAACTTTGAGGCTACTGTGCACTCTGTTCTTCAGTCCAACCAGCATTTTTTGTGTGGCAGGTCACACTATGCTGGCAATCACAACATATTTTTCTGATGGGTGGAATTACATGCTTATAAATTCCTGTTGGTATCTCTGTAACCCATATGAGAAGAGTTTTTGTTGCTGAGAGCACATCTTCCGTAGGTTTGGCAGGTCATACACTTTTCTGTTATCCAACTGTAATGTGGCAAGAAATCATAAAACTGAAGATCATCTAACATTAAATCATTAAGTCATGGGCTTGGCTGTCCATCCCCCACTTTTTCTGGATTAGTAGATATCTGTGGAAGGCAGAGAATACCTTTTTCAAGTCCCTCTAAGAGTACTTGTGCTTTAAAGAGCTTGTTGAGTATACAAATGGGACAGACACCAGCTGAAGATTGGCAAAATTATCTCCAAGGCCATGTAGGAGTTTAAAGGCAGAATTGCACAAATTGTTCTGCAAGGCCGTTCTACCTACATTAACAGTAAAATCTGACCGAAATCTGTAAAGAAGAACACTTTTGTCTGAATATTTTGTATTTTGGTATGCTGCTGGTCCATAACGGCTTGTTCTGTTAAAATAACTGGAACCTGATTAATTATTCACTTAATGATTAATATTTTGATAATTAATTAGACAACATTTCAAAATTTATTAAGGTCTATTGGGAGTATTCCCATTGGAATGGGTGTAATGGTGAAGGGTGCACATCTAAGTCTCTTCTGTGTAATGAGCACAATTGAGCTGAGTGCTCAATGCTTTTTGGTTTTGAAATCAGTCTTCTTTGATGTAGCTGGAGAAAGGTTGGAGCTAATAAGATTAAAGATCAGATGCACCAGAATGAGTTTGGCTCAGTCAGGGATTTCTTCTACCAGAAAGCTGGTAGGAGAAAACAAAATTATTTCTGGAGAAACATCACACAGCCCAGAGCTGTCTGAATCCACTGTTCTTATGTGGTTCCTTGCCATTTCAGAGAAATGTAACGTATTGGATTCATGAAACTTCAGATGTCTTTGTGATGTCTTATTCCTCTGTCTTTCACTAACCAGTCATCAACCTCCCTGGGAGTATGAGCATGCAAACCTGTGTTTTATGTGACTGAAGGAGAAGGATGCTCCTCTCTTCTCCACACAGGGACCGTTTTGAGGGAAGTCTCCACCCCGAAGATGGTGCAGCCTATTCACTGCTGATGTTCTGGCACTGGAAAAACAGCCAAAGACATCTGTGAGAGTAGAAGGAGATTATCCACTCCAAAAATACACTTATATTAGTGGTAGGACAGGGCATCAGACAGTCTCTTACCACATTACATAGTAATTACAGGAAGAGCTGCATTGCACCCTCAGTTGATGCTTCCCTTGGATAGGCCCAAATTTTCACTGATATAATTTCCAATGTCCAAATGGCACAATATAGTCTGTAATAAGCAGGTAACAGGACTCTGACCCCAGAAAAAAGAAAACAGGAAGAAAAGTGGGCAAATTAAAATAAAGAGAAATAAAAACTCAGTTGACTGGCAGGGCTATGTAATCTTTGAAACTGGTGGCTTTTAAGTAGGTCTTGCACATACACCCAGTGGTCTTTTTAATGCTTTTCAGCTGCTGGAGGTTTCAACAGAAATTTTTGTAATAACTTGTGTGTTTGTGTGTGTCCAGTATATGTATGCACATGATGGGGGTTTAAGAGAACAAATTCCTATAAAGCAAGAACATCCTAGATTATCCATAACCAAGACAGTACTATCTATGGGAATATTTTGTGGTTACATGCAAGAAAAAATTAAAATCAAACAATTACTTTGTAAAGGATGCTATAAATTTGTTCTGCAAAGCACAACTTCTTACACAGAGGTCAAGGTGACACTTTGTCTTTACAAGACCAAGGACAGCCAGTAAAATCTGACCCAAGGGCTGCTCCAAAGGTACAAGATACTGCCTGTTCTCTGCCTTCTTGTGCCAGGCCTGGAGTGAGCATTTGTTCTGCTTGTGCTTTACCACAGCAGGTGATGCTCAGGTGTTTTTACTGAGTGGCAAAGTTCTGGTTGGGACTCTCCTGCCTCAATGTAGCAGCTGCTCTTGCAAGTCCCTCTTGGGGCTGATGGAGCTAGAATAGCTCTTAGTTTTGGACAGAGAGAGAAGAATTGATAAGATGACCCTCTGCTGTGTCCCTTTCTTACTAGTTTTTTTATGAGTCCTTGAAAACAAACAACTTAACTGCTGAGAGTTACTGTTTTCAAACATCACCAGTCTGCAAGACCCCAAGCACAAAAATTTAGGGAGTGTTTTGTTGACAGGAAATTGTCACTTGCATTTCTGACAGATGTTGTCTTGTTTGGTTGTTATTTTTGTTTTTTGCCTGTTTCAACTGAAATGTCAAAATATCAAAATATTCTTTACATGTGTATGGGGAAGAGAGAATTACTCAGGAGTGATTTCTTCTAACCTTTAGAAAACACCCCCATAGTCTTCTATTGGCTGCTTCTAATGCCTCCTGCTGTTTTCTTACAGAAGTGTGTGTTTATGGCATTTTAATCAAGTCTCCTTATTAAATGTGTGAGCACCATTTTATGTGAGGTGAAGGCTTGAGTACAATCTACATCAACACCTCACAGAGCCTGGTGATTATACATAACCTACATAACAGCTTTTCTGTTACACTTTTGACTAAGTTCTCACTCACTTCCTAAACCTTGACAAGACAGGCAATCTGCCTTCCCATTAGAATCTCATGCCCACTGCCCACCCTTACAGTCAGCTATTAATGAATGAGGTGACAGCAAACTAAGCTACATTTACTGGTACCTGCTAGTACCAGCTAAGTCCTCTTTATCTCTTAATATAGTTAAAAAAAAAAAAACAAACCCAAAACGCCCTGGTGAGTACATGTGCTTACAAGATTTACAGTAGGGATTAGAAATTGGAAGACAAATTTTCCTTCCCATTTCACATACACAACCTATTGCCAGGTCAGGATGCATTCCATCACTTAACACAAGGGTAAGCTCTGGCATGAAAACCAGGATGTGTTTTAACCTATTAATCAAGACTGGTGTAAACCTATCTTTAGACCTTGTCCAGACAAGAAAGAAAAATCATGTCCAAACAGAAATAACTAAAACAATTCTTACCTGCTTTATTTCTATGGATCATTTTCCCCTCCTTTTTCCCCTTTTTCCCCTTTTTTTTTTTTTTGTCTTTTTCTTCTTAATGCTTGAGAGCTAGTTGAAGTTTTACGCCTGAAAGATGAATGGGGACCCCTCAAAGGACTTACTTTAGGTCTGTATTTATTTTGAGCATTTGTATTAATGATAAAATGGCCAAAAGGACCTCCAAGCAGGTTTTCATATGTACTGGATGTTATGCCAACAACTAGAAAGACTTTTCTTTGACAAAGACTTTTAAAAGGTTTAAGAACCTAAAGGTATTAGAAGTTTACCAAAGCAAATCTTCAATGCTTAAAATGGCTGCTGAATTGTAGCAAATATCTTACCTGAATGACTGAATTGTCACTTCAGTAACTACTGATTCCTATTTTGGACATTGCAATTACTTTTATTACCTCTTTCTGGATTCGATCCTGATCTTACAATTTGTTCTGTTTAAGTGAGCCAAATGACCTTGTTATTGTAATGGTAGGAACTAGCCCCTTCATTACTTCTGTATATTGGTGGTCTCATGAGGCAGTCTTACTTTTAAAAATGACTTCTCTAAACAAAGTAGAATCTCATTGCAACCATGTCTTGTTAAACTATTTTCCAATTGAAAAATCAGGTAAATAGAAATAAAAACATATTTCTGTTACATTTGCTTGATCTGTTCTATCAGATTCTCCCCAAGTAGATAAGAACATTGCAGCACCCGGATTTATCAACTCAAATTCAAGAAAGCTAATTTTTAACCTGCTCCTTTATGGCCAGCCTCAGGCTTTAAATCTCCCCATATGACCTCAAGTAATAATTACAGCAATTAGTCCCTACCCCTCTGGGATAATTACTAGCATAAATTGAGCTAACTTTCCTCAAAGTTCCTCTAAAAAGTCATAAAGAAAGAAGGAAAAATAAGAAAGAAAAAACCCAAACCCCACTAAACAACTGAGGGAGGAAAAGGACTGTAGACACAAGCAGGCAAAAGTAAACGGGAAAAGGAAAAGCAAGACAAGACAATTTTCCACATTCCATTCCCGTGTGCTGCCTTTCTCCCAAGCCCCACATATATAACATTCCTTCTTGCAGGCAACAGGCCTCCCTACCCCAGGTGCCATCAAAAATTATGGGAGTGGAAAAAAAGAAAAGCTCACATCTTAAAAGAAACCCTGTTTTTCATCAAAACAGATTGCTTTAAGGCAGCCATCTGACTGGAAAGAGGAAAAAAAAGAATTAAAAGAGTCTTGTGCTCTAAATTTCTATGTAATGCTCAGCCAAAAGAATAACTGAACAGTAATGAGAAGGAACTTGAATTTACCAAACTGAAGGGAGAAATATTGCAGTGGAATAATTTCCTAAAGGGGATTAGATTGAGGTCAACATAGCCCTCTGTGGTCAGCAGCAACAAAAGCAGATTCAAGCTGAAATTCATTACAAATCCAGTACCAGGAGTTGAAATGCCATATCCAATGATTTTAAAACTGGTCTGTGTGAAGAATCAGTGCAAAACCTTATGATTTTGAATTTCTTTTCAAAAGAAATAGTACATACTGTTATTTCTTTAAAAGTCTTTTGTTTAAAGAATATTAAAATGCAACTTTTATTTGAGCTTTTTTTTTTGTATCATGCAACATTAAAAAATTTTAAGTAGACAAATACACAACCCTCATAGAAGCACACAGAAATGGAATTGTTTGAATTGGCATAACTTTTGCCATGTCCTTTTTCTTAGTGAAAATGAAATACTGGTGAGTTTCAAGAAGTACTTGAGTAGACCCACATATACACAGAGTGTATTCTCCCAATTATATTAAAGCCAGCTCTGCTTCAGAACTTAGCTGTTCACTGTTGCTTTACTGCAAATCTATAAGTGCACTCAATCTAGCAAGAAATACAATTAAAGTATTTTATATAAAACAATTATTTTCATTGTGAAGGAGGAAAAAATAATTGACAAAAAATCTTGAAAATATTTCATACAACTTGTCTAATTGCAGAATGCCCTAATGCATTCTGATTTTCTTCTCTCAATGGGAGGACCCTGGTGTGCCCTGTTACTGCCCTCATTTTCTTAAGAAATATGTTGAGTCTGTGTTCTGAGTAACAAATATCAGTACAGGCACTGACCAACTACTCACCTTTCCACATCTGCATGAATTTGGAACGATCACAATGAAGTAGAGAAAATAGAGCTATAAAATACTGGATTACTGTACTGCTAAAAAAAGAAGGATAAGCAACACCTAAATCCTCACATAATGCACTCCTCACATATGGTTAATACAGTGTGAATTCAAATGAAATATAGAAGTCTAAATCAGGGAGAGCAGATCATGGCTGACATCAGACACTGCAGACATTTTTATATTTTCTTAAATATTTCCTCGGAGATCAGGGAGCACAGCTGACATACATTCAAATGAGGCAATTTCCGTATCCTTGAAGTCAGTGTGACGTGCACTCGGTCATTTCAGCTGGATGAAGTGATATACAGAACTGCCAACTTCATTAAACAGAGCGAGATATAAAACCTCAGGCACCTTTGAGCCTTTGCCCCTTTCTCACTACTGGTACAAAATATAAATGGTAGAACATGCAGAATTAAAATATTAGGGTACAAATACTCACCAGCAAGAATCATGGAGGGTATCAGATCTTGTAAGGAGTCTGCTCTAAACAAAAGGATTATGGAAAAAATCACACAGTATCTCTGGTGATACACCACCCTGAACTTCAGGGCAGCATTTAAAGCTTCAGGGAAATATAAATGAATCCGTCCAGTGTAGAAGTACCAAGGATACAGCTAGAAGGGCCAACAAAAAGATAAGCATGAGTTTAGAAATATATTCATTAGATAACATCCAGCCAAGTTTACAATTCTGCTTCATAAATAAAAATTATTCCATTTTATTTATTTAGATTATGTTTCTTTTGTATCTGGGTCAAGGGGAAATGCCCTGCATTGCAGACAAATCCTAATGAGAATGCACACTAACCCACTACGTTAAAGCTATTTTGGTGTTTGAAAAACATTCAAGTCCTTCTGTGAAGGTGCAAAAATGTTAAAAATGTATAAATTGAAGGAGGTAATAGGGTACATGGTGGCACTGTTAAGCTGAGCAAGTGTGGGTACATGTCACATACCCATGTGGGTGTGAAGAAGACTGTGTGGGAGGACATGGGAAGAATTTGACTTCTGTAAGGGGATTAAAACTTAACATCCCATCTAGGAAATATTTTTTTTAGCTTCGAATCTAAAAATGTGGCCTTGAAATAAAGTCTGTACATCACCTCTGTAAATCTGAGTATTTTGAACCATAAACAGAAGGATCTCCCACTCTTAGTTTTCATTGTCAGGAGAACTCAGAATTAATATGAAGGGAAGTGATGTGTAAAATCTCAGGGATGTGCTGATTTCTCAGAGTTAAATCTATCTACAAAACACCAATATGCTGAGTGATGGCACAGCACTTCAAGAGGGATGATTCCTAGTGCAAATTTGATGGCAAAAGTATAAACTTTGCTACCTGTTTCCAAGCGCATTTCTTACTTTTTATACTAAAAAAAATGGTTTTGATCAGTCCTGAAGGCAAAGAGCCTGACTGCAAGCAAGTAAGTGTATGTATGCATGAGAGTTCAAAGGAGGATTCTGCCTAGAAAACGCCCTTCCAAAAGACAGTATTTTCACTCAAGGTTGTGAAGCTGGGAATATAATTGTCTTCCTCATCTGTACTTGCCTATGTTAAAGCAGTGTGGATTTTAACATACCTAGAGAAGAGTGTGGGTAAGTGGAGAAATTCTGGGAGGGAATGTGTCAGATCTATAGCTACACACAGTGTTAACACATGCTTGGACTCCTACTCTCCTCATTCTCTCCTTTACATCACCTGCCTGCTAAGCTGAACATCTTGGAGGTGGTGAGACAGCATGACAAGGAAGGACTGTTTTCCCAGCTCTGGGAGAAAACAGAAAAAGTGTAAGTGGGGCAGCTGATACAAGGGATGTTAGGATTTTAGCTTAGGACATAACTTTTGCATTTGATTTGCAGCTTTGAGAAACAAGTTATGCAGATACAGTATACTGCCAACTCCTCTCCCAAGTACAAGGAAGGTTTACAACATATTGGAATATAGATAACTCACTAAGATATTCCCCAGCTGAGCATGACTTTTGTTGCCTACACAATGAAGTACATTCCTGGGTTTTGCATGTATCATTGCTTAGCATTTGTTCAGTTGATATGGTGTGGAATCTCCAAATACTGAGTCTTCTGACTTCAGTGGTAATTGCAAGGTTTTAGCACTTTTTAAAATATGGGTAAAAGTACTGTTAGTGATTAGATCACTAAAATTATAATACTGGATCAGGCATTGAGTCATTTGACCAGAATTCTGTCTTTGAAAACAATTGCTTTTAAGTACACTCAAGACAATTACAGACAGAATACAGTATGTGCTATGTTAAGGCTTCTAATAAATTTTAAAGATTATATAAGGCTCTGAAGAAGTAAATAGCTATGATTTCAATAATTACATTCGTTGTCCTGGTTCTAGATTCTTGCCATCTATGTAAACATAAATTTTCCCTTTGAGTCTCACCACTCACAAACTTCAACTATTTACAAACAGTGAGAAGTAGGTCACTCCCACTTCTTCAGATCCTGAAACTGTAATGAAGTATAAACACAAATGCACTCATGTTGAGTCAACTTTTATTCTCACATCTATCTGTGGGACTGAAGCCTAAATAGGGAATGTATGAAAAACTATAGACAGAAATGGTTGGAGAGATATGTACTACCAGACCACTATTAATCTGCCCCTTTTTTATTGTCCTCTCCACTTTGTAGTCTTTAAGATGTTATTAATTTTGTATCTATTTCCCCTTCCATATAACTGCCCTTGCTTAGCAAATTTCTTTCCTGTTCACTAGCTAATTCTTTTTCAGTAACTAATAATTTCTGTCTTCAGTAATACAATATTCCCAAATAATCATTTTAAATGGGATTTTTATCATACTTGGCCTCTCCTGGATCATCCCACTTTCTCTGGGAATTTTAGAATTACTAAAACACTATAGTTATTTTACAGTATGAACACAATAGAAGAATAAAAAATCATTTCCCATTATGAAAGTAACATAGCTGTAACATTTCTGGTGGCAGTAAAATATAAGTGATTAGAGCTCAGAGTAGGTATCTGAAGTGGTAAGATCCCTTAGTCTCATATGAGACATATTTGATTGTTTTAAATTCTGACATTAATCTGACAAAACATATGGATCTACAACAGAGGCAGTCTCTTTGTGCTCCCTCTTTAATCAAAACAGTGAGAAATACTTCGCAGTACGAGTTGTCAAGTTTATTTTGGATTCTCCCTTTAAGACGAGAGAAGTGGTATATATTTAAGTGGTGTACTTTTAAAAGAAGTGGTATACATCTAAAAACTTGAAATATCTACAGCTCCTTTAATCAGATAAATCTGAATTTTGTCCCTTGTTCTCCTCAGTTCACAGACTACCAAATCAATGCAATGTGAAAGGGATGTTTCATGATTAAGAGGTAATGCAATGATGACTCAAGCAGCAGAGGGAGTCTCAGGGCATTAGGTAGCTGTGCTGTTAGGGGAGGCCTGTGGTCAATTCTATATCCCTATGTCTAAAAGCTTCTGAAGAATTGGTGGCAGCCCAGTGTAGAAAGATAGGAGCAGCCTTACATTCACAAGCAGCAGTTCTTATGGGGAATTAAACCACCCTGATATCTGTTGGAGGGACAGCTCAGCAGGGAATAAGCCAGCCAGGAGGTCTCTGGAATGTGCTGATGAAAATGTCCTTCTCCAAGTCACAGAAAAGCTGAAAAGGAGACGTGGTATGCTGGACCCTATTCTGACCGATAAGGAGGGGCTGGTGGGCGATGTGAAGCTCGAGGGAAGCCTTGGTGGAGTTTGAGATCCTTATGGTAGCAAAGAGGGCATGCAGCAAGCTCACTGCCCTGGATTTCAGGAGAGCAGACTTCAGCCTCTTCAGGAAACTGCTTGATAAAGTATCATGGGATAAAGTCCCAGAGAGAATAAGGACTAAGAAAGCTGGCAATATTCAAGCAACTCTTCCTCCAAGTGCAAGCTGCATCTCTTACAAGTAAGAAATCATGTGAAGGGAGCAGGAGAACTGCATAGATGCACAAGGAGCTTCTGGCAAAACTCAGACAGAAGAAAGTAGTTTATATGGAACAGGAGAAAGGGGCAGACCACTTGGGAAGCATACAGGAATGTTGTCAGGGTATGAAAGGATGCAACAAGGAAGGCTAAGGTCCATTAAGAATTAAATCTGTTAGGGGAAATCAAGGACAATAAGAAGGGCTTCATCAAGTACATCAGAAGCAAAGGGAAGACAAGGGAGAATGTGGGCCTGGTGCTGAATGGGTTGGATAACCTGGTGACAAAGGATACAGAGAAGGCAGGGTTACTCACTGTCTTCTTTGCTTCAGTCTTTACTTCTAAGCCAAGTCCTCAGGAATCCCAGACTTCGGTGGTAAGAGAGAAAGTCTGGACAAAGGGAAGACTTTCCCTTGGTCTAGGAGGATCAAATTAGAAGTCATTTAGACAAAATTGACACTCACAGATCCATGGGCCACAATGGGTTGCCCCCATGAATGCTGAAAGAGCTGTCAGTTGTTATTGCTAAGCCACTCTCCATCATCTTTAAAAGGTCATGGAGAAGATCAGAAGTGCCTGAGGAGTGGAGGAAAACCAATGTCACTCCAATCTTAAAAAAGGGCAAAAAGGAGGACCTAGGAAACTACAGGCCTGTCAGACTCACCTTCACTCTGGATGCCATGTCTAAGCCTGTGGGTAGCACCTCTAAGCACATGGAGCAAAAGAAGGCCATCAGAAGTAGTCAGCATGGATTCATAAAGGGAAATCATGCTTAACTAATCTGATAGCCTTCTGTGATGGGATGCCTAACTGGGTGGATGGAAGCACAGAGAAAGTTGTTCACCTTGACTGCAGCAAGGCTTTTGCCGTTGTCTCCCATAACATCCTCACAGGTAAGCTCAGGAAATACGCGTTAGATGAACATTAGATGGACAGTGGGACAGTGAGGTGTAGGGAGTGGCAGAGCTCAGAGGGTTGTGGCCCGAGGTGCCGAGCACAGTTGGAGGCCTGCAGCTAGCAGCGTTCCCCAGGTGTCGGTGCTAGGTCAAGTTGGAAGGGGGGACAGAGTACACTCTTGGCAAATTTGCTGATGATACAAAACTGGGAGGAGTGGCTGATACACAAGAAGGCTGTGTGACCATTCAGCGTGACCTGGACTGGATGTAGAGTTGGGTGGACAGGAATTGATGAAGTTCAGCAAAGGCAAATGCATGGTCCTGCATCTGGGGAGGGAAAACTCTAGCCTCCAGTAAAAGATTGGGCTAAACTGCTGGGATGCAGCTCTGCAGAGAAGTTCCTGGGGGTCATTCTGGACAACAAGCTGCCCATGAGCCAGCAGTGTGTCCTTGTGGTCAAGAAGGCCAAAGGTATCCTGGGGTGCATTGGGAAGAGCTTTGCCAGTAGGTCACAGCAGGCTAATCCTGCTCCTCTCCTCAGCCCAGGTGAGGCACATCTGGAGTGCTGTGAATAGTTCTGGGATTCCCAGTTCAAGAAAGACAAAAAACTACTGGGGAGGGTCCAGAGAATGGCTGTGAAGATGATGAGGGGACTGGAGCATCCGTCTTGTGAGGCAAGGCTGAGACTGCCTGTTTAGCCTGGAGAAGACCTGACTGAGCGGATTTTATCAATGCATACAAATATTTAAGTCAGGAGGATGGGTGAGATGCTTTTCAATGATGCTTAGTCAGAATAAAGGGCAAACTGATGCCCAGGAAGATCCATCTGAATATGAGGAAGAGCTTTAATGTAAGGCTGATGGCAGTGGAACAGGCTGCCCAGAGAGGCTGTGGAGTGTTTTTCTCTGGAGATAGTCAAAACACACCAGGATATTTTTATGTGCAATCTGCTCTAAAGGTCTCTAGAGGTACCTTTCAACCCTAACAATTCTGTGATTCTGTGTAATTAGGCCCAGAAATTTTTTGCACCTTAATTAATGGGCATACATACTCACACATCTCTCACAAACATCAATAGGAGCAACCATTTGCACCAAAGAGTAATAATACACACACCCTTACTGATCTTACTTCTCCTTGATTTTCTCATTTTCTATCCATTTCCTTCAGGCTTAGATGGCTCACAGTTTCCCTTCACTGTTGGTCTAGTAGAAAGTCATTTCAAGCACTGCAGGTCTGCCTGTGGTAATGACCATGCTAAATGCCATTGTGTGGTTTGGATCTTCACAAATCAATGCTGCTCTGTTACTTTCTTTCTTTCCTTCTCAAAGGTTATAGGTCTAATGATTAAAGTGGCCCCTTGATGAGCACATTGAGACCCAGTTTTCATGCCTTAATGGTAGTGATAAGAATAAAATTGTAGCTCTTCACAGCAATCTTTTATTGATACGGTGCTAACTACGCATTGTGTAAATTTAAAGTGTGGTTATTATACCCTTGTATGCCAGAAGAATTTCACTTATGAGAGAAATGAGGAAGATTTTGCCTCTTGAAACATTCTAAAACTCTGTTGAAAGAAGAAAACTTAGATGCATAAGCCACCTGGACAAAAGACCTCTTTATTTTCAGTTTCAATCAGCAATAGGATTATTAACTAGTCTACTAGACCAGTAGGACAACCTTCCCTTAACCAGTGACCCATATCAACATCTGAACACAGGGTTATCCTTATGATTTCAGTGAGATTTTTCGGTGTGTTTAAACACATACACTTATGTGCCATCCTGAAGTAGTTATATTTTCCTGAATAAGGACCCAATTCTAGCAGTGCTGTCAAAGCAACTGCTGTAGGAATAAATGCAAACAATACCAATACTTTAATACTTTAAAAATGCAGACATATCTACAAGCAAAAAGGGAAAATGGTGGTGACTGATCTATGCAGTGATGTTGAACCATCTATGTTGAGTCCTTAAATCACAGAAGAGCAGATTCTTCTCATAGAAAAGCTGAATTCCTGTGTGGTTGAGACCACAAGGGTGTTTGTGAGGAGAGGTCAGGAGTGACACATGCCAGACACAGATGGTTCCAGCTGGTTCCAGCCAGCTCCAGTGGCCCCACCAGAGGACACAGCTGATCCCATCCGCCCCTGCTGGGAAAACAGAATCATAGAAACTTTAGTTTGGAGAAGAAATCTAAGATCATCCTGTCCAGGCAATAACACAGCTCTGCCAAGTCCACCACTAATTTTCCTCAAGTCATGTCTGTTTTACCACAACAGTAAGCAGTAAACAATATCCCTGTTTTTGTCTCAACCCAGGTGCTTCCTCTTCTTTCAATTTTTTCCCTGGTCCTGATGTGAGAGGTGAGGTGAGGAGTGGGCAAGTGGCTGATGGGGAGTTTAGCTCTTAGCCAAAGTTAGCCCACCAAACTGGGTGTAGTTTTTAAGACTGTACCCTTTGCAGTTTGAATACCTGTGACACTTGTCTAATTTTAGTCTACAATTTTTCACTTGGGTGTACTGTGAAATGAGACTGTGAACTTGTAAAGCATTAATTGATACATATTCAAAGTTTTTCTCTAACTTAAAGAAAAGCATTACTAGCTGGTCTTTAATCTCAGAAATTTAAAGAGATTTAAAAAAATAACAACAACAACAATTAAAAAAATCCACAAACCAGAAAGGACTGAGACAATTACCGATGAGATAAACTGGTTGAGACATGATTACTCTTTTTTTCAAACTGTTCCATGTAAAAATGGAAAAATATTGCCTGCATAGTAGAAACAGACTCCAGAAATCACTGTAAGTGACTTGGGGATCTGAGGGGACTGTTCTGGCCAGAGATAAAGTAAAATTTAAATAATCTTAATTTATCTTTGGGCAGTTCTTGATATACAACTTAAAATTCTTTGAAGAGTCTAAAGCAGTTTAGTGCATAGAGGAAATAGTCTCCAAACAGACCTTTTTTTTCAGAACAGTTATAATTCCTTAGATTCAAATTCCTCCCTTTTTACAAGTTTAAACAATAAAATGGAGCAAATGAAAGCTTTTTGAATGGTATCTTTTGAATATAAAATCAGTCCTTTAAGTCAATTTCACATTTTTCATGTTTTGAACCATCTGAAAGGAATATTTTCTGAAATTATATTACATGAAACTCTGTGTTGCAAAAGAATTCCCATGTATGTTGGTTTTGTGTTACTGCTGAATTGCTCCCAGTACATTAGACTACTTTCTTGTATAACATTGCACTCTGTTTTTAGTATTGTTACTGTTCATTTTCATATCTCATTGCTGTTTCCAGTAAATTGTTCTTATCTCCACCCATGATCCTTAACTTTTTGTGCCAATTTTCCTCTCCATCCTGCCACAGGGGCTGTGGGGGGGGACGTGAGAGAGCAGTACATGATCTGGGGTGTTTTAGTGGGAGCACTGAATACAGGAACACCATTCCTAAACCAGGACAACATCATAAAAGAAAAGGTTCAGAAGTGAAGGAGGACTAGGCCAGAGAGACCACTGTCAATCCTCTGTCTTCTTTCTCATGAATATTCATCCTTTGAGTAAGGCTCTGCAACTTTGGCAGTTAAAAGCCACCTTTCAAGTGAAAAAAGAAGGTGAAAAGACAGGGAGAAAGGCAGGCAGGGAGAAGGGAAATTCCTAGAAGCATTCTGGCATTTTTCTAATTTTTTTTTCCAAATATGGCCAAACAATCCATAGAGGAAACCTAAGTCTTCTCAAATGCATACTTCTGAGACACATATAAATGATATCCAGTCAGAGATACAGCCATTGTTCAACTCTGAGGAATGAACTTCTGTGAGGCTAGCAGAGGAAACACGGAAGTAACACTTGTTACCTTCCAAAAGGTATTTTAAGGTCTACATTGCCAATGACTCAATATAATTGAAATTATGGCAGGCTTTAGGTAGTGTGACCTAAAATAGAATTAATTGAGTTTGTTTATCTTGTAGATTTAGATAACATTAATTGGAGCTGACTACGTTGATTTGGCATAGATGAAAAATCCTGAAAATAGTGGATTAGATTACCAGTACCTCAGGGGTTGCTTGAGAGGGTTACGGAATAAGAGATAACTTACTCTGGGATCCATCATGAAAATAAATAAAAATTAGAAGTATTGAAGAAAAAAGAAGGATTTGCTTCATTATATCTTCCAAATGATATGGGAAGTAGCACTGGGAACTGTGAATCTTACTTTTTTTCTTGACGTATGGAGATGTGCAAATAGGAAAATTTCATATTTTTGATAATTCCTGGGCCTTTCTGTTACTGACCACTGAATAAGTGTCTGCACCCTGAAAGTTTATTAAAGTAAACCAAACTCCATATTCATGGGAGTAGTCTTGTACACACTCATAATGTGTACACAAGCTTCTTATGGTAGAAACATGCCTGTTCCAGTACACATTCACAGCACGGACCTGTACAAGGATTTGGTAGCAAAGCATCATTTAAAATGAAGAGGGCTAGTTCCCTGCATGTTTGTATATGTGTATTGGTAATGATGAATGAACCATGAATGGCATGCTTCTATGTGTATTTTGGCAATGAGGGAGGTGCTTTACTCCCTGTTCCTACTGCATGTGTGTTTTGGCATGCTGGTTTCATGGCCTATTCCTAAATACGATGTGGATTTGTAATACTGAGCTTGGGTTTGCATGTTCTATTCTTTCGTAGCACTAGGCAGGACAAGAATAATTTAAAGGGGAAATGGGATATTGTTTTTTAATTTAATGATATCAGATGTCAGGAGGGAAACCGGGAAAGTGTAAAAAAACTTTGCAACACTATTGGCTGAGAATTGCAAAACCAAACTGGGTGTGATTTAGGTGTAGCTGAAGAAATAAACCCAAATGTCTGAAGTTTTGCCAAAAAAATTCTAGAAATGTCAACATTTGCTTGTCCCTCAAAGTCATTGAATCCCTATGTATGAGGTGTAAAATTGGTTTATAGTGACTTTAAAAGTTTATTTGAAATATTCTTATCCTGTGTCTGATTCTTCTACTAGCTGCATCAGGATGAACTAAGAATAACTTCCACAAGTAAATGGCTTTAAACTGGCTTGACAGGGAATCTGGCCCACTAAAGACACTTCTGCTTTACTCCTTGCCACTCCACTGACTACTGAATTAAGCAGTGAGAAACATCACCTTCTATTTTGACCACCTAGTACATTTAAAAGTGAGTAGGTGGCAAAAGCAAAATGCTGGCTGTTGAGAGGTCTGGTTTATATTCCAAGATTACCACTAAGCACTAGTTTCTGACTTGGCAGGAGTATTTTCACCTGTGTTCACACTTTTTTCCTCCTTACAAAGTTAGACTGGTATCACCTCACAGGCATGATAGAAAACCATATATTTTTAAAATTTTAAGTTTTGCTTTTAAATCTTTTAATAAATGTTTTTATGAAGCAAATATTAATTACGAATCAAGTTTTCTTGAGGCTTAGGATAAGAGCAGGACAAACTTACTGAAATACAATTTATAATCTTCTTTACAGATCTCTGAATTTTTGTGAGGTCTAAAAGCTTGTAATATAGTTTTACATCTTTGAGGTGAAATTAATGGGATCAGGACTGACCTTTCCCAAAAGGGAGCAAGGGAACCCTCCTTCTCTTCTGTCCCTTTGTGCTGAAATTCAAAATGCTACACTGAAAATTGAGCCTGTGTATCAATACAGATATGTTGAAACTTTCTGAAAAGCTATATCTGTTAGAGGTGGTTTTTTTCCTCCACATTTATTCTTTTTACTGCTTGGAATATTATGAAGAAAAAACTATGTGCAACTTGCTAATAAAAGTACAGAAGTTTGGTGTAGGAATAGTGTTTCCATCCCAGGTCTGTGCCATAATAATAGGGCCATGCCATGCTCTTTTAAGAATAAGCAAGAAGGAATAATGTCCCATTCCTTACTAATGGCTATTACAAAACTTTATCTTCAACAAAAGTAGGCAAAGCCTTTCTCTCCCTTCCCTATTTATGTACAATAAGAGCTCAGGAAACTCTGACAACTTCAGGAGATTGTCAGTAGGTGCTTGTGGCAGACATGTCCTTCAGCCTATTAACAATTAAATTATTTCGTTCCACCTTTTTCAAATTAAATACAGTTGCAAAAGAAAATAAGACTTTTTAGTGTTTCAAAGTATTATTAGTTGAAAACACATATATGTCTGGAGAGAAAGTGAATGGTAGCATAGTTAGACAAAGCCATTTGCCTGTCTATACTCTTGAAGTCTCCCTTTGTTTAGGACATCTGTATCTTGGCACAAGTTCTCATAACACCATTAATTCCATCTCTTCTCCCTGACAAGGGTATCCCCATGATAGATTTGGCACCCTGGCAAGTATCAGTCACAAATCGTAGCACTGAGATAAAGCAGCAGGAACAGTTCCAGGAAGAAGGCAGTGGGTGTCCCTGAAGATTTGTAACACTCTGATGTTTTATTCTGCAAAAGGTTCTCTATTTTTCAAAAATGTCTCACAAGATATTATTGTTTATGTCAGATATTTAATTAGCTATCTTCTAACACTCTTGGAAAAAAAGTTACCTACCTGTAGGACGTTTTCCCTTCATTGCATTGACTCATTTGCACTGATGTATATTCAGAGCATCTCATTTGGAACCACGAAACTCAGATTTACACCAGATAAGAGAGAAATAGGATTGCTGTCTTTTCTGGACACCAAGCAAACAATAAACCCCTCTGGAAGGCCAATATTTCAAGACTCTAGAGCCAGCTGCCTGCAGCATCCAGGTGGAATGTGGGAATGTGCTGCTTCGAGGTTGCCCCATCATTCTGTATCAAGTATCACAGCCTTATGGTCCACTCTCCCAGTCCAGTTAATTTGTTCCTTGTCCAGCTTTTACTCCTCTTTGCTATGGCAGGAAAATGAATATGAATTATAGTGTAGGTCTGTTTTGCAATCATACAGGGTCCAGACCCAAAAGCCAGATCTGGATGTGAAGATCAGTGCACACTGCTAGCAACAGCTCTACTGTGTGAAACAGATGTTAAGGATATATGGGAGTGGGGAAACGGGGAGAGGAGATCAGAACAGGGTCTGGGGCTGAAGAGAGGCTTTGAATTTCTAAGACCCAATACCTTCTGTCTCAACAGAGAGGGTGAAATTATACATCTGTGATTTCCTATTCGGCTGCTAAATCATCTCTAAGATTCTTTGCCAAGGCTAGGGCTTTTACAGAAAACACAGCTCCCCACTCCCAGCACTAAAGACAGGGTTTGAATATATGTTTACAAAACTCTAAACTTCGTAGTTTGAGGACTTAATCCTGACTGCAAGTATAAAGACTGATACCTAATACAGGAAAAAGGCTATCCTATGCTGGCCCACAAGAGGTATTTTGTACCATGCTGAAGGTGAGGGGCCTGAATCTGTGTCTATGACTATTTCTATATTCTTGTAAAAATGTTTAATGAAGACACGAGGGCAAATCTTCTAAAGTTGTCTTGTAAATCAGCTAACTTTGGTCATTAAATTGAAGCCATAGTTAACCAAAATGTGGGAGAAAGAAATTAAGATTTAACATGGAGACAAATAAATTATATCTAACTATGAACTTTTAATTTAATTAAATATAAACAGAAATTTTATCTAGTGATACTAACCATTTGAAGCAGTACTTTTTTACTTTTCTGGTTGTATGGACTGTTTTACGATCAGAAAGGAAAAGCTATGAAAACAACACTCAAAGATGGGGAGTGATATTTTTTCTATGACCTTCTAAAAAATATTGTATATATGAAATATAAAATAAGCTGGGCTTTTGTGTATGTCTCCTAGATAAGTTTATTTTCTGCAACATTTGAAGTGCAGAAGAATAAGAAAGCCCTAGTTTGTAATACACTTTGTTCTTTAGGGAACAGAGGTGGGGCTTTAGTACTTCACAGTAATCTCCTCATCAGGAAAAGTATGTCTTCTCTCTGGGCTGTGTCACACTGTATTTGCTTTTGCAGTTGTGCCCTTTGGACCAGGTTCTGCCACTGGTTACACTCAGTGGTGCTTATAGAAGAGTACAACAGAGGGACAAATTTGGTTCTCTGTTTGTAAGCAGGCACCCAGGGAATGACACGAGTTGCCTTATTAGGCAGCACAAAAGGAAATCGTGCTTCTTGGCAACCCTCACGTGTTCCAGCCGCCCGCGTCTGTGGTTGCTCAGACCTCTTGGGCCTGTGCTTTTTCACTGTAAAACAGCAAGCCCTTGAAAATACAATGCTGGCTTGGCAACTGACCGCTGCCAGATAACAATTGACACCAGGACTAATTTAGTAATGTGCAGTTTTAGGGAGTGACATTTACTGTATCTCCTGGTGCAACTGATACAAAGCATGCAGCGTGGCAAGCCCTGCATGGTATTTGCAAAGTGTCAACTTGAAAGAGTCAGGCTGCTCTTATGTCTGCTCTCAGAGGCAATTGCTGCAGCCCATCAAATCAACCTTCATGTAATATAAACAGGGAGACGTTCTCCTGCCATTCAGGGCTGCTATTCTGTGCGGTTGCTGGTTATATCATATGTCAACACATTGTACAGATAATGAAAATGGGGAGTCTGAACTTGTACAGGAGATAAAGGTTTGCCCGGAGAAGCAAAATTACAGTGAATCTGTCAGGCACAGATTAAGGATTTTGCAAAATAATCAGAGACACAGAAGTTAGCCCTTTTGATATGACTGTTAGCTGTGGTATGACTTACTGTGTAGAATAATTCTATTAAATTAGTTCATTAATATGTAAGCTATAATGATCTCTGTAGAAAGGACTTTCAGCATAAAATACTGGTAGTTCTTTCAGGAATTCCAGGTGGGTGGGCTGAAAGCTATTGTGATAATGATTGCAGAAATAAAGATCTCACAAAAGAAATTTTCACCCGGATTTTTGCAGTAGATATTTTGAGGTGAGGTATAAATGAGTGTTATCAAATCCTCAGATAAGGATATTATTTTCATCATTTCTTACCTTTCATTGAAATGGGTTGTTAAGCAATGGAAGGTTTCCAAACAGAACAATAGAAGGGGGTGCGTGTGCAGTTTTACTTTCACTCATTGACTTTTTGCCAGAGCAAGCAAAATGCTTAGTTTTCAGCAATTCAGCAGTGCTCTTTAACAAAAGCTGCGGTTGTGAGCTCTTGCTGTGCTGAGAATAGAATATTTTGTCCTGACATCCCACCACTTCCCTAGGCAGGATCATTGGGAAGCTGCTCCAAGGCTATCTCAATCTAACCCTCTGAAAGCCACATGGGCTGCACAGCTCTCTGCTGCAGAGGCCCCCAGGCAGCACGCAGACACACAAACAGCATCCCAGTTTTCCCTGGGCAACTGCTTCCTTACTAGCTCTAACACTTGGGGAGCTGATTGATCTTAATATTAAACACCACCAAAACTTGTAAGTCTATCTCATAGAGAAGAAACACCTGTCTGGAAAAAGATGTCAAAGTTGTTACCATTACTCCTGATTGCTTTCCATGTCATGTATTTTTATATTTTCTACTATGCTGTATAAAGTTCTTTTCAAGTGTATGAACCTATAAAGAAATCACTGATCAGTAGCCCCAGCAGAAAAACATTTCTGCACAGGGATACTGAAGAAGTGAAGTAAAATTGATGCCAAAAATTTCTGTTTAATGTTTCAGTTTTGAAAATAAGAAACCTTTGTAACTAGAAAAACTTCTAGCTATGAAGTTCTAATCAATTAAAAGATGCTTATGGCACATTTCTATTCACTCTAAAAATATCTTGATGCTTAACTGAAGCACGAACTGACCTGTGAACTGTGCCAATCTCAGTGGTGTTTCTGCTGTATCTGTGTCCCTGTACTTAATGTTGGAACATTAAGAACACAAAATCTTAAAATGTAACGATTTCATCTTTTACTCCTCTGCATTATCCCATAATGAGAAGTCACAAAATTCACTGTGGGAAAATCACGATGTCTCCATGGTTTTATTACTAATTTCTTTTTTTCATTCTTGTAATAATAGTATTGCTGTTGTCTTAAAGTAACAGCTCCATATCCAGGTCAGTGATTAAGCTCCTGTATTTATATCATAGCCTGTGGATCAAAACCATCCAAAATTCCAGAAGCCCTAACTGGCTAAATTCAACATCTGCTAGAATGAAACCAAACTCTAGTTATTCTGGCATAAGGATGTTCCCTCTTGGTCTGTGAGAACTGATATGGATATTAGGAGGGTTTGAGGGAGCCGGAGCATGCTGGTGTGTGGCACCCATGGAAAACCTGCCCTTTCAGCAGCCCAGCCTGCAGAGAGTGGCCAGTCTTGAGAACACAAATGGAGAAGTAAAGTGACAGAGCCTACATGTGTCCACAGCTCTACAGAACTCTGCAGGGAACAATTCAAGGCATTTCTTAACCAGTTTTATATTCCTGTTGCATTGCATTTATATTTCAGGAGTGGGATAATGCAGGAGTTCTGAAAGAAATCATGGGAATATTAGATATGATATTTGGGAGAGAAAATATTTCTGTTTAAGTGCTGCCTGCAGTTGACAGAAGTTTAGCCCTTACTATGACAGATACAACTTTTCTTCAAATTATTTGGTAGGCTATGATTAATAATTTATAAGCAATCAAAAATGGGCCCTATATGGTCTGTCTTAGTAACATAATAAATTAATCAAAAAGGATAAAGGAAATGCAGAACTGCCATCACTGTCACATAGCTGAATCATGGAGAGTGCCACATTTGCCAAGAGAGCTGTGACAGGTTTTTCTCTAGGTCATGGAGGAGGAAAAACCTGTCCAATTTTAAAGTCTGCATCAAAGCAACATTTGAAAAAAATTATTTTAGCCATACTCATCCTTTAATTTAGGCTGGAAAATATGTTTTGTTTGCAAATTTCCAGATTTTTTCTTGGTAAAATCTAAAGGTAAATGTTTCTGTGGTGTATGAAAGCAATTCACCAAACAGTTCCTAAGTTAGAGATCACTAAAAGTTTAATGGGAAATAGTGGAAAAAAGAAAAAATTATCATTTCCATTAACTCCAGTGAGGTACTTGAACTTTTTAAAAAAATTGCTTTCTTGTTTAAAACATGATTGTTTTTAGCTGTTAACAATTTTCTGTGTAGGCCAAACCTTTTGGAAAACTGATATGTCTATTCTATTTGAAGACAATACCCTTTATGTTAATTGTTACAATTTCTTTTGAGGCCAAATTGCCTGTGACGAGGAAAACTTTTTCTTCTTGTTTTTAATGACTCTCTTTTTTTGAGATGTGGGGTGTGTTGTTTGTTTGTTTTGTTTCCTTAGGCAAAGGCAGAAATTAAGCAAAATAAATAAAATTCAGATCAACATTAAACCCCACATTTTGTGTAAATGACCAGATTTTTCCACAATTTTTCTTTGGGTCGTTTCATTAGGTGGCTAAAAAATAACTAATTAGCTAAAAATTTTGAATCAGACTGCACTCTTCCACTTTTATGATACTTAGTTTTAGCAATGTAAAATGTATTACATTTTTAAGTAGTATTTTTTTTTTATTTAGAATTCAGAAGTAATTATTTTGTTCTTCCTTTAAGAAGATATGAAATTTCCAGTTTAAAAAGAAACTGTAAATTACTCAACTTTTGAGTCAGTTTTGGAACATCATTACTTTACTTGACTTTCAGTGACTTGCAGACATGTGACTACTCCAAAACAAACCCCTGTGTGTTCTGTTTCTTTGTATTCACTTTTACAGGGTTGATAAAACCCTAATCTGTGGAGTTGGAGATCCTTTGCTACTCTGCTGAAATAATAGCTTTACAGACATCACAACAGTCACAGCACTTCCCTGGGATTGTTTGTTCAAGATGTTCATATTTAGAAGACAGTGATATGTAATGCCAGACTTTTCCCTATCTCCAGGGAACAAATGTTGGGAATTGGTGCAACATTTTAAGCAATAACTTGGCATCTTTTAACACTTTACATCATTGCTGGTAGGAAGCATATTTGTACAGAGCTATAACAATGTGTGCAAGACAAACCCGATGTAAATATCTCATGAGAGAAACATTGGCTGTAACTGTCTAAATTAAATCATATAACTTCCTGTATTATATAAAAAAAGGCATCCAATTTATAAGATTTTTCTCTAAAGCTGTTAGCAGAAGCTTCCAGTGTGTTATCATGTGATTAAAAAGACAAAAACTTTTGTTTAATAGAACTTTTAATCCAGACATGAAATCACTAAAATAAAATGGAGAGATGATATTTTGGATGAGAACTCAAGAAATTTGGGTGAAATCCCATCTGTGCTGCAAATATTCTGATTGAACTTTGAGAACTGATTTAAACTGTATTTGTCTTAAATCCCTCTTTATGAACTTAAGGTGACGATACTCAATTCGTCCTCCTTGGGGAACATTTTAAGAAGTTCATATGTGATTTGGAGCTTACCTTCCTCATTTCCTGTAATACTGAGAGTACAGAAAGGAACTTAAAAAGTGAATATCTGACTGGATGAATACTTGACAAGTTGGTAATTTTAATGCTGTTGTACAAAGCTAGTATTGTATGTTAATAGCATGCCAGCAAATACAGCTTTTTGAACCGGTATATTCCATAAGTATTAGGTTGTCTTTGAATCTAGTCATTACAGCTGACATTCTGGAAAAGGATCTTTATTCTAACATAGGTGCTCTTGAAAATGACTTCTGTTTAGATCACTCCATCACAAAACAAGTGGAACAAAGGCCATGTCTCTGCATTACTGAGACAGTAGGATCCTCATTGGGATCAGAACTTGTTACTGGAGTATAGATGGTAATACTGGTTCAAGTAAAATAGCAGTGTGAAAATAAAACTGTTATATCAAACTGTCTTCTGGAGGCAGGGCAAATTTATCTTCCCAAGTGTTACCACTGAGACGAAGTTGCACAGTAACCTTTTGCTGCAATGTTTGCATCACACTCTAAGCCTCATGGTGTGGATGGTTATTGAATGGAGCCAGGAGACCTTCACTACCCAATCAGTTTATCATTCTCAGTCTTTTTAAAGTGAAATTGTTTCCTCCAGAGAAATTAAAAAATAAAACAGGACTTTTGAAACTGACAACAGAAAATAAGACCAGACATGCTAGCAATGATTTTTTGTTTGATCATATCCCTGAACAAGATAATTCACCTATGCTTCAAGTCTATCCTGAAAAGTGTCGCTGTTTTCAGAGATAAGCCTAAAGCTGGAAGCTCAGATCAAGAGCAGATCTCATTGCTGTGGCAAATACTGCTGTACAACCAGATTCATTATTACTTGTTTTCACAGTCTTTATAGTAGTTGAATTTGTGGAGCTACTTGCACTCTACAAAGGGGTTTGAATGGTTTTAATTAAATGTTGATAAAACAGAAAAGGAATCTTGGGATGTGAAAACAAATTAATTCTGGTCATTAGTCACCTGACAAGCATATTACAGTACAGATTTTTTATAGCTCCATGGATGCCTGTGAAACTGGAAAGATGGTATTCTAAATGGATTCCTTGTTAGCTGCTTTGAGTCACTGTGAATATCACTTTAGTTACCTACTAAATTACCAAAGCAGTTATGTAAAGTGCTTTTAAGGCAGTACATTACCATGCCTGTATCTGATTTTGAAAATGAATTCTGAAAGCTTAGCTGTAAAAAATACAGGATCAGCTTAGTATAGTTCAGAAACTGCTGTGAAATCTTGAAATGAATGTAGTAGAATGTTTTTGTGATATGCTACCAGCTACCAGCAGCTACCAGCTGCTCTTATGGACATAACAGAAACATGCCCCATATCCCCCCTTCTGCCCTGCTTTGTTCTTTTCTGTTTGTTACATGTCACGTGAAGTAAACATTTGTCCCCTGCTTTTTGCATCCTTTATAGTACTCGTGTCAGCTGAGAAAAAAGTAAGTCAAGTAAAATAAATAGGCTAGCATCACTTTAGCTAAACCATGAGGAATCTCTCTGGTTACATACATTGATCAAGCCTGTTTTTGATAAGGAAACCAGTCTGTGTAAATACAAGAGTGTGATGTATATGAAAAAACTCCTCCAGATTCCTCAAAAACCTGCTTCTGAGGTATGTAGTACCAGGATTATGAGGAACACCTAATACTTTCTATTTCTATGCAAATTTTGTTGGCAGTTCCTGCAACGAGTTGTACCAGATCTGAGAATTACTTTTACCAATGTACTGCTGCTTGAAGTTGCTTTATTTTAGCTGTTATGCAGGAAACACCTTCTTATGTCTCAGTTTATCAGCACAGACTATTACAGAGATTGAAGGATATTTGGATATCCAGATTATGTATTAATTTGCAGTAAAGTAGCAAACTGGAAGAAACCATAAAGTAAATTAACTAAACTAGGCCAGCAAGACTAATTTCTGTATCATAAGATAGCATGTTGTGATCATTAGATATTCCACCAAGAATGAATCTTGCTTGCTTTTTGTCTGTAATAGAGCTGACAAAGAAAAAAGGAGAAGGGAAAAGAATGAAACATTTGCATTTTCCTGGCTGACTGATACAGATTTAGAAACCCTTGAAGAGTGAGTCTGCCTAGTGAGCAGATAGGAAATTGGTATAATTGACATAATTGACACCAAGATCACCTTTGCTATCTGACCTTCAGGACTTTGGAGCTCATGTGACTCACAGGCCTGGGAAACTTGGGGAAGCACCGAACAATCTGTGTTAAAGGCAGCTTGTCTGCATGCTTGCCCTGTTATTCTGGGTCAGGGAAGGTTTGGGCTTCTCTATTAACAGAATAAGTTTGCGCAGAAGGTACCGGTGATACAGGTATCTGGGTGATGCAGGGCAACCAGAATTTTATTGAAGGTCTCTATTTCCAAGAGGTGTTTAACGTTTAAAAGAAAGAAAAAATGTTTGATCAGAATTTTTTGACCAGTTGAACCTTCCATCATTCCTTGGGCAGAAGTAACCTTTTGGCCAGGTGGGACTTTACTGTCTTACAGTGAGTGCATTGTAGCTATCCAAATACTAAAACTGTCTGTAACATGGCATGCTACATGCCTGCCAGGGTATCAGGATGGCCTCTGTATCTAATACTTGCACAAAACTAAAAAATATCCAGTAAAGAACAGAGATGATAAACATGCCAGTGAAATACTGCGCTCCTGAAGTATATTGCAAAGGAGATCTGCAAGGCAAAACTTTGAGGGAAGAGCTGAAGAGAAACAATAGCAGCAGCTAGCAATGGGAAGCCTCTTTTTGTTTCAAATCCCTGTGCCTCTGAAGTTAGTAGCTGTCACCTACAAAATGTTATTATCTCTAGAAGAGCATTAAGCAGCATTTAACAAAAGGAAGAATTAGGTTCATTATCTTAAATTGGTTTATCTTAGAAATATCTTGGAACATAATATAATTTTAAATACTGCATTAAGGAAATAAAATAAAAATGAACAATTCTTTTAATATGATTGACCAAGAAACTGCTGTTGGTTGACCCTGACTGGATGGCAGCTGCCCACCAAAGCTTCTATCTCACTGCCCTCCTCAACTGGGCAGAGGAGAGAAATTATAATGAAAGGCTCATGGGTTGAGATAAGGGCAGGGAAATATCACTCACCAGGGACCATCATGGGCAAAACAAAATCCTCTTGGAGAAATTAGTTTAATTTCTTGCCAATCAAATCAGAGAAGAGTAATGAGAAATGAACCTAAATCTTAAAACATGTTTCTCCGACACCACCTTTATTCCTGAGCTCAACTTCACTCCCATTTTCTCTCTATCCTTCCCTCCAATGGCACAGGGGGATGGGAAATGGAAACTGTTCATCACACATTTCTGCCACTCCTTCCACCTACGTGGCAGCACTCCACACACTCCTTCCCTGCTCTAGCCTGAACTCTCTTCCAGAGGAGACAGTCCTCCATGAACTTTTCCAGTGTGAGTCCTTCCCATAGGTTGCAGTTCATTAATTGCTCCAAAGTGGATCCCTTTCCATGGGGTACAGTCCTTCAGGATCAGGCTGCTCCAGTGTGGGTCCCCTGTATGGTCAGAGGTCCTGACTGCAAACCTGCTCCAGAGAGGGCTCCTCTCTCCTTGGGGCCACAGGTGCTGCCAGGAGCTGACTGGTCCAGTGTGGGCTTCCCACAGGGTCACAGCCTCCTTCAGGCATCCCCCTGCTCTGTTGTGGGGCTCTGCACAGGCTGTGGTGGACCTCTGCTCTGCCATGGACTGCAATGGGCTGCAGGGGCACAGCTGCCTCACCATGGGCTGCAGAACAGGCTGCAGGGGAATCTCTGCTCCTGCACCTGGAGCACCTCCTGTCCCCCTTCCTCCTCCACTGACCTTAGTTTCTGCAGAGTTGTTCCTCTCACATATTCTCACTTCTCTCATCTGACTCTTGCTGTGCACCTTTTTCTCCTTCTTAACTATGCTATCCCTGAGGGTCCACCTCTGTTTCTGATGGGCTCAGCCTTGGTCACTGGTGGGTCCATCTTGGAGATGTCTGGCATTGGTTCTGTCATAATCCTTTGAGCCTTTGCTATCAAGTGTAATCCTTGCATACATGTAATACCATATGTTAAAATCAGTGGCATTGCACCCATGGTGCTGCTTTTTAAGAGTTTGAAGAAAACCAGAAGCCTGGGAAGTTACTGAGAATGTAAAAGTATTCAGCTTCTCTTTCTTTGTTAAAACAAGATTATTTTATCTCACAAAATGGCAGCTGGCTTGGCTGATTGTAGTTCTAAAATATCGATATTGTTCAAATATTGAAATGTACATCTCACTGTGAAAGACATGCTGTGCAAAATAGACTGCCATACCAAAAGCAGAAGGAATAAGATTTAAAAATTGGAAAAAGAGCAACAGTGTTTCAGAACATATCTTATGGAAGAATCTTTTGAGGCCAATGCTCATTTATATTCCTCTGCACCTAAACTCTTTGTATTCTCTAGGCTCAAACTTCAGGTACAGGAGCTAGCAGAGATTTGGTAGGAGAATGAGAAAAATATTTCTTCTATGGCATGAGATTGTGCTGTTAGTCCAAAATAGAGATCCAGTCAGTGAGCACTGAACTCACATCTGACTTATTCTTCAAAAACAAAAAAAAAAAACCCCACTTTATAATGCACAGTTTCAATTTTCTAAAATCATGGTTAATAAATTCCCCAGCTGCCTTCTTGTACTATAATACATTCAAATCCACTTTTCAAAGACCTGAGGTGTTATGAGGCATTGTGTTTTCCTTTATCTCTCTTACCAGTGACAGTAAGGCCTCTGCATCGCAGGAAGTTGGGCAGCATAAATCTTGTCTCACACCTCTTGCCCTGTCACCTGTTACAAGACAACTCACAGCAAGCCCAAGGCTTGCTGGAGCAGTAAGACAGGGCACAAAGGTGGCTATGAGAGTAAGGAAACTGCAGATCTTTTCCATATAACTGAGCTGAAGCAGTATGCTGGTCCCATTGTTTTTATGCACATATTTTGGCAGTAAGTGAATTGGAATATGTAGTTTTCAGCTACCACAGAGAGTCATCCACCACTTCAGATAGTGAACACATTATTTCATTCTGAGGTTTTACTATTACTGCTCCAGATTCTGATCTGCTTGTATCGTCTGTAAGCAGACATAGTAAACATGCTCGATTTAATCTCACTCTATGAGAAAGAAAATAAGTATTTTTTTCTCACAGAGAAGACTTAAGACTTTAATTGTGAATTCTCAGCAAAACTGACTTTGACTTGGAGGCTTCCTATGTTCTTTACCAGGAGATAAGGGGGAAAATACTTTTTTGGTAATTATTCTCAATATTTTCCAGTGTTTAGAGTGATGTTAAACCAATTAACATGGAAGGAATTTATGAAGCAGTTTGATTAGGCAGCAGGCACAACAAGCAATGCTATTTGGAAGGTTAACACTTGCACCAGTTTTGGAGCTTTGAGGCACAGAGCCAGAGGCCAAGTGACATTAGCTGCTCAAGAAATGCACTAATCACCTTAGAAATGCAATGCCTGGAGAGACTCTCAGGTATTATGTAATGGAAATTGTAAGGGAAAGGATAAAAGTCAAACTTTGTGTATTTACTGAAGATTATTGACGTAGTTGTGACATCACTGGCGGACAGTCACAAGACACCTTTTGTGTACATAGTGCAACAGCCAGTTGGCAATTAGCACAACGCCACCCAGGCAGCTGGAAATGTGGTACTGTACCTACTAACACACTCCAGGAGGCATTTCCCTAACAGCTGGCTGCCTTTCATACACCATACACAGAAAGTGCCATGGGACTGACTATTGGTCTTGTAGTAACCCTGGCAGTGTCATCTGAAAGGCTGGCTTTCCCCCACCACATCAAAAAGGACATTGAGGAACTGGAGTGTGTCCAAGGATGGCCAATGAAGCTGATAAAAGGTCTAGAAAACATGTCTTATAAGGAACAGCTGAGGGAACTGGGGTTGTTTTGTCTGGAGAAGAGGAGGCACAGGGGGAATCTCATCACTCTCTACAACTGCCTGGAAGGAGGTTATTGCCAGGTGGAGAGTTGTTATCTTCTGCCATGTCTCAAGTGACAGGATGAGATGAAATGGCCTCATGTTGCACCTGGGGAGGTTCATATTAAATACCAAAAAAAAAAAAATCACTGAAAGAGTGGTCAGGAATAGAGTAAGTTTTCCAGGGAGGTAGTGAAATCCCCATCTTTGGAAGTTTTCAAAAGGCCTCTGGAGGTGGCACTTGGAAATATCATTTAAGGGTGATTATGGTTGTGCTGGGTTGATTGTTGGACTACATGATTTTGAAGGTCTCTTTCACATTTGGTGATTTTGTGACTCTTTAATTCCCCACATCCTCTTTATGATTGCTCAGCTTGAAACACAAACAATGATTTGAGCTCATAGAGTGTGTTTGTTAGGATCCATGCAGTGTGAAGGACTCTGCAAAATGCCAGTGGGCCTTTGACTTATTTGGGGTATTCAACTATCTCTTTAATAGGTAGAGGTTAGGCAAGCATAAAGGAAATATGTTAATGAGATAATTAAGATTGTGGTGGATCATGACTCATCCAGACCAGCAGAAATCCCAGAGTTAAAGAAAGCAGCCCTGCTCTGCATGGAGACATTTGGCATACAAAGACGGGTGAAACAGCTAAGTGGCATGATGTCCTGACAAATTTGCAAGTCCCAGAGGCCAGAAGGTGGCTTTAGAAGCCCAACTTGTGAACAGAGGAGTTTGGATATCAAAACATATGATACCAAATTCCCTGATATTTGAGAGTTCCACCACAAACCAGTTGAATTTTCTAGACTGCCCAATGGAAATCTTAATGATTGATGTGGGAGGATGGAATGTAACCCATGAGTTTAAAAGTGGTTGTTGTTACCTGCTTCTATTAGGAGCTGAGAAAACGAAGGAATTAAAAAAGGAATGCAGTAATTTTCCTACTACTGAGCAGTCAGGTCAGATATTAGGGCTCTGTGCAAATCTGTTAATTTAATTGAAACTCTACAGCTGCCTCTTTGCCAGAATTCACAAGCCTGGTAAACAAGTCCCACAAAGCTCATAGGCTTCAGCTAGCAAGTCCACTGCTGTTCAGCTGATGGCCCCATTCTGATATAATTGTAAAAGCCATGGACTTTAAATAAAAAGGAAGAAAGCAAAAGAGTAACAAAATTCTCTATAAAGAAGTAAAGATTCTGTTGGCAAGTCTTAAATGCTGCTACTAAGCTTTGTATTTTTATCACAGAAGAAAATGATAATGTGATGGTAAAAGATAGCTTTAACTAGAGACAAGATAGAAAAGGTATTTAGGAATTGCTGAAGTGAATCATCTTCAGTGGACTATGTGCTATGGCATCTATTCTTTGACTGTGGCGAGTGCTGCAGAAGTGAGGAATGGGGTAGTAAACAACCCTGCAGCAGCGTGTTCTAGGAGAAACCACTAGAGTGGGGACTGCAGCCTTCTCTTCGTGACTCCAGACAGGTCTTTCTGGGTGATGAGATGCCCCTCTTCTTTATTTTATTGTCAAGTCCCACTTTTCCTCATGCTACTACCATGCAGGCTTCCAATTCAGGAATCATTCGGTGTAGCAAGATACAGACAGAATAATCTGAAAGCTTATTCCTTTCTACAAGTCATGTTTTTGCTTCCCCTGCTTTATTTATCAGCTTTATTTGCTGAAACCAAGACTGACATTACCTTGAAACACCACAGAGTGAACAAAGGACGCCACTCTTTTCTTGTCCTGTCAGTGACTACTGCATTTGGCAACAAGGATTTGAGGCACAGGAAGGAAAGGCTTGGGAGCAGATGCTCAGATGCCTTTCCCATACCAAAGAATTGAAAGATTTTTATCTTCTGAGTACCAAACGAATTCATTTGAAGTTGCATATTCTGAACAGGGACTGTGCCCTTTTGCAGAACCTAGAGAATTCTCCTCTTCATCCATAGCAACAGTGAATGATGAGCTGTGTTTCTACCCCCACTGCCAGCTAGCTTCATATTTCAAGTACCCCCATCAAAGCAGAAAACACTATCAAATAATTATAAAACAATGTGATTTGATGGACCTTATCTTATATCTTGAAAGAAACCATTCAGCTGAAATTGAGAGACCTTATTTTCCCGAAGTAGAGAACTCTTAACAGCAAAGGAAATAACACAATAGTTTCAATCCTGGAACTTGATGTTTGTAAGAGCAATATTAAATTCTAGTTCAGAAAAATTTTAGACAATAGTGATTTAGATTGTTTCTCTATTTTAAACTCACAAAGAGCTCAGGGAGAGTTTTCTTCTTAACTGTGAGCCATGGTGTGCAACCATAGTGATGCAATTTGCTATGGAAAAAGGATTAAATTAATTATATCTACTTGCAACGTAATCTGCAAAGATTCAGTTGATACCTGCTTCCCTTTAGGCTCTGGTCTTGTCCATGTGACCCTCTGGTTCTGCACCTGCAGTGCCTTTGAAAAGGTTGCCCTACAATCCACTTGGCAGCCTGGTAGGTGTCTGTTAGGTGAAGGCAGAGCCCTGCCTCTTCCCCAGCGCTTCACAGGTGCCCCTGGACAGTGACACAACAGTGCACTGCATTCACAGACAGGAGAGCAGGGCTGTGTTCAGTCCACTGAGATAGCCAAGCACTCTCATGCTTAAGCATTATGACCAAATAAAATTGCATCAGTTGTTTTGCATCTTCCAAGTCTGCAACAAACCATAATCACCTTAATAGACACTGATCACTGAGTACCCTAAGTGAACACAAGAAAATAGTTCTATGTCTCTCCTTTCCTGTTGTTTTTGGAGATGTCATATACTACCCCACCTTTCCTATTATTAGAAGTTTCACTAGTGACTGATATTTGCAAATCAACTACAGAGTAATGGAAGTTCCTTCACCTTTCATGCTTTCAGTTGAGAGCCCCAAAGGTATTTAGGATCCAGTGACTACAGTGGGCAGCCTTGGCCAGATTGTTCTGAACTGATCTACTTTGCTTATACCTTCCTATCTCAGAAGTGAAATTTCTTGGGAAACATAAAAATATTATTTGTTGAGTAACAACCAGCTCTTACTCTCTTTTGACATATGTCTAAGTGAGGAATTTGATAGGTAAAGCAGTTGACATGTAAGGCAGAAAGTTACATCACAAGGTTCCAAATATAGGAAGGAAAGGAAAACATAAAATAATGCAAACACCAAAGAAAAATGAGTTTGTGTTTCCAAAGAACAATATCACAGTTTTATGTGATTTTCCCTATAATCCCTAATAGATTTATAATTCCAAATTAAGACTTGAAAGAAATCAATGACAATAATTCCACTGATTTCAACATTTCCTTCTTACCAAGAGACACATATAAATACCATCAGTTTTGCCATTGAACAAAACATTTGTCTTCTCATGGAAAATAGCATTACAAAAGACGAGAATTAATGTATCAATTGTGAGATTATTTTCCTTGCAGAATTTTGGAGGAACATTGACAATGGCAACATGATTTGCTACGTGCTTCAGCACAGCAAAAGATTTTGGCCATGAAACAGTGTTCAGAAAAGCCAGTGTCAGAAATGGAATATAGGGGAATGGGATCAGTGTATGACAACAGTTACGTGTAGTGGGACCTGACCTGTCACTATATGGCTTTGTAGCAAGAACAAGATAAAACCATGAATTTAGAACAAGAGTTGCTATATGTGACTTTCAGAGCACAGTGTGAGCCTTTTAGATCTCCACTGTTGCCAGGCCTAAATGTTTAGAACAAAACCTTGATGGGAAAAAGGGTTTATAGAAGTCTTTTACCATTTGAACTACCTGGCTTGAGAGAGTCAGATGGGGCAAATGCAGCATAACACTTGTAGCTTGCTGGAGGCTTCCAGCCATTGAAGTAACAACTAGCAATTTTGCCACATTGTTTTCAATTAAAATAATATATCTAAGGGGAAAAAAAGGCACAGTAAAAGAGTGATGTTGCACAAAACCTTGCATGCTATTTGGCAGCAGGCTTGTGCAGGGGTTACAGCAGCCCTTGGCTGCACACTTGTGTGAGTGTTTGCCCAGGGAGCAGCAGTCAGGGCTCTGCCACTGACCCCCTCCAAGGGCAGTTGAGCACACAGGTATGTGTGTGTGGGTGGGGAGTGTATAACTAAGGGAGAAGAATAGCAAATGGAGAGATAAACCACACAAAGGGACTAGGTTTGAGCTTTGTTATGAAAACTCAGAAACAGCAAGAGCTGTAAAAGTTACTTGCTGTTCCACATAATGAGCTAACTGGTACAAGATTCTGCAAAGGCCCAGGACTCCTTCATGTTTCTTAAGGACAAATGAATGTCTTTCATTTAGCTAGAACAAAAGTTCTTGTCTGAATAGATAAGAGTGACTTTCCTTCTCTGCCATTTCTTATGTGAAATTCTGTACCGTGTTAAAATGCAAAAATTCTGTGTCTTTGATGCAAAAATTTCAGTTACAGGTCATTCTGTGTGTATGGTTATATTCCCTTGGTTATTTAGATCTGTATATTATACGTTTGTAAGCTTTTTACAAGCTCATTTGTGTGTCTCTTGATTAAAAATTCTGTTTATGTTTTTTCGCTTGTCAAGACATAATCAGCTTTCATGCTGTGTCTATGTGATATCTTCAATAATCAGTTAGGTTTATGTGGAAAGCAGGAGCAGCAATGCTGCACAAAGTGCTTCTTGGGGATGAGCTGAAGCTGTGAACTCCGTTTTCATTCTGCTTCGCTTAAAATCTGAAAGCTGTGGGCTGCTGCCAAGGGAAGTTTCTCTAACAGCCTGGACTCTGTTAGCTAACTAGCTCCCCCTCTTGAAACTCCAGAAATGCTGACCGGAGTCAGGGATGTAAAGGGAAGTGAAATGAAATCCACCGGTGTTGGAGTTCTCTCATTTTTATAACAGTTGAGGGTATTTTTTTTTTTCCTGTATGTAACTGACAGCTGGGAATTGTCCTTATCTTGCTGCTGCTGGTTTCTGAACTGACCTTGTAAGAATGTAGAAGGGGCTCTGGTGTCTGCTGCAAAGGAATGCAAGGCTGCAGAGGTCACCCTAGTGCCAGTGTCCAATGGAGAAAGGCAGCAGAGCTCCCCCGCTGAAGGGCACTGGAGAAGGATGGTGGAGGACAAGGATGGCTGGGGGACAATGGTTCAGCTCCGCCCCGCAGCAGCCCCTGCGCGGGACTCCAGCAAACACCAGGGCAGGAGGGGAAGCGCCCATCTGTGCAGGACACAAACATCAGCTGTGCCTCCCGGGGCGTTCCTGCCTGACAATGAGCGCAGCTGACGCGGGGAGGTGGCAGCTGTGCTGCTGCGCGGCGCGGCTTTGCTGGCAACAGGGCTAGAAACACACTAGGTAACTACAGCCCGGATTCCCTCTTTGCTTTTTTTTTTTTTATTTTTTTTTTTTTTATCCTAGAACAGGTTAGGTGTATGGAAGGATTTTGTTATAGGGCATCAAATGGAGAGGCATGTGAGTCTGCAGCTGAGAAAAAGGTGTCTGGTATAGAACAGGCCTCATTGCATGGAACTCTTTCCACATGGGTTTTACTAAGAGCTGTCCTTGCCTGAGTACTCCCATTGGGAAAAAGTTAATGTAATGTCAGGATGGACAAAGGGCAGGAGAAGGGAAGTGTTCTTTCTTTGTAGAGAGGGGTAACAGATATGGAGCTGCACTCAGACGTCATACTACACTATCCAAGAATCCAAAGGCTTACTAGATGAAAAAACATTTGCCATCCCTGCCATCCCTGAAAGAATGAAAGTTAGAACTTAGGATACCTCATTTCCAGGTTTTTCCTGGCAGTGGGCTATAAATCCAAATCCTTTTTGTTTCTTCTTCCTCTCTCCAGTACCATAAATCTTTCATGCCTTTGGATAGTGGGCCACATTCAACAGGAAGGACAGAGTAAGACCAGTGTAAAATCAAGTGAGATTTATTCTGGATAGGGACAGAAATAATTTTAAATCTAGATTGAAAAGAGTGTGATCAATTTTCTGGATAAAAAGAAATTGTTTAAAATTAAAAAGACTACCACTAGCTTGATTTTGGGCTGAATATGATGCCTTGTGTCTTTTCAAAGGTGTGGTAGGATCAGATAACGGTTGTTTTTGTATCCTAGCTGCCTGTGTGTCACTGCTGCCATTCTGTGACAGTGGAGCAGCCATCACAGCCAGACATGCAACTGAGAGTTTATACCGTTCTCATGCAAATAATGTGGCATTTACTGACTTCTCATATAATCCAAATGGTTGAAGTTTTACAGTTCTTAAAGTCAGGCTTAAACCATTTTAATCAGCCTAAATACATCGTTGGAGACACATCTTAGTTGTTTAGGTTTCTTGAATTCTATGTAAATCCACTATAAATCTTAGTAACAAAAATATCTTTCAATATTTTATGACACCTGACCCAAGTCATCCTGAAAATCTATAAGAACTGAAAACAAATTACTCATATTCTTCCCAAGAGTTCTAAACACAATATGGTGTTTCAGTTAAATTCAGTGAGCAGCACTTTTTAAATAAGTGGCAAACCCAAGGATCTCAGTTTTTGGATATCCATTGTAGGACACTGTGCCACTTGATTCTTCAGATGAATATCACTTTCAGGACATCTGCAACATCTCTCTGGTAAGTCTGTACTGTAAATTGTAAACACTGACCCAGTTACAACTATTTTTCTTTTTCAAATCTCCCATCTCAATGATGGAGAAAAACATGCATAAATGCTTACAAAAATAAAAGAAGTGTTTTGAGGGTACATTCTCAAACACTTGTAGTGTTCAGGTGAACTGTAAAATCAGTGGAAAAAAAAAAGAATAGGTATTTCAGATTTCTAGTCTCCATCTACTTTACCTACATACAAAGAAAATTATTAGGGAAGCAGGTTGAGGTAAATTTTGTTTAGCCCCTTCCGAATTCTTATTAGAAAGCTTTATTTGCCCAAAACATAATACATATTTTAATTTCAAATAGTAATGATCAAAACATCAAGAAAAGACTGGATTCTCTTTTCCATCCAGACTTTTCATATTTGCTCTTACAGTCCTCTGAAAGCTTGCTCTCTGCATGCTTTTTAAAGTAGAACTTTAGGATTCCACTTTTATGCTGATAATCTTAGGGAAACTCTGTCCATTTTTATCTATTGAAAATCTGAACTTCAAATGGTTTCAGAAAAAAACAAAGCAAAACAAAAAACCCCTCACTATTATGCATAATAACCCAAATTATGCACATAGGAAACTTGCCATGGAGTGTGTTAGTATGTCTGAAAATACAGCATATTATTCCTGATGTATATTTTATAAATTGCACAAATACCAGCACATATTAAATGCCTGGGTCTGCATACAGTGGTGTTCTTTAATGCTCATCATATTTAAAGCTGGGGGTCCTCTAGGCAAAAAGTGACTGTCTGGTTTGGAGGTGATGCAAAGAAGGTCATCTACATTAAATGAACTAGACTGGGCTCAGTAATAGTGAGCCATTCTCAAATACTAATGACCATCTGGATTACAGATGCAGTAGCCAGATTGTCTGTTGTGTCCACCAAGTGAGTTGTCTTACCCTGGGAAAAAACTGTCATCTGTCTGTCTTGCCCTGTAGACATGAGCTTTCTTCCAACCTGTCCACATGGATTTACTGGTGGCAAGGTCATCCCGTTCTCTGGAACGTCACTCACTTGTATTTGCTGGCTGCTTAGCAGCTGCCAAAATTTTTGGAACAGAACAGAATGGCAAGGGGCTGGAAACAAGATAGAAAAACTGAAATGTTTTCTCTTTCTTTCTGGTGCACATTCACCAGTACTTAAAGGAAACAATACCTATTTATTAGCTGAATAAAAATTCTTGTCTCATCTCTGTTTGTTAAATAGATGATGTCGGTTTTAGGGTGTTTCTCTTCTCAGCTCCCATGCTGTGAAACTCCTTTCCTTTTGTTAAGCAGAATAAGCAAATCATTGCAAGACCTAAAATCTTGTTAAAAAATGCACCAATTTGATTTGGCATTTAATTAACACATTTTTGTTTGGTATTAGTGTGTGAGTCTTGCCTCCACTTTCAAATTTCCTTTTCATTTTATTAATGCAATTATGTTTTGCTTTTAAGGGTTCCCAGAGAGCCCATAATCTATATATTTCTGCTCTGTTTTTGTGGGTTTAGCATCATGTTATCATTTATTCAGCAGAGGATTGTAAATATTTTTCTGAGTACATAATTTAAAAGTTAATAATTGCTGAAGACTTTATATTGCTGAATGTTATCCTTGTGTTTGAAATGTACAATTCTGAAGAAGCTCTGCAAAGGACTGCAGACAGTAAATACATCAAGCACTTACATTTATTTTCAAAACTTCCTTATATCCTTGTGAGCACATGGGCAATTAAAACCTGAAAGGGGTTAGTGCCTGAGTTAACTTCAGATCCTGGAGAAAATAGTCCTTCCAGGAAAGGTTTCATCCCAAAATCTACAGGTAAGTAGCCTGGGGATTCATTTGTGATTGTCATGGTGAAGTGTTTTTGCTAATTAATTTTGCTAATGAGGTGATAAACAAACTAAGGGAGTCCTCTCCTTTTTAACACTAGCTCAGATTTCATTAGTCCATGACAATTGAAGGTAAATCCCAGACAGTATTCATTACAAACAGTAAATGCAAGGCACTGGGATGCTCTGGCACCAATTTTAGCCCAAAGCCTTGGATGATTCTTGTAAGTGGCAAGCTAGATGTTCAGTAAGCTGCAGTGTGAGCAGGGAAGGCCATACTTCTGTGTGACTGGAAACCCATCACACGGCTTTGATGGGAATACGTTGTGAAGAACAATGTCAACGGTGGTAGGAGAAGGAGGAAGGAGAGCTGCTGTTTAGGAACTGGAAAACGTGAAATGCTCTGTGTGTTTAGGGACATGCACAAGTATGTGCTCTCTCTAAATGCTAAATGGTTTTACAGTGTTAAGTGTGTGCTTAAGTACCTCCTTACACTGGGGTAGCAAGAAACATGGCTAAGAAAGCAGCTAAGAAAGGAATAGTCTAATGGACATAAAAAAAGGAAACCAAAAGAAAAAAGGAAGAAAACCGTGTTTTTTTCACTCATTTACTTCATGGACCGCTAATATAGCATATATATGTGTGTCTCTGTGTATATATAGACGTAGACAAGTGCATATGGTTAGATATTCAGAAAATCTGTGTGCAGACAGAGCTTTTATCTTCATTATAGGTAAAAGAGAACCAAGTATATGTGCTTGAAAAAAGTCTTGTGTATGGTATTTCATCTGGCATCATCAGAAAAGGTGTTTTCTAAGCAGATCAGAAACAGTCTGTAGCTCACTGTAGCAATTCTGTTTGGAGTAAACGAGCTCTTAATTAGGTGAGGGCTGATTTCTTGGCATTTGAGACTCTTTGAAACTCTCAGACTGCTCTTCACATTAAAAAAAAATAAAAATAGACTACTCTTTGTAAAACTTCCTAGGAAATGGGAACACAGTATATAGGAAAACAGGATTCAAAGCCACACATCATTGCAAAGGTGAATCAGACTCCATTTTGTACTTGATTAATTCCACTGAAACATTTGGCAAATACCAGCTAGTAAGATAAAAGAAGTATCTTCTAGAGTATAGGTGTTTCGTGAGCAAGGATATGACAACTCAGACCTAGCTTAAAATCATCCTCTGCTATTGGAGGCATCATAAAACACATCAGCTTCATTTTGAAGCTGGTTCGTTCCTTGTTCTCACAGCAATGGAAAGCTGTTTCTTAACTTTATCCTCGTGATGGTTAGAAAGTAATTTACTTCATTATCTCTTCATGGCCTTGCTATTCCTGTGGCCCTGGTATAGCCACCTACTTACAACACCAGCTCCAGCTACATTGCTCAGTACACCCACCCCACAGAATGATCTCCAGTCCCCTGGCCCAAGTAACACAGACCGGCTGATATTCAAGGCTTGTCCTCTGTAGAGCAGAGGAGCAGATGAACCCAATCCACACCATATAGCCCATATAGTACTCATGTACATCTAAAACATGACTGTTTTCATCTGTGGGGGTGGTTTGGTTCATCACATTTAAAAGTGTGAGGACTGTGTTGCAGCCCACAGATTGGTGTTTCCATGGCATGAAATAGTAGATGTTGCATGCTCTGGGTTGTGGCTTGTATGTGCTGGGAATGCTTTAGAGCTCTCCCATTCTGTTTTGATGGGAACTGGTTCATTTCTTCCCAAGGAGGTCCTGGAAGTAAATAAGCAGACAAGGAGGCAATGAGCATAAAGGAAGAAAGGAGTGGACTGAACTATCCAATTGTATTGGTATCCATAGGCTTTAGCTTCAGGAGCATAATCTCCCTTTCTGGTTATCACCATCATAATTTCTTTGCAGAGAGAAATCATATTTCATCCTAGGCTGTGTTTTACTAATCAATCAATCTTCCCTTTATCCAGATCATTCCATTATCCCTTTTTATGAACAGCTTTAATATATCTTCCTGGAATGTGAATTACTAAGATTTTATGAAGTATTACAGATAAAGTTCTTATAGTGTTTAGAAAAAGAAAAAAAATTCTTTGCTTCAGAGGTTGATCTAGAGTAATATAACTGAATATTGCATTTATCTTCCACATATTTGCCTTACTTTCCTAGTTCATTACAAGTGTACTCACAGTGTAGACATCTCAAACATGCACTTGTCTAGAACTTTTTCATAATCAATAAAGAAAAATAAGTGATTCATCTCATTCTGAAGTAAAGGTCTGAAAAAGGTCGGATCAATAATGTCTGGAAGTGCCTGTTTTTCTCTTTTGACTGCAAAAGCAGTCTGGGTTCAGCAGTGAGGGGAAATATGTCTATACTGTAGACATCTGAAGTTAGGTCAGATAAATCCCTGATTTATCAATAGTGAGATGATCGCACTGTATTTCCTCTTTGCTGTCACTAATATCTAAGAGTTCTTGAATTATAGGAATTTTTCTCATTATGAACCTGCAATTGCAGGAGCTTCCATATGTTGTATTAATTAGGTAATTCATTAATTTCTATTAGCTCAGTCCTCAGGGTCAATATAACATTTCTACTGTGTGGTGCTCTGGTTCTCTTCCATAGTGATTGTGTCTCCCAGTTTTATGTCAGCACCCAAACTGAACTTGTGAGTTCCTATATCTTGTGGTGTTGTTTGTGAAAACTTTCAATTATGTGATCTCACACAGGTTTTTAAGAATCTTTAAGAATATTGTCCCTAAAACACAAGTATCACTCGCACTACAAACTGCTGCTGTCTCCTAGTTGACTCCACTTTTTTCTTTAGTGTACAATTTTAGATAAAACTCAGCTTCTCTGTTAACTGATGTCCAGTGTAAAAGAAGATTAAATGATTTGGCAAAGTTTAGGTAGATGGGCTACATCAGCTATATCTTAAATTAAAACAGAATTTTCTTTTAAATAAAAGGTCAAGAAAGAAATATGATGTTAATTTAAAAAATATTTCTTGGTAATTGTTACTACATTTATGTAATTTTCAAGTTATTTCCATGGAAAATTATTATTTCCTTCTAACTGCATTATAAACTATGCACATTCCTGGGACCCCACTAAAGGAACTCTAATTTTTCCTTCTTGAATATTATTGATTTGTTTGCTGGTCTTTCCTCACGGGTTACCTGACTTGATCAATTCCCTAAAAAATCACAGACATTAGGCTGAGAATTTCTTGTGTCAGTTCTTTGTATATTTTGGATTGTTTTCCCTCCTTCCCATACCTTCTTCAGGTTGAATTCTGAGTTCAGTGTTTGTCTGGGATATAAATTTAATTGCAATGCTTTCATTTCTCTTTGCCTTATTTTCTTCACCTTTTCCCATTCAGAATTGATTTTATTGAAAACTGGGACAAAATATTCCATTGCTACCTGGACTTTATCTAGATTGTTTAATTTCTCCTCCAGTCTCAGTGATGAGGAACTTTATTTTTTCTTTCCTTTATCTTTTCTTGCTTATATATTATTTGTTTTAACTTTTGCTGTTATAGGTCACTCAGCTACACTATGGCAGTATTTTGTCCCTTGAATTTCTCACCTTCTATATGTATATAACTCTATAGGTGTGTATATTCTGTCCTTTTTTCAGTGGCCTGTAGAATCTCTGCTTACCTCTAATATCCCTTCTCAGTTATATTATATGTAACAGGGTTTTATCCTTGTCTGAATAATGAATGACAGGAAAATTCATAAATCTGATAAAGAAATTCCAGGCCTCCCATATGGGGTTTTGAGTTCTTCAGTCCAGTGGACATTACTCACTAATCACCTGAATTTTCCACAGTCTTCTTCTTGAATTAAAAACTGGATCCATAGATTTGCTTCACTAAAACTGAGTCAACTTGTCATTACTCAGTGCATTAGTTCTTCTGTAAATTCTTTTACTGATTACCAAAAACAAGCCAAAAATGATGCATCAGATGGTGGGCTCCCTCTGCAGTCAGTGAGGAGGGACAGAAAACTTCAGAAGATGAGTCACCCCATGGAAGTCCGAGTCCTGCTCTGGAGAGGCTGGCCACAGCTTCTTAGCTCAGAGGCACTGTAGTTCAGACAGACTTGGCATCTCCCCTGGGTCTTCCCTCTGGAGGTTGTGTTTGGTGAGCTGTCACTGCCACAGATAGGAGAGCTCTTGTATTATTGGTGACATTTGTTTCCCATTCTCCAAGCAGGAGGTTGGCCTCCTGTGGCCCTGTAATTCCCAGCAGGGTGTCATGGGTGTGGTATGTATGTGTGTCTGAAGAGTTCCACAGATCTTGAGCCATACTCACATTAATCTGATTACACCAAAACTGCAGGCCTTCAACACTGCTTCAGGATGAGCAATGCTTCCTTAGTGTATTTGTGGCACAAGGGAAGTCCATTTCACCAGTCCCATCAATTCCCACTTCCTTTCACTGTCTTGCAGCACTGATGTATTGATACAATGATATTATTATTATATGATTCTAATGACTATGCAACACAGCTCAGTGCCGTCCCCATATTCCTGCCAGGTTTGGTTTGGATTTAGCAAGGAGTCAAAGGAGACTGCAGCTTTCACATTAACAGTACTTGGAGAAGGGTATGACCCCTTACAGATGTTACTGCAGTCTCCTCTTGCCCTTTCCCTCCTCTATACATATGCTGTAGTATACTGAATCCTTATTTTCATTCTCAAGCCACCTCTATCCTTCATTCATTCCAGCCCCTAGAGCAATTGATTTAATCAAGTCCAACTCCATTTTTTAACAGTAAGGCATAATCTGTAGGGATAGATGTGACTATCCTGTCAGGAAGTCACAGGTAGCTGATCTACCTTACAACAGTGCTATTTTATTTTTCCACTGGGACCTGTTTTCTCTTCCCCCTACTCTTTTTCTCTCACTTTTTCTTCTTCCTGGGTTCACTTTTTCCTTGCTGTTGCTCTCCTTTAAATTTCACTTATCCCCAGCCCTTTTATTTTTGGGGTTTGACCAGATGTAAGCTGGCAGTGATTAGTTCTGTTGTAAATCCTGCCAGCTGCAATGGTAACTCTAAGAGCTGGTGTCAAGCCCAGGCTGATGACTTAGGAGACCTCCAAGTCTGTCACTGTATGTGTATCCTTAGCAGTCCCCCAAAAGAAAGGAAATAAGTAAAGGTAACCCTGGCTACCACTGGTCTCAGTGCTGAAAGATATGTCACTGCCTTGAAAGTGATAAATCCCAGGAATTGCAGATCCTTTCTGTTCTGATATATAAAAGAAAAAAACAAAGTTATTTTGCTACAGGAAATGCCTTTATAATGCAACTTGCAGTACTGCTGTAGTGTTGTGAACTATGTAATCTAACAAACTTCATCACTCCCAGGGTACAGTCCGAGGGATTTAGCAACATTTTTGGTTTCAGTTTATGCCCAGTAAAAAATGTATCTTTTCCTGGTCTAGAAGTAGAGGTCTTGCAAAGAAAGGATTTTCTTTCCTCAAGATGAAGCAGAGAATGAGGTCCCAAGCCTACTACACTTTTGGGAAAAAAAAAAAAAAAAAAAAACCCCAAAAAATAAGTAGGCTTTTCCCAGATATTCAAGCAACAGAATTTTTTTTTTCAAAATTTATCATGGGGTTTCTAAGATTCTGGTCCTCAATCCTGTATTAATGTTCCTTGGAAGTTTTGTCATTCTCAAACTTAAACCACTGCACTTGGTGGAACTGCCTTAAAACTTCAGTCTCTGAAATTCTAAGCCAAATTCCCTTGTGCTTCAGTGGAAATTCATTGGAAGTAATATATGTCTGTGATCCAATGCCTTTTCAAGAAATAAATGTCCTTTCTGATAAAAACCTATTTTAGTGAGAAATTCTGTGCTGGTGCTAAGTAAAATACTAGAAATAACAAATATCCCGCTGAGAGAATATTTGGTAAGTATGCAAATCTGGAAGTGAACGGAATAATAGGGTGCAGCTGGTTCTTAGTCTTATATTTGACTGTTGCTGTTCACATACAGTACAACAGCCGTGCATGGGGGAGGAGTGTTAACACGATATTCAGTGAAGGCTGCATGGCGTGGGTGTATCACAGTTCCAGGAAGAGCCTGAGGTTATGGTTTACAGAGTTCACGCCAACTCTTCATTTTAAAATGTAGTGGCACACTGTAAGTCTACTGCTGACAGAATGAAGTTTTACTGATGCTTGACATGGTGACTAAACTATTAGGCCCATCCAAGCTCAAAATATAAAGCTGTTTTCTGACAGCTTATCAGAAAACAAGACTAACTGCTCTTCAGCTGAATATTTCTAAACCTCTCATTCCTCAACCAATATCAATTCTCGTGACACACGTTTTAAAAATCCACTTATGCATTTCACTTTGTTGGGGAATGCAGGCCTGCTTTCCATACAGAGGGAGCCTGAACTGTTTTATTATCTTATCAGATATCTCAAGCTGCTATTAGCTATTTTTATTTTTTTTAACTTATAAGTTTCAGGCAATCTTTAGTATGTCTGCTTGAAAAATTTAAAAGAGTGACTGATGCATGTAAACTGTACTAGCAAAATACATCCTGCATTGTCAGAAAGTAGGCTTTTCTCATATCTTGCATCTTTCATTTGTAGATTTGATGATTCTTTTCTGTGAAATGCATTTATTTAGTCTTGAAGCTCGTATGCAAATCTATCACAAAACTCTCCTTTTTATTATACTGAGTGAAAAAAAAATCTATTATACTTTTCAGTATATATACACTATTATATACAGTATACACACTGAAAAAAATCTTACCTCTGAAATCTTATTTTCACTGCAGATTACTTAGAATGTGTTTCTCATTCCTCCTCTTGACATGTTTGGTGTCTTGCTAATTTTTGGTGCCTTTAAAACTCTGTGTCTTTTTTTGGATTGGCAGTATATTTAAATATAAAATAAGATATGAAAACAATAAATATTTCATTGCATGAATGAAACTCTTTCAATATCCAGTCACTGTTCTGTATAACCAGTGTCTATTTTGTGGGGAAATGCAATAATTGAAAAATTGGGAAAGGGTGAGTATTTAAATATTGAAAATGGAATTTTTTGCCTTTATGCAAAATCCATAAAATATATTTCTCCTTAGATGCCCTTGACAGGCAAATGAATTGCATATATTCACATGAAAACACATTCGAACAAACAAAAATAACTTTTAATGCATAAGATGGAAACTTCACTAGGGAAACTTGAGAACCTAAATACCTTACTGTTTGGCCAAAACCATAATTAGTGTCTGGAGGAGAGGCCCTTCCATAATCCAGCCATCATATTTCCTTACATGGCCACCATTTTAGTCAAAATTCCCTACAGTCCAGGTTGCTCATCATGTGATCATAGGTCTTCTACTTAATTTCATTCTGAAGAATTTTGGGAAGTATAATGTAATATTTTCAAATCTCCGTGAAAGAGCTACAGAGCAGCTTTCTCCCTTCTATTTCTGTAATTTGTAATTTGTCAACTGTCTTTTGTTTTGCAGCAAAATTTCAATTGTATCTGTAGAAAGGGAGTATCTTTATAATAAATTATTTTTATAATATTCAAATACTTAAGCATTGTCTGCCATCTTATTACCTCCCCCTCTCCCTAAAGCCATTTTTGTGAGAAAGCTGTTTATCTTGAAACATACATTTTTAATTAAAAATTTCACTTACGCTCAGAAGGCTTAGGTATGCGTCACCATGTACAAGCCTATTTTTTTAATCATAAAAGTCATATTGAAAAGCAGGTCTGATATAGAAAAGACTGTGGATTTAATCAGTTAATTGTGTGGTTACACTATTCATAATCACTTCATTTGCTTTTAATGGCAATGAGATGGATATTTCCAAAGGAGTCTTATTGTCCTCTGTGTAAATAACTAATTGCTTTGTTATTAAATACTTAAATACTCAACATGCCCTGTAAATGCAATCTGCATGTGAAACCAAATCCCCATACTCTACCCAATTCTCATTTCATAGACAGACATGTGGTTGCATCCAAATAATGCCTGGGATCACCTTTGGGTAAATCTGAAGTAATTCCTTTTCCTCAAGAGGTGAATGCTCTGATTTTCAGTCGTTATTGCAATGTTTGCTGATTACTTTAACTGATTTAATATATCTTTCTATTCACACAGTTGAACAGTCAGCTCATCGTGGAAGGTGTCAGGACTGAATCCAGGTGGGATATTAATGCTGCTGCTTGTTGCTTCATCTGAGACTGATAAAAAGCAAGCATGAGCTGTTCCTCCTTTGGTCTGAATCAGACAGAAGTTAACACAGATATCATCTAGCATGTGCACCACTTGGAAACTAACCCAGTGATTCTCCTACTGCAGAAAATCTGTTTGGAAACACATTCCTCAAGGTCCAAGTCTGCCGCTTCTCCCCAGAATAGCTTGTTCCTGATGACCCTTGTTTAATCTACTTTCATCCAGATCACCAGGCTTTTGTGTCACCCTATTAAATGAAAATCAAGCCAGAAAATATAGAAGGCAGTCTGGAAAACAGCAGATCATAGATGGCTGCAGTGTGGAGATCCAAATCTGATCTAGTCACACTAAGCATTTTATATTGTCAATAAGGAGAAGCAGGCACTTTAGAGTCATGATTCATCTGACCCATATTCAGTGTCTACTTTAGGTTAAGATGAATCATACCCTAAGAGTGCCTATTTCTTTCTATTGACTATAAGAAGAGGCTTGACAATGGCTCAGTTGTAGATAGCTACACTCACTTTTGTTGCTAGTCAAAGATATGCTGAGTAATTGCTAATGTATTGAATTACTAAAATGGAAAGATTTTGTGTGGGAAAAATATAAAAGAGTGCTATTACAGGAGAAGTGATGTTGGGGAAGGTGCATGCCAAGCTGAAGCAATGGAAGAAAAGCAAAGTAGTGAAATGGTACATGGGGACGGGAAAGTCTGAGTTGAATTAGCATATAGATAATACACATAAAACAATTTAATTCAGAACACATAGATTAAAGCAATCAATATGAGATCTTTATATCTGTTTGTTACATAGTTTGGGCATCTAACTTCATCTAGAATTAAGAGTCTAGAATTAATACGGTGCTCTGGACTGAACACTCCTACAACGAATATGTTTCTGAGCTCACTAAAGAACTGATTTGTGGCTGAGACTGCCATATCCCCCTAAAGGGCAGCAGCCCATTTGGTGTGCACTATAGCACAGCCCCAGAAGGGATTTGGTTTGTAAACACTAAAACCTTTCTGTGAATTCAGCCTATGCGCAAGAAGTGAGGATGACTGAGAAAGTTATTTCAAAAATGCACAACTGCTCTGAACCAATATGCTAATGTAAATGCAGCCTAAGACAGATAGTTTACATATAAAATTTAAAATTCTAATGGAACAGTCCTTTAGACATAACTGCCTAAAATCCTGATGGAATTGGTGTAAAGTACATAATTTAGAGAGCTGCCAGATCATCAATTCACTGGGTGGACTGAGGAGGACAAGATTTCCCTCTAGAAGTCTTTGCTGGCACTTCTGACTTTATGTTGATTATATGGGGCATGGGAATAAAAATCTAGGAGCCTCCCACCCACCCTGGCAGGGTGCACAGGTAGGTCTGATGGGAGAAAAAGCAGGGGTAGGACTTTCTGTAAGGAAATATATACACAGTCTGAGGTTTGGTCATGGCTGCAGACTGAAGAGCACTTCATCAACAAATGTTGACCAAAACCGGAAGGCAAGGAGGAGACAGGTACAAAGAATGAAGAGATGACATGGCAAGTGTGAACAAATTAATTTAAATTTGAAATACTCTGGAGCTAGAGTACAATTTTACATTAAGCAGAGGACAAAACAATACATATGGAGAGTTCTGTTTGCATTTGTACCACTTTGTCTGGACCTTCTGTTGCTATGGTTTTGCACCACCTGTCTGCTATCAAGAATTGTTTACCTCTTCCAGTACTGCCCTGGATTATTTAGATGGTTATCTCAGCATGATAGATTGAGTTACCTCTCTGGCTTCATATGCTGAGAACGAATTCTGTAAAAGCACTTTTTGAACTATTGTGATGCTCCCTTATATCTGATTTTTTTTTAAATTAAAAATATGTTTCTGTTTTTTCACAATATTAGAATAATGGCGAATGTAAGGAAAGCCATTAGCATGCAAAAAGAAGAAGCACGAAGAAGAAGCCAGGTTTCTTTTTAACTTCATGAAATAATATTTTGCATCCGTTATAAAACACTAGCAATTTTGTTCAATTGCATTTAGAGTCAATTAAAATTGTGATCCACCTTTGTTAATCAAAAACAACTTGATTGTATCCAAAGGGCTCATTGGAGCTCTGAATCACTCATTAATGTTGATAGGATACAAATGGTAATGATCTTCCAAGTCCTGCCAGAGTTTGTAGACAATAGTTGGAATTAGTTTCTTTACATGTAAGCTGAATGAATTTAAATAACAATTATTGACAGACAACATGTAAGAAAACATATTCTGGTTTTATACATTTCATTAAAAAAAAAAAAAAAAAAAGGCTGTATTCTCAGCCCTAAAACTTTTGTCCCCTTAGGTATTATGACTAGATTTCACAAAGGGAGTAAGCGTGAGGAGCAGGAAGCTTAGGTAGGGTTTAATCAGAAAGAGAGCTCCTGACTCTGAAAATTCAAAACAAGTAATGTGTCATCTTCAGCTTTGTATGACAGCCTTGTGAGCAATTGAACATGTGCTGTTTATCTGATCCTCTATTCTTCTGTGCATGAACATCTATTTTTCTGTGTATGAACATCACTGTTTACACCTCTCCCCTTCAAAAAATCTCAATCTGGCCTTGATATATACAGATCTACCACAGATCAGAGCCTTTCATTCTCCAGAATCATATCAAATCTGCAAATCTTTAGTAAGAAGAGAAACGCGATGCAAGGACATCAAAGGGCTGTAGATGCAGTCTGCCACAGTTAGGCTTTAACCTACCTGAGATAGAAACTGTGCACCTCTGGGGTAAAGGCAGTCACACCTCAGTTCTCCTGGAGAGAGAGAATGCACTGGATAAAACCTCCTCTTTCACCAGACAAATCAGAAACCTATCTAAATCTTCCCCTTTGCAGACATCTTAATTATTTCTAAAGAGTATCTTGCCTACAGATTCCCACCAGAATTTTTAACGTGCTTCAGAAAACGATGCAAGGAAATATTTTGTGTGGAAAAGGTCTCAAGCAGAGTTTTGAGAACAGACACTTCTCTTTGTTAAAAAGGGGTGGTCAGTCTGATCTTAGGACTCATCGTATCTGAAAAGGAGCAAAGACACAGATGAAGGCAAACCAGAGGATAAGCCCTCTCATCCTTGTTATTTAGTATGGCTCAATGGTTTCCAGAACCAGAGGTACTGCAACTGATACTGTGAAAATGAAATAGTAATGCTCTACAATTAGTGGCACTAACACAGGGTCACAAGATAAGAGAAGGGTTTCTTTGCACTGCTTTATGGCAAGTGACAGAACCTTGTCATAATTTCAGGAGAGAGAACTGTGGAAAGTAAATCTCAAATTTAGTATATGAACCTGCATGGTGCTACAGCCTGCCCTATAGGATAAAAGTGAATGGATAAGCCCCACTGAGCTCTTGTTAGCAGTGAGCTACACAGAAACTTGTAGCCTGAAAAAACTCTAATCTAGCATGAAAAAACTTAAGGCAATTAACTTTTTATCCAAATCATTTTGGTTTTAGCCTAGTTTCCTAGAAGATGTAGTATCTTTTATTATTTAACAGTCCAAAGTTGCCAGATCCTTGCAGAACTTAATTTATTGCTTCTTTTAGAAAAAAATGGGAGATAATTAAAAATAATTATTGACATGAAGAATAATTTTGACATTTAAATACTATATAGGTCTCTAAATAAAATATGTACAGTCAAAGAACTGTTCTCTCACAACAGAAATTTTATATTTTTTGTCCTGCTTTATCGAAGTTAAACTGCAGGATGAAAACAGTCCCCTCTGGCCCTAAATTCACTGTATCTCTGCTGATTTTAAATACCATTTTCCATTAAATAAACAAGTGTTTACCCATTGTGTTTTTTATGGCACTAATACATATGGAATACAAGAATTATCTTAAACTAATCCCTGGACTTTAATAAATTTTAAAAATAATTTGCAATCAGTTAATTGTTTCCTTGGGACTGAATCACAGGATTTAATTTCACCAGTTCAGATTAGTATTAATGACTCTTCCAGAAGAATTTGAATCCTCCCTTCTTGTATTCAGTCAATTAGATTCTCAACCTTGTTTTTTTCAAAATAATCTCCTTCAACTATCTCAGTTTATTCTTTAAAATAGAATTCTGAGATAAATTTATTTTAAAGTCCTTTTATTTCTATAGATTGCTTTGTGACAAGCCATGTGCAAAAGTGACCTCAACAGGTTTTAATGTCAGTACTCCTTTTTCTATTAAGCAGCTTTTTTGCTATCCAGCCCTCTGCTGGATTGTTCAGATGACAGTTCTTTGTAAACAAGAATTTGAGATCTAGAACACCATCTTTCTTTTATAACTTTAAGTCTCAGCATCCTATCTCTAGAATGGATTTTTCCTTTCACTTATCTTCAATTTGTCCATATAATATGAACATAATGAAAGTATTAGTGGGGCTTCAGATTCAGTTTATTCAATTTTTTTTCATGGACTAAGTTTTGTACTGAAATTCTATGCAGTTCTCCATTTTTATCATCATCTAAAAAAGTTTTATCATTGCAATTTTCCAAAATCTTACTTCTGAGAGAAATTAAGCACTTCAGCAGCCAATATATTCAGTTCTGGCAGTGTAGGAGCATCTTGTTGCTATGCTCCTGCAATGGATCAGACAGCAGATAAACATTTTTGCATTGTCAAGGCCTGTCTGTCTGCCTGGAAGTCCTGGGATAACATAATCCAAATCATGAAAGACAAGGCTGGGAAGAGTGATAGACAACAATTTCATAAGGAATACCCAATCTTGTTTTAGGACTCCCATTAGGTATGGAGAGAGGTACACCAGTGGTAAAACTGATCTTTGATGGTGAATGAAGTTTTGGGCAAGGCTTTGCCAAATTTTCATAACTCTGCACTTGTGCCTCAGCTCCCCTGCCTTGGAGGCAGGCATTTCTGCCCTGGTGACCATCAAGGGAGCCAGTTCATCAGGGGTTTTGGGTTATATCCAAAGCAATGTAGATTGGACATGCTGAAGATAGAAGTATTAACACAATGCCCTCGATGCCATCAATAGGTCATCATGCAGCTGGTCTGCCAACAGAGCAGACAGGTAAAAGAGTTTCTGGAAGTTATTCCTGTAGGTGGGACTGAGAATTTATAGCATTTTCTTCAGTTTGGGCTATTTTTCTAAGTTAGAAGGAATAAGGGATTTTTTTTTAACCTGGGACAAACTGGTTGCTTTGGCATTTTTTATTGTGTTTTTTTCTCTTCCTTTTTGTCTCTTCAGACTATGGAGAAGACATTTCTTCAAGTGCCTGGAAAGGTAGCCAGTAATTTGGAGATTCACTTGCTTGCACTTCTTTGATGGAGAAGCGTTATTACTGGATTGTTTGTCAGATGTCTATCTTCCTTAGAATAATCTGTCTCCATCTGTGGCCTTAAAAGGGCTTCTGTGTGCACTTAATCTGTTCTAAATGACCCAAATAAATTATGACTGTGGCTAACAAGACTCCAGTAAAGGAGGTTAGTTAAAGACTGTGACTGGAGCACTCCTCCCCTGAGCTCTCTTCTGTAGGACAGATTGGTCTGTATGCTTGTCATTTGAGAAGAGGTGGGTGCAGCTGGGCAATCTCCAGTGCAGGCTGACCTAAGATCTCCCTGTGCTTAGCAGTCTCTCTCTGTGAGGCCAAAACATTTCGCCTGTACAAAAAGCAAACAGTGTAATTACTTGACAACTTTAAAATATTTTTTCTTTGGATGACAACAAGAAAGTTTTGCATTTGTTGGCACTTGGCAGCTCTCTTGACCGAGTCAGCTAGAAAAAATCAGTTTACTCTTCACTAGGCGTAAATGTCAGGGGACTACTCACTATTCCTTTGTGGAGGAAAGCTTTTTATCCAGTACTGATCCTGTTTTTCACTGCCTTCTTCCAAGAGAAGAGATGTAGCTCAGTGAGTGGAGAATGCTTGGCCAGGGATAGAAAAATGTAACAGGACATTAGAAAGTATTCTCTCTCATTTCTCTAGCATTCTCAGTTTGTGAGTGTTGGTATATGTTTCTTTGGTTGATGTATGAGGAACTTTGTTCTATAAACTGGGGGAAAGAGAGGGGAAGGAAAGGAAAGAGAACAGGACCTGAGTTCTATTTCTTTGATGTTTGTGAAGAAACAAGGAGAGACTAAGTACAAATTCATGTTAAGTATTTTAAGTGTCAAGTGATAGGGCAATCCAGAAATTAGGTCAATTTTTTGAATGAGAGAAAAGAATCTATTGTTTGCAGAGGGAAAGAACGATGGAGGGAAAGCCTAAACAAAACCTTTCTAATGTAGGAAGAAGATATGGGCAGAACAGGAAAAGGGTAATCCAGAATCTGCTACTTGCTCATAAGCCATGCTGTTGAAGGATAGGTAAAGAATACATGAAGAATCCCGTATATATATGCATATATACACCCTTGGCAGTCTAGAAAGCTATTAGTATAGACTATACACAAAACTGCCACTGGACTGGGCAGGAATCCTCTGACTTGTATGGTCTTTTTGGAGGCTGTGTAGCTTATAATGGCTGCATTCTTCTCATGTCAATTGTGTAACAAGCATCTGGGTGATGTTTTCCACATGAGCAGTGAACTATTCTCACTGACAAGGCCCTAAGACAACCAAATGCACCATGACAAATGTCTGGCAGAACCTGAAAATATTGGTGCACGCTGTCTAGGAGTGAAATGGTCAAAAGGAAATAAGCAACAAGCAAAAATTCTTGGTTTGGGTTGTTAGGTTGGCTTGAGATGCAGATATTGGTATTCTCCCTCACATAAGATGTTATGTTGATCCTTGTTAGTCACAAAAGGAGGACAGTGCCAGGTATTTGAAATAGGTTGGCAATATGAGCATGACTGGTGAAGACAATGCATGCAACCGGCCTACAATGAGGAAGCATCACTGTATGATTATTATAAACACAGAGAGATTCAATGGAGACGGCGGGGGAAGTCTGTTCTTTTGATAGTCTTGGAGTGGCAGGATATGGCATCCTTATGGAACATGGCAATGATGCCTGAGTTGTTGTAAATCTTGTCAAGGATGAAGCAGATGGAGAACAGCCTTGCAGAAGCTCCTTGATAATGAAAAGAGTACAAGATTTGCTAACTTGGAATTGTAAAGCCCCACCTCTTTAAATGTCTGATATAGCTGCATTAGTGAAGCTAATGATCCTCTGAAGGAAGGGTCCAGAAGATAGTCTGCTGCTTCTCTAGATCTGTCACCCCATCCTCACAAAGGGCTGTCTAGGCGGCCTTTTCAGCCTGAAATCAGCAGCTCTCTGTCTATGAGTGTCTGTCTGTACAAAGATTTGGTTTCACTTGTGAGTACTCATGACATATGTCCCATACAAGTTTAAAACCGATGGTTTGATCTTTGTACCAGTGTCCTGCAGTTTTTCAAATGTGCTTCTGTACTACATAGGTGCTCAGAAGTCTCTCACATTCATTCTGGTCATAGCATTGTGACTAATGAGGAAAGACTGCATCTTGGTGATCCTGCCATGACCCAGTTTTGCTCCCTCTCTCTTCATCCCCGTCCTTCCAAGATGTAGCTAATCCGTTTTTGCTGCCACAAGATTAGAATGAATGCTCATACTCTGTGAAACATGGATGGGACACAGTGGAAGTTCTCAAAGGTCTGCAGTACAGACGGAAGCAGAGAAGCCTGGTAAGTGGTGTCCTTGTTGGGATAGGATGTTAACAGAGTTGTATCACTCTTAAAATGCTTAAGTCAAAGCAAAATTAATTGCATAAATTTATGCATTAACTAAATAAATTCTTCTTTCTTGTGTTGAGCTGACTTACCTATGGAGAAAACTTTATAGATCTCAGCTGCAGTTTAAATGCCATCAACAGGATAATTCTGTTCCTGAAAGTGCCCACTTAGGTTTAGATTAAAAAAGTAAAGCACTGATCATAAAGTCAGAACCTAAATGAATACTTGGATGCTGAATTTCTGCCACATCTTGCTATTTCTTTAATATTCATGTGACAACAGAGTACCTCTCAATTTTCAGTAGTCCTTGAATTCTGACAAAAAAATTCCAAGTCTAGGTCATGAATTCCTGCAAAATCATATTTATTTCAGCCCATGGCATGACACTTTTTTATCATAATCCTCATTGTCTTTAGAACCTTTATAATATAATACAATCTAATATCCAAAAGGGACAGTCATCTAACAGAGCAGCCTATTTTATTCTTACATTTTCTCTTACTACCGAACAGATTCAGTTTGTGTGCAGTACAGAAAACAGACCACTACTGAAAGAAAGAACAAAAGGCAAATCATTGTAAAATCTGAACTGCCAGAATTAGGCCGTCATGTTACAAAGTGGTAATTCTTTCTGACAGCCTCAGCTGTACCAATCATGACATTCGGCAAATTAGCCAGGCCAAGAACAAATAAAAAGAAGAAACAGGTGTGAAACCAACTTCCTGCCTCCCAGGATAAATACATTGTTCACTGAAGGGCAATGCACCTGCACTATTGTTTCTAGTTGGCAAAGGGGGGTGGGGGGAAGCTTTTAAGTGCAAATACACTTGAGACATGATAAAGACAAGAGACTTCTCTATAATTTCTGCATAAACGGGCATTTTCTTTCATGATCGTTTTTAATAAGTTAACTCTTTACGGACACATTTAAACTGTAGTTTGAATAAATTATTGCTCTACAAGGGAAGACGAAGTAAAGGCTGAATATAAGCCTTTTCTGGGCTTTTCAGAAAAATGAGGGAGACCTCACTGTTTCCTTTCTGATTATGATCTTTCTTCTTAAAGTCACCCTCATGGCTGAATAGCACCTCAGTGGGGTTAGAAGAAGGAGCCTATTGCCATCATCCTGCTGGGGCCTTGAAGGAAACCCTTCCCAGCCAAGTATAATACACTAAGTTTATTTGCAGAAACCAGAAGAGACATAGAGTAGGAGACAGGAGAAGAGCTGCAAAAAAAGGCTGCAGTCTGCATACCTTAACTGAATAAGTTTGTTGCTCTGTCCCTAAGCTGTCCTTCTGCCTTGGTGCTTGGGAGCTTTTGATTCATGATTATTGCAAAGGGCAGACAAAGGAATGGGAAAGTGAGAAACTGAGACTTCAGTTAAAGAGCAGCTCATTTCTACAAGCCAAGAATCATGAACAAGTGAGACTGCTTTCTCAGATGTTTGCTCCACTGGTATAGATATGATTCTTGAACATATATTTTAGTAAATCATTCCCTGCATGTGGGTGGATGCAGATAAATACCATAACTGGAAGGCAGGTATCCCCTGATATTTATGGTTGCTATAGGAAAGAGCAAGGAATAAGAGGGTTCAGCCTTCACTGCTGATTAGGGGGGTTTTGTCCCTAGTGCAGATGGTTTAGCACCTCCACATTTAACTCTGCATTGGCAGAGATTAAGTGGGTGTGGAGTAAAACGTTGAATAGATATTTCCAAGGGGCAGGACAGCTGTGAAACAGTTCCTAGTTTTCCTGGGGCAGCTGCTGACACTCACTGCTTTGCGGGGCAAGAGCTCCTCCAGCACTCTGGGACAGACTGACACCTGCAACAAGAGCTGTTTTACAGCAGCACCTGTGTCTGAGGAAGTGCAACAGGTGAAATTTCTGTCATTCTCATAAATCCCTGGGAAAAGGACAGGAAACAGTGGTTTCACAATTATGAGAATGGGAGAGGGTCCAAGAGAGGTAGATAAGGAGGCTTCTCTTGTTGACCTCAGATCGTCCCTGAATTTGTTTGTAACATCAAATACCACATGTTCTGCTCACTTTTGTTTGGTGCCTGGTTGGTGATGTTACTCTGAGAGCTGACAAGGTCTGAGTAAAACCAGTTCCTCACGCACTCTGAACACAGACCAGAGAAAGTGGAGAATTAAACTATTTCATAAAAGTGTTTCTGTTCCTACACTGTACATTTGCTAAGTGAGCATTTCTGTGCGGGATCTCAGGATGTTTTATTGAAGTAAATGTTGCTTCCTGGCAGATGAGTACCTCCTCAACCTTCTACTGCAGCCCTGTCATCCTTACCTATAAGATTATCCCAGTGATAAAATGCTTGGGGAAATGGGCAGCTGTGCACTCTTTATGTCACACAGACCAGCCATAAATTTGAAACAGTTCAGGGCCAGAGAAAGACAGCAAGCTTTTTATATTGATGTAAAAGCAGTCTATGATGCATTAGGTGATGGGACTAGTATATGAATTACTAGCAATTGGTGCTACTGTTTGAATATTTTATAGATTAGGAATTGAGAACTAAAGGATGCTAGCGCAGTTTTCTCTAGCTAAGGAGGAGAACTGTAAAGGGGGAGACTGTAACAGCTTTCCTTGAGGTATTATTCAGAATTAATTGTATGCTTGCAATGAAGATTACTGTTTGTTTGGACATGAATTTTTATTTATGTGTGATTATTTCTGTGAGAAATATGAGAAGAAAAACCTTACTGAATTTCTGTGAGTGAGCACAAGCACTTGCATCGTTTTAACATCTGTCACCAAGCTCAGTTGATAATGGTGACTGCTATTATGGCATCTTCCTCCCCTCCACACAAGGCCATCTGGGATTTGTGTTATGTAAGAGGATTAGCATTTTTGCTTTCCTCTGTTATTTAAAGTATTTCTCAGAACTGGTTTTTGAATAATAATAACAACAACAATAATAATTGGTCTGTTTTATGTAGGGCTTTCTGAAAGGAGAAGTTGGGAATTCTAAAGCTACTGCTCTTAAGGAGAGCACCTGGCCTCGCCATTTGGGTTTGAATGGGATTCACTTGAAACAGGGTTTTTCAAGCTGTGGTGGATAGGACTGATGGAGGGCTGATATCACTGGATGAAATCAAGGGTAAAGCATAAATTATTGTGAATGGATCAGTTCCAGCAAGGAAACCATTGTGATTTCCGTTTCCTCTTCTCAGACATGATTATTCATCACAGTGGTTTTAGGGAAAACCTCAGCTTCAAATTCTATCTCATAAAATTATAGTAGTGGCTTGTAACATTGCCTGTTAAGAGAGCCTGAAATGTATCATTTTGTGACCCTGGCTTGGGCTGTTTAATGATTTGCGAAGATTGAATTATTTGGGCTGAAATTTCTAATATGGAGGGTCTCCTTAGGACTAAAAGTTTTTAAAATTTTTAATCAAAGTATGTACCTATTTTTTAGAACTTGAAAAAAAAAATTAATTTTTACCATGAAAAAAAAAGTAGTGCTTAAGGCTTGTCAGTCAAATTCACATAAACTTGAATTATGAGTACTGAAGGCAGGATTGGGGAAAAATTAGTAAATTTAGATCTGTGACAATTTCTGTGTATTAAATAGCTGTATATTTGTAAAATCTCCCTGTTATGGAACCACATTTTTGAGGTTTGCGTCTTCATCTTTTCTTTAGACTAAATATATTAAATAATAATAAAAAAAAAGGGCTAAAATCTGATTGTAGATTTTGTTTGAATAAACGTTGTAACAATTAGCTCTTCTGACTGGAGATCTAATAAAAGCAAATAGGGTGGTGTACAAATCCCACTACACAGAGTAAGTTCATAGACTCCCACTGGAGAAATCTTGGACTGTAGGACTCCGTGGACATTGTCTGTGCTCCAGTCACCCACACATCTTGACAACCACATACATGAGAAACATCTGCAGCAGAACTTACTATACTCCAGGAAAGAGTACAGGACTGCTTTTGGTTGGAGATTTTTTGTGTAAATGCTGCTCTCCTGCTGGTGTGGGAGCAGTCTGGTAAAAGCAGTAAGGAAACAGCCATGGCCTCTGGGTGCTGCAGCTATAACTGAGAGAATAAAAATGGTAAAGACTGATTTTGGGCCTGGGAACTCAGTACTGCATTACCATGCTGGTGCTGGAGCATAAAATGGGAAATGTGGTGGAAGCAGCGATTGATTGCAGCAGGAGATGGTGACTGAGACTGGGTGAGATTGGGGGCTAATGCTGGAGTGAGGAGCTTGGACAGGGAGACAGGGGAGGGGGAGCAGCAGATGGCACCTCTGTGTGCATCAGCATTTACTCCCTTCAAGCCTGCAGAAAGCCAGAGGGTCCTGAGCTATATCATTTCTCTGCTGCCAGCAATTGCTATACAAATCTGCTGCTATTAATGGTAAGTACATCAGGCTGACTGCTGGGTCAGACCACCTAACCCAATATCCTGTCTCCTCAGCAGTAATTGCCTGGGGGAGGGTACAAGAACACACCCACAAAGTGTAAGTTGATGCATTCTCAGCTACCTCAGTTTCTTCACTCAGAAGAAAACTCTTCAGTAGCTGCTGACTCACAGAAAAGTCAAAATAGTGTCCCACAATGGCATTCCTTTCTTTTCAGCTGGTTTTGTAGAAGAGCATTAGGGAAGCACACACATAAACAGATGTGCTGCTGCTGTGTGCTGAAGCACAGGTGAGAGGAATCCTTCCTTGCTGCTTCTCGCCGGACTTTCTTCTCACCTGTGGCTACCTGATCACACTTGTTTTCTGGGAGGACTCAGCCCCAGTCACTGCTTAAAGCACTGACAACTGAGAGGAACTGATGACACAGGGGGGCCTGTCATCAACTATGGCCATCACCAGAGTTACAAGTTTGGAATAGAGAAAAAAAAGTCTTGGGGTGAACCAGTGGAATTTTTCCTGGGTGATTGTACTCTGTAACCACCCCAGAGACCTGCAGGCCTAGGGAAGTCATTTAAAGGTAGTCCTTTAAGGGTGGACACTGTCACTTAGATTAATCTCACCTTACTTTAGAGCTCAAAGCATCTAGATATCGAATCATAAGTCAGTTATTATTGGCACCTGCTTTAGTTGATAAACACAGACACCTTCAGCGCATCTCTGTCTCTAACCTTGGGATGAAACTAATTTGAGGATGCTTGTTTCTCTCTAGTGATTGTAATAGGAACCTGAGACTCAGGGCATGTGAATGCCACCTTGCTCACCTTGCCTGAGACTCTTTTGTGAAAAAAAATGGAATTATTATAGCTTTTTCCCTCAGTAAAAGATTAACAAAGAGATTGAAATAAGGAGGTAAAAAGAACAAGGGTAAGGAAGCAAGTAAGCAAGAAGAGTAAATTATTTATCAAACAGCTGTATATCAAATGATTCCTGTCCATTCCATGTGCTGCAAAGTTGACTTTTGCAGCTGTAATCCTCTTTGGGTTTTGACTATATAAATAAACCTGTATAAAGTAAATATAAAATTATCTGGACAAAATTAGTCATAAGTTTTTCCTTTTTTAATCCTCTCAGTCTTGCAAAAATAATCTGCTAGCAACATATCTACATACTGTACAAGGTGAATTGCTTTGTTTATGATTCAAAGCTATTTATACAGTCATCTCTTTTTTCTTTTTTTCCCTAACATGGCTCTTATTTCATGAAGACCATCCCAGTGGTCCAACTTTGCTTTGTGGTAAATCTCACAGGTAAGTGGGCTAAAATTTAGACTATTTTCTGTCTTTCAGGAAGTGATCTTCATAACTGATTAAATAGTGGAAGGAAATTAGAAACAAGGGAGAAGGAAGGATCCAGTAAATTAGGTGATTACAGGGCTCAGTATATGCAAGGTGTAGGCTCATATTTCTGCTTTGAATCTGTTGGAGCAGAAGTCTGAATCTAGAGCTGCCAAGTGCAGAGGTGTGTCTTCTCTCATTTGGGTTTCTTCCACATGAGACTTGAGTCTATTTTCTTCAGATGCAGCTTGAAAACAGTTGTTAAAAAATAATTTACAGTAAGAAGACATTCTTGATTTGCAGCTAGATGAGAAAGTCATTCTTTATGAAGTACAGTGTCTGATCAACACCGTGTAGATAGCAAAGGTTTTAAGAAAAATCATCCCAGTTAAACTTCTTTGTCAATTTCTGTCCAGTCTTCTTGTCAATCAGACAGGGTTGGTTTTTTTCACCCAGCCAATCTCCTGATTATGTTTTACCAGTGCAGCAATGCACATTTTAAACATAACCTGTGACAGAATCCTACTGAGTGAACAAAAAAAAAAAAAAGAGAAATTTATGTTAACAGCACTGCAGATATCAGAAGAATGTTATTCTTACTGCATTGTTTAGGCAGATATGCAGTTCAGTAATGCCTTCCTCTTCCCACCCGCGCTTTCTTGGAACCAAGTCACAATTCCTATTGGGCTTCAGATTTCAATTCTCTGCACTACGGAATTACATGGTTTTTCTGCACAGTGTGTTTTCAATATGAAACAGAGTATATTTTTGCTCTGTGAAACTTCCAAATTCTGTCTCCATGCTGGAGGAGTAATTTTGCATTGTGTTCGTGGTTGAATGCCTGAGAAAAACCGTATTCCTAGCTGAGAACTAGATTGCAAGGAAGCTAATCCTTTTATGTATGTATGTTCCTGCTTGCTCATTTCGGACATAGCGAGTATTGTTAAGAATCTTGGCATTGCTCTTTGCCTTGACTTTCCATGCATATCCATGTGCCAAATGTCATCAGAGAGTTTTTTTCCAGCTGTGTATTTTTCTCATATATTGATTGAACATAATAACAATGTGCTCATAATGTGGGGTAGTGGAGTTTGGGCATTGTGGCTTCAGAAGCCCATCATGGCATTTTTCAGTATGGATTTGAAAGAACCTTTTATTGCCTCTCTCTTCATCCTCAACTGGCCTCTTTTCCTTATAATCACACCACGAAGAGTAAGGTCAGCAAAAACATATGAGAAAGGTTTAACAAATGGGTTCTTTGAGAATATATTCCGGGCTATAAATATGTGAAATATTTTTTGTTGTGAGTGTGCTGCAGTGCTGGAGCCCAACTGCTTTTGTTGAAGTCTGGACATAAATGCTAATATTTTTCTTAATATTTTGCAAGAGTCCATTGTCCAAATGCATTGTCCAAATAAGCCACAGGAGATATTAATGTGCAATCTGGTGAATTTTAGCATATATCTAGCATGCTAATATAGTATTTTAGCATGCATACTCATATGTTTTCAGAAACTAAGCTTTCTTCTGTAGAGGAAAAAAGAGAAAATGAGACAGTATTATGGATAAAGGATTTCTTTTAAAACAGAAACTTGGGAATATAACCAGATATAAAACAATGACTGTGGCTCAAAACTAGTCACTGATTTTTTTTCCTAAATATCACACATAGGTTATTTATTGTCTCCTCTACAGCTGGTCAGGGTTGTGATTTTCAGCCTGTGAAAACCATTACAGCAAGATTTTCTTTTTTGTAAGACCTAGCTCTCAATTAAAATCTATCTGATATGTTTGTGTGAGGAGTGACAAGTGCAGGAACTAAATGAATGAAAGATGAAAATTTTTCTTTTTATCAATTTGTAAATATGTCAAAATAATCTTGAAAGCTTGAACATAGTTATGGTCAAAAAAGATTTCTTCTGCTAATACATGAAACTAATATTTTCTCTTTTATTTTTCTTCTACGACTAATATGAAATATGATTCTGAAGTTTCATTCTGAAATTTTTCTTCTGCTTTTGACCTGCTAACCCTTACTGATGAGAGATGTTTAAGCACATTTTTACCAAAATAAATGTGACTTGAAACACCTTGCTATAAGGCAAGAAACAAAATTTCTTGCAAACTTGTATCTAAAACTGGGGTTGTAGGACATACAAATCTACTATCTAACCCCTCATTTTTAGTGAAAGTAACAATGAAATAATGTATATTTTTAGTGTTATAAAACTCAGATTTGTATTATGTCTTGCATTATGCCTTAATCACACTGTAAAATTTCTCCTGTTTATCCCTATAGAAAAACAAATTCTTAAAACGTAACTTCCAGGTAGTTTAGATTTCAGGATATTGACATATGGTCAATTCTTCATTTGGTCTTTTACTTTCATGTTTATTTTTTCTCCCCCTATTGATTTATATGTGATTTCAATCTGGAAATTGTCTCATGTGAAGTTCCAGCTACTGGGTTTTGTTCTGCCTTTCTTCTCTAAATAAAAAGAACTGGATTTTCAAATTTAAAGAATACCCGGCATTTAAAGAATAATGAAAGAATAATTAAGGTTATCACAGAATCATAGAATATTCTGAGTTAGAAAGGACCCTCTTGGGTCATCAAAGTCCAACTTCTGGCCTGGCACAGGACCAAAATGTGGATCACACCATGTGCCCGAGAGCATTGTCCAAACGCCTCCTGGACTCTGCCAGGCTGCTGCTGTGACCACTTCCCTGAGGAGTGCCAGTTCCAGTGTTCCAGTGCCCAGCCACCCTCTGGGTGAACATTTTCCTGGGATCCAACCTAAACCTGCCCTGACACAACTTCAGGCCACTCCCTCAGGTCCTGTCACTGGTCACAATAGAGAAGAGATCAGTGCCTGCCCCTCCTCTTCCCCTCACAAGGAAATTGTAACTGCAATGAGGTCTCCCCTCAGTCTCCTCCAGGCTGAACAGACTGAATGACTTCAGTCACTCCTCACACAGCTTTGCTTCAAGGCCCTTCACCATCTTTGTAGCCCTCCTTTGGACATTCTCTCATAGCTTAATGTTTTTCTTATACTGTAGCGTCCAAAACTGCACACAGGACTTGAGGTGAGGCTGCACCAGCCAAGAGTAGAGCAGATCATCTTTCATCCCTTCTGAGAAATGGAGACTAAATTCTTGAATAAATCCTCTTCAGACTTTTCTGAAACCTCCTACTGTTTCCTTATAGTCCTATAGATAAGTTGAAGCCCAGGAATTGATAAATATTTGTTCATAAGCTTTGTTTTGCTTTCCATGATAAAATAAATCCTCAAATTTGTTCATGATGTCACTTCCATAGTTCAAATCATCTCACTGTCTCCTGGTGTATTGGTTTCCAATATACCTAACATATACCTTTTTTTAATACCAGAAACTGAAATCAGAAATCCCAAATATATTAGGGAATTATACTGCATTTATGCAGTTGTCTGTGTCAACCAAACTGTAATCTCCATCAAATAATGGAATCCCTTTTGTTCTCATATATTGCCTTCCATAAAAATACATTGATGTAAAATCATAAATATTGTATAACTGTGAATTAATTCTTGCTCAATTCTATCCACATATGTTTTCATTATTTAGCCCAGAATTAGATTCAGGCCAGCTAGCTTATGCTTATCCAGGTCATTTAATTTGCCCTTTTAAATATTGCCCCAACCTTTTCACTTACGATTTCTCTGCTATTCAAAGATGTGTCAAAAACTAGCAAGGCTAGGAGTTGTTTTTCTGCCTCTTTCAGGATTCTTGATTGCAGGATTAAATGGACAGACTTAGATTTAATCCTGCAGCCAAGTGTTCCTGCAGTGATATGCTCTCTAAGTGCTTTCAACTTTGCTCCAAACCCCAAATGTGGTTATTGCCCTTTTGTTTTTTCTTCCTTACTAACAGCTAGTGGAAAACATTTTTGAACAGCTACCAATCTAACTGAGAAAATGTAGCAGGTGGATGCAGACAGTCAGACAGAGGCAGAACACAGGGAAACCACTTTTGGTCACCAGGGGAGAGGGTGATCTCGGCACATGGGGCTGCTGAATCACTGCCAGTCTCTGGCAGGCATCACAGCAAAGGAGTATTTTAAGATGGATTTGAAGGACAGCAAGTAACTAAAGGAATCTGGGTTCCTGACTAAGCATTTGGTTTGTGGTATAACATGAAAGAAATCCAAATTTGGACATGGAAGGGGCAAAACCAGTCCTTTTCACCTCTTCACCAAATTGTGGATAACATCATTTTTGTTGAATCACTTAGCAACATGCTGGCTGACAAGTTTTTTAGAGTTTTTTGGTTTGCTTGTTTTGGTTTTGTTTTTTTTTTTTTTCTTTTTTTTTTTTTTTAAATAAGTTTAAACCTCCTTTTGTTCAATTAGCATTTTTCAAGTGGAGCTGAGTTAGTTGAAGCAGATGGTTTATCTTTTTTGGTAGTGCTTCTAGTTGGACAAATGAGACTTATTTCTACATCTTCCTTTCTATTGCAGTGCCTACAAAGTCATTCCACATTTTACGCACCGTGTTTTGACTTATTTAATGCAGGCGTACTTTCCCTGCAGTAAACATGATTACCCAAATACTTTAACTAGAGAGCTTCTGCTTTCCTCTCTGGTATAATTAGTCACACTGCACTCACACTGCATTTAAAGGGGGGAAAAATCCACACATGGAGCATCTTGCAAATGTGCCTATAATCCCATACAGCTGCTTTCTTCACTTTATTCTTTTTTGACTGCTTATAGAACAAAATTGCTGCAGCTGGGCAGAAAACTGAGCAAAGTTGCAAAGGCACCTCTCCTTTCTTTTCTTTGTGGAATCCACCCATTCAGGTGTCGAGGGATAGCTCTTGATTAGCAATTGCTTAACATGGGGCTAAGTTTTCTTGGATTCTAGCATTGAATAACTTGGCAGGATTTCTATTAGGTTTGAATTTCAAAGCCAAAAGAGTGATCTGAGATCGCATACTGGCAGTTCCACAGTGGTAATTTCCATGTTAAAAGAATACTTATCACCAGCACCACAGCGAAAGAGGCAGCTTTACACAGAAAGGGCCTCTTGTGAAATTAATTTGGTGTTTAGTTTATTAAGAAGCCGATTCCAAATATGCATTTTTTAGTTTCTTGTAAAGAAAACTCTTTCTAATTCTGCTGATATTTTGCAGGCAAAGATTTGGTTACAATTTAAGAAGATTTAAAAAATGTTTACAAAATTCTGCTGAACCCGTTTTTCATTTATGTGGCCAGCATGCTTTCCAATTCCTGCTTGCTAGAAATAGAGCAGGAGATGGAAAAGGGAATGATCAGTGTAGATTCAGTAAGATATTGGCCATATCAGTTTGGCTACTCTAACTTCAGTAGAGAACTTGTTTGACAGATTATTGATGGATTTACCATTAGTAAGCTTAAAAGAATTACTTTCTTGGCAAAAGAAATTTTAGATAAGGAAGGAAAGGTGCATTTGTTAAGAAAAGATCTCCAGAAGTTTATCCAGGTCTGTTGCATGTAGTATAAAAGTAGAAACCTAATATAGGTCAGCTAGTCTCTACTTATTTCTGTCTATTAACTGTAAATGAACTTTGGGCAACTTGTTCAGATGTAGTCATCCAAAGTCAACTGAGATTAATTCCACTCTTTTGTGTTTGTTTCATTCTAACACTTACTTGCTATGTTGCCTTGAAGAGTCACAGCCACTCAATGTCTTGTCTGTTTGGACAGAGACCTCTTCTGACACACGGCAATCTTGTCCCACATGCTGGTACAGCTCAGACCCTACAGAAGAAATAGGAGACCTTATCTTTCTTGAAGAGTTAATGTGCCCTAAGGAAGCAGCAATCAGCAGACATTAACTTGTGATCACAAGCACAGGAGCTGTATCTTCGGTGGACGGGTGAGAGAAAGGGTAAAAGCTTCATGGAGAGCTCTCCATCTGTTACTAGAATCAGCAAGGGGACAGAGCAGAAAACATGCTAACACAGAATGCTCTCTAAGCAACATTTATTCTATGTATAAAAAAGGAAAAAGCTAAAAAGCATCATACCTGGTTTATATCAGTCCTTCTTCAATCTCCAAAAATAAAAAATGCATATCTGACTGTATTTTTCCATACATATCTAATTCCTCATTGCCCAGTTAAAAACAGACCACCTTCTAGAATAGTAGACATTATTGCAACATGTGTACTAGAGTCTTTTCATCTCTGAGGCGAATGTTAGTACAAAAAAGCAATATGCTGGGCAAAATATGCAGGAAGATAAATAGCTCTTCATTTGTTGCAGGAGATAATTTTATTCTGTGAGAAAGGAGCACATGAAATGAAAAAGGAAGAAATGAATGTTTAAAAGCAAAAGGGGAGTGGGATTGGGATTGTCAGTTCAAGAGAAGCAGGATCTGAGAAACAGTCAGTGACTGAATCCTTTGTATTAATAAAGAAGAAAACTTATCAGGTAGATAGATAACTAGATAGATAGATGAGCTTAAGAGTTTCTGATTTTGAGGAAGGAGATTGAAAAGTTTCTGAACTACCTTATTGTCTTTTAAACAAACACTATTTTTCATATATTTTAGAAGATAGTTCAGCTAGAAAAAATGCATAGTTATGGTGCAGATGAATGCTTTTATTTTATACAGTGTTGAAAAAGATAATTGCAAATACATTTAGAAGATAAAGGTTTTATTCATTTAAAAGAACTACACTCAGAACATGGGAAATAATTATTCTGTAAGTACAATTTTATTAGTAGAGTTGTATTAATAGAATTATTATTTTCCTGTCCTGCCTGGTTCACTCTTGTAATCTTTCTCTGTTTATCTATTTTGGAATTTTTTCTTTTAGTTTAAGAAAGGTTTCTGCTCATTCTCTACATTTTCTTCAGAACAGAAAACAATCCAGTAAACATTAGGACTGAACTCTCAACCCAACTCTGTAAAAGTAGAATCATAATTAGGCAAAGTTAGTTTGTCTGCTGCTGTGTGTAAACAAGTTGAATAACTTCATTATTTTCAAGCTTTGCCCCTACATTAGAATAATTCACACTACTTCAGGGAAATGACACCTGCTAATTAACCACAAGCAGACAAAGCACTTTAACAGCCATAATCAGTCATTTTCTCCTGCAGTTTAAAAAAGATTAAAATACCCTCAAAAAAAAAAAAAAAAAAAAAAAAAGAAAAAAAGAAGAAAAGATCAAAACCTTTGTGACAAGATGTTTCCATGAATCATCCTCTTGAGGAAACCTTACTGCTTGAAGTAGGTTCAAATATAATAAGTCACACATCTGTTCAGAATAGGAATTAAGTAAAGTCACATATATGCTCCTTTGTATTTTACCTGTTTGGGACTTAGCTTCACCTAAAAGTAGATATTTAAAGTGGTCAATATGTATAGTTAATATGTATTTATTGAATGACTCATTCTTAAGAGAGGTTTCTATAACAGTGAACCAGTAACTTCCCAAAGTTCCCTCCCTCTCCACTGACAAACCTTGCCTTTGGCATACACATCAGCACTGCAGATGACTGAAGTTAAGTGGTGTGAGTCACAACCCAGTAATCCTGTCCCCAAATAATTTACATTAAACATGCACAAGAGAAAGTATTTGTAAAAGGAAATATTATTCCTATTTTGCAGTGAGAAAATGAAGCACAAAAAATGAATCTCCTACACACAGTTTCACTGTGTGTGATGGAGTCTGTGATGGAATGAGAGACAAATACCAAACTGCTGGTGTCCTGCTTCAGGAACACTGTAATCCTGATTATGCCTTTCCCCCCTCTGCTTTCACATTCTAAGACCCTGCAGAATTGTTTCAACTGTATTTTTAAAAGTTCCTATAAATCCTGATTTCTCAATTCCTTTGCAACAATTTAGACAGTACTTCACATGTCCCAGTGGGCTACAGCACTAACCAAAACTGTGGTGATCTGCTCCAGAACTGATAGAAAAGGTTAAAACAGCAAAACCTTTTTGTTTTTCTCTCATTCACCCAATACCTATGTTGAGAGGGAAGGATCTACTTTCTGGGACATACTAGGAAGAAAACCTGAAGCTAAAAGTGGAAAACATAAGAAAATGGTTTCACAGTAATTGGTAGTAAGAAAACTAAATATAAAGTCACAAAAACCAGATTTTGCAGTCTCAGTTTTACAGTAGTTTGGAGAAAAAAATGATCCCTCGGGAAACGTGCTGAAACAGAAAAAAAATTATGGAAATCCATTTAAGAAACTGAGATTGTGAATGGTATTCACAAAATAAAAGGGGACTCCAAGGACAAAGAAAAAAGCCACAGCCTTTCCAGACATATGCCAAGAGAAGTGAGCATCTTTGATATTTCCATTTCATGAGTAAGAACAAGGTAGACACAATTATAAGGAGATGCTGAACAGGTTGAAGAGCTACACAGTCTTTTCCCCATCCCAATAACTTGGAGCATGTCAGGCAATTCCAGTGTTAGACCTTTCATCCTTTGACCCCACTGTCCATCTCCAGAAATGTACTGATCTGCATCAATATTTTTCTAGGTATCTGCATACCTTTTAACAATCCTCAAGCCAAATTAGTACAGTCTTTATCCAAAAATTTTTATTTTCAAAACCACAGCTACAGCTATTGTCACAAAATTATTATACACTTTGATCAGCTTCTGGAAGAGTTTACGTGCTGTGCTTGCTTGAGATGCCAGGAGACAGGAAGTTTTCACTAATCATTTAAGAAAGGAGCTGGCAGGAAATGTCACTCTTCAGATCAGGTAAAGGATTCCTTGTGGTCTTTGCTTTAAGAAATTCTGATATCTCCACTCGAAGGCTTTGTAATTAGGCATGTGAAACCTCTGTAGGTGAGAGCAGTACATTTCCTTTCCATGGTGAAATTTCACACAGATTGGCTGAGCTCAGTAGTGTTGAGCATGGCTGTGTCGTTATCTTTTCCAGGTGAAGTGATCAATTGCTGCAATTCTAGAGCACTCCAGAGACATGCAAGACAGTACCAAAAAAGCAGCATATGAACTGAAGCCAACAGTGCTGTTCTAGAAACACTGAATGGGATGGCTGGTTATCATTCATGACAGACAGTGACCCAGACTTTTCTTCATGTCTTGCAACCACCATACAGCTACAAGATGACAACTTCTTCCCTGGTCGACTTTCTGTGAAGTCCTGTTGTTGAGGGACAGAGAACTGATCTCCTGGACAGATGTAAGACAGCGATAGCCTGTGCTGTGACACAGTGGCTGATCAGGATTTTGTGGTGTATATCAGTGATGAGTTCTACCTTTTCCCTACCAAAATGTATGCAAAAGTATTCTTAAAGACATTACTTAGTCTGCAAAGTCCAAGTCCTGTGAATTAGGGGACCTCAAGATAACATTAATTTGCCCCTATTTGTAAATGTATTGGAAGTTCCCATGAAAATATAACCTTGCCCAATATTTTAAAGACATGCCAGAAACATGTCTGGGATAAAGACTCTCATATTTGGCATTTCCTAACATTTAATTCATTTAACAATCCGATACAATGCAAGTAACTTTCCTTTACCGTTGTTTTTGTTTTGTGGTTTTGGTTTTTTTATTGTAATTACAGACATGTACATGCATGTGTTTATGCTCATATAAATTTATAATTCTGGGAAAAAGGAGGCAGTGTTTTCAATTCAGTATGAAGAAATGTCTTGCTTAACTTTCTTCCCTGTAATGATTCTTGAAGAAGATAAGTAAAATAAAAAGACTAAAGACCTCATGAACTCTATGCTACACCTGTAATTACAGTACTTAAGGGTTCTTAACCACACTACGGAAGAATAAAAGGAATCTATTCCAACATAAGCACTCTTGGGTACATGCTAAATCTGTTCACTTTTTTCTTAGCCCACCACCTCCCACCAGCTGACCTAGTGAACAAGTCCTTTCTGACTTCAGAAGAATCTACATTTTAGCCATTCCAGCTGGGAACAAGCAAGGTTGTATGTTGCCATGGCAGCAGTCACACTGAGAATGGGATAAGTAGAAAAGGTGGCAAAGGCAGCCAAAAATAACAAGTTATAAAGAAGTGGGATTCTGTTTGTCTGCGGTGAGGTGGATGGGGTTAAGCCCTCCACCTAAGCCCTGATGCTTAGGAGTCCTGGCTATGAGAGTGTTTTAAACTCCAGTTGTCAGCATGGGATCTATGGTGATAGGTTGCTAACTTAGGGGATCACAGGCATTTGACAAGATCTCATTTGTCCAGTCCACAGAGGATGCTCTGTTTCAGTTCACATACCAATTCTCCACTTATTACTTGGCACCATCTAATGCAAGCTGTGTTTCCTCTGTGATCCTCCTTGAGCAATATAAGCTCACTCAATTCCTACAAAGTAGGCATCCTTGAGTAACAAGTATTACTATGTAACAAAAGTTCAGAGTTAGTATTTTCCCCCTTTGGTTTCCTTGAGAGCTCATAAAAAAATTGTTCCAGGTCTGCTTTGATGAAAAGAGTCGAGTCCTTACAGGCAAAATCCTGACAGCTCACAGAATATTCATAGTTTCCATTTTTAATTCTGCACTTCCTGTTGCACGTATTTGCTCTCGAGCCACGCTGTTTAAATGATGAAATACAGCACATTTAAGCAAAAAATAAAAAAGTCTACAGACTTGCAATGAGTACATGCAGCCAAACAAGCAATGCAGCACAAAGCCCACCAAATGGGTTGGGTGAGGGTGGAATCACTGAGGGTCATAGAAAGTTAAAAGAATTGAAGAAAATGTTTGTGACAGTTTGATATAGCCCAGCTGTTTGACATATGACCAACGTAGGATCCAAAGTGTGGTTGGTAAGGTAAATTCAATAAGGAAGTACTATTAATTATCTGTGTTAATTATTATTATTAGTTATTTCCTATTCTATCCTTTTATAAGTGGAGTTTCTGCAGTATCTTCTTCAGAGTGTTATAAGTTTAATGTGCTATATAGGATGGGTGAATGTTGTAGTCATGGAATGGAAATGGCTATACATGTGTTGCAACACATTACTTGTGTGTTCTCTCATATAATCAGAAATGAAATAATCAAGATTTATTTTCCTTATGGTCATGTTAAGAGAGGTTAATTCATTCATACTGTGAGTACTTCCATGTGTGTTCCCCCTTAGCTAAAATGCAGATCACTGTTGCAGGTGACTGAACAGTGGCTACAATGTAAATTATTTAAGGCTTAAAAATGAGATGACATTTGAAATGTGTAATTGTTAATTAAAAAAAAAAAAAAATTTTTTTGATGTTATTTCCGCCTACACGTGTCTAACTTTGTCCATCTACCTTTTTTAATATTTCTTTTTTACCCTAGAGGAACTTTGTCCTCCTCTTCAACTGCCATCTTCATTTAATGATGAAAGGAACAACTAAACATGCAGGTCCAAAGACATAATGAAAAATATAACCCAGGTTCTGCTGCAATAAAGAATAACAATGTATAATGAGGAACAATATATGAACACTCATTTCTCTCAATAGCCCACTTATATCAATCAGATTATTGCAGTGATTAAACAAATAAAAATAAGACCAATATTGTTTTAGAATTAATGTAAAAATTTGGCTTTTAGACCTCTTTTGTGTTAACCTGACCAAACAGTCAGCAATGGATTCCCTGGATTGCTGTGGTCAAACTGGCATGGTTCTTCCAGTGCTCATGGCAGGGACAATGCTTTTCTTGGTGACTATGGAGTCTGTTCTCCCCAGAGCTGTATCACCATTGGGAAAACCTTTTTCTACTTGCTGAGCAGCGCATTTGCTGGCAGAAAGATGAGAATGCACCAGATCAGGAGGTTACTGTGTTTGCCCAAGGAGATCCCACCCACAAAACAGCAGCAGAGCTGACAGGGCCCCACAGTACTCTGAGACTGTAATCCTAATTATCTTAGCATATTGCTTCAAAAATCATTGCAAATATATTATCCATGCAGCAGACTTTAATAAAATATCCACCCTACTCCCCGTGCAAAGAGCACAGGCACTAGAAGGGAGCTGGAGTGCTCCCAGAGAGTCATACTGGAGTGCACCTGCCTTGCAGCTCCCCACAGCCAGAGCTGCTGCAGGTTTGGGGTACAGTTGCTTCACCTGACTCAATGTTTCAGCTGTTTAAACCTCAGCAAGTCATACCTGGAAGTTTTAAGAAAACAAAATTACTTAATTGTAATCAGAAATAAATACTTCTAGACTGCAAGATGAGAAAGGCTGTGAAAAGTAACTTGGGATGAAATCACTTTCCACTGAGAATAAATTTGGCTGCACAGCAGCTGTATGAAGAGCCAGCCAGGTGTTGGGCATGGAACTGTAAGCTGCCCTTTGCAACTTATTATACAATATTATCAAGTTTGTGTAGAATATAAGACTATCTATTATGATTATATATTTTGAATGAGTGCATAAGCTTTCATAGATATATAGTTGCCTCTCATAAGATCTGAACTGAACTTTGGCAGCTGGAATGTGTCCTTTCACATTGCGGTTGTTTCTGAAGAACAATAATTGCTTTATGGTATAGAGAGTCAAGTGCGTGTAGCTTACATATTGATTCAAGTAGTGCTTTACAGAGTCAATATTCAGGTTTACAAGCACATAAGAAAATCACCAAGGTTTTGCAGCCTTTTTGTATCCTTTTTAAATGCTAGGAGTTTTGCAATTTCAGCTTCCCTGCGCACCTAACAGAAATCTGGTAATAATATAGATCTTGTAGTTTCACCTTGAAAGGATAAACTTTTATATACTTGAACAATTAATAGACTATAACATTACATTTAATTATGTACTGTTGAAATAGTACCGTGTTGTAGGACCTAGAATTTTAAATAAATCTTGCAAATACCTTACATTGCTTTTTCAGATTAATTGTGATGAAGATAAAATAGTAATATATATCTGTGACCAAAAAACCCCAAACATAATGGACCAAGAAACATGACAGCTTTTGTGCTCTTTGATGTTGTAGAAAAGACCTCAGAGTCTTGAAAACCAAGCAGTTAACAATTATGGGAATGCAGTCCAAGCCGCTAGAACAATATAAACGAAGCAAGAAAGAGAAAATTCAGCAGTCACTGTCACCCCTTGTAAGGAGATAAAAGTGCAGGAAAGAAGCAATGCTTAAAAAATATATTTGATCAATTTGTTAGAATATTTTTTTGGTCAGGTCTTGCAGGTCTTTGAAAGAAACAGCACATGTCTTTCTCAGGTATTTCTGGGTGCTCTGCTCTGTTGCTGAAGCATTAGCAGACTGACATCAATAACCCAGAATGGATTCAAAATGCTGTTGTATAAACAACCCCTACTCTTGTACATATTGCTCATTCTGCATGCTGGGAATGGAATACAACTCTCCTTTTCTTGAAAAGTGTGTTCTTAACATAAACTAGATGCCTGCTTTTCTGATTTGGAACATCTAAACTCTCACTTCATGAACAGTCATGAGTCAAAAACTGAAGAATATTATTGGCACGTTCTGAGTCATATTGCTATTTTAATAGCTACACATTACACTTGCACAGACTCTCACAGGAGAATGAATTACCTTCAGACAAGAAAAGAAAAAGAAAAATAAAAAGAAAAAGAGGACAGAAAGAAAAAGGAAAAAAACCCCATGGTAGAGGTTTTCCTAATTTTCTAACTCAAACTTTATAAAAAATCCTTCTGAAAATGTATTTTTGATTAATAGTAGTCTTTCTATGGCCATTAAAACAAATGTGTCTAATGAATTTATAAAGGTTACACAGAATTTCATTTGTCTGAATTTACAGTGCTTGGATACCAGGAAAGATCAAGGAATTCATATTGGTTATGTATAATGAGGTAATCTGGCTTTAATGAAAAGCAACAGTTATTAGATAATCAGTTCAGCCTGGTGACTATTGGTCTGTTATTGCAGGACAAGAATAATTAAGGGGCACTTAAGGTATGGAAAAAAATGGCAGCCAGAAACTGATGTGCCTATAGGAGTCTCCAAACGACAGGCATTTAATAGCCCTTTATATGTTACTATAGCAACACACTTTGATAACTCATCTGCCCACACCATTGTAAAACAAGGGGCACAGGGCTCCTCGGAAAGTGCAATCTCCTTTAAGCAGATCTATAAGCATTGCAGATGAACAGAACTCTAAACATTCCTCCATGAATATTCATGAACTAAGTTGTTTTTTGTTGCCTGCCTAGTCAGCAGTCACAAAACACATGGTGTGTGTTGGCAGCATCTTGCCTAGGTAGAGGGCTATGGACTGAGGCAATGGCAGGAACCAGGACCTGTGAGGCTGACTGACATTTCCATCTGTAGCGAAGGCTGGTAATTAACAGGAAGGAGTGTGCCTGCAGCATTGCACCATCTGCTAGGGAAACGGCTCAATAAGAAAGGAGCTGGATATCATCTCAGTGGTGGCTCGATCTGGTTCCGACATGAGGCTGGGCATCTGTTAGCTGAGGAGATAGGCTATTAGGAAATTCGACTGGGAATGAACAACATGGAAAGAGCACTCTGACCTAGCCCATAAAAGCATCTCTTCAGAAATGGTGTCTTTTTATCTTACTTACACAAGTCTTCTGAAAATGGTTTGCTGAGGGACCATTACGGATCTGTTTGAAGTAACACAATGGTTTCAAAAATGCTGCTTAATTCCAACATGAAATTCTTGAAATCAGGATACAGCTGTCATCTTTTGACAATAGAGCTAATTTCAGAATGAGGATATGAGGTTAAATTCCTTCTTCTGTTGTTTGTTTTTTGGGGGCAGGAAAGAAAATTAACTTCTAACTATTGTACAGTTTAACTCTCGGAGCACAGTAAATCTGGGATACTCAAAGGGAAAACGTACAGAGATGAAAGCATAAAACCTTGCCATGTTTTAAAAGCAGGATTGCATAAAACACAACAGTCAGAAAGAACATCAATGTATGTTCTCAGTGTGTATATATACATTTAGAAATATATATGTATATGAGTTTCACAAACTCTTTTCTCTGGTAGGAATTTAAGAAGTTTCTGGTTTGCAGAAAAAGACTTCCAGGATTGAGTTTTGTAATTCAGAGCACTGAAATAGGTTAGTTATTTTTTCTGGGAGACTGACCTATGTACCCAGCTTTGAATTTAAAATATTCTGAGTGTAGATAATATTATTGAAGGCCTGTAAAGCATAATTAAGTACAGTTTTTTTTGGAAATGACAGTTTGATATTTCCCAGACCTCTGATAATGTACAGATTCATCAAAATTTGGGTAAATGTCTCTGTTTTCATCTGCTGACATTCTCAAAATTCTTTTGATGAGGAATGATCTTTCCATCCTTTTCCTCCTTTGCCCACAGTACTGAGAGCATGTGTGCCCATGTGTGTGCAGCAACACACTGTTGACATCATCACTGGCTGGATTACATCAGTGCTCTGGACACACATCAACTTGGGGCTGTGTTTGTGCACTCATGAAGTGCTCAGGCACTGCTGAGTTGCTATAACTTAGCAAGTTGAACAGCCACAGGTGTCACTGTGTGCTTTATTTGCTGTCCATGGCAAGTGCAACACAATGTTTTAAAGCAACTCTCACTGACTGCAGGATAAAGAAATTGCAATTCCACTGCACTTCCGGGCTCTGAAAGGCTGTACAAGAGCTGCAGCTTGACTTCTGATTGCTTGGATGGCAGTAACTTGGTTGTATGTCACAGTCATGAGGGTGACTGTAGTCATCTGCGTGGGTTTTCCAGTCTTTGTCTACATTAGGGCACAGAGGTAGCATTCCAACAGACAGTTCTGGTCTTTCATGGGTCTGATGTGACTTCATGTTGAAATTAATTCTGCTGTCTACCTATTAAATTCCCATATTAAGTGCCATTCTCCTATAGAGCTCATGGGATGCACAAATAATTGCTGAGAAAATGAGTTCACATCAAGAGCCCAGGAAAATAATCTGAATATCCAGTAGAGACAAACTATTTCTGGTTATGGGAGATTTGAACATGGAAAATAAAGATGGTATGTCTCAAAAATATCAGAGGTGTTTTCATAATTGTAGAGATATATCTGACAAAAAAGAACTAAGTTTTGCTTACATTTAGTGTTTAGTTGTTGAGGGCTTTTTCTTTCTTTTTTTTTTGTCTGTTTCTCTACGTAGATTTTAAACTCTCCTCTTTGCAAAAATTATTATGTATTGTTTTCTGGAAACACTGATGAATATTTGGCTTTTCCCCATAATAGGAACCAACTTTCCCCCACAGAGATTATACAGCTGTATTTATATTCCAACAGCATCCCTTTCAAGGGGAAACAGAAACACTTTAGGGTCTACTCTCCTAGGGACTCGGGAACCAGTTATGTGTAAAGCAACTTAATCAAAAATTATTAGCACCCCATATACCTTTGTCAAAGTGTTCTGTGAAAGACTGGAAGGCCATGGTCTAGGTAAGGAAACAGTCAGAACATGCAGGCTTTCTGCTACTATTTCTGTAAATACCTTTTACAGGGAGCTGTGCCAATTAGAGTGCTCAGGAGTTTCTCTGCTCTTACAGAGCTTCCTACTCACAGAACTACAGGCAACAATGCCCTTGTAGTAAAATCAACAGGCAAGAGGAAAAAAAAGGTGAACTCAGGTGCTAATCAAGCAGAAATCACCATTCTCTGTCCTCAGCAATTGAAGGCTGAATTGAAGGCTGATCTACAGCCAGTGAAATGGACAAAGCATTTTTTTTTTTTTTTAATTTCCCAAATATCTATTTTCTTGACAGCAGGTTCCTCACTATTCAGTCAAGGGCAATATGTCTTCAGTCAACAATTTTCCCTTTTTTTCTTTTCTTTGTGTGCGTATGTATGTGTATAACACTGTTCTTAAAGCTCTTTGCAGCTGGTTGTCATCTGAATGACTGCCAATAGCCTCTGAGAGCACTACCCCCTCCAGAACACATCATTTGGCTCCCTGAGATTATTTACTAGTGAAAGCTCTGCATGCACAGAGTCAGTCGGATATGACTCTCAGAGGGAAGAACTGGGTGTGGCATTTTGGGGAATGAGCTGGTAGAGAAGGCAGAAATACTGTTTGGCAACTGAGATGTGCCCTGCTGTTGTCTGAAGCCACATGCATAGGCAGGGTGGCCCAAGAAGGCCCAGAGGAACATGAATTTCTGATCAGCAGAGTCCTGAGACAATGAGTAGTTTAACTAAAACACAGTATAGCCTTTCGGGAAGAGGATTTTCTTGGAGATGGGGGAATAGAGAGAACAGTGGTAGTGGAAACAGAATGGTGCAAATCTTTTTTAAATCCACGGAAGGGTTAATTGATTTCATTGGGCTTTCTCCTAGGTCTGAAATGTTTACCTTGACATGAAAATTATTTTAAATATACAGCTATAATTGTTTAGTTTGATATTAATTGAGAGTAAGTGGATTCAATCCCAGAAGGTTTCAGCAAAGCACTAAGTAAGAATCCATTTAGGTACCACTGCTGTGAGTCTGAGATTCAGCACTGAGCTATTAAGCCCACACACTCATTCACACACAGTCCCAACATCCAGCCCCTATCAGCAAACACAGTGTCTGACTCTGTCCAGAGAGATGGACCCAAAAGCTTTGAGTCCTGACATCCTCTTTAGTGCAAAGCTTGAAAGCATTCTTCCAGGGAAAGATTCAGAGGTAACTTTCAAAGGCCAAAATGACAATTTGCACTTCCCTGAACTGAAGTAGGAGCCATCTAAATACAGCAGCTGGTAGCACATTCAGTTAATACAATAGAAAAAGAAGGTATTATTCATTATTTAAATTGCCTTTGCATATTAAATCCTTTCAAACTTATCCAGGGATGCTGAATCAACAGGACAAATGAGAATTTTGTTAAGTCATTAATTCTATGATATAAATATTAAGAACTGGATCTGTTATCAGATGACATTGCCTGAAAGGGTTAAACACTTCTGTTTGCCCAGTATACAAGCTCTGTTTTTCTAAAATCTTTCAGAAAATAGTGTGTTTAACCCAAAGGAAGGGATGGGAGGAAACTTTGTGTGGTACAGATTTGAGCTCCACATGAAAACTCATGGCAGAATGACAAACAGGTACAATTTCCCCAGGTTCGAGCTGCACAGACAGGATGGGCACACATCCAAGACCAGGGGCTTTTCTTAAAACTCCGAAGACTGAATTCTTCTTAAGCAGAATAAAACCTTCTGAACTGTCCTTCCAAAAGCCTCCGTGCAGTTTGGCAGGGTGTCGCGGGCAGGGCCGTGCCGGAGGAGAGCCGCGGGGGCACGGGGAGGAGGGAGGCAGGCGGCATGGCAGGATGCTGCGGGGCTGCGATGCATTGGCAGAGCTGCGTGGGGAGAGCTCGCACAGCACCTGCCCGCATGCTGGCTGGCTCTAGCCAGTGTCATTAGCCATTCATTCCACAAGCATTAAAATCAGCCATAAAATGATAAATTAAAAAAAAAAAAAATGTAAGAAGGAAACCACAATGTAACAGAACAGTGAAGAAAAAGGATGGTATTGTGCAAAACTTTAAAATACTTTAACTTCAGTGCTGAAGTCCAGCCCCTGCAGATGCAGAGAAACAGGTTATGTGCATAAAGGCATTTAACTGTACAGAGAAGATATCCATATATGTACAAAGCTTCCTGTACTAAAGAGGATGAAAAGGGGAGGAAATAGAAGCTGAAGGTTTACTGTATAGTGGGGACAAAATGCTCAAAGGCCACTGCATTTGGAACACGCTGAAGTCAGTGTGATTCTCAATATCCATAATGAAGAAGAGAGGGGGTTTTTTGGATTTGTTGTTTTTTTTTGTTGGGTTTGTTTTTTTTTTTTTTTTGCTTGCCTCAGTCATAGTACTAATTATTTAGTGGTCTTTCAAACCTTTTGTAATCTCAACTTGAGAAAGCACTGAAAGATATTAATTCTTAGCCATGTGTCTCATAAATGAAGGCCATTCTGCTATACTTAATGACAAGGCTGAGGCAGCAAGATGTCATTTGCTTTTTTCTCGGTTTTTAAATTGCTTTCTAAATGAACTACAGCTGTGAGGGCCAGGTGCTGTGATCCCTTTAGAAAGATCAGGAAATGATGAAATCCAAAATTTCAAAGTGTGATGGATGTCAGCTCCCGATTTGGTGTGTGTGTGAGGTCACCCCCATGCACCTGGTGCTATCTCCACAGCAGAATCACTTTATTGTGGAAAAAAAGAAAAAAAGATGCACATGTCGAGTGTAAGAGTAACAATATGAGATGCAGTTTATAATTATCCCTTTGTTTTCTCCTCGTCGAGATGGAAATGACGGATATACAGTGTGTGTGATTCTTGTTCTAGGTGCTGCAGAGTATATTAAAACAAGTTTTGAGTAAAATAACCAACATGGCTGGATGGTGAGATGAGCAGCCACCACACAGGGAATGCTATGTTAGAAAAATAAGAGCTTGCTGACTAACTTTACTTAATTAGAAATTGTAGCTGCAAGGTCAAGAACTCTATTAGCTAAATTTTATTTTATAGAATATGGGCTTAGGAGGTGACTGAGATGCACTATAGAAAACAATGTTTTTGTTGCAGCTACTCCAAGCTTTTTATCTGACTCTACAATAATTCAAGCAGATTGATTGAAACCTTTTAAAGTGCACTATTGAAATACTATTACTGTCTTAATTGGAGAGAAAGCTTAATCCTAGAAAATCAGCCCCAGCAAGAGGGACGTTCTGTCAGGAAAGTGCACACAAACCATGGACACCAAAAGCCAGAGTCCTGCCCTCTGGTACCCTCATTTGACATGTCACTGTGTTGCAGCAGCCACTGCAGATTTTGGGGTATTTGCAGACACTGCCAACTCCTTCCCCCTTTGTCCTTCTTTTTGTGCATTGGCCAAATTTCTCCTCTGAACCAGCACAAAGACTTATTCACACTGGCAATGCACCAAAACTATCTAGTCCACAATACACGAGATGTGTCAAATTCAGCCTCTGAACTGTGCAACTACAGCACAAATCAAACTATTCAGAGGCTGTATTCTCCATTCTGTAATGGCATGACATCTTGTGCTCAGTTTTAGTAGCAGAGAATTAAAAAATAAAATAGCTCTATCCCAAATTTTCCAGGGATGGGGATGCTTTTGCTGCAGATTAATCCTTCCAAAAATGCAGTTATAGATTAAACACATCTAATTGCTGGACTCTATTAGATGCTCATCCACCATTCTCAAAACTCCTGCGTTGTCAAGCTGGATTAGAGACTTTTCATGAGCAGGATTTTGACTTCCAGTACATTGGCATTCTTAGGCAAAGCATTGTCAAATCAATGAGCAGGAATGTGAAGGAAAAATTAAATTACTGAGTGTAAATGAAAACTTCAGAGCAGGATCACCAGATCTTTGAAATGAATGATGAAGATGTTTTCTTCACAAAATGCTGTATTTATTACCTGTGGTGAAAATTCTTGGTTTGTTAGGAACTTTTCTATGTTGATTACAGTAACATCACAGCATGTCAAAGCATTGTCTGCAAAACTCCAACTCAGATAAGCAGTATTAGGCCTAAATGAAGCACATTTAGTTACTTGTCTGCATTTTGTAAAAAGGAAAATTTTTGAAACATCTACATTAGAAATCACATTTACACTTGCTGAGAAACTGAACATTCTCTTTTTTGCCTGATCCCACCAGTTTTTTATTATTTCAAATTGAGTGATCGTCAAAAGAATTTCATATCACCTATCTCCTCAAAGATTTCAAAGAATCTATTGCTGTGAACAAAGAACTACATGGTGATCTTCAGACTAAAGGACAGACAAGGGATTGGTCCTAAGTAAGAAACAGTGAGTTATGGGTACAAATCTCTGAATTCCTGATATGGAGGTTATAAATTTATGATTTTATTAATTCCATGAAAGTTTTAGATCCAGACTATCTTCAAGACCTTCAGATTTAAGAAGACATCATTTGGCCACTGAGATGGAGGACAGGCCATGGTCTCAGATGTCTGCTCAGTTAGGAAGGAAATTTTCTTTAATAATTTTTTTGGTGCTGGGATCAGAGACACAAAGAGTGCGTGAGGTTGTATGTCAGAGCAGTTGCACTATGCCCCCACCCAGATGATTTTTTCAGGCATTTGGTTCCAGAAAAAAGGATCCTTTACATTGATTCAACTGTTCAAATACTCCAAGAAGAAGACATTAATGTCTCATTTCATGGCAAAACACACTTTTAAAAGACAATAGTGCTATGCATAGGAATGTTTAAAAAGGCATGAGTAGCATTTAAGAATGCTCATAAATAAATGAGAAAGATATTAAAAATTTCAAGCATATTTCCACTAAAATTTTCGCAATAGGTTTTGTGGAGTGTTCCCTTTGACCATGAGCTGTAACTCCTTGCTAATGCATTATTAAGTATTGGCAGGTTCTGGGCTGCTATCCACTGGATTCTGGTCTTACAAAGTGTTTTAAAAGAAAAGACAAAGACAGGCAGAAACAGACACTGAACAAAATCCCCGGTTTGAGATGCTTCTGGGTCATGGGGCTGTCAGTGTTACAAAACTCACTGCACTGGAGACCAGTTTTGGAGATGTGTTTTTATCTGTATCAAAGTCTATATCAAAACTCCAGATTGAGATTTCATGTGTCAGAAATCCAGATCCAAAGTCTGTGGTTTGAACCTATTTCTGGTTTTCTGTTGCTTCAGTTTCCAGGAGACACTGGGAGAAAATAAACTCAGAGATACCTTGTGTAATGATAAACTAATTAAAATTTTAAAAAAGGAAGGAGAAAGTAGAACTCCACCACCCTTCAGTCTGATTGGAGCAAATCAATTGTTAACCCCTGGGGAACCACTAATTTTTCCAACACAGCTGCAACAAAGCAGCTTTATCCATCCTCTTGCTTCTATTATTTAACAGCTTTATTATAGTTAAAATGAAGGAATTTCCAATGGTAAAAATTTCTTTAAAATTACCTCTATTAAATAATTTCAGCTATTTACTTTTCATTGTTAAAGTATTTTTGTCATATTCCATTGTCATACAGCTTGATGTAGAGGAGAGAAGAATCTTTTGTAGACAGGTTTGGATATATGGTTCCACAGATCAGCTATTTGTTAATTTTATGCAGGCTGTCTCCAGTTTCTGCATCTCACAGTTTGGGCACAACAGGAGGTGACACTGTTAACTGTTACTCTTTTCACTTACTTTTTTTCCCCCTAGCTGAACATAAACATATCATTACACAGTTACACTACACTATATTTAGAGTTGATTTTTAACTATCTATTAGATAAAAAGATTTGAGCTGAGCTAAAATACCTGGAATGAACTAGGAAGGTCTAACAGAAAGGCACTACCCACAGAAATTCTGGTGCAAGTAAGGTATTTCAATCATTCCATCTATTTCATTTGCTTCTGAGACTTCTCTGATATGCCTGGAAAAACTGGTATTGGGTCACTGCTGAGGGCTCCCTATGTGGCAAAGGAACTCAGGCATCAATAGCAAGTTCCAGAGTCTTTTTTTCCTCCCTGATGCCATGGACTAGGTCTAAATTGTGAAATCTCTGAATGCTTTCTAAGTCTGACTTGGCATCCTGGAAGTATCAGAAGGGCATCTGGGTCTGCTTCTTGCATTTGTCTCTCCAACTTCTGGCTCCTTACAGAGAAAATACGTGTCTCAGACCAGCAGGGAGGCTTTAGATAATCCAGCAGATTCCCCAGCTGTAATATTCATGGGATGAGACTGAAGTCCATGCTGTGGAGCACAGTGGTTCCACTGCATAATGCAACCTGGTTGCCTAAGTTCCTTCAAATATGTCTAAATATAGTCATTAAAATCTTGGTGAGATTAAGTTATTGCTACTTTCACCCTGGCAAAAGACTTGCCAGATACCAGGTCCCACAGAACAGGGTGCTCTGAACACCAGTATTTCCTCACAGCCTCACTATGGGCTTGTATGATAGAAAGAGGTGTAAGGAAGATGTGTTCATCCACCCCCCATTTGACAAATAAGTTAAAGAATTCACCTAGAAAGCGAATTTTTTACACATTTAATTTGAACACAATCTGAAACACAGATTCAATTGTCAGTCATCAGCATCTGAGCTGCATGTTTATGAATCAGACTGGTCTATTCTTCACATGGATCTCTACCTCTGTATCCTGCAGGAATTTCTTTGCTTTTTAAAATTATAGGATACACTGAAGTTGACACCTGAACATACCAATTCAGTAACTTCTAGTATAAAGATCTATTCTGTTTGTTTTCTTTTCAAGAGGAAAAGATGTACCTGGTAAGTCATCTAGCTCTGAATGGCTGAAAGTGTTAAAATATAATGCATGTGCTCAAACAGCTCTCTGTGCTCTTCCATATTTAGATGCAATATTTACAATAAGAAATGTGCATACAGCACTTAAAAATGTAGCATTTGCCAGCAGTTCCAATATCTCTGTGAATATGATAGCTTTCCCCTGTATTCCAAATGAGAAGTATTACACTTTTTATCATTGTGTGATAGCTGGTAAGAGACTGGTTATTCAATGACTTATCCTTGCCTGCAATTCTCTGTTTACCCCTTGGGAAGGGAAACCAATTTTTTAATATACTTAGCAAATTTATTTTGTCGGTGGCTTGTTTCTTAGAGTGCAGAGGTTTTCTACATAAAACCTGAAAGCTATAAATAACTACATGGACCAAAGTAATCTCTAAAGTAATTGCATTAATTCAAATGAGGTCAGTTGAAGTATTAATTGGACTCTGTGATGCTTCAGTAATGTATCAGACAAGTTCAAAAGGCAAGTCAAACACCCAGGATTGAATATCTTTCTCAGGGAAACAAAGACTAAATGGGCAAGCACCTATCCTGATGGTATAGTAACAGTTCTTCTTATGTATTTGAGTTGTTATATACTGTTTTCTGCATATTTGGTCTTAAATGCAGCATGGAAAGGAAGTGCTACAAACATTGCCTGTCTTAGACATCTGTGCTCCAATCAGAGTCAAAGTATCTGAGCATCCTTACACTAATGCTTGGACACCCTGAGGGAAAAAAAACAAAAAAAAAGAAGGCAGGCATTTCCTTCTTATACACAGATAAAATGGTGCCTATTTTTAAGAATGAGTTTAAGAATTGTTCCGCTTGTGGAAATGAACATCAAATTTCAAGTCATTACTTGCATTTTAATTTCAATGCTCAGTGCTGCTTCACCAGTGTACAGCCTTCAGTGAGTGGTGCTGTCTCCATTCTAACATAATAACTAGTAAGATATAGCTTTGGACTGCATCTGTATTATGGCATTGGTTTGTTTGGTTATTCTTTAAGGCAGAACTCTTCCATTATTTGAGTCATGGGCCACAAATGAAGGATTGTGCACTGTGTACGGGGACAAATCTTTGTACTGTGAGCCAAGTTCTTGATGCAAAAAACATCACCAAATCATTGCCTGATCTTTGTGGGAAAAGAAAAGGATGTCTGGATGCATGGCTGGCTGACTGGCTGGGTAAGGAATGGACTAACACATTACTGATTTTCTCCTACTATACTGAACATGAAATCAGTACTTAAAGGTCTTCTGGTCTTCTAGACCATTTTTCTTCTTATTTCTTTCTATTGAATCAAAGCAATGGAAAACTCTTGAAAGAAAGAAAATAAATATTTACATCAGATTTATCTGTTTTGAAGAATGAACATGCAAATGAAGAGATAGAGAACCATAACGTCTGATTACACCCTAGTAAGTGTTCTCTACTACCACCCTGAGAGGAAGCCTGTTTGACATGTAAAGTCTACAGCAAAGAGCTAGTTGGCTCCTAATAGTAATGACGGTGTTATGCAGATACAGTGAAATGCAAATACTAACTTAAACCATCAGATTTTGAGAATAACAGTTGCAGGTCCCATGGATAGTAGATTCTAGTAGGCAGAGTAATATTTCTGGTCAATGTTTTATTTATTACTGGGCGAAACCCACAAACTTTCAAAGTATTACTAATTGCATTCGTACCTTGAATGCTGGCATATCATGTTCAAGCAGAGACATCCTCAGGGAACATACATCTGATTTGTAGAACTCTTTTGCATGATCAGAAAGCTTGATAATAAAGATTAATATGTTTCATTTTGGCACAGAAACATTGCTGAGCAGAGAGTGGGATGTATATCCCACTGTACATTGGCATAAAAGCTGCTATCCTGCAGGCTCCCATCATATCCCACTTTCAACAGTGGTAGCAGGATCCATAGATGTAAAAATAATTGAGGTATGACTTCTGTCTCTGAGCCTGGATTTTTTAAAACATCTCACATGTTTTGGAAGTAAAGAAGAACCTAGTAGGGGAGGAGAATGTAAGATTTATCAGCTCAGATTTCTAAAAAACAAGTCATATTAGTCATCCTGAATACCTTAGTATCAGCAGATGCTCCATTGTTTCCCATCACAAATTTTGGAAGCACCACCTCTAGAAACTTTCAAGAATCTCTTTTCTGTGTTGAAGCAATTTTAAAAACACGACATGCATTTCTGTTTTGCTGCAGCAGTTATTTGCCCTAAATCCACACCTCCCACAATACTGGTGTTATTGCTACCTGAAGTCCACATGTTGAAAGTTCTGTGTATACCCATGAAATACAATGTCAAATGACAAGCAGAATTCGGTATTAGGAAAATTTTGACAGAAACCATAGAGGAGACACTGTGTTGCAGGACAAATGAAAATGTTATGGCAATGCATAATTCATCGTCCAACAAGCTTCCTCTTCAATTATTATGCTACTATGGAAAAAACCCCAAAACACGCTAGCTAAAATAGTCCAAGACACTATAGACATTATTGTAGTGTACATAGTATGTACACTGCTGAAACTTTGTGTTCAGTGATTGCCTTCTTTATAAACAGAGATTTTAAATGGAGTTAGGCATGGAATGAAAAATAATCTATGGCCAATTTAGCCACTCAGGCAGGGCTAGAAATCTCCTGTTTCAGGCTGCAGTGGGAGATAACTTGCCACAGTATGAGCTGATTGGAACTCTGCAAAGTCTCTGCTTCAGTGACTCCTGGAAGAGACAAAAGCTGTGTGCAAATTCAGAGGGGAGCACAAAGCAGACAAAAGGGAAGGGAGAAGAGAACAAAAAGGCACTCGCCAGCAGAAACAGACTGGAATTTAATAGGGGATTGTTTTCTTCTCACTTTTCAAAAGGAATCTTGCAATTTGTGTTAGGTACTTTAAAATCCAGCTACTCTCTCAATAGTAGAACTCAGGTGGTGGAGGACCAGCAGTCCCTGTATGCATCTAAGCTGACTGCAGAGCTCTGAAACAATGGAATATATATTAATACAAAAGTCAAATCACTGTGTGCTACTGTGGAACATGGCAGGACTGTTTTCATGGGTTTTGACACCAAAGACGAGTTTATATGAGGCATTTGTTGCTTAAACAAACATCCAGAAAACTGTTTTGAAGTATTTTATTAAACAAGTAAGCAGACAGCTCAATCCAAAACTCATGCTGCATTCTGCTGACCCTGAAGAAATGACAGAGTAGCCCTTCCCCAAAATGCAAGCTTTGCTGCCTGCCTACCAGCACCTTGCAGGACACAGCAGAGGCAGGAATGATCTGAAAAGAAAACAAATTTTAAGCAGAAACTCAATTATTTTAGGATGCATCTGGGACTGGGATGTCTCAGCTGAGAATAACATGCAGGTATGTGCATATGTACACTGTATGTGAAATTTTTATTTCTAAGGTGCCATAATGTATCTTCCATGTTCACAAAACATCTAACATCTGCCCAGTGTTTGGAGCTACAACTCTTTGCATCAGTAAATAACAAAACCAAACTTGTGCAAATGAAGAAAACAGGAGAGAAAGACAGAGCATGACAATTTCTTTACATTTTTTATCCATTTTATATGATACTTACTTCAAGTAGATTCACTTGCTATGAATATATAAGGAAATTGCTGATCCAAAAGCTGATTGTTACCACAGTGAAAAAAATGAAAAGGCCTCAAAACCAAAAAAGTGAGGGTTTGCCATCTTAAAGATGGTTTGCTTCTTTTATGGCAATATAGGTTAATTGTGCTTTTTATAGTACTCTTCTGCACTCTTCTGCAAGTTTTTAGTAGATCTGTAACTCTGATAATAGCTTGTCAATTTAATGTGTATTGAGAAATATAACGTTGCAAATTTATATATATAAAAATATATAAATATATTCTTATATACAATAAAAATAGTATTTTCCATTTTCTACTTTTTTCCTGACTTGATTACATTAATTTCTAAATGCTTTTCAATTTTTTTTAAAAGGTAAAAATTCAGGAGAACATAGCAATCTAGAATCTGGAAGATGAAATTCATTTATCATTATAGAAAATAGCAATCGGCTCAACTGAACAAAAATAACTCAGGCAGTTAGCTCTCACCAGCTTGCACACTCTACTGATATATTCCGTTTACTACTTTATATCCATCTGCCAAACCCACCTGGGTTTCAGATGGGACATATTCTAGCTCTGTTAATGATAAGCTTCACTCTATTCTCTATGTCATCCCCTCAACACTTTCTAAAAAAGAAAGACAAAAATTATGCAGTGTGTATTGTGCCATGGTGTATTGATCTAAATGTTGCATTAAGTGAAGGGCATATTAAGAAATACGCTGAGGGTGATTCCTTCTTGTTATGACCCCCACAATGAGTCAGGTAGAAGTCATATAATCTACAGTTAAAAGCCAAAAATAGGTGGGTTCTGGGTAAAGCAAAACCATATTTTTTTTTATGAGGTACCTTTTACAATGAGATTATCTCTAAGCACTTACAGAAATACTGCAAATGCTACCATTTCAATGGCTTAGTCGTAGAAATATTTAAGGCCTGCTGTAATTGGAAATAACAATTACCAGTTTAAAAGGCTCCTTTGTGGGCTTTACAAGGAGCTTCAGGTCTGCACAGAGGCCATACAGAGACAGTGACATCTCACAGTGTGAAAGGTTATTTTGTCCTCACCATTCTTAAAGGCCCTAGTGATCCAGGAGCCTATACCCAAACAGGTGACATCAGTGCACTCTCCAGAGGGGTATCCTGATGAGCAGAGCACACAATCAGTATTTGTCAGATAGGTGAGAAATGTACCCCCACTGCTCTGGGGGAAAAAAATCTATACAGCCCTCCTCCTGTCTGTGGCACATTGCATCTCCAGTTGTTTTGCAGGAAACAGAACTTGATGAGCTGTTGATATGCCTGTTACAACCTACAGCAGAATGAAGATAACCAGCTGGGGGCACTACCTTAAGGACACAGGTAAATTGACAAGGAACCGAGTAGCTCCTTGGTCATTGCTACAGAAACAGAGACAGTAAGGCATTGCTTTGTTTAAAAGAAACCTTGCTCAGTGTGATGAAAAGACCTTGCATTTCTGAACACTTCAACAGAAGGGTTGGACACAGGAAAACCATGTCCCCTAAACACGCTACCAATGCTCAGGAGATAATGAGTCAGTCTAATCACAGCAGGGTGGTATATTTAATGGTTTAACTGAGTAATTCCCACTGTGTGTTTTCATATATTAGTGAACATTATGGGTGACCTTTTTCCAAGATACAAGATTGCACAAAACCTTCTTGATGCAACTTTCACAAGTTTGTCCCCTTCAGGCAAAGGGAGCTTTTTGTCAGGATTCGGTGACTGAAGGCTCTCATCAGCCTAAGTCCAGTAGTTTCCCATAGCTAGCAGTCAGTCCTCCTTCACAAGGACTGAACCACAGGATTTTTAGATGCTTCAAGTAATTGACTTTTGGCCTTTTTGCTTTGTTTTCTGGCAGTGACCTGAACATTGAGTCATTCTACAAATCATCCCTGTGTTAAATGAGGAGTGAAAGAAGGCAATGTTATTTTTACTAGATCCCCAAATCAGTCTCAGTGCATGAGACATCTATCAGCTGAAGATGAGTATTATTATTAACTGCAAACTTCTCTGTCAGAGCTAATTTTCCAGTCTTCCTGGAGAAGATCAGTTGCATGTGCATCCCTCTCCAAGCACCTGCACAGGATGTGGGCACACTCAAGGACAGGAAGGCTTTCTGTTCCCCTAATATGCAGGTGTGCACAATGTCAAGCATCAGCTCTACTTTTTCAGGATCATTTCATAATGCATGCACAGTACAATTTTGCTGGATGTCAGCAGTCTGAAACTGTTTTCTCACTGGTAGAGATGGGGAAATACAGAAGTACATGGACAGCTCTGGTGGACAGTTACTCTACAGCTCTTTCAAGACAGGGATTTTTTGTGATCTTGATGCATTCTCCAAACCACATCCAAGAAGTCTCCTGAAAAGAAAGGAGGGTTAGGTGAGAAACTGTATGTTGCTTTTAAGTGTGGCTGAGGAAGAAGTTATTTTTATTTAATTCATAGAAACATGACCCGAATAAGGAGAAAAAAAGCAGCAATTGATGTCTCACTGTTTTCCAGGTCATTGCTTATTTTCGTATTTCATAGGATAATTGTGGACTTCCCTCCATGAACAAAATGAAGTGAGTTTCAGAGAGAGGTAAGATCAGGTTAATACTCAAATAAATAGAGGGAAGTGAAACAGTGAAAAATATGAGGCAGAGAAGTTAAGCATATTTAAAATCATATGCAATTAGTAATTATAAAGTACAATAAAACAGAAGTTAGGATTGTACCATACAATATTTATGTGGTTTCATGTATTTGCTTCTAATCTTGGTGCTAGTATTTGGGGTCTACTTCTTTCTTTAATCCTGCAAAAATGAAATTTCATCCTTTCCAATAGCTCATATCCAATCTTCTACATGGACCCTTAAGTAAATATAGCTGTATATTATATAATAATGCATTTAGAAGTGAAAAATAATGCTACTTAGGCATTCATTTATTGCTATATTTATGATGTTTCTATATTTGTTTACTTATATCTTAATTACGTAAGTCAGGGGTGGTCTAATCCTAGCAACAATGAGGGCCAGATGGAGATTTTTTGCCCTCCAACTGAGCATGTGACATTCCTCCCCTCACAGCTGCAGCCTGACACAGACTTTTGGCTGGTGCTGCTGCTGCCAGAGAAAGGAGATATTTTTGAGGAGGTGAGGGAGAGTGTCCACACTCCCTCCCACAGGTGACATTGGCAGTTTTGCTCCATGTGTTGAGTGTCTTGTGAGCAGGAGATGGCTGTCAGCTGTTTGCACTGCTTTTTGATGCATGAATTGCTACCTTTCCTCCTGCTTTGGAAATACACTGCTTTGGAAGGGGTTGTTCAGTGGTCCACGATGTAACCAAGACAATAAGACCAGAAGTCTTTTCTAAAAATCCTGCATTAGAAGACGGTGATCTGAGTGTATTGTGCTGAGAGCTATATTCAAATTGAAGAAGCTCTCTTGAAACAGAACAACGCAAACCAAAACCATATAAATACCACTTTTCTTGAGGAAATCTGTTTTCTTCCAATAAGGTATAACACAGCAAAGTTGTGATGTGCTACTGATGTTTTAATGTAAGATGTTTCTACTCAGAAACCCAGATTAATTCAGATTTTAATACTACATTAAGAAGAAGGAATTTTTCTACTTGTGTCAGAAAAGTGGAAATACTCTGAAGTTTATGTTTCTTTTCATGTTTCAACAAAATTTCTTTGTCTTGACAATGTGGAGGAAAGAGTGAACAGCAGTTGTCAGAGATGCTTTAGGGCTTTAAATCCTGACTTGACGAAAAGTCTGCTTTAGATCTACCATTTATATATTTTGATATATATTTATGGAATAGCTCAACCTCTCCAGTTGTAAAGCTTTAAGAGGGATGAGAATAAAACCAGATGAAGGCTTCCAGATATATCTTCCTCCAAAACACTTTGAAAATACCTGCCAAAAACGTGAAACAATCCATTCTAAAGTCCTGAGAAGGTTCTTCAGCATCATTTCATCTCCCTGAGAGGTGACTCATCTCTGGCATAGATTATTTACTACTACCTAGAAAAAAATCGAATTTTATCAGAGGAAAGGGAATCATCCCAATTTTACCTTTGGTTTGGCAGTGAAACTATAACAATCATAAATCACTCCCAGCTGTCCCTGGGATCTCCCCTTCAGCACATCACTGTAGGGAAGGCAACAAGTTCTGCAGCAATCAATCCCTTTTATATCTCTCCACAGACACATAAGCATCATACTGGAGCTCAAACTGTGTTGCTGGCTGAAAAAGATAATTGGTAAATCAAATACTAAATGAAATCACTCAAATGATATCCACTGCCCTCACTTTTGCTGAAATCCTTCGTTCATCTCTTAACCCATGCGTGTATGAAACCCAGCAGCTTCTCCTCAGTGTTCCCAGCAGCTTCTTCTCAATCTTCCTGACCTCTTTCCACCTCCAGTGTTCACTCTTGTGAGTGCCATCACTCTCATTGCATGACCCATAAATTGCCTTTCCATACTTCTTTTTCATCTGTGGCTCTCTATATGGTCTTCGTTGGGTGTAGCCTTTGTTCAGAGTGTGTTTACCTCAGGCATTGGACATGCTCATTTGCAGGGTCGTTATTTCCTTGCTCTGTGAATGCTTTTTCTGATTCCTACCCTACGGTACTTTCTGGGCTGAATGGATCTCTGGCTGTCAGTGATCAAAGCTGTCAGTTGCTGTTTATTTCCTCACCTCCTCAATTTGGCTCCTGGGAGGATGTTTCAACAGACGTTTTAGAGAGACAGAAAAAACCAATATCCTATTAAACTAATGACCCTTGGCTATGCTGTCTACAAATGAATGCAGGCACAGACAATTGCCCAGTTTTCTACTGAGGGTCTGTGCACAATAGTCTTATGTGTGTTTTCTAACTATAAAATGTATGTGTGTATAACTTCTAGAAAAAAAAAGTATAATTTCCATTTAACAGTAATTATTCCAGTGTAACTATGGCACTCCACTAATTGCTTTCTGGTTATTAAGAATATTAATAAAGTTCATGTTCAGATTTTCTGGTAGAGAGCACTGCTGGCTCTTCTGTTTATTTTTTTCTGAGGGCTTCTGTAAAGAACATCTGAAGCCTTTTTATAATAGTTGCTTTTCTTACAAAATCAAAAGTCTGGAATAAATTTGTTGTGACTAGCTATTAGGAAAAAATATTTTCTATTCAGAGCAGCAATGGCTTCTTTCTTTAGATAAACATAGCTGTAATGTGTCACAGATTGAAGTGCATCTTCATGTCCTATGACCATGGTGCTAATCACAAATATTCCTGGTGCTGGTACAAAAAAATGTTATTACTGCTACCAGCTTGTTATCGAATTCCTTATATTTAATACACTTGAATTGAGCACACTTTATAGGAGGAGATCTTTGAAGTTTTTATTTTAATTTATTGGTTGAGGGATCATGGAGACCATGACTAAGAAAAAAATAAAAGTGGAGAGAGCTTGTGGGCATTGGAAACAGAAAGTTGAAAAACTGTTTCTGAATAGAATAGATGAACAAGGACGCATGAAGAGCTGCTTAGGATGAGGTTTTAGTGTGAACAGAAGGAGAGGGGTCTGAGGCAAAGAGGTGGTCTTTGCATAGGAAGAGTTGTTGAATGTGTGCTTGAATTAGGTGGTGAGGTGAGGTGAGGTGAGGTGAGGTGAGGTGAGGTGAGGTGAGGTGAGGTGAGGTGAAGGAAGAATGAAGAGGATCCATAATGATTGGTTGGACTCTACAGTGGTAGCAAGGTGGCAACACTTTGACCCTTTAGAGGGAAAAAAGTAACACGTGAAGAATAAAAAGTTTAAATGGAGAAATATAAGAAATGCAATAATGGAATCCCAGTAATGTTAAGATTTAAAGAATGAGAATCATCAGTTAATTGAAAGGTAAGGGCTGACCACCAGGTCAAGGGCAGGCTGAGTACAACATACTACAGTGGTGTTTTGACTAAAAGGTCAACACCACTACGAACTTTGTTTAGACAAGATGTTGTAGAATGCAAGAAGTGAAGGGAGGAGAAAAGGAGAAAGGAACTTGGAAATAAAAGAAAATATAGTGAGAACAAATATTCACAACTTACATTAAGAATATATTCTGCAATTTTAAAAATAAAATAAGGCAGCAAGAATAGCATTTGGAGAAGCAAGGGAGTTGAGTTGACGATTTTTAAAAATTTATTAAGCAAGGAGAAACTGAAGAATGTTTTTATTGTGAAGGGGAAAAAATAAAAGGTAGAGAGATAGAGACTATCATAAAGTAGTGAAGGATAAGTGTAGATATGCTAGAAAATATAACCATGTTCAAAACCTTGATGATTCTATGATCCTGAAAAATGTGATCATGCAGAGACACAGGAATGGAATGTGAGGAGTTGAGGTAGAAAAGGCTTAGAGAGCACAAAACAAAGGTGTCTATCTGTGATTGAAAAAAAACCATAGGGACTGTGATTGAGGAGAAAAGGAAAGAAAGGAGGAGCTCAAATCATACAATGTTTGTAGATTTTGCAAATCACCCAACTCTTCCTGGGAAAGACAAGGAAGCTTTCTTGGGAGAGCTCATTCCTAGTAGCTCTATGTGTGTAGTACACACAGCACAGAAACTAAGCAAAACACTATGAATTATAAAATCTCCTAGAAACATAGAGAAAACAGCAGGTTAATAAAATCTATCAAGAGCTTGTGAAGGTTATCTGCCAAATATTATCCTTGTTTGAATAAATGTGCTAGTAAAATATGTATTAAAGTATAAAACACAGGCCATTATTCACTGTTTCCAAAGCACTGTTCATATGGAAAAGCAAATGAGAGATCATAAGAATGGTTTTAGCATTATTGTTGATTCATGCCAAATTAGGTTTCTAATCTGTGTGTAGAGCTATTATTATTAAAACAAATAATTTATCCTCTTGAGCACAGTACTGCTTTAACTTCAAATTATGTCCTTTACCTACCACTGTTGTGCACCCTTCTTTTAACATGGTTTCTTTTGGCACAGTTCCTTGTTTGTTGAGCAATAGATTGATATGCTTGCAGGGAATGGAAGAAAGATGTGCTGCTGTACAGTACTAGCATCCACCCTGGGGTATTTTGAACACACCAGAAATACCAGCTAATGATAAAAAGCTGTGATTAAATCTTTCAGGGCTTCAAGGGTGAGAAGAAAAAAAACAACCTTCCTCTAAATCAGAATGGAAAACTACAAGGGAGGAATAGGGTAAAAGATTCTGTACCTCTGTCTGTTTGTAAGCATTGTATGTATAGGAGGTTATGTTTAAAATGTTAGTAACATTTGGCCTAAGCATTTGCCAATCAAAGATGCTTCTGAGACTTTCTGCAGCTGGTTACCATTTTAACAGGGGAATATTTTATATGATAGCCTTGTGTTCCTCACACAAAGGGCACTAATTATGCAGCAGAGATAAATAAAGCAGATCAGATAAGGAACATATCAAATTCATATCCTGTGCTACCCCAGAAATCTGATAGGAGATTGAATTTGTTTCCATGATGCAGATCATGGTTACAAAAAGCTTTTACATCTTTTCTAAACAGAGTTAGGGCACTGGTACATGAGAAAAGTTACAGCAAGGCAAGCTGTGGTATTATTTTAAAGCCATTGTTTTCCGTGGTTGTTGTTTTCAGTGAATGCTTTGGTGCAAAATATTGCAGCAGAGCAGAGGTAAAAGAGATTATCCAGCTTTACTGAAGGGTAGGGGTAAAATCTCTTGTACACAGGTAATTTCCACAGATCAGATGGATTTTATGAGCTTCTTCTCAGGAACATAGTTGTTTGCCCATACCATCAGACTCCCCTTCTGCTAAGTGTCTGCTAAGTATTTTCTTTTTGTATTGAAAATAAAAAAGAATCCAAAAGGGAGTAAAAATATAAGACCCTTTAGATTTACATAGTTGTGAGTACTCATTTAAGCAATAAAACTGTAGAAGATGGATGTATTAGGATCTCAGACTACATGGCTGTTCTGTCACCAAGGACACTTCTAATTAGCAAAATGTTTCTTCTGAAGTGGTCTGTTGGGCTGTGGAAGTGGATCAATCCACAGAGTCTTTCTGAGCTCATTCTGGGCTGTGTTTGCTTGTTTGATCTGGGTCTTGATGATCCAATGAAGTACATGCTTCATCTGGGGCTCACCACTCTAGTCCTCCTATAAGGCACAGTGTGGACATGAACCACGATCTGTCTGTAATTTGAGAATCTTTCTGCAAAATTATTGCAAATAGAGTTTATCTAAGAACTCTTACAGTGTAGATTTAATATCTCCAAATCCCAGGGAAGAAGGTTTGCTTTGGGACACAATGCAGCACTTATAAGAGTTATTTAGAGCAATATAAACCTTTCCAAGCTAGATCAGACTTGTGGCAGTGGTCACTCTGTCCCTGCTCTCCATGGCTCTACATCCAGAGAACAGCACAAGTCCCACAGTGGGAAGCAAGTCATCCACACACTTATGAAATTCTCTTAATTCATTCTTAATAGTTGAAAGTTGGCTTAAATTCCTGAACATGAGGTTTACATTCCTTACAGTCATCTATTTTTAGCATTTACTTTTATAACTCTGTGAATTCTTAGTATTCATATAAATATCCAGATCCCCACTGACTTTTGCTAACGTCCTGGCCCTAGTGTTACCTATTGTCCGTGATTTATTTCGTTTAATTGCACATTGTCTGTATTTCTTCCTTTTATACATTTTCAATTGGCTGCCTTCAAATTTAATCAAGTGTGCTAATCTGCCACTGCATTATTTTAGGGTGGCTTAGCCTTTATGAAATTCTTCACTGTCCCCCTGGATTTGAATAAAACCTAAATAAATTCATGCTATCTGCAAATGTTACTATCTTGCTGCTTGACACCATTTCTGGATAATTAATAGATACATTAAATTATCTCTGCATGTCTGATGCAGCCTTAATACTTTCTGTTACTAATGTTTTATTATCATGCCTCTCTTTTCTGACTCTTAACTAGTTTTGGGAATGTAACAATACTGTGCATCCTTGCCCCTGTTTTTGTAACTGAATTGAATCCAATAAATTCCCATAAGCAGAAGTGAACATATTTCCTTAAAAAATATAGATTTTTCTCAGAGATGGCCTTTCATCATAACAGGGTAAATTAACTAGGAGCTTATCCTTGTTTTGGACTGTGAATGTAAAACCACTGATGTAGGTCTCATAAATACACTCATATACAGCAGCCCTGTGCATTCAAATGGCTGCCTAGCTGTTGGAAATTTCTATAGAACTGTTACAAGTATTTTTCCCCAGTCCTTGAGGGAAGAGGTGTTTTTTATTTTAATTATTTTGAAAAGTGGCCCTGTGCCTCTACTTTATGAAAGAGCATCCCAAAGCCTCAGTCCTGTGCCTGAGGTAAGCACACTCCATCATCAAAATCCTTTTAAACAAGCAAATTGTAAATATCTGTCTTCTAAAGTGTTTTTTTGTTGGGTTTTTTTGTGTTTGCTTGTTTATTTTTTAATTCCTCTGAGCTTTCCTTTTGTATTTCTCTTTTGAACAAGCATCCTGTGAACCCCAGTCTCTGATGCACAGTTACAGGTCCTGCCTGTGCACCCATTAGCAGAGTGGAGAGCTGGTGTATTAATTTTGTGTTGTAAACTTAGATGGAATCATAAATGCCCTCACAATAATCACATAATAAGATATTAAATTCATGTGACACTAGAAAAAGAGAGTTACGTGTCATTATTATTCTTCCAAAAATTTTTGATGTTTTGTATTCTTTTCAAAAAGAATACCTCTACAGTACATTCCCAGTATTTTAAAAACTATTATATTTTCAGATAATTCTCAAATAAATGGAAAATAAAACATGGTTTTGCTCTTTATTATTATACTTGTTTAAAATGTTAATAATTTTTTCTTAAAAAAGCTTATAAAGAATGACAGAAAAACCAGTGAAGAATTGAAAAAGTATCTTTGATCTAAAAAGCCATTTTTTTCTTTAGTTTAAAATGCTCACACAAAACCTGTATTAATTTTAAATTACTAACTTGAGAGAGAAATGTAATAAAATGTTTTTCTAATGCTTTGTTATCCTTATGACTTCAACTCCAGCTCAAAAATGCAATTAATTCTGTAACTTACACTCTGTGGCGGATGTCATTCAAGCTGCGACAGCTTATTGGGTAGTTAAAAGGATAAAATCAAGTAGTCATTCTACTAATCCCTTTACAAGGAAACAGCTTTATGCATAAAAACTGGAACTTATGTGGTCATTAGCAGATGCTACATCAAGCAACCAAAAATACACACATTTAAATTCTTAAGCACAATCTATGAACACTACACAGATGGTTTCCAAGAAACTGTACCTAAATTGATTACGATAAAAATGATCTGCTGCAATTGTTTCTGTCAAAAGGGAGAACAGAATTTGTCCCAATGTGTCGCTCTGCCCACTCATGCAGAGAACCCAGCTGCTGAGACAGATGTTGCTCTAAGCACTTTATTTTAGGGTCATTAAAATGGTTACAGGGGTTAGTCATTCATTGTTTTATAAATTGTGCTTACTAGCTGAGCTCCATAGATGCTGGAAAAGTTCTTTGTGGTTGATCAAAAAAGTTACATGTCATATCATATTTACCTTATGCTGGCAGTAAAAATGGGTGAGGCACTTGTGCAGGACAGGAAGAGAGAAAAACAATTACTTTTTCTGTTTTATTTAGAAGAGCATTTATTTACTCAGATCTGACATGGCACTAATGTATTCATCTGAAATGCAAAACCTGCCTCAAAGGCCTTCTAGCTTTCATTTTAGTTCCTTCCAATCATTAAAGAACAAGATTTTTCAGCACGACTCATTCCTGTTCGATCTTCCTTCTGTGGTATTATGAGCAAGAAGTGTCAGACAAGCAAAGGTTTAAGATCAGTTGATTAGATCAGTGCAGAGTGGGTCCGTCTACCTCCCCGCTGTCTTTGCAAATGCTGCTCTTTGGCAGTTTGAGCATACTCAGGCTTTACTTAGAAATATTTGGCTAAATCTCTTCTCTGTTGGCAGGTTCTATGGTTTTCCATGGCTCATCTAATTCAGGATTGACTTAGCCATGTGCATGTGATGTATTGGTGCAGCAGCTAATGTGTCAATGAGAAACAGAACAGTAAAAAGATGAAGCTCAGTGAAAAACAGCAAGGTTGGCAGATCCAACTCCTTTTCAGATCATACTGTAGCCTTTTATAGCCTCCACTACAAAATGTAGCCAACTTCCGCTCTTTTATTTCATCTTTGTCCCTGTGTACTTGTTATTATGTCGATGGTTCGATTCATCTTCCCTAATTGGTTACTGAACTCTGGCAGCCAAATCCTAAATTCTAGGTGGTGTTCATGGACACACTCTAAATTATATTTTTCCACCTTTCCTTTGCACATTTAGGATAAATTCATTCATCTAGAAAAAAATTGTGAAACATTTTAGTGTCATTTTACCTGACTCCTTAAAACATGGCTGCTTTGGCAGTGGGTGGATTTCCTGCACTTCTGCAGGACATTAATTTCTCTCTCCTGGCTTTATTTAGATAATTATGGCCTGTTCAAGTGTATATCCTCACAAATAAATAACCTAGCATGTCTCTTGCTTTGAAAATGTACTAAAGTTACAATTTTTAAATGAAAATCAAGATATCCTCAGAAAATTCAAAAGCTGGAGGAACAAAGTTACCTTCTGCCCCCAAATCTATCCATTTCTGTGGTCAAATACCTCAAAAAAACTCCACCACTAGGTTAGGAGCCAGACAGAAGACATTCTCAGAAAACACAATCCCTGAAAATGCATGAAACTTTCAGAAGCAGGCACATTTCACCCATTTCAACAGTCAGTTCAAACAAGGTCACCAATACAAAAAGTAATTCAGCCAAGAGAGCCACATTTTTACTTGACTGTATGTTAAAATATACAAATGCTCTTAGTTTCACATAAATTTGAGTTGAATTTTATCCAGTCTGTATTTCGATCTTGCAAAAATCCCTTGAACAGGAAATCTTTTCTTCACAGGATTTGATAATATTGTTCACCCATCAACTTTATTTGTATCTGAAGCAAAAAGGTGTCTTTCATAAGTAATACCAATTTATTATAGTTTCATGACTAGAAATTTCTTATTGCCTATGTAAGATGTTAAGATTTTTTTGTAACTAGTAGCAGATTTGCCTGCAAAATAAATGTAATAAGATGTGGGGTGTGTTAGAAGCTTGGGGTCTCACAGAGTCTGATCTTCACAAAAAAGTCACTGTCTCCCTCTGCTTTTGTCTCCCAGCGTTGTGAATTCTTCAGGATAACAACTATCATTTACTCTGCTCATGAGAAATATTGGCTGTAAAGATTCTTCTCTTTTCAGGAAGAGCTTCTGATAGGTAAAGTAACATTAAATACTAAAGGACTCTCTCGTCATCTGATACTTTGTGTTTTGAGGAGAGACTTAGCAGACAAATGCAAGGCCAGAATAGAGGCAGAGATGCACCTGCAGGACAAATGTCCTTTTTAGTGTTCGTGGTTCATACAGTGCTCACAGAAGAACAGAAAGAGAAACATCCTGATGAAAAGCAAGCTTGAGTTCTTATGAGAGTTTTTGATATTCTGCACACCAGGCATGACAACATAAGGCTGCTCACAGCCTGGGTGTCACTCCAAATTCCATTATACTTACATTAGATGCTGTTTGTTCCTCCTGCAAATGCACTGACAGATTTTTGCAGCCCTGTGCATGGGGGTTTTTTTTAGTGTATGAAAGGTTTGTAGTTATTTTAGCTGTGGAGTTGCTAAAAAATTATTAAAATCAAAGTTCGCTCTCATCTACCCTGAACAAAGCCAAACAACATGTTCCTCTTTTAGAAACAAATGAATGGGAATTGGCTAGTACACAACTTGCACTAAGATGGCTGGGGCTGAAAAAAGGGTGTGATGGCTTGATACTTGTCACAGAAATGAAAGCAGTTCTGCTTGAAAAGCCATCATGACACCTAGCCCTAATTCCCTTTTTTTCTTGCATTATCTTTTTGCTATATAGCATCAGAGAAAGAGCTGAGATGGAAAAAAGTAACATTATTTGTACTATTGTAGAATAGCACTTATCCTAAAAAGCATAGATTTTATACAGATCAGGAAGAAACACAGCACATGCTATTGGTAGGAAAAAAAGTAAAAACCTGATAATAGATAAGTGATAATAGAAAGTCACTCTGCTGGCACACTACAGCTTTTCTCAAGGTGACATTGTCTAGTGTTAAGATGAACACTTGGAGCACTACTGAATATAACATAAAGCATATTTATATTTGGTTACTCAGAGTCCTTCTAGTCCAGCCTAAAGTCTTCAAAAATGCATGCTTAAGTGCAAGAATAAGAACAACTTTGTCCTTTCTCTGAACACTCATTCAGTCTTCAACAATTTGAGGTTCTTGGACTTCCTCTGGTCCACACATCCTGCCTTCTGTGGCATCCACAAGCTAGAAACACTCTTTCTGCAGTATCAAGGGAGAAAACTTGAACCCATTAACATCCCTGTCATAACTGCCTTGGTTTGAACCCAGATGCACACACCTGTGTCTGCCATTCTCCTTCACCCTCTACAGAAACCACTTACAGTGGCAAAAGCCAAGGCACAGGGGGGAGATCTGAATTTTGAAACTGCAGTTTGGGCACTGACTTATAGATTTGTCCCCTGAGGGGTCTCTACAGCCTCACATTCACCTTCAGTGCATGTGCCCCTGCCCTCTTGTACTGTTTCCCTACACCTTCCCCAGCACTTTGTGTCTGCATGGCTGACCCAAGGGATTTCCCCTCTGCTTCCTACTAAGGATCTTGACTGTCCTTTTTCTGTCCCCCAATTTACTCTGCTGTGATCCTCAAGAAAACAACATTGTGTGAAGATATGGGATGTACCACTTTGACAATACTACTTAATCCTTCCTTCACCTGTTTCAGGTCTGGCACCATTGTTCATCATTCCACTTGCCCGATGCCAACAGCTGTGCTTTTGACCAACCATGGAGTCCACAGTCACTTTAGTAAGTCTTTGAGCTCTTAGGAGAGTGTGAAGAAGCCTAGATGTGCTAATCTATTCAGTGAACTTTCTGAAGAGTGCAGCATTTCAGAAAGAAACCTTTTTCAGGAGAATAGGTTGGGAAAGATAAAGTCAAAGTTGGGTCATCAGTGGGATAATACATCAAGGTGATTTTCCATAAAACAGAAGGCAGGGCTATCCTCTGAATATTACCATGGTAAGTAATCTCAAATTTACCATCTAGAAATAAAGGCTGTATAACTAGGACATTGATACTAGAACTTCTCAAAGATAAGAAATTCAGAAGACAATTAGATGGTCTTCAGGAGAGCCCATACATACATATCTGTAGTTTGGAGCAATATTAGCATGGAGCTACATAAAGTGTCAACCTAACACCAAACCATGGAATATTGTATTTTTATACAAGAGAATTAATTTAAGTCATGTGGCAGCCAGAAGGCGAGAAGTAAACATCTTCTACTTTAGCTTTTGTACCACAAATATCTTCACCATTGTGCATTCTCTCACTTAAAAACCCCCAAAACTAACAGCTCAAATATCTGTTTAAACTTAATTCATAGAATAATAGAAAACTGAGAACATTAATACATTTGGGCTACTCATTCATCATTGACTGGAGGATCTGAAAGCACCTGTGGCTGCGTAGGTGTGTTTTTCTACTCTTGTTGATTATCTTCTAAAAGTTTCTGATAGAAACCACATCCTCTTACCCAGTATTGGGTGGTGTTTATTAAAGATGCTGAGAGCATAAAAAGAGCAGCCTTCCCCCCCAAATTATCTGGTACTGATATGCATGTCTATAACTTTCCCTGTAACTGAACTGTAAACATGACCTTTGCAAACCAACAGTACTTTCCCAACTGAAAAGGTGTGTCAGCTGCATGACAGTGTGGTATATGATTTTGCAGAGCTTTGCAATTTCACCACAAGTGAATTCAAAACATGATTGTCTTGACTTAGTTATAGACAGACCCTTTTTTTGCCAATGCAAATAACTCTCCACAGAGCTAAGCATGTTACTTTTAAATAACAGCTTTAACATCCTGGCATTGAAGGAGTGATCATCTTCAACACCAGGTAGAAATGTCAAGAAAATTAATAGTTAAAATTCCCATTAATCCTGTCATTCTTTTCATTATCTGTCTTCGAGGGATGCTATGTAAGTCCTATTGATGTTGAAGATTGTGAAATTTGAGGTGAGGGCTGAAGTAAAAAAGCAAATCAGGTAATTCCTCTTCTTTTCCCATTCCAAGAAAACTGGACTTGTTAACTCAGGAATTCATTTTTTCTCAATGTTATCAATAGAATTGGTACTAAAGCTCCACAAACGCAGCAGAATGTGATGACATGCTTTATAAGCAACCCTTAGGTAGTTAAATGTGCAGGAAAAGAACAGCATGTTCAGTTCATTGTAACCCACCAGGATTTGCATCATGAGCACAGGACATTTCTGTTTAGTTGTGAATCTACTGGAATGTTTCTTTTATCTATTAAACACACAAAACAATTATAAAAGGAGTATGGGAAGAGTGTTTTGTCAAGACTCTCTCATGGGTACTCATAGGAAGCCCACTGTCTTTTCTTCAGGTTGATCTAGCATAGGTGATATATGTATGAAAAGATAGTTGTTGTTTTTTGTTGAAGTTGTGTCCAGCTGCCTCCAGCTGTCTTCTGACCCTATGCCAGAGTGAGCTGTGCCATAAAATGACAGACAAGATACATAAGCCATTAGGAAGCCATCCACCAACCTACCCACAAACTTTCCAGTTTGCATGGCTGGGGATGAATCCCTCTGGCCCTGATAGGATATGTACATTCAGTCTACAACCCTGAGGTTGTGGCTGGAATATTCATATCCTAGTAAGTTTATTAAAATGTAAGTTTAAAAAAAACAAACATTCCTCCTCCCCTTTTTCCCCCCGCAGTTCTTCTGTCTTAATTTGCTGGCATTATTGCTTACTGTGATCACATCTAAGTCTTGAGGTTGAGGCCCAGCTTCACAAAACACTTAGGAGTTTAAGTCTGAGTGATTGCCAAGTAGCCTTTATACTGCTGAATGTCTCTGCAACTCAATTTCTATAGAACAGTTCCACAATTCTGCTGCTTCTGTTCAGAAGGATGTTACTTCATGGCAAGCTGGGGTTAGCTATTCCCCTCCACCATCCTGCCTGGGTGCTCTTCATGTACAGTAAAAGCAAATACATTTGTTACCCTTAGAAAGTGATATATATCTTGACTTTACTGGGATGTAGTCATGCAGAGAGATAGCAAAGAGTAGTAAATGTACTGTCAAATGTCACCTTAATATATTTTTCAGATGTTTTGTTGGGTTTTTTTTCCTCTGAAAATAATCTTTCAAAGACTTACTGGCTATTTTGGTCCCTAACATTTGACCTCATCACATCCGACTTTAAGATTGCAACTGAAGCAGCTGAGGTAGGAGACTGACAGACCCTTGGCTTACTGGTAGTTGGTGAAGAGGCACTTTCAGAGAACTAATTACTTTAGGTAGACTGAAGTATGAGCTGAGGTATCCATCCACAGTTTCTGAAGTGGAGATTTTACTCTCTTTCTGTCATCACAGAAGAACAATTTCACTCTCTTTCACTTTTTCTCTCTCATTATTTCTAACAAGACACCAGAGAAAGTGATTGTTTGACCAGCTTCTGGATATGTAATGTGCCTAATTCTATGAAGATGGTGAAATATTCCAAAAATAGCCTTAAAAATTTTACAACAAGTGTTCCTAAAGATTAATAAAACAAAGGTTCAAATATGTTTGTTGGAAGACAAGCAGGCGAGTATTGGTCCAACAGTGGGAATTTAGGGAACAAATAATTAGAAAACTTTCAGATGATGCTAGGATAATAAGGTTACTTTGATCAAGTGCAAAAGTAAGGTGGTACAAAGAAGCCTTATCCAGTGCATTATGTGAAATGATGAAGAAAGGGGAAAAAAGGAATGCATACTAATACGTACAAACTAAAAAAATTCAGATAGAACAAAGAACTGGAGCAGCAGGTGAGCTTAGGTTATGAGGAGAATACCCAGCTTTGCTCCTACAGGGCTAAAACTCTGTTTCTCTGAGATGCTATGCTGTCACTCATGCCAGAGTTACACAGGTCTAAAGTTTTATCTGATGAGAGAAAATACCTGCCAGCTGCTTTTGACCCCCAGCTCACTGAGGGCGAGTGTGCGCTGTTGTGCCCTATTGGAGGAAACTTAAAAGAAGCACCAAGTTTTTTCTCAGCTTTTCTCTATTTTCTCAAGAGCTTCCAGCATAGGGAAGAAGCACTGCACGAAGCCTCCTATTCCCAGAAAGCACTTCTAAAGTCATGTAAAACAAAATAATTCAGTGCGAGAACGCTGTATCCCCTTGTCAACTGAGCTCCACAGCTCTGCATTTTCCTGCACAATGTTTCTCCAGCTGTAGTGGACACAAGGTTATAGATCAGGTTATTATTACTTTCATGATATAGTTAATAAGGTCTAATGAAAGCTGGTTTGTAATATTTGCTTAATAATGTTATCAGGTTGAAGTTTATTACAGAGAGGAGAGTGAGCAGGCTGATAAAACACCTTTGGAATTAAGACTTATAGGGAGCTTGACAGAAGGGATGTGATAATGCTGCCTAAATCTTGCTCTGAACTTTTCAACTGAAGATCTTAAAGCACTTGTAAAACACATATCAAGGTCACATGTGGAGATTTTGGAATTGGCAAAGACTGAAAAGCAACTGAGCTGTGTCACTGATGTGATGAGACTGCAGTGTTGAGACTCCAGATTAGCTTTGCTATGCTGATATACCCGATAGCAATGGGAGGTACCAGGAGTGAACTATGTCCTGAAAACCCCTTTGCTATGCACCCATGGAAGATGGAGCATAGACAAATGCTTTTCCTTCAGCAGTACTAAATCTGCCTCTCCCAGCCCTTGGTCCTGTGATATGGTGGTCAGACTAGCAGCCCTCTCTAGTTGAAGCATATTCAAAATTATGATATGGGAGTTACAGAGATTTTCTAATATAAAAATAGTTGGTATGCAACTTAGGTACTAAAGGAGTTTTTCAGGTGATCTAAGTGGATAGAACTGTTTGGATCTTAAGTTCTAAAAAGTGATTCTAACAAGGAGCTATGGAAGAACTAGGCCATTTATTTATTTATGTACTCTACCTGGGCTATATTCCCTGATAGCATCATTCAAAGGACAAGTGTTGCCATAACCCAGAAAACTGTATTCAAAATAATTTGATTAAAATGGATCATCTCTTATAGGATACGGTTTGAACTTTATGTAGAAATACTGCGTAGAAGCTGTGAAACACCTAAGTACATTCTGGACTAGAAGTCTGTATATACTTTTTCCTTGTGGAGTGGAGGTGATGGCTTTGTAAAGTGCTCCAGTAATGGAGCATGGAAACTTTACTATTTGAATTTTAATCAGTGAGACAGTACCAGATGGCATAGGAGCTAAACGAATTGTGTCCCACCAAAGAATCCAAGGAAGTTGCTCCATGTTATAGGAATTTACTTCGTTTTATAGGGATTGTGTAAAAAATTTTCTATTTTTACCTTTTAATTAAAATTCTACATCTTTTCATCCTATCAGTGTTCTGTGACCCTTTCATTGTGGGATCTGTCCTGTCCTCATGAAAATCTATCTTAAGTCACCATTGTGGGAACATCACTGAGATTCAGTGCAAGTTATAAAATGCATGCCATGATATGGTTTTCCCATGATATTAAAGGAGTCAGTCCTGCAACACTTCCCAGGGATGAAAAGTTTTCTAGCAGAGCACATGGAAGGTCTTCAGTATTCACACTGCAACTTTACTATGATGACATTGAAGGACTGAAAGGTAGCTTAGATGAAATAATCATCAGTCTATTGGCTTTTCTTCAGGAACTTTTAAAAGGGTAAATATTGATGATTTGGTTTTGCTGTTTTAAATCACAGTAGCACTTAGAGATTATTCTGCTGTCATTGAAGTCAATGGTGAATCTTGGACAGAGCCTGCCTTCTTGCTTCACATCAGCTATCAAACAGCTGTCAGATGATAATAGCTGTCAGAAAACAACCTGAGCTGAATGTGAACCAGCAAAATTTTATGCAGTCGGTTTCCAACGCCACAAGTTGGATTTTTTGCCATGTCAAATTGTGAATTTTAGTGTATAACTCCAGAAAACTGTCCTTTCTGCATCCATTTTCCTGGGTAACAAATTTACATGCTTATTGCTGCCATCCTAATATTAGCCAGGGGACTAATGACTAATAATTGATTCCCTCCACTTGATAATAGATATGCCTGTTGGCTGAACCCTCAGTGTCTTGTAGTAAAGCATCAGAGAGGAAAACAAACCACTCTATAAAATTACAGAATGAGAAATTTGTCACCCAAAATGTCATGTTTGGTTTCAGTTTTTCTCTGCGTTTGGCCTATCAAGATGCTAACAGGAGTGGGAAGACTATTAGAACAGTTGTTTTCTTCTGAAAGTGAGTTTCTGTACCAAGGCATTATTTATGTGTTACTGGATAATACAGTTTCTGTATATAGATAAGCAAAAGAAATCTTATCAAATTGTCTCTATAAAAAATAAATAGTTATATTAGAATCCTGGAGTAAAATTGAATAGGTAAGTGTCCTAATCCAGTTAAAGATATTAAAATCACATGGATCAAAATGGTAATTAGAGCAGGTCTTGTGTCAACGTGATAAAGTAATTAATGTCTAACTTTTGGAAGTGTTTTCCATAGTGACTGTCCCCTACAATGGACAGTATAAGGAGCTTTTGAGAAAACAGTAGTGGATAGTGTTTACTGCTTTGATCATAGCAAACTGACTGCACTTAGTTCAGTGCCCTCAGGTATTTATTAATCAAATATTTTATGTCATACATTTACAGGGCAATTTAGCCATCAGATAATAAAACCTCTAAAACAAAATGGAGACTTGGAGTAACAAGTAGAATGTCAATATATTCACAATCAAGCTGTCTTCCCAGCAAGATTCTCAATGGGAAAAGCATTTATAAAAGGGGTGCCATAGGCAAAATTCTCATTAATGAGGTTAATTCAGTTCATGTTCTGAAATTTAAATTATGTGGAATATTCAGATTAATTCAAACAAATATTAATACAGAAAGCAAAATGAAATATAAATACAAGTGAGTCAATATTAGTTTCATTTGGATGGAATAAATATCACAAATATTGGAAAATCAAACTGACAATCCTTGCCTTACAGGGGTATTTTTAAGCAATATGTTGAAAGACTGCATTGTCTCCACAAAAGTCTGTTGCACTTTTTAAAGAAAAGCATGCTATTTGCAACGTCATTTTTGCTGTCTTTTTTAAAAAATTGCACATATCCAGTAATTGTCTGACATATCTCAGCTAAAATTATAGCCATATTGTTGTCAAATTGAAAGAAATTAGACATGTTATAAATTAGAAATGTCTCTCGCACCAGTTCTCTTCCTAATGGGATTCAGCTGAAGTTTTCAGTGTAGATGAAAATGGTGTGTGATGCAGACAGCAAATATGGCTGAGCAGAACTTAATCTGCTTCTACCTCTTTCAGGGGTCCAACAGGCCTGGGGAAGGCTTTGCCATTTGGCATTTTGCAGTTTGTCCTATGGGGCACTGTGGAATTACATGTACCTCCCCTTTAGGCTAGATGGATTTTAGAGGATGACTGACATCTGGTGTTGAGGGAATGGACACTTGGTTTTCCATGGTCATAGTATGCTGTTCCAGCTGGAAAGGTTGGGTCAGATGGCAAAGAGCAGCAGATGAATTCCAAGGCAGGCTGATCATTTTACAGCTGAGTGAGCAGTGTGTACTGTGCTGGACAGTTTGAGGTCTTTTCGAAGAATGCTAGGGAAGATTTAAATGCTGCAAATGACAAACACCTTAAAATATCCACAGAGTATGGACTTGAGAAAGAATACTGAGTGGTCAATAATTATTGATCCTATATTCTATGATTCCATAATCCCAAATATCACAGTATGAGGCGTTAGAGTAAGTCTGAGCTTTCTAGAGGATAACACCGTGAAGCATATTTACTGATTAATTATCCTTGCTGTTATGGTTGGTATTATTCCCTTCACCACCAGGCCACATACATCACAGCAGCAAGGTGAAATATCAGATGTCAGTCACCAGTTATTAGGTGTAGGTTATGGCCATATTGAATCTCATGTCAAACAACAGGTTTGCTTTAGAGGGTTATGGGCATAGGGCAGCAGATGGTGTAGACATAAATATGTCCAAACTGCCCTTCCAGCAACTGACATGTACTAAACCACTCTGTTACAGGGTTGCAACAAGAGTATTCTCTTCTGGTTTATTATTTGTGTGCATTTGTTTAACTCAGCCTTTGTCTTAAAGTGTACATATAATCATTTTAGGTATCTTCCTTGTTTCCCCTGGAAGGGGAGCACATCATCTCTGAAGGCTGCTCAAGTCTGAAGTGTCACTGTAGAAATGCATTTCTTCAACACCACAGCTCAGGTCAGGCACCTCTGAACTAGCCACTCAAGTGACAGAAATCACCTGAAAGTTCAGAAAGGTGCTTTCATTATTGTCCTCATATTATGCAGATACAAAAAGCAAGTGATACCACAGAAATCTAATAGTCCACTTCATTATATGTATACACACAGCAAAAATATATGCAGAATTGTGTACAGACATTCGAAAATGTGCCATGTAATAAGCAAACAGCTTAAATACCAGATAGAGAAAAACAGAATAGCAATTCAGAAACAATGACCAAAAGCAATTGTTAGAAGTTAAACCAATGAAATGCAGAATAAGGAAGAATCCAGATGCAGATATGTTTTTTAAAATGAAGATGAAAGTGTAATTTAACTATAATTTAACACCAAAATTGGAAGGAGAGAAACACAAGAGAAAAGACAGAAATGTGTCTTTTAGTGTCTTTAAGTGTCCAAGAAACATTTGAAAAGTAGGTTACTTTCAACACATTGTAGAATCAATATCTGGAAGTGAGAGGAGAATTCATCTAAAAGCCATGCATCTGCTGTGAGAGAGTCTCCTGGACTTTGTCCTTAAGGCAATGGAGATAAGGACAAGAGCCTTCAGAGGACTGATTATCCCTTCCTAAGACAGGTTTACCAATGGTGAAACTGGTCTTTCTCCAGGGGTGTCTGTATCTATTTATTGATGATAGAAGGAGATTACATAGGTAGTCAGACTAAAAATGATTCTTTCTGTAAAAATTGGCTCAAGTCAGAGAATACAAGCAGTCAACAATTAAACATAAACATCTGAAAGAAAATCCATGTTTTGGCCATGCCAGATCTTCCAGTCCAACTTTTGACTGAATATTTTAATGATATGTTTACAAGCAAGCTTTCATGTGCTCTTTGAGTCTTCCTCCTGTAATTTCTATATTCTAATTATTGTAATTATAGTCAGTATGTACACTAATGCAATCCTAAAAGTGCTTTTGATGTGTGTTTATTTCACAGCATTTCGAAGATTTTATACTTCTTTGAGGCAAACAGTTGTGGGACTAACATCAATTTGCATTACTATGGACAATTGAATCAGGACCAAGCTCAATGTCAAATTCTTCTCCTTGTGTCTGAGAAATGACTACTGTTCTTGATGTGTCTAACACCTGCTACCTCTAGCTTGAGGGTAAAAGGATAAGTGAATGGACTTGATTTCATTTCTCAGCCTGCAGTATATCGAAGCAAAAATTAATGCAGAATTTGAGGGGGATGTCTGCTGTGACTTTCATTTTCTAAATTAAACTTAGCCAGCCAGCATTTTGGTAATGAGTGATTTAGGAGAGCACACAGGAAGGATAAGCAGCAATAATATGATGAACTGCAGTTTTACACAGTCCATCTAAAGAGTGAGATTGACAAAACTTCAATCTTCCCAACACAGAATTCTGAACATGTGGAATTGCATCCACTGTCCTGTAAATATTTTCTCTTGTTGCAGGAAGTAGCTCAGTTTCAATTAATTCTGGGGACTTGAAAACCTCTTGGTGCCAGTATAATCAGTACATCTTGCTCTTTATTTTCATAGAATCGTGTGATGATTCAGCTGGAGGGGGTTTTTGCTGTACAAAGCAGAGTAAGCTCTGAGACCAGGCCAGGTGGCACAAGGCTTTACCTACTTGGGTCTTTGGAAATTCCAAAACTTTACAGACAACCTGCTTGACTGCTTCACTCTCCTGGTGGTGAAAAGTTTTCCTTTTATCGCAATTTGGGCTTGTTTTCATTCTTCCACCATGCAACTTAGGACTTCTTGATAACCTCCCAGTAGGTACTGGGGGCCTGCACCTGAAGGCACCCTGAAACTCTGTCCTTTTGAGGGTCCACAGTGCAGAAACCCAGTACCCTCAGCCTCACTCACAGGGTCAGTGCTCCAGCCCTGGCCAGATTTGTTGCATTCCCTGAACTGAGCCCAGTTTTACAGTATCTTCTTTGTATTCAGGCCCCTAAACTACGTGCAGTGTCTAGATGTGGTGTAACAAGTACTGATCAGAGCAGGATAACCTTTGCTCCAGGTTGTGCTTTTACTCACAGAGCCCGGGATGCTGTCGGAGGTCCTCGCTGCCGGGGGACACAGCTGGCCAATATCCACCTTATGCTCATCAGCACTCCCACGTCCTGTAAACACCGACATTTCAAGGCCTTGACTACATCAGGAGTTTAACTGCCCTGCCCAGATTCCTTTGGGACCCCCAGCCACTCTTCCTGTCCAAGACATGATTTCAGCCCAGTCAGGCTCTGTCAGTCCCTGTAGTGAGACTACAGCAGTGTCAAGCTCCAGCCCTTCCTCTGCTCCTTTGCTGCCTGGCTGGAGCCCCCAGCTGTGCCCTGGGCTCATCACTTGCTCTGTCAGAATCTGTCAGCAGACCCCATTACCAGCTCCATGGGACTGTTCCCTGTGGGAGAGGGCACAGCCAGTCCTGAGCCGCCCTCAGCTCCAGCTCCCTGGCCCTGGGGCTGCTGCTGGGCCACACTGCTCCTTGCCATGGAACATCCCTGCCAGGCAGCCCTGGCTTTCATTTCTGCCAAGGTTCCTTTCTTCCCAGATCCAGGACTTTGCGTTTGTCCTTGCTGAATTTCACAAGGCTCCTGGTGGCCCACTCCTCCAACCTGGCTAGATGCCTCTGAGCGGCAGCCTTGCCATTTTCCTTCATAATATATGTATGCAAACTATACACATATATACATAAATGCATCACTGCCCTACATTTTAGAGTATCAAAATGGTTTAAAGGATCTGTCACCCTTCATGACTATATATGCTTCTAAAAGAAGTACAGTGCTAATGAAATTCTGTACAATAACTGTGCTGTCTACTGTGTTTGACATGTAAAAAATAACTCTTCTAATTCTCAAGTGAATAATGCCCACCCCATTCTCAGTTCTGTAAAGGAGAACAAAAACTACTACAATGTTACATTGGCTCATGCTTTTTAAAAGCAGAATAAATAATGAAGCAGTTGCAATGTTTGCTGACATTTGTAGATGTCTTGTAGGCATATTAAAATGTTGTGGCTAAATTTAATTTCAGCATTTGGGTAAGAACCCAGTGAATTTTTACTTTATGGCTGTGAATTTGCTGCACCATTTTGGCAGCATGCTCTTCTACTTGGAAAGGGATATGTGACTCCTGTGGCAGGACATGTTTCCCAATGATATCAAACAAGTCCTATTTTAGAGTTTCTGGATAAAGCTGAAGCATTATTTTTAGAAAAATCATATTCTGGGCAGAGAGTGTTATTTAACTTTATATATTCTTTTTAATTATCTAGATTTGTTTATTACTTCCTTGTAATATTTTTTTTAATATTATTTGTAAATATCTGAAATATCAACATTGTATTTGCTTTTTTTTTTTTTTTTTTTTTTTTTTTTTTTTTTTTTTTTTTTTTTTTTTGCTGGATTGCAAATAAAACTTTTTTAAATGGTCATAAGAACTGGTGAACTTCTCACAAAAGAAATATTACAAAATCACAGAATCTGCTGAGTTGGAAAGGACACACAAGGAACAATTATGGTTAGACTGTACTTTCATGATGTAAAAGATTCAGGATTAATGCCTTATTTCAAATTGAAAAAAAACCCCAAAAACATCAAAAAGGGCTTAAAACAGTCCAAGAGGCTTTTGTCTTTTTTGGAAAGTATACAGGATAGCTAAGCTATTAATTAGGGAAGCTCAGTTAAGTTCCTGAAAGAAGTAATGGTGAATTGGATGTTTCTTATCCATAGAATACTTAATTAAATGATATCAAACAGTTGCAGAAGATGAGATAAAATACCTTTGAATCTAGAAAAAAATACTTTCCTGCTATGAGACCATAATAAATAAGTCCATATCCTTATTTTGAATCAATTAGACGTGAACTCTGCATTCCAGATGAGTGCCGTACGTGGTTTCTGTTCTTTATCTCTCCAGAAGATAGGTTCTGACCCTGAGGTATGTTAATAATAACATAAAGCATTAAGTTACTACAAAATGTTTTGCTTCAGGTGAAAATACATCGTCCAGTTAGCAAACATATAGATGTATTTTTTTCTGCTAATTAGCTACTAACCAGTTACTGCTGTGAGGGACACCATACAAGCACATGTGGAAAGGAACAGTCTCTGCCCAACAGAGAACAAAGGTGCTAAAAAGGCAATATTATCCCTCTTTTTACAGAGATAGATGAGAGGGATAGAAAGTGCAAGCCACCTGTGGATGAACCTGGTGTTCAGTCCAGTTATACAGTATCCCCACTCTCTGCAGCAACTCCAAGGTTGGTCCTAGTATTAACATTTGTTTAATTCTCTTGCAACTAACTTACATGGGGCTCGTCAACTAGATAAAGATTAAAGAAATGTATGCCAGCCATACTAAAAACAGAATACTTTGTCCACTCAGCAAAATAAGTGTAGTTATATCCTTGTGGACATAAAATGATAAAAGATGTAAAAACAGTCAGAGGAGTTATAACAGCTTTAAATCCACTCCTCAGTTTTATTTTTAGAAATTCCTCCCTTCATAAATCAGGCTGTAAGCTTGGTTTTACATTAGCATCTGATCCCACTCTGGTGTAAATATCTTTAGAAATAAAGGAAAAGGAAAAATGAAAATACAGAGGCACAACGAAAACTCAAAAAGCACTATGAAGAAAATATCACCAAAGTCCTGTACAAGAAATTAGCATTTTGAGTGGCTTCTCATGCCTTTTCAGTATGTTTGTGAAAATTATCTAAGGTTTATGCATGCTGCTTCTATATCTTCTGTAACAGTTTGAGAGACTTTATGATGCTGTAATTTAAAAGAAAGTGTCTGTCTTACAAACATTTTCCCCATTTCCCAACTGTCTTGTTATTTCTAGGGAACACTCAGTAGTACATGCAACTGCATATAAATTCCTGTTCTTGAAATGGATAAGACCTGCTAAACTTAAAGCAACATTCAAGTTTGAGGGATACAAAGAAGCCAAATGTTGTTTGCTGGGTTTGGTTTTTTCACTGTTATTCTTCCTTACAAGCAGCTCTTAAAAAATCCAGTGATTCTGTAGTAGTCCACAGCTCTTCAATAATTGTAAGCCTCGTGTGGCAGCATTGCACAGAATAGGTCAGGCTATTTCCAGCAAAGTAGGCTTTCATGTTGGATGGACATGCAGTAATGTCAACAAGCTTCCAACTGGCTTGTCTCAGAAACCTGACCGGTCTCTTTCCAGTTTACTTTTGCCTGCAGATGTCCAAGGCTTTTTGGGGACTGTCCTGGGTTAAAACACTTTGTAGAGTCCCAGCTTTGTAGCCCCAGGTATTCTTGGCATTGAAACAGCTGGTTCCAGGCTTGCTGGACCTAAATCTTCCCATTGTCCCAGTGTGGCACAGACTGCATGGAAGGCTGTATGTGATGGATTAACATGATTTATCTTTGAACACTTACATGAGGTACCTAAATTAGAAACTGTCAGTATGGGAGATAGGGACCTACAGACTGCAGCTGAAATTGTTGCTGGATTAGACCTCCAGATTACAATTTAATATGAAAAAAAGTGTATAATCCATATACATGTACATATTGCCATCTACAATAAGATTTTTTTAGGCCTCTGCTCCAAATTTTGTATTTTACTTTCTGAAAAAAATGCATCCTCCCTCCCAAATTTCCAGTAAAACATTTCTAAATGACAACCCCTTTCTTTCCCGTTCCATGATTTAAGCAGATAATTTTTGAGGTTCTAGATTAAAGCATTTAGTTTCATTTAAAATAAAAATGGGACAGAATTGTGCCATCCCCAGACAGAGACAGAAGTGATTGGTAGTTATTTTCACTGCTTAAAGGCAACACTATCATAAAATGCAAGTGTGTAAGAAAATAGTAAGGGCAGCTTTCACTGTTACTTTCATATTGTTCCTTCTACTGGCTTTTTTAGGGGTGGATCACAAGTCCTTATGGATTTATTCAGAAACCATCTCTCTATTCCCCTTAATAGCTGGAAGAAGATCTTTAAAAAGGCATATGTTTCTGATTGATTTTTCCCTGTTGTTGATGCCTTGGATGTTTGATTCAGATAATTAATCCAAACTACAAAAACATAGAAGTACAGAGCATGGATATTGATTTTAATCTGTGGTTTGTAGTTCTCCAGAATTGAGGATTATTATTTTGAGCTTGTCCATAACATACTTAGCTAGCCTGGGAAGTCTAGAAATTTGACTACAAGTCTTGAGAGTACAAACTGTGTTCTGCTATTTCCAGAATTCTGAGGTACGGTGAGACCACAAATACCGCACAAATTACCACATCTCTGAATTTTGATCCTTCTCTTCCTCAACATAATTGAAGGACATTAAAAACATAGTCACGACAATAAAAGCTCAGTTGCTTAAACAGCGTTTTCTAGTCTTCGAGAAGTTTTCTAGTCATGCATAAGGTGGAAAAAAAAGAAAGGTGTTTGCTTTCAGCTGATGTTTAATCCAAATATTACACCAGCTTTCTTCCTCCAAGTATAACCAGTGTGTATCAGTTTTAGCCAATGTCTTTTGAATCTGCATTCTCAGGGCCAGACTCACTGGTAGAGATTTTCTTCTTTGTGCCACTTCAACAATGAAAAGCATCTGGAAACCTGGTTAAATTTGCAGTCCAGTTCAGATTCATAATTCTTCTGCACAGACAGCATGGCTCAAGATATCTGGACAGTTACAGCGTGCATGACCTCTCTGCTCTCTGCTGCTTTTGTGTGTTGACAATTCAGACCCTGCTTAGGCTTTGAAGAGAGAAGTATGAGCTTTAAGTAAATGATGATTCCAAATGAAAAAGGCTTAAATCCCTTCTTTTGAGAGTTTGGCCAAAGCACGCCTAAGAGGCCAACCTATAATTTAAAAAATAAGGAAAACTCTGGAATGGGTCAGCAGGGCCCCTTTATAGTTTAAATATTATGCTGGTTTGGATTTTGGCATTCTTTGGGATTTCATATATCATTCAGTGCCAACTGATAGCCTGCGAGTTGAGTCAGTATGCAGCTGACTTGTGGTCCCATCCTTTTTCCACTAGATTGCTGTGAAACTTATGGTTCTCATTTGAGCTTGTTTTTATACTTTTGCCAGTTGTTGAATATTTTCCCATCCCCTTTGTCAATAGGATTTAATATATTTTATATTTGGATTTTTTAAAATTAATATCTCTTTTGTTTAGCAATTTTCCAACACTTGAGGCAGATTTCCTTACTCCTTCTAATATTTCTGAAATAGGGTGGTACTTTGAAGTAAGATGTTTTAAACTGATTATTGGTCTTCATTTTTTTATAAGTATCTTACTGGTTTGGTCTTCATGGCTTTTCCTGATTTCTCAGACAAATATACCATACCTATAACACAAACCTTCAATCACAGATTCTTTACTCCTCCATGGGTTTCCTGCATGTTTTATCCCATTGGTCTAAACCATGCAAAGCGGAAAACCAGAGATGAATATTATTGAATATTATTCCTGCAACATAAGTAACTCATGCCACATCTATATCTCAACATGTGTTGTGGTTTAACCCTGGCAGGGTGCTCACTGCCACACAGTTGCTTGTTCCACTCAGTGGGATGCAGGAAGGAATCAGAATAGTACAGGTGGGACAACTCACAGGGTGAGTAAAAAGCAATTTAATAGGTAAAGTAAAAGCTGTACATGCAAGGCAAGAAAAAAAAAAGTTAATTCACTACTTCCCATCAGCAGGCAGGAAAACAGGGCTCCATCACTTGTGACCCTAACCCTAATCCCAACCATATCTTGGGAAGACGAATGCTATAGCTTTGAACAATGTCCCTGTTTCCTTTTTTCTCTCCCAGCTCTATATGCTGAGCATGTTGCCATATGGGGTCAGCTGTCCTCACTCTGTCCCCTCCCAACTCCTTGTGTATCCAAAGCCTCCTTCCTGGTGAGGTGGGATGAGAAGCTGAAAAGGCCTTGACCCTGTGCAAGAGCTGCTCGGCAATAACAAAAGCATCCCTGGGTTTTCAATATTGTTTCCAGCACAAATCCAAAACACAGCCTCGAATCAGCTACTGTGGAAAAACTTATCCCAGCCAAACCCAGCACAATCTGCCACCTATTTTCATAAGCAGTGCTGTGATCTTGTCCTGAGAAGCATAAGGTTTAAGTGGGAAGTAAAGCATGTACAACTTTGATAACTATGAAAAAGAAAGTTTTATCCTCACGCATCACATTTCAAGTTTTCCTCCTCATTGTGAGTGAATGTTTTAAGACAGTTTAAGGAATCACACAAAAAGGTATTGGCAAAACCAGGTTTAATATAAAAACAAAAGCACAACAAAGTTTGTTGTCAAGATTCACTGTACTGCTTAATAGATCATTACAGCACACAGAGAAAAAACTTACAAAAATCCAAAACAAATCAATCCAAACAAAAATAAACCCAAAACTCTCTAGGTGGAAGCTGGGGGGTGGGGTGGTGGGAGGGGGGTGGCAGGGGAAGGGTTGAGGGGTACAGAAATGGATAGGAAAAGGTAAAGATAAAAGGGATATGGAAGATTCTCTGTTGAGTTACAAGGTTCAGAGTACACCCCTCTGCTAAACTAAGCCTAAACTGACCAAGAGCTTATGCTTAAAGGTCCAACTGCGCTTAACAGCACTTCATTGAAAGCTTAGGTGAAACGATTTAGCAAAGGATTCATGCAGAATTTACTGTATCACAACAGTAACTTACTTATAGTCCTGACTTACTACAAAGTTAAACTACTTAAGAATCTACGAGAACAATATTCCTAAGTACATTTGCCATAGCATATTCACACTCACATGCACACAGACATAAAGAGTCTGTACACACGTGAAAAATTCCCCTCAAATTCAGTGAAATTTGGATGCCTTTGCATCTTCTCAAGGAGCAAAGTGCTGAGCCTCAAGGAGTGAGAGTATCAGCCCAGGATCTGTTGTCATTCGGCAATCCTCTGGGTCCAGCAAACTTGAGAGTTCACTGGCCCCGAGAGGGAGATGCTGGCCACAGCCCACTGTGGTGCAGGAGAGCTCCAAGGGTCTCACTGTGGACTGCTCTTTATAGGGTCACAAGAGAGTTGGCTTTAGTCATAGTAATTTTCCATCCTGGCTGCAATTCAGGTCAGTAACTTTCTTTGAAAGTTTTTAACTAAAATATTACTCTACTTAGGTTGCTATTCAGGCAAGAAATATAAGTTTCCAAGGCTGTTTGTTAAAACACAGGAGCTTGTTTGACAGCACAAGTTCCTGGAAGCAGACAGTGTTTCTGATAAGCTCAAGACGAGCTGAGCCCAGCTGCTGCTCATCAAGGCCAAGGAATAGAATTTCTCAAATCATAATGTGGCCTGGGGAGGGGAGTGGATGTGCCACCGTGTTCATTTAGGGACTATAACAGTTTATTTAGAAGTGTTTTTTATATTTGGAATGGGATTTCACAGAAAGCAGTCCAGAGATATTGTGACAAGATGATAATTATAATTATTATTGCAATTTTAATAATACAATTCCACAAAATGTTTTGCTATTTCTCTTTAATAATTTTCTGAGGAAGAAACTGGAATGGGATAAAAACATTATCTGCATCTTGAGGATTTTTACAGCCTTTAGCTTTTCTAATAGGAAATTTTTCTTCAGTAATATTAACTATTAAAAACAGATAAATAGATGACTTTGAGTTATTAGACATTAGGGAAGTGAGATTTTTCTTTTGAAAAATTAAGAATATCGGTTTGTTTTATTAATTCTCTTTCTGATATATATTTTCTAATTAATTAATTTTATTAAGACTGATAATGAACACTAATTTTTATTTTGAGGTGGTGGCTTGATTGGTCACTGGTATCCATTTTTTCCATAGAGGTATTCCAAAATTCTGTCTCTGATTAAAATATGTAATTGTAACAGTTATTTATTTAACATGTCACTCTTAATTCTTGTCATGTTCTAAGTGGAAATTTATAAGTATTCTACTTTAGAAGTTAGAATATTGGAAAACCCATATTGGTTTTGGATCTTCTGCTGGGTTTGGCTTAAGATTTTGGTGTTTTTTGTTGAGTTTGGAAAGTTGATTTGAATATATCTTTGAAAAAGCTCTTAGCATGTTTGGGGATAAATTCTGGCCCTACTGACGCTGATGGCAGGACTCCAATTGAACATTAGCAGAGTAGGATTTCATTCTTGCTATATACCAAGTTTTGACATCCATATTAAGAGGAAATGAATCACAATCTAGAAGTACTTATTTTCCCTATTGACTATAAAAGAAATCTACCACAGATGTAGCTGAAGTTAGGTGAGGTGAACTCATTCAAAGTTACTGAGCCATCTATCTTTTCCTTACATGACAGAAATATGAAATATGAACAAAACAAAGCCCTCAGAAATGCTACTTATACTCGTACTTTTATATTAGCTATGAGCTTGGTTATGATCCATGATTTTTTTTTTCCAGAAGGCTGACAAATACAAGAGACTTTCTGATAGAAGGAGCTTAAGAAGGCTTAAGCACAAACTTTGAGCTAGCAGTTAACACCCACACACACACAGACACACATAAAACTGTGTAGGGAAATTACAATACACTGTTGTCAGTAGATAGAGAATGCTCTTGTGTCACCTGTGGTCATTCTGTTGTTACACATCTTCATATACAAAAGTTTTAAAGGTGGATTTGAAGGGGGATGTTTAAGTATTGAGGGAATATTTATAATAATATCAGTGTAAAAATTGAGCCTGAAATAAAATGTGAAATTTAGGAACTGAAGGCAAATCTGGTCTCTTAACACGTGGAAGTGGTAGGATGAATTAGCAAACAAGGAACTTGTATCTTGAGCCGTTTTATGGAACAGCAAATGGAAAGACTCAAAAAGAGAAATAATAGAAATAAAGTGATGAACCAAGAGCTGCATTATTCTGAAAACAGCAAGTTGTGGTGAATCAGAATAAAAGGTGTCATCACATGTAAGGCATAAGTTTACCTTCATATGTGGGCTGCAATGGATGTATGTTATATTGTAGATATATTATTTGGGTGTAATCCTGAAGATAGGGGAGAAAAAGTGGAGCAGAGAATGAACACTCGGAGTGATATTTTAATTCATTTAGAACTTTGGAATAGAAGTGCAGATCTGTGAAACAACAGAATAGTGATGCCGCTAGAATTTGTTTCCTTAGGGACATGAAAAAAGGGCAAGAGAAAGAGATGGGAGATGATGAGCAATAATTAAATATATCAAACAAACAACAAAAACCAAGAGTAGAGAAAAGAGAAGAAACAGGAGAGATCAGAAAAAAACCCAAGAAAGATAGAACTGGTGATGGTGTTCTATGAAGACATGACTGACAAAATTAAAGTTCAGAACATGCTCAAAAAATTTGCTAAAAGTGATCACTTCTTAACTACAAGGAGATTCATAGTGGGGAAAGGCAAGGTGAGTGTAAAAAAGGACATTTTAAGTGGTAAATGTTGGAAAGTAAACTACTGAACCTTTGCAAAAGCCAGAAGTGAGGGAGGAATTTTCTTTTAAAAAGTGAAAGACACAAACTTCTGTATCTGTAAGAAGAGAGGAGGACAAAAATCAAACTGAAGAGAAAACCAAGTGTGGTGGTGGGGGGCAGGGTTAAAAGTCTTATGTGTTGGAGAAAGACAAAGAGGACCAAGCAAAATAAGAAGTTGAGGCAGAAGAAAGGAGAGGGTCAGAGATGGTGTCCAACAGGGAGAAGTAATCTTTAGAAAATTATAGCTATGCTCTTGCATCTGATTCATTTAATTACAGATATTAATGAACCTACAGAGCAAAAGTAAAATATTTCATCTTACTACACTGTAAGTGGAAACTTTTTTCCTATGAAAGGAGAAAAATCATTATTTCGCTTGGCATACACTTTAATAACATTAATCATGGTGAACTCTTGTAGTATTACTGCGAGTATAATATAATCCACTAGGAATACCACTGTAATTAAACTAATTTCATCCGTATTTGTTACTTTATATTGACATTTCTTTTTCTTTTCTTTCTGATCTGCTTGCAGCATGCTTTACACACTCATCACAAAGGTCAGCATAGTTTAATGCATTCAATATACAATTTTTAATGGGAAATCAGACAGTTTATAAAATAAAAGGATATTGTCTCTATTGGCCAGTAATGACATTTCAAATTTGACTATCCTCTATTTCTTCTTCATGGCAGTGAGGAGTTGTCTCAGCTCCACAGAGACTTGGTGCTACTCTCCAGATTATACTAGTGAATACAGAAAATTAGACTCATTCTAGTCTGGACAAAAAGAACCCCAAGAACATCCATATTTCTATTTGATATCTATTCAATCATCTCAGAAGTGAATTGAATTGAAGTGTCTGTGTATCACTTCTAACATATCTTTAAGAAGCCAGACTCTGCCCTTCAGAACCCATAAAACTGTGTTTCTATGCTTTTACGTCTCATCTCTATGATTGCTAAACACAAACCACATGTTACACATCAACTTAAATTCCAGTTTTAGTTCTGTGTCCATAAGTAAGTGATTTGATCATGGATATGGTTAGGTGAAAGTCTTTTAGGCTAGAAAAAACCTTGCTCTCATATAACAGGGAAAAGTCCCATAGATCTCCAGCATGTTATTGCAAATTCGGTGGCATGAGGGTTACCATTCTAGTTGCAGAGCTCTGGCTAGATGATAACTTACAGTTAAGATTTAGAAAGGTCTCTGAACATTAAATGCAGATATCAAGCAGAGAGAATGTAGCCTTGAATTAAAGAATAAGCATTCCCCTGAGACTAAATGTTCTGTGTCCTGGAGATAATAAAATTAAACTTACTCATGATCTAATGTAAATAGAAAATATTTCAGAATCAAAATTACTCCAAAACATTCTGATATGCCTTGTATTTTAGCCTAGCAGTGTCAGCTGACATGGAAAAGTATCAACAACGGTTACATAAATTTGTGGAAACAACTACTATCCAAATATATCTGTTTGGAAATCTAGGTCAGTCAGTCACAGTTATAAGCTGCATTAGAAATATAGTAATCTTCAACCTTCAGCCTACCCAGATGAGTCTTTTTTCAAAGGTGGAGCAGTGACCTATTTCTTTTCTACAATAACTGAGTAGCTAGAGAACACTGGAAAAAAGAAATTTAGGTTGTAACTCTTCTTGAAGTATTTTCTCTACTATGATTTTCAAATAAAGTAGAAATTGTGTGCTTCAGATTTCAGGTTAAGAGGTCTGCATTTATCTGTTGTTATGTAGGTGTCCATAAGCAATCTAGATAAGAAAACGTTCCCTAAATCTGTTGGAACTATAGTCAGCACAGTCAGCAGGACCCCTGGCACAGCTGCTAAAATGCCTACTCTAGAATGAAGCAAATCACTCCCCAAGGTTATGAGATCCAAGTTCTTCTGTACATCTGATCCCTTAATCTGTAAACTGGCTGCCTCACATTCCCCTGAGGCTCCTGGAAGCAGGACACTTCCCTGCCCTAGGTTCAAGAGCCCTGTGGCTGCTTCGAGTTTCCTTCCTGCCCTGCCTCTTTATGTCCTATGTCTGTCATGCACCAAACTCCTCTGCAGTAGTGGTTTGAGGGAAAGCAAACATGGGGCCCTCAGGCAGGTAAAAAGCCAGTCTGGTGGCTGGGGAAAGTGGGAACTGCATGTAGAAATCTGCTCAGGCTGAGGAAGATCGTGACTCCAAGTCTCACAGCTCCCAGGTAACTGTTAATCGCTAAATAAAGAATGGGGTTTGACTTCTCCTTTAGTCAGGAAGCAGATACACCAAGGGTGTGCACCATAGTGAGGAGGTTTGGTGCATAGCTAACAACTCAGTCTTGGAAGCTGGGCAGGATGCCAGCATTGATCTGCCTAAACCTGAAGTACAGAAAAGCTTAGAAAGAAAATGTCTCTTTTTGTACTTATTTTCCCTTTTTCTTTTGCAATCTTACAGTCTATATTGTGAAATAAATGGTCATTTACCAAACTGTTTTTTCATGAAAGTCAGGCTCTTGCACTGTAACTTAGACAGAATTTGGAAGAGCTCATCTATCCTAGAATGTACAGAGTTAGTAGACATGGCTTATAAATAGAATTTTCACATGCATTTTTCTTCTGGAAAGTGGATATACACATAAATACATACCTACATCTATATAAAAACAATGACGTCTTCAGAAAGGTACACTGAAGATCCAGCTTCTTTGTTTTACATTAAAAACAACAACAACAAAAAGCAGCAAAATAGTTATGTGGAAGAATAGTTCATATTTATTTTGGTAGGTGTTTCAGCATCCAAAAGCTGCAATCATGCCTTACTTAGACTGCAGCTGTGATGGGGTATGTCTGCAACAAACCTAGCATTCTGGAAGTGGTGCAAATAGAATGAAAGGACCAGAGATCTTGGCATATAACTAACAGGGGAAAAAAAACCCGAAAGAAAACTATCAAGAATTATTTCAGCACTGGAATTGAACCTTTGAAGATGAATGCCAATGAAAACATCAGTGTGAAAGATTTTTTTAAGCGTTTCTAGAAGATTAGAAGCAGAAGGATTTGATGTGCCTGTAAGGATAATAAAGCAAAGCCTTATTCCAGCAGAGTTTAGGAAACACTGTTCCTGTGCTTCATGCTGGTGTACAATTTGCCCCATTTCCTATACCTACTTTAAAGTCATTCTTTCAAAGTGCTTTTTGAATTTGTAGAATTTCTTATAGCAGTGCCTTGTCAGAGAAAAATCACAGATGAAAATGCTGTTTTTCCAGGCTAGGCAATGTGTAGAACTAACTCTTTAGGCAGTGTAAATTCCAGTAATTGTCCTCCATGCCCTCAGACTTAGGCATTTTAAAATAATGGGGTTTTTTTGGTTGCATTTACTACATGGACTTCTATATATGCTCTCTCCTGAGTATTTGCAGTCTCACTTCAAATAAGGATGCCTACACCTTACCTTATCTTTATGTTAAGCCCATAAGGTACCAATCAGACAAACTATGGCAAGTAACCCGGCCCACAGAGAGCCAACATACGGGCAGATAAAAAATGGAACAGGAAACAATCAAGTGAGTTCATTGCAAAGCACAAGCTTTTGTCATCAGAGAACCAGCAGAGCTGCACTCCCACAGCTTTGTGTTCTGTGATGGGGTTTTCTGTTGTCCAGAGAGGTGAGTAATATAGAAAAGCTATTCCTTTGATTATATCCTTCTTAATGTCTCTCTTCTATGTGTGTTTTCTGGCTTAACCTAGCAGCCTATTTCTCTCAGTTAAGATCAACAACAGAATCTATATATTTTTCAATAAACTTATGATTTTTGAACTTTCAACCTTCTGCCAACATTGGTTCAATCTGAGCAATGACTTTAAAAATTATTAACGGGGACATGTAGGTGACTAGATGTATACACACATACAGGAAACCAAATGAATGTACTATAAGAATTTGGATGCTAAAAGACACAAAATCTACAAAAGAATTGTTTAAATAAAAACCCCAAATTCACAACAACAAAAAACCACTCCAGAAAACAACCAACCACAATGCAACACACAGAAATCCTAGGAGACAAGAAAGAAAAAAGCAGTAATAATTATAGAAGGCTACACATGACAAGCCATGGCAAAATTCCCATAAGAATGGCAATGTTAAACCAACATAATTTAAGGCAGTGTAGAAAAACATACACAAACCAAACAACTTCCCTCCAACACCTCAAGGCCTCTTCAAGACAGAAAAAGCCACAAATTTTTGCTCTCGGAGTCTTATGAATATAAAGGTAAAATACAAGATTTTACTAATATCAGCGACGGAAAAATGTGACAAAAAAGTGAAGAAAATTCAATTATATTTAAAAATAAAGGAAGAGTGAGAAAGAAGAAAAATAAAATAAATTCTGCAGATAATAGAGAACAGTGACAAAGATATGCCAACAGTATATTCATGAAAGTGAAATACAGGTAAACAAGGAGGAATAAGACCTTTTCAGGCTTCATAAGCAGTATTAATTAGATTAAAAGTAGAGTGATGCGTAATTTGAATGTTCATATGCAATTCTGAAGAGTTAATTCTAGCGGGCTACACAATAATCTCCTACGAGGGAATGAGTTTAATATTCAGTTGGTTTAGAAAGATCCTCTCCAAGATTACTACGATGCTAGTGCAGGAATAACATAACCTGAAAGTGATTCCACCAAATGAAAAAGCTGCTTAAAGAAGGCAAAGTGCCTGAAAACATACCATAGCACAGCACTGCAGTCTAATATATTAAAGGTTAGATGGGAATGGTAAAGACTATTTTCCAGCAATCATTTCTACATTACAGTATTAGTAAAAGTTTAATGTTTCAAGTACAGTAAGATTCATGGATATAAGCTTCTTTATCTGAAGGACTTCGTTTAATTTAACTTTTGCCTAAATATTGCTGAACATTTGCTCCTAGTTTTCAGTGATAAAACTGAAAGGTGGACTTCAAATGATTTGTAATTAAATCTAAATCTTACACATAGTGTATCTGATATAGTTCAGACAGTTCCTAGGGCAAAAAATGGTGTTAAACAACTTTTCCCCATATAAATACCCTAGAGATGGTTTTGTGCCTTCTTAATCCACATGGCTGCATTGCTTTACAGTGTCATAGTCACATCCTTGCCCTGGCTTTACAGGGAGGTTGGAAAGCTGTGGGCTGTGGACTGCAGCCCACTCACAGGCAGCAGAGGGATGACTCTGCTCCTGTTGGCGAAAACTTTCTGCAGATATAAATATTGCTAAACTCAATATTCTGCAGTCAATATTGCTAAACTCAAAACTCTCTTCCTATAATAATCTCTAGGTGAAACATGCTACAGATAGGAGGAAGTCTTCACCAGGGCTTTTTGGTGTTTGACAAGTTCCAGGAAATTTAGAATCAACCTGCAAGCTCAGGAACAACTTTGAGTTCTTCAGGACTATGTTGGAGCTTAGCTGGTATAGCACTCATCTCTGGGTTCAGGACCCAAAGCCAGGTCCTGTGTAATATCCTGAAGTGTGTGGTAAAAAATGGATGCAGTCAAGAAACATGCTCATGATGTTTCTCTACCAGTTTATCTATATTATCTTGGAGAAGTCCAAATTGATAAAATATATTTTTCCTTCACAAAAGTGATGTAAATGTGATGTCCTTGTGATAATGAGCACTATAAAATGTTTATATTAAAAAGATTGAAACAAACAGTCATATGTTTTCAGAAATCAGTGTTAGGCCTTGGCATTTTGAATCTTTATAAGATCAAAACCAATATATTCTCTATATTATGCCAGCTACTGTCTCTGAGATGTCATGCCATTTCCTTATCATGAATTGGAAAGTAATAAGTAAGATATATTCTACCTAGTATATCCACTTCCTTCAGCAGAGGCTCAGATCAGCAAAAACCCAAAAAATGCAAAAACCAAGCAAACAAAAAAGCCCCATCAAAACCACTCTTTTTTTTTTTATTTTTTTTTTCTCGGCAGATGTAATTTCCAGGATCAGGTACTTGACTGCCTGCGTGTGATTCTAGATGAGACTAGTTACCACAACTGGTGGCAGCTATTATGCATATGAACAGCCTATTTTTGTCAGATCATCGGTGTAAGAAGCCCTACAACAAAAGGCCTCCTTTTGTCTAATTGGTAGCAAAAGACCCAATTAGGAGGATATTTCCCAGGATTATATCATTAAATGGTAATGATACAGGTACATAGTAACACATTTCTGAACTCAAATAGGAAGGTAAATAATTTTAACTTTAAAAGGATGACTTAGAAAAAAGATTTTGGAAGGCTGATGGGTCTTTCAGTCACAGAAGTAGCCTGTCTCTTGCACCATTAAAATGTTTGGTTAAGAAATACAAAACTCTATAAAGCACAGCTATTGTTTACAAGGAGGAAATGAAATTGCAGGGTCTTCAAAAGGCTACGACAGACACACACATCCCATGCCTTAAAAGTGATTGCAAATTGTCTTTTTTAAGTGTAAAACAATTTTCTAATTCATTTACAAAGTAGTAAATGAGTACTTAACACTTAGATTTGTGCTTTGAAACTCAGCCACTGAATGTCTTACACAGTAAATAAGTACCCATTGCACATTCTTAGGATGAAATCCTATGATTCCTTGCAGAAGCATTTTTGCCCTGACAAATTTAACATCCTATCTGTGATGATGATTAAGTGGAAAATTCATTGTCCAGGTGCTGAGTTCTGCTTGCTAAAAAAATTAAGGAAATCAGTAAGCTGCTGCTGCTGCTATTGTAGTCTAATCATTGGTTTTCTACAGTAAATGACAAGTCTGTTTTCCTGCAAGTGGCAAGCAGCGGTGGCTTGCTTGCTTTCTTTGTGCTTCCACAAGGTTTAATTGTTCCCATGTTCTGACAATAGTAGGAATTCCACACAACTCAGTTTTGATTGAGCGGTTAAGGATGGTATCACATTTTTATAGTGACACGGGAAAAATTAACAAAGTATGCACATGCTGCACCAGAATTTTATGTCTGTGTCATGTTTATTGAAACAGAAAATTTGTTTTAAACAGGTATTTACTTCTCAGAAAATAGCATGAAAGAGATGAATATTTTCAATTTGGAAATTCCAGTGTGGAATCAGGAAACTCCAAATGACATTAGGAAATCATGTCTCCAGAGAACTTCTGGTTGCCACCATATTACACATCCATGGCCACTCAACATGGTAAGAGATAACTTTCTTCCAGCTTAAGTTGCAAGTGAATGGTTCTTACACCATTTTAAATGGTGGCTCAGACTCTTCATAATATGTCAAAAACAACATAATCACAAAAAAAGTGAGCATAATGTTTTATGTTCTCATGGGAAACAGACAAGAAATAGAAATTTCTCCAACAACATGATGTGGACATTACCCTTTCTCACTGGTGCTCAGTCTTGGTTAGAATATTAAACAGGAAGGAAAGGAGGGCTGCAACCAGTATACAATTTATCCCCTGAAGAAAAATTAGTTTGGTGGTATGTTGTGGCCTGTGACCATGTGGGATTATATCTGCACATTTCCAGTGCTTGTTTATATCTGTCTATGTTTCAGTGGTCTATGTCCGAAGAACGTTGAGGAACACAAGACAGACTGATGTCAATATGTATTTACAATGAAGTCTTAGCATAATACAATCTCCTGCCTTTTTGCAGCCAGTTCTAACTGTCCTCTTTATTTCTTGCTTTTAAATAATGACATTTAACCTGGCTATATTGTAAAAGACCTGTCTATCGCATAGGAATTGTCTAAGAATCGAAAATATCTGGAATTTTCTTTGAAAATATAAAAATGTTTAAAAGCTGACTCAGAGAAAACTAACAAGGAATTTAATAGAATTAAAGCCAAAACACAGAAATTTCTCTGACAAGGTGCAGCTGAGGAATAACACTCCTGTTTCCAAAATAAAGGAATTCTTCTGTGGGAGAGAAGGCAGCACGAACTGGAATCTGCCCATCTGCTAGTCAGTCCCTGTCTGACAACTTCTGACTGGGCTACTAATTGCAACCAAATTGCATGGAGGGACAGTTCTCTCGAGCCTATTAAGTTCCTTCATGTTTCAGTCACCAATACCAGAGAAAGCTTTAATCAGAGATATCCCTGTCAGAGTCCACAGAATCAAATCGCAGATCTATAAGAGAATAGGACATGTTTGTTCAATTACATAGAAACCAAAATATTTTATGGGCTATAAAACCAAATTATCTAGCAGAAATTAATTTGATATGAATTCAAATTCTGTAGGAAAGTAAAATAATTTTAAAAGTTTACTCGTTTTTTGTATTTTTGAGTCACTTTCCTCGGTTCATGACAATGTGACAGTGTAAGCCTGTTGATAACATGAAATTTGCTGTCATTACTTCCTCCCTTTAAAATAATTTGTGGTTGAATAATTTTTGCATCTAACTATTGCAATACACTTCTTGCTAGTTTTTGCCACCAAAGAAGCAAGAATCAGAGAACAACAAAAAGCGTCAAACAATAATTTTTCTCCTTTTTATTCTAAATAAATAAATATCATTACAACTCAAATGAGAACTTTTAGTGGAATTTTACCACTTTTAATGAAAGTTCATTAGGAAGACTGATCAAGATAGAGAATTCATACTGATGAAACTATTAACCTACGAATTTGCTAAATGCAAATTTAAACACTTGTTCTTACCTATTGACTATCCCCAGGCTGATTCATTAAACACAATGAAAAGACTCAGTTCTGCTTCTTGCAGTAAAAGGATACCCTCAGAATTTTTACATTATTTATGAGGTAGAGTTGCTCCTTTTTTTTGTCCAGCTCTAATAATGACTCTGGCTTTAGGAAAAAATATTTGCTGTGAAGTGCCATATGATGCTGCTGCTGACTGACAATGTGGTATATAAATGGCCTTGAAAAAAAATATAGCTTAAAGTTAATCACTTTATTTTTGAGCCCTCTAAAACTGCATAAAAAATTTTAGCTGAGGCATTGCAAGCAGCCTAAACCTCCTCTTCCTATGAGCTCATGGTTCAAAGGACACTTTCATGTTTTTATATTAAGCACTTAGAATTTTTTGCGTGCAAAAACTTGTGTATAGATTTTCAGTTTTAAAGAAGCCTTTTCAAGATTTCTGGGAGATTGCAAAAGCAACATATCTAGTCCTCAGAGCAATCCCATAAAATGAATAAACTTTGACATACAAGTGTCTGTCACATCTTGAAAGTGTTTAGCTTTTAAGAATTATTTGTAGAAGATTTTTTCTTATATGAAATTTTTCCATCAAAGGAAGTGTTAAATTTTACTATTAGACAAACCAGTGCAGCCCTCACAAAATAAAAAGGAAGGTGTTTCAGAAGGTGAAAGTTTAGTTCTGTATGTTTGCATCAGTCTGAAAACTGAGTTCAGGAGAAAAATTTGCTGAAACTCCTGTCAGGATTGAAAACAAAGATCTATGGGGCCCAAGAAGCTTGTATTTTCTAAATAAGTGTTCCCAAATCACTATTCATCTACTTTCAAATCTGTATAGAAACACTAAGATAGAACACATCTAACAAATAGAAAGTTGCATTTACTTGCAAAAGGTAATCTGAGACAAAAATGTTCAGTACAAGTGTTATCCTTACAAAAATCAAGAAGCACCTATTTTGTGAAGATGTGTGTTTTGCAAATGACTCTTGGAGATTTTAAACCTTGTCTGAAGCCTTGTCTTACAGTGCTAGTTCATGTCAATATCCTTGACCACCTGAGACTATTTCTTACATTGAATGGGCACAATAGTCCATTTGGACTTCCTAATAGTCTACAAGAGTATTTGCCTTCACAGGGTCGCAACTCTATTTATCTAAGATGTTTTCCAGAACCTCAATTTAATAAAGATCACACACTGGATAAGGTCAGTGTGTACTGAGAGCAAAAGGGAAGTACACCTGGAAAGTGCCTGGTTCCTTACACTCAGTGATTTTATTGTATAAAACCATTATTCTTTATATTTTCATTTTCCTTTATATTGTGAGTCTCCTGGAGTACTAAACGAAGGTGCTTGAAGATATCAGCATTGTTATAGAATTATACAATTGTTACGTTGGAAAAGACCTCTAAGATCATTGAGATCTCTAAGATTATCTACTCACTTATAAAGAAAACAATCCAGAAAACAGTTCTGTAAAGATATGATTTTCTTTATATTGCTTTTATTAATTCAGACTCACAGATTAGAAATCTATCTCACATGAAGGCACCTAAAGCAGTATTTTCAATTCTTATGTCATGGAACATTCTATCCATTTCAGACTATTGGATTCCATGGTACTTTAAAACAAATACAACATCTCTCTCTTCACAAATGTGACTGCTCATCCAAGTGACCCCCATAAATATTACTTGCTTCAGGATGTATCTGCGTCACACAGTACCTTGCCCCAAAGTAAAATGATTTGCTGGTCATTTAAAATTCTCTTAAACAATATAAGCATTTAATAATAAGAAGAATATCAAAAAGCAAATAAACCATAAATTATCAAACATCTAAGCATAGACTTCCTATTCTATCTAGAAGTCTGGCAGAGCTACTTTGTTGTATTAGTTACAGAGAGAACCAATGATTTAAACCAGTCCTGATCAGTTAGGGGCAGATTTTAGGTAATTCTATGCTTTTTTTCTCATGACAGTATAGTGTTACTAGGCCTATGGCCTTTTTCTAAACAACTCTTTTCCCACTTATAAATTTTATCTGGGCAAAAGTGACAATATCTGGTATTTTTCAAGGAAACTACAGCCTAACACAACAGCCCAGTCAGGGCAGAGGCTATAAATCCTTGGGCAGTGGATCCTAGTATGTGTTCAGGGCAGACCTGCTGGACTTTTAGGGACAGGAAGACATCAGGACAAGAAGCTGCCTATGTTCCATTGGCTGCTTAGATAGTTACACAACAAAATTGTTGTGTAAACACACAATTGTGTAACAAAATTGCCAGTTCTGGGTGTGTTGGAATCATTGCACATCACTGTGTAGCTGATGTGCCTGATGCATAAGGAAAGCATTTGGATGCACAGAACAAACACAGGCTTTTCAAAAAGCAATGCCCAGTGTGTTAGATGAACCCAAATATGTCAGATATGATGCTTTGTGCATGTGCACCTATCTCTACACAGGAAATTCTGACATAAATACTCAAGCCCCTTGTGTATACCAAATAAATGACAGTCATGGTCAATGTAAATTTGACATCCATTGTTGCATGGTATAGACTTCTCCTAAAGCAAGTAGTCTTTCCATATTTTGCTTTTTTTCTTTTTTTCCTGTATTTTTCTTCTGCACCAGAGCACAATTGGATTCTTACAGTTTTAATTTTGTGTGAAATTTTAGTAAGAAATATTTGCTCAACTCACCAAAAGAAGCCTCAGAATTCAGGGTTGTTATTTGATAATATTAAGAACCAATGAGAGATTAATAACGAAACCAAAGATTTTCTAAAGACAAGCTATGAGAATGCAGAAAAGAAAATGTTACTCTATACAAAATGATGACTTAAAGTCAGTTTTAAAATTCCCCATAACAGAATCTGCTCTAAATGGAAGAAAATTCTCCAGCTCCCTGTACCTACTGTTACAAGTTTAGAAGAATAAACTAGTTGCAAGATGAGGATCAAAGGTGTAATAAGGGTTCAAATGTCAAGGAGATGAAAAAGTTCAAGAGTTGAAAATCAAGGTGGCACTGAGTTTAAAATAATTTTTTTTATTCTATTTGTTTATGTCAGAAAAATGGTTTATCAAAGCATTATTAGATTCTAACATGATGGTTTTCAAAAGAATTAAAAAATAAAATAAAAAATTAAAAATAAAACCAAGCAATATAGTAGCTAGTGTAACACAATTGACTCTAATATAATTAAGTTTCTTTCCACTAGGAAACCAAGTAGAGGTTTGAATCAAAAAACTCTCCAAGTAATTTGCAGAAGGCTCTGGCTACCTATTGTGACTATCAAGGGACAGTTTCCTCTATGGGCTAAAGGACTGATATCTGCTTTATGGAATTCACACTTTACCTTAAACTTTAATCTTTCATCTATGCTAGAAAAAAAAATCTTCAAAATAAAAAAGAAAAACGTAACCAGAGTCAGTTTTTGAACCACACCTCACTGTAGATTGGAAATAAGTAGCAGGCATGAAATAAAGGGTTGTGCTCAGTTGTGCATGAAGGCAATATGGCTCAGATAGGAGTCTCCCTAGCTGTAAAATTGTATCCCAAAATTCCCCCCATTTGCTGTAACATTTTCCCAAAGCAAACTCCTTAATACTAGTAAAGTTTTCAGTGTTCAGGGGCTTTTGTAGATTTTTCTGGCTTCACCCTCATTTAAGGCAGCATCCTTTTCTGAATAACTAACTTAGTTTTATCAAAAACATCTTTGAGCAGCTTTTAGTGTATTTAGGACGTATCCAGAGCATGAATAGCTTGCTAGTTAACCCAGAAAACTGGTTCATTCCTATCTATATATGATATGGAAGTTCAGGACCAATGTATGGGAATAAAATGGACAGAATTATAGGATACAAACTCCTCTGAACCTTGGCAGCTGCATTTGACGCCAGCAAAACCACAACCGTATGTTCAGGGTTAGTAAAACCATGTCTTGGGAATTCAATCAGGGACAAGCCAATGTGTGGGATCCCTATGGCCCTAACTACTTCTGTGAACAGGGGATAAAGTTTGTCAATAACTTGTAGAAGGAAAGGACTTTTTCATCAGACAGGCTACTAACTTCCAGGATTCATGGTGAGTCAAGGGGACCCCAAGGATCCAAACTACTTTGAAGATTATAGGTCAGAAGAGAGTAGAAAGAGAAGGTTTTAAGCCAAAAGAAAAAAAAAAAAAAAAAAAGAAAAAAAAAGAAAGAGTACAAAGCTCTAGCTAGTTATTTTCTGGCTAGAATTATATTGTGGGTTTTTTTCTCTATTTGAATTCCTCTGTTTTCATCCAGGAGACAGCCTCTCACAAGCTTTTCGGCTTCTTTGTGATGGGACTAACTGCTTTGGAAAACAGGAGGTACATAAGGGTGTTACTGCCATTCTCAGGGCAGCTAAAACTTCACACTTGAGTCACCTATCCATCCTGTGTCAGTTCTAAAAAAGGAGAGAGGCAACATGGGTAAGCATGCTATCTGATAGATTGGGGTTTCTGGGAAAACATACATTTTCAAATACCTGGCTCAATGACAGTATTTCTAAGAATTCCATATGTATATAAAAGCTCACTTCTCGGCCCAACAAAGCATTTCTACAGTGAACACAGGGAGGCCTGACATTGCAAATGGGAACAAAATACTCCAAAATGAGACTATGGGACGGAATTTCTGCTGGAGCCTTTTGTCTTTTATTTTGTATGGTCTAAATTAACTAATTAAACATTTCAGAAATAAAATTATTTGGCCTGTAAATTGTGCAGAATAAAATGTTTGAATAGCTGGGTTCTATAAATCAACCTATGTAATATAAGACACTAGTCCTGTTTTTACCTACCCTTTCAGAGGATTAACAAGGAACTGGCAAGAAGAACAGTAATGTTGATATGAGTTTCCAGCTGGGATTGATTACAGGCTACAGCCTAATGCAGTAATGTTTTATGCTAGCACAACAGTTTAACTGGAGAGTGCTCACAATACATATCCCCCACCTTCTGCCTCATAAGTGCTGATATAAAGAAACCAGCTAATTTTGTTGTGATTCTGACCTTTGGTCTGTTCAATCCCCAAATTAATTATCTAGCACGCATGTGACCTTCTACTGCTTAAATTAGGGTATATTTGTAAAACATATCTCACGTTAATAGCTTGTTTCTAGGCAAGTCTTTTTCCCAGCCCCCTTCCTTATCCAAGCCTGAAGTGGAGCATGAAGTGGACAGTATGGGCATAGAGAGATTGCAGGTGTTATTTCCTTACCAGCACTAAAAAGGTCAAAACAATATTGTGGAATTGAAAATCAAGAATTGCAGGAAGTAATGAAGCTACTCTTCCTACAGATTACCCAAAGTAAACAGAGAAAATGAAATAAAAGGTAATATCAGAAATACAATTAATGGTTTGCTCAGTGGGCTGAAATATTTGACAGTGGTTTTCGTCATCAGGGAAATTCCTGGGATGGGAATCACAAGGAAGGAAGTGTGTTGTAAGATGTGTCTACAGACATGGCAGTCTAGGATAACTGATTCTTTTCTTGTCTAGTTATTAATATTTCTGGGTATATTTTTTTAATAGATATTTTCAAGTAACTGAGCCTGAAAGGATTTGTTTCTGAATATTTTTGATTTGCAGGAATTGCATGCTGTCCAGAAAATCACAGAAAATGCAGAACTTACATGAAAGTGCCAAAATAAAATTCAGTATATAAGCAACAAAGTGCTTTTCACTATCATCACTGTATGCACAATGGAAATTAAAGGTCACTTTAGGGTCAGTGATGATCTGAAGTCTTGGGCCACTGTAATTGAGTCTAGACCTAATAGCAGCAAAAACAAAACGTAACCTTTTCTCTTGGAACTTGAGGTAGATACAGAGTGCAGAAAAGAGTTCAAATCCATATGGAAAAAAATACAAAAAGTGTAATACTTCATGTTGATATCCTTTTGGATGTAAAATCCATTATTTTACTCTTAAAACTCCTCAAAAGGAAGTGCCCATGGATTCAATTTGAACCATTTCTGTCAGTCCTGTCCACATATGTTAAATAAGTTTAAGAACACATGTGGAATCAGGGCAGTCTGGCAATAAGGATGGCTGAGCCCTGGGTTTATCTTTTCTTGAAGGAGTTGGAGCAGAACTGAGATATTCAGAGATTTCTGGGGATGTGCAGAGGTAAAATTGCAATGCAAAGTGAAATACAGAAGCAGAAAACTGGAGTTAGATTATGGGTTGGACATTTTGGTCTTGGCTGTTTAATTTCTGTTAAAGGGCTGCCCCACATAACTGAATCCACAGGATGCAATCCTACCCAAACAGAAGCATGAGCAGTGTTACAGAGACATTCGAACTATCAAGTTTTTCCAGTCCATTAACTGACTTTAGCATTTACAACAGATAACCACTAAAACATTTTCATATTAATATGCACATTTGAATCTTTAGTGGAGGAGACCAAAAGTTAGCTATTAATACCTCACAAACTTCATACATGACTTAGATATTATTGTAGGATTTTTCTGCATGTTGTCTATCAATAAAGGTGTGTTTACTCAGAAAAGTTTTATTTGCCAAGCTAATCATGAAGGCTGACTTGAAACAGCTAAGAAGAAAAATTGCAGTGGCGATTTCTATACTACCTTCAAGAAATGTGAGGACCATCATCCTGTAGATCCATTTACAGTGACTGCAGTGATACAGTTCTCTTAATTGAATTTCTTAAGGTGAATTGCAGGCCAAAAAAATGTTGAACATAGTAGTTCTGAAATATTGTATATATGGATACCTTATTACAATTTCACCAAGCTCTAATATTGAACATTTATCAGCATATGAGGTCATAACCTTTGCAAATATTATTCTGCACAAATGGAAAAGACTGGTTTTCCCTTTGATAATGGTAAAAGAAAATGGAATGGATAAATGTAGCCTTTATAACTAATTGTGAGCATTTAAGAACACATTGATTGTTGTTGACATAACTACTTGGAATAAGGAAACTATTAAATGATTAGGTGCAGTTCTTCAGCTGAGACATTTTAAAACTGGAAGAAATCACTTGATACTTATTCCAACTTTCTACATGAAACACATTTTAGGAATTTTGAATTAATTCTTGATTCAAGGTTGACAGCTGATACCACACTGGAGAATATATTTTAAAGGGAAAATGCAAGACAAAGCCTTATAGGAAGGGGACCATGACCTGTGATAAATTTTTTAGCTGAATGTGCTTCTTGTCAACATGCAGGACATGACCAGATAGAGTTTCTTTTCTCTCCTCATGTCCTAACACAACCTATTGCACCAGCACAGAGGATTGGTTAGGGCCTCAACTCAATTCCAGAATGCTAGAATACCAAACATACTCTAGCTTGCTTTTCCAAGGAAATTAGGGGTTTATAATGGTATTTTCTCTTTGCTTGTCTTTCTTTCTCTGGAAGAGCTATTTCTTACTTCACTTTCTGTAAATGAAGAAGCCTGTTATTCAGTTTCAACCAGAATTGACATGGATCCAGCCCAACAGATGAGGAGAGGATTTAGGAGAAAGGGAAAGAAGAATTTTGCAGGGATGCCCGAAAGAAGCCTGTAACAATTCAGACTTCACTAGCTGTTCTTCTCACAGAACAGCTTTTTTTATTCTGAAGTGATCTGTGGACCCCTCTATCCTTGAATCATATCTACATACTTGTCTGACAATAAGTGCTTTCTGTTTACTACAGCATCGAAGCCAAGATAGTTAAGGACAAGAAAATTGGATTCTATTCTTCTTTATGAGTCACTAGTAAAAATGCCAGCTATGTGACTGTACAATCTTTATTATCAAAGATAGTATAAGAGAAAGAAAACAACCACATTTTCACATTCCAGGCTATGTATGCACTTCTGGAAGCTGGAAAGTTTCTCTCCAGGGCCATAAACTGAACACATTTGTACATATGAGATACAAATGGAATGAAATCCTCAGTGTCTTTTCTTTCCCTGACACTTGAAAATGCCTGAAGTAGAACATTTAGCTATGCATATTAATGGCTGGACTGAGCAGTCCTTTGGTGCTGTATAATAGTGGAATAATAGTCTACCTTAATAGCAACATGAAATGAGGAATATTGAAATAAGGGGGCTAGATGCCAGGTTAATATCAAGAGACTACACAGTACTAGTGCCACATGGCTTGGTCGACCACTGCAGACATTGAGTTTTGCTGGCAGGAGCATTGCAAGACTGGGCAGTAAGATGGGACATTCCAAAGCTGAATCTGTTACTCTCTGAATGAATCATTACTTACAACTGGAAAGCTGTTAGAGAATAACTTAGCATCCATAGCTCATTAAAAGCATCTTCAAAGTGAATGTTAATTACATCTTGGAAAATATCAGGTTTTCAACAGTTGGAATGACAAAGTAGGCTAATTCGGTGGGGAGACTTATCTTGCCCATCAGCAACCAGCCTTCCGCTTATGTTCCTTTGGACATCTCTTGCTTTACTTTCTTGTTGTTGCCAAGAAAACACTTCCATATTGCTGTACATACTGTACTGGACACTGCATGGCCATGTGCTGTTTACAGAATAAGAAAACCAGCCAATATCAAAGTAATTTTCCATACCTCTTGATTTTTTTTTAGAAAAAATTTGGAAGTTAGTTATTTGTTCAGTTGTTGAATTTGGGTTGGCAGTATAGGAATTAGAACTCTGCTGTGACAAATTGGGGACTATGTGACATTTCTTAAACAGGAGTTCAGACTAAATGATAAGACCAGATCCTTCTGGCCTTAAAAATATGCATTCTATTTTAATAGTGTTTATTAACATCTGCTACAGTATACTATGATATTCTGATCATGGGAAATTTCTTCTATTTCACCCATAAACAATTATCCAGTGTGGCAATGGAGAAAAAAGAAACTTGTAGAAAAAAAAAATATGCTGTGGAATGATATTTACTATTTTGGGAAAAACTGCCTCAGAGGAGTATAACATGAGTTAACCACAGTTCTTGTGGTTTGCAGCTTAGATGGGATCATGTCTAGGCTGGCAGCAAATCGCAGGGCAGAGACTGTTGAAAAGAAATTTTATTTTGTAAGCTACCAGGGTAGAGACTTAGAAATTTCTTCAATATTTTTGATTCATTTTATGATTAATAAAATATAGAGAAATGCAAGCATTTGGCTCCATATTCCTTTCACAGCCTCTCCTGCTCTCTTCTCTTCTTCATGACAAGCTGTTAGAACACCCTTTGTCTAACCTTTTTTCATACAAAGACAAAAACCACAGGTTCATTACTAGTTTATAGCAAATGTAGATCTGTTTTTTATTAATAGTTTTATTTCACAGATCCACAAGAAAAAAAAAGTGAAGAGAAATGAAAGGGAAAAGTGCACTTTTCTTGACTCCTAATTGAAGACAACAGTGTTACTGCTTTCATATGGCTCCTATTTCTATTGTACAGTCTGGATCCACCACCCTTGGTGGTAAAACTGCTCTGCTCTGCTCCATTCCAGACCTGTCCCAAGTGAGGAAGTGTAACTGCAAAGAGTCCACAGGGATACTGCAGTATTTCTAGAGATTTCTTGCCATTAATGAGGCAAAAATAATTAAACCAACTAAAAAAGCCATGATCCAGTCTTGTCAAGGCTTGCTGAAGTTCCAGAATCCTTTTTCAAGAAAAAGGTGTTATGCAGGTGCCAGCTGATGGAGTAACAAGTTCTAATTTGCTAATTTGCAAGGCATGGTGTGAAACACATTCACCCAAGCACCTAACCCTTTTTGGTTAACAGGAGGCATATATTCCTCCTAGAATAGGATGGAGTGTATCTTTTCTCATACTAAAAATGACATAGTCCTTACAATTTGTTTCAGACAGCATCCTCAAGGATTCTTCTTTCAGCCTTCAAGGCAACTGCATCAGCACTTTTAAGAAACAAGGGTATTAAAGAGTCCCAAACCTTAAATAGTTGTGGTTTGTTTAGTTTTTCTAAACAATCTGACTAAGATAATGTAGAACTATGCCATTGTCCTAATTTGTTATGAAAGATGATAATTTTCAAGTGGAAATTTTCAAAGAAATTTCCAAATAAATATATGCATTTCATATGTATTAGCATTTCTCTAATTTTCCTTTATAAGACTGTTCAAAATGCTTCATAATTTCTCATTGACCATGCCTTAGCTCAGCAGCATCAGCATACCTGAAAACTCACAAATTCTAGGGAACACAGGAAAGAGCTGTTTGATGCAGCCTGCCTCTTGACAGCCTGTCTCTGCTACCAAGGCACTTCTCTTCTTGCTTCCTGAGCAAAGAAGCCCCTCCTGGACTCAATATTTTATCCCTGCTCAGACAGAGAAAATGTGTCAGAAGCAAAGAGTAGCACTTTCCACAAATTACTCACACAGCCTAGGAGTGATCCACCTCCTCAGACAGGAGCAGGACAGCTGGGGACAGTTAAGGGCAGCTCCTCCCCCAGTCATCAGCCCCTCCCTAGGGTGGGAACATGAGTCCTGCGGAGCACAGGGCTTGGTGGAGAAGTGCAGGTGTTACAGGGCTGGGCTGCAATGAACTGGAGATCAACGCTGCTGTGGCATCTCTGGGGCAGGGACTGATGGCCCCAGGGGGCTGACATGGCATCCTGGGACATGGTCAAGTGGGGGACAGTTTGGGGGGTCTGGTATGGGACACTCAGTGCTGCTTGTGTCCTCAGAACCCTTGATTCCTCTCAGGGAAAGGAGAGACACCACTCTAAGAGCAGCTGCACAGAAAAAAATCAAAGAGTGCAATCACTATTTCCAACACATTTAAATCAATGAACCAGGTAATTTGTACCTAAATAGACAGAAGTGCGCATAATAAACAATAAACTGTTACTAAAGACAAATGCATTCCCAATGTGGTTTTGTTCTTGCATTTTAAGAATATGGAAATGCAAGCGAGGTGTACAAAAGGAAACTAACTCCACTTTCTTGCTGACAAGACTTTTCAAATAATATGGTTGTGGTTGATAACCTATCAGTAAAAGAAATGCTTCCACTCATTGCAGCTGGTTTGTTGCTTTTTTTTCCAGCAGTTTCTTAACATGCACAGTGAAGCTGTTCATTAAAAAGCAAATCAACAACAATGAAAAACACTCATCAGCCCAAAACAGTAGAAATAGTTCCAAAATCATGGTGCTACATTGAAAATGTGAGTTCTTTTGCGATATGTGATGTTGCTGTTCCTCTGAAATTGCACAAGTTCAAAACCAGTTTCACTCAATTTAACTTCCCATTGATCCTTTGGAATTACATATATTAAACACTTGGTTTCACAGCAAACTTAATGAATAATTCTGAGTCTCTTTTGCACAACCACTGGAAATGCATGGACCAGTTGGAATCAGAGATTACAGCAGTGTCCCATTGGTCTGCAATTTTCTGGCAGCTGAGAGTCATTGCCTAGATATATATAATGACTTGTGCTGCAAGTTTTTCTCCTGAGAGTTGACTCTAAATGGGAAAATCCTGGCTTCAGAGGATAAACTTACTGATATAAATAAATCTATTTTTGTGGGATGTGTAAAGCTGTAAAGAGGGGTTCAGTCCAGAGGACAGGCATTTATGTTAAGACCTTTGGGTAGATTTATGCTCTGAAGAAGAAAAAGATGCTGAAATGGAGGATTTAAAGAGGTGAGATTCAATGTGTGCAGTGTGAAAGAAGGGGAACAGTGAAGGCAGAAGGAGAGGTTTGGGCTTTCTGGAGCACTATGCTGATGATTTCTGTTAAGCTGGAATTCTCTGTGATCCTTACCTTGAGTCCAAGCCTATGTCCCAGCTCGCAATATACCCAAATTATTGAACCCTTAAGCCAAATGTCTATGGCCACTGTTGTAGTCAGAGGACTGTGAGGATCAGGTGGCTGCTCATGGCTTGAGGGGTACACTGTTTGCTGGATAAAACCTGACTGGGTGGCCAAACCCAAAGAGTGGTGGTGAGTGGTGTAACATTCCATTGGTGACTAGTCACAAATGGTGTTCTGCAGAGCTTGGAAATGGGGACAGTCCTGTTTAAAATCTTTATCAATGATCTGGACAAGGGGATCAAAAGCACCCTCAATCAGTTTGTAGATGACACCAAGTTGGGTGCGAGTGTTGATTTGATGAAGGGTATGAAGGCTCTGTAGAGGGCTCTGGACAGGCTGGATTGATGGGCCAAGGCCAGCGGTACGAAATTCAAGACAAACTGCTGGGTCCTTGGGTCACAACAATTCTCTGCAGTGCTACAGGCTTGTGGAATAGTGTCCAGAAAGCCGCCTGGCAGAAAAGGGTTTGGGAGTGCTGGTTGAAAGCCAACTGAACATGACCCAGCACAGTCCCAGGTGGCCAAGAAGACAAATGCCATCCTGACCTGTATCAGCAATAGTGTGGCCAGCAGGACCAGGGGAGGGATTGTCCCCCTGTACTCAGCACTGGTGAGGTCACACCTCGAGTCCTGTGTCCAGTTCTGGGCTCCTCACTGCAAGAAGGACATTGAGGGGCTGCAGCGAGTCCAGAGAAGGAGCTGGTGAAAGGTCTAAGAGTAAGTCCTATGAGGAGTGGCTGAGGTAGCTGGGAATGTTTAACCTGGAGGAAAGGAGGCTCAAAGGGGACCTTATCACTCTCTACAACTGCCTGAGAGGAGGCTGTAGCTGGGTGGGGTCAGTCTCTTCTCCCAAGTAACAAGTGACAGGATAAGAGGAAATGAGCTCAATTTCTGCCAAGGAAAGCTTAGATTGGATATTAGGAAATATTTCTTCACAGAAAGGGTGGTCAAGCATTGGAAAAACTGCCGATGAAAGTGAATTATTTACCAGCCCTGGAGTTATTTAAAAGACAAGCAGATGTGGAACTTAGGGACATGGTTTAGTGGTGGACTTTTTACCATTAGTTTAACAGTTGGACTCAGCCATCTTAGAGGTTGTTTCCAATCTAAATGATTCTGTGATTTCCATCCATGTCTGATATGGAGTGTGGATGAAAGTGAGCTGCAGTTGAGGAGTTATTACAGAAGGTCTTTCCACCCTTCTTCCAGAAAATGAGTGTCTGACTCCAAAGCCCAGTTGCAAGAAAGCTCTTCCTTTCCTCTGTTTCTAACAGGCAGGAGAGGCAGCTCAGAAATGTATTATTAGTAACTGTCTTTTGCTGAAAACTTTACTAGGGATGAGAAACCACTCTGCATCACCTACCTCCCCTAAGGTTAGGTCCTTTCAGAGAGAAATATTTAACACACAGGCAGACCCCGATCTTAGGTGTGAGAACCTAGTTCTGTCTGTTGAAGAGGATGCTCCAGTTTTGGCATGGATCCATTAAACATAGAATATTCATCATAGAAATGGGAATGTCAGCTGAATATCCTGATATGCAGATGTGGTTTTATGATTACACTGCAGGAGGACTGTAACAGTGGGAGTTGTAGGGCATGAGCTGCCAAAGCTCTTCTGTGGTCCTGGTGTATATGTGGGTTACCTGAATCCCTGCTGATGCAGTACTGTTTCAGATTCTATTGGCAGTATTGGACCTACTTTGGTTAAACCTTGCTTTCACAGTTTAAATGTGATTTGTGTTCAAGAAGAGAGGAATAGTTTGTAGTTAGAGGTAATCTTTCTCTATATATAAAAAAATTGAGTCAGTCATATTAGTCTAGTTTAAATGATCTAAACTGCTTTGAAACGGTGTAGTAAAACTGGAAAATTTGTCAGAAACCAAAGAGCAAAAGAACCTGATATAGCAGACTAACTTGTCTCAAAAAGCCACCAAAGTCCATTCTCTGGAGGTTTTGAAAGGCAAGTCAGAAAAACAATTTTGAGGAACAGTTCAGGTTTATCTGCTCCTGTTTGCAAATAGAGAAAAGTCTAGATAATATCTCAAGGTCTTTTTTAACCCTGTCTTCTACAATTTCAGTAATGTTATCAGAATAGCATGATGCCTGTGTTGTCTGCTATTGCCTTCAATGCAAGAAAAAATGTCTTCATTGGGGGAAAACACATTACCCCAACTTATCTGACTGATAAAAGTAAGTTTGTTTTTTGTGTTTCTTTATGTAATTGTTGGTATTAAGTAACTTGTGTGTACTGTAAGTCAATTGTGCTATAAAGGAAATGTTAATATTTCACAGCCACTACAGAAGTCCAGATTCCATGATGAACTATCTGTGGTGAATGTGTAATTTAATAAACCTGCAATGACATCTGTAGTTTCCTTCATTGTAGAGGATGAAGGTTGCTGGCAGCAGATCGTGCTTTCAGAGCTCACTGGATGATGAGGAACTAAAATTCATAGATAATTTAAATAAAGCCCTGAAGTGATGGTCAAAAGAAGTATTTATCCTAATTTAAGAAAGTGTACCTGCACCTAGAACCTTATAGAAAATATGTACACAAATCCTAAACATTAGAAACAGACATTTCTAGCATGATGTCATGATATTTATACTTCTGGTAACCTTAGCCCAGGACAGGATGAAAATTATTTGGGCAGATTCTAATACCCTCCTCTGAAACGTCATGGTGCTTTTCTTCAAGAAGTTTGACTTAAATGAGAGGGGCAATACTGGATTTTTTTGCACCTTAACTGCTATGAAAGAAAGAAAAATGAGGTGGGGTTAAAATAGGCTCAAGGAACAGCTGATTAGGAGACTATCTTTTTTTTTAAAGGAGAACTTATGAACAGAGAACAGAGTGAGTTAACAGTGATCCCTCCTACCTGCCCAAGCTGCAATGGGACTCAGCTGCAGTTATTATTCTGAAATAGCAGGTGCACCAACACCAACTAGAGAATACCTAGTATATGTACTGCTTTTCATGTACTTTTTGTATAAAGAACAGATTGCCTTTATTGCTCCTGACCTTACATTTCTTTGTCAAACATATCAATCACTCTCCCTAACCTTTAATAGGAAAGGCTAAAGTTGTTTACTGCAGCAGTTCCTATTCACCACAAGGACACCACCTCCATTCTGAACCAGGCAGATTTGCATACCTACCACTGATTATCCAAAAAGATTGCTTCTTCCCCTAAAATATTTGTCCATTTTATAAATTTTTTCCCAAGGAGGTCATTCATTGCCAGTGAGGTTAAATCTAAAAGTCAGCAGTATTTGGCAGAGATTTATGTGGGAATAGATACGAGTCTGTACAGCTCTCAGACTGATTAAATAAAGAATGTCATGGGAGTAGTATGATAGTATATGCATACTCCAGTAAATGAAAGTAATGCATTAGAATGCAGCTTTAGGGTCTAATTTAAAAACATAATTCAGACACAGGCAGAAGCCTTTAAAATATTGGCAGATGTCTTCATACTGTATTTCATATAGAGGACAAAGTGGATTAAAGATAAATGTAATCCAAATAATGGTGCTGTTTCATTTATTTTTTCACTTAATGTTTTATTTCTTTTAAAGAAATTCAATTTGTGGAGGATTGTTTTCTGGGTTTTCATATTTTTATGCAGATCCGCTTAAAAATGTGAGTGGGGGAAAAAACCCCATCCATTACAAATTGCTGCTTTTCCTGAGACAGCCTATGGTAAGTCACAGTTTTTGCTCAGCCTAGGTGAAATAAATACTGTTGTTAAAAGGAGCGTTTCAATAAGCAGGAACTTTGATTCCCCTCTTTCTGTCTGCTATCCCCTTTCAATCTCATTATATGTCAAGGTGATTAGGCCTAAATGGTTATTCTCACTTAGGATTCTCAACTTTTATTGTAGCCCATTGCTGAAGGACAGACAGGCTATCATTATCTCTGCTCCATGTTATATTTTTCCCTAGTGACATTCTATCAGGTTGGTGCTTTTACAAATTTTTTTTTCCTCCACCTTCCGTGCACTTCTTTAGAAGTCAGGAGAAAATGAATACAAATTCAAATGTGACTCAAGCATATTGTTAAATAAAATGAAAGATTTGGGAAAAGTTGTGGCTGAGGGTTGTGACACACATTTATGTTCTCATATGTTTGAATAGGTAGACAATTGATCCTAAGTGGAGACTTTCTAATTTTCTCAGTCATTTAAATGCTTTGGATGGATGGCTGTGATTTTCACTTGGACATTGCAGCATCCCCTTCATTGAGCATTTTTTCTACATCCAGAATTGTGAGGGGATGTGAAGGAAAGCAATCAAACAATTGAACAGGGTGAATACAAATGTATTGTTTAAATAGTACTGACTGTGTTCAGTATTTCAATTCCATTTTGTGTTTGTCCAATCCCTTCAACATCAGTCTTGCCATTAAAATCATGGGGAACCTCTGGATCTCTTAAATGGAAATAGGACTGAATTCTCCCAGCCTTTCACACTCCTTGTGCAAGTGATTGGCTTGATTTTTGGAGGAACTGAACACTTTGGGCTTTATTGGGATGCAATTCAGCTGCTAATATTCTCTATTTTGAAAGAGCAAACCTACAGCTAACTTACAATTTAACCTTTGCACACAAACAAAGGCATTTTTTCTTCGAGGAAAGTTTGTTAATGCTGTTTAAGCAACACCATTCATATTCATTGCCCCTTATTAAGTCAGAGTGGTCTTAGAGGCACACCAGCAGTCAGTGACACCAACTCTAGTAAACCACAGGAGATGAGAATTGCACCCATTGTTTCATGGCTTTGTTCAGACCACTTCATTATTTACTATAAATGTTAATTGGTGAAATCTTAGAACTCGCTGCAAATACTGTGAAACCCCATCATCTTTACCATTGTTTCTTATCAAGCTGATACAAAGCACACTAGAAAAAATATCAGAGCAGGAGAAGATGCAAGATTGGACATAACCCCTTGAAATTTGCTATAATTTGGAACTTAAAATGGCAATCGTATTTTGAACTGTGAGGCAAACTAAATTTTAAAGTAATTTTCTTATTCAGAAAAGAATTTCTCTTTTACAAATCTGTTTAGATAAAGACAGACTGGGATTTTTAGAAAGTAAAGCCCAACTCAGGAAGAAATTTGGATGTTAAAGAAGGAAATTCTGCTTGAAGATTTCTGCTGTCTGTTCTGCAGAAGGTCCTTGAATCCTAAAGTCATGGAAATGTTGACTGGAAGGAAGTTTGTAAGCCCTTTTCTCTAGTCTTTTGCCTGAAGAAGAACTTTTGCTATTTAGATCAGATCAGTCATGGTCTTGCCAAGCAGAGCCTTGAAAACCTCCAGAAGAGACATCTGATTCATCATGAACTTAATAATTTAATATGCCCATTAAGATAGGTACATTTGATCAGCTAAGTTGACTGTGTTTATAGTTCCAAATAACCAGGAGCAATCCATAAACCTTAGGCCAGAAGATGCAGAGCATTTGTGTCTCAGACTAGATGTAAGGAAGATATTACCTTGGGGGTGGTGAAAGACTGGCACAGGTTTCCCAGAGAGGTGGTAGATGTGCCATCCCTGGAATGATTCAAAGTCCCTTTGGACAGGACTCTGAGTGACAGGATCTGCTGGAAGGTGACCAGTCTTGTGGTAGGAGGATTGGAATAGATGGCTTAAAAGGTCACTTCCAACCCAAACTATGCTGTGATTCTGCTATGCTCGGGCTGAGTGGCCCCATGACTGCTTCCCTCCTTCAGCTGTATAAGGCACTACAGTATGACAGCCTGGAAGACACTGGTACAGATGTGCCACTGCTAAATTTAAGGAGGTGACCTGTATGTAGCCCTGTTAAATGTGTGAAAGTAACTAAAAATCAGCAATTTTATGAAATTGTTAGGGTGTGCATTTATATACATAGTTCCTACCATGTATTTATATAATACTGGTATTATTTATATATGTATATATATGTATATATGTATATATGTATACATATGTATAAATATGTTTATATATGTTTATGGATGTATGTATATAATTATATCTATGTTATATATATACTTATATATAATATATAGGTTAAATAGATAAGTATATAACTTTATGTTTTTATATATAAACATAAGTAATGTTAGATATTTTCTCTACCATCCTAAATTTTTTCAGCAAAAATCGAAAGTATTTTTTAAATTATCTTATAAAACTGGAGAAAGTTATGAAAGAAGCCACAGAATAACAGGACTAGAAAAAAAGCTTTACAATGGGAGGCGGGGGAGAACTTGATTTTTTTATCTTATCAAATGCATCAGGTGTTGATTTAGACTGTAGAATAGTCTAAATACTTTCATGAGAAGAAAAAATTGCATATTTCAGACTTCCTTAATATAACTTAAAAGACTTGAGAAAAAAAATGTCTGTACTTAAAGGCAGACGAATTCAACTTGTGAAAAGGCCACACACTTATGACAGCCAGAGTGATCAGCCCTTGAAAAGAATAAATAGAAGAGATGATATAGCCTTCATTTTTGGTTACTCTTCAGATGAGGTTATGGACAGAGACTGCTCTAGTCTCAGGGATGATTTAAGTTTAATGCAAGGGAAGATGTTTTTAACTTAAAAAAAGGAAATGCAGAAAATGTGCATCTGAGAAATACATTTTTGCTATGTTCAAGACTTGATCTATGACTAAAGATAACCTTCATTGCTGTGCAGATTCTGCAATAGTCTTTTTTACTTTCAAGATCTGACCTGTTCATAATTAAATAATGACAAATCTAAAAAAAGTTTTCAGAAACTCCCAAGTTGGGTGGATGCTCTATATGCCACCATTGCAAGTTAAGTATGCATAGAGATTTCTGGATTTATTTTACTATGTACATGACATCTCTTTTAAAACACCTGGAGCTGTATATTTCTGTGACTGCAGATGAAACCATGAAACTCTGCTCCTGACTATGGCCAAATACCTTACCTTATCTCGTGATGAAGCAAGAGCTTTCCCATCTTCAAAAGCATCAGTGGACTTTCAATGAGAGAGTGAGAGGGACATCCTCAAGTGAGGAAGGTCCTCAAAAGCCTGTTTTCCTTCTCTCATGAGCAGTCTACTGTGGCCATAAACAAAGTACAAAAGGGTCCTTCAACTTTAGCATCTTAGATTTGTATGGTTTTTTTGATTGGTGGGGGTTTTTTGTATTTTTTTTTTGTTTTGTTTTTAATCACAAGTATTTCTGTAGCAATTGCCTCTCTGGAAATTCTCAGAGAAGAGTACTAGCAGAAATGGAAACATCTTGCAACTAAGAAGTACTGTGAACCAAATCTAAATATGAGGTGATCAATCCTATAGGCTTCAGAGTAAGCCCTAGCTGCATTCCAGTTACATTCCAGTTGCATTCCACCACAGCAGTGTCTGATTCTTGGATACACTCTGTGCTAAGATGAAAAAGATCCACAGTTTTGTTCCTCCATTAAAACTGAACAGGAAACACAGTGCCTGTCCTTGGTCCCAGTGATCACTTTATGTGAATAATGCTCTGGTAGGGTTGTAGTGGACAGCAACCTCTTTCCAGATTTGCCCAAAACAAAACACAGAAAGCACAACAAATGTAATAATAACAAACTCCCTGAAATAAACAAAGAGAAAAAAATGTGGTAAATCTAAAAATCCAATGTTTTTCAGTCTGCTACAAAGGCTAAATTCCTGAATTTTATTTAATTCATAAATAATAAGTGCCTCCTAATTTCCAGCAGAATACTCTCCTTTAAAATCCAAATGGTTTTGGAAACTTTTTATTTCTGTTTGTTTAATTTGGCTGACATGAAAAAAGAGAAGAATGTTTTTGGTTTTTAGTGTGGAATTTTCAGTGTGGAAGTTCTGGAAATGGAAGCCATATGCTATACCAAAACTATGGTAAACAAAAGCATTAAGAAGCAAATTTTTCTGAAACATGTACATGTGTGAGGAGAAGAGGAGAGGACGCACACTACATGTGCACATATGGCAAGGGAGTTATTAAGCTAAGTACCTGGCTAATGGTGATATCACAAAGTTCTGCAACGTGGCAGAATGCAAAAATAATGGAAAAAGACAGACTGGAAGAAGTTAACTGAGGTAAACATGACTTTTGTCCTATAAAACTTGTATTTAGAATAACTGTGCCTATTTTGAGGAAAATTATAAAAAAACCCCAACAAACCAAACCAAAACACCAAATAAAAAACAAAGCAAATGATTGAAACAGCAGATTTTACAGATCAACTAGTTGTCACCCTTCCCAGAAGAAGGGAATACATAGTTATGAATAGCAGTGCCTGCTATAGGTTTTACATATTTGTGATTTACTCCATAGTTCTGGGATTATCACTGAGCATTGTTCTTGTCTTCTTTGTTTCGCTACCTACTCTGTGCTTCTATTCCAGGTGCCTTTTAAATCAAGTACCTAAATTTCCTTGCACTACCAATGAACAGAGATAAGTGCTTCTGGAAGGCTTGAGAGAAAGACTGAATCCACTACCTATCTTTAAATGCTTGAGCCTCGTGACAAATGCTTCATCTTGGTCAGTGCTGGGAAGACTTCTTGGCTTAGTTCTTGCCCATGCTGCCTGAAGAGATCAGTGCAGGTAAATTGCAGCCCAGGTGTTCAAAGTGTTGCTACCCAGGCACACCATGAGCATGCTGATGCCAAGTTCTAGATGAGCTAACAGAGAGTTACAAAGCCAGAAGGCAGATCACAGGATTCCACTTAATCAAATCAGTTCTTGAACTCTACATTTCAGAGAATATATATAAAAATATAGATACACACATATAAATGCACACAGAGATATTAAGATACACATCCGCCAAATGTCTGCTGAGAGACTGGGCTGACTTGCCAGAGTTCTGACACCACCACACAGCTATGCAGAGCTTTGATCACGTCATTCTTGTGTTTTCCCTAAGACAGGATGGATCATTTCTGGCACTGAAATCCCTTGTTTATCCCAATCATAGCACCATGTCCAGGAATATATTTGAGAATAAAAACCTCTTAGATAGCATATTTCTGAAAGCCTAGAAATATTATTTATTTGAAAATCTAGAGAGACAATATATTTAATGAATAGTTTAGGAATATCTCTGATTCCTTTTGTTCTGCCTGGTAGGTCTGGTAAGTCCCAAACTAAAACACCAACTTCTGGAAATGTCTGGAACAAATATTTCTGTCAGGGCAAAAATTCTACATTAGATGTGCCTATATTCTTATTGTTTATAAACTCCCTCCTCAGATGTATGTTTTATTTAAGATTCATATCCAAATTTTGCACTCACATAGTATGATGGAAGGAATTTCAAGCATCTTTATCAGGTGTTGGCCACAGTGGGATCATACTAGAAACATTTACAATCTGCATAAACTTCCTCTGTTCTATCTCTATCTCTATCTCTATCTCTATCTCTATCTCTATCATCTCTATCTCTATCTCTATCTCTATCTCTATCTCTATCTCTATCTCTATCTCTATCATCTCTATCTCTATCTCTCTATCTCTATCTCTATCTCTATCTCTATCTCTATCTATCTCTGTGTAGGGACTATATGTGGAAAATACAGACCTCACTGAAGACTACTAGAGCCTTCATCAACATATTTTCAGCCAGGACTTTCAGGTATAGTGTATTGAAAAATGTTAATACCTGACATGAAACCTCTGTGAACCACAAAACACTTCCTTCAGGGTGTGTGTTCAGCAACATGTTGACAGAACATTCACTTCAGTCTGCATTGACAAAAAATTTGGCTCTATTATCAGTAGTGAAAAAGTAGAAGGGATTCAACCTGGCAACAAATTAGCTGAATGTAATGCAGTTTGGCCTTAACCTAACTCAAAAATGACTTCATAAATTAAGCAACTTGAATTTCGCTCCCTTTAGGACAAGAAAAGAAAAATAATTAGGGAGCACTTTCACTTGCAAGAACATCAATTACTGTAAGCTACATGTGAAATGCTGCTGTGTTCAGATAAGGAGTTAATCTACTTTACTAAATAAATGTGTCACACTCACATAGGTGAATTATAAAATTATGCACTTAAATTATATGTAACCAATGTATGCTATAAGATTTACTTTCTTAAATGCTTTGGAAATTCTGTGAGCAGAGTGAATTTATATTTATTGGTGTTACAATGTATTGTTCAAGCAGTTTAAAATTCAGTAAGTAAATGTAATGCTGAACAAATCTTCCATATATATAAAAAAGTAGGCCAGTATTTACAGCCTGACCTTTGTGGATAGAGAAAAGATACAGAAATTTTTCTGATATAGAATTTTATACAAACATAGGATGAAGAGAACACGTCTGATTCTAGGAAAGGTACTAGATCTAGTGATTAAACACAGGCTAACTTTGGTTTTAGTTACAGAACTGGTGAGATGAAAGTGAGGATATGGCATGCAGGTATGAAATCCCTCACATTTAATAAGGCATTGAATAAAATGAGGAGGAAGTAGGAGAGGATTACCAAAAATGCACCCTTGATAGTTTCATGTGCAGATAATTTGAGGAGCTTGTGTATCTGTTAAGTGATCACAAAAATATGAGTCCTCTTCCAACATGATCCATAGTTCTGTATCTGAGCAGGTTCACATATATTAAAAGATCTTAGACAAGGGGTTCAGGTTTACTTCAAAATTTATTACTGCATGGACAGATTAGCCTTGTAGTGCATTTCAAGTGCATATGGCAACATTTGAAACCACCAGTCATGGCACTTGTTTTTATAGCCTATACGTAATTGTTTAGAATTTGAGTTTAAAGTTAGATTGCACTTTTAAGTGATATTTCTCTTTCTATGATGGTGGTTAGATTAACAGGGAGACGGAAATAACTTTTTTTCCTTCAGATAAGTAAGTAAATTCTTTGGCTTTTAAAAGCCAACAGACATTTTAAAAAATTCTTGCTCTGCTTTTTCCCCTATTGATCTGTAAGGGGAAAAATAGTATCTATGTCAGAAGGATGCAGTAATGTTCAGTATTTGAATGGGGTTTTGGAGACTAGTGAAATTAAAGAGCTTAAGGGAAGAGAAACCATGAGATCTTGCAGTTTGACTTGATCCTGTAGTGTGACTTCCAATATATCTTACAGCATCAATGGCATTTCAGTTTCTTGGAGCCTAACTCAGTGCTCAGCTGAAGCATTATTTACATCAACTGAAAGTGTTCCTTGTGAAAAGATAGCCATCAGTCTTGATGGGAATACTTTGGGAAACAGGTGGGACAGTCCATCATTATCCTCAGTGATTTGTTCCCAAAGTTAGTAATTTCCATTGATAAAAATTCGAACCTAATTTTAATGTCAATTCACGAGCAATTAAAAAAACTGCTGGTTTTCTGTTGTTTTCCTATCTCCAGTGACTGCCATTTATCCTGATTTCTGTTGTATTTAAAATTAATGTATGTAAAATTTATGGCTAGTTTGGGATGCCCTCTTATTTAGAGGCATGATTTTTTTGGGAGAAAGTTTGGATTATTTTCTTAAGAATGGACAATTTTAAATTTTTTTTCTTGTGCAAAGAACATAGTAATCTAATTGTAGACTTTGGTCTCTCTGATATATATCACAGGTACCCAGCACTCACCACTGAGAGCAGAGAGACCTAACTTTGCAGTGGCGCCTAACTCAAGTACTGAAAACTATCTGGGATGAACACACCAAAGATTGATGCTGAAGGACTTCCTACCTCCGAGATATTTCCCTTTGCACATGGCTACATTGAAAAATTTTCTGAACAGAGATGGTCACTGTGGAGGATCCAAGGACACACTGTATTACCACGTACCTGTAGAGGTTTCAGGTATGGAAAAGATTTTATTGAATTATTTTTACATTTGCTTCCAGATTGTTGATGAAATACGTATCAGACACATTGTAGAGCTTTGTGATTGCTCACCAGAACATTTAACATGCATTGAAATTTCCACCAACAGAATTTTCTTGAACTTGCAAGGAAAATGTTAAGTATTATTTTTTAAAGGAAAGGAAAGGAAAATCTTCTTAAAAATGAATCTTATTTTTTAATTTGCGAATGTATTATATGAGCTTATAAAGTTCCTCAGATTTGTTTTTAGAAATCATTTCTCCTGTAACCAGAATGAGTTATTATTGTAAATTTTATAGAGCACATTTAATGTGTGGGTGTTCAACAAACCACACTTCAAGGGTGGTGTTTTTTGTTTTTCTTTCTTCTATAGTTAGGTCACATTAAATAGTATGTGCCAAGTATCTTAAGAAATAATAATAAAAAAAAACAAAACAAAACAAAAAAACACCAAAATAACAACTCTCCACCTCCTTCCCTCAAGTAAGTGATTAATCCACTAGTATTTACTACATTCTCAAAGGCATTAGGCTTCCACAAAATAAACAAACAGCACAACCAAAAAGTCACAGCTGCCCATTTTCAGTGTCAGCTGTTTGAGAGATGAAGGGCTAAATGCAGTCCATTTTGTTATCTTGCAGCTGGGTTTCCTATGATGAAATATCCATTGATCCATTCCATTTTATTGGCTTTAGATGAGTTTTTTTTTGATATGGCAGTAGGAAACCTCTTGTGCTATATAATTTAATCATTGTATTGGAAAAAAAGATCACATACTTTGTAGTTTTTTGTCCTTGATATTTTCCACATGTTTAGAGCATTGAACAGCTGGGGCCATAGAAAACATTTAGAAATCACATTCTTTTATGTAGATCAATCACTTTTGTATACATTGCACCAGACAAATGAAAATTGTTCATTTCCATGTCAGTGGGAGTTTGATGTCTTAAAAGAATCCTTCAGCCATTAGCGTGAGCCACTGTTTGTTTGCCTTTGGATAAAAAAAAGGGAACTATATATTCAGGAATGAAGTCCTAAAATTGATTGAGAATTGAGAAAAGAAATACATAAACCAGTAATCTCTTTCCCCATAATAGTATTTCTGAGAAGCATGAATTCCTTCATCTAATGTAATCTGGGCACAATTAAACAAGGTCAGAAAGAGTGTGCTATGCCATGTAGACTATGAATAAACTTGTTATGAGTAAACAAATAAACAGTAATTATAACAGAGGTCTGTGGAAGTTATGAAATGCCTTACATCATGATTTTTTTTCTCTAACCCTCATGGCCCCAAACTTGTCATGAGTTGCTTCAAGTGGAGAAAAACCTTCTTCTAAATTATCTTATATTGCAGCAATACATCACAAGTCACTTCAAGATGTTTATGTTTTGTAGCTGCAGTTGCATTCAAGGCACCATTGTACTGAATAAGTTCATTAAGTATCTTGCCAGGGCTGACATACCAATGTCTTCTAGAGGTCAGCTGGAGAGTTTAGCTACTCCTCCATTAAGCTGTGTACCTTGAAGATCACTAGTGGCACATTCCCTGATTGCTCAAAAACTTCTGAAGAGGACTATATCTGAAGATGTGACTAGCCTGGTGTAGAAGACTGATTTCCCTCAGTTCCTTGTAAAAAACAAGATTATTTTGGCCAGATGCTGGCAAAGTGGTGAGGAACAACAACAAAGAGAGGAGGACCAAAGATAAATACAAGCAGTATGAACACTGTCCTAGTCTAACAGGATTTTCATGTCAGCTGGCTTCTTCATTAACAGCCAGAAAATATCCCCCTTTCTTAAAAGGGAGACCACCAAGCTCTGTACATAATTGGTGTATCCTAGTAAACAGAATAGGAAAAGACAGGATATGAAAGGGATATGCAAAAGTATGGTTAAAGAAGAATAGGTAGACACAGTCAGTTTTACGACCAACTATATTCAGAGCAATTGATATGGTGAAGATATACAGAAGTTTGGGTCAGAAGTATGTATGCTTTATTTACAGATGTTAGGGGCATAGGAAAAAGGCATTGAGTTCTGAGATGTTTTTATTGACCACATGGAAAGGCTAATGGAATCACAAACAGTAAAAATCCACAGTGAAGAATAAGTGCTCAATAAAAACACCTAATAAGTGTTAGAAATCTGAGGCAATCAAGATTTCATTGCAGCTAAAAAATAATCTGTTTGTTGCATTTCAAGACACTATACAGACAACTGCCAGCAGTGGAAACAAATAGGTTTAGTTGTCAGAAAAATGGATTGTGAAAACTAAAAGTGTCAACAATCAGGGTTATTGACTCAGGATAAAACTGTGAAAATCTTCTCACTCTCTCATCACATTAATTTCCCCTGAGTTGACCCTGCTTTATCTGTGAAGTCAAAAGAAAATAATTTTCCTATTTACTGGCCTAAACAATGTGACATAGGAATGGAGATTTCAAAGTCTGCTTTCCTTTTGCTAAAAAAATTCATTGGAGTACTAGATCTTCGGTGAGAAGAAACCCTTCCGTCTGTCTAACCTGATCTCCTGCCCAACTGCAGACTAATTGCTGGGTCACATCTGCATTTTCCTTGTAAAATCTATTAAAATTAACCTGTCTGAAATGTGACTGTTGCAATGTGTTTCAGTGGTGGGAGATCTTTTGGCATTTTGAAAAAGCCCCAAGACAGCAGCCAAAGCCCTGTAGTCAGTCATGTACAGGAAGCAGTTTTCATTTTGAGTGGTCTTCATGACTCTTAAAGGGAATTTGAGAATGCAGAGAGTTTCTTTTGATTTGCATGGATGAAGATTTGGTGCTACTCAAGTTTAAGCAAAATCTGAATGGTTTTCATGGTATCACTGGTGGTAAATTTCTAGATTTTCTTCACAGCTGAATGCCCTCTGCACATTCAAATGTAAATGTTGGTGCCTTCAGGTATTTGTAGACCTGGGAAGAACATGATTGGTTTAAAAAACATGCAGAATGAGTTCAAGGAAACTGAAACCAAATTTAGGTGAAAAAAGCTTCTACATGATTTTTAACCATTCAATCTATGTGGACAGGTACAGACAGGTCCACTCTACACTGCTTGGGTCCCACATGGGCCAAGCAAGAAAGAACTCTAGTCCAGAAGTCATGTACCAACATTAAAAACATATGATGTTTAAGCTGATATGTCCTCCTATATGACTCAGAGGACTGGAAAACCATGAGAAGTTGTTCAGCAGAGTAGTGCAAGAGAGGGCACATTTGCCAGGCAGACAGCACGTCTGTGTGGAATCCTGACTGCACCTGGCATCTGTCTAGAATGATTGCAGCAGAGGAGATCAGGCTTGTCTGCACTAGTCAGGAGAAATATTCCCACAGTTGCATTGCTTTTGAGAAGCAATTGTTGTTCTTGTGACTGCCCAAAAGATTTGTGTGTCACACTGCACCATGACATGAAACTGGCACCAAAGCTTGGACAGAATACCATAATTCTCTGACTCCCATTTTGTAAGCACTCCTGGATTCCTCTGCTATTTGTGCTTAACTCATGTGAATTGGTACTATCTCAAACCTCCTGTATCTGCAATCCCAATAAAAGAGGGAAAAGTGGAAATATGGGTTGAGGTTTGCAGAACATGCCTAATGAACAATGATATATGATAATGAGATACTACTTCTTGAACTAGTTGAAAGCAGAGTTTAAGCAATCCCTGCCTTAAAAAAAAAATCAATACTCGTGGTAGAAATGTTTATGTTTTCAAGAAGTAAAAATCTGTTCATTGACCTCAAGACTAAATGTGAAAGCATGTCTTGCCTGACACCAAATCATAAAGGTCTTGCTGAACACAGACTATTGATGAGGATATTTATTTTCCTCAGCCCATAAAAGCTAGCAAAATATTGCAGGGAGCACATATGAGCTAGTGTAAAAGAAGACTGAACGACATCAATGTCTTTGCAATTTCTAATCACTATAATTCTATGATTTGATTTAAGATCAGTTGCCACCTACATACCAAGCTTAGTATTTTTTCCATTTCAGGACATCATGAAAAACACTTTTTTTAATACCTATGTAAGCACTGATTGTTACAGATGTCTTATAAGTTGTATAATACATACAGTAGCTGGAAATTAGCATATTGTGCATACGTTGCTTTGTGTGCTTTCTGGAAGGGGTCCAAGGATGACTGACTAACACACGGGATGTTTCCTCTTCACAACATTAACGCGAAGTCAACACCTGCAGTGATGTAAGCCCATGACTCACCTGCCTGAATGGAGGTCTCTTTAGGATCAACTGTTGTGTGCAGAATACATCTGCAACATCCAAATAAATGAGCCCTTCTAAAGTAAGTCAGCACTACCCCTATTTAGAATGCAAGGCCCTTGTGAAGGCTGAGGTGAAGCAGCTGGCTAGCAGCTTTTGTGAGTCATTTTAAAAAGCCACTCTCACAGCTGGAGAGAAAATAGCCCTGGCAGCACTGGCAATCCATTATGAAATGCAAAAAGTCCTTCTCTGGGCGGAAGGAAAACTTCACCCAGCTGTCAAGTGTTTGAAATGTTGGGGGGAAAGCGTGCACACACATGCACATGGACCTGCTTGCAATGCAAGGCATACAGGGGCCACATTACATAAAATTAAATGTCCCCTGAGAATGAAAAAACCATGGCCATGAGTTTGCTTTTTAGAAACGAGCAAGGGTAGTGATGAATGAACGTATCAAGCACTTTCTATAATCCAGGAAAGCCTGGTCTGCAAGTGTCTTTTCTGATTTAAATTCTCCTTTTCAGCATACCTATATAAAAAAGACACTTGACCTCTGTTTACATTTTGTCCAGCTGTATCGATCTGAAAGTTCCATATTGCAGAGAAAGAAAAATTAAAGTGGAAGAATAATCAATCCCTAATCTCATCTTTTTCCATTTGGCAAATGTGAAATGTAGTTAGTGAATGGCTTCTAAATGTAAATCAATTTAAACCAAAAGTTGCTGATGCTGCATATTTGCAGCATAATAAAAGGCAAATTTAGAAGAGTCCAGAGAATGAAGCAATGATGAATTCAAGTAGAATGATATGGAGAGAGATTACTTGCATAGCTGTGAAGCCTGAAGGGATTCTCTGAAGGGACACATACATGGGAATGTAATTTGCAGACCAATGAGAAAGGTCATCTTTAGAAGTGAGGCGCAAACAGAGGTTTTCAGAGCTTCTTTCTGGAGTGCACCTTATTTACAGCCACACAGAAGGCAGCCTGGGGAGTATTTTCATGGATCAGTAGTGACATCTAGTGTTAATTCATACTGGTCCTGCCCAGCTGTCCCACTGGGAAGCCAAAATAACCTGCCTCTGGCAGCAGTCCTGACTATGGCCCTATCCTATGATTAGACAGCAACATGACATCATTTCACTTGACATGCCAGTGATGCCAAATGTAGACCCAGCTGAGGTCTCAAAACTTGTAAAAATTCTTTGGAATTTTTGAGAAACAATTTTTTAATTTCTTGTGTCTTTCTTTTTGAGAAGGATTATCACATAGAGACAGCCAAGGACTCTCCATTTTAATTTAAGGTACAAGTTATCCATAAACAAATGGTACCTGTTGCATAACATGTGGCCAGAGATGATTATCAAATTACTGTGTTTAAATGGGAACAATAGCTTTATTATCTGTATAACTGTAAGTGCTGCATGATTGTTTATTTAAAAAGTTATTAATTTCAGGTTTTTACTGTTCCAAAAGGGTGATAAACTGGAGGAGATACAGAGAAGAATTTCTGTCAGGACTGAAAAACAGATCTTATACTAAAAGACCTAAAGAGACCAGTATATTTCCTTTAATAAAGGGAGAGGATTCCAAGTTTAATAACATATATATATATTATATATATATATATATATATATATATATATAAAGACAAACAATATGATAGCAAAGAGTTCTTTAAACTGCTAGACAGAAATATACAAAAATGTAGTGACTAGCAACTAAAAGGAAACAAAATTGGAGCTGAAATTAAGCAGAACTTTTTTTACTCATAAAAGAAATCAAGCCCTGAAGAATTGATGAAGGCATGTGGCAGAGTTTCAATTTCTGGGGCATTTTATTTCAAAAGACGATGTTTTCTAAGAGAAAACATTCTCTTTTCTAAGAGAAAACCTTCCTTCAAATGGAAGAGCAACCATGAGAATGGCCAGCTATTGGGGCAGATTGTGTCCATTCTTGCAGGTTTTCAAGCGCTGTGGAACTTTGCTTGGTCTCATAGATTGCTTTGCTTTGATTAGATGATTAGACTAGAAATCTCCCTATTATCTTTCTAACCTGACTTATTCTTCAGTGTTGTCATCTTATGATGTAAATTAAGGAAGTCTGGGATCCTGTGTCAAGTCATTCTAGACAACTTTAAGATTGTAACCTCTACACTCTAAAATGACCCAAGAACGAAGCACTGCTTCACAAAAATTACTCTTGAACATTTTCCAAATGCATGGCTTTTAATTTAATTTTTGGTTAAAAAAAAAAGATAGACATAAGAATACTGTAATTTCCTAATGCATATTCAAAAACAAAGAGAACTCATCAAGATTAAGATTACCAATGCAGTGACAGAATCACAGGATGGTTGAGCTTAGGAGGGATCTCTGTGAGGTTGGAAGGGACTAGATGTCACCTGTTTCAACACTTCTGCTCAAGGAGGTTGATTTAGGGCCAGTTGCCCACATCTGTGTCTGGATTATGCCCGGGAATGAAGCCTCCACCACCTCTTTGGACAGCCTGTACTGCTGCTCAGCACCATCATAGCAACAAAATGTTGGCTGATATTAAGCCCCTAATATTTCTGGAAAGGGTTTCCAGAATTAGCGGCTCCAGCACCTTTCCAGGGACTGAGGTGAGGTTGACCAGCCTGTCGTTCCCTGGGTCCTTCTTCCTGCCCTTTTTAAGACAGGAGTGACATTAGCTTTTGTTTATATTCAAGCGCTGGGGAAGGAGACATTTCCATAGGTGTTACAGCAGGAGGGCTAAAAGGTCATTGTTATTGCAGCAAAATACAGCAAAAAATGAGCCACCAGAGACAAGAAAAAAAGAGCAAATTAAAGGCTCAATTTAAACATCAGCAAAAAGAAAGGAAAATTATATGAAGTGATGGTGAAATAAATATAACATCTCATGAAGATACCACAGGCAGATTCAGTCCAATCAAATACCTTCTCTGTGTTGCTGGGATAGATGAGATAGATGGGAGTATACTGTAGGTTGCAGTGGGATAGGAGCTCTCCTAACAGGACATTTTTAGGTGGGGTTTTGATGTGTGGGATACCCAAAATTTAGTCCAAGGAGGACTAAATAAAAGGAAATGAACCTTTTTTTTTAGGATGCTGGACTGAGGAAAAGCTGTGGTATAAAGCTGTATTAATGCATGAACTGTAGCCTCAGCATCAGAGAGCAAATTATCTGAGTGGTGTTCTGTGGATCAAATGTGACAGGACTGTAGGCTGAGGCACAGGGAAGAAGAGGAAGGAGACAAAGAGCAAGAGAGCACAAAGAGAAGATAGCATCATCTTTTCAGTTTTGTTCATCACACAATCCAGTTGCCCAAAAATGCTTCTACTTTTTCAATATCAGTGACTGCACTTATACATATATGAACAAAAATAGGATTATTAGAAGTGATTAAACATTAAAAGTGTAGCTATTTGATGCATATATATATATATGTACATATACATTTATATAGTTTATTGTATGTTACCATTATATTAAATATTAATATTTTGGGTTTTTTTTTTAAAGAAAAGAGTCTGTCTTAACAGCAAAACAAGACACCATCCCAAACCACAAGGAAGAGGTTTGCTGTTTCAGACTGGAAGAATCCATACACAAATCCACATCCATTCATTGCCCTTGAACAGGTGAGGAAAATAATACTCTGGCAGCCTTGACCAGCAGCGGTAATTTAGTTCCTTACAGCAAAGGAGCTCCACTAATTGTCTGCTGATGATCATCCTTGTCCATCTATGTCAACCACCTGTTTTAAGGTCTTTCATACTTCTGCTGTGTAATATCAAGACTGATTTTTCATCTATGCTTGGTCCCAAAAAAGCATATCAGCCTTCATTATGCTCCAAACCAAGAGAAACACTGCTTTGCAGTGTATTGCCCATACAAACAAGCTAACCAGCTGATAGTACAGGATCAAAGAAGAGAACAAAGCAGTTTAAGAGCAGCTGCATCTATTATTTTTTGATAGCAGATTTGTTAAAATATTTAATGAACGGAATAATGGCTCTACCTTTTTCACAATAAAACCCAGACTCCCCTGAACCTTAACCCACAAAGTCTTGAACAAATGGAGTAAATATTAAGCAATACTTTCAACCACATTTGCCTGACACCTTTACATGGTCTTCAACATTGTTATTAGAAGAATTAAATACACAAGTCCATTTATGTCTATGATTCCACTTGTACTTAAAACTATGTACAGCTTTGATAGTGCCCAACAGCTGCAAAATCATCCTAATAAATCATTGTGCTTCTTTTCCTTCTTCCTCACCTTTGCATTTTCATTCTAAAACTACATCACTCCATTCTGTCACTCTGTTCTTTTCTACTTTGTTTTCTTCTTGATCCATTTGGTTCAATAGATTATCACTATATACAATTTTCCATCATGCTTAGTTTGATTAAGCAGGTAGAAGATGCTTCAGAAGACAAGAAAACTCACCGTTCTAACAAATAATTCCTTTGGTTGTATTACTTATGGACTGACCAATACCATGAAGTCAAAAGGAAGATATTTCCAAACTTGGTTAGGGTAAATATATATATTTTTTAATGGTAGATGTTTTTGTTGCGGTACTGCTACTTCCATTTCCAAATCCGGATAACCTCTTCAATGCCATCTGTCAGAGTGTTTCACAGGCTCTGCTTATTCTGTGAGAAAAGGTTATTTCTTACTCTCTTCCTTTCTTGTTCTACCTGTGAATGTGACAAAATATTTGCCTGCTATTTCAAAATGAGACAAGGCAAAAGGTCCTAATTACACCATTTCTATAGCCTTAATTATTTCTATGCTTTATAATGAGATCAGCTATTCCTCTTCTCATAGATAAACACTGTCAATACAATCATTCAAAACATCATGTGGATGGATAAAAACTTAGAAATACTATATTTTCTCTTTTTTCCCCTCCCCGTCACAAAACATGTTCAAATTCATTGCCTTTCTCCTCATGCCACCAATACACTTGCACTAACAGGAAAATGTACTGCAGAACAATGAAGTATGTTCTCAACAGTATTCTATTGACAGAAGTGGTTTTGGTCCCTCTAATACCATCATGAATCTGATGAAACAAATATTTTCCTTATCACAGAATAACAGAATTATTTGGGTTGTAAAAGATTTCTAGGATCATCAGGTCCAACCATTAACCCAGCACTACCAAGTTCAACATGAAATCATGTCCCTGAGAGGAACATCTGCAAAACTTTCAAATACCTCCAGGGTGGTGACTCAACTACTTCTCTGGGCAGCCTGTTCCAGGGCTTGATGACCTTTTCTGTGAAGAAATTTATCCTAATATCCGATCTAAAACTCCTCTTGCACAAGCTAAGGCTGCTTCCTCTTGTTCTATCACTTCTTACCTGGGAGAAGAGTCCGAACCCCATCTTTTTACAACCTTCTTCTGGATACTTGTAGAGTATAATTGAAGGCCCCAGAGAAATATAACCCATCAACATAAAGGCTTTATTGATTTCTGTGATTAAAAAAAAGAGCAAAATAAATACACAACTACAAATTCTAAGGCAGAAACACTTCTAAAAAACCAGTTACACAAGTATAACTTTATTTTCTGAGAATAATTTCATCATGTGAAGAGGTGTGAGATCAAAATAGCTTTGTCCACCCTTGATGATAGCTGATGTCATAACATATAATAGTGATGTGATGTGATGTAGCCAAAGCTGTATCTCTGTGTATGAAAATGCTGAAGTAAAGTAACTGTGGGCAGTGCTACTCTGCTAGAAAAAAATAGGCCTGAAGTCTAATCCAGAAAAAAGGATGTGAAATCAGGACTGCCTGGCTGCTAATTTAGCATCAGCCTGAAGATATGTTAGGACAGGAAAAATATCCACTTCCCGTCTTCTGTAAATCTGACTTAACTGCAATTGTTTGACTAGCTCCAGTCATCATTTACAGTGTTTTTATAATACCATCTATACCAGTGGTCTTTTGTTTGTAAAGGAATAGTTAAAAAGTGAGTAGTAGTCATTTTGTAGAAGATGGAAGTGAATGTGATAAACATGAGGCAAAGAATTTTCTCTCATTTCTCTCAAAACTGAGAGATAGAACCTTTATGTATCAAGACAGGTACCATCTGGGCAGAGTTGGATGCTCCAAGGCAAAGAGCATAATTTTAAATCCCAAGAAGTGCCAATGGTTGCTGTTTTTCATCATTTTGGGTCCAGATTTTTGTTGGGTTATATTCAGGTGAGTTCTTTCATGGACATACCAGCACTAGAAGACACACTCACGGACCAGCTGGGGCTGGTGGTCCCATCACAGCGTGAGGGTGAGCACGATCACCTGATCACTGTCTCCTGTGAGCAATGGAGAAGGATAACTTCATCCCACCTTGTTTCTCTTTCAGGCAGCTTTTGTACCCAGCTGAATGCCACAGGGAGTGCCAGGACACAGCATGGACCCATGGCTCCCCAGGGCCAGAGCAGCAGCAGCACCAGTGGCAGCCCCAGCCTTGGGCACTGGGACAAGGACAGGATGAGGTTCAGTGAGGCCATGGCCAGGATGGACTGGGCAGAACTGCCTCAGGGCCCTGAAACAGGAGCCACCTGAAGGAGCAAGAGTGTCATCCTTTGTCCTCAGATAAGCTCAGGGAACTGGTCTAGTGGAGTTCATATGGCTGTGCTGGCCTGTGCAGGGAGCAAAGTTTCAGCAAAACCTGCAGAAGATATTCTAGCTGTGCAGGTTGCTGCTGACTTCACTCAGTTTCTCTTTCTTACATTTTATTTTATTTTATTTTATTTTATTTTATTTTATTTTATTTATTTTATTTTTTACTCTTATTTTACTTTTATTTTACCTTTACTCCTATTTCAACAAGAACAAATATCAGTGACCCAATACAGATCTCATAATTCCCCTGAATATCCTTGGGGTCACTAGGAATAGAGCACTTGTCAGGGGCCTGCAAGGTTCAGCTGGGGTAGGGAAAGGACTCAGAAAGTAGCAGCACAGGACTAAATAGTTATCTAGTTTCTTCTTTAAAGTTACATGATTTTCTTAAAATTGTTTTTTTCTTTGGAGTGTTTCCTCTGACTTGAGGTCTAGACAGGGAAAATGTAGAAGAAAAGAGAAAAGATGAAAATAAAGTTGACTTCCAAGATTGGAAGGGAAAGATTGCAAAAGGCACTTGGAAAGAGACTGGAAAAACTCATAACTAAAACTCTTTTTGAAATATTAGAGCTTCTTTGTCTGAAAAGATTGGCATAGGGAATGGAAATAAAATAAAAATGAAAGCCTTTGTACATGTCCTATTATTACATATATTTAGCTGCAAGACTTCAGAAATGAAATAGCCCAAAGAAAATATGTTGGTAGAGTATTTCATACAGTTTAACAGCAACAGAAAGAATCTGAATGATTCAAAAAGCTTATATAACTGTTTTGTTTTATTCATTTACATAAATCACATTTACCGTAGGTGTTTTATTCAAAATAAAGTTTTGGGAAAATAAATTGAACAGATGAACCTAGGCAAACCTGGTGATTTTTTCATGAGTAGTGTTTGATGATAAAAGCATAAAAGCATAATGTGGTATCATTTCACCAAGGCACAATATGGATCATCCATATGGAGCAGAAGTTGATAACACTGCAAAGAAGCAAAAATAAACAGAACAGATGTACTTGTAAAATCAAGTCTGCACCCACCCTGAGTACCTGTTTCTTTGTGTAGAAACTTCTTCTGCAAGTTTGTCCCACAGTGTTGCTGGAACAGGAAATGGCTCACGGATGCTGCACTGCGCACTCGGCTTTAAGGTCTGACCACTGTGGAGAACAGAGCTCTCACAGCCCCAGTGTGGGTGGCTTAGATCCTCATGGTGCTAAGCAGGATGGAAATTTTCTATGATGATATTTTCTGTCATTCCTCTGCAGCCTTCTTGAGAAAGTGCAACTTGTGTCAGATTCAAACCTCCTTAGAGCTCAGGTACTGCATTTTTTGAGTAGAAGCATCTCTCAAAATGCACTGCATGGTGTGGAGTCATGAGGAGACTCCTGGGGTACAGGGGCCTCTGCTGCTTAGACTTGGTCTGGTTCTTTGGAAATACTGTAAGTTTTCAAACCTTTACTTTTTATATCCTAGAGAAAATAAAACAGTTTCCAATCACTTGTGGAATGCTCACCTGTTTTTTCATCTCAGCAAATAAAACAGCAATTACTTGCACAACATAACTCCAGCCCTCACATCACAGTGTGTCTCCCGTGCACCTAAGCAGACTGTTGAGCTCTCCCTGTGCTGAGTAAGGATAACCAAAGCATCTGGGCAAGACTGTTGTGGCCTACTTGGGTCTTATAATGAATCAATATTGGCTTTGTAGTTATGGAAGTGCAATCACTAATGCCTCCTAGCTGACGCTGAGGTTTATTCCTCTGCTATTTATCAGCAGCATTACCAATAGCTGTTTACTCTTCTATATCCTTTGCTTAATAAAGAGTTGAAAATGTCCTCTTCCACTCTCTTTCTTACAGGCCCATATTGCTGCTCCTTTAAAAGTTAATGTATTTATAAGCATGCTGTGCCATTAAAGCATACACCACAGTACTTGAAATAAAGTGACTGCAAGCTCCATTGTATGCTTATAAATGCATCAGAAAGTACTTAAAATTATATGAAAGGCTCTCAGTTGTTGTTTTCTTCTTTTTTAAAGCCCATCTCCCTTATTCCATCAGTAAAACAAGACAGATGTGGATCAGCAGCTCTGCAATTTGGTGGAATGAGCACTTATGAACCAGAATTTTAAAAAGTGGGCACACAGGAATAGGTTCTTCATGACCTAGCAAGGCAGACCATGTGGTCAACATCTGGGAGATACCATACATGGACTCTGATTTAATAAAGTAGTCACCCATCTGCTGCTTTCTCAGAGTGAGGAGAATAAATAGCATGCCACATCCCACACACTCCAGCTGTCCCCAGCATCCAGTGTTCTGCAGTTCTTCTAAAAATAAAAAAGAAACTTTACTGTATTTCAACAAAGATTGCTAGTCAAAAAAGAGAGGGAGACAGTGTGCAGTAAAGAGAGCTGTTTAAGAGTGCCTGTAAGCACTTCAAAGTGAAGAAGAAAGTTGTCTTTTGTTTACAAACTCAATATGAGGGAATATTGTGCTGCTGCTGCAGCAAAGAAAGCCAACAAAATGCTGGGTTACATCAACAAGGGCATCTCCAGCAGATATAAAGTTGTTATCTCACTCTACTCAATGCTTGTCAGACCACACGTGGAACACAGTGTTCAGTTTTGGTTCTTGTCATTAAAAAAAAATTTTTGGATGGGCTGGAGAGGGTCCAGAGGAGGGTCACAAAGATGAATGGGAAGGATGACATATGAGGAAAGGCTGAGAAAACTGGGTATGTTCAGCCTTGAGAAAAGAAGACTTAGGGGAGACATCACCACTGTGTTCCAGTATTTAAAGGATGGCTGCAAAGAAGATGGAGATTCCATTTTTCCAAGAAGTCACAGGGAAAAGACAAGGGGTAACGGATACAAGTTACTTCTGAGGATATTCCAACTGGACACAAGAGAAAAATTTTTCATAATGTAAACAATCAGTTATTGGAATCATCTTCCCAGGGAAGTTGTGGATTCCCCAAAATGAGATACTTTTAAGATTCAGCTGGACAGGGTGCTGGGCAATCTTGTCTAGACCATGCTATTGCCAAGAAAGATTGGACCAGATGATCCTTGTGGTCTCTTCCAAGTTTGTATTCTATGATTGTGTGATTTTATGATAGTGAAGACTGCCTTCTCTTCAAGCACTGTCATAAAACTGGCTAACATATACATCACATGCCATTCTGTCTTTTCCAGAAGGTATTCTAGTTATTTCTCCTATATTCTGGTGCTGGTGTGTTGATGTGCAGTGGTGTCACTATAAATGAATCACTGAGCCCTCAATTAATTGATTGCAGCTCAGTAATGAACACTTTTCAGCTTTACTCACCACAAATCTCCTAGCATGAATCAGTGAAACAGTACTCCTAACTGTGCTGTAGTAGTGTGAGCAAGTTATTGCAGAACTTTAGAGGTGGACCCTTTCCCTTAGAGAGGAGAAAGGTCTGAGGCAGTGGGTCTTTCTGTGTTTCCACAGGGGAAAACTACAGGCAGATCATTAGAAATAATCTAGACTGGGGAGTTCAATAAAAGTGTTAGATATAGCAATCATTTTCCACTCCAACTCTGGTGGGTGCAGACATAATTTATTTCTTTTTGCTCAACCTTAAGATCCTTGAAAATCTAGAGTATAGCAGAAAGTGTTCTGTCTGTAGCAAGTGAGAAGATTAGGCAAGGCATATATTTTTATGAAATCTAGTTCTAAATTTAACTGATTTATAACAGAAAACCAATAAAATGATAACAAGCAAATTTCTAAAATACACTTTGGATCTGCATTGCTTTCAGAGCAAATGCCATAAAACTGACATTGCATCTTCGTGGTGCAGCACAATGTCTTGGTGAGTGTAGCAGGACCTCTTGCTTTCCGAGGTCTATCCACTCTGCAGCCAAGCACGTAGTCACAGCCCACAGAAATAAGCATGTACTTACTTCAGTTTGCTTAGCTCAGAAGTGAAAAGCCTAAAAACCAGCACGGGTTGAACACCTGAGACCACATCCCTGATAGCTTTGTAGTGCCAGACCTGAAGATCATTTTATTGTGCTTTACTCGTGTCAGGGGGAGTTTAAATGAAATACACATTCTTTATATTTTCTAATAATACTGTAGATATAACCAGAGTAATTTTCTTATTTCTCCTTTACTGAAATGTGCTCATAGATATGAATATGAAAACCTGTTTCTATACCTTTTCTAGCTTTTTCAATCTGAATCACACAAAGTGCAAAATAATGCTAGACTACTGTAACACACTACTGTATCAGTTTAGACCTGAAAACAACCTAATTGTGATAGCACAGTGCTGTCTGGAACTGGTGAGCCTCTCTGATGCCTCACTAAACAAATCTTAACTGAGTCTTGACCCACACTGTGCAAAAACTTTGGGGCTACATGGAGAGAGTAAATGAAAAATGTCGCATAATGCTGTAAGGGGAAGGCACAATAAACCCCTATTCAGTGATCACAGGGATGTCTAAAGCATATAATTCCTTCAGGGGCTTAGTACCAAAATTTCTCCAGCAAGTTTTCCTGTTATTATCCATTTATCTATTTTTATATTCTATGCAACAATGTGTGTGTTTTACATTATATCATTATTAACTCAGACTAATTTTCCAGTCAGTGTGTAACACAGTTTTGTCATCTCACTGCATGCCTCATCATTTCAGCTGCTGTAAAAAACTTCCTGAGAGATGGCAAGGGTGTCACTGGCTCACACCACTGCATAACTGCAATGCAGACTCTAACACATTCAGAATGAAGAGAACGCAGACATGCTGGCCTATTATTTCGTAGATAAACACTTTAGCTACTAGCCTATGCATGATAAGTAGTGTCTCTGAAAATGAAAAAATGATATCACATGAAGCTGATAACAATCTTGTATGTCTATTCCCTTTGCAGCTTTACTAGAGATGGAGTTCAGATTCCCACCTGGTTTTATCCACATCCCCATGAAGCATTGCTCAGACATTTTTTCTTTGTTTCCTAGAAGAGATGCTTTGTCAAATGTAAGCAATTAAACTTATAATCAACAGGAAGACTCAAGCTAAAGATAAGGGTATATATTAAATTCAGTGTAAATGCAAAAATTAGGTGTGCTGGAGTGCTACATGGCCTTAAATGAGAACCTAAATCTAAAGCAAGTGGAATTCTAGAAATCTAGTCCCCCATCTCACACTCTAAAGTTATGATGATGCAATGGAAAATAGGGTGGCATTATCCAAGACAACATGTAATTCCATTACACCATTTTACTCTAGTGGAAGCAAAACAACTAAACTTCTGACAGATGTTTAGAGGATTCTCAGCCTTGTACAAACAAGTTATTATTGGCATTTGTCTAAATGTACTCATATGCCACCCTTGAAGTGTGAACAACCTTGCTAGAATTAACAATGCATTACTCTGAAGCATAAACAGGAGAGTGCTTAAGAGGTCCAACTTATTAAGAGTCTTATTCAACTTTGAGTCTTTCTTACCAGGTCATTTATTGTTTTCTCCAGTTCTATTTAACACCACACATATAAAAAGTATTATCTGAACTTTGTGCATTCCCTGTCTTCAAGGATTTCTTCTTGCAGCAAAGATATTTGCCATCTGGTGAACCTCCACACGAACAAAATTATAATTAAATTGCCCCTGGTCCCTTGCATTCTGTTTGTCAGAATGTTCTCTGAAACAGCCATGGAGTGTGTTATAAAGCTGGATTTTATTAAAGCAATTGGTTTAGTTTAAGGTTTTTTATTTTCTACACTTCTGCTAAAGAAGTGGCACTATGAACGACATTCTACCCTGTTTTTAAGTTCATAAGACTTAAATGTTACATTTGTATAAAATTATTTTGCAGTTATTACATTCATTCAGGTTCTATTAATCTTATTGCTAACTTTCTGTGTTGAACCTTAGCCCTGCACAAGCTCCTTGAGGAGATTCATAGAAGGGCATTACACTGCTGAAAGCCGGACGTTTTTGAAAGTAATTTTCTTCCTTGAGGAAAACCTGAAACTTCTTGATGAATTATCAGTATATAATTCTTTGTGGCCCTGAAATGTGAAGTAGATTATATAATGGTACATGCTGTAGAGACCTCAGTCCTGGCTATGAATGCTGAATGAAGAGTTCATAGCAAATGATTTATTCAATTATAAGGCCCTCCATCTCTGCTCAGAGAATACAAAAGAATAGAGAAGTATTGATTTTCCATTGTATTTTTTTACTTTGGAGACTGATTGTGATCAGCATGAGATAACTATTTTTTACCTAATGTTTGAAATCTGACTCATGCTGGCTTTATCAGAAAAATCATAATGCATTGTTTCTCTCCTCTCTGAATGAATGCTGCTCTTATAACCTAGAGGGCATCATAATGAAACCATTTTTCTTTCTTCCAGGCAAGTAAATATAACAGCTAAGATATTTGAGATAAATTCTGTGCATTTTCCTTTTGAATGCAGAACTCCCTTGATGTAAGTATGAGCTGCCTATTGTTCTGAACTGTACTGAACTCCCACAGCATTGGTAGGTCTAGGAGGCAAGACAGGGAAAAAAAAGTTCATCCCTATCACTTTTCTCACATTACCTCAAAATAATTGTGCCTGTGTAGTCTTAGTTGTAGTCTTTGTGATTATACCTTGCTTAATTGCACCTGTGTCACAGCTATGATCAGAAGGCGTGAGAACATCATTCCTCTGATTTGGTTAAGTATCACTTTCTATAAAATGGAATAATTGCCTTTATGGATCGCTGCCACAGACAGAGAAGTAGTTTCAGTAGCAAATGGAGAGGGTTTTCCTGCCAGGCAGACTTCTGTTTTGCAAGGGACTAGCCCTAACATCAACATTAGTATAGTTTCCTCATTGCAACCCAAAAGATGATCTTAGGTGAAAACCCCACAAATAAAACAGTTGATTTTCTGACCTTAGTTGTGTCCATCACACAAAAGAATGTGCTATTTGTCATCTGTATATCAAGATTGCTACTGAGTGCATGAATGGGCACTATCCTTGCTGAGAACACAGTGTGGCCTTTGCCAAGGTCGTATTCCTGGTTCTGCACTAAGAGAAGCTTTTCCTCTTATTTCGACTTCCAGACTGCATCCCTGGGACCAACAGCCCCTGCATTTTTTTGTTATCACATTGTTTGTTGTCTCTTCTTTCCCATGGAGTAACTTCTGGTAAATGCAATCAGCACTGTCGTGCTGGGCCTCCTGCTCTGAATAGATCATCAGCTTGACCCTCTCACTCTTCTTTGTCCAAAAAGCATCCTTAAACGTCTATAGTGAAAATGCTTAAACCAACCCATGGCTAGGCTTCCACGTAGTTGAAACCTTGGAAGTTTGTCAAGATTCGTGGTTTATATCATGTAACCATTAACATTTATTGGTAACATTAAAGGATTTTCTGGGGTCTCTGTAACATAGACTTTGCTGCCTAAAGGCCCTCAGATGCTGTGAAGAACAGATTCTTACAACCTCTCTCTGTTCTGCAGAATGAAGAGCACAAGGAACTGCACACCTGTAGCTGGAATAATTTCTCCTGTTTTGAGGCAGACAAAAGAAATACAGAAATGTATACAAAGGATTTTGCCTCTTGTTCTAAGACATGCACAAACAAAACCTGTCCTTGTATTTTTCTCACTGCCATTTGATGCACCTATCACACTAATACTGGTTTAGTTGCTAGGAATTAGCAATACACTTCAGGCACATTTCAAAAACTAGGAAAAAAGATCTTCTCATATACTGAATAAACAACTTTTGCAAGAATATCCTACACTTCAGTTGCCTCAATATAGTAGAGGTTTATTGACTTACTGCAAGCTACATTTGAATGATTGCTTCATATATTATGATATGCAACATTACGTCCTGTTTCTTTTCTATTTCTATAGCCCAAAGACTTATTGGAATCGGTGCGTCTCAGACTCATAAAAAATACATGACTTTAAAAAGAGATTATTATATAAAAATCCACCAACCTTGAGAAACTGCAGAGGTGGGGGATTTTTGTGCTGGAATTCATTTTAGTTTGCTAACATTATCCCTATGTATCTTCAGTTTGAGAGTACAATCTGGCAATTTATAATAAAGAGCCATGAAACAGCTTTCCAGAAAGGAATTAAAAAAAAAAAAAATTAAAAACTCCCAGAAATCTGGATGCCTGATTGCAAGTGAGAGTAATATGCTTCAGAGCTGGTGGAGAAAGAATTCAAATAGAAATATCTGGTATATAAGGACTCTGTTACTTAGTCAATAAAAAATGGGCAATCTTCTCCCCAGAGCTTTGCAATATGAATAGAAACTAACCAAAGTAAAATGTTTTACATGATGCTAAGGGAGAACTGTCAGACTACTGAGATGGATGTTTTTTCCCAGCAGCTGACATAGGGTGCTGAAGAGCTGGAGGGCAGAGGTAGGGCTTAGGCCAGAGCAATAATCCAGAATAAGCAGTAAGGCAAAACACCCTTGCATTACAGTGTGAGAGCCCCATCCCAAAGCATTCATATTTGATATTTTGACTGAAAATTTTACAGTCAAGGAAAAAAATATGTACTTCTTTTATAAATATTTATAAGTGCACCTATTCAGTACAGATGTTGGATTTAGAAGCTAATAAGAATCTGAAATAGCTACCTGAGAATCAGCATTCCAAAATACAATCTCTGCATTAAACTAAAATATATCATAGATTTTAAGTGAAAAACTCTCATTTTGTTAGAAACTGTCCAGCTCTGTAAGAAAATGATCTCTAAGGCTCATATTCTTTATCAAAATTCTTACAATGTTCTGAACTAGTTCTAGTAAAGTGTCAAACAAAGTGGGTCCATACAATTAGATGTTTGTAGAAGAGGCTGGAGCTCTCAAATTTAGAAACGGATCCCTGCTTAATTTCTTGCATTTAAGCTTTTTCAAGAGCTTCTGTAAATCTTTGAAGGAACTATGGGTTGTATTTAGTCTTATATTACTCTTCAGTAATAGACATACCAAGGCAAAGTTGTGGTACAGCTATGTCTTACCATGTCTCCAACAACCTTGCTCCCTTTTAATGTTAGTGAACCATTCTGTTGGGTCAGCATCTTAAGAAAATCACTCTCTAAACTCAAGTTAGACCAAATTAACACTGTTGAATTAAACAGTGTGAAAAATAGACATTTTCTAGAACAGTGTGGTTGAATGGAAATGAGTTCAGGTGCACACAAAATAACCCTCAAAAGAACCTTATGAGCCAAAAGATATTTGACTATATCCCATACTGGCAGTTGTAGACACAGGAAAAGTGCATCCTGTTGAAACTGGGCTACTGTGCAATAAAGTCCCTCAGAAAACAAACATTAAGAACCATAACTTTGGGCTTATGATACACATAGTAAGAAGTGTCACAGGTGCTTCCGGTGATCTGTTATTAGTTCTGCCTCATGTTTAAAGTTATCTGTTTCAAAGACAAGAGAACACAGACTGGAAATGCAGGAGGTGCTTCTGACTTATTTCTTTGTTCCTAATCTATCAAAATGAGGAATTATAATCTGAACATCTTGAAACTCTAGAAGGAAGATAGGTGCCTAGATGCTTAGACATGGACAGTAGTAGAACTTTAGGGCCTTTAATGGTATTTTAATATAAAAAGACTGCTAACTTTTGGGCATATAGGAAATTTGGCAAAATTTGTGAGTTACTCTATTTGATTGAAAGGCAGTGTTCAAAAAGACAGGTGAGTCTATTAGAGACTTCACTCACACTACTCAAAATGTCAGTATTTTAACAACATTTTTAATTCAACTGAGAAAATGAATGAAAATCAATGAGTCGTTTCTCATTAAAAATGTATTTGAAAGCTATCAAAAAAGTTTAGTAACAGGTTGTCGTGGTTTAAGCCCCAAGCAGCCGCTCAGTCACTCCCCAGCAGTGGGATCAGGAAGAGAATCAGAAAGGTAAAAGGTAGAAAACCTATGGGATGAGGTAAAGACAGTTCAATTGGGAAAGCAAAAGCCACATACATAAGCAAAGCAAAACAAGGGATGAAATCACTGCTTCCCAAGGTCAGACAGGTGTTCTGCCATCTCTAGGAGAGAGGGATCCCATCACATGTAATGGTTGACTTGGGAAGACAAACACCTTCCCCCTGTATGTCCTCCCCTTCATCCTTCCTATTCCCATTTTGTATACTGAACATGATGTCATCCAGTATGGAATATCCCTCTGATGACTTTGGGTCACCTCTCCCAGCTGTGTCTCCTCCCATCATCCCATGCACTCCCAACTTCCTCACCAGCATGGAGTACAAAACCAGAAAAGGCCTTGTCTCTGCACAAGCCTTACTCAAGAATAACAAAACCATCATGATATTATGAACCCTGTGTTCACCACAAATCTCAAACACAGACCCATACCACCACTGTGAAGAGAATTCTACCCACTTCAAATCCAGCATACAGGTGTTTCATAGTTGGTGTCTTCTATTACTCAAGACCCAAATTCTTCCCCAAAACTGAATTAAATGAAGCTTAAGACCCTCAGAAGTCTTAGAAAAGAGATTATCTTTCTTAGCATGGAAGCATTTTTATTCCGTAAAATTACTCACATGTATACACTTGTATAGATTAAGTAGAGCTAGCAAAATATTCAACCAGTATATCTGCACATATTTGGTTCTGTCAAGAAGACATCATTTCCTTACCAAAAAAGCTGAACTTGCAGTCTAACTATTCCTCTCAGGGTTGGTATATAATGAAGTACAAACTCCTCTGGGAGTTGCTTTTGCTGCTGGAATTCAAACTAGAACAAGCAGACGCTACAGCGAGATAAGGAATGCTCCTGCTACGCTCCACAGCTGCATTGTGTGTCTGCAGTGTGCAATGTGAAACAGTCTTTGGCCTCCCAAGCACAGGCAATGAGCCAACAAAGCTCTTGCATGTATCTTTGTGCCTTTGCTGTCTAAAGAATGTGGTTATGTGCTTCGTTGAAGAAATGGATCCTTGAGGGAATGGAACCAATTATGGGGAGCTACAGGTAGGGAGCAGAAAGGAAAGTGTGTTGCAGTCATTTAATCTGCATAGTCCTTAAAATAGAGATGGAACACAAACAGATTGGAAATTTCAACATACAATGCTGAATACCTCTGAATCTGAGCCTAACTCTTGTCCATATTTAGCTATTTATCTGCAATGCTTTTGGTAGCTCAAAGTTTACATTTTGTTCATGCAGCAACAACTGCGAAGGAAGATACCCCACTTTTCCACCTCAGGAAAGCAAATGTTATAAGACCTGTAGCAGCAAACGTAAGCCCTAATGACTGATGCATTAAAAAAAAAACCAAACTTCTGTTACTTTTCTTTATGTCTCTGAATTTGTATAAAGTTTTATTTTAAAAATTTAAATAAAATTTTAATACATTTTTATTAAAATATTTTATTAGAATTTTATTTATGTCATTTACATTATTTCAATTTCTCTAATATAGAATCCTTTGCAATATTTTAAGGGGATGAGGGAATTTTACAGGCAGAGAACTCAGTTTCAGGTTGTTTCAGAGCTAGACCTAACAGCAAGGAACAGTGATATAGAGTAGACTTACATAAAAATATCAGACCTGTTTGTGCTAAAGAGTGTCCACATTAAACATGTAAATGTTTTCTATAATGAAATAAACTTTCTAAAAACCTGTTGGAGTGCCTTTATATTGAAACCAGTACCCGTGAAGGTGGATTTGGGAAGCCTATCTGTACCAATAACATAATTTACTGACTGAGTACTAGCTCACCAGTTATAAGCAAAAACCTAGTTTCTACCTACATTGCAATTTGTATAATTTGAGTAGTCATTCATCAGCTGCTGATTATTACTCTTGGGCTTCCACAAAAACAACAACAAAAAAAAGAAAAATAAATGACAGGAAGAGTTAAGTGTGTAAAGGGATGTAGGAACATAGCTGCATTAAGCAGTAATACCTTACCAGCAAGACAGCAGTAATGCACTGCAAATATAATCATCAGAAGTCAGGGTCTTCAGAAAAGTGTTTTCTAAGACAAAAAATGTCTTAGGTAATATTCCATTACAAGTATAAACAGCAATTTTTTTGTTCTTTTTATAACACAATCTTACCACTCTGTAATTACCACTCTGTAGTATAATCATTGGTGTTGTAGTGTTTATTCCTTTTTAAAAACTTGTTATTTCTGCAAAGTATACAGGGAAGATAATGAGTCAAGGTCTTACTAAGTGACAAAGAGAAGTTTAAGTAAGTCAGTTTTGGAATGAATTAGGTGATAGGGAATGCAAATAATAGACAGTGATTTTAAAGAAAAATGGGGTCAAGAGAAGTTTGTGAAGAACAACAAGATAAGGAATATCCTAAATAACAAATGGAAGAAAAATAAATTAATATAGGGAAATCTGAAAAAAAACCAAAAAAACCAAAAAAAGAGAACATGAAAATGGAATTTACACTTTTAAGATTCACAAAGAGGATCTAGGACACCTAATTTTTGAAGTTCATTCTGAAGGAACTCCTTTTCCTAAGTAAATGCTGATTTGTGGGGTCCAAATGCAGCCTAAAACAAGTACTTTGAAAAGCAAGTAAACAGTAAATAATTGCTATGTATTGGCATCATGACCAAGTATCTGGTAATAATTTTTTTCAGGAGATACCAACATGTAGCATTTTGCAATGAGTATTCAAAGGTATATGTACTCATGAAGGTGATTTAATCAAAGAAATTGGACTGTCAAAGTATGATAATTTCTCAGGAAGTTCACCTTGCTAAGCTTCTAAGCCAAATTTTTAATGGGAGCAGCAGGAGGAAGTGTTTCTTTTTGTCAATCCTTCCTTTTCACTGTGAACTTTAAAATTCCCTAGTGGAACTAGAACACAAGAAAAAAACTCATCATATTCCTTAAAATGCTTTAAGCTATCAATAAACCATCAGAACATGAGTAGGCTGCTGATTACATAATCAAACTTGCAATGTATGCATTAAATCTGTTTTCAAAGAGCCCTATTCACTGACAAATTATAACTATTTTTTTTCAAACATGTAAAATAAAGAGTTATGTTAGGAACACAGTTAAGTTTCTACTCTGTAACACAGTGTGATACAGTAGTTAGCTTTAGTAAACTGAAGTAATATAGTGTCTCAAAAATGTCAGTATTTTTAGTACCAAAAGCATATCTGGAGAGTAGAAGTAATTTAGGATAAAATATATTCTGATAACTAGTGCGTGGCAAAGCTAACAAACAATGTTAAGCCTTTCATGTGATACATCACACAGTGCCCATATGGCAATGCATAGTTACATTAGTGATTCCAAATAAGATTGAGCTGATTATTACAGCCATGTTAGATTTCTTTCTTCACACATTTCCCTAGCAATTGTTCTTGTCTTCTAAGAATACAATGGTGTCACCAGCTGTACAAGGTGTTCTTGGTCTGTTGTTCCCAAAAACTTTACGTTTTTAATTAGATTATTTCAGGATCAGGATGCCCTAAAGCATTGAGGTGGAAAACAAAGAGATGAAAATAAAAAAAAAGTTAGGATTATACACCATAAAAACAAAAAAGACAGGGTGAGGGGAAAGATCATCTTCTGATACTTAAGGAGAGGCTGAGTTAAGGTATGGCAAGATGAGTAGGTAAAGTAGCTGTGAGGACTGGATCAAAGGAGGAGAGTTTATTGAACAAGGGTCTTAAATAGAAGTCTAAGATAGCTTTGAAAAATAACAGAAGAGTTTTTTTGACTCTGCAGGTTGCAGGTTGCAAATTGTTCTGTGTCTATTTTAGTACAGTATTCCCAATGCCCTGAGAGCTCCACACACAGAACAGAATGGCTCTCTGGGCTCAAACATAGTCTTGCTCAATTTAATGTCTATGAAAGAGCATTTGCGTGAAGACCCACAAAGTCTCTAATCTAAGAAAAAACAAACACACTTTTACTGCAGCAGCTTAGAATTTTTTTAAACATACTTTGTGCAATTCAAGTTGAAAATTGTAAGATGAGGCAGATGCAATTTAGTTCGTTTGCCTTAAAAAGAACCCTAAAAGTAAAATATATTGCTTAAGCAGCAGGCACCTTTTCCTTTTCAAGCTGCTTCTTATGGCTCAAGCAGGATGCTTATAGTCTAAGCATTTTTATTATAAAAAAGAAAATTTCCAGAACAATGCCAGAGACTCCAGCAGCTGTGAGTCAAAACTAAATATCACATGGGTGGGATCACCATAGTAACTAACTCAGATACATCAGATACACCAGAAATGAGTCCACTCTTCAGTTTATCTTTCACCTGAAGTTTAAACTGTGACCACTTTCTCTGTTAAAGCTTACTAAAGAATATCAATAATAATATATTATTATTAATATATTATCCAATATTATAATAATCTCTCTGTTTATAGGTATTTAATATTCCACAGGTATGAATTATATTGTACCAAGAAAGAAAAGAGGATTTGATGTCTGAAAATAAAGAGGCACAAAAAGGTATCATGAGGTCCCTGCTTCACTTCAGAACAGGGTTAAGTTCCTCTTCTGTTTGCAGAAGGAAATAGACCCTTTGTGGTTTCTGATAGACAAGATGAAAAAAAGCAAACTAACCACCTTCAATAGCAGGTCTTGGGAAAGCAATGAAATCATAGCAGATGGCAAACACCACAGCTCTGGACCTTCTCATGGGACAGTCTTTGAAGCACGTTGGCTCTGTTGGCACCAGTTGGCAACGATGTCCTCAGCCAACCTGGGACCCCCTTCCCCAGTGCTCAGGATCCTGTTTCAGCCCCCCTGCACCATTAGTCCCTGGTTTGGCAGCACTGCAGCAGTACTGGGCTTCACTCAATCATTATCCCATCTTCTTTTGCCAGATTTCATCACTTGCCATGTTGGGGGTTGTTGATGGACCAACCTGCGCCGTATGGGTGAGGGCATGGCCAGTTCTGGGACTCCCTCAAGCCTGGCTGTCCAACCCTGGAGAATTTTCTGGTCCATACCCTTCTGGACAGACTCTGTCACAGAGAAAGTGAACAACAGGGTGGATCACCGATAAGTAATTAATGGTGATTAACAAGTAATTAACAATAATTCAGTACAGAAATGGAAGACAACTTTGAATGCAGGGTTTTTACTTGGTTTAATTTTGTTCGATGTTTTCACTTACAATCTGCTGAATGCAGTAAAAGGCGTGACTATTAAAAATTTACTAGGGCTACCTAGGAGGAAGGACTACATGTTGGTTGGAAAACAGCATTAGCAGTGAAAAGAATCATAACTGCATTTTACTAAAACTGGGATACAGATCATCACAAAAAAGTGAAAGGATCTGTGCTCAAGTGAAAAATACCAGATGAAGAAAAGGATATGGAACTTCAGTGCCTTGGAAAAGAATCTAAAGGCAAGGGTGAAAGAGAGCTGCATTGAACCATATCCAGGTACAATGTTACTAAGAAGAAGGTAATCATCACCAGGAGTATACCTGGCAAGACACACCAATGAACATTTTCTGCTTCATCTGGCAGAGTAGAAGACTCAGTCTGGGGTGTGGCTACAATACAGGCAGTCTAAAGGAGGGTACTGCAAGAAGGTACAGAGGTTTAGAAAACATGATCTATGAGAAATGATTTAATGAGTAGAAATTTCTTCCCCTTTAGAAGACTTGAGGGAGATCATGATAAAAAAACTTTCAAGTATGAAAGTTAGTTGTAAAAAAGTGAGAAGGTATTTTATGTCTTTAGAATAAATTGTGCTAAGAAACAATGAAGCTGAAAATTTAAACTATGAAAAGTTAAGAAAAACAGAGTGCTGAGTATTTTGTTTTGAGTCTCTCTGCCACTGAGGTCTTTAGAAATATGCTAGACAGCCATCTGTCAGCAATGATAACATGTATAGTTAATCTTGTCTTCTGGGATGGACTGTCTCTTAGAGACCCTTCCAACAGTTTTTTAACATAGTTATTGCCAAATCCCAGCAGATCTTTAATGGGAACATTGGCAAGATAGTACGTACTGCGGTATCTGTAGAAGAAATACACAACTAGAAATATGGTCTACTGAATTTTCAGATTAATTGTGTAGGACTCTCTGCACTTAGCTCTTGTTGCTGCTACACTTTGTGGGAAAAAAGACACAGCATGTTATTGGTTTACAATCGTAGGTTACACAAAATTACTAGTACAAGGTTTTCTGGAGAAACAGAAACTCAAGGACATTTGAAGGACAAAGAATGTCAGATAAAATGTTTATTACTGCTACAAACCCCATGACAGAATTTATTTGGAAGTATCAAAGACAACTTCAATGATACACTGTGAAATCTAAAGACAGGTTCATAGGTACTCTATGTTAAATACAGCATTTCTGGGATTAAGTTTATTTTTTTGAACTGTAAAGAAAGACTGATTTTTGGAAGGAAAAGTATTAGAAAATAAACTAAATGTTAAAAAAAGATAAAGCATAAAATAGAGGGGAACTGAGTGTCAGTATTTTTAAGAGACTGATCACTGAGAGTTCTCTTTCCTTTTTATGTCAAAGGCAAGAAGGCAGATGTGTAAGGTTGAATTCCTGTTTCTGCTTCTCTTCTGGTCCTCTGATGAAAGATTAATTTAGTTCTACAAAATAAAACAAGTATTTTGTTTTGTTTTTTGTTTGTTGTTTTGGGTTTTTTTTTTATTTAGGTAGATTCTAAGCAGCCTTGGTGCCACACTGAAGGACAAATGGACAAGTTACTGTTTAACAGGCATTGAATAACTGACACAGATTTCTACATCAAAAACCAATTCACCCCATGACTTGCAAAATTACTTTGAAGGCATTAGTTCCACCAGAAAGCACGGTTACAACAGCAGCGTACAATTGCGATGGTGCTTGATAAATGGTGGAACTGTTGAAAGCTCACAAGCAGGAATGTTTTAAGGGAAGGGATGGGACACTGAGCAGCAGTTATTCAGTGAGTGTGTCAAGAGTAAGACAAAATGACATAGTCTATAAGGTTCAGGCATAAAGAATGCAGAAGAAAGTGGTTGGGTTAAAAAAAGACAAAAGCAACAGCCCATGTGTATGCTAAATCTCTTTGGAGTCAGCAAGGTGGCACAGAGCCAACAGCAGGACTAAGAATGCTCTGGATACGTGCATCTGATCTGGACAGGTTGTGATTCCAGATGGCCAAAAGACAAATCACATCCAGTTTCAACATTTTAAATGTTTAATTTTATTAAAAAGTCCTAACGGAGCTTTTCTGAGCAGGAAATGGCATGATCACTGCTATGCACAGCTCCAGGTGGGAAAGAGTGCATTATTGTCATTTTTATTTTGAGCAAAATCCTCCTGGTGTGGAGCAGCTGCATGGTCCCTAGGCATCCTGAAAGGTGGCATTCCAACAGGATGTCTGGAAGCACGGCTGGCGTGTCCCAGAAGGGGCTGCTCAAACCAGTTCTGCACAGACGGCTGGGAAAGCGCTCGTTCCCATGTTGGTCACTGGTGTTCAGAGTGCCAGCTTGGACGCCAGTCTGTCAGAATTTAAACTGCCTTCACAAACGGTATGAACTTTATACATGAGAGGAGTAGGCAGCCTACAAGGGACCCAGCAGGGATGCTTTCCAAAATGATCTAAGGCATTGGAAAAAAAATAAAAGTATAAAAGGTTTTTATTGCTAACATGAAGTACAGTTTGAAAAATGTAAAATATAAAAACTTCATCATTGGATAAGTTTTCTAAAAGCAACTACCTACCATTCATAGGAGGCATGACCCAGAGTGTACTAGATATTTAAATTAGTACCATGATCCTAAAAATCCTTAGGGATTTCTTAAAGGGAAAAAGTTTTTGAGAAAAACTTATTCGGCCTTTTTTCTGTTCCATTCCTTCCTAAACTCTCTAATCATGTTCTTCTTCCTGCTAATTAAAGGCCAATATACTGCAGCTTAATAGCTGTCCACGATTCACTGAGAAAGAGAATGAGCTGTCTTATTCTACATAAAATCATCCAAGAACCTCCATCCCATCATCATTTATTTTTAGAAGCAGGCTTGACAGCTCCTCTTTTGGGCCTTGCTAGCAGCATGTTATATCTTGCCCCTCTGTGCATTTCACCTTGGACAACATCAGCACAAAGGATGCAGAGCACAGGACATCAGGGCAAAAAAAGGCTAAGGGTCCAAACTATTAAACCTCACCAACTGGCCATGTCTGCCCAAGGAGATTTCTAGAATTATCTTTAATTAGTGGTAACAATTCTGTTGTCAGAAAGAAGAGATGGATATGAGATTTGAAACCCTTAGCCCCAGGTGTGCTTTGCAGCTGGCAGGTAGAGCAAAAATGCTTTTTTCAAAAGCCAATAGCTACCTGTGGAAGGGCTTTGGCTTCCCTCTTCATGAGACATGGCCACCAGATGCCATAGAAAATAGCTTGGGAGTTTTAAGGCAGCAGGGAATACAGGCTTCAGCTTTCTTGTAGGGATTTGCTTTAGTAGTTTTATCAGTCTCTGACTTAAGTAGAAGGAGATGTCAGGAGGCTGTAAAGTCTGAGAAGGAACAGTGTTCTTACATATAAGTACAGTATCTCTGTGTCTTCCTGTGACATAACAATACAGACCTCTTTTTATCTAAGCTAGTCAGTGGTAGTTCATTAAATAAAGCCAAACTATCTTCATCACAGGTTAGAATATTCACTGCCAATGCTGCATAAATATAAACCCACAGGACTGCTTTGAGGACATGGGTCAACCATTCTGTCATATCTGCTAAATAGCTGTGAAGCAGCACCTGTGATTTGCCTGAAACCCCTTAGATACTTCAACATAAGCCATGAATGTCTTACTAGAAGCTCTTTTGCAACAAGTCGACCTCTAAATTAGCTTGTAGATCCATTAGACCCAGAGCTTTGTTTATATCAGAACTGCCAGAGAGGTTGTAATTTGCTGTTCTTTTCAGTTATGGATACTGTGGATTGCAAGACTAAGTGGAACAACACTGAACAATAAATGAAATTAGGGAACAGTTAACATTGATCAGTTCATGTCTGTTGCCAAGGGCAATCTTGGTGAGCCTAATTTTAAATTCTATTGAACAAATTAATGTGTAATTTCCTTATCATGAACAGTGCCTGATCAGAAGAAGCTTCAAGAGGTAAGGAGTGGTAATGGATCTTGAAATTGGATCCTAGCCATGGCAATGAGCCTGGAGCTGTGCATCACCATTAATGGATGGTCTATAAGCACAGCATGAAGAGATAGCACATTGGTCATAGACTCTTCTTCATGCTGGATTATCTTTATCAACATTTCTTGTCTTTAGAGCATCTCTGCCATCTTTCAAGATTTTTTTTTTTTTTTAAATGCCATCAGGATTATTTATTTTCTTTACCTCTGTTTCTTCTATTCCCTTGCACTCTTCCCCCTTTGGTTTATTTTAAAGGCATCTAAAATAAACTTGAAGAATTCCAGGAATCAGCTGTGTCAGCTTCAGTAGCAGCAGCAAACACAACTGCAATTTTTGTGTGACCTGACAAGTATGTGTTCAGGCATGCACACAAACATACCCAACTGCTGAACTAACTTTTTGTAGCTCATTTGTGATTTAGTGAACGAAACAGAGCAAAGGGATGAAAAGGGAAGATGCTATTAATTAGCACCCCTTGATACAAAATCAAAATCATATTTTCCTCTTTTTTTTTAAAATATGGGACAAAAGCAAATTATACCAGAAACTCACCTGTACTTCAACTACAGGTTGCTATTTTTGTAGAGTCTATTTAGTTGAGCCAGGTTTTGTAACTGAAAATTATTTTTCTTCCACAGGCGATCTAAATGGCTTTAAAACTTCACGTGGAAGTTGGACTTATCATAAACCCTTCAAAATAGTAAATTCCATATAACATAATTTTTTCAAAGAAACTAATAAACAGGAATGGTTTCCACAATTTTTTAGCAACCTTGTTTTACAAGCACATTTTCATAATATCACCATGAATGTTTTTCCTACTAAGAGGAATTTTCTTCTGGTTCTGGAGATCTTTGTTTGCTTTTTTTATTTTGTAAGGGCAAAATGCCTTTCCAAATTTCTCAACAGAAGCTTAGAAAAGGCAAAAGTTTCAGCTCAAATAGAATCCAAATAGAATTATTTAATATCCTGGATACACAAACCCACTTACCAAAAGCAAACTGGGAGGACGAATGGCAATTTTGACAGAAGTAATTTAAGAAATTAGCTCACATAAATCCTTAACACCAGCATATATCACAGGGCAGAACTGTAGGATGAAGGAAAAAAAGGAGGAGAGATAATGCACAAATGTGAATGTTCAGGGCTGCAGAGGCACAGAAAAGAGTAGTAGGGCACAGAAATGGCTTTGATGCACAATACAATGATTTGTTGTGATTGCTTTTTTTTGTGCTGTAGTTTTTGTCTGATCATACTGGAGAACTTGTTCAAGTATCGATATCTCTGCTGTGTACTGAGAGGATGACCCTATCAGCCAAGTGTAATTCACAAGTCTTATTGAGTAATTAATTTTTGACTTCTCCAGAGAAGGTAGCTTTTGTGATAACATTTTGTTGTGGTGTTATTTTACAAATGCCGCATATAATATATAATAGACCAAATATCTTCTTTACCACTGGTAAATACTCACTGCCATCCATCAGTGTCAAAGGTGTTTTATATAAGGTCATAAGTGAGAAGATGAGCAGTATTCTTTTTCACTAATTCACAATAACATCCCTTTTGGACATATTCTTTAAACATAGCCCAGAGAGGTATACTGTGTGTAAACAGCATGTGAGATCTGTTTCATGCAAAAAGCAAAAGTCTAAAAATGAGCCTTCTTTCAGCTAAAAGCAATTTGGAAAATTTTCTTACCTGTTTTTATTACTTATCAAAAGTATGCCTTCTCAATCCTTTTATTCTCCACAAGTTTAATTCCTCATTGGCTATTGTTGCCAGTAATTATGCTTTCATCTTTTTCACCAGGATCCTTCTTTCTGATATCTTAGCTTCCAGTTTTCCCAAGAGTTTTGCTTCGTTAATAAACTATTTCTATCCATATATTCTCTTTAATGTCCTGGTTGTTCTCAATGAATAAAAACTACAGTTCTGGTGATGCATTCTGTGGTTGATTACAGGTTAATACCTTTTGGTTTGAGTGAAAGAATCCAAAATGATACAAGAGAAAACCCCACACACAGCTAATATGGGAGGATGATGTCCTGTTGAAAGCAAATATCTTATAGTTGGAGAAACTGAAAGCCCCTGAGGCAGAACAGCACAGATCTGCATGGAACAGACTCCTTGAGGGGGTGCAAAATGCTCTAAAATAATTTCTGTAGACATCTGCTAGGCATCAAGGTTTATATTCCTGGTTTCCTAGAATTCCTAAAGTAATCCATCTCTATTGGTTCAATAAAGAACTCTTGAGTTCACTTAAAAAATTTGTCTTCACAGAATCACATAATTTGCTGAGTTAGAAGGGACCTAAAGGGATGATCAAGTCCGACTCTTGGCCACACAAAAGATCACCCCCAAGCCTGTTCCAGAGCCCAGCCACCCTCTGGGTGAAAAATCTTTTTTTAATATCCAACCTAAAACCTCCCCTGACACAGCTTCAGGCCATTACCTTGGGTCCTGTCGCTGCTCACCACAGAGAAGAGATCAGTGCCTGCCCCTCCTCCTCCTCTCACAAGGAAATTGTAACTGCAATGAGGTATCACCTCTTCTCCAGGCCGAACAGACCAAATGACCTCAGTCACTCCCCTCAAGGCCCTTCACCATCTTCATTGTCTTCCTTTGGACACTCTCTAATAATTTAATGACTTTTGTATATTGTGGCACCCAAAACTGTCCCCGGCCCTCAAGGTGAGCCCACCCCAGTGCACAGCAGAGCGGGACAATCCCTCCCTTGGCTGGCTGGTGATGCTGGGCCTGATGCCCCCAGGAGAGGGTTGGTCCTCCTGGCTGCCAGGGCACTGCTGACTCAGGTTCAACTTGTCACTGAGCACGACCCTTTCTAGAATCTCATTCCCCAGTCTGTCTGTACATCCACAGTTACCCCATCTCAGGTATAGAATCAAATGGATTTTCCCTTGTTGAACTTCATCTGGTCGGTGATTGCCCAGCTCTCTAATTTGTTGAGGTCTCTCTGAATGGCTTCCCTGCCTTTGAGGGAGTCAACAGCTCCTTCCAATTTTGTACCATCTGCAGACTTCCCTGGCATCCCTTTCAGTCCCGCCTCCAAATCATTTATGAAGATGTTGAAGAGGACAGGATTGAGCATGAAGCCCAGTGGAATCCCACTAGTGACATGTCCAGTCTGATGTCACCTCAATCACTATAACCTTTTGTGACCAACTCATGATTCAGCTGCTCACCCATCCCACAATGTCTTTATCCATCTGTGTGCTGGACATTTTGTCCAAAAGGATGCTGTGAGAGACAGTACCAACAGCTTTACTGAAATCCAGAAACATCAACTGGCTTCCCTTGATCAGCTAAGTGAGTTTCCTTGCCATAAAACAAAATCAGGCGTGACAAGTAGGACTTTCCTCTCATGAAACCATGCTGACTGTGGCCAGCTACTATGCTGACTGGATAAGGGAAACATTAAAGTCTTAACAAAACCTAGAATAAGGTTAGAACTCAGACTAAACTCGCACTTATTGGGAGCAACCAACAGTCAGAATACTAAAGAGGGAAAAATAATTTGAGGCGATGAACTGTTTTTTCTACCTTTCCTCCCAAACTAAATGCAAGTTATTATTCTACAACTGACAAACACAGCAATTTAGAAATTATCTCCCTGCATAAGAATCTAAATTGAAATTGAGTATGTATACCTGAAATTCTTCTAACAGCTTTGCACACAACATTTCACAACAATTTGGTAAAAAATTCTTTGCTCCACTAATACTTGGGGAAAAAAGTGATGGGCAAAATTTCGTAGACCTACTATACATATCTGTGGCATTTAGCAGTGCACAGATTTGTTGTTTCTCTCCACCGTAACAGCCTTAGTTATTGTGTTGGAGTTATGAGAACATGTTCGTGTAGAACACGTTTATGCACCACAGGGCTACTAATCACAAGTAACAACTTCTATATTTGATCTCACTTAAACGTTAGCACTCAGAATAAAACATTCCCAAGTCCATGCTCAGGAAACTCTCCACAGCAAAGCTATTACTCAGCATCTGTCATGAGTTTACTGGTTAGTTTTTAAAAAATGAAAGAAAATCTGTTTGTGGATGAGTGATCAGTTTGGAACAAACAACTTGCCACCTGTCCTGTACCAACAGGTCTCAGTAATTTAAACCACCTTAACTCTACATTCAGACTGAAAAAAAAAAAAAAAAGAAAGATACTAAAGGGCTGGTTCCTCAGACGGACAGCATTATAAAGACCTGAAGTGCCCAGAAATTGCTAGCTCCAATTTTTCACACAATGGAAACAATTAAATACCAATAATGGGATGTACAGATGCCACAACATGAAGATGCTACTTACAGTAATTAATTGAAAATGCTGAGGACACAGGTGGGACTAAAACCTGTTATTTACCAGGACCAGAAAAAAAAAAGTACTCTAGCTGCTAACTCAGCCATCAGAAATAGCAATCCATCCTTGGATTGTGGTATTTTAACAGGCAACCAAAGAGAACAGTAGCATTGTTCCTTTGACCATTCCTGTAACATGTTGGATATTCAGCTCAGCATCTTCTTCAGCTGCCTAACTTGGATGTGTGATTGTGTCAACCACTTCCCCATATTACTTGACCTCAAGTTGTTTTGAGATGACACACACACAGAAAGTTTCTCTTTAGAGAAAATGCTTCAACACTTAAGTTACTCACAAGAATTGCAGCCCACATCTGCTATTAGCCTTTGCAGTGTTCCCCAGACCCTTAAACTATAAATTATAAGATATTTCTGAACAATGAAAATATAGTGACAGAGCCTGCAGGTGAAATGGTTTAAATCCTTACATACAAGATGTATAGTCCTGCCCTCAGCAGCTCACCACAATTAGATTTGTATATGCCCAGCATTATGAGGTTGGGAAGTTAATTTTGGCAGGTTAAGATTACCTGGCAATTGAGCAGAGATGTTGACAATTTCAGTGGGATGGTTGCAGGTTAAAGTACTTTTAGAAATGTAATATTAGAACCTTTGGGTCCTATGAACTTGTCAAAATATACTCATTGAGAGGCTTTAACTGATTGGCCAGCATTCCTCTTCTGGGGACCCGGACAGAAGAGTAACCAGAAGTGCATGATTCTACCCATCACTATAGGAACCCTCATGTTTCGGTTGAAAAGAAGATAAATACTATAGTCCTCAGTAAAATGGCAATTCTTTCCATTTTATGCTATTTCTAATCTCCAGGAATACTGTCTGAACATTACAAAAGAAATAATCAGAGATGGAAAAATTCTTGCTGTGTGCTCTCCAAATATGGAAAACTCAATTGAGAAATTATTCCCACAAGAAAAAAACATAGTAAGCAATTGTTAATTTGCTGGCTTTGGCCAGTTCTTCTGCCATTTCCAGGGCCTTGACTGTATGAATCCCATTTCTGGAGAACAATTGTTCATTATTTTCTTTCATTTTACAGCTGATTCCCATACATCTACATAGCTATGCAGGTCCTCTAAAATTGTCTTTTGATGTGTATAATAGTTAATGAGCTCTCACATAAAAACACAGGTGCATTAACCAAAGAGTTTAACAAATGCTTTTAATTATGAGAACTGGATGCAGAGCACTCAACAACTGTGACCTTTGGTTCAGGCTCTGAGAGTCTCATTACAATAGAAATGTCCCAGCAGCAGCAGCAAACAAGGGTCAGCTTTGTGAAAGATACCTATCAGCAGCTGCTGTCAACAAGTCAAGGCAGAATTAAATACAGCAGCTAGAGTTTTAGAGTTGGTCTGACCTTGTACTCTTGTCTGCATGGTCCCAGGATAAAAAAAATTGGTAATACCAACATTAAATAATCAACTGCTTCCCTCTAAGCAGGATAGTCCTCTATGCAAACAGGAATAAAATATGTCATTTACTAACATTTTAACTGGAAGAAAATTCAAGCTAAAACTTCATAATGAGGTGAATTTTAAGTTCATATATATGCCATGATCAAAATTTACATCTTATAATCTTCTCTAAGGTGAAGTTTAGATTGGGTGTATTTTTAGTATGTATCAGGCAGTGCTTGACAGAAGGTGCCATGATGGAGGTGGACATTAAAAAGATTGTTTTTTATGAAGTGTTCATTTTATTGGATGGAGAAGCTTTATAGTTTGCTGGCAATGAAGTACTAACGGAACTAAACCTTCTGGAAGAGATGGAAATACAGCAACACAAGCTTAATGGAGCAAATTCAAGTATTTTTAGCTTGAGGTAAATCTGGCTGAAGTCTGGGAAAAGTGGGACAATCCTCCAGAAGGTCAGAAGTTTGTAATGTATTATTGTTTGACATAGATCTGAATGCAAAAAGGTTACTCCCTCAGAAGAACAAGAGCTCCTGGTTCCAGTCTGTCCTAGGATGGGACAATTGCCAGCAGATGCCTTCCTGGCAGCTGTTGTACCATGCTGGTTCTTACGAGCCCAATGGTTTCCGTGCAAGCAGCACGCTGGAAATGCAGGGCCTGGACTTGGGAGCATCAACGTTTCCCGTGCTTGGAAGTTCTGAGCATATTTACAAACTCTGGGATATTGCAGGCTGCTTTCCTGCAGACACCTGAATCCCACTCTGCCCAGCTTCTGGGTGAGCTCCTCAGGTGTGGGGGCAGCAAGCAGCCAGAGGGGTGCACAGACCTGGCACAGGTGCAGCACCTGCTGTGGTTGAACTTGGTGTGCACCTTGGACAGTGATCCAGGGAATTCCTTCTTCCTTTGAAGATCTGTACTGACTTCATGCTTAACCCTGAGCAATGTTCTTTAACCTCTATATGACTCAGTTTCCCTGACTGTAGTGTGACCATAAAATAATACTTCCCCAGCTTTATAGACTATTGTGCATACAAATCTCTGGAGCATGTGGAACAGTATCATCATTATTATTATTATTATTATTATTATTATTATTATTATTATAGCCATTTTTCAGATTTGGAAATCTAATAACCCCTTCATCTGTGTTATCTTTTGTGGACAAATATGCTATATTTTACCTGTGTCCTGAAACAGCCCTATAATTTGATGATGTTTGCTTAACCAAGCATTTTTTTCATTTTAAATTTACATGTCCATAAAGTCCTATAGTTTATTGACACTTGAAATACTAGTTTGATCTCTATTCTTATCTCATGCATCACAACAATTTTTTGCTAATTCTTACATCATTCTCAATGAATGTATTTGACATGTTACCCTGACGTTTTTTAAAAAGACATTACATTGAAATGTAGTCAAAGACATATATTTGACAAAGGAGACGCACAGGAACTAACTGTAAGGGATTTCAAGTCCTTCCCATTCTATAGAACAAAAAGGGTAACAAGGATGCTCTACCTCAATAAGAAGATATTTAGCACTCAAAATCCGAGTCCTTAAACAGGAATCAGGCTTAGATGAGAAGAAGATTGCATGCTGATTTTTACAGCAGTATTAAAAATTTCCCTTGTGACATTCATTGAAAATAGATAAATATTAAAGTTGTAGCAAATATCTTGAAGATGGCAAAGCTAAGATATAGATACCTTTTCTTTTACACATCTGTCACCAAATTTACATGCAGCAATGTCAGTACTAGAGGTCTTTCATACTCTTTGGAAGAACTCAGTCCCTTACCCCTTAAACAATAAGGTCTTTTTCTCAATTATGATGAGATAAGCTGCATCCAACTCATTCAATACATTAATAATTTACATTACAATGTAAACATATGCATCATTAGATACTTGCTTGGTTTTCTCCCCAAAATACCATCTGTATAATCACAGACCATTTCATGAGTGCTTTGATTAGGAGTAGTTTAGGTTCCTCACTTGAGGAACAATGTTTTGAAAAAGTGGCAGTACTTCATACCTGAACTGTTTGCTATCTCTTGGCACACAAATAAAGCTTTATGTATGCCTATATGAAATAATCTGAAATTTTGAGAATTCTGTGCTTCATTCATGCACCAAAAAAATAACCAAAATATAGTGATAGTGAATCCATGTTCACTTTTCATCATGGTAGAAGGTTAGCAGAGGGGTTTCTCAAGGTTCTACATGAGGATCACTGTTTAATATGTTTACAATGATCTACAAATTGCAGAGTAACAAGTTAAAAAAAGATGTGAATAACCCAAATCATACTCACCTTTGGTTAAATCTGGAGAAGTCAGAATAGAATGTAAAAAGGACTGAATCAAGTTACAAGAATTGTCAACACAATGTAAGAAAACATCCCTTCTAACTGGAAATCCACTTGAAGAAAATATAGTGTTGTAAATAATGTTGCATGTATAATCCTGCATTTAACAATGGGTTAAGCAGTATTCTGTGTTAGTGATCCATAATGCAAAAATACAGACTACTTAAATGTCTCATGGCAAAGGGAGAAAGGAAATGTTATGGACTGCTTACCATGAACTTTTGCTCCATGTCCAGCTCTTCTGAAAGGAAGCAAATAGGTTCCTGAAGTACATAAAATTAGGACGGCAAGCAACACAGAGAATGTCTTCTATATAGTCACTAACACTTCTTGTTTTAGACTGGTATCTTATCAGAGAAAGCATATTGCAAAAAATAGACAGGTTGAGTAAAGATAGATATGAGCAAGTTATTGGTATGGGAAAAAATCTCTACTTCAAAGACTAAAAGGTTATTATGTTAAATTATTAAAGGAGAATGTGATAAAATTGCATGAAATGAGATTGAACTGAGAAAGTAGACTTTACAGGAAATCACCCTTCAACTCAAAGAAAGTAAATGTTTCTGAAGCAATAAACATAATTTCTACCCAATTTGTGATTACATAAGGGAAGCTATTTACAGAGCATAGCTTTGACTATTGAAATTGAGAAAGCTTGAAAGTGTTTGGATGAACAGATGATGAGTGGCACAGTAATAGCACTTGCACCTATTCACTCTCATATTTCAGGTTTCTTTTTTTCATGATATTTGGTGTCTGATTCAGTCACCTGGCTGGAAGCATGGATATACCCCTAGTGCAATTTGAGATCTCGCAGGATATGCTGTGTCATATTGGCCACAGGATGATGACTTGGTTACAGTGTGGAGTCTCAGATTACTCTAGATGCTAGACATCTACAGACCTTAAAACTTGTCACTGTCAGAGGAAAGTCTGATCTACAGGTCTACAGTAGTGTGAAAGATCACTAGTTTTTACTGAGTATTTCCACAGGAATGAACAGCAACTTGGTGAAGAAAAAACATTCATAGAGAATGCCAAAAAGAAAATTACTGAAAACCAATCTGTAGTCAAACCATTATTTTCAACAATATATTCAACAGAGAAACCGGATTCTGCAAGACAAACTCCAAACGAACAGAAAGATAGAAATTGTTCAGTTCTCTCCTTGGTCTCCTTGGTCTACCTGACAGTAGGTCATGCAGCTGTGAAGGTTAATGGTAAATCTACTGCCTGCTGGCTTGCAGGTCTATAAGACTGCATCAGGTACCTGATAATTACTTTTCTGAATATACTTCTAGGAAAAGCTATTATGTTCAGGCCTGAGGGGACATATTCTGCTCACTTCAAACCATTTTCTTTATGGATAAATTTCTTCCTTAAGTTCTGTTTAACTACTATAAACCTGCAAGGGCCAGTTTCTCTCATTTTCTAATGAAGGAGATGCTGAAAAAGAGGGGAATGTAATGAGGGAAGGAATGAGGTTTACCTCAGTATGGAAATTTGATTTCTGCCAAATAAATGCAGAAATTATTATACTTATTTAGAACATAAGCATACTATCAGGAACATAAACACACTTCTTCAGAAACGTTACATTTATATACGTAAAAAAAGACTGTTTTTGTTTGAAGGAATTACTTTATTAACTTCTTTATTTCAATTAAAAACCCAAGAGATCCTACATCCTAACCAGAGCAAACAGTGGCGTTCATCATAAACAATGGAAATATTTGAAGTTTGCAAGAGCACAAACATATTTTCCTTAAATAGGTAAGCTTTTTTCCAAGCTTCTGTCAGGTACAGAAGAAGATTTAATGGCTATGTTACCTATAAATGCACATCTATAATGGGGAAATAGAAAACTTGTGTTATGTCTGTTCTGAGGTAATTTTCTATCCCATTGTCATTAAGTAGAAGATGAATCCTTTAATTATACTTTAAAATTCAGTCATGCTGTTATCCCACTAGTTAATTCAATTAAAATGAACCCTTGTTAATTCAATCAAAAGGAATCAAACCAACTCTTGAACTGTTTTTCCTCCTTGTGTTTTTCTTTTGGAGGAGGTGTAAGGGAATAAAAGGAAGAAGGATGAACTCACTTTGCTTGTCCCTGGACCCTGACAAAGCAAACCTTACATCCTTAGATGCATATGCAGCAGCTCCCTGTAGGAAGGGGCCCTTCACTATTTCAGTAGTTTTTCCACATGCTCAGTCACCCCCTTGTCCATGTGCAAGCAATAAAAATATCATCAAATTATTAGACATAAGATTAAAAATGGTGATAGGAATGGGGGGTGATTTATTTTATATGACGTGCATTTTTGTTTATGCATTCATGGAGACCATGTCTGCAAGATCTGTAACGCCAGCTTGCACACACTGCACAAATATGAATAAATGAATAATTGTTTTGATAATATTAAACAGCATGTGTGATGTAGCAGAGCAACATCTGTTATTAACGTTATAAACAAAAGGAGTTTTTACTGATTGCGTGTCATTCTGCATACGGGAACAATGTAATAGGCCCAATTTGGTAACTCGCTGCAGACAGCAGGAGGGATTGTGTAGGCCTGCTGTGAAAAACAGGAACAAGATTAGAGCAACAGTTCTTTCAAATGTGGAGAGCAAAAAAGCTCTATAAAATGCTAGAGGAGGAAAGAAGAAAGTGTATATGGGATTGCTTGAGCTCATGGAAACCATTTCTCTTTTTGAATGTTATCATCTTCCCTTTACTTTTTCCTGTGTTCCACAGTGAGCTGAATCGCAGTAGCCAAATAACCTGGACTTCAGAGGAATCTGTCAATGTTAAATACTTTTAGGTACCCCCTAAGATAATAACCATATAGCTACAATATCCATTATGACACCAGGAACCAGAAAGGATAAAAATAAGTATTTCCTGCTCTAAAAGTATTAATAAATCTTGATTCAAAGAATGATAATGTGTACTGGGGATTACACAAAAATGCAGAATGTAGTTTTGGCTATATATTTGAGCAGAAATGGTATCTCACTGCTGCTTAGAGAAGTGGTGTGACTCAACACAGCCACCACTGTCCTCATTGAGGCCATCACTGGCACTTCTCTGATACCAAGATGAACTTTTCCAAGAAAATAAGACAACAGAAAAGGCACCTCTAAGGTTACTTTTCTATTGGTTAAGATTTGTGAGCCACATTTTTATGAGGAGGAATGAACACAAGAGTAAATATATGAGAAGTCAATGGACTACGCAGATGAAGTTGCCTGTTGTGGATGCTGTTTGCTATATCATGAACTATATGGTGAATTTGGATCTTCCATCCACCAAACTGATTTGTAAATCAGAACATCACAGTGTCTGTCTGGATATTTCCTCACTGGTTTTACTACATTAGCACTCTTTTGCAACCACTTTTGTATGATTATTTATTTCCAATTATTGATTGAAAGTCCCCAGGTGTCTCTGAAATTAACCCAGTTCTGGGTCCATACCTGAGCTCCTCACTCAGCACCACTCAGTTGCAGTATCTTTACCAGATTTACCTACAGCTATCCCATCACTTGATCTCTATCAAGTGATCTATATTTAAAACCATGCACAAAATTAATTCTCCTTTCTTAGCTAAACATATCAAATGGCTGCCCTTAAACAGCTTTCTGAAAAATTAGAGTGGAACATCAAAATACAAGCAACAAAGTTCTTAGGAGAAAGAGAAGTACATCTATGTAAAAATGGGGGTCTTCCCCTCCTCTGCTACGGCCACCACTGACTCCATTTCTTGCACAGAACAGTAAGAGCTCTGCTCCTTTCATCCCACCTCCTCATGATATGGACTCTCACTCCTGAGCTTGCCTTCTTTAGAATGCAATCATGAATAGGCTTTCAGTTGCACAGAGTGTCTGAGACAAAAAGTAAATGCTTATGCTCTCTGGCTTGTACAATTCTTTGCTTTCATTCAAATATCTAGCTGTTTGGGTTTTTTCTAACATGTATAGAAATGCAAATGTCTCTTTCAATTATTTCATATACAACAGAAACTTGGAAATTTGTTGTATTTTCACTTCTGAACAAGGCAAAAAAATGCATTCCATGCCCATCATTTGTCTTTTCATTTAACTTTTGAATTATTTGTGTACCAAACTGAGAGCATCATACTGAGCTCATGACATCACTGTAAATATAAGCAAGCTTTTCTAGTGAACATTCTGAGAGTTTTAGTAAACTGACAAGTGCGAGTCTTGCATGGGTATGAATATGAATGCTTCCTTTTATTCCTTTTTGATGAGCCAGAGTGGTTTCTAGAGAAAGGTATAGGACATTTTTATGAATATTCCAATGTGGCAAACATAATCACTAAAAGATATAGCAACCTCAAAGAGGGGTACCTTCAATAACTATCAGTTAATGTTTTACCTGAATCATCAGTGAATCCTAGAAATCTTCCTAGAACAGACATCAATAAATATTTTCATCTACTGCTTAATCCAGCATTCAGTACAGAACTGACAAGTCAAACAGAAAGCATACAGCTTGCAGGACTGGGACAGCAATCTCATTCTTGAAGCAAATCCAAAAGTATTTGAAAAAATAGTGGGGGTGAAAGAGGGATGTGTAAGCAATTAAAACCTCTCTTTACCTGATGCCAAAAGGACAAAGTAGTAAATCTTATACTGTCAATCAGAATTAAGCTAGCATGTTGCATGGGAGGATTTTAAAATTATCACAGCAGGTTTTCATTCCAGTCTTGCCTATTGATTGTTAATACATCTTATCCCTCAAAGATTCAGTATTAGAAACAACACCCTGTACTCTATTTCATCCATTCCACAACAAATAAAAACTACAACACCATATGGAGATCCTGAAATCCCCACAGATACCAAGGAGAGAACTTTTTTTGAACAACAGAAAAAATGGAAAATCTGACCACTAGTTTTCAGAAGTTCATTCACACCCTTCAAATCAGGGTTTTAATGCAGCTTCTATGGACCTTAGAGGAAATGCAGCTAGACCGGTGATAGCAGACATAAATTTTGTGGAAGGTAAAAACCAAAATGACAGTCTACTCTCTGCTTTATGAAACCAGGATGCCAGACAATCTGTGTTGCTAAAAACAAGTGCATTTTGGCCTTACTATAAAGAAGAATCTTAGTTTCTGAGAAAGGCAATACAATCCCACTGAACATTCTCCTCTCCTGGCATTAAGGAGAAGCATAAGGTATCCCCTGATGCATTCATTTCTGTGTCATTAAATGTCTTTGCAGGACACAGAGTCATAGCATGACCTCTTTATAAACTACCAGAGAAAAGGAGGCATTATGACATCTGAGATGAATGACAAAAAAGATTATTTTCACTAGGATGTCTCATAAGCTAGGGGACAGTTCAATGCTACAACACTGATGTATCTTAATGTATAAGTTGATCCTTAAGAATTTTTTTCTAAACTGTTGTTGGATACAACTGTGCAATACTGTGGTCACACAATTGGTACAAAGGAAATACAGCTTCAGAAAGGAGTCACAGTCCACATTTTCTAATGTGAATAATATTGAAAGAAAGGAATAAATAAATAGAATTTGACTTGTGAAATCAAAAAAACAAAAACTCCCTCAAAAAGTACTCTCAAGATCCAGTATCCAGAAAGATATTTTCAGATAAAGCACCAAAAGCAAAAGTAAAGCACAATAATTTTCATGCAGGTTTTGAGAAATGCATTTGGTCCACTATTGCATAAAAAAAATTACAGCATTTTCACTGACATAAATGTCTGCAACTTGATTTGCATAAAAGAGAAGGAAACCAGGAGTTGTTATGGCAGCAAAGAGCAGGAACATGGCTGCAAATCTTTCTTCCATCCTATGTTAATTAAATGTACCACAGTGTGTGAAGTAGCTCTCAGCAAACTTGTATTTTAAAATTCTTGAGTGTAATTGAAAAACTCACTGCAAAGAATGCAAACGGCTGCTGGACAGATCAAAGAGCATATGAAGAGTTATTTAGCAGGTTTGCTAATGGAAAGATAATGGCTTTTATGAAGATGATGGAACAAAAAAAAGCAGCAGACCTGAGGATAAAATAAAAGATGGAAAGAGGACTTGTAAAACGAAGCAGTAACACAAATCCATTAGCTGTAAACACTGGGTAATATTAATCCTGTAAATGGTACTCCACGTCCATTTTGCACATCATCTTGGGTGAAAGGTGGTAGCTTGTAGCAGAAAATAGGTGCTCTTTTATTTTAATGGTCTTGAATAAGGCTGTTGGCCATATTGACAGCTGTGCCGAGTAGCAGCTGGTAGCTAGGCAAAGGTGTTTAATGTTTATAACAATGAATAATAGATTTGTATGGTTTAGAACTAAAAGCTTTTTTAATAAGTATCTAGAATAAATATTCTAAAATGTTGGGAAAATATTAATTCAAAGGTAATTCTCTATAAAAATGAAGTTTTTTGAAAGAAAAGACAGAAAAAGGATGCAGACAATTTTCCACACCACATACTCAGATTTATTAATCATATGCTCACTCAGAACCATAAAGTTACAAAAAACTAAGGAAAAATTAAATATTTTATTTACATTAAATAGTTATATTAAATGAGGGAAATGTAAAGGAAGAGGATAGAGGGCCTGATTAGGATCCCAGATGTTTTCAGTAGGAACTGGTCTGAATCAGCAGTTTGTTAAAAACATATTATGAAATATTATTGAAGGCAGTGGAGCCCATTACTTTACTATGAAATGTTATGGGGTCAGGTTTTTGTGCTTCAATTTATTAAAAGAATTCCTTCCTTCCTTCCTTCCTTCCTTCCTTCCTTCCTTCCTTCCTTCCTTCCTTCCTTCCTTCCTTCCTTCCTTCCTTCCTTCCTTCCTTCCTTCCGTCCTTCCTTCCTTCCTTCCTTCCTTCTTCCTTCCTTCCTTCCTTTCCTTCCTTCCTTCCTTCCTTCCTTCCTTCTTCCTTCCTTCCTTCCCTTCCCTCCCTCCCTCCCTCCCTCCCTCCCTCCCTCCCTCCCTTCCCTCCCTCCCTCCCTCCGTCTTTGAGAAGGCCAACTCTGCAAAAAAAATATCTCTTATCATTCTTCCTAGATCCCAATCAGTAATTTAGAGAAGCACATCTTCAGGAAAGTCCTGTTTTGCCTCCAAGTTTGATTCACTGTAAGCTGCAAAGTCTGGTTTTACATTTAGAACGCATTACACTCTTTAATGGTGTACAAAACAACTGTTTCATGTTGCAAAATACAAGAAATAGAAATAGGGGAAAGTGGTTGGATCACTTGCAATCTCAATATCTTTTAGGGCATGTCATTGCATGAAGTCAGTAACATGTTGTAATATCTTGGCAACATCTTATCCTGTCTTCAAAGGAAGTTTGATAAAACAAGCTCCTCTCTAAATGAGAGATAGAAAAAGGGCTGGAAAAATAAATAATGTATTTCTCTTTAAATAAACTCTTCATTGTGAGGAGAAAAGGAAATCTCTTCAAATACTAAAATAGGTTCTCTGGTTTTAAAAGACTATCATTATGAAATTAATTTCTAGAGAGCAGAATTATTCTGTCAAAAACTGATTTTAAATTACTTCGAATTAAATGAAACATCAGCAGAGATCGCTCTGTGTTTCACAAAGCTGATTTTGTAGTATTTCATAACATTTTTCATGCTCAGACAAGTTAATAAAGAAAACTGCTTATCCAGTGATGGCCAACCACAGATACCTGATGTGCTATTGTAGAGCTGCCAGCAGTTCCAGAGTTCTTCTCTGAAACATCACCTGGGTTTTCTATGTTGTCAAGCTATGACATGCAAAGGTATTGCAAGTGCTGTGGGTAATGAACTTTCTAACCATGGCTCTGAAAATGCCATCAGTCTCTAAATTTTCAATGTATGGTGGTAAAGAAAGAAAAAAGGCAGAGAAGTTTTTCCCTTTAAAAAGTTGGAAAGAAAGTTAAATGATAAGCAAAAGACAAATGTACCATTCTGCTGGACATATTGTCTGCTGATATAAGTAAGTGAGAATAAATATTTTAAAATTATAATTACAGTTTTAATAGATACCTTTCCATATAATTATATGAACATTTCTGATGTTCAGGTATGGAATGGGGCTGAAAGGATCTGTCATTATTTTTATGTGCATTGAAAAAATTGGAAACAGATAAGGCATTCTGTGATCTCCTAGGCATTTTTTTCACTAAAAGAAAAATTGGGAAAAAGAATGGGGAGCTGTTTCATTTGGGTTTCTGTCAGGGAAATATTTTATTTTCTGGAAAGTTTTTGTTTTTTTTAAACCACAAAATAAAACCACATATGTTCATTTCCATCAATATTGATGTCAGAGAAGATTAATTATTAGGAAAAACATGCCTGTCAGATTTAGGCATGATGTTAATGTATGACATTAGGGGTCAGATTCAGCTGGGCAGAGAGCAGACCTGCAGCAGTTCATGGCCAAAGACAGCATCTCTGCTACCCAGTGACTTTACCCAGCTTTGAGGAACACTTACAGTTTCACTGTCCTGTACAGTTCATGAAAAAGAGGTAATCCTTTCCTAATACCACAGTGCTTCTCAGCTTTACTCTCTGTGTTCACCCTGGGCTATTTTTATTTCCTAACACTGGCACCATACCATAATCTACGATGAAAACTTAGTTTATTTTGAAGACATGGCCAATCATCAGTGTAAAGTGCTAAATCACAGCCATTCTCAGGCATCTTTTGAAAGGGCACACATAGAAATCTAAGACTTTTGACTTACTAAACTCATAGAAATTAATGTGAAGTTTAGTACTTATGAGTTATGTAGCACGTATTTATTTACACTAACAGTAATTAAACTCACATACAGCATGTGAAAATCTCTAGATGGGTAATAAAGAAAAAAGAAGAGATTGTCCTGTCTCTCTAAGGGAAAGGCATGCAGAACAACAAGTTTTCACCCTCTGTGAGTGATAGCCCAGGAGCCCACCAGCATTCAGGAACTGGCTGATGGGTGCCCATGCATGTAGTTCAGTGCACTGCTGCACAGTGCTTGCTCTCCTGGATCCTGCCTTTGTCACTGCAAGACTTCGAAGAGGCTGCTCCTGTGATGGAGGGTGGAGTGGTTTCCAGGGAAAGGATTCAATGAAAACAAAGGTTTATAAGTTTTGTTGATACCAAAACAGCTTGTTTTCCTAAAAAATATGTATATACTCTTAGATCTTCTTGCTGTAGGAAACAACTTTCTAGCAAAATCTCTTTTAAGTTTTGACCATTGAAGGCTTCTAGTTGCAAGTACATCAAATGGCAGTTTTCCTGAACTTATTTAGACTGTGTCCACTTATATTTTTCTCCATTTCTACCTGAAAATGATGGGGTGTAAGTAAAATGTGCCATAATTCAGAGAAAATTAAACAACTTCTCTGTATGGGAGACGTGGGATGTCACATTTCCAAGGTTGGACACAGAAGAATTTCAGGTAAAAGGTTTCATGCAGGTTTCTTGAATGAGCCAGGAATACCAGGCATCTTACTATATTTTTTCTATGGAAAATCAGGTGCCTAGACCAAGCCACTTGGCAGGTCACTCCTCTGCCATCACTGGGGAGACAGTCACTGCAGAAAAGGAATTCTTCCATTTGTTTTTCTCCATTACTTAGACAAGAGGTCTAAAAGAGCAGTATAGACAAGATGACAAATGGTAGATGAGCTAAGCCTGCCTCTGTGGGACTAATAACAATGTGCTCTAACAGTGTTGAGAAAAGTGTCCCTTGGTGAAAATCTGGAGTCATGTTTTTGTCCCTAGGGAGCCTCCTGTCTGTTCTTAATGACAGAGAACACTGTGGTTGCTGCCTATTGTCTTCCTCCTGAGTACACAGAAAGGTTATGTGCACATTGTCAAGCTCCAGAAAGGAGTGGATCCTCTGAAATGTGATGGCTTTTATTGCACCATGTTGCTGCTGCTGCTCACCATCTTCAGGTGCCCATTCATTTCAGATCACACAGTGCTTTGCTCCAACCTGTGTAACAAAACACAGGGACACAAAAGAAATGTCACTAACAATAAAAATCTACAGCATCAAGAACCAGTATTTGTTGTTACGAATATTTACCATGGATTTTGTTTGACACATGATACCCCATTTCAGAGAAATTCAAATAAATCCTAGCACTTTTGCCAAAAGCATGATTTTAAAAACTGTAAAAGAAAAATATTTATTCACCCCAGATATCTGCCACCTGAATGTATCACTTTGTTTCTGATTTGAATTCACGCTCAAGATTTTCATGTGTGATTTCCACAGATGTTTTCTTTGTACAGAAAGAGATTTTAAAAGGTTGAATTTCATATATAAAATTTTCTTATAATTAGTTTAATGCTTTCTTTACTGGTAGCATAACTGAGGAAAAAACAAGTTATGTAAGAACACAGTTTATGGAGTCTAAATTATAAACAAATCACCTAATCATACTTCAAGACAAGTAGTAAAATTAAGTAATCCTCAGGTGCATATGTATTGAAAAACTGATTTATGTGAAACAAGTCCTCAACTGATTTTATTAACTTCACACCTTTCTTCCCTTATAACTCCAGTACACATTCATAGAAATTTGGAATTTCTTACACTGTGTGTACATCTTATTTGGTATTTGAACATACAAAACTTGCATTTTCAAGTCAGGGTTAATGCATATAAAAACAAATGGAAGATTACTGTAGGTGAGACATGGTGTGTCCATTTCTACTCACGCCAGAAGCCAGGTAAGGAACTGAAATTTACAACATTGTATTGTTCAGGTCAAACTCAGACATGCTTATTTGGGTAAGATATATGTGTCTGGAAGAATTAACTTAGGCATTTTGATGGCAATGCAAAACCACATTTATGATTTCTGTGCTTTGGACACAAGTGAACCAGTAAACTGCTGTGAACTGGATGGCAGCAAAGCTGGTGGCTATAAACAAAGAGGCAGACAGGCAGGAAGACTGACAGGCAGACAGAAAAAATGTGAAGAATAACACAGAATAATGCAGCAACAACTAAAGTATACCAAGAGTTATTTATGCAAGAGATGCTTTCTCAGAAAATTTACTAAAACAGTACTTTACCTGCTATTGATAACTAATCAATTGAGATTTCACTTTCTATGCTGCCATTTTCTGATAATACAGATAATTCACATTTATTCTTACTGTCTTGTATGCGGAAATTAATGCATGCCAATATATATGGGCAAAATCCCTGATATTTGTAGCAATTACAAACAGTGTAACACCTCTGAATCCTGTCAAAGATTAAATATATTTCTTCATGCTATTGGATTGCCAAGAAAAGGAAGAGTTAGAAGTCCTCACAGTATTCCCTGTTCTCTGAGATCCTACATTAGCACAAGTAGAAATGGTGTTGCATACAGTTCTGATAGAAATATTACCTTTTTAAAAAAATTAAACCAAATTAGGAGCTATATATAGTCTTTGAACTTAGAGCAGATTGCCCATGAAAACAAGAAAATTTGTGGCTATAATGTTACCTAGTACTTGGACTCATTCTTATTGCTCATTATAAAAAACTTTTAAAAATTGCTAATAAGTTTTAAAAACTTCAACCAGTTGAACCCTGTTTTTACAGCCTGGACACGTGCCTCTGACTGTTCTGTTTGTTTTCATTCGTGCATGTTTTTTTTTTAATCTTTGCCAAACCAATTAGGTTATCTTGAAGTACAGAGGAATGAGGTCAGGGAAAACATTTCTTGGCAAAATTAGACAATTCTGAACATTTGCCCAGTGAACGTCACCCATTTTGTGCACTTCAATGAAGAAGGGTTCCTATCCAGAAAATAATGAGTATGCAATTAATGATCATCTCATAACATACACACACAAGGGATTATAAAAAGGCTGGCCAAACTTCTGAGTGCTTTTGGTTCAAACTTTGGATTACTTGGACTTGTAACTTAATCATGCCCTTATAACACAGCTTGTTGTTGCTATTTGCAAGTCTTATTCATCTCTTCATTGAATGTTACTGGGAAATAATTTTTCTTGTAACTCCTTGCAGCATTCAGTTCCTAGTGAGACTAATGCAAGGATCACAATTATGTCACCTCTTCTTCACAAAACAAACAGTGCCTTCCTATAACCCAAATTCAGATTGCTGATAATAGAGTGGTTGCAGTTTTGGCTGGGTTCAGCTTTTCATACTGCTGTCCTGCTGCTGGCTTATCCTTGTCGGGTTGTCTGGCTCCTGCTTCTCTCTCCTGTTGCAGCTGGGTTGGCTTCAGGCTATGATAATTTTGCCTGCAGTCCTTACCTCCTGCTGTTCTATCAAGGACAATAATGCTTGAGGCTGAACCTTAAATTTCTAAACCCTTTATTTTGTAAAGCCTTAAGGCACATTTTACTGCTTCAAGAACCAAATCACAGAGTAATATTTTTGTAGGTTTGTATTATTTTCTAATCCTGGGACATGAACTTATTTGTGGCAAACCTTGAGCAGAGTTGCTCTAAAGACTGTACAGCCTAGATAAAAGTAGATTTGTTTTTTAACACATGAATTTCTAATTTCACCTTTCATATGCACTGGTTCTCTTATAGAACTTCTTTTTGCAAAGACCAAGTTGTCTAATATAACATAAAAATACTGTGTGCATAGTTCCTTTCTTCCAGTGCAGGGAGAAAATCTGGAGTAGATGATATGCCATTCACAATTTTTTGACTTTGTAAGTAAATTTTCTCAGGAGAGTTTTTAAAACATGCACTCAACCAACTTGCAGCTAAATAATTAATTGTCAGAGGACTGTGCTCTACTTTACCATTTTACATTTGGAATGATAGCCACTCAGCTACCCAAGTAATGTGTGTCATGTAAAACCAACATAAAGAGAGTCACAATCTATCTTTTTTCTGTATCATATTTGTTGCACCAAATCAATAACAGCTTTGTAAACTTTGAATGAAGTGTGTATGTTATTTATCATAATTAGAGCTTTCTGAAATGGCATTGCTTTTCCACTGTGTCCACTGTCCTTTTGTTTGACTCTCCTTATTTGTTCCTGTGCAAGGGAGAAGAGAATATTTACAGATCCTTCTAGTTCCATATATTCCTACAAAGCAGTAAGTTCAGTCATTAACAAAGAGCTTCAGATTTAGAATACTTCAGTGAAAATCAATCAAGGTATTTATATGATTAATGCTAAAAGTGGTGAAGTACATTAATTGGGACCTAAAAGCAATAAGCATTATTTAGCCACAGATTGAATATTTTATATTTGCATTGAACTGACTTATCCTGTTTTGTTTTTCATACCATTATGTCTTATTTCAGTGTTAGCAATACAATCATAGCCATTTAAAAGTACTGGAGTATTCCAAAGTACAAAAGACTTTCAAATTTCTTTTCAAAGATTCCTTTGAGCTTAAAAAGCTCAGATGATCACAAACAGGAGCAAAAGCAACACTTTTTACTGAAGAAATATGTCAAGAGAAAGAATGCATCTCATTACTTTTTAGATTTAGATTTAGATTCTGATCAAAATACATATTGCCTACACATACTCAGCAACTGATATAGCCTTTTAAATATAGTATTTTTATTATTGTAGAAGGAAGACATTTAAAGATAAAGCTCTTACATCAACTTGACTGCAAAGACAAATGTGTCTGTATGTTTGTTCTATGCAATAGATGCAAAGGACCCTATGTATAGTATATGAGTTTCATATTGGATATAGATATATTTGATCCCATGTTAAGCATCTCAAAACACTCACTGAAGAACACTGTTCATAAAGACAAATTATTTGACTTCTGGTTTCTATAAAGAAACACAAATGTTGCAAGATTAAAGTTCATTTTTTTCTTTATTGTAACTAATATGAAATCACGTATTGACATTTGCAGAGCACTAATGTCAATCTGTGACTTTTCCAAAGTCACTCTAGAGGTTTGTGAAATAAAGTCTGTGCTATTCCTACATACTCTGTAGGACCATCCTACATTCTTACAACAGATACTCAGGGCTACTAACCACTTTCTCTAGCATTGATGGATAACTATTGGTCAAAATTCATAGCTATAAAATGTTCCATGTTATCATTGTTTTGAGTGATAAAAACAAGATTCACATTTCTATTTGATTTATAATAAGTACCAAGAATGGTAGGAAGCACCTGATGTTTTATCTTGAGGAAAAAAAGGCTCCCTTTCTTATAAATTCATAGTTTGAGCCCTTTGAATGCTCCAAAGTTTCACAGTTAAGGTACAACAGAAGCCAATCTTTATTTGGGAGATAAAAACATATGTTTATCTCACCTTCTAATCTTGCTCTTCTGGCTCCAGCAATACACCCTCAGCTGCCAAGCAATCTGAAAGTACATCTGCCTCCAAGGTGTATCTGCCTCCAGAACTACACGGAAGGTGGCCAGCTTTGATGACATATAAACCAAAATACTTGGAGAAAGTGAAGAAGAAGCAGTGTCTCTATGACGCTTTTGCAACACATCATCTGTGAGGGGCCAACACAGAAAGTCTGGCTGCTAATCAGAGCTGGATACAAGCCATAAAGTTCAGCTACAAATGAAAACTTTTCTGAAGCCTGGGGACATTTGGCTTTGTGCATTCAGTAAATAGAGAAGGGCTAGTACTAAGTATAAGTATTTTAGTTCGGATAAATTAGGGGGGTGTTCTGGTGCAGATGTTTTCTTCAGATTGGTGTCCATTAATACTGCTGAAAAGGGGTACAGCAGGAAATAATTGCAGATTGAAGGCTATTGACAGAGTTTTCCACAAACCTACTTTTTCTATTTAATAGGATTGTTTTTTGGGGTATAATTTTTGGTTCAAGAAGAGAAGAAATGGGTTGACAAAAGGAGGGAAACTGTCCCTTCTCTGTGTAGTTACAGGGCCTGATTTCACAGAAGGCTGTGGGATGTATTAGCAATCAGTAAGGAGAGACAGAGAAGCAATTAGGAGCTTGCAGCCCAGACAGAGAAGCTACTGAGAGAAAAGGGCTACAGGGAGCTGTGCTTTGGCACAGAAAACAAATTTCATAACGACCAGGAGGGAATTACTGAGTTTTCTGTTACTCAGGCCACCAATATATTATCCAAAATTCCTGACAACATGGACCTTCCTAGCAGAGTAGGCAGTGAGAGACTGAATTTAAAGCCTTTTATTTTCATTGCCTTTTGCCTAGTCATTTTGCATTTCCTCTTCTTGAAAGTTAAAGATGCCTATTTATATTCTAATGAAAATTCAGTATATTTTAGATTGATTTATCTCAAAGCTAGATAACTTGAAGATGCATACAAGCATTCAGTCACAAGAGATGGGACACAGAGAAGGTGAACTTTCTTTGTTCTCATGATAGGACAAAGAGAAAACCAAAGTGTTCATTTGTTTACTGAGCTCTGCACTTTGCTCTGGAAGGATATTATTTTTCACTGTTCATCGTGCATGCCAAATCTTCATTCAGCTTGCATGGACCAGAAAAAGAAGAAAGTTTTGGTTTGTCTTTTACTTTTTTTATTTTGTTGTTTACAGTGAAATTCTTTGTATGAAGACATTCTTCCTACTCACATACAGGTTTCGTGGGAGAAGTTGAAGTTTAGGATGTTTGGGAGCTGTTCTAACTCAGTCTCCAGTGGCAAAACAATCTTTCATTAAAAAAACCACATGGGAACAACAAATATCTTTTTCCCCCTCTCCCCCCACTCCTCTGACAATGATTTATCCAAAGTTAGAGGACTACACATCCAGCAGATGTGTTTGTCTGCACTATATAAATCCATACTCCCAAACCTAGACTGAATAAGTGTCACCTTTATGTCCAGAAAATGCCACATCCCACAGGGCAACTTGTTTCCAATTCTTTGCCTTGTCACTGTCAAGTATCTGAACCCTGCTGCTCAAATATATCTTTGCACCTTCTGTCTCTCAGCCTTCTGATCATTCAGACCCCTCACCCTTTGTTTCAGGGTAAGGTACCATACATTTCAGATATAGAGCCTGATGGCTTAGCTGCAAAACTTGGCAGTGTTTCTCCCTAAGGCACACATACTAAGATTATAAATATCTCACGCTCAGGGAAGCTGGATGGGAAAGAGTATTTGTGGTGGTCTGAGAAGCAAATTGACCCACATCTAGAAAGCCTCACTGTGAAATACTTCCCTTTTGCAGAGTGGTTTAAAAATGCTTTGTTGAGCTTTGTGACCTTGGGAGAGCTAGAGCACAGGTAGGTGAACACAGCAGGTGGAGAGTAGGAATCTTGTTGGCACGATGAAGGATAATTAAGATATAAAATAGCTTCCTCCAGTCCTTGTTCACTGGAGAACTGTGGTATTGTCTGCCCCAGCCAGTGGAAAGGCAGGAATATGGCAATTGCCAGTCAGGCTAGTGGCAGTAAAAGACTGATGGTTGAGCAAATGTCAGCAGCAGAGCCTGAATTACTTTGTCCTTTCAATCAGGTGGGCCCAGTGACCCAGCAAGGGGGGTTTTGTTTCATGACAAATCATGTTCAGCAGCAGGACCTCATATTTCTTCCAAATTTCCCTGCAGGCCTACACCATAATTCTATCTCAGATTTCACAATGAAGAAGGTTAAATGGATCGCTAAATGGTAGGTCTTGAAAAAACAAGCCAAACTAAAACAGAAAACAAACAAACAAAAATCTTGATTTTTTTTTGTTTTAAAAGGTTACCTTTTCTTTAAGAACACTTCAACATGTGATTAAATTACTAGTGCCAAGGCATACCATAAATACATAATAAGGTACAAAGAAGGATAACAACTGCATACTGGAGCAGTGACTACAATAAAGATCTGCTAAAAAATTGGTCCATTTACAGTTTCTGCTAGTGGTTGTTTTAAGAAATAACTGATTTAACTAATTTGTGCTTGCACTGAACAGGATATTTGTATTTTCTGTCTTAGTCTGGAGAACCTTGTAAAGAAATGCCTTTTGAACAGTTTAAGAGTAGTATTTAGGAGAGTATTTTATTTTCAGATTATTTGAAAACTCTTCCCCTTTTGTGTCCCTAACTCTTATTTTCAACTGATGTTTAAGCTCAGCTAGGTCTGTCTTCAACATTAAAAAATTTCATGTAAGATCTTGCCTTTTCAGTTTATTTTTGCAGACTGTTTTATTTTTTTTAGTTTGCTCTCCCATAACCCACAAAGGAGTTTGAATCTATTTTATAATTTTTGCTGTTGTTTTTGTTTTTCTTCTATTAGAATAGTCACTGAGATCTTCTTTAAATCTAAGTTTCCAACATTTGCCTTCTAAATGTAACTTGTCTGCATCTGTTCATAAGATTTTATAGTTTATGCCCTTTCTCTGGAACAACCCTCAGCACTTCTTAACTTCTAGAGCTTCTCTGCCAAAAATATAACAACATAGGTACATACAGGTAGATCTCTATCCTAGATCTGCAGAAATAAATCACCCCTCCTCTTCCTTTTATCCACTTCTAGACAATTTAATGCTCAGCTTCAACTGACTTTCTTTGAGGTGTACAGGGAGCCTTTTTTTAGAGCTTACTTACTATCTGTGTCCCAGTAATGAAATCACAAAACATCCCATGTTCTGCATACCTGGAAATCCTCAGACCTGGCACTGATTCTCAATGTTATCTATGTACCATGGTCTACCTAACAAGATCCTTTCTGAAACATTTTGCCAGTGTATTCCATCAAAATAGCTTTCTGGATTTACCTTTGACTTTCCTCAGGCACTGCAGGATCTATTCTTTCTCTGCTGAAGTATTCCTGTCTATCTTCTCCCTCAATCACTAGCAACTCAATTTCTGATTTATTCCTGCTTCATGGGTGTGCAAACCTTACCATTTTCTGTAATAAGCAAAAGGAACATAGAAACAATTTTTATTTTTTTAAATAGTATCCTACTTACTTTTCCTTTGTATTTAATTTTGTAAGCAAAAAATTGGTCATGCCAGGAAACTCAGCTCCTCTGTTCTGTTTCAGATCCAGGCCACTGTGTCGAGAAGAATGGGAGTGGGCTCAGCAGTCCTTCCAGCTGTCCTGTTAAGAAGCTGTTCAATTACTTAGAGGAGAAAGGCATCAGTCCTGAGCAGGCCTCATATGTGTGTGTTAGTCATTGCCAGATGAAGCTGTTATACCATCTGTTCTTCTTTCTTATGACTGCAAATCTTTTTAAGACCCTTCCTCAGGATGACACAGGCGATGAAGGTACTTATAAATGCACAAATTATTGTATAGCATACTGAGCATGGATATGATAGATCAAATTCGAATCCAGTAAATGCTTGATATTATACTTCTGAGACATGATTTCTCTGGCCTATTTTAGATACCTACTCTAGATTTAGATAAATGTACCCCAAGGTGCCCTCTATGAATTATAAAAAGATGCTACGTTAAGTACTTGTAGACATCTGTGCTGTCAACTCTAAAGTTGGGCAAGATGAATACCATCCATAAGGCCTAAGAGTAGTAGGGCTGCCTGCAAGGAGAAAAACCAGGTTTATCCACTGTTCATTTAATCTTTAACACCTCACTGGAGCACAGAGGGCCAGAAAACTTGGGTTTGGTCCATTTCCTCACAGTCCTGCTTACAGCTGTGGTATCTCACGCTCTCCTAACTCCCGTTCTACACATTTTTCCCAGCTCCTTCCAAATGGGTGAAGTTGCTGTGCTGCACCATAGACAAATACCACATGTACATCACTGCTAGTCCTGTTACACAACATTTCTCTTGCAGCTCCATGCAGTTCTTCTGCTGGATTAACCCAACTCAAATTGTATCCGAGGTACCAACTCAAAAAAATGAGAAAGCAAGGATTCCTTCCTTCCTTAGAATGGAAGTTCTAATATTCTGTAATAAGTGGGGCACAGAATGAAATTGCAGTGCTAACCATGCACAATTTTACAACTACAGGTCATTTTATACATTAGTAGACCATTGGAAAAATATGGATTGCTATGCAGATATTCAAGTCAAGGCACAAGTATTTGCAGGAAGATAATGTAAGTCAAACACAGAATCTATGGAAAAGGAAAAGTCTTCTGCATTCAAGTCTTCTGTATTATAACCATAATATTTCTTCATATTTCTATCTTCACACAAAGCTACAAGCAGCTTAGACTGAGTATTGTAATGATTACAATACTCCAAAGTATGTTTCATGTAAAAACAAACTGCATGCAAATGATTCAACTTAGAAATGGGACAGATGGCATTTGTACTGCCACTGTATTCTGGGAGCCTTAATTCCTTACATTCATGGGGGCTGTAGTGATTCCTGATGACCAAAATACTATCTCACCCATGGCCTCTATCCCACACTCTCAGATTTCCCTCCCTTGGCTGGCACCACTCACCTCTGGGATTGTGTTAGCTGGTCCTGCTCATATCATGGACATACTAAACCATGAGCAAATATTGCTCTGGAGGTCTCATAGCCCAGGATACTCAAAGGCTGAAGTCAAAAGGCTTATTTAAGAGAACAAAAAGATGTAACATTAAGCTGAATAACTCAAATAAATGCAATTTTATCTGATAGCAATTTCATTTAGATTTTTATATTAATTCTCAACTGATTTCAATATGTTCTTGTTTTGCCAGTATTATTCAATGCCTCATAATTTTAGACATACAAGTGCAAGTCACTGTTTCCAACTAGCTTGATCCTGAATTCACACAGCTATTAATCAGTTTAATATGCTTCGTGTTGCTAATTTGAAAAGCACATAAGGAAGAAGTCTGTGCAGTACAGATATGACAATTGGTGAAACAATCCTTTTTCTAAAAATTTGCTTGGGTAGTACAAATTTTACCAGAAACTTTGTCTCCTTGCACTAAAGAAGAGTAAAAGAGACAGTTGTTCTCATGCCAACTACTTTTGGTGCCAGAGGTAGCGATAGAAATATGTTGCCTCTGGAGGTTCAAGAGTACTTAATAATCCTCCCCCTCCCGTCATTATTTTCCATTATTGGTCCCTCTTCCCTCTTCCTTGTTATCATCTAGAAAACAGGCAAGTGTGCAGACGCAATATATAAAACTTAAAAAACCAACATGTCCATAAAGAACTGGTTGTCTGCCTGAAAGAAAAAAAAGAGAAAATGAAAGAGGCAATGAAACTCCAAGAGAGAACAACTTTGACTCAAATTGTGTCATGCTGAGGTGCAGTAAAAGATTCTACATTGTACATCACACTCAGTTCTGGCTTCAGTTAAAATTTTAATGTATTTTTACAATATTTGTGTTTGATTTCTCTCACCACATGTGTTTTAGAACTGGTGAGATAAAAAAAAAGGCCCTGAAGAGTTTGAAAGGGAGGAAATAAAGCTTCTGACCAGAGGAATTTGCTGCATTCAAGAAATGAAGAAAAAACGCTGAACAAAGATTATGATGATGGATATTGGCTGAGCTCAGGATCTAGAATCCGAAAAAATAAGGACTGAATTTTTGTGAGATCTTTTACAGAATCAGAGCATAACCTGAATTGGAAGAGACCTACAAAGGTCATCTAGTCCAACCCCTGGCCATGCACAAGATCATCCCTAAGTCACACCATGTACCCAAGACTATTGTCCAAATTCTTGTATTCTGCTGTACCATTTCCCTGCGGAAACCATTCCAGTGGCGAACCACCCTCTGGGTGAAGAACTTTTCTCTGATATCCAACCTAAACCTCCCTGACACAGCTTCATACCACCCTCTAAGGTCCTGCCCCTAGTCACCACAGAGAAGAGATCTGTGTCTGCCCCTCCTCTTCCCCTCACAAGGAAATTGTAACTGCAGTGAGGTATCAGCTCTCCTCCAGGCCAAACAGACCAAATTACCTCAGTCACTCCTCACACGGTTTTCCCTCAAGGCCCTTCACCATCTTTGTTGCCCTCCTTTGGACATTCTCTAATAATTTAATGACTTTTATATTGTAGCACCCAAAACTGCCCCCAGCACTTGAGGTGAGCCCACCCCAGCCCAGAGCAGAGCAGGACAATCCCTCCCTTGCCCAGCTGGCGATGCTGGGCCTGATGCTCCCAGGACAGGGTTGGCCCTCCTGGCTGCCAGGGCACTGCTGACTCAGGGTCAGCTTTTCACTGAGCACGACCCCCATCTCCATTTCCATGGTGCTTCTTTCCTGCACCTTTTCCTGCAGTCTGTCCATGTGTTCAGGGTTACCCCACCCCAGGTACAGAACCAAAAGCATTTTCCCTTGTTGAACTTCATCTGGTTGGTGATTGCCCAACTCTCTAATTTGTCAAGATCACTCTAAATGGCCCCCCTGCCTTTGAGGGAGTCAACAGCTCCTCCCAATTTTGTACCATCTGCAAACTTCCCTGGTATCCCTTCCAGTCCTGCCTCCAGGTAATTTATGACCATGTGGAAGAGCACAGGATCAAGGATGGAGCCCTGTGGAATCCCACTAGTGACGGGTCCAGTCTGATGTCACCCCAATCACTATAGCCCTTTGTGCTTGACCCATGATCCAGCTGCTCACCCATCCTATGATGTCTTTATCCAGCCATGTGCTGGACATTTTGTCCAAAAGGATGCTGTGAGAGACAGTACCAACAGCTTTACTGAAATCCAGAAACATCAATTGGCTTCCCTTGATCAGCTAGGTGAGTTTCCGTGCCATAAAACAAAATCAGGCTTGACAAGCAGGACTTTCCTCTCACAAAGGTGTTCTCGCTGTGAATAATGACTGCATTGTCCTTTAGGTGTTTTTCAATACGTCCCAGAATAATCTTCATAACCTTACCAGGCTGAGAATGAGACAAACAGACCTGTATTTTCCAGGGTCATCCTTCTTGCTCTTTTTGAAAACTGGGATGTTAGCGCACTTCCAGGCAGCTGGCAGCTTTTCCCTGGCCTATCTCAATGCAAGTGCAAGGCAGTCTACTTTTGAACTTACAGACTTACGATACTAAATAAAAATGAGACAGTTTATAATGTTATCAACACTAGGATCATAATCCAGACAAAGATTTATCTGATCTAAAATAAAGACAAAGATTTATCTGATCTTTAAATATTCTACAGTATAAATATCATTGTTTTAGTCATAAAAGATTCTTTTTACAGTCATCAGAGAAAATTTGCATATCTAAAATGCAATTTTAAAGTAGATGTCTAAAATAGACCCAACTAAAAGATTTAGAGGTATAGTACTCACTAATTTATTGCCTGTTAGTGGATTTAAATGAGAACTGTTATTTCCATGATCCACATGTGACCTAGAAATCATCTTTGAATTTAAAGAGCCTGATATTTTATATCATGTCAGCATATTGGTAGGGCCTCATCCAGAGTAAGGTGAATGCCAGAGACAAATACGTCAGGTGTATTTTGTCTTCAGATTACCCTTCCTCAGTTATAAATCAATACAAAACATTTTTACACAGGCAGATAGTGATGGACAAGGGGGAATGGTTTTAAACTAAATGAAGAGAGACTTAGATTAGATGTGAGGAAGTTCTTTGCTAACAGGGTGATGAAGCCCTGGCACAACTTGCCCAGAGAATTGTGGATACCCCCTCCCTGGAATAGTTCAAGGCCAGGTTGGATGGGTCTTTGAGCAACCTGGTCTAGTGGAAGGTGTCCCTGCTCATTGCAGGGAGTTGAAATGAGATGATGTTTAAGGTCCCTTTCAACCCAAGTTACCATTCTGTGAGCAGTGGAATGCACCACATCTTGTAGAAGTGGACAAGCCATTTCTTTCTGGGAAAGAACAGAAATGTCTAGCTATATGTGGTTATATGTTGTAAGCTATATTTGCTACCAAGGTATTCTATTTTATCAAGATGAGATGATAGTTTAAAATATGAGATATTGGATTATTAGGATAAATATATACTGTTTTATTGTTAGCAGAAATTGTTTTACTAGCAAAAAATTGCTGTTCTCATTAAATCCCATGAGTTTTTATAACTCACCTGGCCAAAGACAGGTTGAATGCGTATTAACCATTTCAATGTATAGCTAGACCCATTTAGAGCTTCTCAAAGAGGAGATTCCATAGCATTTCTAAATAAAGCGTTCCAATGTCTAACTTTTTCAACCTTAACAATTCTACAATTTTATGATTCTGTAATAAGTTCAGTAAAATCTTCCTCACAGATTACTAGCAATTCTTGCTGAAATGTAAGCCCATTGCTTATTGTTCTATCCCCAGCAGACAGGAGAGGAGTATATGTATTCCCATTTGACAGCTCTTTATTACATGCTTATTCCACATATAATAGACATTTCATGCCTACTGAAAACAATCTCTTTGTAACTGTAATCTGTCTAACTAATGTAGCTGGAAAATAACATGAGTTATGTGTGCATCTGCATATGTAGCAATGAGGTCAACAAAATTCTGTGCTGTTTGAGATTTAGGCATTCTATGACTGTTACATTCTGTCAATCTGACTATTAGTCCCTTGAATCCTATTCCCTTGAAGATGTCTCTCAGCATGCAATCCATCAGGATTCAGATTGATGACACATGAACACGAGTCCAAGTAAATTAATATTTTTTATAGTGCAGCTTTGAAGAGGTATATCTGGTGATGTTCTTTTTCAGTAACATCATGAAGCAAACTTCACAAATGCTATAAAACATCATTCAGTTTTTTGGCATTGCTTTAGTTTTATATGAGGATAAGGTACCAAAACCCCCACACTCCAATCTAATTGGAGCTAATTGTCTTGTCAACTATGCCACTGTAAGAGTATTAATGCTAAATGGGTTTCATAGGCAAGCAGAATTATGCCCAAGTTGCGTCTTTCCTAGGAATTGCAGTTCATGCTGCAAGTCAAAATTTCAAGGAGAACTGTATCAGCTGGGTACACTATGAAGCATTGTAAATAAAGTCATAACTCTCACTGAGCTGAATTCAAAAAGAGCCCTCATGTGTTGCGATTGTTTTTCTCTGTCCTTTGACTGAAACATGTTCTTGGAAGGATGCAATTGTTTCAAGTGTGTTATGGATAATGTGTTTAAATGTTAGCACCTGTAAAGGTAAAAAAAAAAAGGAACATAACACCATTCTTATCCCATATATAAAATCTCTAAATCTTTATACTAAATGTGAAGCCAACATTTTATTCTCTGAACAGTTTACAGTTCATTAGCAACAGCATTCACCACCATCTGACAGTTGGCCAGAACACTGATCTAAACTAGAAGATAATGAGGTTAGAAAATATCTTAGAGCAGTAGAAGAGCTATGTAGTATCATCAGAATGTACAAAGAAAAACTGAAAATGGCAAATAGCTCTTTTGTTTTAGAATGCCTCTGCAATGCCTGTGTAGTACAACAGAAAGAACCCTACTCTGAAAACTTCAGTGATAAAACCTCAGAAGTAAGCAACTCTTGTGACCAAAACCCAAAGCAAAACAAGTTTCTTTCAGGTCCTTTATGTGGTATCTATAGGAACCAGTAATGGGAAATAATCTTTTGGCTATCCCTGTCCAAGGGACAACATTCAGTGTTTCCTTGCTATGTGGCATTTAAGGCGGGGAAGCACAGATTATCTCCCAAGTTCCTTACTTCAAAATGCCATCGGAAGAGGAATCCAAAGGATTAGGTGCCAGGGGACATGAACTATTTTCCAGCTATTAAAAGAGCTGGGTTAATGTTGTCACTTAACACATATTCATATATATTTCCTGTGGAATCTAATATAACAATTGCAAATCACTATAGCTTAATAAAACACGTATTTGGCCACAAACAGTATAGTTATCAGTCATGGTCACAGATCCACAAAACCAAGTGATTCCAGAAAGCCATGGCTTTTGCAAACAAACATTACACAAATTAAGTGGGGAAGAATAAAGAGAAGGAGAGTAGAAGAGAAAAAATGCTGAGAGGAATATAATTAAAGGCCTCAGAATGGAAAAGTCTTCTAAATATAAGATGCAACCAAACTGTTGGGTTTTAAGTGTCATTTCAACAAACTGACTTTCACTTAAACCATCAATCTTTCTTTTCCAACAGCTGAACTTAAAAGAAAATATGTCTCTAAGCCTTTCTTTTTTTAATTTTTATCCAAAAATGACAAAATCATTCAGGAAATTATCCACTTACCTATGCCAGTAGGGAAGCATAGGCCATCTTTTTCTTTACAGGATAGAGTGCTGTATAGGTTGTTAGTAAATGCCAGATCCACCCTCCTTCAGAAGTCTTGGTGGTAGCTGGCGGAACACTGGTCAGGAGACACTTGTGCAACAAGAACTGGTAGCAATGCAAACTTTTACCCAACACTGCACCCTGGGTTTGGTGATGATCAGGGGATGTTTCAACAACACTAGTGTAGTTTCCCAGAAATGAGTGTTCTTCACTCCATTAATTTGGGGATGCCTCAGCTGTCACAAATGAGATTAATTAACAGCCCAAAGGAGAAGGACCTCAAAGGGTTGAATATCTAAGTCAGAGACTACACAAAGTCTCTCAATTGTTTGCTTGGAAAGTTATCAAGCAGCTCTTAGTTCTTACAGTCCTTCTCTCTCACAGACCTGAAGTACTTTTCAAGATGATTTCTGCTACTCTCTTTCACCAATAGTGGGCTTCAGGTGAGAAAGTTGTGTGTGAAAGCAGAGAAAGAAATTAAACAGGAATTTCCCCTAAACTCCACCCCTCTCTTGCCCTGAACTACCAGTAAAGATGCGACATTTAAGCCTAAAATACATAATATTGAGTGTTATCTCCTTATATGGATGTGTATGTGTTAAGGAATTGCAAAAAAAATTCTAAAAAAATTGGTACAAAAGTCATGTAGGTGCTCTGGCCTGTTTTGTTGAGATACCATCAAGGTTGTCACATAATTTTGCTAGAGATCAGTTAAAATCCATCTCAAGCAATTGTATGCTGGACCATTGTAATCTTTTTGTTTGGATTAACTCCTTTAAATTTGGAGCCAAGTTTTCCCTGGGTGCCCAGAACCAAACAGAGTACCTGAAAGAGTTTCAGACAGTCTCTGACAGCTCCTGAACATTGTGGGCCTTCATGATCCCCTTACTGTGTTGAGGAAGGAGCTTGAAGAGCTGCACATGCTGGATGAGAATTTTCTTCCCAAAACATAAGTTGTTCCTTTAAGTACAAACAGAAATCAGGTAATTGTATTCCAAACTGACAGCTAGATGAGAATCTGTAATTCTTGTCTTTACAGGAGGAATTCATGGGTAACGAGTTACCTGCTTTATCCTGTGTTGTGGAATAGTCAGTCACATCTGCTGAACTTCCACTACAAAGAAACACAAGCACATGTTATGCACCAAGGTGATTATATCCCAAACTAATTTAAAAAACCCCTGAAACAAATATATTTCATTCTGTGGATCTCATTTAAATCTCATACATCTCCATTCTAGACTGACATTTATGCAACCTGATGTTCTTTCTCTTTAAAATAATACTCATAAAAAGACATAGATCATACATATTTATGCAGAGACATATCTATCAACCATTACAAAATGTAATTAGACATTTTTGGTTTGTATTATTCAGTTTCAAGGCGTAGAGAATGCTGTATACAAGTATGCAGGGAATAATCACATACACTCTGGGAAATCCTTCAAATTATCCCTGGTTTTTTGTGTGCTTTAAACTTGAGCTATGCTGAATATGAAATCACAAATATGGGTTATACTAATGTGTTTTCCTTTTGCAACAATAATTACTTGGAGGGTAACTACTTAGAGTAGTGATACTCCTTCTGTGGCTTTACTTCAGTTCCATAAATCTGGTTTGCAGCTCAAGGAGGATGGACCATATTGAAAACACAAGATAAGATTTCTATCAATAAAAAGAGGTGATAATCCTAATTAGAACTCAATTTGCTTTAAACTCCAATTTTTATAAAACATTTCTGCAAAGAAAACAGCTCTATGTTCTTAAGATATTTTTCATGTATTTTTTTGGTTCATCAAAATGATTCAATATTAGAAATTAATACTTTTTGTCAAGACTGCTTTTTGTTCTTTTTCTTTGGATCCTAAATCACTGCAGTGGATTTTTTTAAAAAAAAGCACAAACAAAAAACACAAGTAAATGAAGAAAACCTCAAGAGATTTGGCTGTTTCTTTATTTAAGTGCTGATACCTTATTAATTAGTGCTACTTACCTTGCAGAGCAGAATGTGGTTATTTTCTTACAGGGCATATCTTCAAATCACTAAAAGACAGTATAATTAGTATCCAATTTTGAGGGTGTTCAAATTTCACCCTTCCACAGCCTGTCATGGTGTTTAAGGCAACACATTCTATTTTTTAATCTCTTAAAGTCTGAAGTTTCTGCATAATGTTTATTGAAGTAAAGTCTTGTTATGAAACATTCTGTAGCAATGGTGAGTTACATAACCATTTGCTGAAGGTAACCCAATAATAAGTATTTTAATCATGTTTTGCTCCTTTTAACTTCTGAGTGATGCATTGGAAAAATCTGGAAGATTTGGAAGATTTTTCTTCCCTCTTGTTTCTTTACTTTTACTCATTTTCTTTCATTGAAATATATTAAAGGTCATGTTTTTATCTTTTTTAAAAATAATTAATTATTCCTTTAAGGCAACAGCAAGAGAAATATGAGAATGTTTTCTTTTAGGGTCCTGAACCTGACCCAAAAGTATGGGAATGCCATATCTTCAGTAGAGACATCCTTTATGTCAAATATTGGGATTCACATAGTAGTATAATGATCAAGAACATACCCTGGATATCCTGAAACCACATGAAGACCTGCTGAGGTCACTGGTCTTCTTCTGTAGTGCAAGAGTTAATACAGGCTCATTGGGCAGTGAACCATCCCATCATCAAAATACTCTGAGGCTAAATTGACCAGAAATTTTTACAGTTTGAATTGAAAAAGAATCTGATCTTTTGTGTATTATTTAATTTAACCCAGCTAGTCCAAAACCCTTGCATTTCAAATGATCTACAGATGGAGTCAGACTGAAAGGGGAACAGAAAGTTGTGAACACAATAGTGTAGATTCCCCATTCATTTGGTTTTAGATACTGAATGTGCTGGTTTTTTGCAAATATTCTTCAGGTTACTACAGTGACAGCAGCCTTGCTTTCTGGCTGAACTGGTCTGCTTTACATCACTCTTAGACAGTGCTATTCCACTAATGCATAAGACAAAAGAATTGCCATAGAACGGGGGGTCATAACAAATCACTTTTGAAACATGTCCAGCTAAATACAAAAATAAAGGGATACTTAAAACAGCTCGAAATGAAATGGAAACATTTAAATGTAATCCTCCAAAATACTAATTGCAACCATTTGTTTCATAGGATTAAATCCTTGTAGAACATTTTATCCAACTGTTTGGACTAGGATGTGAACTTTACAAATTACTACTTTTTTTTGTTTTATTCGGCACCAGCTGTGTGCATGCTTCTGAAACATCACCAGTCATGCTGAGCATTTAGTAGGAATGTTGCAATGGCAATTTAGATGTTAAAGGGCATTGTGATTTTTAAGGGCTTGTTATCATGGCCAGCTGTAGCTAACAGCTTGTAAGAGATCAGGAAGAGGTATGTGATTTTCCAAGTAACAAAAGCAGCCTGTGTTTACCACGATTTCTTTTCTGCCACAGAATGTGAGGTTCTGGATATGGAAATAGATGTTTTCCCAGGAACAGAATTAATAAATGACATTATAATTCTGTTGTCTTTATTTTAATCTCTCAAATAGTTTCAAAATGCTTAAAATGTATCAATTATCTTCTCCAACATGAAATATAATTTCAGTGAAGTTGTTACATTCAAAGTTCTGGAAAAGTAAGGAGTTTTTTGTGTCTGTTTTGGGGATTCAAACCGGGGAATATTTGTTACAGCAATCTTTCAAAATTTCCTTATTTAATTTTCACTAATCAAGGCCAGGATAATCATTCATGATAGAGGATGATCATTAGTTACTAGATAAGAGGAGGAGACATTCCATGGAAGATGGTGGTCTCACAAGCTCTTGCCAGAGGATATTCTGTAGCTTCTTCTGATGCTATGGTTGGTCCATAGAGACCAGCCTGTTGAATCATTCACAGTGAATGATTCAGGGTAAATTAGTGTTGTTTGAAGCAAACACCACTCAAACAGTGGCTTTAAATACTGTAGGTTTACTATTATTTGTACACAAAGCAATCATTTTCTTGATTACTTGGAAGCCTTAAAAAGATGTATGTGTATTGTTCTTTTGAATGTGAAGAAAATCAGATTAAGATATAGAGTATTCTCTCAAAGTTTTCTTTTGCTGGAGTTCTTAGTTAGAAAGAGATTTATTCAACATCTCATCAGATTTATTTTTTAGCACTTTTCAACACCTTTAAAAAATTAGTAAGGTAGAGTCTCTGTGATATAAATATCTGCATAACTGCAGATTTAAGTAAAAGTAAACAAGCAAATTATATATCAGATACAGACTTATCAGGACCTCATTAAAAGGTTGGAATCATCAGCACCACACAATTAGTTTTTTGTGCCTTGTAATTATGACTTTCAGCTAAAGGTAAATTGGTTACTTTGATGGAAGAGAATCATATAATGTGTTGGAGGTACCCAGTTATACTTCCCTTTTCACATTCCAGGAAAGATGATAAGCCTTGCTGGGTACACTGAATGTTAATTGCACCAACTGGACAACATTCTTGAACAAGTAACTGACCTATAAAGAAAGATACATGCTTTCCTTTGCTACATCTGTGACACATTGTTCTGTGTATTGCAGCAAGATATCAATCTGTATTATCTTTGTAATAGGCAGAAAACCGGAAAAATATGTAAGCAGGAATGCAGAGTAACAGAAAGAAGATCTTAAATATGCACATGAAACTATGATTATAACAAAAGTCAAATACACACTGAAGAACACATAGGTTTCAGTTAAGGAAGAGCTCTTCAATGACCTCTGCAGTAGTTAAGTCTTGGTAAAATCTGACTCAAAATTAATTTTTTGATCTCTGGTTATACAACCATCTCCCACAAGGTAGTCATCTTATCTTCCCTTGAATTACCAAGTGTTCTGAAGTAAGAAACTCTGTTATGAGAAATTTGAAGATAATCTGATAAGAGATGTTCTCAGCCTCAGTTTTTGTGCCTTGTTTTATCTGATCCAGTGCTCCTTGTGTTAATGTAAACCAATGTTTAAGTAGAGCATACAATGTGCTAAAAGTTGTCCCTAAGACAAAAGGACCTGTCTCCCTTGGAATCATGTTTCTTTGGACTGTTTCAGCATGCTCTTGCTGTGAGTTCTGCAGTCTTTTAATGACACTCCCTCTCCAAATTTGTCCCCTTGGTTTTGATCTTGTCTGCCTTTATATTCTGAAAGTAAGAACTTGGGAAGTAACCAGTAGAAAGAAAATTTTCCTAGGCCACTCCACTCGAACTATTCATCATCCTAATGGTGGAAGTTACATTTTTCTGATTTTTCTGTCTCCCAGATGGGTACAACCATCATAGGACTAGACAACAAATACTTACCTGAAGAAGAAATCTGTGTCTTGTTTTCCTCATCCTTCCACAGGAAACCAAAATAAAAATCACTGCTTTTTGCTTAGAATAGCAGTTATGTCAACTCTGTGGTCTAAGTCATCCTGTGAATAAAATCCATGTTAAAAGAGTATGAATTCTTTTCTTCATTTTAACACAGACAAAACTGAATAAGGAGTATGATGTCAATGTTGTTCTGATATTCAAGATTCAGAGGAGGTTATCAGGGTTCTCAGGGTGCCACTAAGATCTTAGTTTGGGACACACCCTTGACTCTTCTGTGACTTTCTCAGTTATAAAATGGGGTGAATGCTACAAATTGTCTCTCTTTACTTGTATCACAGAGCAGCAATCTCATCTTAGTCTGCAGGTACACTGCTGATTTCTGTGTGCTGTGTCTTTATTTCTTGTGGGATACACGTCTCTGCAGCACTTCCATTGCTCTGGTAAGCAAGTGAGGTAAAGGATTTGGTGCAGGCATCAGAGGTATGGAGGATAACAAGGTTGCTCTCAGAGACTTTAATCTCTCTCTCTCTTTGAGTCTCCACACTGAGCAGTGGAGCCAGAAGGAGAAATCCTTTTCTGCTACCTTTTTTCAGAGCTGAGGGAGAATGGAGAACATAGAAACAAACAAACTTATGGTCTTCATGATGTGGATAGGAAAATAGAAATTGTGTCTTTGTAGGAGGTCAGAAAACAAGTTTCATCAGTAAATAATGATGTTAAAATGTAGTGAAGCCACTGCACAATATTACAGCAAATATCAAAGCGTTCCCACAACTAGGCTTTTCTCACCATCATTCATTTTTGATGAATCAACTACTTGCTGTAGTTGGTAAAACCCGCAAAAAATCTTTTTCTTCTATTATAGGTACCTCTATTTGCAGATGCAATAAATGAAAGCAGGAACTGCAGGGAGTCTGGCATGTTTCAGCATCACATGTAACTTGTGATGCTATATCTTAAATTAGGATGCTGCAGATGCCCTACTTTCTGAACTGTGGTTTTATTTTAAATAACTAATTAGGAAAATAGCTAGCAAAAATCCCAAACAAGTAAAGTCCGTTTTCTGTTAGTAAGTAATAAAATAGAGACTACTTGCTCTGAACTAGAGAAAATGCCTATTTTTCATCAAGGAATAAAAAAAGTGGCTTTGACATTTATGCATTTTCAAAGCTTTAGCCTGTCCAACTAGGGACAGACAAGAAAACAAGCTGAAAATCAAGTTGCATAAATATCTGCAAAAATGCTACTCATTCTGCATGTGCTCTGGCTTTAAAAGCTTCTATGAACTTCTCTGAAGTCCTTTCCATTTCAAGATTCACAATAATTCTACAAGTCAATTACCCATGTTTGTGGTAATATGACTATCCCTCTTTGTGCTCTTTTTCAGATAAATGCATTTTAACCAACATGCTGGTGCAATCCTTTCCAGGTGTCTTTTCTTACTACAGATAGGGTTCTTTTCTGAGGGCCCAAATTATACCTCCCTTTGGCTGCACCAAATGAACAAAACGCAAGGTTCTGCATGTCTGTTTGATAATGAATAGAGATGAAGACACGGATGTTCATGTTATGAGGACTTAATTTTTAGTTTTAATTCCTCAGGGCCTCAGGTCTTCTCCAGCAAAGTTAGAAGAGCTTTCTTTCTTGTCTTCATGGGAGGTTGGTTTATGACTCTTATTTCTTAAAAGTGTTTTGAAAATTCTTGTCTGATATTGGCAGAATATATTGTTTGCTTTTTTCTGTTCAGGAGTCATACTGTTACTGTGTCTGCCAGTACACTCATGAAAAAGAAAGGGTTCCTGCAAGGGTCCTTTAGGCTGGGCTGAGCTTTCAGTGACAGTGCTGGACACAAAGAATTCTACTCTCAACTTTGAAAATCACTGCCAGCTGACTGATGCTGAAATAGTTACTTTTTTTTTTTTTTTAAAACCTCAGAAACGTCTCAATCCTGACAAATGTTAATGCAAACCCTATGGCATCAGCATGTCCTGGCATCTTCCCAACCTCTGCACCTGCACAATTACAGCCAAGCTTTCCTAAACACTTTTTCCCTAACAGCTTGTTTTGGTTTGGGTTTGCTGTTGTTTTGTGCCATTTTTCCCCACCTTTCTCTTTTTAATCACCAAACACTTATGGCAGGCATAATTTTTCAGATGTTGTTTTGGAGAGTTTCTTGGAGCTAATCATATATGCCCCTTGAGAAGGTTTGCAAGAGTGGCCCACACCTGAAGCTGGAGTGAGTGAATTCCAGCAAAGATCCCAGCAAAGATCCAGAGCCACCTGGCTCGCCTGGAGGGCAGCAGGCGCGGCTGCTCGAGGAGTGCAGAGCCAGCAGCTGCACTCTGCTCAGGCCACTCTGACAGTTCCCACCATACCCATAAAAACAGAGCTATCAATCACTAAATAAGATCAGCCAGCATTTCAGCATTTCCCTCCCCTTTCTCACTCTCTTTTGCAAATGGCCCTGAGTGTTCTGCACCGATACACAGTCAGGTGTGTTTACACACAAGTCATTTGCATGATGGCTTGTGACCTGTCAAGACACAGAAAATTAATGTCAGCTCATTATCAGAAAGGGGAAAAAAAATCAAAAACTTTTCACAAGCTGGAGACCAGGAACCAGATGCTTATTTATGTTAACTGCCCAAGCCCCTGTGATTTCAGCTGAGTTCTATCAATCAATTCAGCTGGGCATCTGGTGTATGATACAAAGAAATAAGGGTGTTCACATGTTAGAATGTACATCTATTATGCCAAGTTTGTAATATTTGAAAGGATGGAATAAATAGGAGTCAATAGGCTGAGAATTGTTTTTATTTATGTTGATATAAATCTGGAATAAGTGTTCAGAAATGTGTTGCAATGTCTACAGACATGGTTACACTCAGAATGTGCAGCCTTATAAATGTCTGATCAGATTCTAAAGGCTCATTTATTTCTAAGCAGAACCTCTCCTCCGACAGCAATAGAAGACCTCTACCAAGAAACAGATGGTATGTAATGGACTGTGGTTTGACCTTTCATCTGTAGTCTGAGAAACTGGTAGTGGGTCTGCATTACTGATCAGTAATTGCTAAATTCAGGAGGTCCTTTTTTGAAATCACAGGGAAACCCATAACTCATTATGTAAAAACTAAATCATGAAATTTTCTCCTAATTTCATTGAGTTTTCTCTATTCAAAGCAATGATGGAAAACACTGCTTGCTTTAGGATCTTGAACAGACTGATTATTAGGTGTGGGCTGTCATTTCAGGACTTTCTACATAGGATTGCCTGTATCTTGGTTACTGATCTACCCTTTTAAAGAGAAAACAAAAAATCTTAAACTCGTACTTGTCTTTTTCTTGCCTTTAGCTCAAAATATGGTCTGTAAATACTACAAAGAAGTAATGTGGCAGTTGATAAAAATATAGGTGTACTACACAGGCTATCATATTTCAAAAAAATAGAAGGTAGAACAGCTGAGTGACTATAAAAGAATAATTTGATATGGCAGATGATCTTTGAGCAGCTGTTGAAAAAAATTAGTATGAGTGAAATTCTGAACTTGTGTTGTGCAGAAGGGATCCAGTGGCTTACTGTGGCCTCATGTACTTTGCAAATTTGTTTTTGAAAACCATGATTAAAAATTTGTTTTTGAAGCTTTACAGACATGAAGATTCACATAATGTAAAGAAGTGTATGTTTATGTAAAGACCTTATAATATGATATAAATTTTGAGAAAGGACATTTGTACTTTGTTTGTCTCCTTAATTTTGAGTTTTTAATTGTCTTTACTGTGTTATACTCTGAGAAAAAAATTTAGGCAGAGACATCTGTGTTTCAAAACATGCAGACATAATTATCACTTGTTTCAGATCCTGGTGTTTACCAAGGTAGTCATTCATTATCTCTTTTATAAGGTCAGTTATAGGGGTAATGTGCTTACCTTTTTAAATTGTATGAAAAATTTAATTGCTTAAATCTCCCTTTGCTGTTTAATTGAAGTATCTTCATTTATATCTTGGAAAGAATTTTTTACAGACTTTCATTTCAGGAATATTATGGACAATAGGCAGTTTTAGCAAATTCGGTGTCCCTTGAGTACTACCTGTTTTGGAAAATCAAGCATATATTGTTAGTTTGAACTATTGTCTTCTGAGATTATTACCTTTATTCTCTCCAAAAGAGAAATTGTACAATGGGATATATATATATATAAGTAAAATGAGCACCTAGTGATTCCAATAGTGATTCCAATTTCATTGCATTTTATCCAGATGATGGGAATTGAACATCCCCATCATTTTTGTGTTACATTTGCACAAAGCTGAATGTAAACCCAGACTACCTGCTGAAGAAAGGCTGTTAAAATGTAAATAATATCTTTCCCTACACTAATGGTATTTTTCTGTATAGCTGAATTTACTCGCTATTAGTGATACTAAAAGTATCCAAAAGTCTAATTTTCATTAGTGAGAACTCTAACTCCTCCCATTCCTTTTGGCTGTGGATTTTGACAGAAAATACCATTTTTAAAAGCTTTGAAATTCTAAATCCTTTTGCTCTGACTTTATATTGTGATTTATTCCTTCCCATAATCTTGCCTTATCTTACATTCATAATCAAGGACTTTGCAATAAAAGTTTTGGAACTTCATTTTATTTAAAACTTTCATTTTATGACTTGATGACTTGTAAAAATTAAATCTTCCTTTTTTTTCTTTCCTATTTGAGGGTTATTACTGCTTATTCTAGCAGATGAGGACCCTCATCTCTGTGTCACTTTGGCAGGCCTGCTTCCAGTGGATACTTCTTGATGAAACTCTGCCAGTGGCAGTGTTTAGGCCTCCTTACTCACCCAAAGTGATCAGTAAAGATTGCTAAGGCCACAACAAAACACTTAAACTCTGCAAAAGAGCTGGTGAATGTAAACTGACCTGCCCTATATCATCATATCTATCTCACATTGTGCTTGTCCTACATCTATTTAAATATATATCAGCTGATACAAGACAGATGTGTCATAAGGAGGTCCGAATTAGCAAAGTGCTTAGTGTCTAAATTTAAGCAAATAAGCAAAGGCATAATGGCTTTAAGACTTTGCTGAGTCAAAGTTTGCATGTCTAAACTGCAACCTGAAAACCTGCACATTTGAACGTGACAGATACCATGAAATAAATAATTATAGGTACCTATGTGCTAATTGCACATCTGCTTATGGAACTGGATGGAGAAATTTGAAGGGGAAAAAATACAAGATTGAACAAGTCATATTATGCTTTGTTAGTTAAGGGTGATATTTTGGTATGCAAAACATTTTTCCTTTTTTTTTTTTTTTTTTAATTAGGATCTGATGTAAATTCCATTAGCTTCAGTGGACTTTATTCCATGATTGTATCATGGAAAATAAAAGAATTTGCCTTGCATATAAAAATCCAGATAGAGCAAGTGGGTAACCCTGCCCTCAAATATTTGTTAGATTCATGCTGAATAATATTTTATGTGAAATCTTTTGCTCTTTTAACAAATTAAAGGAATGTGATTTAGCACAGTTTACCTCAAACAATACATGTTTTGATCAAGTTAGCGCCCTTTGAATTAATTCCATTTTTATCCACACTTACCTGTGAGCCTTGAGAATAACCTGTCTCAGTTTTGGATTTGAAACAAAGCTGAGAAATGAAAGCAGATATCTTTTTCTTCAAATAGACTTCTAATAGAGATCTTCTGGGGGATTTTTTCAATTTAAACATTGACTTTATTTCTCCAGACTGGAGCAACATTCTGGCTTCAGAGAAATCCAGAACTACAAGGAATTGTTTCTCAATTCTTTTTGTCTGTTTACAAAATAGGCTACATAAATACCAGTCATCTCTGATATTTATTCCACTCTCTAATGTAGTTAAGAAAATCTCCAAGCTGTATCCTGGACTGATTTAATCACTGAAAAAAAAAAAAGAGTCTTGCAGAAGTTGCTTCATAAACTGCATGTGCAAGATCAATTTCAGGACATTGCACTCTGGACACAAATGAAAATAACATCAAAGTTTTAAATATTGATGTAGAATTTGCTTCCGGTTTTATGGCGTTCACTTATCACATTTAACATAAATAAAACAAAATGAAAAACTGAAAAACCAAAAATTTTTGTTATCCTAAGTCAGGAACGAGGCTTGCTAGAATTACCTGCAAAAGTCAATGGGAGGATTGCGTACAGAAAGAATGAAAATTCTTGTGTCTTGATCCCAGTACAACATACAGAATAAAAGAGTTTCACCTTATCAGTGATAAAGGTGTACAAAATACCTATCAATCCTACCTTGATTTCAAAGAGTTTGCACAAGGGAGGAAAAGAGTTGCTCATCTCAAGATATGCAAAACCCACATAACCCCAGCAGGCAAAATGAAGCTGGAAAGAGGAACAGGTATGAAAAAATATTGAGACCACTGACAAAGGGATAAACTGTTCATCATCTCTGACTAAAAATTGACACAAATGCACACCAGCTATAATATAACAACATGGATAAGACCCATTATTTCGAAGGTTAAAGAAGCCAGGGAGCAGATACAGCTGTCATTTATACAGGCAACAATGTATAATAATCCACTGTAATTCACTGAATTCCTTTGGGTGGACACTAGGTAAACAGCAACGAGAATGGAAGGAAAAGCCTCCATTTTAAAAAGTGAAATAGATTATTTTTTAATCTCATATTGACAAATGGTTTTACAGCAGTAATCAAAAACAGCAGGAGCGCTTCAACATATCTGGGCTACTTCCTGCATGCCATTCTAGCTTTCCTCACCTCGAGCAGGAGAAACACAGAGTAATGAATTCTGGAAGAAGAATAAGGTATATATTGCTATGTACACTTCTTTTCAAATGGTATCTCCAACTTTTTATTGGGGGACAATAGCAAACACTTTTGAACTCCACATATTTTTACTGTTACAGTGAAATGCAGATAATGATGTTGCAATGATGGCTGTAGTGTAAGAACACTTTGTACACCATACATGTACTGGAACTTCTGGCTCTGACAACTGCTTTTAGTTTAAATGGGGATATATCTCTATATATGGGGTATACATATACACATGTACATGGACATACGTAGATTACCTTTAATGGGATTAAAAGAGAATTTGCCAACTATACAAATGCGAGACTGCTAGGAAGCACATACTACTTTGATCCATGACAATTGCAAAAGAAATCATCAAGTGCCATAGTTCCTCACATGGCAAATCTACCTCAGGAAGCAATATTTCCTTTGAATATCTTTATTTTGCAAGAAGGATCAAATGACAGTTAGATGTCCTTAATCTATGGATGTTGGACACATGTGGATGTTGGTTTTCCTTCATGCAATGCAGAACAGACCCTGGGAAATGGCTGACAAAAAAAAACCCTAGGAATGTTAAATTTTTACCTGAAATCAAGGTAAAATGGGACAAGCATTCAGTAAAAGAGATGTAAGAAAATCCATCAAAGTTACAAAATCCATAGAAATCCTCCTTGGTTCAGGAAATACATGGAGTCTGAAAGAAACCTGGGAGAAGGATCAAGCCTTCTTTTCCTGCTCCTGCAGCCCTCCAAACAAAACTCAGATCCAGGCTGACTCTTGCTCCCACCCCCTACACCCATTCCAATCGTGTTCTCTTAGCTTAAGACACCTAGAGGTAAAACTTAGTTAAATAAATCCAGATTATAAAGGTTCACATTCGATTAGTAAAGAGCAGATGAGTATCTGATGAACACAGCTTCAAAACATCCCTCTTTTGATTTTTTCGGCACCAAAACAGGGATTCCATATTTCACCCATGATATATCTGTCATTATTCAGACATATTTTTTCTACTAACATCTTTCTTGCTAAATATTTTATTGTGACAGACTTCAAGAATGCTATGGAACACATAATATAAAATCACACAGTGAGGAATGTAGTCTTTGTCTAATTTAAGGTTTTGTGATCTTAGAAGTGAAAGCACTTTAAAAGCCCTTTTTAAGAAGAGGACAGTCTGCTACAGAATTGATGCTATGTTTTAGCTACAAGTCCATAGTTAAAGCACACTTTTATACTATTGGGTTAATGGACACCATTTCTGGTCAGGGAAAAAAAACCCCACATCTTACTGGAAATGAGCTTAGCCAGCTCATTTTTTTGTGGTTTTAATTGAGGGTTTTTAGTTTGGTTGTTTTTGTTTTCTGAAGACAATCAATAGCTAAAAATTAATAATAAATAACATTTGGCATTCAATCCTTTCCTGTCTATTAAATACAGTGATGGTTTTCATTCAGTAAAGGAATTGGCATGATAATTACCTTTAATGTATAAATTACTTTATAGTCCTAACCCAAGCAATAATTGCTCCTGCTTCTACTTTAAGTGCCAACAATTACCCCCTCTCTACTGAATGCTGTGAAAATAATTATTTATCTCAGGTCCCTAGATCAGATCAAGGCATTGATACCTTTTCTATAATTTTGTCTCATTCAAAAGTGCAATCAGAGAGCATTGTATACAACAAATCTCAAAGTAGAATAGTACAGGACAGGAGCTAAGTTTATCCACAGTGTACCCATTTCCTGCCCTATGACACTGTTAGAACAGGATGTTATTTCACCACTCTTTCCTCTAAGTGAAACCATTTCTAATAATTAAAAAATTTCCTTATGTCCTTTTGTGTGGGAAGGTGGAGACCATGACCCAATTTTCCATGGTCCCAGAATTCAGCTCTCAGGGATGGAAAATAAATTTTACCTGTTAGCTTTCACCTTTAGGAGTGATTTTCATGGGTGCAAAGAGAGTCTCACTTGTCGCCCTCTAATATAAGTGTTCAGATGTTTTATCTTGTGACATTGCAATAACCAACACAGCAGAGAATCAAACTCTTACACTTCAGCTCTTACTCCAAAAAACTAAGGTACACATCTACCAAAATCCTATTTAAATATTTGCATAATGCATCAACACATTCTCCTTTTGAGGGGCTTTTTTTTTTTCTATAGATCTCCAGAAAATGTTAATCACCAGTTTTAAGCTGCAGGAGGTGAAAATAACTTGAGAGCTATTTTTGCTAAGGCAGCAGAAAATAAAGACTATCAAAAGATGTCTGCTAATGGACTTTTGTAAATGGTGTGATTCAGGTAAAAAAATAAAAAAAAAAGAAAGAAGAAGCAGAACTAGAAAATAGCAGGGATTGAAATAAAAGGAATGGAATGGAGTGTCAGCAATTTAATGTGCATATGAGCTCCAAACAACAAAAAATGCTTTGCTTCAGGCAATTTCTTCAAATAGAAAAAAACAACTTCCATCATTTTTATTTGTCAAGGTTCTTTGAGTTACTAAGTAACCTCTACACTAAAACATTTCTCCTTGAAAAGGAAACTGGTGGGGGGGAAGCAGGAGCCATGTCTTGAAGCTTCTGAAACATCACTAATCTATGATGTCAGGTTTGAAAGCAGGAAAGATCATTCTTTAGATAAACTGCTTTTGCAGATTCCCCTCTGTCTTCTATTCCATCAAAGGTTTCAGATGCTGAAGAGCTCTCTAAGAAAGTTTAATGCAATGGCTCCCAGCAGGTATCTTCTTAAAAGCATCTTACCCCCACAATTTTTTCCCCTACGTCCATGAAATACAGTCAGCTCTCTCAGTTCTGACTGTGACAGTCAGTCCAGCTGGAGAGCAGGACACAGAGTCACACAGTTCTTGGCTGCTGAGTGGGAGGTGACTGCAGTCAAGAATAGGTAAAATTTTGATTTATTTTACTTCACTTTTAGCAATATTCTGCTCATTTCAGGAGCCCCATCATTTGCCTTTTTCATATAGAGCCTTTATACCCTCTGAAACTCTTAGCTAAGCTAATAGGCTGTAAATGCAGAAGATCTAGGGTAAGAAGTGAAATTATTTTTTCACTTTGGATCATTGTTTCTATTTAATTCATTTCAAGTTTTATATTTTGCTTTTTTTAATTTTCCTTTTTATTGCATTTCAGTGATGAGAACCAATTAAAATGTTGAACTCCCATCACTGCTGAGTGATAGTGTCTTTGCTACCATTTTGCCTAAAAGCCACCAAAGAGAAAGGGTAGTTATCAGCACCACTCACAGCCTGCTGCCCATATGATAAACAAAATATTCCTTTTGGGCAATAAGGCTAAATAATCATTAAGACATAATTGCACTAACTCTGATGAAAAAATAAATAATATACTTTTACCAGGATTAAAGAAAAAAATCCAAATATAATGTGAATGACTCTTAAAGGACAGCTTTAATTTAATATTGATGATAGTAATTTCAATTCCTGAAAGACTGTCTTGTGAATTTGAGAGCTGCAAGAGCCGAATCTTTCCCTCCCACTTCATTCATCTATTCTTTCACATCATCAGCCTGAGCAAAACACTTCCTTGCTTGCCTGCTCTAATCAATCCTGAGAGCCTGTGAACTCCCATTAACTTACTTAACTACTTCATAGGGGGTACTGTAAGAATTAATTAAACAGTTCCTGTTTGGACACTGCTTTGAATATGTATGGTGCTGTGGAAATGCTATGCTATTATTTAAGCAAATTCATTATTTAAGCAACAAATATTGAATAAATCATTTCAATTTTTGGCAAGCTCCAGCTCAGCTGCAGATCAGCTCTTTCCAGGCTTCAGGAGTCAGTTACTGGCTATGGGGGTGTAAGTCCATGCTTTGATTTCAGTATAATTAGGCCAGAATCCATCAATTGAGTATCTGAGCCTGAAGAAGAGTGGTTTACGCTCTCTTTTATTCCTGCTGCAGGTATCAAGTATCAAAGGAAATACCTTTATCTCTTTTTTCTTTTTTTTTCTAGAAGGCCTAATGGATGGGAAAAATCTTCTTGTGGATGCAGAAATACAGAAAACTGTGCAGAGAGGAAAATAAGCACTCCACATTCTGAAGAAGAGAGCATGTACAAGTTGCAGTACAAGTACAAGCAGCTGACAATTTTGTTGCTCCTTCCTTAAATTGTACATTATCCTCAGCCCACTCATGAGGATACCAGTGCCCTCTGTGTTCTCTACCAAACATGCACCAGAATGCCTGCCAACACCACTGCAAAATTCTCAGTAAAAGAAAATTATAATCAATTAACTGAGGCACATATGTGTTCACACAGTCCTTTTTGAAGGTGTGTAAGATGTTGGAGGAAAGGTACACTATCTCTACTTGCTTTGGGACTTGTTCTTTGCTTTGACATGAGCAACTTCAATGCTCTGGAGTAAAAAAAAATATTTTCAAGATTTTTGTTCTATATGCTGATTTCAAAAACATTTTTCAGAAACATCTTATCCCAGTCTCCTTTCTTTCTCCTTTAGTATAGGATAGACTAGAAAATGAAGATTCAAGTACAGATAAAGCAAAAACAGATAATAAGTTTCTCCAAAATGTTGCCAGACATAATTGGGCCTGGTTGAGTAAACTGCTCAATCTAAACAAATTGATCTGCAGACCTTATTTCCCCCATTCTTGGGACCAGTGCAGTGGGAAAGTGATGTATTCATTCTCTAAAACTATCCAAATTAAAAGTTACAGAAACACTTCAGTGTCCAGGTTACTCATGACTATCAGCTTTCATTGTTCATTTAGCTGCCTTCTCCAGGAGATTCAGCAATCACACAATTGAATTGAAGCTACTGCCAGAATAGCCCACCTGAACCACTGGAAAAAGACATTGAGGGTCATACGCCGACCTCCTGCTTCCTAAAGCCATGTATTTGCAGCTGGAGGGCAGGTCTGAGGTGTAGTATTACCAAAGGATTCAAGAATTACTTAAAAGAATGGAATGTGAATGTACAAAATTATAGTAAAACGGTCAAGACAGTCAAATGAAAAAAAAAAGTGGAGACATCTGGGAACATTAGGGAATATTATAGAGCAGTCTGGCAGTGTTAAATTAATTCAAGAAGATAAAGGAATGGGTAGCAGAACAAGGTAAGCTGAGTTGCTTTCCTATGTGAGCAGGAGAGAAGCAACACAGGCGGTGCCATGCAGTCGTGGTGCCTCTGTTGTTTGAACTAAGGACCTGTAGGATCACAGCAATTTCTCGCCAGCTCCCAGCATCCTTTTTTCCATGCAAAACTCGCCATTGGGGAATGAAGAGAAGGGTGAACACCTCATTCATGTCTTGAGTCAGGGCCAAGTCATGATCTTGGACATGAAGAGGGAAGAATGCGGTGCAAGCATGCCTCAGACACCAAGGAGGACATCTGAGAACAGTGTTTACAAGAAAACCACATATAAAATAATAATTTTAAGCTTTTTCTTTTTTTAATAGTCTTCAAACTTCAGAGTTTTATTAACATGATGTACTTCTATTTTGACAGACTTCAACAAAAAGTTAGATATTTCTTCCCTTAACCCTTGCCAAGACTGAGACAAATCATGGAGAAATAAGCTTTAAACACTTTGGTTTTGAAAGCACTAGGTCCAGTCCCACTAGACCCAGACACAAATACACTTGTGGAAAGCCCCCTGAGGACAATGCTGCCTGCCTGAGGCATGGAGCTCTGATCTGGCTGAGGGAACTGAAGCATCTCTACCTACCCCACCTCAGCTGAGACAGCAATGGGTGGTTCCCCCATTGTAGATTTCAAACTTTTTTTCCTTTTTTATTTTTTCTTTTCTCTTTTTTTAAGGTCAAAGAACAAAAAAAAACAAAAACAAAAACAAAAAAATACCAAAAAAAAACCAAAAAAACCACCAATTTGTAAACTGTGTGAAGCAAGCTGTATGGGAACATGGCAGACAATCAATTATTCATGGATGACCAAATGCATCTCTCCATACACTTGGTTTATTATTTCTATCGAAAAAAATATTGTGTAAAGTATCTTCTTGATACCAGAATGAATTACTTAATTTCAACTAGAAAGCTACTGCTCTTAATTGTTACATACAAGAAATTGACATTAGTACCTTGTTTAGATGCTTACAGAGGATAACCTAAGTTAAAAGGCTTATTTCCTATCTAGCCAAAAAGAGAAAAATAGGTTCCATGTTGAAGCTGGTACAGAGCAGCCTGTTGAAAAGGGTACTCTGGATTTCTCTTGGGAAAATCTTCATTTTCTCTGCTGGCTGTACTGGGAGACTACAGAGACTGATCTCCCAGCTCAGCATATAAACTAGACACTTAAAGCTAAGATGAGCACACACCTTATTGTATTCCCCTTCATAAAAGTGCACTTCCAATCTTGTTTATATACATATATATATGCATTAAAATGGAAAAAATAAACTTTTTGTGCACATATACAGGATCCCAGATGAACATGTGTTTGCAATAACCACAAAAAAAAATTAATATTATCATCCATTTGAGCTTTTTTAAACACCACTTCTTTATTTTTTATATAACAGGCTCATAATTTCATAGTTGAATTTTAACTACGCCTATCAATAATCAAGTATCCTTATAGGGACTCTAAATGTACAAAAAGCTTATATAAACTGTATAAATCTGAACAGGCATTTCATATTTGAGGTCTCTTTTATTGAATAGCTGTTTGCAATTGTTAGAAAAGTATAAGTTTCCAGGTCACTAAAATCACGTGTTTTATCAAACAAGGAGAGGAGCCCTCTGGGTATGCTGAGTAAGAACTCAATAGAATCTAGTCTTAAAACTTTATGCTTTAATTAAAATGTATACTGATGTGTAGTCATTTCCCTGAGCAAAGCAATATGGTAATAAGCCTTTAAAAAATTCAGATCTCTGCAGTTTCATAGTACATTTTTCAATCTGATCAAACATATTTTTCTCTTGCTAATCAGTACTTTTTTGTGGTTTATGAATACGGTATTATATTTGATTCCATTCCCCTGTGGGTTGTTACATATCTTAAAAATGTTGAGTAAAGATTCCTTAGAAAAATGAAGAAAAGGATACAAAGTAAAACTTCTCTGGAAAGACTTGGATACCTAAAAAGACACTCTTTCCATAAGAAAATTTTGCTGTTCTTGTTATCTTGCTCAGTGTGCTGGTTTTGGCTGAGAGTGGGTTAATTTTCTTCACAAGAGCTGATATGGGTCTATGGTTTGGATATGTGCTGAACAGTTTTGATAATTCAGAGATTATTTCATTAATGCTGAGCAGGGCTCACGGAGTCAAAGCTTTTTCTTCTCCTCACCTTACCTCACCAGTAAATGGAGTGGGGGTGCACAAGAAGCTGGGAGGGGACAGAGCTGGGACCTCTGACCCTGCCTGACCCAATATCTGTAACATACTGCATTCTCAGCACGTAAAGCTGGATGGAGAGGGACGAAGTGAACATGTTTGGAACTATGGCATTTGTCTTCCTAAGTCACCTTTATGTCTAATGCAGCCCTGCTTTCCTGGGGATGACTGAACACAGAATCACAGAAACATTTATGTTGGAAAAGACCTCTAAGATCAATGAGTCCAACCTTTGACCAAACACCACCTTGTCAATTGGACTGTAGCAGTAAGTGCCACATCCAGTTGTTTCCTGAACACCTCCAGGGACAGTGATGACTCCACCTGTCTGGACAATCCATTCCAATGCCTAACAACCCCTTCCATGAAGAAATTCCTGCTAATTTCCAACCTGAACCTCTCCTGGTGCAGCTTGAGGCTATGTGCTCCTGTCCTATCAACACCTTCCTGCCTATGGAACATAGTAAATCAATTCCTTGTTTTGCTTTTCTTGTGTGCATGGCTTTTGCTTTAGCTATTAAACTATTTACTTCAGCCCATGAGTTTTCTCACTTCTGCCATTCTGATTCTCTCCCCCATCCCAGCAATGGGGAGGTGAGCGAGCGGCCACATGGAACTGAGCTGCTGGCTGGAGTTAAACCAGAACACTTGGTAAGATTATGTACTTACAGCAAAACATAAGCTGATGGCTGGATTGTTCCCAGTTCCAGGTGATGCTGCTCTGCTGCAAAAGCAGCAATTAATCTCTGGATGAAACAAAAGAAACCAGAGGCAGCCATGGTAGAAAGTGAAGTGGGCAGACAGAGGTCTACCTGGGAGGCACCCACAAAGACACTGAATTTATCTGCTTATAATGTCAGCAAAACAACATTTTCACATTTCTTATAACCTGCAGGTGAATTTTTCCCTTTTTAAGTTTCAAGCTGCACTACTATAATGAGGTGGTGTGGAATGAATATCTGTTGGGGAGAAAAGGAGACTTGAAGGGTTCACCAAGTTGAACAAGCAGTTTGTAACTGAAGATTACCATAATGATTCATCAATATGTGTAAATCACATTATTCAGGGAACTTGAATTTTGGTATCTTTTATTTTTGTGAATCTGAACATAAACCTTCTTTTTTCACACAGAATTTTATATGTGTGTTGTTTGTTGAGATACAGTGTGGAACTCCTGTACTCATGTGCTTATCCATTTTGCTTTCCCGCTAGCTGATATGCTAGAAAGAGAAAGAACGTTCCTGCAGCAGCCTGAAATGAGGAGGATTTTAGTTCCAGAACCACCTAATAATCATGTTCATTGTCTTTACCATGTGGAATTACTATAATAGAATAAATTTACTTTGTACTGAGGTGAAACTGTATATGCACTGTTTCTGATCAGCAATAAAATAACAACCGAACTTGAAATCCCTTAACCCCTTGAAGTTAATTTACTTATCTACTTATAACCTACTTATAATTTAATTTCAAGTTTGTTAATTGACACTGCACTTTTACTTTCCTTGTTTTTAAGTTGTTTAAAGAAGCCTACTCAACTTTGTAAAGAATAGCAGTTTTAAGAGACTGCCTAGTGAAGGGCAGAAGATAGTCCCCTGGGTTGTCAGGGTCCTAGGACACTGTTACTTGATTGGAAATTAGGAAACTGCACATGTCTTCGTGAAAAATCTTACTAGGTTTCCTTGCTAAGAGATTTCTTTTAGAAGAGAGACTGTACAATACCATGATACTCGAATGCAGCTGAATGGGTGAATCAACCCATTCTCTTCAGTGAATTCAATGCAGGACTTCAATGCAGGAATTCAAGCAACTGCAGGACTGTGAAAACAGAAAATGACAATTACACATGAGCATTTAGATTAAGTATGTTCTGGGAATTTGTATAGAAAAATACTTCTTTCATTTTTGTTACTTCAGAGCAGCTTAAAACCAGATTTCAGATGGAATAGAGATAGTCTGGCATAAAACATTAGTTTATCCCTTTCATCTTGCCTGCAGTGCATGTGAAGGGTTTGAGCCTTTTATCCCTTCCTGGCTCAAGGAAGAGAACTTCACTATACCTGTTTTGTTCAATGTCCTTTGCTAGAACATGTATTTGGAACAAATTCCACTAATCACTCAAATCTCATTTCTGTGCCATTTGTGTTTCACATCATGCAAGTCTTTGGTTTCAACAGTGACTCCACAAACCATGTGCTCCTCCAGGAGGCCTGCCTTTACATTTATGATACCAAAATCTAATTTGTTTTGTTTTACTTACATATTTAACAATTATTTTGTTTATCAACTCTTCTGTTTAGTAGAGGCTCAAACAAGTTGCAGACTATCCCCCAGAAGTTCCTAATTGAACTGAAGAGAGGTCAGTGGCTTTGCAGACCAGCTCTACAATGACAATTGTTATATAAAGACTGGTACAGAGAAAAACACTGACGCAGTTGTAGTAGAAGCAGCTAACAGGTTCACCAGAGCAGTCTGAACCCTGGAAAAGACCAGGTAAACATAGGAAAAGTGGGGGAAAGAATGAAGCTGGTGGCTATATCAAAAGGGGTCTTAGCTCCTTCAGGCAAGTACAGTACCAAAGACTGGATTCAGCAAACATAACTGATGGATAATTGTTCTGTGCAGCGGGTACTGTGTTTATTTATGTCCATTTTATAATATCAAGTACATTTTGAGTGCAAGAAACAATATGAATTATTACTACATATTTATTTCTGGGACCAGTGGGGGTAATAATCTTTTAGAAACTTGCAGTGCTGGAGAGAGCATGTAACTTTTCTAGACAAATCTCATGATTCTTGTGGTTTAACCTATCAAATTAATTAAAACATTGCAAATGTTTCTCCTCAAGTGGTCTCTAATTTGCACATGTATGGAATCCTAGAAGTCAGAAATAGAACAGGCACATTATTCAGTTCCATTATCTGTATATACCATATTTTCTTTAGAAAGAAATTATCATATTTAAACTCAAATATGCTCATTTGCAAGGGCAAATGTAAAAAATAGTTGAGATACATATCTATTTGCATAGAAGACCATATATATTCAACCGTGAGAAAATTTAAGAGTTTAAACTGAGGAAGACTGAAAACTTTGTTTTACATCTGGGGTAGGCAGCTTGTAAACCACTGTGAAAACTCTCAGCATGAAGTAGATCTTAATACAATATTAAAATAACTTTGTCTTGTCATTTTCATACATATTTTTCCAGTCAGACCTATGCAGAGATGTTTCAAATTGCTAACTTAGTTGGAGCTACGACAGCCTGTACACGACAGAAAATCTCCATTTTCCACCACAGTTTTGAACGTATTTAGGGGCTTTGAGAGACCAAGGGAACTTTTAGACATTTACTGCAACTGAGTTTACAAGTTCTTCTACTGGAAGATAAAGCATGAGTTGGTTTTATTTCATTAATAAAAGCCAAAAACATGGCAGTGTGAAACTCAAAGTCCATTAAACTTTAAGAGCAAATAAACCTTATTTACTAGGTAATTTGGTGTGTGTAAGAGTGGGGAGATTCAGACATGATATCTCAGGTTTTTTCCAGGCTTTGTTACCTTTTCCATAAAGCAACATGCATGTGTGATGCTGCAAATAACTAGTTAGGCAACAATCTCATCCTCAATTTTCCTTTTTAGAGAGTTTGGGATGGAAACTAGAGGGCTGCATGTATTGATGCTTTCAGAAAAGCACCCTTTCTCTTACTACCAAGTTGACTAAAGATGAGCTTTTGCTGTTCCTCTTATTGTTACCGTGAACCTTCAGTGGTGCTCATGTCTTGACTGATACCCCATGAGTTTTTCTAGCCTCATTTCAGCTCCCATGAGTGCATGTCAGAGGGCACTCTTTTTTCGCTTCTTTATGATTTCTGCCTCAAGAAACCTCAATTACCATTGCCTTGCACATGTGGCTCCACCATTTTTAAAGACTGAATAAATGAGAAAAATTTTCAGCGGGGGTGAACAGCTTCACTCTTAACATGCTGTTTTTAAATGGAAAGAACCCTAAAAACTGTTGAAATAGTTGCATATTTTTAATTTGCAGCATCACTCAGAATTACAAAAATTTGTGTTCCAGCCTGTAAACACACATCCCACCCCGACCAATATTGTTACCTTGCACCCAAAAACTCAGTGAAAAATAAGGATCCCCCTGACATTAGTGAGGCACCACAAAGCTGACCAGAGCCTACCAAAGTACACATAAGCTGGTTACTTTTCAAAAACAAAACTACTATTAGAAAATAAATGAGATTGTTTTTTAAAATGCTCCATATGAGCTAGCATGGAGTCTGTAAAGATCTCTGTGCCTTGCAGAGCCCTCTCAGGCATTTACTCCAGCAGCTCCCTTCAGCAAGGGACAAAACTGGCTGTGGTTCAGCTCTGACTCTGCTCCCTGCTCTTGTTTCAGCCTCTCTCCTGTGTGTTTCACTGCTCTACCTCCTCACCAGGAAGCCTGTCCTCTCTCACACTCTGAGCCACACTTGAGATAGGGGTAATCATTGCTGTAAGGGTGAACTTGACCCTGTGTGCAGTGGTCAGGACAAAGTCACGGTCAGCAGTGGCCTCAACTGTCCACCTGCAGGCTTTTAGCCCAAAGCATTGTGAGGAAGCAGTGTGGATTTCCCTTTTCTGCCCCTGCCCTGTCACGCTGTGCTCGCACTGATTGCGGCTCACCCCGGTCACGGTGATTTCCATGACCCACAGAGGAGGAGATTGCAGTTCAGCTATTCAGATGCTGCTGGTGTTAATGAGAAGACAATGTGGGTAATCAAACTAAAACACAATGCAAATGCGTTGGTCCAGGTTATAACATCAATATTTGTTCTCCCTGCTAATACAAGCCTCTTCCTTCCAATGTTCCCTTCCTTCAAATGAAACAGCTTGTTCTATCTGAAATGAAGTGTTTTGCATATTTCAGAGGGACAAAAGAAAGCATTTGTAAGGAACAGCCACTATTTTTTAAAATTCCATGTAAGTACTTAGGAAAATTAAACAATTGTTTTAAAAGCATGAGGACAAAAGTTCTAACCTTTTTGATTTTTTGTTTGTTTTTCCCCAAAACAATGTGGCAAATTCAATACACATTCACCCTTCTCTACAGCCCAGAAATGAACTGTAGTGTTGTCTTTACAAGACATTGTTGCCATATTTTTGCAATCAAAATTTGTCTTTTATGTCAATCCTGTTGCTGATGTTTTCTGCATAATAAATCTTATCTGTTGTCCTGTAACCCAGTTTAAATTCTAATATGTGCAATGTCCCCCCTACTGATGCAAATCTGGAAAAATACTTTTATATCTGTGGAGCTGCACAGGTAAGACCTTTAGTTACACAATGAACATAGACACCAGCAGCCTATTGATACTGATAATGTACAATAAACCAAATGAAATCAGCTCTTGGGAAAGATATTTTTAAAAATCTGGCTTTCTGACTCTGTCATTAATAAATTTTCATATCGTGGACAAAAGAAAAAAATGCAAAAAGGCCCATCTACTGTTTCTCCTTCTAAGTTTTCTTTATTCGTGATTCTTCAGTCTTGGCCTAGAATAATACCTATCATACTCATTTTTAGATGATCAATTAAAGTAGTCAGAAATAATCTGAAATAAAATTTCGAACCTGTTAAAATGCAAATTCATAAAATCACTTCCATTGCTAATAATGGTCAAACTTGAGGCTTGCCAAGAAACACTACAATACAGAGCTGTATAGTGACTTGAATGTGGGCAAGAAATCTCAGCTCTAAAGCCACATTTCCTCCCTGGTGCAAGTGTAGCAAAGAGGCTGTGACTTCCCTTTCCAGAATGGGAAGGTCAGGTGAGAGAAAATTTCCAGTCTTTCTTCTCTTTGTTAGTAACCAAACAAGTTGATCACTATTTCCTATTCTAGTACCATGAGGCAGAAGGATTCTTTTGTGGGTGAATGAGCCCAATCCTCTTCATTTGTAGGGTTCATCAGATTTGGGGTTTGTGCTTTCTGAACAGGACCATGTACTAATCAGTAGCAGGCCTTAAGTCATAACTGCTTTCTCTGTGTCCATGCTATGTCTGATCTTGCATGATGTCCCACAGGCTTGATTTCTTCCCAGTGTGTTTCTTGACCTGCTTGAAAACATATGCAAATATTTGTGTGAGGCTGAGCTACATGGGCAGAAAAGTAAAGTGCCGCTCACATGCCCTGAGATCTGGCAGTATGGCACTGCACCAGAAGGACATCATTGTCCTCTGGAGCAGCTGGAGGTCGAGACATGATGAGACATCTCAGATTACACTGCGTGTCTATCTTTAGGCAAATGGAGCTCATCCATTTCAGTGGGTTCTTACCTTGAGATTAAGTTCAAGACTAAAATACCCAAATGTAATATCTGCATATCAATATCTCCCATTATCATCTATGGATGCTCAGGAATTGGTCTGGGTTCATACAAACTGATATCTCAGATTTCATCCAAGGTGTGCTGGAGTATCCTGCCCATCCTCTATATGCTACTCCAGAAGAAAACAGGTCACCAAAAAGGCTCTGAAATCCCTAACCTCATAGATACTCTCATCTGGACCAGATCTTCCCTAAGTTGCTTTTATTATCCTGCTTTCTGATTCTGAAATGTAACTGGGAACTCTTTATCTTATGTATCAATTATTTATTTAACATCTGTATCAATATTATTTTTTAGAATATGTTTTTGGATCTATAGTTTCTTATTTATTGCATATTCTTACTGGAAAAGGCACTTATATCTTCATACCTTATTCTTTATTTGCCTCTAAAATATTAGACAATATATTATGATGAAATATTAAATGCTGTTAATGCTGTTAATGCCATAGTGGAGAGGAAATGAATTAGATTGGGACCTTGAAGGTTTATTAGTTCTGAGGTCTGTATTTTTTTAACACTATGCAAATGCTAAGTGTAATTGCTTTTTACCATTGATTTGCTTGATTTATAGAGTTTAGGGCCTAAAGTTCGACACTGATTATCAAGAATGACCTTTTTCATTATACAGGCTACTAAATATAATCCAGAAATTCTTTATGCAGCCCAATATGTTCTTAGTGAGATAATTATTATTGAAAAAATCAGATGCAATTTGATGACCATATCTAATTTCTCAAAGCCATAAAAACCCTTATAAGTCTTTGTTTTCCTGAGGATACCCTTCAGCAAGAACTTACTTTTGTGCTTTAGCATTTTAATATCTAATTATAATTTTAATTAAACAATGAAGATACTACAATAATAGTTTCCTCATTAGAATATGAATCAACAGGAAAAGTAAGGTATTACAGCAACCTACAGTGAACTGTGTTGAAGCTGGGTTGTATTTTATTTAAGAGTTAAGTCTTAATTATTGTCTCTTGTCTAAAATGTATATTATAAAAATGCCCGAGGTAGACAAAGGATCATTGCATATAACCATTTACATGGTGAGAAAACACCAGGCAAAATTATGCTGTCAGCTCCCACTGGGTCTTTTAGTTGTGTCCAAACTTGCCCAAATATCAGTCAAATGTGATCTCTTAATTTCTGGTCTGGGGTTGTTTGTTTGTTTGTTTGTTTTTTCTTGCACTTTTGGGGCTGTTTGAAAAGTTTGCCTTGCTGAGGCTTTGAATTAGTGGCAGCTCCCCCTGAAATGGCAGGGTACCTGAAGTGGCTCCATTCCTACAAAGAAAGCTTCCACAGTCACAGAGATACCCTCAGAGGGAGAAGAGAAGTTAAGGAGTGAAGATCTGTGCGGGAAATACACACCCACTGTCCTGGAAATATTGGTGACATTTGATGTGAATTAACTTTTCTAAGGGAACTCAAAGCATTGATGTAGAACCCAAGGAGTCTAGGGAAAACTGTGTCAAGTAACTTCAGAAATTGTATATTTGCCATAATCTGGGAAGAAAATTATACAGGAGCTGGGGCTGATATAAAAGCATGAGACATTCTGAATGAATACAGGTCTGAGGGCTGAGACAGTCATCTCCTGAGAGTAAGTCCTTCTCAGGGGGCTCCCAGAAGCATCACAGCCACATCCTGCCTGCACCACCATTCGCTTATGGCCCCACACTGGCAAGCAAGTGTGGAGCACAGCACCAGTTCTGTGACCACCTTGGATCACCTGGATTGCTGCTGACAGCTCTGGGACTGGCTGCTGCCACTCAGAGAGGGGCACAGCAGCTACAGCAAGTTAATCTGCAGGAGCAGTTCTTGAATTTGGGATAATTTGCTCCATACTATAACACTGACAGGAGGTTTTGAGATAGACAGGGTCTTAAGAAACACTTTCATTGGTTTTTTTCCTTCTAGCATGGCAAAACTTGGCTTTTGCAGCATCAGAAAGCACTGCTAATCTCAGTTATTTGCACCACGTAGCTAATGAAAAAAAAAAAAATGGGGTGTGGGGCGGGGAGGGGGGTGAAGCACCTCTAGTTTATTTGTATAGACTAGTTCTAACTTTGCTATCAAATATAGTTGTCATTGAGTGAACGTGTGCTGCCACCCATAGGCAGCCCCAAAAATGTCTCCCTGCCCTTGTAGTTTGTAACAGCACGGCTTGAGTCACAGAAGCATGGTCCCCTGTCCCCTCCCATCTATCCTCAGAGCTACCGACAGAATGTGTCATTAAATTAAGTATAAACAAGGTGAGAACGAGTTAATTTCAGCAGCTTAGTTAAAGGTAGCTTGCAGAAAACGTCTCACTGCTTGTGAATATGGTATTATAATTACTATTGCTTTTCCTTTTTCTGGCTATAAAAGGAAGTGAGCAAAGGGTGATTCTCCCCCCCCCCCCCCCCCCCATTTTATCTGGTGTGTTGCTAGCAATATTTTCCAGTTAAATATAATATTAATAATTTTTAATATTTAAACTCAAGAATGCTTGCTTAGCAAGAGGAAGTGAAGGCCCTGGGGAAACTACAGGCTTTCAACACTTAAAGGGGGCTTGTTAGATCTGTAGCAACAGGATAAGGGGCAAGAGTTTTGAAATAAAAGAAGGTAAATTAGAATGGATATAAAGAAGAACTTTTTAAATCTGAGGGTGTTGAGGGGCTTGAACATATTGCCCAGAGAAGTTGTGACTGCTCCATCTCTGGAAGTGCTCCAGGCCAGGTTGGGTGAGGCTTTGAGAGATCTGGTCTAATGGAAAATGTCCCTGCCATGGTAGGGAGGTTGGAGCAAGATGATCTTTAAAGATTCCTTCCAACCCAAACCACTCTATGCTTCTGTTATTTATATGTGAAATAAAGATTAATTAGTGAATTTTGGTAACTTAAAATTTCTGCTCTCCACGCTTCTAAATAATATGACTAATAATACTTTGACATTAATCAAGTCAGTTATAGCAGAGCACCAGCTGATGAGTTGGTCTAAAACAGGGAGAAAAATTTCATGGTACTGAGCATTCTGACTTGCTGATTTACTGTAGCCTTATTGGCTGCACACTGGAAGCAGTAAAAAGTAACAGGTTTTGTTTTTTGGGGGAAAAAATCAAATTAAGATCAGCAAAATCATTTCCAAGCAAGACGTGAATTCAATAGCATAAATACTGAAAACTTTGCATGATCATCCAGGAAAAGAGACAGCTTTGTTAATATCATTGCTAGTAGCACTAGTACATTGCTACATTTCAACATATGGCTTCAGTAAAACAGAAAAAACTATTGATAACTTGACAAAAGTGTTGTGTCTCGGCCTCTTCACAGCAGGGGGAATGAAAAAAGCAAGACTGTTATAATCAGTATCAAGTGTTCCTACTGTAGTTTTCCTTTTGCCTGATTTTTTTAAAAAGGTGAAGAGGGAAAACACATTTAATATTTCTCTTAATTCATACACTCAAATGGTGGCCAGTTTTCAGTTTTTAATCTTCACTTTAACAAAGAGCAGTTGGGCAGCTATTGACAGTGAAACGCAGCAGTCGACTACCTTGTAAATTAGAAGCTGCGGTAGTAAAAATGGATTTGTATATCACCGGGAGTAGAGAGAGTGTCTGCCTTGTAAATTTAATTAAACAGCAGGTGCAAAATCAGGTCATATGGCTTTGATGTGCCCCATGTGAGGATGACAACTAGACAATGATTCTAATATGAAGAAATTTGCATACATTTGCATTGGATTGCATAGAACATTGTAGCTCACACCTACTTTCTGTGTTTCATTTTGGGGAAGTTGGAGATTTGAATGAACAGTTCCTATTTAGTTCCTACAACTTAACACAAGAAATGCTTTTGTTCTGTCATGGTAGGGAACATATGGGTTATGATGCTATTATGTACCGTTTTATAGAGTATGCTTACATGATAATCAAACATTTGAAAATGCAGCTGAGATACTTGTAATGACAGGAGAAGCAAAGCTGGAAGTAGGGGGGAACACAGAGGAAGAATGGAAACCACCTCTGTGTTTTAATCTTTCCTTGATGATCATTTGTTTACTGGAGCATTAATGCAAATCTACATTCTGGTCTTTGTCCAAGGGGTGTCGCAAACAATTCTCTTTGCTTTTGTAGCTAATATTGTAAACAATGAAATTATGTAGGCTGGAAGTGTTTTCAAATCTGGCAATTAGCACCTCATAATGATTATTAGTTGCATTAAAAAAAATGCATTTTCTCACATTACTGGGCTAAGTTAAAGGTAGAAATGCATAGATGATAGCTATGCTTCTTATGTTATCGGTTTAACGAGAAAACTAACTGTATAGATCCCCAGACCTTTCCTTGCCATTAAAAATGTTAATGAACAGTTGGTTTCATTTTTGACAGTTTGTCTGTGAGATTCTGAATCCCAGTGCTGTTTTTGCTGACTAAAGTAGAAGTGTAAGTTTAAGAGGCTATTAAAACACAACTGGGAGGGCAAAACGAATCACTCTGAGAGCCGAGGATGCTGTACTTTGCTCATTAGGTAGCACCTAAACTTGGATCAGTGAAGACTCAAACTTGCCAAGAAATGGCTGTTCATCAGGGAAACTATAGGCATGAGCCTGCCTCCACTTTTGTAGTCTGATTTGCAAAGCAACAAATCCCCCCAAATTTAGAAGTTTGCAGTGGCTGAGTCCTGGGTGTGGTTGTCCCTGTAAACTGCCAGACATAGCAGCTATTATGCTACGGTTGCTGTGTCCCAACTATTGCCACTGATCTAAGCGCAGCAATCATCCCAGCTAGTTCAGTTCACTTAAACTAGTCATGGAGGCCAGATCTAAAGAGACAGCAGAGAGTCCCTGTGGCAAAGGTCTAAATACCACATCTGCAGGAAAGCTCCCCTGAAAGGCAGTGCCTGGTGACAGCAGTCTGGTGTATGTGGCTACTCAGGTGACCTCAATTCAGGATCTCCATGTTGCCCTCTAATTTCTGAGAAAGCCTGAAAAGAAGCACCACGATGCATCAGGAGGCACCACTTTTAAGTGCTCATGATGTTGATTTTCACATACATTTCCCAGAACAGACTTAAGTTCCCAGGGATGAAAATGCACTTTGCACTAGGGTTACACAGTGGCTGGACAAAAGCCAAAACTAACATGACAAAACTTCTGGTAAAAACAGCTACAAAGGCATTGGCCCTGTAAGGAACCTCACACTGCAGAACTGCTCCAACGGGACATTTGAGGGTCTTTCTCACTTTGAGTGTTTCACTTTGTCTCTGCTGGAGCTCTTTACTGATTCTGTGAGAACACCAACCTCCACATGATTCAGCACAGCTGGGGGTTGGTGGGGAACAGCTGGAAAAGGAGAAAGGAAGATAAGGAAGTGGGATGAGAATTCAGGGAAAGGATGGGAGAAATCTGAACAGGAGCCTCCTAGACAGACCTTCTGCTAACATAAAGTACTTCCATTATATCAACAGCTGAGCTGCTTCAGGAGTTTTCTTTCTTTACTGCCTAGAGCCTCCTCACTGAGGTTTTCTGTCTTCGGTTGTGGTGATTGCTAAATCAACGATTTCTGGTTACCCTCTTTAGTGATAGAGACTCTCCAAGTGACTGGCAGAAATACTATAAGTTTTGTAACCATTCTCCCCAAATCTGTCATCACTGATGCTTGCTCTGTTTGTAAAACATTCTGTGTACTTTCTCAGAGAAGTGCCCTGAGTTCCCCCAGTGTGTGCACTGAAGCTTAGAGTGCCCTCAGCATGCATGATATGTAAATAAAGCAGGTTTACTGAATTTGGTCCTAAGCATTTTGTTTTAAAATCTTTTGTTAAAAATTCTTCGTCCTGGGCTCCCAGATGAAGTTTAATGAAACTGTCAATATACCAGTTGCAAACATGTAATGCCCAGCTCTAGATAAACACCAAACAATAATCTAAAACTTCCATTTCAGAGAAAAATACATTAGTTACTTCCTTTATACAATTTCCTTCCTTGTTTTTTAAAGAAATGCTAAAAAAAAAAAAAAAAGCTAAGAAAAAAACCAGACATGAAACAAATCAAGTCATTTATTTTATTATATTTTAATTTTGAGGGGTTTTGTTTGGCTTTGCTTTCTTTGTGGTTGTTCGGGGTTTTTTTAATAACATGAAATGATGCCCAGGAAAACAAATATCAGAAGTAACACAGTTAATTATGACATCAATAAATAATTCAGAGGTTCTGAGAAAATATTCAAATGACCTTCCCAAATAAAATGCCAACAATGTATATTAAACACCTGTAAGAATCTTTTTAAAATAGTTAGCATGCCAAATGCATTCAAATAGGTTGATCACTCTTGTTAATTGCACAGTAAGGTTATTCCCATGGATCACAGGGCAAAAGAAAAATATTAAGTGAACAAAACCAAAACCACCTAGCAAAAGCAACCAAGCACAGTAAGGAAGACACCTACACAAAATAAAGAAGACTGAGTGGAGTCAAGATGTTTCATTTTACCAGCCCTTCCTCAGCATGAAACCAAGGAGTCAGTGCACAGGAAGGGCAGGAGACAAGGAGCTCTGGTCAAGTCCTGCAGGAGGTGGACCCAAGTGCCCTGAGATGGTGAGGAGAGAGGAGAGGTGGAGCTGTCACGGTGCTGTCCTGTAGAACAGGGGCATTTCCCCCACCAGTGGGTGCAGCCTACATGGTCACTCCCTCCTGGTGGCTCCAGAGCACAATTCCCGGCAGTTTCATCAAGACAGTATGACTTCAGACCATTCCTGCACAGGCTGGCTGCTGCCAAACAGGGCTTGAATTTCAGGAGAGGATCTTTGTTTCTTCCACAAGCCCTTTTTCTCCAAAGGATTGCAAGTGGTTTCAAGGACTGGGCTAGAGCCGATCTGCATCAAACAGTTCTGCTGCTGGGCAGCAGAAATGCACCACCTTCTTGCAGTGTCAGCTTTCTCACCTTCTGAGCAAAAGCAGCCAAAAACACCCAGCAGAAGAAGTAACACTCTAATTTATTTCACATGTGTGTAAAAATCTCTACAAGGTATGAAAGGGATATAACTTTCCAAGTGAATTCTCCTAACACGATATCAAAACTAGCATGTATAAGATAAAGATGGAATAACATTCAAAACATAAGATGAAATATTAGACCTGCCCTTTGCTGAGCTTCAAAATGTAAAATTAGGTATTCTATATGCAAATTTACTCAATTTATAAACCAGGTGAATGGCATTTTCAAGGAATATATATATGGGTATTAAAACTATAACTTGGTAGTTGTTTTAGAGAACTAAGAACCTGGTTCCCAATACCTTCAACTTCACAAAATTTTTCCTTATTGGATTCACTATCTGAGCAATAACTGATACTAAGAGTTTTTCTGGCCATTGAGATAATTACTTCAAGTGAATATAATTAACTTTGCTAAAACTGGTAAACTTTTAAAAGTCACCACTCCAGAGCTTTGCTTCAGTTTTTCACAGTTTGCTCTGGTTCTTCATAATTGATATGCCTTTCTTCCAAGGTTATTCAGACAGAAATATGTCCCTCTTCACTCCCACATCAACCAGAGGAAACACCAGATGGGCGCAACTTACTGTTATTAATTTGTACTGCATTGTAAAAAAATAAGCAAACAAGCCTAAACTATTTCCAGCTCACTTACAGAAAATACAAAAGTTTAGAATGAGAGGAATTATCTCTGTTTTACAGAATAACACACTGAAATCAACTTGGTTCAGGAATTATCAAGCTAGAAGTTACAACTAAGTCTCGATTCCAAGTATGGCTGGGGATAAAAAGTATTTTCCCTTATCAAAAAACATTCAAAATCTAGACAATTGTATAATCTGATGAAACTGAGCCCTTTCAAAGTTAAAAAATCTCCATTTAACCTGGGAGTATTTCATTATTTTAGGTGCAAGTAAGAAATGGGTTCTGGTCCTTGGGTTAAATAAAAGAGAATTTTGGTTGTTTTGGTTTTTTTATAATTTGAGGTGAATATCCTAATCTTTGGGTTAATCTGAGATAGAATTATTTCTAATTTTAAGTAACAATTTTTTACTCATCAAAACTACCTATCAAATTATTTGAAGTTTGAAATTAATGAATTAGCAACTTTCAAACGAAAAGTAATGAAGTCTCAATATTCTCTAATATAAATCTTTTAGATTCTTTCAAAACTCTTTCTTTCTTTCTTTCTTTCTTTCTTTCTTTCTTTCTTTTTTTCTTTCTTTCTTTCTTTCTTTCTCTCTTTCTCTCTTTCTCTCTTTCTCTCTTTCTTTATTTCTTTCATCATTTCCTAACAAACACAACACAGCAGCAGAAAGCAATGTGAAATAGTGGAGCCTTGCTATAATCTAGAAATTTCATTATGGTCTCTTACTCCTGAGTTGCCATAATACCTCTGGTTTAGCTCCTCATAGCAAGGCCACAAATTATCAATACTTTATCATTTTAATGCTGTCATCATATCTCCTTCTTAGATAAAAAGCCTGCATATGTGAGGTGAGCTTCACTGTAGTGTTCAGATATGACAACTGAGAGTAGTGCTTTTCCTATTTCGTATGGAGCAAACGTGTAAACACTTTATTAAAATTTAAAAAAAAAGAAAAAGAAAAAGTGAAAGCTGTTCCCTGCTGATTGATTTTTCAAAAGCTCCCTAGACTGATTCGGCTACAGATGTTTGCAAAATGATTGGATGTAAAGTGGGCTTAATTCATAAAAGCAATAAAATGTTGCTTATTGACTGAACAGATGAACTAGCTGAGGGGACATAATTTGGAGTGTTCTTATTGGAAATGCTTTGAAGAAATGTAATGATAGTGCAGAAAAAAGCCTTATTAGATGTGGTAGAATAAATTTACTGCAAAACATTTTACAAGATTTGAGACACTGAGAAAATTAATTCCTGAAATTTGGATTGTACAGTTATGCATCCATATAAACTTGTGGTTTTTCAGACTAGCAGTGTTATTCACAGTTAGCAAAGAAATGATTTAAGCCTACATTTAAGACAATGTTAAGATGAACAAAAAGAAAGAAGCACTGGTAACTAAATTCTCTCCTGTCTACTGGTGTCTACTCTGCATTTTTAAGGCTGTAAAACCTCAGGAATGTTAAAATATAGCTCCTGATAACTCAGATCATCACTCCCAAAAGAGAGCGTGAAGAAATCATTGCAAGATTTCTGATTTTTCCTTCCTTGAGAATCCATACGTTTAACTCCATGCCTAGTAAGGATGCGCAAAGAGCGGATTAATATAAAGCTGCTCCAGGACATTGATGTGTTCTGCTCTCATGGTTCTGATCAGCTGGGCAGGATGTCTGAGGCCACACTTCTCTACCACTTATGGTCCATTTCTAATATCAGTTTAGGTAGTGCTAGTAGTTTCCTGGAAATTTTGATGTTCTTAGGGTCTCTACCCTACTAACACTCCCTTTTTGACTCCTTAAACCTTTGTCATGGGAATTAGTCTTTATCTGAGGTTTGAAGGAGCACTTAGAGCAAGATGCCAGCTGAAAATTATTCTGGTAAGCCTTCTTTTTGAAACCTTGAGAAACCCTTATGCCTCTGCATAGGGAATTGAAACTTTTACTTTAGAGCTGTTTCAGACAGTCCCTGAAATTTAAGCTTAAAATTTAGGTACCTAAAATGAGCAGATTGCATTCATATTCTCCAGGCCTTTCTCCAAATATGTTTGCAGATGTGTTAACTGCAATGGATATGAGTTTCTTCTGTTTGGCTAAAGTTCTCCCTTGGGTTGGCTCATGAACATTATTCCTGATGACAGCAGGGTGCTGTGAAGAGCACTGCTGGGCAGGATGGAAATGAAATGATCATCAGTGGGAGCATCTACTTTTCTCCTGGCATGACTTATGGCACAAAGTATGGGGCTATGAAAAGAACTTCCAGTCATGCTTTCAGCAGTTGCAAAGTGGTGGAGTGGCCAAATCACACAACTCTGAGCATCATTTTGATGCCAGTGCTTCAAATGTCACATATATTACTGTGATCTGCAATTCCCTGCATCATATACTCAGTCAGGGGCAGAAGCTTTTACCCAGGTTGGATTCTGGAAGCTGATGCAGTCAGTAGACAGTTCACACAGCCCACACTGGAGCAGCTGATGAACTGCAGCCTTTGTGAAGGACTGATGTTGGAGAAGTTCGTGGAGAACTGTTTTCCATGGGAGGGACCCCACAATGGGGCAGTGGAAGACTGTGAGGAGTCCTGCCCCTGAGGAGGAAGCAGTGACAGACACATTGTGTGATGAACTGACCAGAGGCTCCATTTCCCAAATCCCTGCACTGCTGGCAGGGAGGAAGTACAGAAAATTAGGAGGGAAGTTGAGCTCAAGAAGAAGGGAGGAGTGGGAAGGAAGGTGTTTTTAAGATTTTGCTTTTATCGTTATCGTATTCTGGTTTTATTGGTAATAGATTAAATTAATTTCTCCAGTGGAATCTCTTTTGCCCATGACAGTCACTGGTGAGTGATCTCTCCCTGCCCTTATCTTGACCCACTTTATACTTTCCCCTGCTCAGCTGAGTGGGACAATGACAGAGTGGCTTTAGAGGACACCTGGCATCCAGTCAGGGTCAACCCACCTCAGCCACAGACCTTGCTATCACTTTCTACATGATTTGGGATAGCTTCTGCATTGAGAAGGATAATAATCTTAATGGAGCATGACATTCCTGTTGAATTTTACTGTTTGAATCAGTAAAGGTTTGATATTTTTGTTTCATTTTTTGTATTTTAATATATGTGTGAGAAAATTAGAGTCATGGACTGCCATTTTAGTTTCTGACATACACCACTTATCTGAGAGCGATCTGGCTTTAAAAAGGGAAGCAAAGTTATATATTTCACTCCTGTACAAAAGATTTTGTTTCGAAATGTACCTATGCAGTCCCATTTGATATGCCTGGGGTGCCTGAGACATCCATGTGGGACTAGCAGATCCCACTGAAGATGTATAGAAGACTTCTGGTCAGGCAGCTGAAGTCTGGGCAGGATTGTGTGAGGTACTAAAGGAAACAGAATCACACTGATCATTTTGGTTTGTTGAAAGAAAGGACTGAGACAAGCACAAAAACTGCACCGCAGAAAAACATGAAAAATAGTAACAGAAAGTTGTATTTTCTCCCTTTAGGTTATGGAAAGGAAAAATTCAGCCAGAATCTTTTTAAAATCCTGCAATGCAAATGATCAAAGCACTAGGTTTTATTCATCTAGACACTCTCATGCTTAAATTTTAAGCCCATTTGGAGTCATCTTCTCATTAAGTTAAGCCCATGTACAGGGATTGCCAAGATCACTGTCTTTTCCTGCTGTAACTGATGACAGCAGGGTTCCATTTGCGTGTACTAGCCCGCTGTTGCCTGTCTAAATGGATGTGACTGTCAAATCTCTGCTCATAGTGCTTTTAAAGCAGCAGTGAACATTTAGGCAGGCACATGCACGATTGTGTGCTTACTGGTGAGGTCAAACTCTTTCTAATGTGTTCCTAGAGCTGAGAAGAGAGGGAAGGGAAAAAGAAGAGGTATAGACAGGGAAAACTGGGGCTAGTAACTTAATAATTGGATAACCAAGTCTTGATTTCTACAGCCTTCTATTCACCACCTGTATATGTCTTTTTCCAATCGGAAAAAAGTCTTTACCTGGTTTCAGAATTCATCACAGCCTGTGAGACAACAATCAGTGATAACTTTTTGAAAGTAAAACCAGCTCAAATGATGGTTCCTCAAATTTTTGGACCTTTGTGCTGAATTGTATTTTGCCTCACCTACACAAGGCAGTGCTGAAGAGGTTAAACAAAAGTTGCCCCCTTTTCAAAATTGTGTTAATTAAAAATGCAAAACCCAAAGAAATCACAGCTGGATAAATAAAAACAGCCCAGATGGTATAGCAACAAACTTCTGGCAGGTCTTGAAGCAGACAGTATTCCTGCATATTTTATTTCCTAGCACTGACTATCACCAGACCACACCAGTGATGTCTTGGGCAGTGCATCAGAATGGGGGGCACTCAGGCTATCCTGGTGCTAAAGGCAGCACAGTTTCAGAAACACCTGACTGCATACTTGGTGTTTGTTCATTGCACAAAGCAAGTCCCCAGATTCCTACTGTAAGTCAACTGTATGTCTTGTCACTGGCAGCAAATTCCTTTTGGTGATGCTCTTTCAAGCATGCACATTGGCAAAGTTCTACCTTTCAATATGTCCATGCGCAATCAATCCTACTGTGTGTTTGTCAGCTTGATCTGAAATGGACTCTGTCATGGAATGCAGACCTAGTCTGCTGAGCTTTAGATCATGTTCAGCAAATTCCAAATCAGGTTGCATTAACTTTTGAAAATAAGTTGGGTAGCACCAATTCTTCACAGATATGTCTGGGCAGCTCCTCATATCCTATAGAGTGGGTCTGCCTAGGTACAGGAGGGAAGAAATGGAGATGTGTTGTTATAGGTGTTGCTTCCTTGGGCTGCTAGCTTCATGAAATTCTAGACATTCAATATCTAAGAATGTTTGGACAGAGTTTTTAGGAGAAAAAGGAGTCATGTCTTAATAACATGGACACATGGTGACCAAGACTGGGCTCAGGGCAGTAGGAATAACGTTCATATTTGCTTTATACACAATGTCTTGTTAAGAGTCTTTTTCCTTAATGTGTTAGTCCTAAGAAATTATTCAACTTATCTCAACTGGTTTTCCAGCTCCCTGATAAGAAAACAGGTTCCAGAGGAAGTGGAGTAGATGCTACATGGATTAACATCTGAGAATTAAATGTTTGGAACAGAAAAAAGTATGTTAGAGGTACAATAGAGAGAAAGAGAGAGTAATTGAGTAAGGTTAAAATATCAGAAAGTGTACAGGGATTTCAATTAAAAATTAGCATGTCTTGAATGATCATTATTAATTTTCTGAGAGGTCTACAGCTAGCATTTGTCTTTTCGAATGCAGTCTGCTCTTGGTACATGTGGTGAACCCAGTGCTAGCACTACACCGAGTCATTGTGCTCGTTACACGCCACACAAGCTATGCAAAAGCAGTGTGGGAAATGTACAGTTTCTTGTTCTTTTGTTGGAGCTGTGGGTTGGGTTGTACTCTCAGACCAACCCTACTTCAGTGCATGGTTCTGGCTTGGAGCCCCTTGCAAGGGCTCCCTACAGCTGGCAGGGGTTTCTCAGCAGGCTGAAAGGTTTATCCTCCTGTAATGGGGAACAGAGTGACCTGGACTTGAGGCTATTTCTCTAGCCTTTGTGCAGTCCTTCACAGCCTTCATTTACATTTGGTATTATGATGAAAATCAGACGCTTTTATTGCCATATAAACTTTAAACATATGGCTATATCCACCACAGAAACCCTTCTTAAGATGCATAAGAGGCAGGAAACAATAGATTGCTTTTGGTCATGAGGCACAATGGATATTTAGACTTTATAATTAAATAAAGCTTTTGGTGAAGGAAAAGGTCCTGAAAGGCAACATGGCTGTTGCAGTCACAAACTTTACTATTGCTATAGCAGAAATTAACGACATCCATTTTGCCTAGGAACTCTGAGATGGCCTTATTCCAAAGATGGTCTCCTGAGTGATTTGGATTAGACTTTGACTTCATGGCCAGATTTTCATGCAATGCAAGTTGTTGTTGTTTTTCTCCTTCTTTTTGTAATAATATATGTGCTGCTCTGGCAGATGTTTTATTTTCACAATTTTTTTTTTCCAAATCAACACTACTGAGTGATACTGAGATGCTTTGATGGTGTAATCCTGACTGAAAAAGCCTTCTGGCACATTGGATAAAGACTCGTGATATGCATGCTGCTGTGCTACAATAGATATACCACTGCTCAACCTCCTGTTCAGGTTGAGCCCCCACATACTTTTCTCACGTCTTCTCCCGAGCCTCCCATATGGTTTTGGGAGCTGCTGAGCTTCATGGGCTGACTCCCACCTTCTGTGGGGCAAACGCAGCAGATTGAAGATCCTACTCACACACAGACCCAGCCCCCAAGCACGAGCATGAACAGAGACAAACCTGCATTTCAACAAAAAGAAAAAGCATCTGGCAAGAACAGAATTCTTCCTTCAATAGTTTCCCTCCTGCTTTGTTTCCACCCACCCTTTTCTCTTTGGTTGCTTGTCCCTGGATCATTTCCTGCTCCAGGTGATGTTTCCTTCTCTGTGGAGAATTTGAAGACTGGAGTGCCAGCACCCTCACTCCCTCAAGTAATAGCCTACTCAATGTGCAAACATCTGTGTTGCTGCCTGTATAGTTAATAGGCTTGAGTGAAATTTCCATTCTTTGGCAGATAGGCTGAGGGGACAGAATATTCATCCTGAAAGGGAATATTTGCTCTACTTTGGTGCAGTAGGGACAGGACTCTCAGTGAGAGGCAGGTGACTTATGTGTTTTAACTAGGCATTAATTCCCATGGCAGTGATGACAATGGCTCCTCTCTGGATTGAAAAACAATAGAGACTAAACTAAGTATTGATCCTAGTCTTGGTCTGAGGTAGGGAACAATGAATTAGCACTCATTTCAGACTGAACATGGATTTCTATCAAGTAGAAGTTCATGACTGAATTTTCATTGCAGTCTGTATGTTTTAATTGCACATATACTTTATATATATGTATATAACAACATACTAGTGTGAGGTATTTCATTACTTCTCTTTTTTTTTCCTATCCTTTACTTTTTGCTTTGGTCCCCACTCTGTTTGCTGGTATTTGTGTTTGTCTCCTGGAATCACATTGACTTTGTTCTTTGAGAAATGTATAACAACATGCACTTCTGGAGGGATTTATCAATGGATATAAAAAAGGTGGAAAAGATTTTGCAGACTTTTTCAAATGTAGATAATGATCACCTGAATGACAGGGTTGAAAAACAGTCAGGGCCTTTGACAGAAGAAAGCTGGCGCTGAGCTCCTGAACCAGGAGGCAGGGATGAAGGGCTGTGGCTTTTACCTGAACAAAAAGCTGGCACTCAGTTTGCCACCACTCTCAGTTCCTTCTGTCATTGGGGAAATTTGTGTCATGGAAGTTGTAACGGTATTAGGAGTTAAAGGGGCAGTAAAGGTGACATTTGAGGAGAGATCTGAGAGGAAGTTACTTGTAGTGGTCTGAGATGACCATTTCCAGACTACAATGACAATTATTTTCCCAGACTGATACCCCTGCTGAAGAGCCAGAGCTTCATGATTACAAAGGCTGGCTGCTGGCTGGAGTGTGCTGGAGTCCTGACTGCTTGTATAATTTTTTCCTACAGATAGAATCCTTCCTGGGCACAATGATTCCTGCTTATGAAAAAATTAGAAAGGGGAAAGTCTCTTCCACAGAAGAGAGACTCTTCCAGTATAGATTCTTCTCTTATTCTTGAAAAAATATAATTGTACTCAACACTAGAATGAATTTTCACAAGCAGTACATTAATCTAATTTACTCAGGGAACCACTTTCTGTATAAGTACTTAAAATTGCTCTACAAAAAGCAGAAACAGCATGAAAAGGATGCAATAATGCATCTTCAGATTTAATGCAAAGAGTCCATTTGTAAAACTATTTCTTTAGCACACAAAATTAAATACAAAATTAATTGTTCAAGTTCAGAAGTAGCATCAACACCACAGTGACACCAATTGTATATTATATTTCACAAACATCATTCAATTTAGTATTAGACTCTCTCACACAATTCTATGTACTGTTTTCTATTGGAATTTCAATAAGTGAGCGTCTTTTATCACTTGAGAATATATATAGTTGCTACAAAATTTTCACTGCTTCTATAAATGCATGAGTGATGGTAACTGCTGCCTGTATTTGCTACCTGGCAAATCTGAGCAGAGTTCAGTTTGTAAGAAAGGGGTCAGATTGGTGCTGAATACTCATGGTTTCATTTGAAGCAAATATAGCTGAAGGAAGGAAAGGATTTTCAGGAGATTTTCGGCACCTTGTGGCATAGAACCTTTAATGAAATTACAGTGTAAAGAAGTCCAGCCAAAAAGATGGAGTAGTGCAGGTTTAGTAAAGGTAGTGCAATTAAAAGTTCAAGACAAACTAGATTTATTATATTTTTTGTATATATTCTTCACAGGTCACACAAGAACAATTTCACAGTAACTAGAAATTGGTTTGCATAGTTCAAATTATTCAAAGCCACATTTCACACATCATCATTGGTAGGAACTCAGAACAGATTGTGTTTATTCCTGTTATTTGCTTTTAGTTTGTCCAGATTTATTCTACAGGTAAATCTTACTCATTATCAAAGATTTATGAGTCACTGAAAATCACAGACTAATTCTCACCCTGATTTGCACATCATGCAGCCTCTTTCATTTATGAACACTGCAGAAGGGGAGGATATAGCTTCTGGACTGGCTCCTTTTTGTGAGCCCTCTGACATCTCAATTTCAGCCTTGCAATGAGTATCAAATATCTACTTGTCAAGGTACATATAGCCTTAAGTCATAGCAAAGTTGGCTTGTGAATGTCTCACACTGCTATTTTTTCACCAGAATTTAGCTTTTCCTCATATCAACAAAAATAAGTTTAATAAAATTTGTGTCTGACTAACCCTGAACTGAAGCAAAAGCCGATTATGGTTTAAAGTCTGCAAAACAATGTCAGTACAGCTGTCCCCTTTAAGAGAGGTAATTGCCATCAATCAGCTATTGCATGGGCCTGAGGAGCCACTGTGCAGAGTCCCACAGAGGTCGAGGATTTCTTATATTTCTCAGGCATGGTCAAGTCCATAGTCAGATTTCAGTTCCATGCCTGCCAAATTATTAAGATACAATACTTCATTTTCCATAATGCAATCTTTGCCATCACTGGCAAATAGTTATCATGATTAAAGATGCATCCATCTGGCTCTTACTAAGGTAAATTATCACAGTAATCTGTTACTTTGCCTATATTTGAAACTGTGTACTTATTTTCTTTTGTGTGAGTCACCCTCTATTTAACAAAATGGACAAGAGACATAAAAGTAGTTTGGTTATCAGTGACAGAAATCATCCTGTGAAAAAGCTGTCTCTGAGAGGTCTCAGTACACGTAGAGATAAGCTCAAGTCCCACAGTGAGGATATGTGCTGAGATTGGAGGATGACTAGGACACAGCTTGAGCAAACACTTCATTAGCCATGAATAATGAACAGAGACACTGGACAAAACTGAGTGAAGTGCTTAAAAAAAAAAAAAAAAGAGCTGAACCGTCAATATTTTGTGGTATTTGTAAAGAGCAAAGCAGTGTGCAGAGCTGCAGTAAGGACCTAACACCAGCTAACTCCCCTGGTAACCAGCAGCTCAGATAACTTCCTTCTCCAAGCTTACAAGGGATCAAATTTGACTCTCTAAAGATGAGTAGGATGGGGCAGCTGACTAACGATTTGTTTCTACTGACTTTCTGAGGTCCTAACATACTTTAAAACACCACCAAAAACTTGAAGGGATAAGATCACTGTGTACTTCTACAGTGGAACTCTTATGAAGCTTAGAGTTGTGGAACAGCTAAATAGTTCTGCAGAGTTTTTATCTCTAGCTACAGTAATATAAGTAATATTTAAAATATAAGGAATAATATAAATATATATAAACATATAAATATATGAAAGAATTTCAGGTATAAAGGAAGCAGTTATAAGGGCAATTGATGAAAACAATTTCAATTTTCTTAGTTTGTTGTCTTACCTACAAAATAAATTTCCGAACTGATGTGAATGGGATTTACTAAAATATGGGTTTTTAAAAATCATTGTTGAGGGTGTATTTTAGAACTCATGGTTATGTTCAGTTGCAAGGTAGACACCAGTCTTTGTGAGACTGTAAGGGGTGATATTTCTCTCACTGACACTTATCGTGGCTCATAGGACATGACAGGAACTTAGAGTACCTAGTAAGAGATGTAATGAAATGAAACAACAGCCTTTGAAATGCTGTAGGGTAACATTAATGTTCCTTAATTAGCCCTTTATCTTATGTTGATGCCTAAGCCATTAGAGTAAAATCTGTGTCTTTTATGCCTTATAAATTAAAGTACGAATAACATCATCTAGAAAAAAAAAAAAAAGCAAAACCAGAAAAACGGAAAATAAGAGCATACAGGTCAATAATATTTTGAAAGCCTTGATTCCTGTAACTACACTTACTGTGGTACAGACAGGGTAGATGTGAATTATTTATGGGCTGATGGTGCAGGATGGCATGTCATTTCACACACCATCAACCTCAGAAAAATACCCCTAATTAAAAGAAAAAAAAAAGAAAAGAAAATCATGCTTTCATTAATAAAAACCAAACAACAGACAATTTGAAAAGTCTGTGCTGAAATTTGCAAAAGACCATTCGAATTAAAAGCTGGAAGTCTGTGTCCTTCATGTGTCCCATTATGGAGTAGAAGGCAATACACATGCTGGGGAAGGTATAGATATAGCAAACTGATGGACAGGAATGTGGAACAGGGATTTGGGGACAGGCTATTCGTAAAGATCTGCCTAAACCTAAGCAGGGGAGTCATGTTCAAAGCAGGTCTAACAACTCAGGGCCTTCCCCTGGTTATCTCTGTTTTGGTTATCTCTGAGGAAAAAGATTCTTCAGTTCCTCTAAGTTCCTGTTCCAGTATTTGTTCTCCTTCAGAGTTAAAAATCTTCACAGGTTGTATTGAAGGTAGTGCCTGTTGATTCTCATCCCTCAGCTACACTTTCTATAAGGACAAACCAGCTCAGATACTTGCAGAATCAAAGAATCAAATTCTGTGATGCAAGCAGAATGTTGCCATCTTCTTACAAACAACCTGAGTCCCCTTTCAGACTGAATTAACCTGTGATCCTGGGCTGAATACATTCCAGTGCTGCTGTTCCTGTATTAATATTGTCTCGGGCCAGTAATTTAAGGCCATGAGATCATGATCTGCCAGAAGCAATTCCTAGCTGAAATTGGGCACTTGTTTTACTCAAAATATTCCCTATTTAAACAGGTAAATAGGCAGTCAATATCCAATCTAGTAACACATAGAAAAATTCACATATATTAGCTATTTAGATAACTAAACAGTTCTTCCTGTTGACTTCCAAATTCTTTCTATTTAATTGTATGAGCTGCTCTGTTACAAAATGAAACCATTTTCTCAGTGTCTTGGAAATTTTACTTTGCAATTTCTGAGTAGTGGAGGGCAAAAAAGACTGAGAGATCACATTTCTGGGAGGCAGTTAGTAACCACAGGACATTTCTTCTGAAGGAATCATGAAGAATGGATGATAGCTACTTTGAGATACATCTCATCAAAGGAACCCTTCTAAGAAACACTGGGCTTGGCCTAGATCAGTTCTGAAAAAAAAAAAAAAACAAAAACCAACAAAACTCAACAAAAAAACCCAAACAAAACACCAAAACCAAACTAAACCAAACAAACAAGCCAAATAAAAATGTGTTGCAGAACAAAACCCAGAAAAAAAAGACATTAAGGAATCATGGATGTAAAAATTAATGTGTGGGATCCAGAATATGCACAGTCCCTATGTGGGTGGACAAGCAAGCATGGATATGCCAACAAGAAAAAGGCTGACATTTCCTATTCTGTAAACTTAAGATATAAACAAACTTTCTGAGGTCTGTTGAGGTTTAGCTGCTCTGACTTTGCTCTTACCAAGTGGTGTGGCTAAAAGGGTAATATTTGTGGTTTCCTGTTCCTGTAAGGAGAAAAGAGAAACATGTTCTTACTGCAGCTCAGTTAGTACTCAATGGATGTTTCCACTCTTTTTACCATTATGATCAATGGAAAAAAAATGCTAGCAGGATCCTGCTGACTATTTCCAGATCTCATTTTACAAATAGTGTTCTTATTGTACTCCATAATCAAGAATCCAATCAACTCCATGAAGATCTCTTCTGCTCTCCTACTTTCTTCCTAGGCAATATCCCCTCAATATTCCCTTCCTCAAACTCTATGCATTATCCCTTCCCTCCTCTCCATGTGCCTCAGTTCCAGAGTGCACTCAACCCTCCCTTGTCCAGCTTTTCCTTTTGAGCCTGATTCATCTCAAAGGACCATTGGATTCATTTCTGCTGAGATCATCTGTCACCTCCTGCCCTCTCACAAGACTTCAGCAAATTCTGGGACCATCTCCAACTGCTTATCTGGGAAATAAAACAATTAAGGGCTTCTTCAAGCCTGTGGGGTGGTGTAATTTCTTCAGACCTGTTCCTGCTCTCCATCCAGGATAAAAAGCTGAAGTTCCACAGAGCAGCTTCTTAGCCCACCACCAGAAAACCCAGAGGAGACAGAAGAACACCCAAGGAACTATCCTTATTTACTGCCTCCATCCCCACCAACCTCACTGCTCTAAACAATGTTGAATTGTTTAAATCATAATTACAAACCAGCCTGTTCCAAACTCCACAAACAGTGACAAGACAGGGATGAAGTAAGGAATTGTGCCTGCAAGGTAGGGAAATAATATCAACAAAATATCCAACCAATGTGTTATTCATGGTATTTTTATAGAAATTATTATAACTAACACTAACAATAATAGCACTTATGATCTAAAAGCCATATGAAACTTGTTCAGCTAAAGTTTTAGTCATCTAGTTGGAAAGAGATTTGAACATTTTAAAGCAACACTGGGATCATTCATATGTGAGTTCAATAATCTACAATGTCCCATAGAAACAGTCTGACACTCACAATTTTAGTTCAAAATATGGTAAACCCTACTGTTTTCTAGAAAACTGCTTTCAGCTCCTGGACAGGAAACTCAACAGGTAGGACAGTGAACCACAGCACATCGTTCTCAGCTGAAAGCACCCATGAAAAGTCTACCAAGGGCTGAGAGCAGAATGGTCCAAACCATGGAGATCACACTGTACCTCAGGGATCCCATTGTCTCCAGCCTCACCCCCACACCTCAAGAGAACCCAGAGGTTCCACAGCTGCACAGGGCTATGTGCAGGGTCAGAAGCTGTTTGGCTGATATATCTGTATCAGCTGTCTGAACACCCACTCCTCCTCTACCCCTGGGACCAGTGATTGGATCAGATGGAAGAAATTTCTCTGCCAGATGTGACCCATGGGCCATGTTTTGAACTGTGGTGATTTAGTTTTGCAGTGTTTAGAGCCTAGTCTTCTCCTCAGTAAAGACTAATGAAGATTTGGCTGGTAAGGTTAGACTCTGTGCTCCTAGTTTTTTATAACACACCTATCAATAGAAGTATTTGGAAAGAACGAATCTTACTATTATTTTTGTTATAATCCATAGTGCAAATTTTCTAAGTTTCAAACTTACAGATTCTCCACATCCTGTAACTAATTGTAGTAGCTTTAGGGAGTTCCCCAGCTGGGACAAATCCAGGCTCATCTCTGTCTGGAGCATATCCAGGCTCTCTTCTACTGGGGGGCCTTGAAGTTTTCCAGCATCCCTAGCCATGACGCAGACCCACTTGGGACTCCTGCCTTCAGGCTGGCCATACTGTAGCTTACAGAGTTCCCAGGACTTGGGTAGGCCTGCCAGAAACACAGTTTCTATTGGAATCATGCCTTGGATTTGGCAAAATTTTATCAAGCCCAAGCTGTTTAGAGTGAAATATTTCACACTCAACCAACTGGAATTTTTCAGCAAACTTTGTTTCAGCAGAAAATTTCTGACCGATTCTATCTATTAAGAAAACATCAGCTCCTTGGGGAATGCTATATAGTGCCATCAGAGATACTGAAGTGTTAATTCCTATGAAGACTCTACTGTTAACAATGTAAGCATCCATTTGGTATCTGGATTTGTTTAATGATCATTGTATGTGCTGTTACAGTCTCCAAAAGCAATTAATGTTCATATTCAGTGGGCAGTTGCTTCCTCAGTTTTTGTAAAATGAAGTTCTTGTGTCCTGGTGGCTGGCAGCTGCATTTGAAGCCAAGGAAACCTCTATTTCAAAGGAATCCACTTATGTGGGTGATACCCCAGAGAGCTGGGCTGCCATTCAGAAGGACCTCAATAGGTTGGGCAGAGAGGAGACTTTTGAAGTTCAACAAAGGCAAATGCAAGGTCCTATAGCTGGGGAAGAATAAACTGAGGCACCAGCACAGGCTGGGGCTGACCTACTGGGAAGCAGCTCTGAGAAGGACCTGGAGATGCTGGTGGACAACAAACTGTCCATGAGCCAGCAGTGCCCTTGTGGCCAAGAAGGCCAAAAGTATCCTGAGAGGCATTAGGATGAGCATTTCCAACATGCTGGGGGAGATGATCCTGCCCCTCTACTCAGCCCTGATAAGGCCACATCTGGAGTGCTGTGTCCACTTCTGGGCTCCTCAGTGCAAGAGAGACATGGAGTTCCTGGAGAGGGTCCAAAGGAGGGTGACAAAGATGATTAAGGAACGGGAGCATCTCTCTTATGTGGAAAGGCTGAGGGAGTTGGCTCTGTTTAGCCTTGGGAAGAAACAGCTGAGAGGGGACCTTATCAATGTACACAAGTATCTGAAGGCAGGGTGTCAAGAGGATGGAGCCAAATGGTGGTGTCAAGCAATAGAACAAGAGACAAAGGGCAGAAAGAGACAACCAGCAACAGGATGAGGAAATGGCCTCAAGCTGTTCCAGGGGAGGTTCAGGTTTGACATAAGGAAGAATTTTTTCCTGAAAGAGTGGTTAAGCTTTGGAATGGGCTACCCAGGGAGGTGGTGGAGTCACCATTTCTGGAAGTGTTCAAGATATGACTGGCTTTGTCACTTAGTGCTGTGGTTTAGTTGGCACAGTGGTACTCAATCAAAAGTTTGACTTGATGATCTTGGAGGCCTTTTCCAACCCTAATGATCTATGACTCTATGATTCAATGAAAACTGATGCACCTGAACATAGGGAATAATTTCTTTACTCTGAGGTGTGGCTGCCCAGAGAGGTGGAAGAGTCTGCTTCCCTGGAGATATTAAAAACCATCTGGAGACAAGCCTGAGTAACATGCACTAGGTGACACTGCTGGAGCAGGGAGGTTGGGCTAGATTACCTCCAGTGGTCCCTTCCAACCCAACCCAACCCATTCTGTGATTCTGAGATGGGATGGTGAAAAATATGCATAGTACATGGAATGGGGATGGTAGACCAAAGATGGATCAGAAGAGTTATAGGCAAGATAATAACTCCCTCAGCCATGTCTCGAGGTGCTGTGCTCCTAGGGAGTTTGAAAGCTTGTCTCCAGGAGCAGTTTTACATACTTCTCATAAAATGGACTACAAACATGTCCTCAATATCTACAATCTCCTGATGACTGAAAACAACTAGCAGTATTCAGGTAACAGAATTAGAGGCTGTAGAGAATATGCTATCCTGTTTTATGCATTTTCAATCACTGTTTTATGAGTATTAGGACAGAATTTGCAGTATAAATAATGGGGAAAATATGGTTTGTACCTAAATCTTACATGTAGGATTCTTACTAATATGATAGACATTCAAAAATTATGAAAAAATAGTAATAAACTACAGAATATATTCTGTCTGCATTAGAATCAATCACTATTGTATAGTAAGAAAACATTTTAAATAGTATTCTTCTATGGATGGTGCAATATCTCTTGATATTTACAGCATTTATAAAAGGCTAAACAATATACATTAACCACATAATTTGCCTCATCTTTCACAATTCCACTTGTTTTATTGCTCCTATAAAACATAATTCTCTGGGCATTTTAGATCAGCAAAGAGCATGAAATACTACTGGCCCCTATCTCTCCTGTCCATAGCTGACATATTCCTCTCTGGAGTGATGGGTCTCAGTATTCCTAGGCAGTAAAGGAGTATTAAATTTTTTTTTGCAAATTTTCAAGGTGCTTTTGTAGCAATCCTCAGAAAAAAAAAGTCAAAGAAAAACAAAATAGGTAAGGAAACTAAGATTATTGGTTTGCAAAATCAGTTCTCTGAATTTGAACTGAGATCTAATAAATGCCATTTATGTTTAGGGTTAGGTTAGAAGGCTAGAAAAGTAGTCAAAATGAAATTTACTACCTGAAGGGTGAGAAGGAATGTAGCAATCCCACATTCTGCTATGGGAAAGTAAAATGTACGAAACAATTGGGAAGGAGAATGAATTTTGAAATTCCTGGGTTAGTTGGCAGAGGTTACTGTGTGAAGTGGTGCAGCTGCTGGAGGTGTTGCTATCCTGGCTTTCCCAAGAAAAACAAGCAGCGGGACCTCAGTATTTTGCAGTTTGTTCTACATTATTTCCCTATGCCTAAGTCAGCAAAGGTAGGAAACAAAACCAGCAATATTTAAATGAATAATGGCAAATAAAACATGCCAAATGACTGCAAACACAAGCACTAATATTTAAAATAGCTGTGGTTATTTCCTCAGTAGAGAAAGGACTAATGTTACATTGCAGTGAACGTACCCAGGAAAGTGCTGTATATTTCTTTGTGCCATGTACTGTGATTTCCAGAGAGAATTCTTGTCATTTTAGCTTTTTAGGCTGGTGAGACTTCAGTAGAGAAAGGGAGCGATGAAATAGTTTGTAACAACCTTTTTCTTTTGTAAACCAAATTATTCTTTACAAGACCCTGTAAAATGAATGATTCCAGTCTGTTCCTGACTCATTTTTTTAGCTGTATAGGCACAATCTGTAAATACAACTGTTTTGGAGATTAATTAAAATAATTTATCTTGGTGGCTAATGATAAAACTCTTTCTTTCATGATAAAAATTACCTGGAAAAAAATGATGGCAGAATTTGAATTTCTAAAGGCAGAGCAGTCTTTTCTGGGTGTTTTTGCACCTTTGCATGGCAATCATCAAAAGGCAAATATTTAAGATAAATATAAAAAAAATGATATGCACATTTTATTGACAAGTAAGTTTTCTTGCAGATGCATATGTATGTAGTTGATGTCACTGTTTTATGCACATTGATAATATTCCAGCAGAATAAAAGGATATACAAAAAAATATTGCAGTGGATATATAAAAAATATATTACAGATAGCATACTTCAAAAAGACAGCATAATTCAGTGCCTCTCCAGAAGTAATTTGTTCAGAAAGTTTGAAGCAATAAAACCTTACAAAAGTAAAGGCTATTGTTATAAATTATCCCAGTGTCTCTTGTTAAGTCTGATATGATTTCAAGCCAACTGATTCTGATAATGTCTAACCAAACTTCCTAAGAATTTTACTGCATTTTTCTAGGTTTGCTTTGTTGCTGATGTCTTTTCTGCAGCGATGAGGTAGGGACATGCAACACTTCTGGTCATTGAAATGACACAAGACCTTCAGAGTATTTCAAAACCACATTTCTTCCTTATCCAGTATTTTTGTCCAACATTCACAATTATCTCTCCTTTGACCAGAAGTATCCTGCAAGTTTATCCTCTAGACAGCCATGCCAGGTGTGAAAGAAAACTCTAAAGAGCTTAAAATGGGACTTCTAATTTTATGCAAGATACCTAGATCATGAAATTATATATCCTTTATTAAAACTATTCTCTGTTCCCATAGGGAAGAGCATATCTTCTCTGGGTATGGGCAAATGGTGGAGAATTGAACATCTGTTGAGCCATGCTGAAAGCCTGGGCAGCCCTTGGTGTTTCAAAGAATTGTCAAGATCTTTCCCCAGAATGAAAAAACCCCAGAAAACTCAAAAGAAAAACAAAGAGCTATCCCCCCCACAAAATCCAAAACCAAACCAAAACCAAAACCAGAACTAAAGCCAAAACCACAACCAACAACAACAGCAAAACAAACAAAAAAGACCCACAAAAAAAAAAAAAAGGAAGAAAACACCAAGAAAACCACAAAAAACAAAAAAAAAATCCAACCCAAAAACAAAACAAACCCAAAACAAACCAAAAACCACACCAAAACCCCAACAACAGTTGCCTGGAATACAGCCTAATGGATCCTCCATGTGGTTAAATTAATGCATCCACAAGGCCAATATTCTAACAGGGGTACACAGCAGTGCTCACAGCTTGATATTCTCTTAGGCCACTGCAGAAATTACTCTGGATCAGGAATTCAGTCAGATATTTCCCTGGTCATATTGTGGTGTATCAGGTCTAGACACTGACACAGAGGCCAGGTCTGCACAGTAAATTCTGGCTTGCCATAGTTAGTTAGGTGTCGTGAGGAAGTGTGATTGTCAGAACTATGGCAATACAAACTGCTAGCATAGACATTATTTTCTAGCAGAGCTTTTCATGTGCCTAAACAGTGCCTTTAACATAGGAAAGAAGGCACAAACTCAGCCAGCAAAATCATAGTCTTGCCAGTCTAAAATATATGGCTCCACATTCTTTCTGAGGATATATATCAGGTGGGATAGTAGGAAGCTTTCCAAAGGCAGACCTTTGCTTCATTTGTAAACATTTTTATTAGAAAATGAGTATGTCTCAAAGATTTGGTTTGTGTCATTTTTCCAAAGTCAGGAAAATTCATTAGATCAACATTTGTTTGAAAAGTTGATTTTCCACCTTCTTTACCTTCATATATTATCCGTGCAATGTGGATTAGAGTGTTCTCCTGCTTGACAGGAGTGTTGTATATATGTTTATTGAAAAAAAAAAAAAAAAAGAAGAGTTTCCCAGGTATCTTAAGCTCACAGAGCTTTTTCTGGAAATAGAAACACTTTTTTTTTTGGTTCAGCTTCTATGGGAAAATACACTTTTTAACAAGTATTTTTTGACTCAGAGGCTTCCAAATTTCCAGCCATTTTAAGACAGGAGAAGGATGGTGGGTTCAGGAATCTGACATGTCAAGATGATATATAATTTTTTACTTCTTATTATAAACAATGTAGAAAAGAAAAATCTGTTCCAAACTTGGATAAACATTCAAAGAACACAATGTTACCTTCATTTAGCTACCATCTCTGTGAAAATCTGAAACTCCATTACTTTCTGACTGGAGCCTGACTAAATATTAACAAAAGAAAGTACACATAGAAGAGTTAGAAAAGTTTCTGTAACTTATCAGTAAGACTTATTTCAAAATCAGGAAAATAGATATTTGAAAAGCACAGCACATTAAAGAAGAATGTGTTTGCACCCTAAAATAAGAGCAGAGACACAGTAAATCAAGACTTGGTCTTACCTCTGGCAGACACCAAAGTTTCTGAAATCCAAACCCCTGACAGGTCCTGGTCTTTAGGTGGTTTTAGGTGGTTACACATGTAGCAGCATCATTATGCTTCTGCCATGCAAAAGGCTGTATAACTGAGAGATTAGAGATGTAGTTGACCACTTAAGTACTTTACTGAGTCCTGTTTTATTGGTGTTTTAAACTGAAAACACTGAACAGATTAGGTCTTGATAGAGAAATACCCCACCAACCAACCAAAGAACATCTTGCCTGCTGCAGTGCAAGTGCTGCTCATTCCTGCTCAGCTTCAGAGAGCTACAGTAGTCATGGCCCATCCTGTGAGTCATGACATTGTTGCAGTGAATATTCTTACCCTGACCCTTTTATAAACCAAAATATGCTTCCTTATTTTGGTTTAAGCTGTATAAACTGGTCATACTCCAGCTCAGCTAAAAAGTCCATGCAGTAAGATTTAGGGTGACTGTGCTAATCAATACAACTTAGTAAGACACTGAATTTGCTCTTGGACTCACACTTTGTATCTGTTATATTGGTTTCTACATTCACAAAATTTCTACCAGGCTTCTATATATTGGTAGGTAGGAACAATTTTGTTCACTGTGGATTAAGAGTTAGACACCAGAATTCAAAGAAAGAGCCTAAGTACATCTAAGGCAAATCTGTTTCCTTCAGAAGCTGTTTTTCATGGACATCTAGAAAGGATAAGACATCAGGGCGTGGACTGAATTATTTATAAACATTGACATAATATTCAGCATGTAAAATTCACAAGCCAGATTTTCTAATTCAGACATTTTATTTCCTGACCATTATCAGAATGAATTTGTCTCTTTAGGTACTTATTCACACATTTTGTCTCTTATCATTTTAAAGTTGCATCAATTTGATTTACAGGTGTTGCCATATAGTAGCATTAAGTGTCCCTCTTTTGTATAATGTCAAAATCATGGGGTTTCACACTCAGAGAATCAAAGATTCTGTGTGAATATAATTTCTCTTCCCTTTTGTGAAAATGAAATAGTGAAAATGGTGACCTGAAGAGAACAGATTTAAGGCCGTGTTACAAACTGTCACATTATATTTCCTGAACTATGTTTTATTGGATGACCTTCAGGACTATTAACAGAGTGATTTCAAAAGTTTTCAGATCGTTTTAGTGGATATGCCATTCAACTGAGGTTAACATTTTAATATATTGAATTTATTGTGATGTAAGCACCCTAGAGTTTTTCTGTCATGAAAAAAACTAAAGAACAGATAATCAAATTAAATTGTCATGTTGCCACTTTCAGTACCATGACCATGTTATGCCTAGGCATTTGGATGATAGTAGATCTTTTTATGATACGTAGCTTTCTGTCTATAGTTACAGTAAAAAGCATGCATTGAGGAGGGAAGGAAGGAACAAAGTTTTGTAGCACTTTAGCAAAAGCAATAGACCACTGAATTAGTGTGAGTATGCAGTGGATTATCCTTGATCAAGGGCCAAACACTCATCCAGCCTCTCCACCACTCCCCTTCCTTAGCAGGACAGGAACAAAAATAGGATGAAAAAGCCTGTGGGTTGAGATGAAGTCAGGGAGACCCCTTACCCATTATTTTGGTGGATGAAACAAATTCTTCTATGAGAAATGTAATTTAATTTATTGCTAATTACAGGTGAATCAGGTAGTAAAAAAAAACCTCAAAAATTAGAAAAACACCTTTCTTCCCCCCTTTTCTATGCTCATCTCTACTTCACTAATATTTTCATTCTCTTTAATTTATTTTTTCTGTTTTTTAATCTTTCCTTCTGCTTTATTTTTAAATGATGTATTTTTATTTCTTTCTTCTTACCCTACACTTATTATATTTTTAAACAGACAGTAGTGCAACTTTACTTCAGCAGTCATTTTAGACAAAATTACTTTATACCGTTCTCATTTTCCCTCAGGCATCAAAAATACCAACACAAAGAAAACAGAAAAGTGTTTGTTCTGTGAAACTTTTTGTTGTTATTTCTAGAGCTGTTCTAAAAATAGAAATAATTTTCAGTGAAAAATATTTCTGAACAGTATTCTATTTTTTAAAGATTCAAACCCTTTCCCAAAACACCATAAAAGTGATAAAAATAGCAAATAAATTCAATGAAAAATGAAACAGATTAGTGTTGTTAAAATTCAGTGAAACCTCTCTGACATGCTGAAGTAATCTCTGTGAAACACCACTGTGAAATACTGCTTCCAAAGCTATTCTGAATGTATTTGATATCTACTGCAGAATTTAATTTGAATCCCCAAAACATTGGTAAGTTCAGCGGGATTGTTCTTATCCCACAGCAATTTCAGTTTCAGTAAAGAATAGATATTTTTTAGTTTGATAAACTTGCCTATGTGAGCTTGCATCACTTGATACTGTTTAAAAGGAGCTTTGTAACACTATGGACAATTATAGAAATGGGTTCATTTACTTCTAGAGTATCCTGTCAATGGTATATTACAGTGAAAGTTTTATTATCTATAACTTTGCTTTCAAAGTTATGCCAGCTACTTCATTTTTTCCATTGCTCCCCTATATCTAGAATTATTTTCTTATATTTAATGGCAAATCCTGCTTTTTTAACCAGTTCTAGGAAATACTTTGATGTTTTCTATCACTGCAGTGACACCTGGTGTTGAAAGCAGAGTTCTTAATATCTCCCAGGTATAGGAGAATCCATTTCATAGAATGTATTGTCTTAAACCCACCAACATCTCTGACTTTTCAACGCCTGCTAACTTGAAAGAGAAGGAAAGGGAGAGGGGGTAGAAGAAGGAAAGTAAGGAGGAAGGAAGGAGGGAAGGAGAGAAGGAGGGAAGGAAGGAAGGAAGGAAGGAAGGAAGGAAGGAAGGAAGGAAGGAAGGAAGGAAGGAAGGAAGGAAGGAAGGAAGGAAGGAAGGAAATATTTTCACAAGTATCAGCTGCTGCATAGATAAGATTTCTCCCAAAAAAATAATAAAAATAATTTGGTTTAACTCTGATGTCCCTTGGTTGTGGTCTTATATAGAAAAGAATTGTCAAATAATTCTATTACACTGAAGACTGATACAGACATTAGCACAGTTGCCAGGGTTAATTTTTCAACCTCACAATAGCAACTTTCCAAATTCACTGGATTTAGAAAAGCTCGAGGTGTCTGTGACAATAAATCAAACAGAGAATTGAAATATCCCTGTATAATTTTTTTTTTCCTGAGGAAAAACAGTCTTGAAAAAAAAAAAAAACTTAAGGAAAATTAAAGCATTCCTTTGTATCTCTGTGTATGTACTATATACATATGTTTCTGTTTCTACTGAAGAAATGTAGTTTTGTGATTGAATATAGAAAAATGCTTCAATAAATTCTAAGTGGAATATACAATCAATGGATTTAAATCCATATATACAATTTTTCTGTAACAGAATTCCTGTGTGCTAGCATACATAAAATATGAACATCTCTAATAAACAGCATCTGGAGTATATAGCAAGCTGGATCTTTGTGTGGAATATCTTTAAGGTGTTTTTGGCACAACTTCCAGGACTGTCTTGACCAACACTTTCCCAGATGTGTAGGATTATGGGATATATCTTCTGGAATCTCTCAGGAAAGCACTTTAATTCACAGCCACACCTGGACTGGATATTGCAATCAGCTCCCATTTTCCACTTACAATTTTCCTTCCTCGTTCATTTTAATTTCTCTGTTTTCTCCCTTATCACTTAATATATTTTCCTCATTATTGGCATCTGGGCTGTGTGTTCTAACACAAACACCGAAAGACCAAATCAAGATTACAAAAAAAGAGCAAAAATATTCCCATTTCAGATGGAAGAGCAGATGGAGCTCTTGGCACTTCAGAGGATTCAAATTGACCCTCTGCACCAAGCTCAGGGAAGACAGACTGTCACTGCTGACTGGAAAACACTAAAGAGACCTGTTTTCCCATTGAATACACAGTAGCATTTTCTAATTCTTTAGCTCTAAGCTGTGCATGGCCATGAAAGAGCAGCTGAGGGTTTTTTGTTTTTTCTTTTTTTTTTTTTTAGATTAGACAATTTCATATCTCTTACATGCTCTTCTCTTACTTTTATGTTGAAATTATTGTCCTGAATATTGAGATACAAGTTTGATTTTATGTTTTCTTATCAAGTGCCTGAGAGAGGCTGTGATTAAGTGGTGATTACACCTTGTTCTTCCCCATGCCTTCTTGATAGTTTTAGAAGTCAAATCACAATCATCCAAGGATTAAAATACTCTGAAAGCTCAGATGGTGCAAAAGGATTCTGCTCTGCACAGAGTAGTTCATGGTCTGGCCTGAATTCTCAAAGCTGGCCCATGAGCTTTCAGGGAATAACCTTCTTTCGCAGGTGCTATGTACTATGGTGGTTGTGTACCTTCCTTAATAACACACTGAGCCTTTAATGAGCTTTTCTGAATATTTTATGCTATCCTATTGGTTGCAGCAATGTTTCATTAGACTGATGCAAAATACTCAGTATGAAATGTAATAATTTATTTCTAAATTAGATGACTGCAATTAGAACATCTTTTTTTTTTTGTTTTTTCCTGAAGAGGGAAACAGAGTTATACTTTGGTTAAAATTTTTTCTGGAGAAAATAAAGCAGGCACACACAATATGATTCTTAACGTAATATATACCCACCTAAAAGTCTACAAAATTTCAGCTAAATTTAGAATCTGGAAGACAGACACAGATTCTTGCAAAATACTCAGGTAACTCAGATTCTGACAGAGCCTGAAGACTTCTTGGAGATATTTCCTACTTTGGTATCTCCACCTCATTCCTTATTCTGATCAAAATGTGTCCATTATATCAAATATGCCAGTACCTGAAGGAAACTTACAGGAAAGATGGGGCAAGACTATTTACAAGGGCATGAAGTGACAGGACAAGGGGGAATGGCTTTAAACTGAAAGAGAATAGGTTTAGATGAGATACTAGGAAAAAATCCTTTACTGTGTGGGTACTGAGGCACTGGAACAGGTTTCCAAGGGAAGTTGTGGATGCCCCAACCCTGGCAGTGTTCAAAAAGAGGTTGGATGGAACTTTAGAAACCTGATTAGTAGAAGTCCCTGCCCAAGGCAGGGGCTTGGAACTGTATCATCTTTAAGGTCCCTTCCAATCCAAACCATTCTGTGATTCTGTGCTTCTATCCAGTGTGGTAAGAAGCACACAGTGAGAAAGTGGGGATTGCACGTGCTGTGAGAATTTTAATTCTTCTTTGACACAATGAACAACTGTGAATGGACACACCAGGACTTGGCAATTATGTGACTATTGTTCATGGGTAGGGAATTCTTTTCTTAAAGACAGGCTGAGCACAGCAACAATTCTCTGAAACCTTCTGTTCAGCATATGTCATTTTGAGGAAAACAACACAGACTGAAGAGATTTTGCTCTCCAGGTATTATCTTCCTGACAAATATATCTTGAGAACTGGGTGCAAGTTGCTGTATTCAAGGTACTACTTTTGTGAAGAATTTTTATGAAAATTCTAAAGAGATGATAGACTCTGAAAGATATAATAAGGCTCCTCTCCTCCCTCCATGAAAGAGAAATCTACCCAGGAGATGCCAAGAATCCTCTTTCCAGGCATAGATCACAGAACCTTTAATTTTGTCCACTTTTTTTGTTTTCTGTAATGGAAGTCCAAATAATCACTGGGTTAATTTTAAAGAGAACTCTGACAAAAAGACACCGATTCCACCCTTTCTGCCATTTTTCATTATGCCATTGTGGATGTATTGCAAAGGAGACTTATATGTGATGGCAGTACTTCCTCTGGCAGGAGCTGCAGAGCCACATCACACAGAGCATCCTCCATGAAAGATGCAGATATAATCAAAAATGTGCTGAGATCCCTCATAATTTATTTAAATCCAAAATTAAAAGTCAGAGCTGTACAGAAATATTCCTCATCATATTTTGCTGAAACTAGGATAATAAAGAAAAATCTTTCACTCTACTGAATGCATAGCAAACTAAATGTGACCCTTTTACTAACACAATTTTGGTTGTCCCACTCTACCTCAATTTTGAAATTAATTCATTTATATCATGAACTTTTATTTTTCTCTATAAAAACTGGCAAAAACAGATTAGCGTCAAAAAACATTTTCCTCTTAAATAGTTATTTTTCATTTTTAAGGGAAAATAGAAGCATCTGAAATTATGAACATCATTTGTCACTCAAATATATTTTTGTGCCAAGTTTTGGTATAAAGAAAATTTTCAGCTGAGTGACAAACCAATAAATATGTAGGCTTACAGTAGTTCTTCTGAGAAACTGAACTTCAAATAATGTCTTTATAAATACTAACAAAAATGTGCTAATTTTTATCCTTATTTTTCTTTCTTAGTTTGTTCCTGATGGTTAGGAAGTTGATTGTTCATTTTTCTACTGCCATTCACACCAGCTGCTATAAAGCAGCTATAAAAATCCTCCCAGTGCAGATCTTGACCGTAGATCACTGTACCTAGACCCAGCTGCAGATGGATGGAGCAGCTGGTCCAGAGAGGTGCTGTTCCTGACTCCCACACACACTTGGTCATGATGCATGAACAGCACAGCTGCTCCCCAGCCACAATTCCCATCCAGTCACAGATTTATGAAGTAATGAACCGCCTACCAGAAAAAAACAAAACCAGCAGCTCTCCAGCACACTTTAAACAAACACCCAAGAATATTCCATAATTATAAATAACTACAACTCAGCCATCAGATAAATTGCTAAAACTTTTTTACATAACTTGTTAAATGGGAAGCAAGTAGAGTAGAGCAAGGAAAGAAGGAAATATGCCTGTGTTGGGAGATAGCAACATAAAAATTGGTAATTATTTTTCAGGATATTTTCTCTTTTTTAACATCAGTGTGATTGTAGATGGGGCAGTTTTGCAATGCTTTATTAATATTTCATGTAACCTGGCTATTTAATAATTATAATGTGAACATGCCAACTTATCCTGACTTCAGCTATAAGAGAAGCAAGCAGGAAGTACAAAGAATGGTGTGAGACAAGATATGGATACTGTAGTAAATGTCAATATACTGCGAAGGGACAATAGGCAGGGTACACCTTGTGAGGATGCAATCTTGGCATCAAAGCAAGTAACATTGGTTTTTACCAGCTTGGGTGTAAGGGGCCATCGATAATTAGTGGCCAAATGGAAATAGTCTCTCCAGAGGGCAGGTGGGAATTTCCAGAGGTGAGGTGTTCCTATGTAGTGTCTTTTTGTGGCACGTGTGCAAAACAGACCTGTGCAATCCACATTTTGAAATGATGGGAGTTTTGGTAAGGAGGGCATGGAGGGGGCCTACTCGTCTGAAATTATTTTCCTCTTGGTGTTTTGTTTCCAGTTTTAAACTATTTATTCAAGAAAACTAGTTACTGCAGCTGCCAAAAGTGTTTTTAAGTTCTTGAGCAGTGTATCTCCCAGCTGTATCCCGGTACGGCATTAAGACATAGTGCTGGTGGAGGATACACTTCTCTCCCCATGTCTAATGCTAGGGTTTCCATGTAAAAACAATCCACGAACAGACAGAAGAAAGCCAGTGTATAATGTGAGCAGCAGTGTTCAGCCTTGCCCTGGACACTGCAGCTCCCAGAGATGTGCTGTGGTGCAGATACTGCTGGCTTTCATCAGCGACCACAGTCTAGAATAGACAAGAACTACCCTTGTCCATCCAGTTTGATCTGATGGACCAATGCAGGGAATCTGTAGAAAATAACTGTACATTGCACATTAGACAAAGACTAGAAATAAGGGCCTGAGAGATAAAGTTTTAAAACACTTACTTGTAAAAAGATTTATATAACAATAATGTACCCTGCAATACACCTTTCAGAAACTTATTATTACTTGACTTTGCTTAGTGTTATTTAGTACTGGTAAGAAATATACTTGCAGCTCTAAAGAACCCTACCTCCTGTATACTATTTGTTCCTACAAAAGCAATACTGAGTTGTATCATCTATTTTATTTTCTACCAATTTTTTGTGAAAAATCCACCACTGGTCTTAAGAACAATACAATAAGAGTGGCTGATTTTCTTTGATGTCAATTACCCTTGAAAGGGCAGGTTCAATCTTTTATGTCTCTCTTCTTCAACGAGCATAAGTAATTCAATGACTTCTCCTGTATCAGCAGGGAAATGGCTACATTATCTAATAGCTTTCTTCCATCTCTAACTTGTAAGATCCTATCAATGTCAATAGTTGAATTGTGTAACAAGGCTAATGTATTTACAGAAAGACAAGATAATGGAAATAATAAAATCTAGACTGAGGAACTCTCAAATTTTAATAAGATAATATGTTGTTTTTTTTTTTACCAGACAAAGATTTTTTTTTTTCTCAATAGCTCTCCTCATTGACTTTGTCCTTTTTTTTTTTTTTTTTGGAGACCTCTTATATGAATGGAATCCCACAAGAAATTAACCATAGCCATATATAAACTGATTAGTTAAGCGATGCATGACAGCAAGGGCTTGTATGCACAGAGCCTGAAGGGAATTTGGGACAGAAGCCCAAATTGTGACCTTCCCAGGTACTAACATTTAGGAAATGAGAGTATGCATTACCCTAGAGAAACCTGGAATGAAGTTCTCCTCTGACCTTTGTCTTCTCCCACAAAATTAATTGTCCTTGATCATTCCATTAACACTTTATTTCACTGAGGTCTATGCAATGCAGCAGCAGAGGAAACATAAGGGTTTTAAAACTGGGGCTTATATGCAGCTTGAGCTACCTGTATCTAGGCAGAATACAGCTAATTTCATAAGGTGATTACATTCTCCAACTTTTCCTCATAGAATTGTAACCAGCAAGTTTGTTTTAGAAGTAGCAATTGGAAAAGTCTACTTTTTGTAGCACTCATGTAAGTGTATTCTTTGAGATAAAGGAAGTCCCACCAATAACTCAACATGGTCATACAGAATTGTGAAACACAAACAAATACAGAAAGCCCCTCTTTACTTGCTGGGAAGTTTAATTTTATTTCCAAGAAGAATGGTTGCTGAGCAAAAAGTGTATTTCTAAGGTCCACTTCCAATATCAAGATGTGAATGAAATCTATAATATGATCAAAAATTCAGTTTGCTGTCCTGTGGCTTCTCTGTTCTCAAGCATAGAGAAACATATCTGTCCACAAAAACAAAATCCTTCATTTGTTTGTTTTCTGAAGTGATAGCTCAAACTCTGTGACTTTTTCTGGAGTTTTGTATGCTGCTCCGAGTGCTAAAATGAACCCCAGCATCACTTTCTGTGAAGTTCTTTTTGACCTGAGTTTATTTTAGAGGCATATATTTCAGAGGCATTTATTTTAGAGGCAAATGGCTCCAGAGGAAAGCTTGTTAGCAGTGTGGCATTTCTGAACCTTTCAGGCACCATAGCTCCTGAGCAGTGTGTGTGCTGTGCTTTTTGGGGTACAGTGTCATTTTCCACACAATGCACTCCATTCTCCTTCACCCTATGGCTCTTTTACCAACACTAACAACATAAAGAGCCCTCAAACTGTAAAATAAAAATAAATTATTATCCATTTTCATGTAGTTCTACACCAGCTGTGTGTTGCTGCCCGAGAAACACAAACACTGGCTCTGAAGAATGCCTTTTTGTGCTGTAGTGGCTCACCTGCACAATAAGAGTAAATTCCTATATAATCATTAACTGATCAATATCTGTTAAAGTAAACCTGAAATAAGGAAAAACAGATGTTGTTTTCTGTTTTTAATGAAAAAGGCTTATGCATCCTCATGTTGTATTGTCTGACCTTTTTTGGGTTTGGACCTTATGCACCAGACAGAGGTATTTGCCACATAATCCATGTATTTGAATGCTGTTTACAAATTACCCAGAATACATCTGGAAAAGAAAAACAGCAGCCCCTGGCAAATGTGCTGATGAGCACAACCTTTGAGGAAAGGGAAGCAGGACACCTGAGACCTGCAGATCCTAGGATGCAACTGCTCACATGCCCTGTCATCCCCTGGAGGCGTATGAAAACTTCTACACTTAATGAGAAGCCAGAACATTTCACTGTCTTCAAAATTTCACAACTAAGTGAAGAGGAATAAATATCATCCCATCACCAGTGCACTTTAATTATTTTGTTCTGCTGCAGGAACAAGAATGCATCATTAAAAGTTTTCTGCATAGAAACAGTTTCTGACACATCCAGAGTGAATGGCAGCTTTTCATGGTTGAATATAATAAATACTTAACCCATAGGGCTGATGGCAAATGTGAAATGGTGGGATGATTTCTGCATAAATGGGGAGCACAAGCTAAAACTTCCTTTTTTCAGAGAAGGAAAATCACGTAAGAGATAGCTTTGACATGGCCATAAATCAAGATGCAAGGATATCTTTAAAGGTATTTGACCCCATTTTACTGGTGTAACTCAGGTGATTTCCCTCTTAAAGCAGATTTTATAGCCTCATTGAAATAATTCTCTTATGGTAATCAAGGCTTCAACAGGGCTATCATTCTCTGTGTGTGACCCAGTCACCACTGGAGGAAGGGTATTACCCCAAAGAGGCAGAAATAGCAGCAAGAACTGCCACAACCTTACTTCAGCACTGAGAATGCTACTTTAGTGCAGGAGGGCAGTGTCTCACAAGGGATTCATTCCACTGCTATCATTTCCAGTATTAAGCAGTAAAGTCATATACATATGCTAAAATTAGTGCCTTTGCTATCAGAACTGTAAAACCACCCTCTCCCTTATTGTCCTATAGGAAACCAACACCTTTCCTCTCAGGGGAAGTCTTGTATTGAGTCAGATCAAAGGTTCATCCAGTTTAGCAACTTGACTTATAGTGAGCAGCCATGGATGCTCAGGAAAGAATAAATGGAGGTCATGTGTAGAGTGGTCCCTGCCCTGATATGCACCTCTGGTTTCTGACAATCTAGATGTACTGGCTTTTGTTGAATGAAATACACATCTTCTTTCTGTCGTAATGCAAAGTAATGCTTTTTATTTTCAGCTTTTTGTTTGCTTGTTTATTTTTAACCTGCTGACAGCCAATTTCACTGTTTTCTCTCATTGTTCTTTGTCTTACCATGGCCCACAGGTACAAATGTGATGATTTTCCAACTGTGCCAGTTGCTCTAATTAAAGATGCAGTCTCTTCCTGCAAACCTTGGTCTGCCATTGGCTGCCTTCTAGTTCTTGTGTTCTGAGATATAATGATAAATCTATCCTATATGTATTATTCAAAAAAATCCATGGTTTTATACACCTTATCATATTTTCTTCCAACTGCTCTTCTCTGGATGAAGGGTCCAGGTCAAGACTCAATTCTAATGGAAATGAGAAGAAGGATTTACTGGTATAGCAGCTGAGACTCTGTTTCAAGCTAGTCAAGAACACTTCACCAAAGTATTTATTCTTGGAAAATGTCAGTTTGTAGAAACTTAATATTTTTCCAGGAACATTGCAGTCTTTAAAAATCTTTAGTAAGATGTTTCTCTAGTCAGGGTAGGTTTTCTGGCCAAACTGAAAGCAGAAATGAGGTAATAACTGCACGACCATTAGCTGCTGGGATGTAACAACATGGAAATGCAAACATCATTCAACCTATCTTCAGAACCACTGTGCTTATACAAAGCTAAAGAAAGGATCACTGGATTTAGAAGTTTGCAATTAATCCAGGTCAAAGAAGGAACCAGTAGGATGGTCCAGTGAACCCACAAATTTTCATGCTTGTGGTATTACTCTAAACACTGACACAATGCACTCCATTCTCCTTCACCCTATGGCTCTTTTACCAAAACTAACAACATAAAGAGCCCTCAAACTGTAAAGTAAAAATAAATTATTATCCATTTTCATGTAGTTCTACACCAACTGTGTGTTGCTGCCCGAGAAACACAAAACTGCTCTGAAATTATAACAGAAAGGAAAATAATTCACGAGAACTGTGAAACTTGCCTTTGTCACTGAATAGCGGCTTGAGCTGCATGTGGACACCAGGCTCTGTCTTTGGTGAAATTTGCTCCAATATTTTGCTTTGAAAGAGAGCAGGGTAAGAACAAATTCATCATTTCTCATTTGGGAAGCTGAAGATGGAGGCATCTAAGGGTCATTTCTGGTGAAAGGCAGTTTTTGGATTGTGTACCACAGTTCTCGGATGCTCAGCGTGTTGCTGCTTGTTTTGTATGAAGTCAGCTGTAGTGCTAGTGAGCATCAAGGATGTCATAGCCAACATTTCATTTCTTGGCTCAGTTAACAATTGCAGAGTAGACGCTGCTGACTGTGAAAAGTAAGGAGTGAAGTATTTGTGCATGGAACTCAGTCCTGAGTAGATGTTTTACTTAACTTTAAAAAGTTTCAAGATTTTCTTCTTTTGCCAAATTTAATACTGATGTTATTTCAAAAGTAACAACCAAGGCTGATCCTTCCAAGTGCTCAATTTACTCAGCAGCAGCTGAATTCCACATTAAGCTGGTGTGTGCATATACTGCCAACCAGAGTAATGCAAAGATACCACCTAGAGTTGTACAGCAATATTAACAGTGCTGTAGTTCTACAGCAAGGCAGACTGAACCATCTCTTTCAGCCCTGGATATGATGTGGGTAACTCCAGAGAAATAGGTAATTTCTTTAACCCACCAGCCTGAAGGTGTAGTGAAAAAGAAGTATGTTTTGAAAAAGTATCTCTTTTCTTTTTTGGTTCCATGTAGTTCTCTTTCAGATTCAGATTCAGTTTTCTTTCCCATTCTACTGCTAGAAAGAAAGTGAGCTTTCAGTGAGGCTGAACAAAAGTGAAATAAAATCAGTGAAGAATCAGTGTTCTTTGCTATTTAAGCACCATGTATGAAAACAGCTTGGAACAAATGTACTTCTGCTGACAGGTGCAAGAGATAGACTTACTTGTGTTGATATAGCTGTATGAGAAAGGAGCTAAATTATCACTTTTCCCTACCATTCAGTATCCATGCTGGGAGGAGAGCTTATTATCTCTATGACAATTACTCTCCTGTGCATTGCAATATGGAGAGTAGCTCAGCTAAAGCATGTTGTCTCTGCTGAACTAAAAATGACAAATTTCACAAACTCATATTCAATGTCAGCTTCTCCTTTGTTCTTCAATTTTTGTGATCTGCAAGATTAATCTCCTGGTTAAATCACTTAACAGCTATGGCACTTACAGCTTTATTGTTTCCACATTATCCAGCACATCAAAACCCAAGCCAAAACACAAAACCACCCAGGCCAAATTTTTGAAAGGGTGTGTCTAGGAACAAGTTTTTCTTTGTGAATAAGGAAGCATTTATAGAAGGTTTTGATTAAGAGTGAATACTGTATAGCCAGTAACAAATATATTAATTTTATAGTGATGCTTAGAGCAAAGTGTTTTCTGTACTGTATTGTTGACTAAAGTGGGGAATATGGTTTGTACTCTTATTTTACTTACACCATATTTTGGTGCCCATAGTTTTCCATGTTGCAATGGGTTCACAAAAATCCGAGGTCAGGGAAAGAAAGCCTCAGAATCATGGATTTTACAAATGTACCCTGAAGAACTATCACAGATAAAAAATTAATGATACCTACACTAAAAAGCCCGAAACCCCTCCAGAAAACAAACAAGAGAACAAGAAAAAAAACCCCAAAAAACCATAAGCAAAGATCTATGTAAAATTATTTCTTATCAGAACTTTGGAAAATGCTTTTATATTACTTAAAATATTTCTTCAACTTGATAAAAAGACCCAGTTCTTCAAGACCCAGAGATCTAAGGGTTTTTTTGAGGATAATACAACTGATTTTCACTATGACATACATGAAACATTTATAATTCCAGTCTTAACTCAATTTTCTCAGTCTAATTAAAAAATTTGCATCTGTATTCTGAAATCAGACACTTCCATAGAATCAGAGGCTTTGGAGAGAGCCAGGTAGATTAGATTTCACAGATTATCTTTGTCTCAAAAATCAGATATCTTCTCAAAGCAAGTGTGAACAAGCTAGTACATAAAAATTACCTTAAATTGGCTTTTTTGTTCAGTTTTTAGTTGCACCTTTCTGTGCTTTCTTTTGCAGTATGTGCTACAGTCTTGCCTGCTTTTAAGGTGAGACTGGCAGCCCCAGCACTGCCTGCAGCTGCCAGATGGAGGGAAGTCCTGGCCCAAGCCCTCTTTCTGCCCCAGACTTTTGCAGAGATCTTGCATTATTTTATTTGTCTGTGACTCCAGTGGTTATCTCTGAAATAGAACTGCCCTTCCTTTAAACAAAGCTGTGAAGAGATTTACAGTGGTGGTCAGTCGCACCCTCAAACCCCCTCAGAGAAACAGTTGTGTGCAGGCTTTTACATGCACACACCCAGCTTTCTCATGGACATTTTGCAGCTTTTGCAAACGCTCTAGAAAGCATGAGAGCACAAGGCAGCTTTCCTTCTCAGGCAGCACGTCTTTCTGTGAGTGCTCATGAGGTCCCTACACTCAGCTAACGGGGTACCAACCACTCTCTGATAAAGGTTCTGGATGGCTCCTAGGGAAGGAAAAAACTGGCAAAAGTTTGCTTTCAATTCTGCAGAAAAACACTCTGATGCCTCCTGATTGCACACTCTACCAGCTATTGCCTTTGCAAAAGAAGGTAAAACGTGAAATTTAAGGCACTTCTGCATTACAAGAGACACAAAAGAAGCAGAAGGAATAAATGTTGCAAATGTAGCTGTAGGGGATAATGCTATCCTCTTTCCACTAAACATGTCTGCAGAAGAACACTTGAGATAAGCTTCATTATCTTTCTATAGACACCTTGCTAACACAGGTGGGAGGCACTGAGGTAACTAACAGATGAAGGGTTTGCTCAAGGTCAAGCAGAGTCTGTCAAAGTCACTGCTAGCCCAGTGAAAAAAAATATAATGAAAGCCTCCCACAGAAAAAAGCTCTTTTTCTCTTTTCAAAATGCAAATTTCCTCAGAGAATGTTGGGGGTTGTTTTTGTTCAGTTTTTCCATGCAAGTCATGAACAAATGTTTGATTTTTTTTAATTGTGATTTTTTAAGACCCTGCATTTTTCATGTCTTTCCAGTGTTTTGTGTGGACAATATTGCATCCCTCTTAGCTGTAGTCAGTGCCAGTTGTGGAATCTGGAAGAACTGATTTCCAGACCCTTGCACTTAAGTATTTTATTTTATCTTTCAGTATTTCAGAAATATTATGGTCAAAAAAATAGAAAAAAAAAAAAAAAAGAAAAGGGGGAAAAAAGAGAAAATAGAAGAAAGAAAACTCCCAAAATACAGCTCCAAGTGGTCTGCATAAAGCAAACAGAAATGTAGATGCTGGCTTGTGTCCAGGACTCCTGGTTTCCTGCGACACTTACAAGACAAAAGTTAGGGCAACATGCTGCAAAAAGATACCATGCTTTTCCAGCACTGATAGTCTTTCCACATCTGCAATGCCACAGCTATAGAATTAGTTGTCAGACCCAAATTATCTCCCTTGCAGGCTGTACTGCCTGGGTTTGCAGGGCCATAAATCAAGGCTACAATCTGGCAACCAGGACAGGAAAGAGCTTTTAAATAATTTTTTTTTTAATCTATTCCTTTTTTTAAACAGTAATTTCAATTAACTTTTTAATCTTTCTGATATTTTATTTGGTAGTTTGGGGGCTTTTTTTCCCTTTCCCCCATTACTTTTTTGTAGCAAGCAGTGGGTTCATTCTGTGGGAGCAGCTGGAACAGGAACTATAGGGGAAAGGCAAGCATGCCTTCAGAGATGACATTTCTAATCAATAGCTGAGGATAGTCTAGGAGCAAAGATAGGCTAGGATGAAAATCTGGATTTAAATATTGTTGAACTGGGACCAGCTCATGCAAAAACTTCAGGTACAGTACCTTCAGAAGCAGGTAAACCAAAACAGCAGAACTGAATTCAAACCTGGTTTGAGCCAAGTCTAAAATATGCAGCTTGATCTTACATCTCATTCCTTGACACTTATCTTTCTTATCCCCCCATTAATGGCCAGACAGTATTTGTGCTCTTTTTTTCCTGATTTTAAATTTTTCTGGTGTAAGAAAAATTAAAGGGTTTCTTGGCAGGAGAAAAAAATATGTGCATTTTAGGGAGGGGGCTCCTGCTTTTCTGAGGAATCACAGTGGAAAAGAAAATTTTATGAGTTGGAAACCTAAACGTGAGTAGGAAACGGCCAGTAGGAAAGCAGTGGAAGTGCTACAGCACCACCTCCTGGAAATCAGACATTTCTGAATTTCTAGACCCAATTTAATACACAGTCACACAGAGAAATTAAATTTACCTTGGGGTTAATTTAATACATTTCTCTTCACAAAAATGTTTTAACAAAATATGGAGCTAATAAAAACGATTCCCATGACCTATAGTATTTTCAGGTAAATTTTTCTGTATAGGAATTTACTGCTATCAGGCAGTACTTAGTCCTCAAATGCAAGCATTTGATGTTAAATCATGAGAAAAGGGAGTCATAAAATTTGACAGTAAATTTGGTTAGAGATTTTCCTTCAAAAAAATCTATTTGATTAGTTTTTAGTAATTTATTGTGAGATAATAATAAAAATATCAAAATAATTCTGAAAAAAAAATCTAACTAATTCTGGGAAAAATCACTAAAAGTAGTATTTAAGATTTTGAGAGTTTACATTATCAATTTCTGCTGTCCTAGAATCAGCTTTATAACCCAGTAGGATAAATTAGTCTTCCAAAAAAAAAGTGATAGTCAACGTGTAAATATGTATTTTTTTAAAAAATTACATGTGTTATATCCTTTTGCCATGAGGATTCTTGATGATTTCCTCCCAAATACCTACTGAAATTTTTTAGCTGATCATAGTATGTCCAGGTGAGTTTTTTCCCAAAACCACATGTTTTCCTCCATGTTAAGAGAGCAATTTCCCGCTTCTGCTGGGGATATGAGTCCCTGAGTGAGCGTCCTACTCATCACCTGCTCTGGCTTGGAACCTGTCCCCAGTGAGGATGGCCCTCAGCTTCTCCCAGTTTCTGGTGCAATATCTCCCTGAACTCCTGCTGGCTCTCAGGGCACACGGGATGGTGCAGTCTAAAGAGTCCTGACTGAGGCAATTCACAAACAGGGTCTGGCAGGTCAGCTCTGTTTTCCTGTTCTGGTGTTTTGTGTTGGCACTAAATCTTCTCTTACCCTATTTTTGTTCCATATGCATTTTATCTGCAGAGGGGTAGACCCCACTTTTTAAAAAGTGACGTCCAGCAATAATAACTCGGAGAGCCCTGGAAAGTGTTTTTCTTTGCTACAAATCAGTTCAGCAATATTAACAAGCATAACAGGCACTTAACAGGGCTCAATAGCCTTTAAGACAATTTGCCCTCATGTACCACTGCTGAGACATATTTTGGCTTTTTTTTTTTATACTGAATTCTTCCCTCTTTTCCGCCTGCTCTCTGCAAGAAGCCGTGTCTTGTTGAGACACATCCAGAAACAGCTTATGTTTTTGCCGTATTCACATTTCTGTTTTAAATTTACAGTGTGAAGCGTCTCAGCCAAGTTTGGCAGCGGGGGCAGCTCTCTCCGTGCCGCGGCAGCTCCGCTCCTCCCGCAGCGCTCCCGGGCTCCCCCCGGGCGGCTGCAGCCCCAGCGCCGGGCACCGCGCACGGCAGAGCGCGGCTGCGAAAACCCGCACCGCCTGCCAAAGCCGCGACAATGCCGCCTGCTCCTTCATTCCACTGGCAGCTCGTCTGCAATGCCGCACGCTCCCTTGCTGCTCTGGGTGACTCCCTTGTGCCAAATTGCAGTACGGTCTGGATGCACCCCCTTAGCACCAGGGAACAGTCCTGAAAGACACGGGAGAGACCCCTCAGAGTGTCCCAGGAGGAAGGGCTTCAAATTCTACTCCTCTGAGCATTGCTGATCCCATCTACTTTCACCAAGACAGGAACTCAAACTGGGCACACAAAAGGTTGATACGACGGAGCTTTCAACGTAGAAAGTGAACTGTGCACACAAATAATGAAAAAAATCACATTTAAATATAGCATTTAGCACAGGGCTTTTCCAAAATTATTCCAGTCATGAGTGAATCATGGCTAAACACTGAACTGTTTCATATTAAAAAAATAGAAGCATAAAAATATAGGATTTGAAGGAACTTCAAAACCCTACTGCTCTGAGATCAGTTATACTTTCTAATTATACCCTAACTATGCCTTGCAAATATATATACATACTATATATATACTAAATCTCCTAGTCACCAATCAGCCTCTTCCACTCATTCACTAACTTTTACTTTTAAAATTTTAGTAAGCTTCCACAGAGTCTGAACTGATGTCTTCTTTATTTCTCCAATTCCCCTGTTGTTCAGTATATCCCTACTGGATGTGAAAAACAGATTATCCTTTTCCTCTCTACATGAGCTCTTCTCATTCTTGAAGCCTTTGTTGTTTTGCCTTTCTTCAGGTTTCTCTCCTTCAGGTTGCCCTGCCCTCCCTTCCCCTTTAGCTATTTATGACAATATTTACTGTTTAGAGCTCTAATTCAGTTTCCATACTCTCCAGAAGGTCCACTTAATTCTTGCTGTACAGTACTCAGAGCTGTGCTACTCAAGAGTAGCTGTAGAGATCCAACAAAGCCCTTAGCAGCTAGCAGAAACTTTTTGTTAGCAATACTTATTTCTGTCTTGTTTTCGTGGTTTTGGTTAGGTTTTCTTTTTAGATATAAAGATATCTATTTTATTTTATGTTCTTGTGGTATTCTGTCCTCAAGAGTACATTGTACTTTATTATATTATTCAAAATTCCAAAATGGATAAAAGCACACCCTCCACTTGGAAGTACAGTCATTTTTGCACGTGAGCTCTTCAAAGTCAAAACTCTCTCATCCTTGAAACACAGACTGGGGTCATGTCAAATGTATTCAAGACTGACTTTGTGATGAATGTTACAGTCCAACAAGAAGACAGAAACCAAATGGGCTGAGAATTTGGTTCCATTTAGAACAATGGCAAAACACAGTTGGCCTGAGCTTCTATCCATCACACCTGGCTCAGAGGACTTCTAAGCTAAAGAGTCACGCCGACATCAGCTGTAGATTACATTTTTTTTTATTATTTTTGTGAAATTCCAGGAGAAAGAATGTTGAAATACTGCATATGTTACATATCAAAACCACCTGGACATATGTTGCTTCAACTATTGACATTACATCATGACAACTGAAACAGCATTGCATAAATCTCTCTAATACCCTTCATGAAGGCCATCAATAATTTTTAAGTGTTCACAATGGAGGTGTAAGATAGAGAAGACAGTGTTGCTCCTTTGGATGTAGGCATGCATTGCACTTAACCACAGCATTTTTAATAAACCCTCAGTAATGAGAAAGTACATGGTGATGGTCTTGATTTGTACCTCAGTTACCTCTGACAATTTTAATATCTTATCTTTAAGCAACTTTACTTGTACTGTTTCACATTCTCTACTTTATCACAGTTGTCAAATGAACTTACTTCAAGATACAGTTTAAAAATTGCTTCTGGATCAGAAATATATGAGAAACGTGGAAACATATTGCTCTTATTTTCACATCTATGTAATCAAGATTGTGAAGATTAAAATCTTCCCTTAAAAAATAGTTTTATGAACTTTACAGCCCACTATTTGTCTGTTTCAGGAATAGCAGAAAAGGTATTACACTGTAAATGTAAAAATCTTGCAGTCAGAAACAGACTGGTAAAGGGCTTTGGGCTATCTAATAGAAGATACCAGGAAGAATATAATCAGTTGGACATATAGTGAGGAACAATATTAAAATAAAAATTATAAATAATTATATTTATCACTTTTTTCCCCTTTCTTCTTTGCCTTGAAATTTAGTCTGGGAATTTCTTCCCACAGCAGAGAGCCTTGCTGGCCATGGACAGACCCAAGAGCACTGGCAGATCCAAATCTCCTGAGTTGGGGTGGGAGAGGCTGGCCCTGCTCTATTCTGTGTGCAGCTGCAGGCTGCTGTGCCAAGCAGCAGGGACAGATATTTGTCCTCAACAGCCTAGTCTCTCTTGTGGAGCTAAGGGATCAGGAGATGGGAGGAAAGCAAAAAGGATGCTGGAAAAAAGCACTGCAGCTAATGAGAGGAAGGGTGATGAAAGTCATTGTGAGAACTAAAAGGAAATATATAGGAGATGGTGCTAGAGTTTGGAAAGAGCCTGAATATCTCAGCCCCCACAAGGGTCCAAAGGGAGCAGAGATATTGGGAAACCTTGATAAACACACCCTCCAGGAGCAGGTGTTCCATGCTGGCTCATCCCACCTCGCTCTTCTCCCAACCAGGTAACCCACACCTCTCTGTGAGTGGGAAGTGTATGAGATCTGTCCCTAGAGAAATGAAGCAGCAGAGTTAGATTGAGGAGGAGGAGGACAAAGAGCCTGTTAGTCACCTTGTGCTGAAGGTGACAGTAAGGAACAGGAATTTCTAATTATACAGGCACTAAAACCTGGTTGATTGCACAGGAAGGTCAGCTTTGAATTACTGGTACTTCAAACAGACTTGACCACTTAGGGAGAAAAAGTAAAACAAGGAGAGGTGGAGGTGAAAACTGCACATAACCAGATGACAGGAAAAGTGGGGGAAAAAACCAACTTGCCTAAGGAAATTGCAAATTAAGAGTCAAAGTAAATGAAGCAAAACCAGAAGAGGATAAAATTTTAAAATTCAAAAAGAGTCAGTGCATCCCTGCTAGAAACAGTGTTTCATTAGGACTGGTGAGAGTTTCAGGGAACCTGAAGAGTGTCGAGGACACAAAGATGACATATGTTAAATTAAAGACATTTTTTAAATTGCATTAAGCATAGAAGAAAAACAGCAATTTGAAAAAATACAGCTACTGAAACAAGGCACAGAAACAGTTGCTTTTAAAAGGAGATAATGCTGCCATTTTCTCAGATTGAGGGAAATCTAAGGAAACTCCTATTCCCTTTCTCCTCCTGAGTGGAAATCCAGAAATCTGATAGGACAGGCATGAGAAAAGTGAGGTTGTATCAGAAATTGTACTTAGAATGCAAATATATATGAGAGAGGAGGAATTAGATTGAGGGTGTGGTAACACTCTAAAGCTAAAGAAAACCAAAACAGCAACCCTTTCCAGAGTTAAAATTCCACTTTTCCCCCTGCACCCTATGAATAACAGTTAGCAGCAACTATTTTGGTCCTTTAGCCAACTTTATTCTGAGACCACTGATAGCTCTGCAGTAACCAAAGATTTTAATACCCCTGCCAGACTTAAACAGAAGAAAATATACTAATTCTTATCACAAAGTAAAACAGGACAGCAGGAAAAAAGCAGGAGAGTGAACTGCATCTTGTTCTGGAAAATCTATCATACTATGGGCATAACTCTGAGTTGCTATAGAAAAATAGTCACACAGCAAGCTGGAAAATAAGCTTTGCCACTTTCCTACCCTTTTTTTTTTTTTGCAATCTTGCCACATCTTTCTATATCATCACATCTCCAGCATTTAGATGATGGATGAAAGACCCATGAGGTGATTTTAGAAACTGAGATTTTAAGAACCTCTTAAAGTACTCTGCTGAGTTTAGTGACTGAAATACTAATAGTCCTAATTTTATGCCACATTGCTTAGTAGTAGTTCTCAGAAAATTTTCTTGAATAGATCAGTTCAATTTTTTTCTATCAACAAATAAGTAACACCTGATTCACAGGTGAATCTGCTTCAAAGGACCTTTCTTTTAAAGTATCATGTATATTGACAAAATATGAAAATGCAATAGCAATTGACTCTGAATACAATTGAATTTAGTATAAAATATCCCATTAACCACAATGACTTAAGTAAGACTCAGTTGCAGCTTTCCTTTAGACCCCTTTTCATGTCCCCTGCCAGAAGCTATTGACCTTGTTTTGTTTGGTTTGTGTCATAAAAGGTGCCAGCATAGGGGAGTTTTGATGCATCCCTGGAGATACTGGAGGGGGGGAAAGCTGCTAAGCTCAGTGAAGTCAGACCCAGAAACAAATGGGGCCCTGGTCAACTCATTGTACTTAAGCACAGAGGTTCAGCCCAGACTGTTGGTCTGATCTTAACTTGTGGCTGAGGCAGCAACTGTGAGGGTTAGCCACCACTGGAGAAACGCTGACTAGTAAAATGTGACTAAAAACCTCTTCAGAACATCAGCTGACAGGGCACCACACTTTGATTCAAATTTCAGTTTCATCTTTGAAGTATTAAATCAGGGACTTACTTAGAAGTCTCCTCTCCCAAAGAAAGGTTGGGATCACTCAAACAGCAACAGATGGCAGCAAGAGAGAACTTCATAAGGAAAAGGGAGTAAACCAAGAATTTGCAGGCTATGGAAAAGAAGGTAATAAGTCCATGTGATTTCTCCCTGCTAGAGCTGTCTCAGCAGCCAGCACTTCCTCCACCTGCCCTCAGGGGAGCTATGACCAGACTAGGATCCCAACTGTAGATGGTTTTATCTGGGTCACAGTCTGGATTTTCAGGGAATGTGGTTTATAGCAGAATCCAGAGAGACAGGAAGTGCAATTTCCTAGAAATCAAATGGAAGAATTACAGGATGAGAGGGTGGGCTGAGAAGTATGAAGGAAAGCAAAAGCTTCATAGATGTACTAGACATGGAGACTCCAAGAACAAAGAAGCTGAAGTCTGCAGAAGCCCCAGCAAAAGAAAAGGAACACATTTCTCCACAGGGAGAAAGTTGGCTGTGACCTACTATTGCTGGCAGATGGAGCTTCAGCCTCAGCTGGCAATCTATTAGGCTTTTAAAAAAAGTAGTAAACTGTCTTGGCAATGAGAGGGAAACCAACTGCATTGCTGAAGGAAGAAAAACCACATGCTCTGACAGCTTAGTGGTTCATGACCCCTGCTGACAAAAGAAAATGAAAGGTGGCAGTGGTTGGTGACTCACTTCTCTGGGTGACAGAGACATCCGTCTGTTGTATGACCTAATGCTTATGGAGAGGCTTTGCCCAAACCAGAGCTATTGCACAAGTTTGCCAAGGCTCATTCAGCCCTCTGACATCTCCTCCACATGGCTCAGTCACTTGAGAGCTAATGCCACTGCTCTAGGAACAAGCAAGGGAAAACCATAAGATCAGCAGGGATCCTGAAGCCATGGTGAGAGAATTGGAGCCTCAGCTGGTGTTCTTATCAATCCCATCAGAGAGGGTAAAAGCCCAAGTAAGGACAAACACATCCTGGAGATAAATATATGGCTGTACAGATGGCGAGGCTTAGAGTACTTGGGTTTCCTGAAGGGGGAGGCTGTATTCATAATAGGGTCATAAGAGGGATGAGAGGGAAATGACTGAATCGATTGTAGATATGTGTAAAGTATTTTGCCTTATATGATGCAGGATGCACATGTTCACTCTGAGATCTGGAATCTGGAGGGAGACAGACCTGCTGAAATTCTCCAGGGTAATAACAGAAGGAGGAAAGGACATCTTTGGAAAAGAAATAAAACAGGATGCAGAGAATGCAAACCAGAGTGTGTTTAAATTTATTGTAGCCATTTCATAGTTAGGTATCTAATTTAAACTACTCATGTAGGCTCACATTGCAATCAGACCCTTTCACCTGTCCTAGACTGCTATTTTATGATGGGAAGAACAGCCTCTGAAGGAGTTCGTTTCTCTACAAGGACTCTGAAGGAAACCTAGATAACAGAGTACCTAAGATAGTTAAAAATGAGGATAAAATATAATCTCTTTCACAGATCTTAGTGGAAATCAAATTCCTTCTTTACTTGAATCTGTTCAAAAAGGAAAGCGTGACTGAAAATAAGGAGGGGCAGGTAAATTAAGGGAGAATGAGCAGTGAAGTGGTAGAATTGATACATCTTGGAAATGGAGGAGGACAGAACACTGCAAAAACGGGAGAGTGGGCTTCAAGATAAGAGACTTTCATAACTCAGTGAACTGAACAATAAGACCCATTAGGAAATACAACTATAGGAAAGAGTCCAAGGGAGTTGCAGCTGGCAGTTTCTTAAATAAGGCACAAAAAAGATGAATGGCAAAGTAAGTATAAGGAAGAGTGGCCACTGCAGGGCTTGATTTAACTTTTTTTCAGCAGCATTGGAAAAAGAATAGAAGTGAAATCTTTCATTCCCTCACAAGTTCTTTACTCCCTTGTCTCTTCATTTCCCCTTGGCTGTAATGACAAATAATATTCCTTTTAAGTTCTGCCGCAGATTCTCCTTGAAAGCAAATGAATGAACACAACAGCGAGATGCTTTAGCTACGTCTTCAGTATTTCACTCTCAAGAAAGAAATTAATATAAAATACAAACTTGGCAAATTCCTAATGAAAAGCATGACAAATAACATAAATGTGAGAAGCCAATGACAGAAAGAACAAAACACAAGATAATTTCAGTACAGTTGTCACAAAAAAAAAAAAAAAAAAAAAAAAAGAAAAAGAGCAACATTAAAGCATTCCACAACTTTGTAAGTAGTAGGATCTACTCTTCTGCTTAATAGAAAGGGTAGAAAGGGAAGACTAATGACAGATGTTGCTGATGGATCTGAGAAGTTTTATGGTTTTTGGCTTTAGTCTTCACCAACTCTGATTAGATAGCTAACACAATTAGCATCAATGTCAAAGGAGGATGAAGCCCGCTGGCATAAAAAAGAGCATCTTGGAGGCTATCTAAATAAGGTAAATGCTTTAAATAATTTGATACTGTCTTTACATTCTCCTCAGAGAAATTAGGGCACTGTCTAGGGCAATGCCAGAAAATGTAGTCATTATGGAGGATAGCTGGCCTCCAGAAGACAGAACAGACAAAACACAGTATAATGTGTATAAAAAGGAGAAAAGGAGTCCTCAGTGATTTACAGACCAGTGAAGCTTGACTTCAGTTGTATAATGGCACTGGAATAAATAAATATAAAGAAAAAGGCTATTAGTACTTAGATTTACTACACCTAGATTAGTAAAGAACAAACACTGTTGAATCCATTGAAAGACCTTTGATGTAAAGGGGTAATTGGATAGGAAAGAAGAAATAACCAAGTATGACATAGTTGTGCTTCTTAAGATTTGATTGTCTTCTATCCCAATCTATAAGCAGGTTAGGAATATATTGTTAAAAAAATAAATGCAACATCAAGATGGGAAGGTGCATAAGATGGGATCTACAAGGTTCTGTGGTTGGTCTGGTAGTCTCCAGACCAATATTTAAATTATTTAAAAGTTAAATAATTTGGACAGGAGAACAGAAATAAGTTTTTGAAATCTGAGGCTGTACAATCCTGTAGTTGTAAATATAGTAGACAGCAAGATTAGAACTAAAAGTGACTTTGATAAATTGAATATATTCTTGATGTCAAGAATGACATTGAGATATTGAATAAATGACATGCAATAAATAGGACACAATTCAACAAGGCTGTGTGCAAAACATGGCACTGTGAGAGATAAACAAAAGTGGAATACAAATGCATCACTAAATCAACTGGCCACAGGTAAAGCTCTTGAGGCTACAATGAATAACATAGCACACAAACTGATGGTTAAAATAAAATGTGACTTCAGCCAGAGCTCCTTTCTAAATGTATTTCTGAAAAATGAGACACTTTTAGAGAGGGTCTTATATCTCTCTGGTCTTTAATGCACATCTTAATCCTACAGCTTCATCCTTACTAAGGTCAATTTTAATTTTTCTCATGCATGTATGGGAAGAATTAGTATTTCATGGATGATTGTATTGATTTTGCTTATGTGCCCCAAGAAAAAGATATTTAAAAAAAAAAGTAAAAGAAAAAAACCACCAAGGAGACATTTTACTTTATAGAGAATCTATAATTTTTTAAAAAAATTCTTTCTAACAGCTAGCTGACCTCATCAATTGGTATTTGCTTACCAGCTGAGGAAGAAAACTCAAATAAAAATAAGTCTTCAGCAGACCTGATAGGTAGTGGATAATTTTTTTCTAATTTCACATGAGGCATGGGAGTTATAGGCCTTATAGGCCTACTTGGTGAATGCTTATTATCAATTCTACCTAAAGCAAATTTAACATTCAGGAACTAATGAAAAAGAAAATCTCTTAAATCAATTAAGATTTAAGTCAGAGGATTTTTTAAAACATATATATTTCATTATATGTATTGGAAGTTCAAAGAAACTGATTTTAGAACACTTTTCAGGGGACAAAGACTCTCATATATTTGTCCCATGAAAACACATAAGCCTTAGTCTAGGATAAGTTGGGAAATGATTGTGTTCATTCAGGTTTTACAATGTTGTAAGAAAAATGGTCCCCACCACTGTTGTTCATTGCAGCTCAGAATGTCTTGCTTTTTGAGAGTGGGATGTAAGGAACTGGTTCACTTAAATGTTTATTCCTTTGGAGAGCTGAAAAAACAGGCCTCAGATACTCCTCTCCCTGGTAAGGATTTTGAGTGCAAATAATCAATGCCAGTAAAACCAAGGTAACAGAACCAGCTCAGCTGAAAATTGACTTTGTGGTGCTCTTACCCATGGGAGCAGCAAAATGGTAAAGACCATGGATTAGTCTGAATGTGTAAACTTTGTGCAGGTTGTGAGACAAAGGGACTGGAACTGAAAGGAAAACATGAGGAAGATACAATCCTTATAATATATCTGTTGGATAAAACACTCTGTACCTAAAAAAAAAAAGATAAATATTGCTTTGGCACTTGAGAGAGTGTGTGGAATAACAGGAAGTCACTTCATGCATTGGTGTCTCCCAGGCATTGAACGAGCAATGTCAGTGTTTCTAGAACTTGGTTGACTGCATTTAGGGTAGGTTTCTTCCAGGTTTCTTGTGTGACTGAACCAAAATAAAGGTAAAATGCTGAGCAAATAAGAAATTCTGGACATCTCCATTCACAGAATCAGATTCCCACAGAACCACAAAATTGTTGAAATATGAAGACACCTCTGGAGTCCACCTAGTGCAACTCCCTGCTCAAAGCAGGATCAGCTAAGAGCAGGTTTCCAGGACGGTGTCCTGTCAGGTGTTAGACACCACCAAGGCTGGAGATGCCACAACCTCTCAGGGCAATCTATTATGGTGTTAAACCAGCCTCACATTTATAAAAGCTTTCTCCTGATGTTTAAATACAATTATCAGTATTTCAATTTGTGACATCACCTCTTGTATTCTCACCAGATACCAGTGAGAGAGTCTGTCTGTATTCATATACATAGACAAGATTACCCCTAAGCTTTCCCTTCTGCAGGGTGAATCAACCTGTACTCATGTCAGATGCTCCACTTCCTTCATCATCTTTGTGGTCCTTCTCTGGATCTATTCCAGTACATACACGTCTATCTTGTTCTGGGTCCCGAGTGCACTTCTGATTTGGTTCTAGAACTGAACCAAACACTCCAGATATTCAGAGCTGAATAAAGAGGAAGGGTCATTTCCCTTGACCTGCTGGTAATGCAGCCCCAGATTCAGGCCAGGATGCTGCTGACTTCTGCTGTGAGGGCACATTGCTGGCTCATGGTCATCAAGGTGTACAAGGGTACCTAGAGGGTTGTCTCTGCAAAGCTGCCTTCCTGCTGGCTGGCCTCTAGCACACCTGGATGCAGAGGGTCGCTCCTCCCCAGTTGCAGACTTGGCATTCCCTTTTGTTGAACTTCACAAGATTCTTGCTGGCTCATTTCTCGAGCTAGCTGAGATCCCACATTGCAGGGCAAGCACCTGGTGTGTTGGTGTGTTAACCCTAACCCTAACCCTAACCCTAACCCTAACCCTAGCCCCAACCCCAACCCTAATCCCAACCCTAACCCTAACCCTACTCCTCCTGGGTTTGCAATGACATGGGTACAAACTGACACCACGAATTTATGCACAGCATTGATGGCTCTTCTTTACACAGAGACATACAAACACACAAATATACATATGATGCACTGGAATATATAAAATAAGTGTGTAGGCATTGGACAAGATGAACATTGTAGCTTCCTTACAACTGAAGTATTCTATTACTCTTGTGTATATATATATAAATGTGTGCATGTAAGGATGTGTATATATATATATATATATACATATACACACACTGATAGGTACAATCAGGTGTAGTAGAAAAATTCATGGGGTATGAATAGCTTTTAGGTGGATGACTGTCATTTAGAGCACATTTTGGAATGTGTCAGTCCCATCCCTAAGTCACAGACAATGAAGAGAAGCATGGTAGACAGTGAGCCACCCCAAATCTGATCACCAGAATGTGCCAAGCACAGCACAGGGATGGCACATACCAACACTCTCCTGGACCTGTCAGTTCTTCAGAAGTGTGGGGATTGTTGTACCTACATAATATCAGGGTTCATTGAAGCAAACATACACTGTCTGTCGTCCAGCTGAACCAAATAGACCTACCTTGGCAGCAAATAATAGAGAAGAGGGCATAAAAATGCCTCTTTGCCTCCATCCAGTGCAATGTGGAGGCAAAACTCCTTTTAAAAATTCCCTATGCTGCAAGAACTGTGCAAACTTTTATATTCAAAATTCAGAAGTTGCATTTTGATGAGCATTTTAAACAACTTAATTAAAGGGTGCCTAAAGGAGAGCTGACATTCTTGAATATCCTTTAATAGGACATTCCCACCAATGCCAAATCTAGAAAACAAGCTGTATTTAATGTCTTTAACAAAGGGCTTTGGATGTCATAGCAGGAAGTAAAACCTGGATTTAGAGACAAGCAAGCTGATGTTTAGATTGAAATAGATTTAGAGACGAGATTTAGGCAGAGTGAACAGAAAAGATGTAGATGGGTAGACACAGTGCAGAGATGGAGAGATGAAGAGATAGATACAGCAGATAGATTCTCATGAAATAGTCTTTCCGTGTTTGGTGTGCAGCTGCATAGCACCTGCCTGACATTTACAGCAGATAGCTTTTATTCATTTCATGGGATATTCATCAAAATGTGGTTGAGAGATGGAGAAAATTCCAAGTATGTGTCATCACTTTACTGGTTTGTGCAGCTGTTTCCTAAAGCACACAATGATGTTGTGTTGTTAAGGAAATACACTGTCACCCTGCTGAACAAATAAAGCATTTAGTTTATTGAGTAACATTACAATAATGATGGGAGATAATAGACTAAAAATACTGTTTATTCAGTAAGAATGGACAAAAACTTTACTGTCCATGAAAGAATCACTTCATGTACAGAAAATAAAAATTGTGTTATTTATTTAAGCTACCTTTTTAACAGTACTGGTGCAAAATACTTCCTGACATATGCTTTGATCAAGGATAAGAACCAGCAAACATCCTCAGTGGCAGAACTCATCAGACTAGAGCTCAGACTACTGGAATCAGACTATTTATCACGTGTAACAGCAAATAATTATACTGGGAAATACATAAGCTGAAGATCTACGAGGGGTGGGGAGTGGGGTGGGTGCTGTGTTCTTTTCGGGATATTGAATTAATAAATTTCTGATCATAACAAAGGCTTATGTTACCCTTTCCTGGGAATAAGCCTGTCTTGATTTTACAACTTTTTATAGGATGCTAAATATTTCTCAAAACCTGATGGTTTCAGAAATATTTATTTAAGATATTTCTGATGAGGAAGGTATGTCAGCCAAATCATCTGAGACAGTTACACAGGACTAGGCTGTTAATTGTATGAGGTTATTTTACACAGGCAAATCTAGTCCAAAGTCATAGCATTTTCTTCTGTCCTATTTTGTTTCTTTCAATTTTGCAACTGTTCCAAGAGGAAAAAAAGAAAAAAGAAAATAAAGAACAGAAAAATTAAAAAGGAGAAAGGAAAAAGAAAAAAGGGAAAAAAAAGAAAAAACAGATCTTACTTGATTTAAGCAAACTTTCACAAAAAAGTTCAGGGACAAGACACAAGTATTTTGTGTTTTGCATGAAAGACTGTGTGTTGGTCTAGACTGGATCAAAATCAGACTTAATTTCAAGCAATTCCCATTCATGTGTGCCTCTGCTTCATCCTGAAGCTGTCACCACTTTCCCACACATCTGCCCCTGTGGGATATTCCCCAGAGAACACCTCGGCCCTCACAGGAGTGCTTTCCCCAGCCCAGGGATGGGCTTTGTCACTGTGCTCTGCACTAGCACTGCTGAGCTGCTGTGGGGCAGGGAGGGCTATCTTGGACTATGCAAAACCCACTCCATGGCTGTGGAACAAATGCAAAAGCAACACTTGATGGGCCCAAGATTACCCAGCAAACCAGTATGAGCTACCCTCATATGGCCAAAGGAGCTCTGCAAAGACAGGAAGGATGCTGTGGTCTGCTAGATCTGCCTGCTGGACCAAAGGACTGGAACAGTGCTGGGAGTCAGCAGAGATGAAAGAGGAAAGCTTCTACAAATGACAGCGAGTGTGACAAATAGTGTTCAATAGATTTATGGCTCTTTACTTATTCTTATTTATTGGAAATCTAAAAAAAAATTCTTCTGTGAGCAAGTTGCTGCAGAGGGCTGGATGCTGAACCACTGACGTAAGCCCTCAGGACAATCCCTGCAATCACAGCTATGGTGACACGCAGTCACTGAGCCAGTCCAGGCCATCTGTGGTGGCAGCTGAAGCAGGGAGTTGAGATGCACGGTTGTAATTTATGGAGAAAACTTCAGAGCTCCCTGAGACCCCTCCCTGTTCTAGTGGCAACCCTAACCACTGCAACCACAAGCTTTTCTGACTTGAGCACTCAGTAGCATCCTCTCAGCTAAAAGGAAAGTGGATTCAATTCATAACACAAACTGTCTACTGAAGCCTCCTGGAGCTAAGTAAGAAACTCACGAGTGTTGGAACATTTTAGGCTTTGTCCTTTAGAACAAAGTTGTTAAACTATGACCTCATGGTGCCTCTATCATGGCCTAGATCCAAAGGCAATTGAAGTCAACTCCTATTGACTTCAGTGGGCTTTGGAACAAGCCCTCTTCCACTTCAGCACAAGGCTATTTTTAATGAATCAAGGCAGCCTCATTGGAATCCGTTTTGGCCTTTAAAAATGGAGTGTACTGTTTCCCTGGAACTGAAAGTCTCATCATGATGCTTGGCTATGATATCAGGATGGAAGGAGAGATAAAAGCCCTTTTCTTGCATCAAGCTGCTTCTGCTGGAGCTGCTCTTTTCTTGTTCCTTGTTGCTAAAATAGGAGTGCTATTGTTTGCTTTATTGGTCTCATCTTTTGGGATTTGGAAATCCTTCTAGAGCAGGCAACCTGCACACACACACATTCCCCCAAGCCCCGCTACCCAAAGAGGCACACACCAGTCATGTATGCTCATTGCTGCCTATATTTCTGCAGAAGTATTGTCTACATTTCTTCATTTTCTACAATTCACTGGTTGTCTATTCAAAATATTTTTTTTACTTATATATAATCCAGAACAGATTTCCCAGAAGAATCTGCTATCATAATGCTATACACAAGCACTTTTTCCATTTCTTAAACATGTAGGAAAACAACTAAAGTACTATTTTTTGTGCTCAAGGGAGATTTTTCGACTTCATTTCAGTTAGTTTTCATAGTGTGTTGTCCTGCCTTAAATAATAAAAAATTTCATAGTAACATAAACAGGAGATGATATTGATTAAAAAAGGAAAAAAGAGGGAAAAAGAGAGATTTCATTTGTTGCTATGCTACTTAAGAGGAGTTTCCTCCACAATCTAAAAAAGAAAGCCAAATCAAAATGGATTTTTCAACCACATTTCTATTACATTATTATGTATTACAGGCAGTGATAGTTTGTATTTCAGATTGTAATTAATGATAGATGTTGACTGTCATACGTACAACAGAAGAAAATCCCATTTCATAAGTAAAACATAAAACTGAAGAATGTTCTCTGACTTGATATTTCAAAACATTAATAATTTCTTAGGTTATTATATTTTATATTTGTGTCATAAGAAATCAAAGAATCACAGAATATGCTGAGTTGGAAGGGACCCACAAGGATCACCAAGCCCAGCTCCTGGCCCTGCACAGCACCATCCTCAAGAATCACACCACATGCCCAAGAGCACTGTCCAAAGGCTTCTTGAGCTCTGTCAGGCTGGTGCTGTGACCACTGCCCTGGGGAGCTGTTCCAGTGCCCAACCACCCTCTGGTTGAAGAACCTTTCCCTGATATGCCTCCTAAATCGCCCCTGACTCAGCTTCATGACATTGTATTTTTCTAAATCAGAATTAGAACAATCTTCAACAAGTTACAATTCCTTATTTTAAATTAATTACAGTTTTGAGCTGCCTCTGAACTGTGAGGAGTAGAAGGTCAGAAGACCTGTGTTTCAAGCCAAAATGTCTTTATCTTGCTTGGTATTAATAGAAATCATAAAAGGAAATATTATGAGCTTTCACTGAGCTTTGTGGATGTAAGTCACCACAGAAATGGAAAGTGTTGTTATTAAAAAGAGAAACAGTGATTTCAGGTCCTGAGCCAAAATAAGCCAGGATACGGAAAGGGGCACATCCAAAGCCCTCTGGCGTTAATCAAAGTCTTTCCATTGCTTGCTGTGGAACTTTATTCAAATTGTGAATTTCTCATGGTGACATCTGTGTGTCCTTCACTGATGGATGTGGTGAAATAGCGCTGGAGATGATCACAGATACATGCCATTGCTGCAAAATGACAATTTCCTGGCTTTGTGTAGTATTTCTTCAGTTTTTCATGCCATTCTTTGGATGTCATCATTCATCTGTTTCCCATGGCTCTTTTCAGTTTCCTACTTTGATTTAATTCTGTCCCTTTTTTTTTTCTTTCACAAGGTAAAGTAATAACATATACAATTGGATGTAAAACATCATTCTGGAATACAAGTCACATTTTATACTTTCTGTTTTATTCAATAGCATTTGTTTTCTGCTTTTTTTTCTTCTACAAATACAATACAAAACAGGTAAGAAGGGTGGAAATGAAGTTCAGTATTGCATTTTTGACTACCTGAGGAATAACACCATCACTCCTTTCCCATGTGAGATGAAATTACAACTCATGTTTTCATGCCACTTCTCCACATACAAGTTCTGATGTCATCTTACATTAGAAATATGCAGGAAAAATGAAAGTACAGTTGTTTTTGTGGTATGCCATAGGAAAACACATGATAGGATTTTGATATGACTTTGTTCCATTGCTTTGGGAGTAGGGGACAGTTTTGTTCCAGTTGAGGTCTCCTAAACGTGCAAAGTCGTGTGAGTTCAACCTGTGTAAGGCTTGCATGAGTACTAGTGAGACAGACTACTGCTCCTCAGTGCATGCTTTGTTCTGCTGTTGCCCAGCTCCCAGCTAGCCCAAAGGGACTAAGAAAGTCTTTAATACACCCCTGGAAAACAGTACATTGTTAATATGTGGGGATGTTATCTCCACTGTGATCTACACAGACTGGGAGCAGGAGCAACTTGGGTTTGTGCACTGAGGGTGTGTAGGTCTAGAAAGGGCCTCTAGATTCCAGAAACACTGTGATATGGCAGGCTTTTAAAGATGATTTCACTCCAGTAAAACAATAAGAAAACAAAGAGAGTAGAGATATAGCCTATTGACTTTCCCAATAATTCTGACTTGGCAAACATCGCTGCCTGCTATTTCTTTCCCCTCATAAAAAGCTTTCTTTGAGCATTGCGGCTGATACCTGCGAAGACAGCAAGTCTTGTCTCCAACCAGAGTAGTGTTTAATTCTATTTTAAATCTAGTTAACCTGGCAGAGCTGGTGTGCCAAACTGTTCCACTGTTTGGTTATCAAAAAGAAAATAAGGTTATTGAATGTGACTGCATCACATCTTACCTTCTGGACAAGGTTTGACACAGGTCTTTCAAACAAGGCTTTCCTTTACCATCGCTCTTCCCGAAATACCTGTCCTTCTGTCTTTTGTTTCTTGAGCTCTCTTCACTCCCAAACTTATGCTGAAACTATTTCAAAGACAGATATTTTCCCTTTTACTGTCTTTTCTTAAAGTCTCTATAAAATTGAGCTTATTGTGCAGGGTGGTCTGTCCTTTCATTGTAGGCTGTTGGAAGGGTAAGGAAAAACCTCTTTTTTTAAAACCTCTTTCTTTTGTTACGCAAGACTTCTCCTTTGTTCACAAAGAGCCACTAAATAGTGACATGGATACCTACATCCTGTTAATCATGAGAAGCAGCAGCTGTGATGAACTCAGGCTGCCTTCTCCAGGTGCTGTCTTGACTATTTGCTCCCAGGGAGTGAGATTTTAATAGCATTACTATGACATAAAATACTTTAGTGCCACAGTGACTTGCCCAAGTGCCTGAGCATAGGTCTGAACTTCCCTGAAAATTTGTACATACTCCTTGTATCGTTACAGATAACACAAGGTCTCATCGTGGATTTAAAGTCATTGAACAGCAGAGTTCAGGTGTTTTGTGAGAACAAACCTTCTTCCTATGAAATATTTGTCCAATCTCTTATTAAAACCTCTATCACAGAGAAACCTGAAAATCTTTGGTCTGTTCTTGGGCTTCACTGGCTCTTCAATTAGTAAACCTTTGTTTCACTTCACTGTCCATTTTTGCAGGCTAAAGCCACTGTTTACATGCTTGAGGCATGTTCTCTCCACTACAGATAGAACATGTCTCAACCATACAACCTATTGATCTGAGAAAAGCAAAGCAGCTCAAGTATTGCAGGATAGCCTGACATAGTGGGAAAAGGTGATAGGAAATGATAACAAACCCCTGCCAGGAAAATTTCTTGATAATCTTTGATTTAGCCTTGTAAAGTACCTGTTTTAAAAATACTCCATAGGTATTGGTTCATAACTTGGAAAAGTTATACCTGACTTCCTGTACATGAAGAGAGCTTACAAGAGAGCTGGAGAGGCACTTTTAATAAGGGCATGTAGTGACAGGACAAGGGGTAGTGGCTTTAAACTGAGAGTAACTTTAGATTGAATTTAAGGTAAGAAATTCTTTACTGTGAGAGTGATGAGGTACTGGAGCAGGTTGCCCAGGGAAGCTGTGGATGCCCCATCCCTGAAAGTGTTCCAGGCCAGGGTGGATGGGGTTCTGAGCAACCTGGTCTAGTGGAAAGTGTCCCTGCCTGTGGCAGGGGTATTGGATCTGGATGAACCTTATGGTCCCTTCCAACCCAAGCCACTCTATGACTATCATTCTGTAAGATTACTGATTGGGTTTTCAGGGGCTGCATACCTGCAGATGAAAATAATTGGCTGAGGGTTGACCAATCTTCAGGTGGAAACTCAGCATCTATCTGGATGTTAAATGAAATGCCCAAGCAGAAGAGAGCTGAAGAAAACCCTTCCATTTTTAATGCAGGCACATCTTCCCTGTGCAGCCAGGAGCTGGGGCATACCCTCCAGACAAACCATTTGCTCAACTCAGATTCTGGTGGGGGATGTTGCAGAACCTTTCTCAAATGCCCCAGATACTTCAGTAGCCTTGTAGGCCACTAATTGTAGAATCCCCAAAGCAAGTGACTAAAATAGAAACTATTTTATTTTTCATTCTGATCTCCAGAACCTGGTCACTTTGAGTTAGAAAGGGACTTAGAGCACAAAATAGAAGATTAAAAAAAAAAAAAGGAGTAGATGTTTCCTCCTAGGTCTTACTACTCCAGAAATAATATCATTGGTCATGGCTTTCAGATTTAGGAGATTATGCTTTCAAACAAAAGTGAATATAAGACACAAGCATGAGAATCGATTTCAGCCAAAATACATTAACAGGTAAGACTTGCCAAAAATATGATAATGGCAACAGTAAGAGAATTTAGTTTGACCTGCATTTTTTGAACCTCATGTTCATTATTAAATATTATCTTGGAAACACATAAATACTTGTGTTAAGCAAGTCTTAGAGAGTCACACCATACAAATAATTATTATTTAGCATTTTTCAATAAAACATCAAAGTGTTCATCCTTCATTGGGATTTTTGAATGTAACACACCCATCTATTTTTAAACTGATGGACTGCTCTAAAAACAAAGATCAGTCAGAAACACTAAACCAGGGGGGACTATACACTACATATAAATATTCAAAGTGAAGACATATGGCTTCTGGCACCAGTGTTCTGCAGTTATGCTGGAAGAGAGAAGAGAATGGAAAGGAATATTACCCAAAATTGATTTAAAATGTGAATATCTTGATATGGATCTTCTTATATATGGGCTACATCTGCATATATGAAATTGTGAATTGCTATCTAGAAAAGGCACACTTGCAAACCTGGTGGATATGAGCAACTATAAACAGAAGAGTCACCAATTTGGCCCCATGTGTTTTAGGTGAGTTTAGGCAAGTGTCCCCCACAGATAACTCAGATGACTGTTTCTAATCACAGTTCAGAACAGGCACAAAAGTTAACTATTTGCCATTTTTACTTTTAATCAAATTCACTTTGATTTTCCCATGTATGGCTGTATCAAGTTCACTGTTTTAATTTCTCCACTATCAGGTACTTCCCTCAAGAATTCAATTGCTGAAATACAGAGCATGTGCAACACGCTGTTTGCATTTCCCCAAAAGATTTCTAGACTTTTTTTCCCTCCCAGAAATAACACTTGAAAATAGCCAGTCTATCTCATCAGCTCAGAAACTAAAATGAGAACCAACCTCTGTAGCAGGCAGTCAGAAACACAACCCTCTAACCAGTTCCACAGAAAAAAACACACAGAACCCCTCAGAAATAAATTTATCTCAGGAAGTTTAAGCAGCTAAAACTTATTCATCTTAGACTACAATTTTACAGTGACTACAGTGATACATCCAAGGGGCTGCTACATGTACATATGGAAAACTATCCCACAAGTTCCAGTGCTGCTTCTTGGGAAGAGAAGAACCTTCTGTCTATGGGAACCTGGGCTATCGGAAACCAACCCTATGGTTCTTCAACATCAGTGGACTGAAAGAGGGAGTGTTTAGACCCACCTCACTCTTCTTAGATACCAACCTAAAGACAAGTCTAAAATTTGCATAACTTGTGAGATAAGTCTCCTCTGGAGGGAACTGTTTCTTTCTGTTGGATGTAATAAGACGCTTTGCTGTCTAGCTCTAATACGTACACATGCAGTTTGGGTGAGATAAAAAATGTGAGAATCAGTGTGAGAAACCCAGTTTTGGACTCCTCATTACAGCTCTGTGAAAGGAATGAATGAATAATTTTGCAGAATATAGTAAGTCCACCAAATGTAAATGCTGGAAATTTGCATGTATACATGTAAAAGGAACAGAGTAAAGGATTTTGAAGAAATAAAGCTTTCTTGTAAATCTCTATTTCTTTTGGACACATTTTCACTGTTGCTATTTATATCCCAGTCCCCAGACTAAAGTAGGATGGAAACTTGCTGTGTTACTGCAAGGTTTTGTTGCATGTTCTGCCACCACTACTAGAGCCATCACTGCTGTTTAATGCAGATTCCTTTACTGTTTTTAAAAATCAGAAGTTTCTCCAAGATACTTAATGATACTTAATGATTTGGTTGTTTGATAGAAAAAAGTAAAAGGCAGATAAGATGCTGAATAATATAAAACAAGTGACTTCTGTGGTTACCTTTTGGGTTGATTTGTCAACTGGTCGTAGCATTTGCTTGCAACACTGAATACAACAAAATATTCTTCGAAAGAAGGGTGGGAAAATCAGGGTCAGAAACTTTGCAAAGGTGGAATAAAGGTGTATTTCTTTGGAAATATGTCAGGTTGTATCAGCAAGGCCAGCATAGGCTGCCACCTAAATGTCTAGTCTACAAAAAGCAGCAGTTTCCAGCTCTGTCTCCTAAGGGGTTTGAACACATTGTTTGGTTGAGAACAGTGTCTCTGGCTCCCATCAACTTCCTACTAGGATGTTTGACCTCTAACTTGGGCAGGAAAAATAATGACTGGAAAAATACCCTTGAAAGGGTGCCAGTCCCCGATTTCAGTCCACCTTCTGCCAAGGTTAAATTCCTCTCAATTTCCAAACTCTTTGCATTTAGTATTATTCCCTGTGGTTGAGAAGAACTTCCCATGGACACCTTTGGGATTGCTTCATCATTCTTTATACTGATCTAACTCTCATTAAATGTTAAGCTTTAAGATACTAAAATTGCAGTATTACAAGGTTTGATCCTTGGACTTGCCCTGTATGAAGATAAAAAGTGACTCTCTCCAGTCACCCTGGTTGGAGTGCTGAACGGAAGCAATTCAGTTTGTGCTCAGCCAGGTGGGAATGATGCTGCCATCAAGGGAGGTGTCCCATCAGCAGTCCTAGCTTGAGTAGATTTGCACAAAAGTAACCCTGATATGCACTTTTCTACACAATTTATTAAACAGTAGAAATAGTCTTTTACACAGCTATTCTATGAAATGATGCATGTTTTTTCACATAAATTTTATACAGTTGCTTGGTTTGCATAAAGTGGTTTTTTCTCCTTTTGCTTGCATTTGCACGATGGGCTTGTGCAGTGGTTAGGTTTTGCTTTTAATTACACTGCTGTGTGTTTCCTTTTTTCATTAAGTACAGCATCCTCTTGTACTCTACTGGACAATTCTCCCCTTATTCTTTATGCTTTTGTCCTTGCCCCCACATGAAATCTGCTTTGCCAAGTTTTCAGCTGACATAACATTGTTCATATCCAGGAAGTTACTGAGCTCCTACTGCTATCCCACTTCTGTTTAACTATGGATTAAACAGACAGCCTCTCTTCAGCTGCCTGCAAGGTCTCACTGTTTTGCTAGCTGGGACCACATTTTTCAGAAGTGACAATCTGGGAGCATTTTGGGAGAAAGAGTTTACTGGTGCACATCAGGACTCGACTGCTGCCTGCTTGCCAGTCTATATGGAACAAAACCTGGGTCTCATTACTGCCATGCATAAAAGAAACAGAGTAATTGAAAACAATATCCAAAATAAGTTCAGTGCTTGTTGCTCCTTTTCCCACATGTTCTTTCTCAGTTGTTGCAATGAGTTAGCTGTTGTTCTGACAGAAATTAGTCACAATATTGAAGGCTATTTATGCAATAACACTGATCCCTGATGCCAGTCTGGGAGGGCATTAGCTTCTGGAATTTCCAGTCATCAGCACATATTGTGCAATAGCTCTAGAAATTGTGTTGAGATCCCAGAGGTAAATAAATGTGGAGAAACTTAGAGTCAAAGTGCCCTCCAAGCAGCTCTCACTGCATGCAAAGGCTTGAACAACAGTGATGTTCACAAGCTGCAGAACAGCCTAGTACCTAACTTCTCTTTCACTCTTCACTAAGTCCAGAACTAAACACACTGTGACATCTGAATGTAGGTTGTTGGGGTTTTTTTGCCCCCCAGATAGATATAGTTTTTCATGCCAATAAAAAAAGCATTTGTCTTTCTCATAAAAAGAAAAAAAAAAGAGCATATTCTGTTTAGTCAATGGTAGGTTGTTTCTGGGTACCTTCTACCTGCAACAGGCAATTCAGACTGATTTGGCATAAAGGAACTAAGCTGCATGCAAAATATTTTGTACAAAACAAAGAATAAAATGCAACACCTTTTTGTATCTATTATTTATTCAAAAATCCTACCTTCAGAGTTAGTGCTGTATCTCAGATTTTATTTGTTTTGGGTTTTTTTAAAACGCATTGGTTCTGGTGATCATAACGAATGAAAACTTGCAGATATGGATGTTCATCATTCAAAAGCCAAAAAGATGGACACAGATAATCCAGAACTTCCTTTTTCTTTATTATTAATGTCTTTACACCTCCCATGATTTTCCAGAAGGTGCCTCATAAATGGGTTGCTCACATATCACATGGGGACTATTTCTGCATTATGCAGAACAGAGGCTGAAGGAATCTGCTGCAGGGTCTCTCAGTCTGCACCGTGATCCTTCACAGGATGCACAGCATGCCTGCAGGTGGAAGTGCAAAAGAGACTTGCTGGCAAAGATTTGCAGGTTTGCCAGAGCTGGCAAACCAGAGCTGGCTTTCCAAGTGTAAGAACTCTATCTAATGGTAAAAAACTGAATTTGGTCCTCTCTACATAAAAACTATACAATATATGAGTCTTCAGCCATGCACAGCAGAAGAGAAAAATGAAGAATTTAGCACTTTGACATTGAATGAGGAGGTGAAACAACTGTTAGGCTGGAAAGTCTAACTGAATTTTTATTGAGTTCCTTTTGTGCACCATCAGGGTATCTTTCAGGTTAAGACATCACCATATCAAAGCAGGTACTGAGCATTTCTCAGATGAAACACATTCTCATATCTGATTAATAAGTCATAAATCAGATCTTTTTAGGGAAATTGTTAACAGTAATAGCTGTTGAGCTGTTCCTGTTAAAAAGAGCATGCTTTATTTCACTCATAAGAGTTTACTAAAGTTTAACAAGATCTGTTTCACTTAATCACTTACTACTTCTTCCTGCTTTTCCCTTTGAATGTTCTTCAGTCTTAGATCTCTGTATTAATTCAATTTTCAGTAGCAGCTTGCTACATATTCAAATTATTGACCACAAGATCTTTACCAGAAAATTCCTTACTAGCAAAGAGCACCTCTGATATTGCTTTGTCAAAAAATAAATCAGGAGACCAGGCTACATCAAACATAATATGAGTAGAGGCCATCTTGCCTGGATTATAATTAATTTTTAATTCCTCCTGTTGCCATGACACCATGCATGAAAAGATATAAGCCAGGCATTGTGCAGTACTCAAGAGCTTGTTGAAATTTTGGGGTTTGCTTCTTATGTTTAAAATAGGAAGAAAATAGTGAAACAAAAGCCAGCAGTAACACAAGAGATGTTTTCCTCTCTGTGAGGTGGGAGAGGGGTACATGCCAGATACCTTTTGAAATTTTGCTTGTTGAAGGAAATAATAATGAAATTGAGGTATTTGCTTAAATTTCCTGATTCTACTCCTGACAAATCAAGTGATTATCACATTTTCCAATCTTTGTGGACTAACTTCATTTAATATTCCTCTGTGACCACCCCCTCCCAGCTGCTTCAGGGGCAGCAATTAGCCCGAGCACCGCACACAGCCCACACACTCTTCACATAAACCTTATGTTGAGCCCTCAGTAACTCTTCAGAGAAGCCAGGAGAGAATGAGTTCTTCAGGCAGAAAAACCTATTGTACACAAAGGACATACAGGATACTCTAGAGAGGAATGAATTTTTTTCTGAACCTCATGTTCTAACTGCTTTTATTGCTTTTAAAGAGATTACAATACCTTCTTGCTAACAGAAAAAGGTTTTCTTCTCCCTACCGAGTGTTGAGTGTTCCTTGTATCCAGGAGCTTTGTTTGTAGAGCTTTACATGTGGTTGTTGAAGACTTAGAAACATAAAGCTCTATCAAACCCTTCCATTGGGGTGGTGTTAGTTGTGTTATTGGCAAATCCCACCTGATGCAGCCTCCGGAGCAAGACCAGTAACTGTTGCTTGAAGAAACATCGCAATTGCCTCTGTGGGGCTGCTGCCCACGCCTGTTTGGAGATGGTCATCTCTGAGCAGAGGCAATCACAACCATTGCTAGGGAATGCTCCATGGTGCTGTGAGCTGCATGAAAAGGGCAGGCAGGCAGCTCTCAGCTGTTTTGCTGGCACTGGATAGCAGCTAGAGCTCCTCTGCAAGCTTCATATTTGAGATGGAGTAAGAAAAGTCATAGTCCATCCAACTGAGAGCAGTGTTATACCTTACTGAGCTGTGCTGATGGGCTGCACATCTGAGCTTGCCATTAGAGACTTTAAAGACTAAGTACTGAGTGTCCTGAAGGATCATTAAGGTATCCTGTGATTTAAAACAAATGTTGCTGCAACCTCAAGCATTTCTCGGTTTCCTTTTCCTCACAGCCACAGCTTTTCCCTGCAGCTTCTGGCCAGACCCTGTGACTTGGAAGGTGTTTTCTCAGGCTTAATGTTAAGTGCTACAAAAGGGAGATTGTCAGGTTGCACCCGACAGGTTTAAGGAGTACTGGGACGTCTCCTTAAAAGCTGCTTGCAGGTGCTGTAGCTTTTCACATCCAGTTTATTTCCACAGCACAACAGCAGAGAAAATATCTGGGTTAATTGTCTCAGTCGTAGGGCAAAGGAGAAGCTGAGTCAGAGGATCAGCTCTCACATAAGGCACTCGCATTTTAACCCAGTCACAACCTTCCTCTGCCTCCCTTACCAAGCCTTAGTTGTAAGGAAATGCTAGTAACTGACTGCAGAACCTGCAATGCAGCACATCTTGAGATCACAAGTGAAAGGATAAAAATTGCTGGTAAGGATGATAGCACTGAGTACATTTTAGTGACAGCATAGGTAAAGGTGACAGAGAGAAGAGTGCAATTTCTCAGAACCTCTCCATTCTGCTGCTTTGGATCTCTCTGCTTTCTGATTGCATTTGTGGGAAACAGTAAGATAGCATACACACCCCCTCCACCCTGATTTGCATCTTTCAAGGGTTATTTTTCAATACTCTTCACCTAGAAGCACTACCCTGCTCCTGGGAAGCCAGGAAAAGCTGCAAGGAACACTGAAAGGCTGGAGGCATCCTGCACTGTGAAGATTCTCAGTCCATAGTCTCCTAATTGATGCTGAAGGCTGGGAAAATTTGCTGAACAAAACGCATCAATATGATGGGAGTAAAGTGTCAGGGGTCAGGTAAGAGACACTGTGCTACCCCAATCCTCTAATTGTGCCATTTCACCTCAGAAAATTTCAAGGTTCTGAAAAGGAAAAATGGATTCAGCTCAAAACCATGCTCCAAACACATTCCTAACAGGCTGTAATTAGCATGAACTGGAAGTTTCCCAGGAGTCCCTGGAATTTTGTCAGGGAGATGGCAGCACCCACGATTGCACATCGTATCTTTTTAAAAAAGTCAAAGTTCGTGTTAATATTGGCAGGATCCTGAAACAAACCTCTAGTCCACAAAAAACAAAAGAAATCAACTTTTCACTCTGCTCTACTCAGATGTACTTGGTGGCTGGCCAGGGGTAGGAAGACACATGAACTTTGGAATGTATATAAACAGAGAGGTAAAGGCAGAAGGACTCACAGCAACTCCCCTGTTGCATCTTGCCTCCCCTGCCAAACATGTTGACTGCTGAATGGATGGCTGGAGCTATTGTTTGGACAGTTGCATTGTTTCTGCTGAACATCTGTATTAAGGAACAGATACAACAGCAGGCGTGGGTAGGAAGGGAGAAAAGAATAATTTGGCAGCACTACAATATCCGTCCATTATAAAATATAGAGAAGATGTAGTGTTATTAGCCAAATCTTACTCCGTAACCAACTGAATTTAGTGTTCCCCCCCTCCTCCCAGTAAAGTCAGTGTTTTTTGAACCTAACATTTTGAAAGGAACTCCCAGTTTGCACCTCTCATTTTACATTTGTAGACTGGAACATCTCTGTATCAGCTTTCAAAAGTTCAAACACTTGGGCTTTTTCCCTGTCAGAAAAGGTTTATATACCCTCAGAGAACAGGAGCGATAATGTATGTTAATATCAGAGACTAGAACAGCCCCAGCAGAGTCAGCAGGCCCATCATAACATTGTTATTTTTAGCTCTATCTTTACAATTAGCTCTGCGGAGGCTTTGAAACACAGACTTTACAAGCTCGAGGCAGGAATCTGGTTCCCAGGGATTTCTCCTGCACGGCAGCCCACGCTGAGCCGCGGCGATCGGCGGCTGCTCCCTGCTGGCTCGCGGCAGCACCAGAACACCATTCCCGGGGACTTTGCTAAGGCAGCTGCAACAGTTTATCCCTAGTCCAACTCAGGAATCCCTCACTCGACCTATACCCCTCGTAGCAGCTACATGGGACTTCAACAAAATGAGTCCACTAATAATTACTAAGGCATGAAAACAAAGAAATGCTGCACTCTGCTCATCTGCCGAGGCAATTTTAAAGGCAATTTTGCACAAGCTCATGCATTTCTCCTGTGGTTAACCCCTAAAATGACAGTGGCATTCTCAAAATACAGTAAGACCTCAGGATTTTGAGGCAGTACAAGTATTTCTGCTATCCACCAAAACATCATTTAGAGGGAGCAAAGAGGAAAAATAAAATGTGTGCTTGTTTGCAATTGTTCTTAAGAATAACACACAGTAGTGAGATCTCAGGAATGGCTGAGCCAACATCTTTCATTTAGACTGGTATGAGAAGGACAGGCCTACAGAACCTGCTAAATTATTGCATTTCATATAGAATTATGCAATAGAATTTCTTCTTCCTGTAGTCATATATGAGTACACAGACTAGAAGACATATTTGAAGAGATGCCATGTATAAAAATAAAGTACACATCAGCTAGACACACATATATAGATCCAGATTTTTGAATACTGCTCTGACTTAGGACACCTACAATTTACTCACAGAGGCTGTCTTTATTGGGCTTACAGTGTTAATTTCATTTCGCTTTAAAAGCCAAACATAAAAAACAAGGAACACTGGAATAAATTCAGAGATAGCACACAGAACTTGACATTGTTTTTTCTGTCACACACTACAAAAAAACTGGACTCTAGTCATTTAAGTGCATTTCCCTTGCTTGCATGTGTAAGTTGGTTTGTATGATTTACAACATCTAAACATTTTGTATATGTGGCACATGTTAAATTACAGTCATCACACAAAGAGCCATCTGGAAACACACAGTAACCTGGTTCTTATTTGCACCACCAAGTTCTGCCCTGGTATCTGAAAGCAGACCTTGTGATAAGGCACTCTATGACTGCGGTCCTCAGTTTTAGCCATGTAAGTTATATGCCTGGACAAGGACAGTTTAGACTTCTGTCATCAAAGCATATGCAAAACAAAAACCACACCTGGGAAGCAGCTTGAGAGGCTAAAAAAGCTAATTTGTCTAGACAACAGCCTTAGTAAAAGCAGCATAATATGGGAAGGGAGATGGTCCCAAAGACTCAGGACTGTCTTTGCACTGACTACTATCAGTTAAGGCCAGATACACATATGTCAAGACACCTCGTACTTAAGTGATGTTAGGTATTACCAGGCTGAATCTCGGTTCCCAGAGCACAGACACTGGGTAGCAAAGGCTTTCTTGTACAAAATAGCCCTATTTATCATTTTCAAATTCAATGAAAGTTTTATTGGTTTCAATATATCCTGCGTAAAATAACTCCTGGTATATATGCAGCACTGACAGGTCAAGTACCTATGGCATAAAATCTCTTATGAGGAACTTCCTAGCTGATCTTCAATTAAAAAAAAAGAAGAAAGGTGCTTTATGGATGCTATGGAAGCACTGTGCTCACAAGTTGGTAGTGGCAATTTCTACTACTATCCGCCATACGTGTGTGTGTACACAATACCAACTCCATTAGTACCACAGCAATAGAATGCTAGAACTGGCACAAGGGTTTTGTGCTGTGCAATTCTATTGTCTCAATCTTCCAGTTCTTACAGCATAGTTACTGACATGATTTTGAGCAGAACTCTTCCATCCAATGCCCAGGTACACTTCAGGAATTATTCCTAATAGAACTTACTACTATGGATGTGGTTCAGCTCTGGCAACTGAATGATCCTGGACACAGTTTACTAGAACATACATGTGCTAGAAGTTTGCCACTTAAGAATTCAACCTGAAGTTTCTCATTTTAGACAGATGACTGTTATTCCACTTAATCTCTGCAGTGCTTGATTCTGATGACACACTTGTTGTGCAGAAACCCAGTCACATAGCTGAAAGGCACAGGTTAGAAAATCCTTCTACAGCAAGGGAATCTGAACCTGGAAGAGAAACAGAGGAACTGCCCAGGAGTTAAATGTCACTAAATTACATGGTTATTGGATGAGACTGAGAAATAATCCTACTCTCCAAGAGAAAACAGCAACACCAAACATACACTAATTGGAAGCAACACAGAGTGGGAGTAGCAGAAGCAAGCAGAAATATCACTTTGTTAAGAATACCTGCTCCTAGAAAAGGTCAAAACCCCTTGTGGCTTTTAGAGACCACTTTCTGCCCCATTAATTGACCAAAATATCTAACTTGATCTTAAGTCTTATGGAGAAAAATCATTATGCTCCATGAAAATGAAAGCAGAAATGAATTAGTAGCAGTTGTTATATAGCCTCTTCTAAAGATGTCAGGTATAAAGCACATAGATGCATATTCTTTATGCACACAATTTTCTTGAAGAAATTGTGCCTGTGCTTTTTTTATGAGTATAGACAAATTGTATCCTAACAAGTGAGAAATAAATTGTGGGAACTAAAGAAAAGTCCACATTCTCAACTGCGATTTAGGCAAAATGCAAAGTGCTTGCTGATGGAGTCAAGAACATGAAAACTCATTACCACTGTCAGAGAGTTAAATATGCTCAGTTATTCAGGAGATTGGGCTTTGCCTTTAAGTTTCACTTCCACACGACCAACCTGAGGGGAGTATAAGCTGTTTGCAGCCCCCTGCAAGACCTAAACCCATGGTGCAAGAACATACATACACCTCAGAGTGATCCTTGGGGCAGCCCGTTCACCTGGCTAGAGCATTCATCCATGGACTGCAACAGGAGCTGGACCATGGATCCAGATGGTCCAGATGTGCACCAAAGTAGCTATAGAGATACCCAGATTCCTTCTTTTAGCTAAGCTGGGAGATGGTGAGCCAGAAACCACACTTATGCCCAGAATTGTGGCAGGAGGTCTCCAGGCCGCAAGCTGTGGTGCTCCAAAGGACTGAGGGGCAGAAAAGTTGCTATGAAGAATCACAGGAAACACATTCATTTAAAATATCTATTGAAATTACAAATTAAACTCTCCAATATGATTCAAAGTACAAAACACCACATTAAAAGGCATTCAACAGCTCCTTTATACATCACAGTGTTAGTGGCACAAAATGCACTTACATTTCAAATACATCAACAGAACTATTTTTACACTGGTCAAATACATTATTTATACATATGCATGACTCCTTCATGCTTATCCCTATACAAGTTTAAAATACGTCATAATAAAATAATCAAGAAAGGTTCAGTTATGTACCATGTACCTGTACCTAATGTTCCTGGAATTCTTATAAGATATACACAAAACAAAGCAATAATGAAGACCACAGGGCTCTAAACACAAATAGCATGCCCTACTTAGTACAAGTGCATTAGCAATTATGGGCTGATGCAGGCTTTTTGGATGTCCTTAATATCACTGTCATCAACCGTAATTTACTTGCTTTCCTCAGGCTTTTAGATTATGTACGTGAAATGTACAAACTTTGGTTTTAAAAAAGCAAACCTGCACAAAGGTTTATGCATGCTGCACCTCACTGGAATGATAATGGCCTGCATTAAAAATATTTATTCTTATGCAATAAAAGGCCTACTGATGAAATGCACAGAACTTCGTTTTAATCCTCCTACTCATAACAACTTTTTTTAAAAAGCACTTAGTATTTTTCTGACCTATGGATATTTTATCCTCACAGCTCCGTAAATGAGAGCTATTCACTAATTTTGATTGTTTTCTGCATGTCAGCTGTAAAATGAGAGTTGATCCAGTCAGCTGTTATTTGGGATTTTGCCTAATTTATGCACCAGAGTATCTGAGGAAAGATCATGCTTCTTAGTATGGGAAAGTATCCTAAATTCTTGACATGCTAATGTCAGTAGTAGGAAGCCTCAGGATGAATGCCAACATGAAAACTGAAATATTAACATGAACCTTCAGTAATCTTTTATATGTAATTGTTCATCACCAACTTTTGAAGAGCCTCAAAACCAATGAATTTGCCCTCACAGCCCTCCTGAGGTAAACGCTGGTCCATTCACTTAAAAGATGGTTAAATTAAGATAAAAGGCGGTGGTGACTTGTCCAATGTCACAGGGGAAAATCCAACGCTACCACCACTGAAGATGAAGTGGGGTGTGCTCCTCACCTCCCTCAGGACTGGCTTCAGCCCAACTAACGGCAAGCTGGGGAGATGCACGGCCTCTGGAGCTGGGACTCCACACTCACTACACATGACAGCACACAACACCCCAGAAGAACACGTGCATGATGTACTGTTACAGCATTTACGAACAGGCCATTCACTCAAGGGCTGGACTTGATCCTTGTGGGTCCTTTCAATTCAGAATATTTCATGATTCTGTGTGAATATAAATCCCCTAAATAATAGCATATCCATAAAAATGCAACAGAAATCATCACGTGAAAAGTATTTTACTGGGGCAAATCCAAAAAGCCATAGCTGTTGTAACAGATTTTCATTTGAAAAGAAGAAACAAATATTCCCTTTCCCATGGCAGGGGGTTTAATGTCAGAGTTTCAAATTATGTATTTACAATTCAATCTTGGGGTATTAAATGTCACAGTATCAACATAAGCTGTAACATAAAAGCACCCTGAACTTAATACATCATCACCAAAAGTTGCTACTTTGGAACCAAATCAGCATTAAAAATAATAATAGTACTACTAATAATATTCAAAATAATAAAAACAAACAAAAAATCCCCGAGAATACAGATGGAATGACATTTAGCAAACCTGAAAAGACTAGGTAGGTATTTGGTAAATATATGTAGGCTTATAGTCTCTTCCAACAGCCAGGATGTGAAACAAGAGCTGTGTCAGAAAAATCGCAAGTAGCAATTCAAGTATGTTGAGATCAGAGATCTAGTGACACAGTTTTCTGATTATATATAATGTTGCCTATGAGTATCAATTATAAATTACCATTTTAAAATTTCTGTATTTGCAAAGAACTTATTCCTTTTTTTCTTTTAAATCTGGAAATGCATTAATTCTGACGTTGATTATTAACTGGCTGCACAGCACTTTGGAGAAGTCAAGTTTTGCTGTATTTCCACATAAAATCTCTAAGAAAGGCACAGAGAAAATAAACCTCCTCATACCAGGACACTCAACACTGTTCACAGGCCACCAAACCTCCCCTGTTTACTATGATCCCAGTAGAACTGGTCATCAGTCACAGCCACAAAACAGCAAAACCCCTCAGCCAGAAAATTAATAACCCAAGAAGTCTTTACACAGTATCGTCCAGAGGTTTTTTTCTCCAGTTAAACAGAATTAAAGGGCCAAGGAGGAAAGGCCATAGTTCAAGCTAACCTGCAAGAAGCTGTCCTTTGCAGGAGGGTTTCCACTGATGCTGGACAACGAAGTTGTGACTCAGGACAACTCAGGTGCACGACTTGGGATCCTTCTGGGAGATGGACTGAGCTGATGCCAGAGCCAGAGGGAGAGAAGCACCTCCATGCCTTCTGAAATCAGCAGTGCTTCACACACCCCTGGGAGCTGGCAAACAGAGATCAAATGCACTACCCAGACTTCTCTATGGGTATTTTTTTAACAAATAAGCAATTTTTAATATCAAAGATAATGGAAATACTAAAGATACTCAGATAAAAAAATATGTGAACTGTGCATTGCCATAAACAATCTGAAGACACCACGAGTTCAGATGTGCTGGAAACCAGCTATCCTTTTTATTCACATTACAGAGGCTGAACTCATTAAAATCAAGCCGAGTAAACGAACTGCAGATTATCTCCAGCTCCTAAGGCTAAAATCTCTGGTTAGATACAGTTTGAATTTGGATAGCATTAAACTTGGAAGACAAGGGAGGACAATAGTTTTATAAAAGAAATTGGCCCTTTTCAAAACTGTGCCCTATAATATTTTTATTTAACAGATAGACAGTGTAAACCAAAAGATAATAAAGAGTAATTTTTTATGGTTGATCTATGAAAACATATTCCCAGCCTGTGACAGCAGCCAGAAGCAGATGCATTTAAGGACCTTAAGACATTTTCAATATAAAGTTATCCTGGCTTCAAGATATTCATCCATTGCAGTAATTGCTGACAACAGATATAAATGATGAAGAAAAAATGCAGTAAAACTTCAGTCCACAAGCCATTCAAAACAATGTTTTCCTTCAGTACTACGGACATACACATTGTTTCAGGTGCTTCATATTTCATGGCAAGAAGTTATTAGTCAAATTATTGTTGGCTTTAAAATCAGAGCAAAATGGTTTTCAACAAAACATTTCTAAAGAGAAACCTCAATGATGTAGTATGTTGAATAGCACACTTTACTATCCTGAAAACACAGCACTGAATTCTGCAAAACCATCAAGTGATTAGTTTTCAAATAAAAACTTATTTTGTCACAGTATTGTTATTAACACAATACAACACATATGATACAATATTAACTCTGAAAATGGGCTAAGTAGTTTAAATGCAAAGCACAACTTCCACAAATATCCCAGGCATTTTCATATTAACTACAGGGATAACCATGATGTATTTTTATATTTAAAAGGAAAGACTCATTGATAACCTAAGAGTCTGCTAAATAGTAAAGTTAGTCCTGTATTCTTTAATAATTGTCCTAAAGACAGAAGCAAGCTATCCTGAATTTCCAAAATATTTCAATAGCACAGCTATTTACACATTTGGTTTAAATAGGATTATATATATATGTATCTATAAAAAGATTAAGATACCTGGATTAGAAGTTACGTAGCCCTATAAGTGTAGCAGAACCCTAAACAATAGCAAAAAATAACAATTCAGAAAAACACTAGTGGTCCAGGGGTAATCAATACCATCAATGCATTTTTAAAAGAAACTTGGTTAAATGGCAGGTTTGTGTCACCAGTCAACCTTACAGCTTCATCAATTAATTTTAAAATGTAGCTTTTAATCAAACAAATTTCTTGTAAGACTTTATAAAATTCATGGAAGGCAGTAAGACCAACTTTGTCCCCCGACCCTCCCCAAATTTCAATAAAGGCATAGGATGGCCTATATGCACCTTGCTAATTTTGTTATACTTGGAAAAATAGGTACTAAAAAGGACACTGTGATGGCTTTAACAAAAACAGATTGTAATGAAGTCACAGGAAGTTGACTATCTGATTTAAATGATAGACAACTTAAACATATGCAGGAATAAGACACCAAATTTGGAAGCAAACAGATATGCAGAAGTTTGTATGCTTTTTCAGCTTGGTTTGTTGATGTCATTCAGAAAAGTTCCCAGTTCACCAGCAGGGCAGCACCAGCTTTTTGCATTATTTTTAGCAGTATCACTTCTTCGTTTCAGATAGTTACCCAGGTCTGTAGTCTCCCTTTAGCACCAAACTTGCCTTCTATTACCCCCTTTGTCTATTATCAAGTGATCTGTACAACAGTAGTAACAACAGTTCCTGGAATCAAGACTGTGTCAATGAAAAGCAGAATGGGGCAAGAAAGGCTACAGCAATGTAAGTGCAAGAGGGAAACATAACAGCAACAGTAAAATCAAAACATGTGATGAGTCCAATCTTCTCTCAGTCTAGGTAGGTAGAGGGTCATCATCTCCTTTATTACATTTGCACTTGCAGCACAGAACAAATGGTGTAGCAAGTAGAAGGAAAGGGGAGGCCACCAAAAGTAGAAGACCAAATCCTGCAAAAATGCCTACCACCTGTAAGAGAAAGGGATAGCATAGTGTCAGGGATAGCACTGCCTAGATTCTGTATCTGCTGACACCACTGCATCATCTGTGTCCACCAAAAAGACCTCAGCAAATGCCACTGGCCTTATCAGAGCCAGGACTCCCCCGCATGTTAACTACAGTCAGCTCCTGTGACCAGTAAATGCGAGTGAAAGCAAAGTGTGACTGTTTATGTTTTATGGCTCCAGTAAGAACTGTGCCACACAACTCTATTTTATCACACAAAGTGATGCAGATGGCTATTTCCCTTTTTGAGTTTTCCTGTATCTCAAACAACTAATGAAGCAAATCACTACTTTTTTTCTTGATCAAACTTAAATACTAAATATTGGAATCAAGGCTACAAGAAGACTTCCATTTTCAAGTGTTCCCTTTTTTCTTGGAGAAAGCTTCAAGAAGAATAAGTCAAGGTGTTAGTGGTGTTAAGAGAATCTGGGAAGAATCCCACAAATGTCCCACCAGCATGGACTCAAGCTTGGGAATTTCAATCACAGACTACTAACACTATGGACTATAAGAGGACTTCGCATATGCAACGGCTTTTTGCAGTCAGACCTGAGCTCATCCTATGCTTCAGGGGACATGATCTAACTCTAAGTGCATCTTTTAGGTTGACATTTATTGATCACCTTCTTCCCAGCATGAGCAGAGGACCATAGACTTACCCACCTGGTCAGCGTGACAAAGTAGTAATTTCTACAGAACCTAAATTTGAGAAATTATTTTAAAAAAACATTCAAGTTGAGCTTCATTGCCTGACAAAGTTTTCCATTTGCCATAGGCAACTGTAAGAGTGATGCTGCAACAATATGCCCACAAATTATTTGAGGGAATAATTTAGATTTATTCACATGAGAGTGTCTGTGAATAATTTTGAATAATGAAGGCAAGAGTGGAATGCTAATGCAACAGCAAAACTTCACAGCAGAAGGCAAAATGAAATTAGAGTGCAGCAATCATTAGGAGTTCTTCTAGTCAGGGCTAGATACGCCACTTCAATTAGCTGGCAAATATTAAATTAGCCATGGTATAGACGGGACGATGCAGTAGCCCTTTTGCTGGCTGCGGGTAATTTGGTGTTGGTGATCACGCACATGGTTCTGTGCTGTGCTGGCGCGGAGCTGCGGCGGGTGGGAGCGCCGGGCGGCCGCGGGAGATGGCGCTGTGCGACAGCGCTCCGGGCACACCCCGCCCACGGGACCGCACTCCGCTCCTGCTGCCCAGCCAGGAGGAGCCTCCGCTGCCTCGCCCTGACCATTTCACTTCTTACCAGCAGCAATTTCTTTTTCAGCTTCAGAGGTGGGCAAGATTCAAAAGTCATTCTCTGTTTTTTTGCTGGTACTGACAATCTGATGCAACTTCTACTAATATTTGCATTTATTTCCCAGAAACCAAATTTAAATTCTCATCTTTAAAAAACATGAGCTGCAACTATTGCCATGCTGCTCTTTGCAGCCCAGGCTGAGTGCACTAGTAAGACAGAGCCAAGCCAGAAGCTGCCAATTTAGTGAACCAGACTGACTACTGGTAATTAATACAAAACATCTATTTACACCTTCCTTTCAGCCTCAATATGCCATCAAAGAAATCATCACGTTTCAAGTTTTTTTCTTTGCTGGTTTTGTTTTTTGGTGTGGTTTTGTGTGTGTGTGTGTGTGTGTGGAGGGGTGCTTATTTTGTTTATTTTTAAGTAAAACTGCCCACTGAGTATTACTTATTTATTTTTTCCTTGGTTCTTTTTCTTCTGAAGAAATTGCTGCCCTACTAGGCATCAAGCCATTTTCTCAGGCCAAAACAAATATTTTTTTAAACCCACAGACAACAAACCAAAGACTCACCTCAATTTGTTTTGGATAAATCTAAGAAGAACCTCAACAACACACTCAAAGTTAACATAACGAAACAATTGCAGTGTTGATTTGGCTTCAGTGAGCTTAGCAGAATTATTTCCTGGCTAGTAGTGAATAATCACCTTCTTTCTCAACAATGACCAGATCATCAAACATTCCATATACCAAACATATTTGCACAAACTGCAATGGCTCAGAACAGATTCCAAACATCAGATTAATCACCTCATACTACAGGTTTATCAAGTAAACTTCATGTACCCACACACCTCCTGAGACACCACTGGCTAATCCAAGCAAAAGCCAGTCCACAGCTCAGACACCCAGTGGTGTGGGTGAAAGGAGAGGGGTGAGATCCTTCTCCTCTTATTTCAGTTTAGCTGTTTATCCAGACTTGATGATTATTCTGTAGACTTGGGGTTTATGCTCACATGGAAAAGAAATCTGTTCTTCATGAAAAGTAGCTCATCTCAAGCTAAGGTACCTTTTTCCAGGCACAGTTAATTTAGGAGGAGATGACTCAGATCCACAGATGTCTCCACATCTCTGAAGTGACTGTAAAGGCAGTCGATTGGACCAAGTCACACATTAGCATTTATCGAAGTGCTGCAGAGAGCTCTTTTATTAGCAGTATTCTTGCTGAGTCTAGCAACACTGAATCTAGACTACAAGAGGTATTCCCACACTCTCTGCAATTGTCAATTTGAATCTGTGCTTGAAACTGCTGATAAACCTTCAGGGTTACTTTCTATCCAACCTACAGGAAGGAGTGAGATAGAATCCATAGCAACATAATGACTGTATTCAGGTTAATTCCTTTCCAGTTCTGGATCCAGAGCTAAAAATGCCTTGCAGGAAGACCTTCCTTGTAAATAATACTGACAGTGGCAACCTAGTTCATCCCTCCAAGTTCAGTGAGAACATATCTGGACTGGCACTGAACTGGCTCTGGAAAAAATACCTTTTCTGGTTCTTAGTGGAATTTGCCAAGGAGGGTCTTCTCTAGGAGAGCTAATTGTTCCACTCCAAACTACTGCCCTCTTTTTATCTACTACAAAAATCAGTTACCATTTGGCACAGAATTTTACCCTAAGTTAAAATGAGGCAGTATGACAGAAGTAGACCTGTAGAGAGCTTTCAAAGATCGGAGCTTTACCTGTGTCCTGTGCCAGATAACAGATGCCCTGGAGTGGCCCAGCTTGTTTCGACAAGGTCCTTTGTCATAATGTATAAGGAGAAAATCATCCTACAAATATTAAAAGAGAAGGCAGGCAATAAACAGAAGTTCTTCTGTTACAAAATACTGTATCCTGACAACTTAAACCCAGGAATCACACAGAAAGATAAAAACAAGTGGATATGGCCATGTCCAACCTTTCCAAAGTGCTTTGTTTACAGTTAGGTGTCTTCACAAACAGATTTGCTTAGTGTGTATTATAGATATATAATGAATTCTTCCCCCAAAGGATCTCAAGCTGCGTATTTAAATGTTGCATGAAGTTTAGCAAGAGAATCCAAGAAGATAAGCTGACCACTGCATGTATTTTACACATATACAGGAAGAGCAAAGGAAAACCAGTACTTGTGCTGCAGATTTCTCGAAGTTGGTTCCTTTATCTAGCTGAAGAACAGAAAGACAAAACAGATTTTTGAGATTTTGTGTCCCTATCAGTCCTGTCAGCCTCTCACAAACCAGCCAAGATAGCAAGCCTAGCTCTTTTTTAGTACTTTTTTATCTGTGAGAGCATGTCAGAAGCCTGTGACTTCAGGATTGTTAGTAAAGTATTCAAATGGGACAACCACAGGATTTGAATAGTCGGGAGTAGCTTTCAGGAACCTAATTTCCTTTGCTATTGTTAACAATGTTGTAAAGTAAAACTGATGGCATGGAAACAGATGTTTTGTATTGTATATACTCTGATCTGTAGGCATGATAACAGGCTGATTTTAAAAAAATATCATATGACAGCAGCAGCTTATGGACCAATAAATTCCTGCTGCTAGGAGAACATTGTATTCTTTCTCCTATGTCAGATCTATTTCTTGTCCCACAGAATACAATGAATGGTAAACAAATCTGACTGCTAGTGACATACCACATCTAGTTTGTTAAACATCCTCAGACTAAGAGCATTGCTAGTCTCATCCTGTAATGCCTTCAAGAAAGGCAACATTGGAAAGTCAGCACTGGGAAAAAAAAAGGCAACACTCATCCCCATGTTAGGTGCCATGTAAAGAGTGCAAGCAGATTGTCATAAAATTTTACTTTTTAGTAATTATTTACTGACTCAGACCAAATGCTAAGTTTACACAGGTCAGACAAGCAAAACAGAGGACACAAATCCTGTAAAATTCCCAGCACCAGCTCTGGTGAGTTGTGGCCAGAAGCTAGTGAGCTGTTTATTTAATTGATTAAAGACACAGCTAGATAGCAAAGCAATGAACTTCTAAGCTTCTGAGAGCCAGAGCGCATGGCATGTACTCACATCAAGAGATTCCAGACAGTACCAGCAAAAGGCATGTTTGCAATTCTTACACATCATTTGGGCACAGCCTTCATCTCGTTCAATGTAAACTTTACACTTTGGACAGCGTTTGATTGGAGCATCATCATCTTCCATTTTAAAAACTGAACTGTGGGAGAGAGTGAGAAATTAGTAAGATGCGTGACCATGTCAGTTTAGAGCAGAATGTCTAAGAACTGTGCTACACAGACAAGCCTCCTTTTTTGCTTAAAAAAAGATAAATTACTAGGGATTTGGATATTCAAGTGATTTTAATATTCAGATATTATGCCTGTACACTACTTTTCAAACAGATCCCTAGAAAAATATGTTTAATGACTACAGTGTCTTCATAAAAGTTAGGATATTTTCTTTACCATGTAAAAACCAGCTGTTTTTGTTATCTTGTGATACTAACATATATTAAACAGTTTTCTCCTCCAGTGTAGCCGATGACCAGCAGGTAGCTCTGACCTAAATATTTCATACATCTAGATTATTTTTCTTTTCTTTCCTTCTTTTCTCAGATGAAGAAACAACCCCTTGATTGCACAATAACCCCAGACCACATTCCTTTGGACTGGGGCACCAGGGACAGATTACTCGTCTGGATCCTCTCTAGGAGTTTCCCTCCAAATCAAGAATAAGGTTTTGGTGGATGTCATTCTTTCAGTTAAACTTTTTCTCTGTTGACAGACTCCTAACAAGTCACTCCTCATGAGTTAGGGTCAGCGCTGACTGTTCTTGCACAAGTGTGCAAAGCCACAGGTGACCCCTTATATAATGGGCACAACAAAGAAGAACGTTGAAACAGTGAAACAACTTTTATTTCTCTTGTGTAGCTTTCTACTGTATACAGGTTTTATGCTCACTAACAAGTAAAATATACCTTAAATGATAATTCCTGCAGCTACTGCCAGTGCGAGGTACAAGAATGGCTGATGGGGAATCAACAATTTGATGGAAAACAGGACTGATGATTGATTGATTGATTGATTTGCCCAATAGCAGGATAAAAGGACACACACTAATTACTAACACTAGGGTGACTGTACTAGAGAAAAATACTTTGTATACATAAAATGTGTATGAAACTCCAAATACTGCTAACAGGCACATTATGGTCCAGAATAATGAAAAAACAATTTTTACTTTTACTCAGGGGAGTAAAAATATTAAAGGTGGAATAAAAACAAAAGCAATCAAAACACTAACAAAAAATAGATATAGTTTGTTACCTTGCCATGAAATTTAGCAACTTTCAGTTCTTGTCAAGCACACACAAAAGCATGTGCAAAAGTTAGTGTACTTGATCAGGAACTCATCATGATAGCATCCTAGCTAGTGACCTGTTACAGCAATGCTTGAAAGAAGACAAGGTATGAGTAACTAAGTCCAAGGCTGGGCACGGTTTTAACGATTCCTTGAAGTGCAACACAATCTTTGAAAAAGCCCAGACATGAAGTGGAACACATGCACAATGGCCTTTCTCATTCAGTGGCTGCAGTTTGCCACCAGAGACCACTTTAAACAGAACTTAAGATCATAGGCCAGATGTGCACAGAGGGGATGACTGACAGGGTATTCTAAAAAATCACTGTCCAGCATGATGCTACCAACTCTCACATTGTCCAGGAGAGCAGCAGTAAAAAGATCATTTCTCAAGGGAAGCTGATGAGATGCCTGGATGTCATATTTTTCCCACTGGGGCAAAAGGCCAAAGGCTCAAGAAGTTCCATTGTGCTTTGCTGGGAATGGTGGCAAAGAATGAGGTTGCCAAGAGCTATTCAGTTTTAGAATGCAGCATTAAAAGAACAGGAATGACTAAGTGAAGGAAACAGCTTTAGAACAAAACATCAGGAAAATGCCTCTTTGAGTATTTAGCTTCTAAATACTTAATCTTCTGCAATATCTTACCTTGTTTCTCCTGGAAGAAAAGAGATTGGCATGTTCTCTTGACAGCCTTGACCTGGATGCCAATTAGATTTGCAAGCAGAGCAGAACTCAATGTCGCACACTTTGCACTGGACGAGCTGAGGGTCCTGTGGGCTTGATTCCTGGAGCTGGCAAACTGCCTGGCAAGTAGAGGATGGACACCAAGTCCGGCACGGATCCAAAAGCACTTCTGCAAAGGGACATAAAAGAACCAAATTCAAAGGTGGATAGAGGATCAGCCTTCCATATCAATGCATTTCAGCTGAAGTTGACTGGCAGGGCATTTGAAGACACAAATTTTTAAAAGGAGCTTTTTAATTTATGCGACCCACTTTGACATAAATCCAGCCTGCTTTGCAAACAGGCACCAAACTAAAGTGAGTTTCATGACTCTCAACTGCCCACTTTCATTCACTGAACTAAACTTGTTCTGAGAATAAGGTTAAACTTGAAGTTAAATACAGCGTATACTGTGCAGTAAAACCCACCAGAAAGTGTTTTTACAATGTCTTGCCCAGTAGGAACCTATTTCAAGTTGACCCCTACCCTTATGTAACCACATGATTAACAACAGAGTAAGATACAGTTTCATCCCTTTCTTGAAGGCTCCTTACAGAGAAATCATTTAATGCTTAAAAGCCCAGTGAAGGCAACAAAAACCTAGCAATGATTGCAGTGGTTTCTAGGTTGGAACCTGCCCTCAGCAAAACTTCACTGTAAGTTCTCTACAGCCACACCATTCCACATCTCCATAGGCACACAGTCAGCTTATATTCTTAACGTGTTTGTATCATTATGCACAGAACGGCTCATTAATTCTGTACCAAATGCCATGCCAGGAGATAATGTTGGCTCTGTGAAAGAGGTCACTATTCCTCTCCAGCCCCTACAATGCTAGTAGTCAACTTAAACAGCAAAGCTCAAAATAGAAATCACTCCCTCCCTTAGTTATTTAGGAATATAATACATAGCAATTTTCTTTCCTTAGTTTATTCCCAGAGTGTTGCAGTTCTGGGAATCATGCAGGCAAGAACAGAAGCAATTACTTTTTAGGTTTTGGGGTTTTTCTTTCTGATGACCAAGCAATTAACGCACAGTGCTACTGCAAGAACATATGCAGAGATTCTGATTTATAGGACTGCTCTGGAACAAACCCTTTCCCTCACAGCCTTCAATGGGTAGTGTTACATGTGTTACCTCTTTCAAACTGTAGCTTCTTATACCTTTGCATAATTTCTGATGCAACCATACACTCAATCTGTTGAAAGGAGAAAAAGAAAAAACTCTGGTTAGCAACAGTAATAATCTAAGTAATTTTAAACAGAGATAGAGTATCTGACCTTTGAGGAATTAACAAAAACATATGTTGTCAACAATGGAAGATGTACCATAAAGAAGCAAGACACATTTAAATATCCTGTAAGGAAAAGAAAACACCCTCTTTGCAGGAAGAGAGTACCTCATTTTCTTGCAGATGACCTCGCTTTGGGCAGGCAGCATCAGGGCAGCTGATTGCTGTTTCTAGACCTTCTTTGATCAGAAGTTCCACATACTGTTTTAGGCACTGTAAGAGAGCCAAATACTGAATTAACTATTCTGCCAAGGATAAATCACTCAGTATTTTAACAGCTTTCATCTGAAAATCTGAAGAACTCAAACTTTGAAAGAACAGGTATTACTGTGTCCCTTTTACAGCCATGAGCCACATTCATAGCTTTTGCCACAGTTATATCTTTAAGCAGAAAGTAGCAAGTTCATTTCCCCATCAAATCATACAATCATTCAGGTTGAAAAAGATCTCTAAGACCACTTAAATGAAAATTAACCAAACAGCTCCTCATCAATTTAAAATATGTAGCAAATTAAAAATAACAAAAGGGGAAAGCACAAATCAAACAGGAAAAGAGGTAGAAAAAATAATAAAACACCTCCATGATACAATTAGATTAGCCACACTCTAAAAAACTTCATGCGACTGGAAGCCACAGCGTAGCTTAGTAAGCAGTAATTCCCCACAGACAGACATCTGTCAAGCATACTAGAGCACAAAGGGAGTTGTGTATCTTGTCATCTATTCTTGGAAAATAACTATCCGAACTTCAGAGTTAAAGAAGTAACTTTTTCATAGAAAGGAAAAATGTGAGAATTAGGACTCCCTGAAGAACTATAGTTTCCATGGGGATCAAATAATAAATACTGGTAATACCAATACTTTTCTCCCCTAGCAACCACAGCGTTTTACCCAACTCATAACTGCAAATGTAGCCTCTAACACAGCAGTGCATAGCGTGGCTGTCAAAAAAGCAGAGAAGAAAAGTGGATATTTTTGACCAAGGGCAAATTAAGATCAAACCTTGTTATTCTGGATGAGCAACAAGCCCCCTCCACCTCCATCCTTCCTACATCAAGAGGAGAGCTAATGCAGGTGTCTGTTGGGAAGGCAAGGGAGTGATGAAGAGACCCTGCTCTCTGCTGATACCATGCAACTTCAACTAGCCCAACACTACACAGAAAGAGCAGACAAGGGTCTGCTTTCCAGTGGATGGGGCACTCTGTGATGTTCTCACCCAGCTTGTGTGCTCAGCTGGCACAAGCAAACTGGAGACAATTACAGAACAAGGTCCCTAACTCTCTGTTAGCAGATGTGTGAATAAAGAGTGAGGCTAGACCAACAGCAGAATGAAACAAAGATATGAAACCAGCTCAGCATGCAGCTGTGTGGGAGGTGAGAAGGATTACACATTCTGAAGCAAACTGGCAAAACAAAGATGCAGTTACCATTTCCAGACATTTGCAAAAGGTATGCAGCTGCTGACTCACCACCAGCCTGGGAAGGCAAAGGGCTGCCTTGACCTTGCCAAGGCTGGCATGCCTTAATTCAGGTCAGAGCAGAAAACTGCTTCTCCCAAACTGCTTCCTCCTTCACCCTGTGCAATCAAATAGCCCATCAACAGGCACCCTCCAAGTCTAACCCTCATGCATGTGGCTTGTAGGTGTTAAAGTTCAGACTTCAAACTTCTTCTCTTTCTCTTCTGCCTCTCGATTAGTCTATTCAGCTCCTTTCAGACACCTCTATTAACAAATTATTCTAGATTTTACCTCTCACAGCTTGATTGCTTACTTCCTGCCCATACAATCCCTGCTGTTCTGGTCCACAGTATTTCTGGTGGCAACATGCCACCACCTTGATAGCACAACAAATCATTTCTGTTAGAGCCCCCTTTCTCTGTGTCTCCCATGCATTAGAGAAAGGAGGCCAATTTTTCGGAAAAGAAAAACAGAGATCAGATAATAGATAATTATAAAATTTTTAATTGTTCAAAGAAATCCATGTGTGACAGACTACACAAAGTCTTTGTCTTCCTCAGTAGGGATTTAATGAGGACAACTCTCCACTTAGTAGATGTTTGACTTGCAGAAGGTTTCTAAGCCTTGACTTGGAGCCCTGCAGGGCAGGTGGTGGAACACTTCGAGAGAACCAGTACCAGCAGCCACCACAGGGTGAGTTCTGCAAGACCCAGGCTCTAGGCTGTGTGCCTTGGCAAGCTGTGATTTCAGCTGTAGTGAGGCATTAGTGCTACTGTAATGACACTGCTGGCTCTTCCCTCTCCTCTCCATTTGCAGACGCCAAGTATGGATCAAAACGAAAATGCATAAATTTTTAATGCCAGCACTTAGCACTTATAGAAAGTACTTTTCAAGCTGAATGAGCTTTGCTATCATTAACAATTAATGTGGCTAATTCTCCTCCTCAGCCTGTTTAGGACTATTGCCAAAGCCTATTCAATTTGCTTCCCTTTCCTCTCATTTTCCAAGAAACTACACAGTTCATCCCTGTCATGAGCAGTGTCCATGGCCTTTCCCTTCCCCTGATTGGGCACTGGCTGCTGCCTTCTCAAAATCAGCACAGCCAAGTGCCCTTCTCATGCTTCACCTTCTGAGAAATGCCTCAAGGCTACAAAATATTTCTGGAAAATAGGCAGAGGATAAAACATGCTATCCACTCAAGTCTCCCCTGAGACTTCTTGGGTGGAGAAACAGTAGCCTAAAGCTGTTGCAAGAGAATTTTATGCACAGGGTAACTGTGGCTTCTCCTGAGAGCAGACACAAGACCTGCAACTTGTGTAAGACTGGCTACAGTACCAGAAATGCAGCAGCATGCAAACAACACAACAAAGCAGGATTAGGTATTCAATCATACTGTGAAAAATTCATTGTAAAACAATTACAAAAAGATGACAATTTTTTTCAAATTTTCCCTGAAACTTGATCCAATGCTGGAAGAAAGTATTTTCACAGTTATTCCATTAAGGCAATAAAATACTCTATAGCATGAACAAAAAATGTGGGAGTGTAAGTCACCCCAAACAACATTCAAAATGGACTGTATTACATAACTTTTCTCAGAGCAAACAGGGGCTGAAATTAGATCGCTAAGGACTGAGATTGGAGTAAGGTCACAAGAACACACTGACCCGTATAAAATGAATATGCTGAGGAACATCTTCATTATTCCTCTAATGGATGTGTGTCAGAAGAGTTAGCTCCCCTGAGCACTCCTGTATTGCTCCCTGTGCATGCATACTCCTTCTGCATCCCTGCTCTGCCCACTTTCCATCGCTGTTGTCCTTTCTGACGTGTCCATAACTTTTTCTGTCACCTGGTAATCCATGAATCCTACTGGTATTTGCTGTCCCCATGACAAAGGGCAGGAGCACATCCACTTTGAGGAGTTTTGGCCCAGATCCATTCCCTCACAAAGATCAACACAGAGCCCAATTCAGCAGCAGTTTACTATAAGCTGCCTATATAAATTGGGAACACTTTTTTTCTGTTGCCTCAGAGACAGATGACTAATAAAGGAATGACTTCCTTTCTGAAGCTGCCAAGCACAGCACAGTATTTAAAGCTTGGCAAGATGTGTTGTAATTCTAACCTTTATACATCAAGGACTGTGGCACACAGAAAGGTACATCCAGTGACCACTGATGTGCCATGGCTTTAGAGCCGTGTATCTATTTGTCTAATGTTATAAAGACCAACATACCCTATATAGGAATCAAAATGCTTCTTTTTTGCCTAATTTAAAAACCATAGCACATAATCTTGCTCTGCTGCATTTAGCTCTAACAAACCTGTACAGGCCACAGCAGAATTTATATATGAAGAATTAACATTTTTGACTTTCCCTTTCCTTTTAGAAGAATTCCAGGAACAATCATGCTTACTTCCGATGTTGGTGCTTTAATTTATTTCTGCTGACATCCAACCCCAAATAAACCCCATCATAATTCCAAAAAAGGAATCTTGACTTTCATTGTTTACATGGGGAGCAACACTTATCTCCCATCTACTCTGACAGAAAAAATGTGTTCACTTGGTGCCTCAGGTCATTTTATGATACAAAAATGCATGTAATTAAAAACACTTGGAGATGGTTTGGGAAAGTTATAACTAATTTATTTTTAAGAACATTATTGCTACTATTGCAGCAAACGAGGAAGACGTCATCTTTTATTTGCGTTAGGCAGACAAAATTATTATCCTGCATTAATTTCTTAACAGCTGATAGGTGGAATTCATCAAAATGTAGACTTCTGACTACATTAATGCTGCAGAAGCAAGTGCCAAATCATATGGGAAATTTTTAAAGCAGTCCATGGATTTGGAAAGGCCAAAAACACATGACAAGAGGCAAGTATATCATCACTATATCACTTGATTTATTTCTTAAAACTTCAAATGTATTTTAGTGCTGGCAGTAGGCCACAACCATTACCAAATGAAGTGTGCACTACACGCAGAATCATCACATGCTGATACTGGAAAACAATTTTTAAAAAACCAAAACACATGCACTGATAAAATTGAAAAGGGAACAAAATAAAAAGAAGAAATCTAGCGTTTACCAAGTTCTAAAAAAGAAAGGGAATTAGTTTTTTACAATGCCTTAAGTAACAATAAATATTAAAGGTAGGCAAAGGTAGCTACTATTGGGCACAAATATTAACCCTGGAAATAACCCCACCCTTTGTGCAGACTATCACTATGAGTTTACACTGCAATTCAGAAACACAAGGAAGGGCTGACATACTTTTTCAACAAGGGAGATTTTTTTAAAGCTCGAGCTGAAAATGTTTTCAAATAGGATGATTATTAACATGTAGACTCAATTGCTGCTCTCAAATTCTACATCATCTGCAAACCAGGATTAGATGAACATCTAAAAATATACATAAATACACACACACATATAATTACATCTAAAAATACACATAAATACACACACACATATAATTACATAAACTTGCATTCAACCACAAGAAGACTGAGGAAAAGCTGGTTGGTATTTTGCGATCCATATTACAAGTGACTTAAAGGTAGGTACATGCAAAGATCTCTTTGGGCGTTACATTCTGGGAAAGAATATGAAGAATATGAAAGGATATTGAGTGAGAAACACTTATTTTGTGGTGACTTGTAGCTAAAAATCTACAGTTTGGTCTATGGGTCTCTTTTATGCTAACAGGGTACTAAGCCAAAGCTCAAAATTTGTGTGATGGGGCTACACAGATGAGCAGAACTGCTACTGCATCAACTACATTTGATAGTATTTTGTAGTATTTTTATGCTCTGCATAGCAAGAATTTTTCTTTACATTGCTTTAAAATGAATTCTAAGAAGGTGATCTCTTTTCCTTCCATAAGACAGTGCAACACCAAGGTTATTCTACTGCTCTATGCTAATCCCCCTAAGCCAATTCTACCATCAGTCTGCTGAATAGGTAAAAATTATACTGGTAGACAAACTGCCTGTAAATCTTTCAGGTAATGTGATGTAATGTCCTATTTTAGCTTCAGATTAGAACAGTACAGTAATGCAGTGTGCAATACTCACTGGGGCAGGGGGAGACAGTGTGTGTGAGAGTGAGTGAATTTCTTTCACCATAAAAAAATCTGAGTGTCTATGTCTCAGGTGAAGACTGATACTCTTTGAATAATAGCTCCCCTCCCTTTGTCCAAATTCACTCTGGTTTCACTCTGGTAGTGAGCTTTCACCTGAATGTCATTTCCTAGAAATATTTTCCATTTAGACAAACCTGAACAGTTTCAAGAAGAAAATGTCCCCTAAAATAAGCAGCCTGTATCTGGGGTGTTGTCCGAAGAAGAATGACACAGTAAGGCTAGAGCCTTCCCTATTCCTGAAAGAGAGATTCTTGTAGCCACACAGAACTACCTTTTAAAATATTTTGGTGCATACTTCTTAAAGCAACAGGAATGCTGATCTGGTAATGGGTTAAATCACAGAATCATAGCATGGCTTAGGTTGGGACAGACGTTAAAGACCATCTAGTTCCAACTCTTTTGCCATAGGCATGGAAACTTTCTACTAGACCAGGTTTCTCAGAGCTCTATCCAAACTCACCTTGAACACTTCCAGGGATGGGGCATTCACAACTTCTCTGGGTAACCTCTCCAGTGCCTCACTGCCATCATAGTAAAGAATTCCATCCTAGTATCTAAACCAACTCTTCTTCAGTTTTAAGCCATTTCAACTTGTCTAATCACTACATGCCTTTATAAAAAGGTCCCTCCAATTTTCTTGTACAGCATTCTGGTTGGACTCCCTGTGGCAAGCCCCATCATAAAGGTACCTGTCCCTGCCCTCCCTTTAATCCTGACCCATAAGCTTTTGGTTGCCTCCTTATCCATCCCCAAGTATAGCTCCACACCCTCCAGCTGGTTACTGACATACAGGGTGACACCCCCACTTCATTTTTTCTAGCCTGTCCTTCCTAAAGAGCCTGTATCCTTCCATTCCCACACTCCAGTCACAGGAGCCACATTATTTTAAACTAAGTTGTAGAAAAAGAAAGCTACTTTCTGAGAAATTGCCATGATACACTTACAGCACACAAGAAAACGTGTGAGAAAAGAAAAAGAATGGTGGGTTCCTCAGAGGTTTTAAGCTTCTTTCAAATTTACTACATGGCTTCTTTGTGTAAAGTAGTTATAATCCTGCCTCAAATCTATTGTTGTTTAATACCAGGTTCGATTTGGAACCACTCTTGTTGTCTTGTGTGTCCAATTCTCTACAGTAGATCTACAATCTAGCTTTTTAATATCACCCTAATCCTACTTAGTTGATGAGTGACTTACTGGAAAATATCTATGAACACTTAATCACAAAGATCTGTTTGAGGCATACGTGTGACTGCGATTATTTTTTTCTTTACTAGATAAACTGTCAGCTATACTGACCAAATCCACAAGCATAAGCTATATTCAACTTCACAAACTAGATCTGAGACATATGTACATTAGAAGGGTTTGACAGTTGTGGTAATACTTTGAACTTAAATAATGTCTAAAGACACCTTTTCAGAAACAATTATCTACCTGCAAAGAAATCCCCACTACGAGAACTCAAATTTTTATTAACCTTAATTTATCATCTTCAGAATAAATCACAGGAAGAAAAAATTCAGTTATCTTGACGTGCAGTACTTAAAATCTGAAAGCAGTACAGAGAACTCTCTTACATGTTTATTCTTAATATCCTTTGTTTTGTTACAGAGACAAAAATTCTGCTACACAAGCATACCAACCCTTAGCTCCAAGACAAGCACCTCCAAGGCACTCCAGAGCTCCACAACAGGGAATTATCTAGGCCTTATGCTGTGAGCACACTGAGATATTCTGGCCAGGATCAGAGACAGGTAACATCACATCTGATACGATGTTTTCCTCAAAGTGGCAAGCAATTTGGAAGACCTTTATTTGACAGGTTTTCTGCCTCTACCTTCCTGATACTTGGCCTCTTTTTAATTGATATTTTTTGTTTGAAATTGCCAAGTGTAAAAGCCTCTTTTGCCCACCATGTTGTCAATGCTTAAAGACTCCCATCAGCTGTTCTGTAGCCCTGTTATAGACTATATTGTCAGTCTAAATGCAATCACATCATCCTGCCTGTGGATTGATGGCCAAACAGGATGATGGCTGGAAAGATAAACACAACCCATGTGCTTCCATGTTTGAGGACAAACCATCTGAGCATTCTTTCCTGAGCTGCAAAAATTATTGTTGCCCAAGAGCAGCTGATGTAATCTTAGTATGGGGACTGGCCACATCCTGGCAGGAGCAGGCACTCACCCATTGCAAATGCTGCTGTAGTTGGTGCAGTGATGGCTGTTGATTCATCCTGTGGACAGCAGAGCAGATGTTGCTGCTCAGGTTCTACCTCTGTCCAAATGCCTCCTGACAGTGCACCCAAATATCACAGCAGTCCCTGGCACATGCTTCTTAATGAATGCAAACAACAACTCGCAGACAAGATGTTCATTTTAGGGATGAGGTGCATCACCCCTCTGATTGAGTCCAGCCTCCAGACACTCCACATGAGACTGTGCCAGTCTGAGTACAGGGAACAGTACCATCAGACCATTAGTCAGAAATGATGAAGGCAAGAAGAAATGTATTATCAACAATGCAGAAAGAGGAGCCCTGATGACTACTTCAGCTTGAGAAATGTCAGGACATGGCAAATAGCCTTTGAGACACAGCAATGGCTGCAGAAACCACAAGCAAGACCAAGCAACCAGAACTAAATGCAGTGGAAAAACAAGTGCCTTCTTCCAGCTGAGTATCTTGAAAGAGAAAGAGAAGGCAACACAGACTTACAGCTGCCTAGCCTTTGAAGTGGTGGGCTTTTTTTTTTTATATACACACTTATTTATGGCTGTGTACTGTAAAATTTATAGAAGCTGGGCAATTTTTCTTCAGAGAGATCAGTCACATCAGTAGACAACAGAAAATGGCCAAATGAGACAAGGATAATACCTTGTGATACCTCTTCATCTTTGAATAGGTATTTCAAGTGGAGGTACATGTAAAGCTTTTACATTATGGATTTTTATCCCTCCATTACCTTGCACCAACTTTTTGCTCTCACCTATTCAGGGCTGCAATTGGTAAAAACAAAGAATAAACTTCACAAAAATAAATTTATTTTCAAATGCCAACATACGTGGGATGAAAATCAAATATTCAGAAGGCAAAAACACCACAAAAATACTTTTGTCTTTATATGCTTGGGAAAAGTTTATTCTATTTCAGAACAGAAATAGCAATTCTGCGTGGGAGGAAAACACACCTGCAGCAAACAAAGGGCCTTCCCTTTTCACATGCAAAACCTTATGCAAACCAAAATGAGCTAGTTTTCCCAACACCCTGATGAAGACAGATAACATTAATCTCATTTACATCCCACAGGAGAGGAGCACTGAAGGCTCTGGATCAAGCTTAGTTTTCACCCAGGGTTCTGTGGTTCCTGTGTATTAAAGCAGGAGTTGTGACATCCCAGCACCTACGAGACAAGTGAGAACCCAGCCAGCCATGTGAACTGCTATGCAAACACACAGTGACCTCTAACCATGAAGCCTCCACTGACACATCACATGTCAAGATTAGTATCAGTTCTCTGTTAAGGCTGGGGTATGTGAGCTCAAGCAGCAATCTCTAAGCTTTGCTGGAGGGAAACACGGAAACATTACAGCTGCTAAGAAGGACCTTGAACTCTATAAAACCTCAGAAGCCATTAGGTTCCCCCTGTCTCCATGCAAGTAGGGCATCTCCTTTGGTAGAGGAGAGGAGCAGGCTGGCATCAGCACAGTGCTGCCCTGATAAGGTAGGCTTCTCTTGGCAAGCAGAGATGAACTACACAGGATCAGGAAGGCAGTCAAGCCCACCTGTTTCCATCCACGATGCTCTTGGGGTCTGCCTTGCCCTGGGGGAAGGAGAGGCTGATGCTGCCTCTGCCTCATTTGGAGTGAGGGATAACACTAAGTAAATCACTTTCTCTCCTTCAACTCACAGAAGCTCTTTGTGCTTCAAGTCAAGCATGACAACAAGAAAAAAAAAGGGGGCAAATTCAGTAATCCTGTTTTAAAAGGGCTACTGATAGCAGGAGTCTGTCACTATCCTACTGTCAATCTACTTGGGATAGAATACAACACTTAAAGGGACACCTAAAGGTCCAGGTAAGATTAACCAGCTGGCTCAAGTGTTTAACGTAGAGTTTAGGGGCAACAATCAGAGTATGAGTATCTACTAAGAGGTGTAAGTTTCAAACACCGAAGTTGATCCACATGTGCATATCTGATGAAAAAGAAAGCACAAACATGAAGCAGAAGGCAGGTCTTCACCTTGGTTTTGTTATTTTCTAATTGTAGGTGGCCCTCTCTTTGACATACCTCTCTACAGTTTCTCCTTCTATAAGTAACAAGGTGGACTATGGAGGAGTAATTAAATTTTTTTCATCAAAGACAAGTCTTCTGTCATGCTTCATGTTTCTTCGAGACATTTGCTTGCTTGGACTGCCTACTTGACAGATTTTTGTTTTAAATTTGAGAAAAGTAAGCAATGAATCCTCTGGTACCAGGATGATCAGTACTGCATAACATCTTGAAGGGAACTGAATAATCTAATACGAGGTCAAAAGGAACTTAGCCTGTCTTGAACAATCGTGGCATCACAGTACTTGGAACACATTGACACATCTATGTGTGTGTTTTACATATATATATAATTTATGCAGTATTTATGTACACAGATGTACATGTAAATCCTGAACCAGAAAACATTCAAGCAACTAACTGCTTGACTTCCATGCAAGAATATCAACTGCAAAACACCTGTTGTAACTTTAGCACATATACAATTGTTAATATATCAAAGGAACAACCTGTCCACTGAGACAGATATGAATTTCATCATCACAGATTACAAAATCAGAAATTCAGACAAGAACTGGATAAAACTGCTCCCTGCTTATCTCCTGTAATCCCCTCAAAAAAGCAAAAGTTAAGTAGTAAGTGAAAAAATTTAGTGCAGCAAATAATACCAAAAAAATTAAAGAAAAAAAGTGGTGTTCTCTGCTTTACCCTCTTTTTCATTCTCTGAGTGTAAAGCTTTCTGAAGAAAACATGCAAAATCAATTACTTCTTTTGAGGCAAGCAACTGCAAAGTGAATATCTTAAAATTTAAGATTATTAGCTATGTGCAGTGTGCTATTTAAGTGGGGAAAAATTAATAAAAATATATTTAGGCATTTTGGTCCAAAATTACACAAATTACACTTAAGATTGATCCTATTGTTAACATGATTCTAAAAAGAAAGATACTGGTTTGCCTCTTGATAATACACAGAAAAACAAACAAAAAGCCAACAGCAGGCATCTTGTTTTTCTCTCTACTCTGTAGACTTTTGTTTCTCTGGTACCTCAGGCAATCCAACAACAGATTTGCTTGAGGTACCAGAGAAAATACATTCTTACAACATTCCTAATGGATGAGGTACACAAAACTTGAGAGCTTGCAGCATTGTCTGGGCATTAATGATCATGATGATAAAAACAATAATGGAATATTGTACTAACAGGCAAAATAATACTATGGGAAATTGTAGTGCCTGTGCCTTATCAGCAGAGGAGTGGCAGCTTGCTCTATTTAATTCATGCACAGCTCTGCCAGAAAGCAAATGGAAACAGTGTCCCCATTCTATCTTTCTGAATAGAAATGCTGTGCTACAAGTGTCAGGAAGAGACAATCTTTCATGGGATCTTTACTACAGCACTTCTATGATTATAAAGAGTCAAAACTTTCAGACAGAAATATAAGATTGAGAGACCTGAACATTGATTCAAATGCTGCCAACATACCAGTAGTACTGCAATTGAAAGATCTGTTTGCAATACATATTCATTTTGTTTTAGCTGTCTGTGATTTAGACAGAAGGGCTAGAGCTAGTGGCAAAAGCTGTAGCAAAAGTAGTCCTCGCACTTGTATGGACATCCCTTTTTTGCTCGTATTCCTGGAAAGGCCATCAGTTATCGCTGTTCATTTACAAAAAAGGAAGCCTGAACAAAACTGCGAATTGGTCAAACAAGAACAAAGCAGAGATGAACTGGATCTGCTGTACATAAATTTCATGTGAAATCTTGAGCCAAAAGGCTACTCTTTTTGACTGATCATTCACAAAGCACAATTCATATGCAGTGTCCCTGGTGTTTCTGGAAACCATTGCTGAAGGAACACCAGTGGAGGATTCTGCATACATCTATCACGCTCTTCCTTTACAACTGCCAATAGGCCAAACAATCTTGCCACACTCAAGGGAGTATTTTCTTTAGCAGTTTATCAACCTTCAGGCTGGCCCAAATGTAGAGATGAAGGCCTGGGCTTCAGGTTTATAGCTACTGGCTCTTGCATTTATTTGTATTGATTCTTAACACTTCCCTCACCATCATCAAGGAAAGCAAGGGTAGTACTTCCTGTTAATTAATGGCAAAGCTTTAGGATAAATAATTTTTTCAGGGCACTCAAATGTCACTGTAGTAAAGCTTGTAAGTGGAAAACAAGAGGCAGACAAACTACAACAATTTCTTTAAATGGAACAAAGCTGAATGAACTATTCAAGACAATCAAAGACAAATAGTAAAAAGTGGCTGATTATTCCACCTGAACAGAGTTCAAAACACAAATTCCATGTCACCAGTCAGATTACTGTATCAGCTGCTAAGAACAGATTATCAGTAAAGGTCACATAGCTAATGTCTGCAACTGGTTATATCTTTCAAAACAGCAGTAGGAGTCAGCAACCATATACTAACCAAGAAACAGAAGATCAGGGATGGCAGTAAACATCAGAAGGAACAAGGTGAAGATGAAAAAAATGTATTTGGTAACCCAGTCTTTCTGCTGTCATGGAAATGTTACTGAAAACTGACATTTAAATATTCTCTGCATTCAAGCACTAGGGAGAAACACAACATTCAGCTGTGAGTACTAGGACAGTAGTGAATAGTTTTCATGAAGCCAATTACCCTCTTTTTCATGAAGCCTATTATTTTATATGCTTTTGCATGCTTGAGCAAACATATCTTTCACAGTAGATCTACCTGTTCCATTGGCTGCCTCCTATATCTTCAATAAACACCAGGAAAAAGAAAATCTACCATTAAAAAAATTGTAGTATTTCCATGAAGAAAAATAAAATATAAGTGAAGATTTTGTCGGCCTTCCCATTCAGTCGAAGTTATTAGAAGATGTTTTTTATAAGGTACACAAGGGGCACCAAAACCACCAAACCAAATCCAAGCCACTGATAGATAAAAGGGAAAGTGTGAATAACCTTGGTAGGGAGACAACTATACAGTATACTGAAGTGCTGAATAATTTATTTTTTTATTACAGGAAAACGAAAGTTTACTTCTTAGCTTTTGTGTCAAGTACACAGCAACAGTATTTATTTCCACTGCAAGATCAATACTTCAGGGTTAATCCCACCCAGCAGAAACACACTATTTCTGCAGTTACACCCATGTCTTTTTTTTTATAATAAAGAACACAAACTCACCAGGGTACAGAAGATGCATTGGCATTGTGCTATTGTTGTCATCTGCTCCACGGGGTATTCACCAAGGCAGAGCTTACAGGACACTAATGGGTCAAGTACCAAGTCCCAGGTAGGCCTGTATCTTGCTGTAGTCATTGCAGAGCAGTCTGAAGAACAGCACAAAAAGTAAAGATACTCCATTATTTCCTTATATTGATAGTCAGTACATTTCTGCCATTGGAAATCACATTGTCAGCTATTGCCTGTTGGATTTGATTTTTCCAATGTCCTAACTAACCAGCAATAGCTAACCTGACAGTGCCAGCACTTGCATTCCCTTTTATATCCCCTGCCTGACAGAACTTGCATATAGAAAGCAGAAGGAAAAATAACCCCAAACATAATATATGAAACACATGAGGGCAAGCAGGAATACCCTTAGGTCACAGGCTTTTGTCACACATTACAAACGCAAAAATCTTGTTTGCAATTCCTGTGATTTTCATCACTAGTTACAAGCTTTCTCTCACCAACATTAAAATTTACTCATGACATTCCTTAACCTCCGTTACCCAGGCAAGACTCAAAAGATCTTTCATAAGCCAGGCATTTATTATGCCCTTTTCCAGCATGATATTTCAACTCACAGAGCCAGATATTTTTGTTCCCAGGAGCATGACAGATCAATCAGTTTGCTGTTAATTTTAGCAAGAACAATAAATATTTTGAGTACACTGCAAGTTTTAGCCTGCATTTTCCTCCAACTCTACTGGTATGCTGAGAGCACAACTTTGTTGTAGCAACAACCAACTGGGACAAACAAGCACAAAATGAGCTATAAGAAGAGGCTATAATAACCTATATATCACCTTTAAGACAGTGATAGGATGGGATCATGCAGAGGATCTTCATCCTAGGCTTCACGGGCCAGATGGCATGTTGTCAACTGACTAAGCAGAAAGAAAATCTTGCACATAAGAAATGTATTCCCACAAAGAGGAAAGCTAATTTATGAATTTTACATGAAGAAAAACAAAACAAAAACCCACACACTCCCCCAAAACATCTAGGGTAACTTATGGAGTACATCAAATCTTAACAACATATTTACTAGCGATGTTTTATCACTGTGACATTGACCTTCCGAGCATAGAAAACTCATCCTAAGCTGCTCAGAGGTTCATTAGGTGGCTCCTTACCATCGTCACACCAGCAGTTATGTTAGCTGAATCATGATTATAGTTTTTTCAGGTTTTATTTTCTTTTTTTCCTCCTCCTTTTTTCCCTGCTGCCTCCACTACCCCTTGCAGGAACTGCTTATTTTTAAGTTGTACCTGTGAACTTTGAAAGACCTCCAGAACTGCAACAAACTAATGCTTACTAGACTAGATTTCGGCAGATGTTCAAGAAAAATGTGCTTTTTGTCCCCCAAGAAATCATATGCAGACTTCAGAAACATTTCTTTGAAGTCCAAGTCTGTGATATTCAATTAATTGTGGGCATGACTCCACCAAGGTCCCTAAAATTTCTGAAACAAAGTCAAGGTTTTGTCAGCCCTCCCATTCAGTCCAACTCATTAGAAGATGCTTTTTTACGATGTACAGAAGGGCCACCAAAAGATTTTTTTCTAGTGCAGTCAACAGGGAGAAGGGGGGAGAGAAGAAAGGTTAAGCAACCCCATTTCCAGGGCTGCTCTAGAGCACTTCCCCTGAAAGCCCACACACAAACTCCACAGTTTCAAAGGAAACAGACAGAACAGCCCTACAGAACAGCACACGAATAATGGTTCCACCTCAATAATGGCGCACAAAATACAACTTGTGCTGTGCAGTCTTTTCGGAGACCTCAACATGAAAGTCTGACATGGTGACGTGAATGAAACCCCATGATTTCTAAGGCTACTGGACTGCTTCTTTACTTCACCACTACTTTTCCATTTCACACAAATTACCAGCAAAATCAATTTTCTTCTTCCAAACTTTGGTTTATCTGACATTTACAGACAGATTCATTAGGTATTTGAGAAGTAGTGACCAAACACATCTGAACTGTCTGCTATTAGTTATTTGCTTGTCCTGCCTGGTTTATTGCGTATCTGATGCTTATGGTAGCAAGTAGATGAAACCTGGAAATTAACAATGAAGGACAGATTTATGTTACATACGCACTTGCGTACATGAGGCAGACCAAAATCATAGCAAATTTTATGGCTAAGATGTAGAATATGACATAATTCAGAGCTCACCAAATATATGACATGGCTTAATCCAGAAAAAAAACCATATATATATATATGTATTTTAGTGTGGGTCAATATGTACAACAAAGGGAAAATATCAAGCTTTCAGCCCCAAGGCTCACCCTTGTTTTCTAGGTCATTCAACACAGGCTTACTGGTATCACTGTGGTTAATTCCACTTTTGCAGCACAAGTATACTGCAATAACACCTCACTGGGAAATATTTCTCCTCTTTGCCTTCTGCAAAGCAAGAATGAATCAAAGTAAAACACCTTTCAAGTTGGCTTTCAACAGACCAGTAGAAATCAGCTACCTCATACAGCTGGCATGTAATCCATGCTGAATTCAGCCATGACGGTAACTGAGCAAAATCTGAATTCAGCCTCAAATGGTAGCAGAGCCATTCCTGCTCTCCCCTCCTTGCCAAACACCTTCTTTTCATAAAGAAATTTTACATTCATTATAAGGCAAGAGAAGGATACAATGTCACTGGTGCCATTAAAGTAAGGACCAAGAAATTTGCCACCTAGCCTAAAAGAGATTGTACAAAAAGCCTCCACTCCCCACTGGATATCTCTCCAGGGGTACCCCTGTAAAGGAAGAGAGAATGGAAGAGAGAATGAAACTTTTCAAAGCATGGACTAGGTCTTGTTTCATGATCATTCAGAACACTGCTGCTACTAAATAATAAGCTTCTATGTTTACATCACAACGTTTAAAAAAGCTTTTAAAAAAAATAAAGTATAAAACCAAACATCAAACTTATAGGAGAAAAGGAGAAAAACAAACACCTCCTGTCAAAACCAGATTAAAACTCCTACTGTTCCAAAACTGTGGCCTTTTATGGCTTCAGATTGTATTCTCATGCTTTCTAGTGATGTGCAAAGCTTCAGGGAGAATGCTAAGTAACTGCAAGAAAGACAAGGTATCTAAAGGGATTTGTAGAGGAACAAGATATTGAAAAACATCTTGGTGTGTCATTGTGTTGAATAACAGCACCAGTTACACAAACAGCCATAGAAAATTTTGCCCCATGGTTTGGCTATTTACTAGGAGGTTCCAAGAAATACAGCTAGTGAAGGTACAGAACTGCAGTTCAATAGACCTTAGCACACTAATTATATAGTTCACTGGAGATGGTGTTGCTTGCCAAACTCAGTCCAAACATCCATATTGACAGCAGATACAACAAATCAGAATTAGAGGCACAGAAAATCAGAAGAGAAGCTGGCTTACAGTTCAGACTCCCAATTCTACCGCAGTCAAGGTCAGTCTCATTTACGTATTTTTGCTGACTGTGGTCCATATCTGGTAATATTGAATTTGTAAGGTATATGGTAAAACAGCATATGATTTTCTGGGACAGCATCCCAAAAGCAAGTTGGAAGTCAGAAGCATAGAAAATTTAGTTAGTTTGTTCAGAGCAGTCTTGTCATTCATAATTAACAACCTGACTAATGACTGATTCTTCAATCATGTGCATGCCTACACTGAAAGGGAACCTCTGCATAAAGACAGAGAAGTGACTGAAGTCTTCCTATTGTAGTAACACATTAATATATATGAATGAGACTCTTCGGCACTTCCAGAGATGTGGATGGAGTGAAAAGGAAACTTCCATTATTTCTGCAGAACAATTAATGAATTAAGGGAATATTAACTGTGTTCCTGAACAGAAATCCCTCAGTTTTTGGTCCACCTACACAGACTACATTTTCTACTGAGATCAAGTGGCTGATGACTTCTGGTAAGTCAAGAATAGAACAATTCTTTCTAGGCCTCAAAGAGTTGCAGAAAACAGTGAAGCAGAAATACTGTGAAAACAGTATTTCTATACAAGGAGGAAATAATGCAACTTTCTTAGATACAAGTCATTCAAGAAATCATAAAACTGTATGATTTTTTTATTGCATGCTAGTCAAGTATTTCACAGCATCATACAGTTAAACTGCAATTGCATCATCGACACCTAGGATACATGACTGCCTATGTGAGAAGAGTGACTAGAAAACAGGGTTGAACAGGAGTCATAGGCAACACATGAACTGGTGGATCTTTTCCACCAAGCATAACTCAAAATAGAGATTTCTGCACAATCTCAATTTCAGCTTTAGGTCAGGGATGGGTTTAATTTCTAAATTAAGGGCTTCAGTCCCCTCTCCTACCAGACAGTTAATCAGGTACACTTAAGTCATCTGCCTTAAGGAGTTAACTTAATCTGAATTTATTGACATGATGAAAAGCAGCTCTTTTAGAAATCAAAGGAAGGGACTTAAATGGGATTTAAAATTCGGTCTCAATCCTCTTGTCCCTCTCTATCAAAATAACTCTAATTAAAATAATATAGGCTACTAGATGAAACCAGGCATCTGCTATAGTACAGCTTTAGTATTGTGTATATGTATTTATAGATAAAAAAGTATATAATTCAGACTACATTTCCTCCTAAATAAAGTCAAACACATCTGTCAGTACAAGTGTATGTATTTTTTTATATATGGAGTATTTTTCTATATATTTATACAATTAATATTTATAAAAATATAAATCTATACCAAAACGTATAGGTTGCTACTTACGTGGAAGAAGCCCACAGATGTCTAAAGTGCAGTCATCTGTACTACACTGCACCCTGGAACTGGCACTGCCTGCCACATCTTTTAAGTCATTATTTTTGACTTTGAGCCTTCCTCTGCAGCCACAGCTGTAGCTCATTGCACACGATCCCACAGCTATGGGCTGTACCCTCACAGCAGCAGGGACTACCCCCCATGATCCAGGTTGGTGGCTAAGGGCATTCAGAAACAGTCCTAGAGCTTGCATTATTTGCAACCCCCCATTAGAGCTGGAAATTGATGCCATTTTTCATTGTTCCTAGGCTTTTCCAAAGACCTTCAGAAGGATCATATGAAAGAAGCCTACAGGATATAATTGACCACTGTAACTCTTTTGTGTTGGTGGCACCAGTTTTTATTATGCAACTATACCACAGATAAGGTCATTTAAATGTCACTTTATAAAACAAATTAATTATTACATCCACCCACCAGGTAGATTTTACAATAGCACAAACTGGCAGGCAGACTTAGTATCTCTCACTTATCAATCACAGTTAGTTACTGGCATCTCTCACTGCAGTAACTGTCTCCAGGTCTTCATCCTCACAGAACTGCTTGGGAGGTAAAGCAGAATCACTCTTCTCTGAAAGGTGTCAGTCACACTAACACAAGACTGATTTACACGGATGTTTAGGATGACTAACTTCAGAGTTTTGATGCCTGCCTTCCTTAGGTTCTTAAATCCTGTCAACCTGTCAAATGCCTACCTAACTCTCCAGGCTCACTCATAAATCTGATCCACAATCAACTGCACAAGTCCAGCAGATAGGAATCATCCTTTGAATTCCAGACAACCCCAAACACTAAATCCACATTTTTTCTTCCAGCAGTATAACAGGCTGCTGTTTATAGGCATAACTCTTTTCAACATGTAGGAAACTTGGATTTATAGAGTAGTGCAGAAAGTCATATCAACACATTCTCTACTGTGAACTCTTCAGACCTAGCCTTAAGTCCCTACACAGACTAACCACCAACTTCAACCTCTCCAGGTTCTTATCTTCAAGTTATTCCAGGGCCCAAGCCCAGAAGAGATCAAAGAGCATATATAAGCTTTAAACACAGTCAGCAGCTTCAGTCTCCTGGACAAAAAAGCACATGGGAAACAAGCTCTTACTTTGAGCTGAAGCAGTTATTCCAGGGACTTCAGTCCACTCATGAATAGCCACTATGTTTCTTTGCTTTACCTCCCTGACTGATAAAATCCTAGATTTTAAATATATACATAAAATGTATATACATATATATACACACATATGTATATATGTGTATAACTATAGATGTATAAATATATACATGTATAAAGACTACACTGAAGTGTTCCAATGTCAAGAAAAAAAAAAAACAAAACAAAACTGTCTTTTCACTGATAAAAGGTATTTGAACAGTAACATCGAGCTACTGCTTCAGGGACAAATCGCTGTTAGGGCACATTAGAAGAAGGAGGAAAACTCACACCAATTTTGTTGCTAAATACATGGTTAAAATTTTTTCTTGTTTCATTTCTAGAGAAATTAGAGTATTATATAAGGCAACCACCCCTGCCAAAACCTTAGACAATGTGGTTTGATTACTGCACAGACCATGAAAGATTTTTAAGATTAGAAAAGCAGTGGATAGTTTCTAGATCTATGGATATGAGAATATTGCCTGTCAAATACATGGGTAGAGAGGAAAAGATATTATGGCAACAAACACAGAAAACAAGAGATTGTTAAGGCTCCTCCTTCAAAATAATACTACAAATAGACATTCCATAAGCTATCCATGCAGAAGTGCCCCAGAGAGCTAGATCCTTGCACATATTCCAAAAAATACAGCCACTGAACGTGACAGAGCCAAAGACTTTCCTGACCTTGCATTTTTCCATGTTTGTCACCAGCACTGGTGCCACTGTGACTTCTTGTAGCACTGCCAAACAACAGCAACCTGAAATAAACTGGGTGAGGCTGTTATTCAGATCCTGTAGGCAAGGGTGAAAACACTTCAAAGAAAAAAAAGAAAATCACTTAATTTCATATGAAAGGAACTGCAGATGGGAGAGGCAAACAGGCGGAAGGGAAAGAACTGGAAGAGTCAAAGGTAAGAAAAAAGAAATTCAATAAAAAGAAAAATGGTGTAATAAATAAGACAATAGAAAACATAGGAAAGATGGGAGAAATCTGGAGAAAATAGCTGAAATAGACCAACTTCCTGGCTCTTCCCAGAAATAGTGTACTTCATTATACAGAGCAAAATAACAACTGAAGTGGAATTCCACTGCAATATGACCCAAACATTCCATATTCCCAAAAGATGACGTGAACAGAAGGACAGGTGTGTAAATACTAAAGAACATGGCTCAGAATTCATGTGCCTAATCAGTGTTTGCTACTGAGATCATAAAAGCATGGGAGCAGCGGATGACCTCAGGCAAAAGCTGGGAAGTCCTAGCACCATGCCATTTCCCAGTACAGGAGTTCCAGATCCTTGGCACACCTCAGAGCACTCTCAGCAGCCAGGGGCACAAGGTAAGATAATTTGAAATGACTAGGTCAAGATGATATGCATTTTAAAAGCATCCTCATCTCTGCTGGATGGGAAAACTCCATCCCACATAAAACAGGAGAAAAGCCTGGACACTGTATAACTGGTTTATCAACTGGATCTAAAACTGGCACAAGTGCAACACACCTTTTGGTCTGGAGAGAACGAGCCTGCTCATCTCATTTTCTTGCTTTAAGAGTCATGAACCTATTAAATCCTTATTAGAAACTTTCATAAACTTTACTGCAGTGAACCACCGTCTTTGAATACTGGGGCCAACACCAAGGAACCATCTGTGAATTACTGTGGCAGCAACTAAACCCATAAAAAAGTGTGGGAGGCCACAGGCTCAAACACTAACAGTCAAAATGTTTAAGCTCTCAGTATTTTAGAGAAGGGAATATCAGCTGCACACAGAAGAGGTCTTAAAGTGAGGCAAGATGCAGCCAACCTAAAAGAAACCAATCTTGAAGTCAATTGTAACCTAAGCACAACTGCAAAAACCCCTCAACACTATCTGGCAGTCAGAAGTGACTTGAGACCTAATAGCTTGTAAAGGCCACGGTAAAAAGAAGGGCACAGACAATTCTACTGCTCTCTAGGGAAGCACCTTATTATTTTCCAGAAATGCCTAGACCACCCACTCAAAAACAACTGCTTTGCTATGTCTTTCCTCCTATCCTTTACATTCCCCCAATGTTTTTATTTTCTCTTCCCCAACTCTTTTCCCCTCCACCCCCTTCCTTGCTTCCTCCTATTCTTTCCCTCCTCTCTGCTTACTCCTAATGCACTTACTGCTAATGCACTCTGGGCTGTCTCCACACTAGCAATAAATCAGTAAGGAGCAGTTTGAAGCTTTGACATACCACAAGCTTTTTCCTTCCCCACAGTTGACTCTCTCAGAAAAGTAAGAGCTATGTTTACATGAAGTCCAAATAACACCAAGTTTGAGCTCTGTAAGAGCTTGCTTTCTCGGGGGAAAGAGAAAAGCCTTAGAAGCTTAAAGCTAGAAACCACATTTAAAGCTATGCAAAGTAATTGTGAAACTGAAAATACGAGCAAGGGGAATGGAGCCCTAGTTCTGACTGAGACACTTGGACCACCTCTCAAAAGGACATCAAAACTGTTCTTTTACTTTCAACTATGACAAAATGCATGCTTAGGGTATGCTACATTCCCATTGTGCTTTGCAAGTCTCAGATGAGGAACTTAGTACATGGGATTGAAAAACTCACTGCAAGCCCTCTCAAGGTGTCACTTGCATACTGACAGTGGAGCATAGATTTGAACAACAGCTCCTGTGTTAGCTGTAAGATAACACATATCTAAGTACCATCCCTTCCTATGCTAGATCTGAAATGTAAAGCAGATATGCTGTTGGCTGAAAGCAGCATTCAGAGTGGGGTGAAGTCTGGTTAACCTCTCTGTAGCTCTTTGTTTTTTTGACTCAGTAACAACCACAAAATTCCACGTAGATATTGGTAAGAGACAGCATCTTTCACAGCTCTCAGTATGGACAAGTTCCCTGTCTCATGTCCCAGATCTACCCCTCAGAGATTAGACTGAGGGTTTGCCTTGTTCTGAAGGGTTATCTTCCATAAACAGTATTAAGAAGAACCAAGAGAGCACATATAATCAATAGGAAGAGAAAGAAGGTATTGCCAAAACACAGAAAAAGAGGAAGATTCTTCATAGAGTAAATCTTTATAACAGATGTGTTTTGTGTACTCATTAAAATCATATGGAAGGTTACTTTTTCCAAAACAATGCCTAAAACCAGCAACTCTAATGAGAAATCAAACAGGTTCTCTCCCAAATCACCAGCTTCTGTTATACCATTTCACCCTGTAAGTTAGATGTTATGGAATACGCACATTCACCATGCTAGTGTGACACACATGACTAAACATAAGGAAAAGTTCAGGATGGGATTTAGACTGCCCAAGAAAGTTATGCTGCTGCTGGTGCCTAAAGAAGCAGATTTTCAGGTAACAGCCTACACTACTTATTCAGAGAGAGAAAGGAAAGTGGTTCAGAAGACCTTCAGAGGAAGACAGTATTTCTAATACCAGGCACCTCAGCAAAAGGGAAACAACCCACCCAAATAGAAAAAAAAAAAAAACAAAAAAGCCATGTTTCTCTAAAAATTCTGTCCCCTAATAAGAAACTAAATGGTTTGAGCTATGCAGTGAGCTGAATTATGTATCAGTACATTCCCCCCACCAAACACTGCTCAGTACATCCTGCAATCCTGCAGATAGGATCTAGTCTGATGAACACTAGCTGCTACTCACTGTTTTTCTTACTAGTAGTCCTAAATTTAAAACAGATAACAAAATATTTGTATCATTATTCATATCATCTGATGCTTTACATTATAAAAATTAAAACTATCAGCTAGGACATTTTACAAGAAATCTCTGGCCTGACAAACTTGATGACTCTGGATTCAAATATTTTTTTTTGCACAGTTCAAACCCAATTGATTATTCCCCTGCATCCCCCTAGAAGTTCTGTCTTTCTATCTCCTGTTGTTCTAATTTCCTCCTCCTTGAAGCACCCTGCCCTCTGCCCATCATATCTGTAGCACAATCCATCCTATCATATCATCTGTAGCACAACTCATTTCTTCACTCTCACTGTCCTACTAGGCAACTGGCTGATCCTTTCCTCTCAGGGAAAGGGGCATTTTGCCTCTAAGCAGAGTGTTAAAAAATTCAATTATATTTTGGTCTATGTTAATACCTCAGCCATGCTAGCTCAACAAATAACACGGTGTTTGTTTCCAACTTTCATCTCACACATCCAAAATTCCATGTTTCAACTATGTATCTCCATGTCCTGGTGTGACAGCCAGCACATGCCTGTGCACAGACGTGCCACTCACATGAGCCAGGGAACTTAGAGACAGATGTTTAATACATAACAGCGCTTGGATTAGGGACAGATGCTTAATTTAGTCTAGTTTCTCTCTCTATTCTAAGTGATGGCCTGGTGAAGTCATTTAGCACAGGCCTTGCAAGACCTTCAACAAAACACAATCAAGGGGAAGTTCTTATGTCAGTGTGAATGATTAAGATTGCATGCACCAAAAAAAGTCTGATTATTAGAACATCATCTGAGTTATAAGGAACAACTGATACCTTCTTCTGTCCCAAACTTACTGCATTACTGAGCAGCTCACACAGCTTAGTCAGACAGACACATCAGGTGGTACCTACCACACCACACGGGCTGAGAAGGATGGGTAGATGAGGAGTGCATTAAGTCCCTAATTACATGTTTTCCTGCACTTCTCCCACTGAAGAGAATCAGCATGTAACAGTATTTTCAGAGGTATAATATATTAGCCTCAGCATCAGCCCCAGCTCTAATCCTTCACAGCAATATTACTAATGCACAGTAATGCTTCCAGCTTTGTTGCTGTTTTTTCCTTCCTCCCCATCTTAAAATAACATTTGCAGTACCAACACACACATATAACCCTTGTTTACTGCAGAAAGCAGCAGCACATGGCAGAGACTGTGCCTAATGCCTCTGCAACCACATAGGCAGAGATACCAAAACCAAAGGTTGAAGCACTGAGAGCATGCAGACATAACTGAAAGCATAAGGGGGAAGAAACAAAGAGCACAGAAACACCATAGCGACGAAAATGCTCCCTTCAGGGCTCTCCTTGTCTAGGTAACAAATACAGCAAGTTACAGACTTTTTGATTTTGGGAACACATGCAGAGAAATTAGGGGTTCAACACTGGAATTGTCTGCTCGGGGAGGTGGTGGAGTCACCATCCCTGGATGTGTTTAAAAATAGACTGGATGTGGCACTCAGTGCTATGGTTTAGTGGAGGTGTTGGGGCATGGGTTGGACACTATGATCTTGAAGGTCTCTTCCAACCTAGCGATTCTGTGTGATTCTGGGTGAAATGCTATTGGAATTTCCTCTGTACCACTTTGTACACTCAAGGACAGCTCAAAAATCAGTAGGAGCTGGTCTCTGGTTTATTACTTCTAGTTTACATTTAGCCTTCTCCTTTTACTCATGAATAATTGTAGAAAATAAAGATTAAAAATTAAATTTTGGCACTTGAACTATAGTTTCCTTCCTCATTTACAACAAAATGTTAAGAACAAGCTACTGGAAGTTCTACAGTGGCAAACCACTTTCCCTACCCATTAATTCATTTAGTATGGACAAGAGGTAGCAGGCAGAAACTGATGCACAGAAGGTTCCACCTGAATATAAGGAAGAACTTTTGTACTGTGGAGGCAACTGCACAAGAATAGATTTCCTAGAGAGGTTATGGAGTCTCCCTCACTGGAGATATTCAATAACCATCTGAACACAAACCTGTGCCATGTGCTGCAGGATGACCCTGCTTGAGCAGGAAGGTTGGACTGGATGATGTACTGCGGTCCTTTCCAACCTGACCCATTCTGTGATTCAGACCTTTGGGACTTTTAAACTTTATTTTTATGGAACAGACTTGGCTTTTGAGTTACACAAACAGAACAGATGTCAAAAATTATTTAAGGACTATACCAATAGAATAAGCTATCAAAAATAATTTAAAGCTTTTCTAACATGGTATCAGCAAAAACAATTTGAATTGCAATACAAATATAAATAAAAAAGGATATTGCCTTACATGTCACTGTATTGCTAGGAAGAGAAAGCTGAAGGAACTTAAGTCAATCCCTTACACCTTCTACATACTCCCATAATTCATCCTGTTAAAGAGGGAACACCTCAGGTACCAATGATATGCAGGTATTAATACCTAGTGTGACCAGAGTACTTAATTCTGCTGCAGATTCGGTATGCAGTGAATGTGACAGCCTACTCAAGAGAGGAATTTCCTGCTACCACTTTGCATCATCTCTTAGCACTCCTAGACCATATTAACCCCTTCCCCAAATTAACACAGATGTTGCAACTGGTAGTCAGTCCTGACTATTACCATGGGTGTTCAGGGATACATGCCATGCTGCATATTCATTGGAGCACTTTAGGGTTTTGTGTCTGTGCAAACCACCTGCATCCTGCTCAGTCTGTAACTTTTACCTGCTCATGCACATGAGCAGGAAGGATACTGAAACACAGCCACTCCCTGCACATCTTGTGGGCCATAGTGCTGACTTGCTTACTAGCAGAAAGCACGTTGGGCACAGGGATAGAAAACACCTATTTACTCTTCAGTTTCCCAGCAGAGAGATCTGGCTTTCTGCATAACGCAACTGAAATTTGCATAGATTTATTCTGGCAAGGAGGAAAGCATTTGTAGAGCAGCTTAAGCTTGTGGTTATCATTCTAGGGGTTTATAAAGAAAAGCTTTAAAAACAAAAAGTCAAACAAAGAGCTCTTTCAGTGATTCTTGATAGTTTTTAGAGGAAGTGAAAAAATATCAGAATTAAGTAATTTTATTTCCTAAAGAAGGAAATAAAATAAAGCAGTGAGATTTATATTTAAAGCACTGACATACACAATATACTCCCTAAGCCACTTCATAAAATGAGCTCCTTCCACAGGTACAAATGGGAAGTCCATGTCCATTACCTAAAAGGTAACTAAAGATTGTACCACAAAAACAAGGTCCAGGAAAAGGCTAATAGTTCTTTGAAAACATGCTTCTCCCTATGTAAAATACCTATGTCAAGCCTTTTACCTTGGTCATCAGTTATGTCTGAAAAAAAAAAAACCTTTTTAGGAGCTTGACATAGACTCATACGGGTACTCTGAACAGTCCCAAACAGTTTATTAACAGAAATCAACTGCAAATTCCCTTGTGGGAAAAAATATTTTCTTTTATGTTTGCATGGTGCACACTGCAGTGGGCCAGAGGTTACTGAACTTTACATCAATACAAACAAGCTGTAAGACAATTTAACTAATATCCCTAGCCTTGGTACTAAATTCTCTGCCTCAGAAATCATGAGTAGCTGAATTTAGTGAGCAACTATTTTCTGCAGAGCCGTTTGGGCGTCAGGAAGTATCCTGATACAGTATTTGTCTGAGCAGTTCTGACTCCTGTAGCTTCCACCCCTTTGTATGTAGCCCAAAGAAAAGCAGAGCAATCAAGTCAAGTTACATTGAAATACATAATTAAGAAAAAAAAGAGCCTTTTCTCTTGAAAAAGTTATGACTACAAGGCTGAATTGAAAAACGGTAGGCAAAGATACTCTACACTTCTGAGAGGTCAAGCAGAGATAGTAGGAAACTTTCCAAGTTCAACTCGTGCTCTCCCAAAGCAAACAAGACACAAACCACAGAAGCCTGCCCTCTTTCCAGCTGCTGGGAAGATCACAGATGAGGTTGTTCATTATGGCCCCAACCAAGTAACATGGTACACACACCACCACCCACCTCTTCAAATATACCTCTCTATTTAAAGGGAATCCATGGTACTAAAAAAATATATTTTTTTAACTTCTGTAGTTGTTACTTTTTCCTATTTACTTTAATGGTTTCCATAGTGTTTTATGCTCAGGACATTGTGAAAAAACAGATAGAGGTCTGACATACTGGTTTAAAATAGACACTTGGAAAGGAATTGCTGCAGGGGTTCTAAACCAAACAGCATGGATTACAACCCACTGTTTAAAATTAGGTTTTGTGGTTTGTTTTTAGATATTCCTAGTAACAAACTCAATCTGATTGCTCTTTCTTGGCTGAAGTTATTGCACCTAGCAATCTAGGAGGCCAATAATAGAAATTTCACTTCAAATACGGCTATTAATGTTCCTAAATAAAGTCTACTATACGACTGAGCTTTGTCACAGGCCTTAAGTCATTCTCTATGTTTTGTTGGGGGTTTTGGGGATTATTTTTATCAGAGGACAGCAAATACTTAACTAGAAGTTTAAAAGTTTGATATGCTATTGGGATTAAATAGTTTGTCAAAATTAAAACTATGCTGGAAATAATATCTTTCAAGAAGGAACTAAACCTGGAACATCTTTGAATTCCTATTGCATATTTAATGACAAGAACCCACCAACAAAGAACAACTGTTTAACCACCAAAGGATCCCACATTTCTATCCTGAAATCCCTGGGTAAACCTACATTGTCTGCTAATAGAGTATTTTGTCCTAGTTAATTGGCAAAGGCAGCCCTTGAGTTTCTTTCCAGCAGGAAACCAATTAAATAGATTCAAGAGCAAAGCAGTGCTACTTTAAAAAACAAACAAGAGGAAGGAGCACAGGAGCTGGCTGCTGCTTCTCCAAGAGCTGGAACAAGCCATTCCTTTAAAAACTGGAGACACAAAGTTGTGCATCTGCTTTACACTGGTGAGCACAGATGGGAGCAAGAGCATCGCAACTTGAACCAAGGTGCTTGGTGGGCTTCAGAACTCACTTAGGTGGGAAAGGCTAGAGCAGAGCAGCGTAGGAAGACCCCATAATGCAACAGAATATGGGAAATTCAAGGGTTTTTTCAGCCACACCAAACTCTGTCCCAGACAGAGAATAAGGTTTTAGCATCAGACATACTGGACCAGCTGTAAGCCAAGGCAGTGCTACATAAACTCTAAACCTGTGAAGTCTAATAGCTGAAGTCATACAGCTGAGTTAATGAGGAGTTTGGGAATATGACTGACAAAACAACTAGATCAGTAACTACCAGCACATTCATAATCTGTCTGTACTTGAAAAGAACAAAAAACCCCAAACCCCTCTAAGAAGGCCCAGGGGAGACAGTGAAAATGAGAAGGATATGCAGACCAGGAATCATTCAAATACTAGATTTAAAAACATATAATGCAAAAGCTGATCACATGGGGCTTCAAGCCATGTAGTTGTTCAAAATTAACAAAAGTAACCAACCATTTGTAAAAATAGCTAATAAAGATTTTCAAAGTATAAAAAAATAATTGAAGAACTATAAAAGGAATCAATTATGGACAGAGATAGATGGCGCTAGAGCAAGAATTCAGGGTGCTGGGCAGAGACCTCTTCACCCAGATGCTGAACAGCAATACAGGCTCTCACACTTGGGCACAACACTTCAATACTGAGCAACAAACTGAGCTAAACTTCTAGCCACAGATCTGAATCACCTGTGCTGGCTTGAAGAGGATGCCACAATACTTGCTAGTGACCTGAAATAACCAGGAGGCCCAAGTTCTTGCAACGACAGCAGTGGTCAGAGAGTTAGCAGATGGAAAAAGCAGGCAAAGTGGTATGTACTGCATAAGACAATATAATTATCCTTTGACACAGACAGTTTGTGCTCTCTCCTGCCTTCCCTACTAATACTTAAAATGAAATGTTTTCTTTTGTGGAGACTGGGTTTTCTCTTTGGTTAAAGAAAGTGGTGCTGAAAAGTAGCTGTTGGGCTTGGAACAGCAAGTGCTGAGGTTTGAGAGCGCTTCCAAGTGCTTGGAGAAGTTCTTTCCATAGCCCCTAAGAAAACCAGCTTGCTTGTGCAGCTCAGCTTATGCCTGACGGAGCAGCCACCAACCTGCTTCCTCCCCAGCCCTGAGCTCAAGGCTTGACAGAAAACGGAACCAGCACCTCAATTTATATCAGAGATATTAAAAGGACTGCTGAATAATATGGCAAGCTGTAAATCAGCATTTTACCATGACAGAAAAGGAAAGGGATGAAGTGGAGATCTGGATCTCCCTCTCTGAGATCCACATCTCTCTAGCAGCTTCATTCCCATTGGCAGTTCTTATTCTGCAGTGTAACTTCAAGTCAACCTGCAAATTTTATAGAAAAGTGGAACTGGACTGAGACATGAAAAATGCAAGCCGGAAGAAAGCAGGAAGAGCTGAATTTGTAACTACTGGGGATGGGAGGAAGGTTTAGTAATACTGACATGACAGGAAACACAGAAAGAGCTGTTGATCCCTGTTAGGATCAATATACTACCAGGAGAATGGAAAACTGATCAGAGAAAATTAGAGGCTCCACCATAATGTCTGAATCTAGGGACAAGGAAACTTCTCAAGTACTGCTGTAGTGGAATAGTGTACATTGCGTACAAAAACAAATAGAAAAATTGGAAGACAGCTTGTGAAAGCTTAGGAACTGACTTATGCAGCAACAAGATTCTTTTACACAAGACAAATGATTGCTACAAGGTGTGCAGTGGTTGCTTAACTTTATAAAGGTCAAAATACACAACAGTAGAGAAGTGTCTTGACTTGTGCCTCTTTCCCTGCTTCACACATTGCCAGTACATTCCAGCACATTTAATACTTTGTACATCTGCAGCGGTCAGTGTCCTCTATTCCCTTTCTCACACAATGAACAGGAGAAAACAAACCTTCCCTCACTCCACTAACTCTTGCAATCCCCTCTTAACAAAAAAGTGATCAGTTTTACAGAACCTGGAACAAATTACAAAAAGCCAATTTCACATATACATAGAAATCATATAAAAATGAACATTCACAGCCAGACTTAGCTCTACAAACTTCAAAAGAGGTGAGAAATAACTCCTAAACAAGTTTTGGTGTACAGTACAATTCCAAAACATCCCTATGTTAGAAGCTAATACTGGTTAAAAAAAAAAAAAGCCAGCCTGCAACAACAAAATGACAAAAAATATAAGAAAAAAAAAACCCTCCAACATTTGAAACAAAGTCTCAGAAATGCAATCTACAGCTATTTATTTCAACAGGATGCTAAGTTCTTCTGCAGCACCAGAGGGGCATTCAAAACTAAGAATTAAAAACCATGAAGGGCTGAGAAGGCCATGCCTGGACAGAACCACTTCCATGTTGATCTGAGCTAGCCACAGACCCAAACATATAAACAACCAGGTAAAAAAAGAAATGCAGATGGCTTTGGAAAGAGCAAAGATAATCTACTTCTAAAAAATTTGCTTAGTGATAAGTATTTCCCACCTTCAAACCCTTCTTTATTAGTGGAGAAGATTTTATGTGACTAAAGTCAATAAATATATTTAGTTTTTCATCTTGTTTCATGAATTAGAATTAAAAATAAATTTTACTTTGTGGTTAACATCACAGGAGTTTGTCACCTCCACAGTGCAATTCTTTCTTCATGTCACAGTCTGAAAATCCTTTGACTTTCGTAAACATATATTTACATCTTTATTAAATTTTATTTTAGCTACCAGTTTCCTATGTTGGACAGAGCCAAGCTGTGCCTTTGGCTACTGCTGTAAGACATAACATAATAATAATGATTATTATAATAATGGAAATTATTACTCTATCACTAGATCTTGATCACCCACTTATCACTAAATTATGGTACAATGATTCAGTTTATATAGGTCTCAACTGCCATTAAGGCTACAGACAGCAACTTAGAAAACATCTTCATCTGAAGCAAAGCCAAAATATTTAGATTGCTTCCTTCCACAGTGAAATGAAACACTGAAACTATTTTAAGGTTATAAACAATGAGACAGAAATTATCAACTCTAATAGAAAGTCTGACAATTTCAAGCCAACACTAGATCATTAGAGAAGAATTTTGCATTTCACTGGCAAACTCTGATTTTCCCCATCTGCTTCCTTCTCTCCCTACTAATGAGCAGGAACAAGCTATGAAAGCATGTCTAAAGATGACAAGAGCACAAGCCTCTCTAGATGCTTGAGAAAGATCAATGAGCTGTACCCTTATGTTCAATAACACACTGACAGGAGTGGCAGGATCTTGCCTGCCAGACGAGGAAAATCAGAGGGCAACGCTTCTCTGCTTTGTATTAATCATCTCAGCTATGTATGGTATGTTCTTGTTCTTTATACAAATACCTCATGACCATCTGTATGCCACAAATATTTTCCAATACTGATCTCTGCCAGGACATGCTCCATTCCAGTAATCCTTCAGAACCATTTCAGTGAAACAGGGTGGGAGGGCAGCAGAAAGATTCAAGGCACATTTCAACTCTGTATGTCAGAGCTGCTCTCACACTGACTGAAGGCCAGGAAAGATCATAGAAGTTCACAGTTGTTTGACTTTTGTCAGAACATATCATACTCAACTTAGATTTTCACTTGTTTGAGAAAATGAAAAAAAGACTGACCACTTATGCATGCTTTTCCAAGCCAATGGACACCGGTCCTGAGAGCACCTTACGCACATTTTTTCCCTCATGTTTCAGAAAATGGGATATGGTGCCTGGAGAGGTTTGAGGATCTTTAGCGGCACCTCAGCAGAAAACTAAACAAACAGCAAGGTGAGAACAGAACAAGCTGCACTACTGAAAGAACACAGTGGTGAATGGATGCAGAGGCAGACCACTATGCCTGAAGGCATGGGACTCTTGAGGAGAGGGATGGAGAGCAGAAGGAAGGCAGAGAGAGAGGGTGAGGGACCTTGGCCCGTTTAGCTTCCCACAGGAAGATCAAGAAGAGAGATGGTCACTCCCTGAATACCCATGATGCAGGGTAAAGTACATCACCAAGTGGGGAAGGAACTATTTCAAGAAATCATTGACCCCAAGGACAGACACATATAAACTTGCCATTTTCCACTTCTTATAAGGATTTTCTTCAAGTTTCTAAGTCTCAGAAATGAATGACATGTTTCTAGGATAGCTTTCTAAAATCAGGAAAAATGCTGATTACTTGTAAACTGAATGTTTATAAAAGGAATTAACTATAGTACTGTGAGGGACAAAAAAAAATATTTCTGCTTCTTTGTATTTAAGTTTTAAATCAACTAGCTCAATTAAAGAAGAAAACAATAAAACTGGAAATTTAGTTTTTTAACCTCAACTTGTTTTTTTAAGCAAGGGATATGAAAGACAGTATCAAACATTTTGGTTTTAAAATTAATTTTATCTCTCTTCTTTCCCCCTCCCATTTAGATTTTCCACTTGTAAAAAAGAAGTGAAAATACAGACTTTTCCACTTAGTACTAAAAAATGGAGTAGAAACCCAGATGAAAAATATTTCAACTAGTTATATAATTAAGTACTGAAGAACTTCTTTATATTTAGATATGTTGATCAAGCAGAGTATACAGATTGTTATATTAAATCTTCAATACTTAAATATAAGTCAGTGAGGGTATGATTATGTTTTCACAAGAGGTTTTTCCTGTAATCAAAAGGAGTCAAGCAAGAACACCATTACACTTTGATAACTAAACCAAGAACATGAGTTTCAAAGAAAAGAAGGGAAAAAAACTGTAGAATCTGATAGTCCATAAGCAGATGGATTCCATTTCCAGAAGATGCATGCGTGCAAAAGTGGCATTGCTTGGAAAAATGGAAAGCTACCAACAGCAAGTCACAAGTTCAGGCAAGTAAAGTACCTAAAAATGCCATTATTTCTGCATATAGCCATATATTAGAGCAAGCATAATACAGAACTTGCAGCTCTACAGATATTCGCAGGATGACCTTTTCCAAACCACAGAGAAACAGATAGGTTTTCATCATTTAAACACAAGTTCTGCTGCCTTCTAAAAGATCTGAAGATAAGTATGTGCTATGTATTTTATTTGACTGGAGATACATTTACCAATTATATCAATAATTTGCTATGGGGTACATACAGAACTGTAGCTATCTCAAAAAGGAAATAACTTTATTATCTTACTCCCTTATTTGGAGTACAGAGTATATGGGACATATGGAGTACATAGGAAATTCGACTATTAAATCAAAAACCAAATATGAAAGCACAACAGGCTCTGTTACAGAGATGAAGATTTATTTTTCTATGTGTTTTGTATGTGTGTACATATATACACACGTATATATGTTATGTAGAGATTTAAAAATTAAAGCCTAGTGAGCCCATTTTAGGTGGTACCATAAAACTGTGCTTTGAGGATTGCTATCAAAAAAACCTCGTGACTTGGATTTTGCTAGGAAGCTAATCAGAATACAGATTTGGTTGCTCTCCTACATTTATTTGGTAAATGAACCAACCCTTTTCATGTTAGAGCTCCATAATTAAAAGCAAACTTTAACAAATTCCCTCCTCTTTATATAACTACCCCGGGCTATGAGGCTTCCACTTTTATGGGGAACCACAAAAGCAATTCCAAAGACGTTAAACTCATCTCTCAGCTGTATTTTTCCCCTCCCACAGCTTCTGTTGGCATAAGAGTCCTATGGAAGCGTGGCTGCATTGAAAATTGGATCTGTCTGTGCCCTGGCCAAGTGTCATCACGACAGTCAAGGCAAACACCTATCACAACAATCTCACCTTTGTCAGTCACAGGGATCCCATGAGAAAGCACCAACCAGTCTCTGATTCTGGTAGTGTTAGACAAGCCTGAAAGACAAAACGATAAGGGTCACACTTTCTTTCAACTGACTGTATAAAACCAGAACTAAGAGGTCCATTTTACCATGGAACTTTTTAAGTTGTGTGATAGCACAGTCTTAGCAGACAAAGTTTTGTGGTGGACTTGGCAGTGCTGGGTTAACAGTTGGACTCTATGATCTTAGAGGTCTTTTTCTACTAAACAATTTTATGATTCTGTGAATTCAGAAAACAGCAACTGGCAGGAGTCCTACTTTCACTGCAAGCTATTTCCCATTTTTCAGATTTATCCAACACTGTTTCTTCTCAGAGATAAACCATCAGCTGAGTTCCTTTCCAACAAATGCTCATAAAACTTATATACTCAAGCTGAGTATGTAGATTTTAAACATAAAATCTGTCTTATGTTAACAAATCTAAAAAAGGTGCAGCTTGGAATAAGTTTATAGCCAAACAAACAAAATTCTCACCTTCCTTATTTATCTTAAATTTTACACAACATGCTATTTAAAAGTATTTGTAATTATTGAAGTATGCCTTAATATTTGAAACTCCTAAAAATAAGCACTTAATTCCTGCAACATTCTCATCCTCCACTGATTTCCATTTAGAGGGAGATGTGATATGGGAAAAACATCTACCATACTTCTGGAAAAAACAAACAAACAGTAGTTACTGTTACTCAGGCAACCAATGCTTGAAAAAAGCTCAGATACATATGTAGTCTAAAATTCTAGGCTACTGATCAGTTATTCAGCCAACAGCTGTGTCACCAAAACAAGGTTCCCCCCTCACTTGTTCCACATCCTTCTCACTTCAACCTTCCCCTCCTACTTCTTTGTAACAAATCTTGCTTGAATTTAGGAAAACTGACAAAAATTGTTATTGACCTCTTCCTAAATTATCTTGACCTTTCAGGAGGAAAATCAAAATCTATTTTCATTATGATATATCAACTTGTAAAATAAGAAAACTGCTTCCTGGACCTTGGGGTCACAAGGTCCATAGGATGTATCAGACTGATGATCTGAACACCACAAATTATTACACATTTCCCAAGTACCCTGACAGCAAGATAAGTAGCTTTTATATGGATAAAAAATCCTGCCTGGACACACAACCTGCCTTGGGCTGGAAACCTCGAGAGATTCATCACCTTCTCCAATGGCTGAAAGGGCAATTTACTTGGTTCAAAGAGCTACAGCTATTCACCTTTCCATTTAGCTCTTTCAGATAGTGTTTCTAGTTATGCTTATCAGTCTCTAAGGAGGAGGAAAATAAATTTAAAAAGGAAACTAAAAATTGAGTACTACACACTTTCTTGTCAAGACAGCTGAGATGTTCAGTCTTTTCTACAGTCTGGGTATGGTTAGTGCTTAAGCTGCTTTCAAACTCATTTCTTAAAGCTGTACCACAGCTGTTTTTCATCTCTTCTGCCAGCTCTACTTTTTAGCACACAACTTGTTCTGGGCCAGCACTCTCAGTCACTCCATCAGCTTCATCTGACTTATGCATCTCTTAATCTCTTTCTTCCTCTTAAAACCTTGCCCTTCGCAGCACCTCACTCAGCACTTCACTAACTGCTCTACCAGCACCGCCTTCCTGGGGCCCCCTCTCCCACTTGTATCTTGCAAAGGCGGGAGAGATCCTGAGGAAACAAATAGTTCTTTATCAGCAGTGTTTGTCACTCCTGTTTGCTCCTGGGCAATCTCTTCCAACCACAAAAATTCAGTTTATCTCTCTACAGAAGGACCTCACAGATTTACCTCCTACTCCAAGTCCTCTCTCTCTCCTTATCCAAACTGGAAATTTCAACCCTTCTCTCTGACATTTCCTTGCAGTATCCAGCAATTAGGTTAAGCTCTACACAGATGGACAAACCGCTTATCTCCCCTCCCATACACACTTTCCCAAGAGGCTCTTCTTAAATAGCCAGCATCCTACCAGTCCCCCAAGCCTGATCATTATATTCAACAAGAAACTGTATGTCTAAATCCTGTAGAAAGAACATGCATTTAATGTACATAAAATGCAGTCTTTTTTCTGATCTCTTAGACAACTAAAATGGTTTTCCTGGCACTCAAGATCGTCCTGCTTTTCTCAGGCTTCAACCAAGTGAATCCAACTTCAAGAATTTCTGAAAGGATACAAGCAATGGTCATCTCCTGCACATGCTGCTGGGTTATTTTAATTATTTTATTTCTATTTCATTCATGTAAACCCCCCGAACTCTTTTCCCATAATTTTAATAACCTTCTCAGTCTGTTTTCTCTTGATCATTTTTACTAGTGTTTTATCCTCCACCAGCAACAAAGCAATTTATCTCACACAGATGACCTGACTAATCAATCCATTCAACATTTTTAAAATCCATTTTATCTTTGGATAAGATGAAGCCTGTATCAAAATTATCTGGACAGGAATTCAGTAACTACTAAGTAATAAAAATAATGAATAATAAAAAATGCAGGTGGAAAAAAAAGCAGCTGCTCACACTCCACCCTTTCCATATTAAATCACTTCCAGGAATTTTTTCACCACTAATAACTATTGTGCCTCTTTCTACACCTCCTGAAGATTTTCAAAAGACCTTTTAAAAATGCAAAAACTAGGATCAGATAGAGAATTTGAGTGTTACTGCCATTAATAACACCTCCACCATGCCAGGAGAAAAATATTTTATAAATCCCATCAACCAAGGATTAAATTAGCCCCCTCTTCTCTTCCTGTAATGGTGCACTGATACCTTAGGAGTTCTGTATTCAGCTTGATCCCTACACTTTTGCAGAGTTGCTATTTTCCAGGATGCAATCCCTCCTGCTTCATGTCTGGAAAACTTTTCACCAAGAAACCTGAACAGCCACATCCTGTATACATACCTTTGATTTATTTCTTTTTGATGAGTAAAACCAATCTTTGTGACTACTTACTTATTATTACAATCTGGTAAACAGCGTAATTTTTATTTTTTTTTAGCTTCTGTCTTAGAAATGAAAATGTTAAATAGTGTCTTGCCTAGGCGCAGTCCTGGAACATCCTGATTCCCAGTTTATTTCCCACAGGTATCTATCTACTTGTTTATGTTTTACAGTCAGCTGATGCTCCATTCACCTGGCAGGCTTTTGCTGATGTGTTTTAATGGTTTTCCCAACAAGAAAGATGCATTGCACAGAGTCATAAGCTGACAGGCAGAAGAATTAGGAAACCTGTGTCAGTGTCAGCACAGCACCAGTGGCAGATGTGGAAAGAAAGGCTGTGAGATGTACTCTATATTTATGTGACAGCCCATGGGTCATCTGCTTTTTGTGTCAGCCAACAGTAGCTAGGAGGCACAAACGGCCGTGAACTCATCTCTCCCCACTTCATCCTGTCAGAGCTTATGATGCAGCTCACAGCCTGGCAGCCACAGGGTCCAAGGACAAATGCTAAAGGGCACACAGGAAAGACGATGAAGTTTGACAGGTTATATGCACAAGAAGGAATTTCAGTTTTGGATTCTCACTTTACTTACAGTGGCGACAGCTTGGGATTATGCAAAATATGTCCTCACCAGCCTCCTTAACTTTGTCAGGAGACAGCATTTCATACAGTCCTACACTGTCACCCCTACTCACAGGGGGAAGGGACATGGGGTGAAAGATGAGATCCCTGAGCAGCGCCAGCTCCCGCAGCAGCCAGGGGCACAACACACTGGTCAGAGGGAAATTCTGCTGTGCAAGGTACTTAGAGGCCACAAACAGATTGACGCCCTGTGCCGAAGCACAGAGTTACTGTGGAGTTACCTGGAAACTTAAGCAAAATTTAAGTGCACAGCTTAGAGAAGAGAGAAGCACATATGAGCTCTGGGTAAAGCTCCTTGCTGCACAGTGCCAGCTTAAGTATGCTGCTGCTCAAGCCAGGAGATGAAATTCCCAAGGATACCCTAAAGCAAAGTAGGAAGCTACCCACCTGCCACAATCCTTCCCCTCCTTCCCTCTGGTTACATATCCCACACCATTTTCTCTTGGCAATTGCTATTCAGGTTACCACAGCTGAACAGCTATTTGACTGGCTGGTTCCCAACAGTGAGGTGTTTTTATCAGATCAGATGTGGGAAGCTCTTTAAAGGCTTTTTAGAGAAAGCAGCTACATGATTTCATGAAGACAGAAAAGCTCAAAGCACAGTGATAAAAGGCATTTTAATAGAGCCATTCATACTAATACAGGAGATACTGTGTGCTGAAAACAGGGAAATACAATACATTTCTAGCATGATAGGCCAGAAGATTTAATTGCTAGCTTTGCTTTGAACCTGACAGCTATTACTACTCTACTAACTCTTGGATGCACTTCTAAGGAAGGCTTTGTCATTTTAGACTTTTAAGAAGAGATGGCTGGATTTAACTATCAGGTTTATTATAATATGTATAATAGAAAAGCACTCAGAATTAAGCCTTCGTGAGACGACAATTCCCCACCACATACACACCTGCTTATTAAAAAGCTGGAATGGAAAATGTCTTCCCTGTATTTCTTTTTCCCTCCAATGAAGAACAAACAATCAAAACCTACAACTAAAACAATAAAATCATTATTTCATATTCATTTTACCGGATGAGCTTTTTTAAGCCTTCCAGAAGATCCCCAAATGCAGTAAAGTTGACTAAATATTGTATGGGTTCCTATAAAAATGTAGAGGTAGGCATATCACACAATTTCAAAAAATAATATAATTGCGTAGGGAAAAAGAAATTATTTTTCCACATGGCTAGTCCAATTTCCTAGGGAAAAATGTTAAAATAATTTGATCCCAATTGGGATCTAAGTGCGGTGCAAAAACTGTCTAAATTTTGCAACTTTCTATTCATCCCTCATAACTGTATGAGAATGTAAACCCATTTTTAATTCCTTCATTTGCAAACATTTTTAAAGTTATTGTTCACTTACAAGTACTAGAGAGAAATTAAACTAAAAAAGGGTCTAAGGTTCAGTCTGATCTAGAAATCAACACAGACTTAACGTGACCTCATTTTGTCAGTCAGTCACAAATGTACCAAAGCAGTCGCCCATCATCTCAGAAACACTGAAACACACAAGGTGTTTGACTGAAAGAAAAAAAGGAAATATTCTCTTTCATTTTGAAGACCCTAGATTCACATTCCTTCCCTACTGAAACTTGACCATACAGGAGATGGACTGGGTGAAGAGAAACACACCAGGCAACTCCTTTCAGGCTACGAAGTGGCCACACAACACTCAAAGAGGCACAGATGTGAACTGAGATACAACTGTATTTTGTATAGGCTAAGCCAGATGGACTGACTTGGCAATGGCTCTGTCACTGCAACTGGCAGTGAGCTGCACAGCCAAAATAAAACCAAAACAGGAGGCAAGAAGAAATTGATATAATAGCAGTTTCCCAAAGCATATGCTCCCTGTAACCCTGAAACTTTTGGGGATTCCTATATCTGTTGGATGGGAGATGTAAGGTGACTATCTGTATTCTTTTATACCTTGTGCTGTATCAGACATTTCCCAAAGGCACTCTATCAGTTAAGAGAGGACTATGGCTCTTGGATGGAAAAGAGAATTAGATATGCAAATTATCTTCAGTTTTCTGCCTCAAGTTTCCCATGCAGTCTCAAAACCAAGCCAACTAACCAACACCCCCTCCTAACACACACAGAAGAACACAGGGACAGCGCGTGAAAAGAGGGAAAAGACCCAAACAGGAACTGTCATGAAGGAAAATACAGCTGCAGATATAGAGCACACAGCCCCCTTCCCTGTGTGCTCATTTATGACAAGGCATGCAATGCTGCAACTCATAACACCACAGTAAGGCCCACTCAGCCTGGCTGCCTTCATGGCTAACACCAGACAGCCCTCTGAGAGGGTTCTGGAATAACTCACATCTTTCCCATCATACAGCACTGCTCATTCATTGGGGGGCACGTCAAGCCTTGACACATTAAGAATTCCTACAGTTTAAGCCGTACCATCAGATGCCCAACATTTGTTCATTTTAGGACAGACTGCCCCGAAGCCACTCTGCATACTTTGCATACGTGGTACTTCCCCAGAATAGCAGACATCTACAAAAGGATACTGTATTGAGAGGAAAACCACTGTATTTGTATCATTGTTTTCTGAGGAGTTCATATCTCTTTTTTTTTGACAGTTTCATTATACTCCTTAACTGTTAACATCCACAGAAAATGTCAACATTCAAATCCAGCAAATATTTTTGGAAATAATTTATGCAAAGTATCCCTATTTCAAAATATCCTCATTTCCTTATTTCCATGTACTGAATGGCTGCTGAGTAGGAAGAATATGGAGGAGAAGAAACTGGAGGAGGCTTTTTGTATTATTATTACAAAAAGTTTTAAAGAAATATGAAAACAGTATATTCAAGAAAAAATGTTCTCTGCTAAATGAGGGAATCTTCTCTGGTCCCTGCAGACTTTCCATCACTGTAGATATGTAATAGTTTTAAATGTCAGGAGCCACCTCAATTAAACAGAAAGTCAATGTGGAACTTAGACTCCCTAAGCACATAATGATGCAATCACAGAAGGTTCTGTTACAAAGCCCTCTTGAGCATTCAATAAATGCATTAAACACAATCTGCTTTATCTGATGCATATATTAAAAAATAAGGTGTTTGCATAAAATAGGAACACAAGTCTTTAAAATTATTTTTTATTTTCTTGTTACAGAATTTACTGTTTTCAGGTAGTGGAGTTCTACATATTTTCACTGAATGAAAAAAATCAATGCCTGATGAATGTCTGGAAACAATCTCATTGAGTAACCTCAGATTTTCTCCCACTCAAGCACTGAAACAGTTGGACAGCAAACACAAAGACTTTAGCTCATATGAAATACCTAAACTGAGGTCTACAGCTCCCACAAAGCATTTCCTACACATTTCTAGGAGGACCTATTTGCTGATGGACAGAAACTAACCTGCAGCCTTTCAGCAATTTCCAAGCGTTCTGATAAATACTGTCTTTCATTTAAGCCTGCTTGTTTTAAGTTTCTTTGACTGTAAAGATTTTTTTTTTAAGAGAATGATTTCTTCTCCTTCCTGTAAAGCTCCAGATACTGTGAATTCTTCATAACTAGTAGGGCTGGATAAGTCCCATATTAAGACAATCACATGGCAACTCCCTTAATATTGAGAAAACAAGTGGATTTTCACATTTGTTAAGGTGATTTTGATAGGACATCCTTGTGTGCACATACTATTTTACCCTGGAACACTCCAGGTTTTAGTTTTAGTAACACCCTGTCCAGCAGAGCACAAAAACTGTTTTGTTTTGCAGTGTTTTTCATGGGGCTTTTTTCCCCTCCAAAATTAGCACCATCTTTGCCCTTCCACAGTTCAAGATCAGAACTGGTTGATGCCACAGTGAAAATACACTGTTATTTCAATTAAAAGGATGGGTTCAGTCTCATGGGGTGAGAAATGAAGCTGCATGAGAAGAGATACTAAGGTGAAAGGGAAAAAGAGATCCTCACCGACCCTGCTGCCCTTGCAGCAATCCCTCCTGAATCTGCCACTAACAGTGTTGCCTGCCAGCAAAATGGTATATCACTATTATTAGTACAATGAAGGGGCACGATGGTTTGACTCTTCCTCATATTGGCAGCTATGGTGAATCATCCCATCCAAAAGCAACTACTTCTATTAATAAAAGTTACAAGGACATGCCTGTGCTGGACTGAAGACCAATAGAGCACAATCATGGAGGACAGGAAAAAAAGCAAACCAAAGAAACCCCCAAAAAAACCAATGCAAACCTTTCAGAGAAGACAGAGCAAAACACCAAACTTTCCAAAAAAGAGCAGCCTCAGAAAACACATTTATCTGTAACTATAAGAAAGCTTCACAGCAGTAGTCTAAACTGAAAAGCAGGGAACATAGTCAAACATTGTAGTTCATTCAAATCTGTGAACTTCAGCTTTTTAAGGAGCTAATGGAAATGTGAAGTGACTGATGAAAATATTTAGCACTAACTGACAGTTTGTTAAAAGACTATCAAATTCTTTGGATTTATGAGTCGTCTATGAATTTGTCATACCTTGATTTTTGACTAAATATGTAATATGAACTGAACTGTTGTTCCCGCTGAAGTGAGATTTTACTTTTAAGACAATGACAAGCTGGAACAAAAGAGAACAGAAGACAGAGAAGTGGCTTATCACACTCCTAGTGACTCTACAGATGCAAAGGGGTTAAGACAGTAAAACCACTAAGAACTATTATGTTTCACCCTCAATAAAAGCCTGTGGTAAAACATTTAAGAATGGATTTTCAGACATAAATCCATGAAAAGCAAATGGCCAATGCTGCTGCTCCAGTGGGACATCACATCATACAAGAAAGAAGATAGGTGATGTGAGGTTACATATTCTGAACACCACCACAGCTGATGCCAGTGACAGCAGCAGTTTGATGGCGCCAAGCTGTTTGCTTCAACAAGCAGCAAAGGTGGAGAGAAGGATGAACTCACACAGCAGAGAACACCTCCCTCAGAGCCACAAGGATCCAAAGTACAGGGCACAACCAAACACACAAAGCAGAGCCAACAACAGCATGGAGAGGTGCCAGAGTCAGCAGCATTGCTTTGAGCAAGCCTCACACAGCACCAATTCTTCCAGCACAACATTCCCCAAGGCCAGGGACTGTCACATCACATGGTAAAGAGAAACAAACAAGCTTGTAGCCTTGAGATAAACTTACACCATGCAGGTAGGTATGAATGAGCAGGTAGGATGAGCATCCATAAACTTAGAAGGTTTTTAAGTGCTTGCCATCAGAACTACAGGTAATGCATACTGCACCCTTGGGAAGCGGTTGGCTTCAGCTCCTGTAGAAACTACGAGGTTCACCACCATGCTGTGCTTAACCTGTACTGGTTTCACTTCTCAGTGATTAACAGGAAGAGATGACGGCTCTGTTTTACCTGAGGCACAAAGCTTATGAGCTCAGCTTGGTCTTTGGAACAAGCCAGAGCCCAGCAGACTCCACGTGTGGTCCTGAGGATCAATGAGACCAAACAACAAGAGGGAATAAGCGTCAACAGCCCATCAGAGCTGGCACATGCATCCTACAGCTGTGACTGTGGTTATCCTACCTCTCACAGCTATCCAGCAACAGTGAGACCTAATGAATACTGTCACATCTCTGCTAGAAAGCTAGACACATACACAGCTAAGAAACAGTAATTCACACAAGCATAACCTGGTGATTTAAAGTAGAGAGAAATCACCAGCAAGCCTTTCAAAATATAAGATACCAATAAATACCAGAAGTACAAAGAAAAAAAAAACTGGAAAGCTCTAATAAAAGTTTTGACTTGGTTTTTTTAAATTTTAAATATGGTCTGCCTTTCCACAAATCTAATGTACCTTATATACCCTCAACATGTATCTTTTGGTCAGCAGTTTTTCCACAAAAGTAAGAACAGACAGTACGCATCAAAGGTAAAAGTAATGCATAATTAATCTAAGAAAGTAGGTGTAGGTGTTTTCTTCTCTAGGCTCCAACTGCATGACAGGAAATACATTATTCATGAAGGAAGATGATGGTACAACATTAATCAAGTCAGCATGACAAGGCAAACAAAGACCACAAGATGTATTCAATAGATACGAGTGTGCAAAAGTGATCAGCTAACAGAGAGGTTCACACAGAGTCTGTTTACAGAAAACAAATACTGAGGAGAAATACAGACGTAAGACTGAACTGTTTCAGTTTGCATCCTATTAAGCCTTGTTCTTTTGGGGAACAGTCTCTATACAATACAACTACAAAAAAAAAAAAAAAAGTCTATGGGTGTCTGAAGAAATGCTATTACAAAGCAAAATTAATAAAAGACAAGAGTTAAGATAATTTTTTTAAACTGGAGTTTACATAAGCAGGACACATATGAAGAACAATAATAAAACTTTAAAAAAAAATGAATCTTTCCTTTCTCATCATGTACTTTTTGCCATATTATAAAGCTACTTGGGGTTAAAGACTAAACACTTGCTCTTCTTCATATTCAAAACTGTTGCAAAAATATTCAGAAATGAAGGAACAGTATAATTTGAAACAGTGTCAAAAAAATAAGAACACAATCCAAGTTGATTTGTAAGCAACTGAGCCAGTAAAACCCAGTTTCCTAGGAATGTGTGTCAAAGTTGCAGGAAGAGTTCAGACTTCAAGCTGTCCTTCAGCAGTCATCTCTCCATCTGCTGAGGCTACCTGCTGCCAGAAAAGGTGTAGGTTTATTGGAGATAAGCTACCACCCTCTCACAAATGCAACTGGAATTAATCAAAAGGTTTAGAAATTAAGAGCAAGAATAAAAGTCAGACATGCAACAGAGAGTTGCATGCAATCTCTATTTTCTCAGAAGACCAGGCTAAAAATACATATACCCTGACTGCACATAGCTTGGTGTTGAACTTGCTGTTTCTGTTACAAGACTGCACTGGAACATGAGCCTGACCACACAAGTCGCAGAGCATTGCTCTCATTCTGTCTGCATGGATGTATTTCTTAATACGGGAATTAGGGAGATGAAGGAAAACTGCTTCCCTTAAGTAGCAATAGATGGAAATCCAGACTTAAAAAACATTTGTTTTATTCCTAAGAGGACAAACACTGTCTGAAGCATCAGGCCCAGAAAAATACAGTTGCTTTACAGAATACAGCAAGACCCCTCCTGTCACCCCAAGGAGGGGGCATTTGGGCAAAGAACAGACTCTGCTCAACCATACCACCACAACCATCCCGTGTGGTCACTGCAGGGAGGCAGCCCTGACTGAAAACATTGCGTAGGAGGACAGAATGCAAGCTCTTCTAATGTGTTTCTGTCAGACCTGTCCCCATCAAATACTGTTTAGAGAAATGAAAAGTAAAAAATATATATTTATATACATTACATAAAATATTGTATATAGCATATGTTTATATACATACACATATAGAAGTATATATAAAAGGAAATTAGTATCTGTGAGATTATAAAATCCACACACAGATCCTTATCACCGATAAAACATGAAGCAAATCAACAATTAAACAGCAATCACAGAAACAGTAAGCATAGGAAGAAGCTGATCATGTACCAGATTATCAAGAGCCAACAACAGATTTTTGCCTCAATATATTTTCCTAATTCATTTTCACATTGCTCATATTTCATATTCCTGGCTAGATGTAAGAGTCCTCTGCAAGGACTGGACGTGTAGAACAGTATACAATTCCTATCTTATATATGATCTATATATTATAGACTGGAGTTGATACAAAGGCAGTTTAGTTGAAACTATCTCCAAGAACCATAGTGATACCTTTCATAGCTTGTAGTTCATACTGGAATTTTATGGTTACAGGAAATAACTCAAATACTCCAGAAACAGAACAGTCAGTAAAATTTCCAAGTGAAATTCAAGAATAAAGACCCCAAAACTATGGAATCTGTCTGCTCACAAGCAAAGCTGTGATAAGTGCTAACAAAGCTGAACATTTTTATGTAATGAAAAAAAAAAAATGCCTGAACCTGGCAAGTTAGAATTTTATTTTCCAGACAACCTGCAAGACCCATCTACATTCTTAAGTATTTCAGATGATCCATTGGACATCATGAAGAAAGTTTGTATTAAATAAGCTTTAGCGCATTTTTTCGATCACAAGTAACTTCCTTTCAATATAAACAGGTTGAAGTTGTATTAAACAGTCATAGTGATACCTGGAGGATAAGAGTAAGGTGTTTCAATGCAACAAGCTACCACTCGCTATTCTTTGAATGAAAAGGTGAAAATGCTGCTATAATAAGGAAATAACATAGTCATGCCAAGACTAGAACCACCTGACAAGGTATTTTTTCCTCACAGTAAATAAAAAGTTACCAGACATACTGATTCACTTTCTCTGTTCCTTGTTTTCTTCAGCCTTTTTGAGAAAAGACACTTAGGGTGTTACCACTGTAAGTGGCACCATCAGCAAACAGTCAAGGTATTTGAAAATCCATTTTGTACATCACTGCCAGCTCCAGAATTTGCTGACTGCATATGCAGAAAACCTGTAAGCATTTCTGATCCCATTTGATTAGGAAATACAAAAAACATTCCTATCACTCTGCAGCAGGCAGCCAGAAGAGCAAGTATATTTTCAACAGCTCCTCCCAGTCATCAGAAGTAAAAAACAGACATTATCATTATGATCTTTTTGTCTGATCACCTTCAAAAGGTCAGGGAAAGAAGAAGTTCATGAGCTTGTTTCTGCAAAGCAATACAGAAAAGGATCTTGCCTTATAAAAAGAACAGCTGACCACAGCCTGTTAGACACCGCAAAATCACCATGCCATTCAAACCGAGAGGTGGGTTAGTTTGTAATTGTTTTCCATTTCCATTTTGCAACTCAAGATGTAAAAAGGAGCACAATGAAAAGCTAGTCTTCTAATCAAAACACAGATTACTAACTCAACTGCATAACTATTGATACCAATCCACGGGAAATATGTTGGTAAGTATAACAGGTTCCAATTCCCCTGCTGCATCAGGTCTCTAGGAGAGAAAAGGTCTGTGCTTGCTGACCATGCTGCAGGATGATCAGAGCCATTATTTTTCCCTGAATCAGCACTGGGAGGGCAAATAAGAGTTTTCTGCCAGCCTATGAGAGCATTCTTGTAAATACAGCAGATACACTGAAGCCATTCATACCCACTGTATGACACTGCAGTCAAAACTCATGTTTAAAACAGCAGCTTTGTCCTTTGGCTTAACTGAAAGAAAAGTTGTCAGAAGTTATAAAAAACCCCACATGAAATCTGACAAATACTTGAAATGTGACACTGAGGGGGAAAAAAAGATAAACAAACTTAAAATCAAAAAAGTCAAGCGAATACTAGACTTTTTCCCCTACGAATTATTGCCTTAAAATACTGAATTAGGCAAAAAGACACTCTGCAAGTGAACGTAACTTTTAATACTGTGCTTCAAGGGCAAACATCTACAATAACTGCAGACAACAAACACATGATTTGATCAAGCAGCCCCTAAGATATTAATCATGGTGATTTACATATGAGGGCTTTTTTACGTAAAAAAGCAGCCCTCTGTTTTACATGAAGGAAGGCTTATTCAAAGTAGTTATATCAAATTGAAACATGCCTCATTGCAGAATTATTTCAATCACAGATGGTTTCTCCCCCTCATAATACACAAAAGGATAATGATAATGAGACATGATAGCCAGGGAAAAGAGGGGAGTAGAGAAATAAAACTTCATCCCAGGGGGCAATGATGGTGGGGGGAAATCCTGCTTTCAAGACACTTGCAAACAAAAGGAACTATTTCTCCCTCCTAAGGATGCTCCTAAGCATCCTCTCACACACCACTTTTCTCATTTGATCTTGCTTCCCTTGGGTATTTAACAAATTTCATGTCAGGACATCTTGATACCTCACCGCCAGGAAAAAATAATCTAAGTTTTCCCACACTGTGAAGTCCCATTAAAGTATAAACTAAGCATTTTCATTAAAGGCACAAATCTCCCCCTCATCATACTACAACCCTACACACTGTTTTACTCCCCCAATCACCCCTTCACTAGCCTCTGATGCCTGTAGGAGACCCACACACAAGCAGACAGGCCAGCCACCAGAAGTTTAAACTACTGATGTAATCTCTCCAGTAGCACTCTGCCCAAGAACATGTAACTTCAGCTGCGCCACTCCTGGGCAAACACTGATAAGCTAATGCAAAATGAAGCAATCCATTTCCCAATGTAAACAGTTGTTTGGCTACACGGAGAACAATATAAACAAATGGATCTATTTATAAATCATCATTTATGCTTCTCGTAGAACAAGAATATTATGTTCCAGGGCAGAAGTGACCGTATTTCCAAAAACAGAGAAAAAATTCAAACAGCTGGTATCTTCTTTCATCAGCCTGTCCCGCTGACACTCCCTGTTCCATTTCTATAGAAGCAATAAACACATAATGCAGGGCATGATCTGATTAGGAACAAGATACCCTTGATCCAGCGAGTGGTGGAGGAACAATCTCATTATGGTACCCTTGGGTTCTTCCAACAGCCCAAAAAAGTCAACGAAAACATCACTTCAGCTTAGGGAAGGAAAAGGCGAGCCTCACTCCTACTTCTTCCACCTCTGCAACCCCAACGATCCGGTTTCTCCCTAGGCTGCACACTTCGCTTGTGCCGAGAACGCTGGCTGGGGCTGGCACTCCACAGACCCCTGTACTCACTATTTCCCCCTCCCCGAAGAATGATTACTGCGCTCCGGGGCACTGGGCTCTCTCGAGCCGTTTTCGCTCGTTTATGGAAACCCCAAGGCAGAGCACACGCGGGGCTGAAGAGCCGCTCTCATTATGCCCCCGACACGGCGCTCGGCCGGCGGCAGCGCTTCCCGCCGTGCCCTCCCCGCAGCCAGGCACCGATCCGGCACAGCGCCCTGCGCCCGGGGGCTCCCGGCGGGCGGCAGGACAGGGACAGGGACAACGCCGCCGGGGAGAACACCCGGAACAGCCCTTGACGCAAAGGGGTCGCGGGTGCCCCGCGCGCTCCGGCGCCGCCTCCCGCTGCCCCACCGCCCCGGGCGCCTTACCGTGCCGCTGCAGCCCCTGCCGGCGGGGCGGCCCGCGGGCGGTGCGCGGCGCTGTCCACGCTATCCCGCGGAGCCGCGGCAGGACGCCGCCGCCCTATCCATGGTCTCCACCCCCCACGGAGCCGGAGTGTGCGCGGCGGGCGCTGCTCCCGGTCTTTTCTCCAGCGGGGGAGGAGGAGGAGGAGGGTGGGGTGAGGGAGGGTGGGGTGAGGGCGGGCGGGGGCGGGCGCGCCCGCGGCGGGCGGGCGCCATTAACGGCCGCGCTCGCGCCGCCGCCCACTTTGAAGCGGCCGCGCCGCGCCAGGCACTGCGGCGCCCCCTGGCGGCGGCGGGAGGCGCCTCCCGGCCCGCGGGCGCGGGAATCCCGGGATTTCCCGCTTGGCAGCGCCGCCGGCCCGGGCGTGCCGAGCTGTGCCGAACCGAACAGAACCGTGCCGAGCCGTGCCTAACCGCGTCGAGCCGCCGGTTTTACCGCGGGGCTTTGCATCTGCTTGAAGCAGTAGCGCCTCGGGTTGCCTGAGCGCGGTGGCCCGGGCCCAGCAGGTCCGTCAGCGGCAGCGAGAACAACGGGGCCCCGGCTGTGCGGAGGAGGCGGGGGGTTTGCCCTGCCTGCCAGGGAAGGAAGGAGGGAACGCACGGGAACCATGACGGGCACAGCCGTTCTGCGGGAGCTGCTGGAGCCTCGCTGTTGCTGGTGTCGGTGCGGAGCAAGGGCCGCTCCTCCTGCGGCAGGGAGGCACGGCAGGAGCCGCAGCGAGCGGGAGGCGAATGGAGCTGCCCGGCGGATTCATCGGCGCAGCTCAGCCCCAGCAGCCACCCCGGGGGCGGCACACACGGCACAGCAGCCCCGGGCACGGGGTACACCGCATCTCACTGCGGCACTGCTGCTGGGCACCCTCACACACCGCAGTGTGCGGGGGGGATGGCAAAGGGGGGTAAAAAGCTAAGCATCCTCTCACACATGGCCAAATACTGTGAAAAGCTCAATTTTAGGTTGTCTAGTACAAGAGTTTACTCCGAGCATGAATATGGGAGATGAGCTTGAGAAGCTGCTTGTCTTCAGTCTTCTAAATAGACTGGCTTTTCTCTCTTATTTACCATAACAGAAGATAATCTTATTTTTGTCCTCGGATATTTATGGATAGCTGTGCCTTTCGTATCGGCTGTCATCTGAACAGCACAAGGTATTTGAACTGTCTTCTCGCAGCACAGTTCAGTCCACTCAGGCTTGTAGCAAGTGCCTTTCATCGCGAGGAGAATCACCACCATTGTTCTCCATTTCGGCCTAGATGCTGCCCTTGGCACCGTGCAAGCAGCCCCCCCCGCTCAATACAGACTAAATGCATCCAGAATTACAGAGCTCTCGTGAATGCAGCCACACATTCTGAATGCAGCCACACATTCTGCTAGTATGGCGTGTATTACAGAAAAAAAAATTACAGACAAACTTAGGAAAATAGAAACATTTATTGAAAGGTGCAACACGCTCATGAAATACTTAGCACTAATTGTTTGACACTATTGCTCCAAAATTCATCATTTGTAACATTCAAATATATCAGCATCCTTCACACTGAAAAAGAGTGCATCCTAAAGTGCATCTTAAGTGACAATTTTACTTGTTACCCAAGGTAATAGTCATAATTTTATCAGAAATCATTCTCCCAAATACTCATTTGCTACAATTTTTTTACAAATAGAAACAACTGTACAATGTTAGTAGAATGCAGTGTCAGCTCCTTCCCAATTCAGCATCTTTAGCAAGTGCTTAGCTGCAATACTATGATATTAAACACAAAAATACAGTTAAGCATATCTGTGTTTATAAGACTTGAATTTAATCCAGACTTTTCAAGATCACAACATACCTGTAATCGCTAAGCCTGGGAGTAACCCAGTTGAATTTCTTTTATTTTTCTAGTCCTATCCTGAAAGGTAGCCCCTACTATATAATGAAAGCCTAAAGTCCACTTTTGGTCCAATATGAACTGTGTTTATATTTTTTTAAATAAACCAGATTAATCAACAGTAGCCAAATTTTTGTTGTTTTACATAACAATAGATTTTGCATATAAAAATGCCAATAGCTGTTCATTAACTTAAATTACATTCAGACAGTCAAACTGTGTAATGTCAGATTCTTCATTTCCAATGCACACAACTTGTATTTCCTTTGGAAAAGAGTATCATACACAGCAGAAACTTTTTATTAATTATGTATGGTAGCAAGAGGTGATGTGAAATCCCTAACATTTTAAGAAGGTAAGAACATAGAGTCCTCTAACAAAAGGCATCTTAAATGTCTTTGCCTTATTTACTGGATTTTTACATTTTCAGCTCCTTCTTCTTTCTCCTGCAGCTTCCTCCGTAGGCACAGAGGAAGCAAAAGAATAGCCATTTACAGGGTAAAATGCAAAGCAAAGAATGGCAGGATTTCTGGATCTGAAAGGGATTTTGTGTACCTCATATCTCTGTGCTGTGCTACAGCTGGTATTTTCTGCAGAAGCTGCAAGGTGGCAGATTTATTGGTACATTGATGCACTACAAATCTTTCCCCACGCTGGGACTGAGCCAGCAGCAAAGGAAAATGCTTCTTTTCTATCAGTGTGGTGTAGGTACTGAGGAAGAGACTAGATTTAATATTTGAGTAGAGAAAGACAAACCCTACTTACATAAATTTGCACTGCCCATAGAGCCAGGGAGAACTCCAGCCAAGGTCAGTGAAACAGCTGCCAAAAGACGGTGGGGTTACTGTGTGTGGGCCACACTTTAAATGTCACTTAGTGTTAATACAAGAAAAAAAAATACTGAAATGTCAGTGTCTAGGAAGTGTTGTGGTTGCAAAATGCAAAATACAAAGGGACAAAAGAGCACCACTGAGTATATTTACAGTTAGGATAGTAAAAAATAGAAACTGAAGGAATTATAAATGGAAACATTTTCACAGTGTATTCAGAGGAGCACTTTCCTTTACACAGAAATGACAGCTCCTACTTAAACATTTTCCAACTTCAACTTTGAAGATGCATTAGGTGAATGCAAAACATTTCTCTCAAAAACTTCTTAAAAAAATCAACTAGCGTTTCCAAAAAAATGAAAGGAGGTGTCATTTTCTCTACATGGTACATTTAATGCATGCTGGCTCCCAACTGCTGCAAATATTTAAATGTGTGAGACAGTCCAGACATTGGGTTCAGTGGACAGGATGAATGAGTAGTGCTGTCTCACTTCTGCTCTGTGCAATGCCTATCCCCATGCCCTTCAGACAAAGGGAGGATGGGACGAGTTAAATTTGAAAAACTGCAATTAAAAAGCCATAACAATTGCCAGAAAACCCAGAATGAGAGCAGTATATTAGATTATTTTTGAGGTTTTGGGGATTTATTCTTTATTTTTCTGTATTTTGTATTAATGCTGCCTGTTCTTAAAATCAAAGGCAGCTCTCACAAAACCCAGTTAGTTTCATAATGTCTGCAGGTTTGTAACCAGCAGGCTAATTAGTTAGTGAGACAAGCAACCTTTAAAACAAGGTTGCTTGATATATGAACTTTGTTTTTGTAGCTTAGCTAAAAAAGCTTAGCAAAATAAAAAGCTAGTATGCAACAGAAGCTATATGTTAGTTGTTCTATATGGTATTAATTAGTTTGAGAAGGAATCTTCATCAGGACTGTATGCCCACAGTTAGAAAATAGTTTAAAATAATAAATCAATATTTTCAGATTAAAGGAAAATGGAGATATTAAAAAAATGAAAGCAATGTTTCACTGTAAATATTTGCTAGGACTAAGAACATTGCCAATGTGAAATATGATGTTGTTTATCATTAGGTAAAATGTACCTCTAGGTTTTAGGATGGATAAATACAATATTTTTTTCATGACTAAAAATATGTTTTCATAGAAAATTACGTCTGCCAACATTTTTGCAAATATCATGTGTGCATATAGAGGAGAAGGTGAAGATGCTGTTACAGTTAAGTCTTAAAGAATGAAAATCGCCAATTTTTTCAGCTCGATTTCCTTTTAAATACATTATTACTTAAAGATTCCTAGATTCTGACCTTCTATTACCCCTGAAAAAGGCAGAGGGTGCTTCCAGAGTCCTGCCAGCTGGCCCTCGTGTGATCTACTCAGGAACTGCAGTCCATATTTTCCTGAGAAACAGGCAGAATGCATTCCCTGATAAGAATTTTGACTTTTCTGTCATTACAGCTGTTTAGAATGAATTAGAGATTGGAATGTTTTTTGATTTATCTGGCATGCACACTCATGTAGTATTTTGTAAACACTTCCTGCATGACATTATTTTAACAGTTTGCCTTTAAGCCCTTCATGCAATGGACTAGAAAGTTTATTTCAGAGATCTGTTCATGTGAAAGCTCTGAAAGTATTTGGTCATGTTCAAGAAAATAACAGGCAATGTAATCTGCATTTTAAAAACGTGTAACATATATAGATATTCACATATATATAGGTATTCACATATAGAGTTATCCTGAACATCTATGTAAATACCAAGTGTTAGTTAAAAGCATTAGATACACGTATACACTCACCTATAAATATACACCTATTTTGACAGAATGCACTGCCCTAACTCAGTATATTGAATCACCAGTCCAGTTTCATGTCGGCTTTACTCCACACATACTTTCCTCCTCTTCTTAGGAACATCTTTTCATCAAATCCACTGAATTTTATAGCTGCTTCTACACCAACATCCAGGATAGACTTGGAAGGTTCTTTTCTTCCATTTCTACAGTTTAGAAAACGCATCTGGAACATCAGTAGATAAAACAATAAGATGTTAGAAAGTTGATTTGCAAAAGTTTAATTTTTCTATAGACTTAAGCAAGTTGCCCTGCAATTCCACAAAAGTCTATGCAAGTGCATGAAGAAGTTCACTCTAGTCCTTAGAAAGCTCAGAAACTCGTGGTTAGACATGGGACATATCTTAGCAGGAGCAAAGCAATATCATCATTCTTGAAAATTAAACGTTGGCTCTTCATTTACATGTAAACTAATTTGGCACTCTGAAACTTAACTTTCAGGGCAAATTCTGTATTTTTATATTAAAGAAAAAAAAGCAAAGATGTCCTGCAAAAATAGACATCTACACTTTAAGATTTGTGATGCAAAGATTATGCATGCAAGCTGATGGCAACTTCTCCTTAGGTCATACTATATTAAAGTTCACAATATGTCTGATGGGAATAAATCATATCTGTTCCTTGTACTACATGGTAAAATTGATTTATAGAGTGCAGGGTAAATTTAGCAGGTTATTACTGTTGTATACATACATATATTAGCATACAAATACCACATATCAAAAAAGACTTACGTATTCATCCAGAATAAGGTATGAATCCCTCATCTGTAATAGATCAAAAGAAAAAACTAAATTAATATACAAATCAAAATTTCATTCTAGTGAAAAATGAGGGACAAAACAAACAACTGTTCATTCAAAGTCTGGTACAAATCTTTGAAACAGTTGCAGTATCACCATTGTTTCAGTGAGCTTGGATTAAATTTATAGAAATAAATGACAAAATTACAAGAATAACTTTATGTATGAATAAACTAGTAATTCCTGGAATATGACCTCTCCAGTGTCTAATTGAAATGTGGGTGCCCAACTGGATAAAGGTATTTTAAATAATATCTAATTTTTTTATTGACTTCTTCACCAGAAGAACTTAGTTTTGCTTGCTGGAATGATTATGCCATTTTCCAAGCAAACGACATGACCATTTAGACTGGGGTGTTTAATTATTACCCCACCAAACAAAGGTGTTCTCCCAGCTCTTGTGTGCACCAAGAAATAGGCCAACAGCTGAAATAAGACAGGTTTGCTTAGCTAAATGGACATCTCCTAAATGATCCTCCTTAAAATTCTCTAGTGCTTGCTGCAGTGTAGAACAGGAAACCTGATCAATTTGGTGTCCATCTTTCACACAGGTTTACCAGAAATCAGAAGCAGCCTTCTGGAACCAAACCTACTATGAGAAGCCTTTCTTGTAGGACTTCTATTATTAAAAAAAAAATGTAGAAACAGTTAACAGTTCTGGGTTCTCACCTTAACCCTTTCTCTGATGAGTGCTCCCCTCAACAAATGCCTTAAATGCTAACTGCAGAGCGCCACTTTTATTTCATGCATAGCAAAGACAACCCAGTCTGCTCACTTGAGCTCTACATACATTAAGAAGTAAACTGTAACTGTAAATGGCGTCCTTATCTGTGGAGAGGAAAAAGAACACAAGATGGGAGATTTAAGGCATTCCTGAACTTGGTTCAACTTGCTATTTCCTCACTTAGTTAATAAACTTTCTTAATGGTGAGTCTTCTAACTGTCCTCATCCCATGTTTAGCGTCTGTAGGCATTTACAAAATGGCCTGAGCTCCACCCTTAGGCACCAAAGTCCCTTAGTGTGGTTAATGTAAGCTGGATGACAGCTGATCAAGGTAACTGGTAGGCTCTTCAGGAGCACAAGGAGTCTTCCCCTGAATAGAGCCTGAGTGTGCAATCCAAAGGAGTTTTGGAGACAGAAAATGTTTCTGGAGACAGAAAATGTTAAAAACGCAGCTTTATTGTGAGAGGGATTACCCAAAAATACTGTTAGTTGAGTACTGTTCCTGAGCACCCAATATAATGCTGGCTGGGGTGCTGTCTTACTTCATGTAGGTTGATGACGCTGGCATAAAGTGACATCACAGAAAATTTCTATTAGGAAACTATACTTAGAGTATAAAGTGTGTTCACATTAACTTTGAACCTTTTCAGGAAGACGTCAGGAAGAGTATTCCCACTGGTGTCCACAGGACTGGGATCAATGGGGTTTTTATTCTTCTGCCAATAACTGTATAGTCAATGAAAAGCCTTAAAGAAAATCTAAAATCTTGGCTTCCACCATAACAAAACCAGTTGCTCATAAAGTTGTACTGCACCTCTTCTAAGCCGCTATTAATAGGGAAAGTGTTGATTGCCAGGAAAGTTTCTTGTTCCTTTTAAATATTATAGCATTATTTAAAAGCAAAATTACAAAAGGACAGTTTAATTTTTACCTTCTGATTAGATTCAGGTACCAAACAGGAGACATCTTTGTGGCGATCCAGGAATCGATCAAAGTCTTCATCACTGATAACAAATTTTTCAGCTTCTCTTAGAGCATCCTCACCACTGTTCTCCCCTTCGATAAGCAGACACTGGAATACCTGAACAAAGAAAGCACCTGCTTAAGACTTTATGTTTTCACTTGCCTTGAGGATAAGAGACTTCAGTCTCAGTAACGTCTTTAATTTTTCTGTCAGTGGAGCCACAAGGACACAACTCCATCCAATAGCCGAATAATCCACAAAGGGCATGGTGCAGCTTTATTTTTTGTAAATTAACATTACAGAGTTCTAAACGTTATAAATTATGATTTTCCTTACTATCTGAGATTTCATTTACAGTGTTTTTTGGGGTTTGTTTTTTTCCTGAGTAATTCTGTGTATATAAAAATTTCCATGAGGCAAATAATGAGAAGTTATTTCACAAGTTCTCCCATTTTGATGTTACATTACCTCTACTCATTTTCATACTTATTTCTAGTAAAAAAGTATGTGTACGCTAACCTCTAATACTCTATAAGAGAAAATTAATATACACTTATATCTTGTTATATCTTGCCATATCATTATTCAGTAATTTTTTCCTAATTTTCTCTACACCATACATATTTTCACATGTTAAAGGTTTCTGTGTTAATATAACAAAACAACCTAGATCTACACACACTGAAATAGTAATTTTCTGTACATAACATAACCAAAAAAAGATTCTTGACCTACTGAGCTCCATTTAAGTGCAGAATGAGATAGAACCTGTCTCAGCACCATGCAACATTGACAAGAAGGCTCCTAACACTAGCCCAAGCTGGAGCTGGAGGTAAGACTCAGGTCAATAGAGGTTCAGGCAACTCCAGGACTTCACTTAATTGTTACTTTTCTTTGAACAGGAAACCTGTGGTATGCAGTACTTGCTTACCTTCCAGCGCACAGGGTTGAGTGCCTTGATCTGCTCATTCATATCTTCCTCAACATTAAATGTGTTGATGACTGAATTTATTTTAAAAGCAACAGCATACTCTCGGCACCACTGTCTCAGTTTATGCAGATTTTCCACATGGTTCTTCTTGCCTTGACGACGGCCAATTAAAATGTTGACATCCTCATCAAAACTATCACATGAAATGGCCAGAATATCTAAATATTCACCTGAAAACAAGTTTTAAAAATTGAGTAATATCCAGACCATCAGCTAAAAGCTGTCAGCACTCTGCTCACTTTCACTTCCTTGTCATCTGTCACGAAATGCCATGTAAATACAGTTCTGTGGAGTCATCCCATCAACCACAAAAGCCACATCAACAGCAGCAGCAAAATACAAAGTCCCTGTATGTGCGTCCCAGCACTATGGAGACAGGCACAACTATTGTTTTATCACAACATCATACCATAAAGTTTTTTTGGTATAATGCCTATGTTCACGACAGATAATCAACACCGTTTCACTGGTATTTACATTTGGTTTGCATTTACTATAAGTGAACCACTATGAAACCATCTCCCACTTGCCCCCAAGGCCATCTGTGGGTGAGGCTGCCCCATGGAGGCTCCCCAGCCCTGCCAGTGCAGCTGTGCCCGGTGGTCCCCCCTTACCGTACTTCTGGAACCACTGCTTTCTGATTAGGCTGCCATTGCTAACGATGCTGACACTTGGGAGCTCCAGCTCCTGCTTGCAAAACTGGACCAGTTTGCCTACAAATTCGCCTCTGTCCTGAAGAAACGGTTCTCCTCCCGAGAAATTTATTTTCTCCATTCCTAGAGAAAGACCAAAGAAACATGCTAGGAACCTGTGCTGCCCATCGGCTGCTCCTGGTCAATGCTATCAATGCCTCACGGCAGCGGGACAGGGACATCCCCGGGATAACTTTTTCGGCGGCACTTGATCCTATGGGGTCCCCCCTCCCGGGTTCCCTCCGGCCCCCTTCCCCTGGGCTCACCTGCTTCTTTGAGCATCGCCAGCCCCCGCTTGGCCTCCTCCAGGGGCAGCACGAAGGAGGTCTTGGCCGTGTGGAAGCAGAAGCCGCACTTGTAGTTGCACTGCCGAGTGAAGTGGTAATTGACGCTGGTGGGCGTCGGGGGCTCGTCTTCCCTTTCCTGCTCCCGCTCCGGCCGGGGAGCCGAGTCCCACCAGCCGGGCAGGGGCAGGTGCAGGGACAGGGACAGCGGAGCCAGGGTCCAGCACAGCGCGCCCAGCCGGCCCCGCAGCGCTGCCAGCACCGCCCGCCCGACGGACAGCAGCCGGGCCAGCACGGCCAGTTGCATGGCTCGGCTCGGCTCGGCTCGGCTCGGCTCGGCTCGGCTCGGCTCGGCTCGGTTCGGCTGGGCTGGGCTGGACTGGGCTCGGCTCGGCTCGGCTGGCTCGGCTCGGCTCGGCTCGGCTCGGCTCGGCTCGGTTCGGCTCGGCTGGGCTGGGCTCGGCTCGGCTCGGCTCGGCTGGCTCGGTTCGGCTCGGCTCGGCTCGGCTCGGTTCGGCTCGACTCGGTTCGGCTCGGCTCGGCTCGGCTCGGCTCGGCTCGGCTCGGTTCGGCTCGGCTCGGCTCGGCTCGGCTGGCTCGGTTCGGCTCGGCTCGGCTCGGCTCGGCTCGGCTCGGCTCGGCAGGCAGGCTGCAGGTGGGTGTCCGGCGCTCCGCACTTAAATGCTCGGTGGCCGCCTCCCCTCCGCGCCCGTCCCGCCCCTCTGTGTCGGACCGCGGGGAACTGCTCGCTTTCGTTTTCCCGTCTCGCAGAAGCGAAACTTGGCACCGAGCCGCGGGCGCGGTGTTTTCCTTCTCCCGCCCCGCCCCGCGGTGACTCCAATGTCCCCACACCCCAGAGCCGCTTCTCGGCCATGGCCACCGCAGAAGCCGCCGACTGCCCGGGGCTGGGAGCAGTTTGAGCACCTCTGGGTTTGAGCTGGTCTAGCACCTAGGACCCCTTTTGGTGTGTGAGGTCTCAGTGACTTTGGCTTTCGTGGTTAAACTCGTGAAGTAGGGGGAAAACTGAGCTTTTATAACTGCACTGCACCCTTGGGAGCTCCTGAAAGTTTGAACAGTTTTGCATGGAAGAGCAACCCAAGTTAGGGAGCCTGATGACTTCAGATACATGAAAAGAAAGTAATTGCAGGTTCTTTAATTCTTGGTCTCCAATAATGCACCTCGAGGAAAGCTACTACACCAAGTTGAGCACATGGTTAGCCTTAACAGCAGGAACAGTTGGCAGCCTGAGGTAAGACACTGGTGGCTGCCCACTCATGGTAACACCACGAGAGCAGGACCAAGCTGCCAGTTTCAATATTCTTCAATTCCCTGGTGGTACAACAGGTATTGCTGGAGAAGGAGCCCCTCCACCATAACACCGGTTGCTATCTTCAGTCTTCCAGTGTGTCCAGACACACCAACAGGTTTGTCATGAATTTTCAGCTTCACTCTGTCTTCAGTCAGCCTGTCCTCACTCTTGCATAGACCACTTAATGTTGCCACTGCTGCCAAGGTACAGAGTCATGCTGAAATCTTAACACCTTCTAACTGGATGTTGTTAGTGGCCTAAAATGGAACTTCCCTCGCTTCCATTGAGCAGTCAGAACTGCTGATATAGCTAAGCAGTCTTGCCGTCATGTTGCTTTCATTTCCTTTCCTGTTCCCATTGAAAGAAGGGGTAGAACTATCTTCATCCTATTTGCAAATTTTCATGGGAAACAAAACCTGCTTGTGAATAAGAAGTGTTAATTAGGCTTGTCATTGGCTGTCCTCAAATTCCTGTCATCCTTCCTTCACTTACCTGGAGCTGATCTACTGATTGAATAATGTCTGGATCAGCAAAAAACAGTTTTAACAGTTTTTATTGTTGTCTCTATCAGCTGTTTCTTGCTGGGGTAGGTTCATACTAGTAGGGCAGGACTTCTTGCTGTGTCTGGCTCCAGTAATGCCCCCTCACAAAGATATTGCTGTAGCATGATGGGAAACATCTCACTTCTGAGGCTTTCCAAAACAGTCTTAGAGTTTGCCAGCAGAGATTATTCCAGCAGGAGTTAACCATGTGCCCTTCAAGTTCCTTGAGGTTTATGTAAGACACAAGCTTAAGCATAAAAGCAGGATATTCTAATAAATAAAGAGTTTGTTGATCACAAACTTGAAAATGTAATTTGAAAGGGAGGTGGACAAGACAATGCAAATTTAAATTGAAATCTGACATTGGAGATGCTCATTGGTGGCTTCAATGTTTCAATTAATTTGGAGAAGTCTGATATACCCTGTTTCCTCCTCGCTGTATACATCCCTTCTGTTGCATGGTAGGAACCCTATTCCATTTCTTATCTTCTCTGGCCCCAATTCGACTTCCTTTCTGTTCCCCTTCGTATCTTTTGTTCATGTCAAGTTGACCCAATGCAGATATAGGGACTACAGCCTTTCTCTCTTTTTTTGAGGTGGAAAGCTTGTTACTAGCCCTGAGCTTGTTGCCTAGTACCTCAGCTGGCTAGAAAAATTAGGTTCAAAATACTTAATTTCCAAAGTCAGTAAAGAATCCTTGATGATTATCAGTTTCTCTCAACACAAGAGTTACATCTGATACCCAAACACTCCAAAAACATGTCAGAAAAATATTGCTTAATGAATCAGAAAACTAAAACATTACCATTTTTGGACTGTTTTTCTCTGAAAACATAGACCTCTGATTCAAGGAACAAAACATGCAGAGAATTTTGCACCCAAGCGTACTCAAGACTTCCTGTTCTTTGTCTATCAGTGCTTTCTTAGAAAGATGGAAATTATAGTTCTTTTTACTTTTTGCCTCAACTAAATAGGTTTTCAGATGACACTCTCTGCATTACTGTAAAGCCTCACAAAGTAAACCCAGACTAGGATGTGCCCCCTACTATGTACAAGTCCCAGCAACATCAAGAAAGACATTCACATTTTACATCCCAAAGTGTCTTAGCTCACAGGTTCTATGGTGAGACCTACAAGAAAACACAAATGTGCATTTTTATGCAAAAGCTTTGAATCTACAGGAAATACTGCAAGCAAGAACTGTAATGAAATTTTCTGTCCTGATGCCTTCTGGAAGAATCTCAGAAAAGCAAGCATAAATGTTCTTTGAAAATTGTAGGAAGTATGATTCCTTCCTCTAGCTTCCTATAGAAGTTATCTTACAGTGGCATAATGAGGTCCTTGTTGAATGTTTCAGTTCTCCAAATCTGAATCTCACATGTTTCAGTTCTCCAAATCTGTATCTCAAAACCCTTTAAAGATTAATATAATTTTTCAAAAATTATTGAATAATGTTTATAATGGTTCACCAGATAATAAATAAGTACACAACTAGCATGGAAGAATCCAAATGGATAAACATAGATAATACTTTTGTGCCTAGTTACTAGGAAAGCAAAACTTAAAACAACTATATAATACTTATCTAATTAATGTAATTTTATATTTTAAATAAATATATTGCTTTCTCCAGTGTGGCTATTTGGCAGTTCCAGTCAAACAGTATCTTGCTAGGGAAACCAAAGTACTGATATAAACATAAATGGTTAAAGGAGGAGTCATATCACATCACCTGGGAGGACCAGAAATGGTCCAAGGGCAACCAGGCAAATCATGCAATGGCAGATGTAATTTTAGCATTTGATAAATGTATTACTTCTTGCACTAGTCTCAGCTGGAAATTATCTCTTTCTCATTGCATCTGCAGCACTATAAATGGGATTCTGTTAAGGACCTTGTACTTAGAGTGACTCATCTCTCCTTGGGATGCAAAAATCCAAGGGGAAATTACCAAACAGAAAGCTAAAACCCACATGCAATTAAGTTATGAAAGACATATGAAACATGCAATACAAATATAGGTACAGATTAGGCACATTTTAAAGAAGTCCACCATGGGCACTTAATACTGTATATGAGATATCCCATTCAGGAAGTACTTAAAAGGATGGTTTCTATGATTTATGAAAAGATCATAGAATTATAGAATGATAGAACACCAGGTTGAGAGGGACCTCAAGGATGATCAGATCCTTTCTTTACAAAAGTATATTGAGAGAAGGATCCTTCTGTGTCCTTTCTATAGCCTTCCCCAAACATCTAGCAGTGCCACTGTCATGGGCAGAAAAGGAATCTCTCTTGGTCTGACACTATACTGACTTCTGTGTTCTTATAGTCTTATCCTCGAACCTTTTTCTTTACTGGAAGACCCTTTACTGATATTCTTTAAAGTTTATTCTGCATTAAAAGAGCAGTTTTATTTGTGTGTATTCTATGTATCTATACAATTTATGGGTCTTCAACTTACGTTTTTCCTGTCTGTGTATCAGACAGCTGTTTACAGGACTGTACACTTAGATATATTTTTAAGTTACAGGCTAATCAATTTTTGGGGTTTTTTCTCTCTTTTTCCACTTTGTGTGGATCAAAATTTTTTGAATATTCATATGGCCTCTTCTTGTCTCTGTATCTGTTCCTTATAGCTCTATGTAAGCACAGTGCACACTCACAGATGTGAAAATGCTCCTGAACAGTGTTTTGTACATAATTAGCATATTTTTTTCTTCAACATTGCTTTCTATTATACACATGAGAAAATTATACAGGTCCTTGTAAAGAGGCTGAAAAATACTTAAGTTAATTTCAAAATTGAGTCATACTGTCTCCACTGATTTTAAATACCACAAAACATCTTGGGCATAAAAGACAATTCTCTTTTCCTATATTTTTACTTGAATCCTGCAAGAGGATACTTTTAGGTAATTAGGCAGGAGAACAGCCATCATATGCCTATTATTAATGATCTCATAAACATATTATAAATGAAGGAATCACCACCAGTTTAGCTCAGGAATAGTTGTAACAAGGTTATATCAAAGCAGTGAGACAGGAAAAGGGAAAATGAAAGAAAGTGCTTTCCATTCCACAGAGAGAGGAAAAGCAACAGTAACATTAGAGAAAAAAAAAAAAAAAACAAACAGGAGAGAAAGAAGTTGACAGGTCAGTGAGGGAAATGGCCAGCTTTACAAATGCTTTTGAAATGAAACTTGGCTGCAAGTCAGTTGGGCCTCAAGCAAACAAATGAACAGAAAGGTGGCAGATAAGTTTCAGTACAGATAAAGGTGAGGCAGTGCAGATCCGAAAGAGTAATTGAAACCTTGTGTACCTGATGCTGAGCTCAGCAGTGGCACTTGTGCTCCAGGAGATTTTAGTCACTGTTGCTAATCCTTGGAAATCAATGGCTCTGTGGGAGGCAGCAGAGAAAAAAGTCAACTTAAACCTTAGTATCACCCAGAAACAAGGTAGATTGTATTATTCTGCTGGTCTGTGAAACTTGGGTAAGTGTAACCAAAGCATGACTAGTGGTCCAGTTCATGTCTCCACATCTAGGCAGGACCTTACAGTTAAAGAAGTTATCCTTGTTTCTAAATTATCAAGGGGATGAAGCCACTGCCTTCCCAAGGGATGGAGGCTGTCATTTCTGATGTAGAAAAGCTGAAGGGGAAAGCTGAGTGATCTTTAAAAAACCCTGTAGGTAATAAAAAAAGTAAATGTTGAACTGTTATGCACCAAAATCAGTAATACTATTAGAATGGGCACTTGTTGAAATGAGTAGGATGTGAATTTAAAACTTATAAAAGTTTTTATGCAACAGTTGCATTGCTGGAACTGGTGACCACAGGGGTTTGTGGAGGTAGATTGTATCAGAGAGTCAAAAAGAGATGTAGGTAACTCCATGAGCAAGGGTCCACAACAGGTGCTGAAAGGGAAAGATGAAGATGTACTGTTTAACATTCCTAATTCGGTGATTGTGGATGCTGGACGAGCACAAGGACTAGGAGAAGGGACCACAGATAAGCCAGGTATATGTACAGCATGTCATTCTGCTGGACAAAATATTGGCAGAGAAGAGCCCCTACTCCTAATCAATGCATATTATTATGGTCTCAAAACTATCTATTGGTTTCCTGTATAATGTTTTACCCTGTGTCTTCTGGTATCCATTCCCACTGCGATGGCCATGTGTTTGAGTCATGTGGAATGGTGCAGGAGTTCTCAGGTATGAAATAGCCTTAAAAAAAAAAAAAAAAAAATTAATTTTGGTACACGATGCTGAGACTGTACTGAAGAGCTTCCAAGGCTACATTCCCAGTTTTGGCTCTGGCCCACCCTTCCACCAACTTCCTTGGGATGGGCAGTTTCCAACTAGTACAGATGATTTGCAGATGGTACTGCCTATCAGCTGCTCCCTCTCGCTGCAGTTACACTAAGCAAAAGGTATTGGTGCAGGTGTTTGAGATGACCCAGGAAAGACAAGTTTCCAAGGAGTTTCTTGTAGAGTACACTAGCTTGTAGAGTATATTCGTTCAGAAAATGCATAATAAAAACTTCTGATATCTAATTTTAGATATCTCTAAGTGGCAGTTTTCCAACTATGGGAAAAGAGAAGTTTTCTGCAGAGATGCAGGTTCTTCAACATTTTAAGTTACATCTTCTGAAAACTCAAAAACTACATTTTGGGCAATGTTTCTCATAGCAGCTGTCATGAGGCTAAGTCAGTGCTATTGCTATTTGCAGTGCTTCTGGTTCCTGCCTCTGAGCTGATGACAGCTGAAATTGTCCATTGCAAAGTTATGAAAACAGGCTTGTAAAAATCCAGTTTACTCCCAAAATCATTTGTGTCTGTTGGTCTTGCTATCAAGGCACTGAATAACCAAATAATAGGGCCGAGTTACTGATATGCCTGGCAGCCCAGTGCTGCTTAGGCGGAGCAGTTCAGTTTCGTTTAGTACTTATTTGCCATTTTGGGTCAGTCCCAAGCATCGGAGCATACTCGCACTTCTTTTTTATTTTTTCTCTTTTTTAGAAGATCACCAGGATTCAGCCACCGGAGCCCGTGAGAATGTGACCCTCCGTTGCTGGCGGGCGAGCGGACCGGATCCCGAGGCTGGGACCTTACATCCCGTGATTTCTGGCGCCCATCCGCGCACAGAGCCATCATTCCCCGCGGGACCGAGCCCGTTCAACCCGGAGCCACGGCCGCGGGGCGGGGACGGCAGAAGGGCGTCCCGAGGAGCTGCCCCTTGCTCCGGGCTGGTCCCCACAGCCCAGCGCTTTCCCGGCCGCCCGGGCCAGTTTCGTTTCCTGCTGGCTCCTCCTCCACCTCCGCCCGCCCCCCTCCGCTCTGCCGCTGCTCCCGGTTCCCGGCTCCCGGCTCCCGGCTCCGGGCCCGCGATGCTGCGGCGCTGCGCCCCGGGGTCACCGGGCCCCCGGCCCCTCGTCCGTGCCCTGCCGCCCTCCGCCAGCGCCCTCCGCCAGCGCCTGCGCCAGGTCAGCACCGCGGGCGCGGGGCCGGCGCTCGGCTCTTCAGCGCCGTGGGGCGGGCGGGTGCCAAGGGAACGAGGGGTAATCGTTTTAAACGGAGGGAGGGAAGATTGTCACCAGATGTAAGGAAGAATTTTTTAACGATGGGGGTGGTGAAACACTGGCACAGGTTGCCCAGAGAGATGATGGATGTCCCATCTCTTGAAACATTCCAGGTCAGGTGGGACAGGGCTCTGAGAGACCTGATCCAGTCTAGGATATCCCAGTGCACTGCATGGGGGTTGGTCTCGATGGTCTGTAAAGGTGCCTTCCGACCCAACACATTCTATGATCTCTCCTTTCAGTGTGCAGAGCGGATCCCAGAGGCTGAAGCAGTACTAGACCTGCTGGAGAAATGTCCAGAGCACCAAAAGAAAGGAGGTTTTCCAGTCATAGTTTTTGAGGGGCTGGATGCCACGGGTAAGAGCAATGTATGGTTGAAGAGATACAGATGAGAAATTGTTGACAAGAGCAAATGCTATGATTTTTTTTTAGGCATAAGGCTTAAACATTAAATAAAAGATAGCCTGGAAACCTGTGACAGATAAGGAATTAATAATTATAAATGCCAATCTGTCTTCTCTTACTTGTAAAAGATTAGTGTATGCTGATTTACATTCAGTGGTTTAATTCCTTGCCTATGTTAATGAAAGAATACAGAGTAGAGTACTGAAAATTAAATTTCTTGTGCAGATGATGAAATATATTTTACTGGAGAGTTTTCAAATAAATGAACTAAAATAGTGGTAGTCTGGGAAACTGCCAGCAGTTTGTCTCAGAGAGAAATATTACTTGCCTCTGACTAGCTTTGTTTTCTGACTTGTTAGTTAACGAGAACTGAAAATCCCCCATAAAAAGAAAGAATTGGATGACCAGCATGGCAACATTCATATAAATTGCAACCCAGAAAAATATTGTAAATGAATATATAGAGAAATTGCCATGAATATACAGAGAAATTGCCATGCATTTACTGCATTTATAGGAGTGAAGGCTGAAAGCTGGCTAAAGGAAGGGCTGCAAGGCCCAGAGAGCAGGAAGGGAAGTAATAATTCCTGCAATCAGACTCAGAATTATTTTCCTCTGGAAACCTTATGACAAGATGCTCGGGTTACATATTCAGATGTCAGAACCTGTGCTCCACATGGACAGGCAGGAGCGTTTTTCAGTTTTTAAAACTCAGGTGTATCTGGTAAATAATATAACAAATGTTTCCTCCTGTGAATGAAATGCAGGCAAAACCACGGTGACCCAGGCTGTTAAGCACACCCTGAATGGCGTTCTGCTGCGCTCCCCACCAGCTTGCATCAGCCAGTGGAGGACTGTGTTTGATGATGAACCAACACCTATTAAAAGAGCGTTTTATGCTGCAGGCAACTACATTCTGGCTTCAGAGATAGCAAAAGCATCCACTCAGGCACCTGTGATCATAGACAGGTTTGTGTATTTAAGAAGCACTCTTATATCAGTGCCATTGTACAGTTGTTCAGAGTTACAAGCAGTCAGTGATTGTCTCTGTGTTTCTTCAGGGGTTTTGTTTCAGGTTTTTTTGTAGTTTGTTTTGGGTTTTTTTGGAAGCACTCTGCATAGTGTCCAACAAATATTGTATCTTCTAAAGAGTAACACTTATGATAACAGTAAAATAGGGAACTTCAATCAGTGTAATACTCATAACTAGCTTTAGGACACATGAAAATTGTTACATCTTCAGTTAGGAATGGTGGAGGCACAGATTGTGCATCCTGAGCTAAACCAGTGTTTTGTGACAAACCAGAGGAAACTGTGGGCTGCTGGTCATGGCTGTCTCTAAGATGTGTCTGAGATATGGGTGGATTGGAATGACTGAGTTTTAGATAAAAACTTACTCTTTGTGAATGTAAAGCCAGAGATATGCTTCCCACTTTTTTGGATTTGTTAGTATTATTTCTGGTTTTCACTAACTGTGTAGGCAGCTTGCAATGTTACTGTTAATAAAAAAGTCTAGATGTACTTTGAACCCTCTGGCTTATTTCAGTAGGTGTACTGTAACCTTCTGCTACAACACACACACACACAGACACAGTCATAGTCACACAGACCAGCCTCAAATCTACTGAAATATATCAAACACAATGCCTTGTAGTGGGGAGAATGTGAAGTGCAAGTGAAATTAGCAACATCAGTAATGCCTGTGTTCATTCACATGTTTGTGAAGACTGCATGTTCTCTGCCAAATATGTTGCATGAAGTCAGATGGGAACCACAAAAAGGGGACTCAGATTAAAGGGTTTTGAGATATATTGTTACTCCTCTTTGACCTGTCTCAATATATGAGGAGACTTTCTTCTGACAGGAGTATCTGAAACAGTCTTTGCATAATGTTTTAATTAATAGTTCATGTTGACTCTGAATAGTGCACTGGGTATTATCGTTGTTAAGAAATTATGGGTAGCACAGAACTGTTATTTGGATTTCCCTTCAAGGCCATGGTGTCACCTATCTCATCATTATTGACTTCTTGTTATAGTGACAACTGTCTCCTATTTTACTGAAGAATTAATGTTCTCTTTAAAATTTCTCTCCCTCCATTTTGTATTTTCCTGACAGATACTGGCACAGCACAGCTGCCTACACAATTGCCACTGAAACGAGTGGGAAAGTCCAGGATCTTCCACCAGCTCAAGATGAGGTGTATCAGTGGCCTGAAGATCTGCTTAAACCTGATCTGGTTCTTCTCCTCACTGTTGACCCTGAAGAACGAGTCCGGAGACTTCAGCATCGGGGGCTTGAGAAAACAAAGGAGGAAGCTGAGTTGGAAGCTAACAACTTGTTTCGCCAAAGGTACCCTTTAATTTTTTTAAGAGGCTGGAAGCAATCTTGGCTTCTGTAGGATCAGTAACAAATGTGCCTCTCACATTATTGGGACAAGAATTTTCTTTGTTTAAGCTTTTGGTTTGTTTTGGGTTTTTTTTAAAAGAATGTGTGGCTGACTTGGAAGGTAAATTCCGTCACTTCTAATTGAAAGTGTTTGAAAGGCACAGATGTATAATTTAATTGTCCTGTAAAGGAGCTTTGAGTTAAAATACTTCTATTTTGCTTTGCTGCTTTTGTTTTAGCACCTTTCTTAGTGAGGTCATGAAGGAGATGGACTTAAAAGTTCCAGGACTGGAAGGCAAGAAGTTGAAACTTCCCCAGGAAATTCTGGAATTGATCTCCAGATTAGGAGAATAAAATTTAAATGTCCTCTTGTAGATGTCTTTAGTTGTGTGAAGTGTCTCAGGTACCAGTATATCAGTATATTCAATGAAGCCTTCAAAGTGATTCATCTCACCACTCATTTGGAGCTCAATGATCTAAACTTAAGTACCTAAAGCCTTTTGATATGAGTGTGACAGATGTGATGCAGAACCTGTGGACACTTTCTGGGCTAGGAACTGGAAGCTAAATGAGATAGTCCAGAGCATCTCAAGCAGTACTAGGTACATTAACTTAAGCAACTGAATGGCATCCAAGGTACCCAACTTCAGGGTGCACTGAATTGCTGTCCAGGCTCTGCTAAATGTACTGATTAGGTTGTCTTTGTCTAAGGTGGAAACTTAAATACCCAGTGTTCGTGTAGATACCTCAGCAGAGACACCTGATTATTGGTTTCCCTATCTACAAGCCGGGCTGAAATCTACCTCTAGGGTTTTAAGTTTCTGGTGATGATATACCTTAAAAATAGTCACTGGCAACAGCCAAAGTGGCTGTACAAAGCGGAGATTTTGCCTGACAAATTCAGCATTGGTGGATGGGGCAGAGCAACTGATGACCTATGCCTGGACTTCTGCAAAGTATTTGACACTGGCACATGACATCCTCATCTTCAGATTGGAGAGACATGGATTTGATTGATGGACCATTCAGTGAACAAAGAACTGGCTGGATGGCAGCACACAAAGAGTTGTGGTCAAAAGCTCATTGTCCTCATGGGAACCAGTGACAGGTGGTATCCCCTGGAGTCGCTACTGGGGCTGACACTACTCAGCATCTTTTTGGTGACATGGACAGTGGAAGCGGGTGCACCCTCAGCAGATTTGCTGACAAGACCAAGCTGTGTAGTGCAGTGGACATGGTGGAGGGAAGGGATGCCATTCAAAGCATCCCTTCTCCTGTGGGAGAGTTCTGCATTATGCTTTTAGCCTAAGTGAGGAGGTTTTCATCCTGTATTTTATCCTGATATTTATCTGGTTAGTTGATCAGAGGAAGGGGTTGAATGATATGTCAACTCTGTAATCCAGTGAGTCAAAGCTGAGATCAGTCAATGAGCACACCTACACAATGCAATGCCATATAGTTCAGAGATACCTTAGCAGACACTGAAAAAATTAATTCAGGTGCTAGAAGCAGACTGTCCACTCTGCTGCTATACCAGACTGTATCCAGTGATAAGCTGTAATGAAAGAAATACTTTATGCCATGCCATGTTATTATGGCTGGAACTCTGGGAATCAATGTCAAGGAAACTGTGTGCTTTGAGATTTACATTGTAATAGTTATTAATGGTTTATTGCTCTTTGCAGTGGATTTCATTCGTAGCTTCATATTAGATTTTCTATCGTCTGTCTCTGCAGTGTGAACTGTCTTGTGAGACCGATGACTAATTTCATTTCATATCCCTACATTTTGGAGTTTAATTTCTCTTGTTCTGTTTTTAGAGTTGAAGAGTCATACAGAAGGATGGTGAATCCTGCATGCCAAGAGGTTGATGCCAGCCCCTCCAAGGAAGAGGTTCTCAAGACTGTTCTACAACTAATTAAGAAACACTGTGCTTTTTGAAAGCAAGTTTTGTATAGTGGCACTTAAAAGATACTTTTTATTGCCCCACTGGTTTTGGTACCTGAAAATGCACAGCGATGTGTTTTGTCTCACAGAATACTGTTTTATTTTATCAACAGTAATCTGTGCAGGTTATCTGTTTTGTGGTTGCTGCTGTACTTTTCTGTATAGGGCTCACGTCATTCAGCATTCTTAGTATAGAAACATACTACAGTCATGCACGAGGTACATCAGAGTGCCCTCTGACACTAGGACATTTTGACATGCTATCATGTTGCATCTTCATCACCAGGAGAATCTGTTCCCCCATGCATTGTGTACCAAAATTTGCAGGACTGCATCAGGAGCATTAGATGCCCAAGGAGAGGCTGAAATATCATCAGCACTAAAACAATAAAATGATCATAACATTTAGGAACAGAAAATCCAGTGGCCCAGTGTTGTTTATTTGAAATAGAGGAGGAGCAGCTGTTGCTGTGATGGGCATCCTGGAAAAAAACATGTTGTAAATGAGTGCCAGTAAATACCAAGGGCTCTAAGTAATAAAGTCCAAGCCTGTTTATATAGGCAACTGAAATATCAATTATTTTCAGAGGGAAACCAGACAATGCCAGCAAATGAGAAACAGAGACCTGAGGAGAACCCAAAACTAAAAACTTATAAATTATCACTAAAATATTTTTTACAAAACTTTTTCTCTATCCTGTTAATATTTGTTAATGAGAACTAGTATTTTTTTGAGAGAATGCAAAATTAAAAACTGCAGAGATTCTGAGCAATGGGAATGATTGCACCTTTTCAGTTCATCTTTTCTTTCTTGTGTGGATGTTTGAACAGGTTGAATGTGACAGCAGGCATCAAGACTTCAGATCTGCAAAGGCTTTTTTTATGTATATTAGTTTAACTATTGTTACTCCTAAGTGTAAAACTAAACATATGGATAAGCCTTTGTGAGGTCAGAAATAAAGCTGCAGTTCCAGAAATAAAAATATTAAAATGTAAATTTGATTTAAAACACTTTTACTTACTTTCCTGTTTTAAGCAAGTGCAATTATCAATTAATCTGTCCTCTAAATAAAAATATACTCAGTACTGTAGTTCCTATATCCAGTCTTTATATACAAGGTGATAGAAAGAAAGACTTCTAAAATACATTTTATTCATGCACTGTTTAATAGTTTTGAGTATATGTTATTAATATATCATTTATACATTCTATAAATTTATCAATTCTAGAAATATATGCTGTTTTGTTTGGTATATTATTTGTATTTCAGCAGCCTTTGGATTTGCCATACATGCCATACATGCAGACTGAAAATGCATACTTGTAGGTGCTCCAATTATTTTAGAAATTATAAAGCATTCAGGTGTTCAGTCCTGGAGAGAGGAAATTCTTATATAAAAGATAGCATTCCATATGAATGGTCAGGATGCAAATATGTGCCTGTCCTAAATATTGTGTAGCCTTTACTTGTCCAGGTAAAAGATCACATGACCTGAGAAACTCCACTTGCCATTTCTCCTTATGCAAACTTGCACATGAAGCCAGACTTTCTGAGTTCTTAGAAGTGTAGGTTCATATTTGAAATTGTGCTGATAATATATATCTGCAAAAATTGTCATCAGACATTATTAATAACACACATGCAGAATATATCCATAGTCTAAGTTTTTCTATAACCCAAAGATACTGATGCAGACAGGAGAACAGCAAAGCAAGGTAGACAAAACCAAAATTCCCTTTCTCATATCTTTGTTATAATTCTATCAAAGGTCTGCAAGAGGCTGTGTTCCACATGCAGGATATCGATGTGCAGAACCACTCTCACACTTCCCATTTCTGTGACATTTCTGCCAGATTTTTGTCCACAGTGGCTAAAAAGACTGCACTTCATGTACATTTAGGACAAATCACAGAATCAAAAAATGACTTCGATTAGAAGGCACCTTAAGGATCATCTAGTTCCAAACCCCCTGCTGTGGGCCGGGATACCACCCACTAGGTCAGGTTTCTCAGGGGCCCGTTCAATCTGGATTTGAACACATCCAGGGATTAGGCATCCTCAGCTTCTCTGGGCAACCTGTTTCAGTGCCTCAACAGCCTCACAGTAGAGAATTTCTTCCAATTATCTAATCTAATTCTCCCCTCTTTTAGTTTAAATTTATTTCCCCTTATCCTGTCGCTCTGCCCATGTGAAAAGTCACTCTCCCTATTGTTTATAGGACCTTTTAGGTATTGGAAGGCTGTTTTAAGGTCTCCCTAAAGCACTCACTTCTCCAGGCTGAGCAGCCCCCACTCTTGCAGCCTGCCTTTGTAGGAGAGGTGCTCCAGCCCTCTGATCACATTCGTGGCCTCCTTTGGACCCATAGAGAAGTTCAAATGTGAGGTTTGTCAGTGACTCCTGGTACACAGGCAGGTCTGGGGGAGGAGCAGCAGGAATACACAAAAGGCCATCCCGCACCCAGCAAGAGCATCGCCTGGGTTAGAAACTGCCAGAAACTTCTGCTGGACAGCTTGATGGCCACAAGAGGTCAGGATTTTTGTTTAAGTGTTTGAAAGGCCTGTAATCTCCAAGTATTTCCATGCAGATTCAGAATCTTAGGCTTTTCCTTGGCAGGTGAAAGTGTTTTTGGCCAGCTTTGGAGGGTGCTCGCTGTGTAAGAGCTCCTGTGTAAGGGAGGTTAAGCCATGACACAGCACTGCCCGTGGCCACCAGCCCCTGCCAGGCAGTCCTGCGTGTGGTCAGCCCAGAGAGCACCCCTGCTTACCTGCAGCCAGCCCACGCTGGACACCAGGAGTTTGCTAGTAACAGAGAAGGGGTGCTCTCTTTCAGTCACCCTCGGGACAGAAAACGTGCCAAAGCCTGTTTATTACTATCCCAGCAAAATTAGTAATTTGATAATTTATTGATTTACTAGCTTTAGCATATGGTCCTGCAAAGACTGATACTACAGTCCTCAGGGCATCTGGGGCATGAGGCCAGTAAATGGTACAAACAGAAACTGAATCTCAAACTTTGCAATTATTCTGTTAAAGCCAGTGAATTCAGCCCTTACTGAATATTAAAGGCAATATGTAAAATTCAACTGTTTCTTGAAGGACAAAACAATACTTCTGTTATTGTCAGATTAAGCTTTGTATACATTTTAGTTTATTTTTAAAAGGGTTTTAAATGAATTTTTCAAGAAATCCTGGTTTTATTATTTTATTTATTCTATATTGTGCATTTTATTTCATAGAACACACCATAGTATTTCAAGCATCTCCTCTCATTTTTCAATCTCATTTGCTTCAATTTTTTTGGTCTAGAGGGGAATAGATGCTAAAATAAAATAGTATTCAGTTGTCTAAACATAGACATCCACAGCAGTTAGTCTCCCTGAGGTATCTGAGATGTCTGCGTGGGGCTGCCAGATATGACACGAGACATTTGGTTGAGCTGCTGATCTGCAGAGTGGCAGCTGGAGGCCTGCAGGGATAGCATATGGTGCCTAAAATGGCACTATTCACCCATTTAAACAGTGAGAGGGTTAGAAAGCAGCAGTGCAGCCTTTTTGGGTTGTGTCTACATCAGCAGGTGGCCTGGAACAAGTAGGGATGATGTGTAGCATGGAGGAGCTGGCACAGGGGACCCAGTGTGTGCCCTCTGTGCAGTTCAGAGATTTATTTTAGACCAGCTCTTATCTGGTCACATTGACTGGCCTCATGTTAGCAGCTGTGCAGTAAGTGCACTTCTACACCAGATCTTTTTTGTTTAGCTTTGTCTGGACGGGGTCCAGTTGATAGATGCCAGGACTGTTTCAGCACGTGAAGCAAAGCATGGTGAGGATGGGTGGTCAGGAGGGACGCTGCCACAGCACTCTCCTGATCCAAGCTGACGTGCTAATGTGGATGAATTGTGTAGAAGAGATGTAGAAGCAACATAGATCTCTTGGAAATGTTTCCTTGGAATCAAAACAGACTTTGGGGCCAGTTTCATCAGTGTCCTAGTTGAGGGCTAAGTTGGAACCTGCTACAGATCCTTTTGGTCCATGTTCCTGGGCTGCCTGCCAGATACAACCTCTGGACAGGTGCAAAGAGTAAATTTTGGTGCATTTGACCCCATCCTGCCATAGCATGGGGCCATGGGGCTCACCCAGTGTATCAGTAGTGAGTGCTGCTGTCAGTCTGGGAGGTGAGGAAGCTACTTGCAAGCAAATACCAAACTTCAGCAGTGAAATGTAAGGCAAGTGTTTAGCCATCGCCCTCCCAAAAAGAAGTTTGCAATACAATTTCCCCAAAGTCAGATGCTAGGAAGTGACACGCAGGCTGTCTCTGAAGACATGAAATATCTACCTCCACTAAAGCTACAGTTTCGAACTCATTGTTTTTACCATTATGTTCTGTAGAGTTACCAAGCAATTTTATATACAAACCGATATTTTTAACAAGTAGGAGTTCACTAGCACCTGGAATATGGCAGCTAGAGAGACCAGTTTTCACTAGGTTTTCTTTACTCTACTGCATTTTGTGTCTTTTCCCCATAGCACTACCAGCTTCTAGAAATTTGTCTAAAACTGTGCATGCTGCCTCTGCTATCAATTCCTGCCTTTTAAGAGGCAGGAGGGTCAGGACATTCAATGGGACTTTGATGAAAGAAAAAATGTCTTTCTCAATGTTCAGGATAAACAAAGCCCCCAAGGAGTTATTCTTTTTATTTTCCTTTTTTCTTATTCCTTCTTGTTCAGTCCCAGTTACAGAATTTTATTAATTCGAATAGTTGAAGTAACTTTTGAGTTGTTGCTGCAGGGGGCTGCACTGACTTTGATCTTTTAAATGAAAAGCTTTGTTCAATAAAATTAAATCAGCTCTTTTGTAAAGACAAAGATCATCACCCTCTGGCTTAACTTAACTAAACAGATGTGGGGTTTATGTAAATACGCAGTCAATGCAACATGAAACAAAAGCTAGAATATCTTGCCATTAGTGTAAAAATGCATTCTGTGTTACCAGCTGGCCTGTCATGACCTTTTATTCAGCCATAAAGATAGTGCATGTCATGCACTCCAAAGCAGGGGAAATAAGATGAAAAATGCTATGTGTGCAACCTCATTGTCTATGAAAATACCCAGAAAGAAAAGCTGCACTTTAAGCATGTGGCAAGTACAGAATGAGTTCCAGTAGGGTAATTTACTTTTTCTGCTGCTCTTTCCCTCCCTGGAGCCAGCTACACCGGTGAAAGCTTAGTGCAGGTTGCAGAATTGCTTGGGCTTGCAGTTTTGTTTCATGAACGATGTTGTAACCAACATTGAGAAGACAGAAGACACAACTTTTGCAGATGTTCCAGACCACATCCCGTAGCTGTAAGTCTCCTGAGCCAGTGCTGAGGCTTTTGTTGGTGATACAAATGCCACACCTTGAGTACTGTGCTCAAGAGACCCTCACTACAAGAAAGGCATTGAGGTGCCAGAGTGTGTCCAAAGAAGAGCAACAAAGCTGATGAAAGGTCCAGACCACAAATCCTATGAGGAGTGGCTGCGGGAGCTTGGGGTGTTTAGCCTGGAGAAAAAGCAACAACTACCTGAGAGGAGGTTGTAGTGAGGTGGGGGTGGTCTTTTCTCCCAGATAATAAAGCAATAGGACAAGAGAAAATGACTTCAAGTTGTGCCAGGAAAGGTTTAGATTTGATATTAGAAAAAATTTCTAAATGAAAAAGTTTGTCCAGCATTGGGACAGGTTGCTCAGGGAAATGTTGATCCCTCGAGGTATTTTAAAAAAGTGTAGATGTGGCATTTGGTGGTGAGCTTGGCAGTGCTGGGTTAACAGTTGGACTCAAAGATCTTAGAGATCTTTTTCAACCTGAACGATCCTATGATTCTGTGATTCTGTGACCATTTCCAAGTAAGTCTTCCTTGACTCTGGTGTTGGTCAGACTTGGAGGAGGTTGGAGCGGTAACAATGCACCAGGCTAAGGAGTCTCATCTGCTGATGGAAGCAGATTTCACAGTATTGACACACAGATGATATTGTGCTGCTGCTGCTGCCTCTGAATTTTGGTCTGTATCCAGCTGCATGCATTCCTTGTTCCCAGCCAGCAAACTTTTGAGGTGAATACTCCAGTTCATGAGTGCAGCTACCAGAAACTTGCCTTTCCCTCCTGTATTCCAAGGCGGTGGCAGCCCAAGCTTCAGACATGCCTGATACTGATCTTGTCCCTCCAAAAAAGAAATCCTCAAACATCTTAAGATTATTTACTGTTTTCTTCCAAAATGGGATGCAATACTTCTGTGTCAAGTTGGCAAAAATATCTTTGCACTAATATTTTAATTTGAAGTATACATTCACTCTACAATAGTATTTTACTAGAGTTTATTACCTGACTGTCAAATGAGCTATGTAGACATTCCTTGGTAATGTAGTTTGTGCATCATGTTTGGATACTGTGCATGTGTATTGCCCAAACAATATGGGTTTTGCTCTGCATTTCCAATTTCCACATGAGACTTGGTTGGTAAATGAAACATAGGTTATTTTAGTAAAGGGAGATTACTTACAGTTAGCTTTTATTTAGCAGTTCACAGCTTCTGAACTGCTGTTAGGTTTAACTATGATATTTTAGATCAGAAACCTTGAAGTGGGTGTGACTCTGCTTCCCTGTGGCGGCGCAGCTCAGCTCCAAGCAGCATTCCCATGTGACTCTGGTAACACAGCAAAGAGTTCAGCTCTAGAGTTCATCTACTTTACAATTACAGCTGCCTCCTCCTCAGATGCATCATCTGTGCAACAACTGCTCTCAAGGTACCGTGAAAAGCCTCTCCTTTTTCTGTGTGGGAGTTTCACTGAGCAGACAGCTCAGAAATGATCTAAATGTGGGCTCTTCATAGGAAATTAGGACTTAGCTATCTGCAGCTGCAATTCAAAGGAAGCACCTATATGTAGCTTTGCCAGAAACCCCCAGAATAGATTCACCTTCTCAAAGTGTTTGACCTCAGGAAGAAATTTCTTGGTTTTTTTTATATAGGTTTTCTTGTAACTCTAATTCTGTTGGGAGAAAACATGTTGTTCACGTAAGTTTCCAGAAGCACTGGATCTACAGGGTGGATTTTCAGGACAATTTCACAATTATCAGAAGAGACAGGTGTCGTCACCCTCATTTTTTTCAGGGCAAAACAAAAGAGCAGCTGTAGAACAGTCCCAGAGAATGGAGCAGAATGGTCTGCAGCCAGTTGTACACACAAATTCACCAGCCTGCCCACAGAACCCTGGGACACTGCCCACGCCTTAGAAACTCAATCAAACAAGATTGCAGGAGGCTGCAGAAAGCCCCTCGAGGAGGACAAAGGCAAACAGGAAAAGCCTTCTAACAGAAACAAAACAACCTGGGACCTGCTCCAAGTTTGCAGCCCACCAGGCAGAGGTGAGATCTGAGTTACAGGGGAACCAGCAAGCACTGTGCTCAGCCCATGCCATTATAAAGAATGAGAGAGGACAAAGAATGAGACAGGAAAAATGAGTAGTATTCTAACAAAAGGCAGGCTCAAAGGAACACACATTTTCCTCCTGAAAGGTCATGCCACACAAAGCACAGTAAAGATCCCATACAAAATCAGTAATGGGAAAAAAATAAGAAATTGCAAAATTAGAGGCATTTTTGTTTCAAAAACTCATATTTATGGTAGAATCACTACTGATGCAAAATTGAAAGGATGCAAAGATGCAAGAAGGCAGAACTGAATGCACACCATCCTGAGCTGTGCACATGTGTACCTGTGCACACACACCTGTGTGGACTGTGTAAATATGCACACACACGTGCTGTGGAAAGACACAGGGAATTACATCTGGCTTTAATACATGGCTTTGTTACATTATGGGTATTTTGTTTCAAGTGTCTCCTACCTGGAAGTTTCATTTACATCCCTAAGAAATGGGAAATATAGGTCAGTGGATCCCAGAAGTTTCCCTGGGCTGCCTCCCCCTGTATAGCTCACCAGTGGGGAGAGATGATCCATGCATAGCCTGATCTGTGCAAGGGATGCTCCAGTGGGTACAATGATCTGCATACCTAGTTGTGGTTCTCTAGCCCTCAGTGCCATTAGCACACTTCTAAAACCACTGCATAACTCCCTCAGAAAGCACTGTGATCTGTTAGTAAAGCATGACTTCTTTTACATAAGAAAGACAAGGCTTGTGATTTCCTAATCTTTTCCCTACAGGGTTACAGGAGCAAAAACTCTTCAGCCTGACTCTTACCAGAGAAAAGAGACAAGGGATTGAATCTTTGAAGGCAGAGTAAGGATCTGACCTGTGGTTATGTCTCCTTGGAGTGTATTGTGTCAATCTGTTGTGTACAGGAGAAGCATTTCTGTCCCTGTTCCTTCAAGATAGGTGGGTGAGCCCTGGACAGGCTTTTCATTGAAAGGGTAACACCAGAGTAAGGTTATGGTCCTGGGCAGATGTGACTGGTGTATCTGATGGCAAGGAGGATCTAATATGGGCCATCTTCTCAGTCTTCCCACTTTGCTATTATTGGAAAACTTTAGGCTCTGCATAATTTCTGTAACGAGTTCCTTGATCAAAATCTACACTCTGAACGTGAAATGCAGATACCTATCCAGATTTCTGACTTCATCTTTGGAAGATAGCAAAAAAAAATGATGTGTTGATTAGTTTTTAGAGAACATCAGCAGTAGGGATAGGAGATGTGTTCTGGACAAAATTAAAGCTCTTAAACCAAAATTGCAGCCCAAGATCGAAAAGCTTCTGAAGCTAAATTTCTCTTATATCTCTCCTTGCCTTCACCCAAGACTGTAAATGCTGAAGCAGTAAGATATCCTGCTCACAGAGGGGTATGGATCAATAAAAACACAGCAGGCTTGAAAGCTTTGCAGGAGGCTTGTTCTCACCATTGTTCCACCTCTCTGTTTGAGGGTTTGTTTTTGTTTTGTTCTCTTCCTCACAGCTGTACTTACTGAGAGAGATGTGAATATATTGTAGACAGTGTTGATTCATATCCTGCAGGAAAAACTGAAGAGGTGAGTGATTTTAGCATTTCCCATTGCCAGGTTAAGGAGCAGAAAATAGCTGCAGAATTGGAAGTATTGACATAAGAAGGAGTGAGGAGATGACCAGTAGGAAGGAGGAGATGAAAGATTTCTATAATCAAACTCTTTGTTCTCATTCCCACTCTGCAGAGAGACAGCTTTTGCGTAAATATCAAACCTTGCTTTACTTTTGTTTACAGTATAGAAAATAAGCAGGAACATACTAGCACACTGCAGGAGAAAACAATCATGTCCTTTGCTTCCAGCCATGCCAGTGGTACAGCCAGTTGTGATAGGGAAAGCCTGTAATCCAGTTTCAGCAAATCAAGCACAGCTGGGGCATCAGCAAGTCTGTGGTTTGCTTTTGTCCCCTGGGACTAATGTTGCATGCACAGCCTGTGGAGCTGGGGTAAGTCACAGAAGTCTGGAGCTGGGTCTGAGCTCCCTCAGAGGTCACAGCTGCTTTGGCTGGGGATTTTGGGTTAGGCTCATTACAGATTATCACTCTGAGCTCTGGTATTCTTTCTCAGTGTGGAGTTAACAGGATCCACATGGTGGATTTGGAATCTAATATTCAGATGTGGAGAGCCCTGGGCACTAAGCCCCGATCTTTAACAGGAGCTGTGCACATGCTGAGACTTGGGCTAGCAGGTCCTGTGTGTTGGTCAGCAGTGAGAAAATCTCACTCTGTTTCAGACAGTGAAAGGGGTTTAGTGAGGGGTTTACTCATTTTCAAATATTTCAATAAGAAGAATCAAATAAATGAAGCAACAGAGCTGTATGGGAAATACTTAAAGGAATTTCAAAGAACTTCCCCTCCTCATAATCTGTTCTATAGCATATAAGGGCATGAAAGGAACAGCATTTATTTTAGACAAATAACTTATTTCTTTTGTCAAACCTTGTCCTTTGTAAGGGCTGTCTGCCTATCACAGGCAGAAGCAGAGATCTCAGATTGCATGCTTTTTCAATCACTGGCTCTCTGCCTGCATGCCTGACCTATTGATGTCCATGGTGATCTGTGCAGAGACTTGCACAGAAAGGAACACTGCCTCTTGACACTAGGATCCTCTGTGTTGACCTCTGGGAAAAGTTATTTTAGAGTGAATTTTGCCTGAGGCAGGCTTGGTACTGTGAAATCCTCTCCTAGCAGAACCATGGGGGCCCAAAGGGAGAAGCAGGGAACTGGGTTCTGCTTCACAAAGTCTGTGAGGAGGTGGGGAGGGAGGACAGAGCCCCAGTGACACACAGGAGGTGACCGGGTTTTGGCAGGCACCCTCAGAGAGCTACAGAGCCTGAGGCTTCATCTGCAGGGTGGCCAACATCTGACAAAACAATCTGCTGGAAGGCTCGTGGAGAAAACCTTGCAGACTTTCCTGGTGCTTGCCCAGATTTCCCCACACAGGGAGCAGATCTGGCACGAGCTATGTGAGCAGTTTGGTTTCCAAATGCACCATGCCATAAATTCCATCAAACGGGGAAACACTGCAGATCAGACGGTGGGCTGCAACCCACCCATCTCACTCCATTTGTGTGCCTAAACCATTTGGGATGCCAGATCCTTTTCTTTAAGTTCCTTTTCTTTAACTCCTTCTTTAATCCAGTGTATCAAGCAGGATTGTGCAAAAAGGGAAATCTGCAGCACATCAGATGCACGCTGTCTCCTCTGGAAGCCGTCTCTTAGGGTCGCTGTGCAGAGAACACGGAGCCACCAGAGGGAGCGAGAGCACTAAATAAGGCAGTTTGGGATTGAAGCTTTAGAGTGATAGAAACAGAAATCATAAAGAGCCAGGAGAGGAGGGGTAGCTCAGAAGGTATGTGGTTGCATTTAGATGTAGAAATCCCAAAGAAATTTTAAGACCTATTTTGATGAATGTGGTAGTTGTTCATTTTTCGTTTGTTTTGGTTTTGTTTGGGTTTTGGGTTTGTTCTTTTTTCTTTTTTTCTGAATTTTTGATTTCTTTTTATCATCAACACTGTTTTGTGGGGTTTTTTGGGTTTTTTTGGGTTTTTTTCCTAGTTGTTGATTTCTTTATACAATCAACACTGTCTAAACTGTATAAGCTGCCAAACAGCATGAACATGTAGATATTACAAGTACTTTAAACCATCCCTCTAAGAAAAAGGCAAAAGTGGAATATTAAATAAAGTGATTAAAGTGACCCTCAGTTGCGTGGAATTAAACATAATACTGTATCTTTACAGAGGCACTGCTGAAGCAAGGTTTACTTTTTCTGTCACTGCTCCCTTGTGTGGCTGTGTGCAAATCACCCAGACCCAGATCCTCATTGATAATAAGAAAACATTCGAAAAAACAGCAGAACTCAGATGCCTAAATAATGCTGTAGTCATATTTCTTCTATGCCCTACTTGCTCTATGTGTCTGAACTGCAACTTCTTTCCCTCACAGAGAAACAGACCCTGCTCAGTGCACTAAAGAGTTAAGATTATGTATTTCAGGGACCTGGGGCTCAGGGGCTTTGATTGTTACAACCAGCATAAAATAACTGGGACTTTTAACAACGTCATTTTTTGTTCAAGGACATCCTGGGATGGTTTTCCATGCAGCCATGCAGAAGGCATGCTGCTGAGGCTACAAGCCAGGCATTCTGATTAGAGTCAAGATCTCCAGAACTCTGCTGCATAGCACACACAGCGTTGGTCTGTCTTGCTGTTACAGACGTGACTTTTGTGTCTCCAGAGTTTTATCAGTTTCCTTTACTGTACTGAATTAATTCAGGAGGCAATAATTAAGGGTGTGTCAGGTTTTTCCATTGCAGATCTTATTTTTCAATGAGTTATAAATTTCATTATTGGCTGCAACCTGGCATATGTAGTTGAGAACCTGCTGGTTTCAAAGCATGCCTTGAAGCATTCTTTGAACCAAATTGGGCTATTAAGACAAAGGGGACTGCACTCCATAGAACATTGATTCTAAAATTGGAATTCATCCCCATTCTTCTCCTGATATGTTTCAGGCCACAAATAATGGTAGGAATAGTATGAATTACTGGTGTTAAATATTATAGCATCATTTAGATTGGAAAAGACCTCTAAGACCATTGAGTCCAACCTTTAATCTAAAGCAGACAAGTCCACCACTAGACCATTGTCCCCAAGTGTCACATCACATCTTTTAAATACCTCCAGGGGTGGTGACTCAACCACTTCCATGTCATATTCCAATGCTGGAAAAACCTCTTTCTGTGAAGAAATTTTTCCTAATATCCAATCTAAACCTTTTCTGGCACAACCTCAAGCCATTTCCTCTTGTCTGTCACTTGTTAACTGTCAGAAAAGGCCGACCCCCACCTGGCTACAGCCTCCTTTCAGGTAGTTGTAGAGAGCAAAAAGATCACACTTGAACCTCCTTTTACTCCAGGCTAAACACTCCCTGCTTCTTCAGCTGTGCTTCACATGACTTAGTCTCCTGATCCTGTACCAGCTCCATTGGCCTTTTTTGGATCCACTCCAGTCCAGAGTTGAACACAGGACACCAGGTGCAGTCTCATCAGTACAGGGGGGCAATCACTGCCCTTGTCTGCTGGCCACACTGTTTCTGATACAATCCAGGATGCCACTGGCCTTCTTGGCCATCTGGGCACATACTGGCTCATGTCCAGCTGGTTCTCAGCCCCCCCAGATCCTTTTTCACCAGCCAGCTTTCCAGCCACTCTGCGCCAAGCCTGCAGTTGTTGTGATCCAAGGGCAGGATCCAGCACCTGGCCTTGTTGAATCTCTTTCTATTGGCCTTGGCCCATCACCACTGTGCAGCTTTCCTACCCTCCAGCAGATCAACACTCCTGCACAACTTGGTGTCAGCTGCTAACTGACTGAGTGTGCCCTCAATCCCCTTGTCAGGTCATTGACAAAGATATTAAACAGGACTGTCCCCAAAAGTGAGCCCTGGGGAACATCATTAGTGACTGACTATCAGCTGGAGGTAACTCCAAGCACCACCACTCTGAGCCTGAACATCCAGCCAGTTCTTTTTCATTGTGGACATAACATGCTAGCTCCATAGGTAAGGCTGTATTGAATTTTGATTTTAAAGCAAGGAAAAGATTTACTACTGAAAAATTAGTTGTAGTGCCTCAAAAATTACAGGTACTGTGTAAGTCCATGCCTTTTCTAACCTGTATAAATTGTGGTGTTTATGGAAAATGTTGTTTGAAATGTGTTCTTTTAAGACACCATTTTTAGTTTCTCATACCTTTGCCAGTATTTCTGAGTTGAAATATCCCCTGCATCATGCTTGCCCCAGAGTTAATGCTTTTTGGAAAAGTGTTAGCAAAACATTCAGGAGAAACATTGCAAAACCAGTACACTGACTTCCCAGCGTGGCATGTAGGAAAAGGACAAGCTGCTTCACCCATTTTAAAACCTTTCAGACACCATTTGGTTGAAGGACTCTCATCTCCATGGTTTGCACTGCAGCAGAAAACTGAGTTATGAGCCTCTCCTGACTAGGTGTCAGAAACATGGGGGCAGCACTCACAAAAAAACCCAACCCAAAGCCTACCAGCACCTGGGCAAGTTATAAACCTCTGCACTGCAGTGACAGCAGGGTTGTTGAAGAAACCCGACACTCCTGTTGGTGACCGTGGCCTGGCAGGGCTGAGCAGAGCTCTCACTGCAGCCTCATCATCCACATCCAGCACTGGGCATCAGGCACCATGGCACAGGGCTGCTTCCACCAGCTCTCCCAGCTCACTGGGAAGAAGAGCTCTGTGATACCAGCCTTAGGGTCAAAAAGTTTTGGGATGACCCAAAAGCAAGGAGCTATGCCCTTGAATGTACACGACAAAGGACCACCCTCTATATGCAGTCAAAGGACAGATCATACTGTTTGAGGCTCATGTGCTGGTGAATGAGTCAGGACTCACCACATTCAGTCTGACAAAATGTTTTCTTCTCTATGTCCACTTCACACCCTGTACGAGATGGATGGGATTCAGGAAATGGCTCAAGATGGGGCTTTAGCAAAAACCTTGTTAAAAAGGACCTTCATCTCACCATAAAAATGGAAAGTAGCGAGGGGCTTGCAGCTGCAGGAAGGTCAGATGGGTCACTGGAGTAGTGTGTCCTCTGACTGTGAAGCCCTTTGCCATCCTCAGTGAGGGCATAACAATTTCCTCACCAGCCCCTCTAAGAGAAGTTTAAAAGCAGATCCAGTGTGGGACTGATTTTTTCAAATATTCATCAAATTCAAAGAAATCTGCCTAGATAATGCACAGTCCCCAGAGCTGTCCCCTGAAGAGCCACCTCCTTCCTGCAACACACTCACCTTGTCCCCTGCCAGTCACCTCCATCCTTCTCTTTGTACCGGCAGATGGGCCAAGGCTGGGGCAGGTCCTGTCCCTTGCAGGGTCAGGTCACCCTGTGTCCCTGAGCAAATGACACAAGTCACTTTTTTTACACATGTGGTAATTAAGCATGTGTGTGTGCGTTCCTCACTGCAGTGCATTCCTCACTTCCAGGGGACACCTGGTGCCTGGCTGGCAGCAGCACTGAGCTTTCAGAGAGAGTCTGAGTCAGCGGGAACTATACTTGGGGTAAATGAAACACTCTACCATAAATAAAGCACTTTTAACAACATGGTTTGAAAAAATTGGCATTTAAAATCAGGATTTAACAAATGAGGAGGCAGTTTTGGTGTGCATTTTGCATCATCTGTAGCAGAGAAGGGGAAGAACTATTAATGTCATAAGCATGCTGTGAGGACAAATCCATTTGGGAAGCATTTACATACTGTTGTGATGGACCTATAGAAAAATCAGTCATGAAATGACTGATTTGTCTCTCATGAATGAAGCTTTCTTCAGGAATATTCCACTGAATTTTTATTTTCCACACAAAACATACACAATTTTTGCAACAAACTCAAAAAAAAAATTAAAAAAAAGGTTTTTGTTTATTTAAAAAGGCAACTTTGCTCTATACAGGGTTTTTTCCATTCAGAATTAATAAAAAATATTTTTCCTTCAATTCAAGTAGAAACAATTTAAAATGTCAAAAGCTTTGTTTAATTGGAAATAAAACCAAACTAAACACCAAAACAACCAGTCAAATAATTAGAGACCTATTATTTTGAGAAAAATCTAGTTCTTTTTGTCAATGGCTGCCTTCAGATGGCTACAGCGGGACTAGAATTTTGTTCTTTGATCTTGTAAATGCATCCTTGTCATCAAAGTGTGTGAAGTCCTTAGTAGCAGCATTTCTGCTTTCAGATTTGCATAAATCCAGGAAAGAGCACAGCATTACAGCTCAGTGTTAGAGATTAACAAGGTACCATGTTTAAGCAAAGTGTGATCATTGCTGACCAAAGTGGATAAAGGAATACATGTGAATAAATCAAAGGAGTATATATAATAATGATAAAAGTAAAAGTAAAGAATAATTCTGACAGTTTCTGAGGAATGAGGATCTATGATTCTGTTTTAGATGAAAATAAGGATTAAGTCAAGTAAATTAAAATGGTATGGATGACAAGAGAATCAGACCCAGGTTTTTTCAGACAGGCAAGAAACAGCTGGTAGCAGATTTCATTTCAGTCAGTACTTCAAAATGGTGCAACAAATTTTAGTTAATTCCTATACGGAAAAAAAGTGAATCTAAGCAGCAAGGATGAAAACAGTTTAGAAGGGACAGCAATTTGGACAGGGTGATTTTGTTCAGTTATCTTGCTCTGGCATATATTGTTTCATTGAAAAGAATACACATGGTTTGAAATCATTGTGCTCCCCATTGAAGACAGATCAGACAGAATTCCTTATAAAAATATTTCATTTATTTTCTAAGCGCTTTACTGCTGCCAGAATCGGCAAGGGTGCATTATCTAGAGTGCAATCAAATGTCACGCTAGAAAAGCACTAAAGCCTTTTTAATTAAAAACGTCATAAAGGATTAAGTAAAATTATAACCGCTGGTTACTGTAACCTTCTCAGAGGGGCACTGGTGTGTGTGTGTGTGTGCTTGTCGAGCAGGGCTGCACGGCTGTGCTGGGTGCAGAGAAAATCGCGCTGGCATCCAGCGGGGCAGCGGCTGAAGGGGCGCTCTGGGCGTGCAGCTGGGCACGGGCTGCGGCCGGACTCAGCCCTGCCACGCTGCCCAGCCTGCCAGGCCGGCATGCACAGCACGGCCCTTAAACGAGATGTGAATTTTGCAAGGAAGGTGTGATTGGGAAGCTCGCAAGGGGCCGCTCCGCTGGCACCGCGCCCCGTGTGCGGTGTGCCCCTGCCCCTCCTGCTGCCGGGGCTGCCTCAGGAAAGGCAAAGGCCCTGCAGAGTCAGCGGAGCTGCGGCCGTCTATGAGAGACGGAATGCCGGGAAGGGCATCTGGAAATTGCTCGAGGTGGGGTCAGAGCAGGCAGTTACCCTCAGACAGAATATTCCACCTCCTGCAAGCCCCAGCTCCAGCCTGCACAGGAGGGGACGGGGCAGTGATTGCCTCACGGCGTGCGCTGGTCTCACCCACGTGAAGCTGCTGCCTCTGTTCCCACCTCTAAAGCATCAGGAAAGGAAAGCATCTCCTCCTGTAGCCTCCTGCTGCTTTCCCTTTCTGCCACATTTTTTCCTTTCCTTTCCTACCCCCTTTCTTAAGCTCCCTTCATTGAAAATGTTGCCCCCTTAAACCTTCTTTCCCGTATTTCACTTCCTTGCCACAGCCCCAAGACAGACTGTGCCGCCACTCTGAAACCAATAGTAATAATGAATTTTGCCTTGAAAAACTTAAATTATAAATATTCTGCTGCAATATTCAGAATTCCCGCTTTACATGTGCTTGGCCATTGTATAATCAGCAACACCATGCAATTTCCAAAAGCAACCACTGGTATGTTAATGCAGACAATTCAAGCATCATATAAGCATGAAGATTTATTCTTTCAAGGCCAAACTGTGGGTTTTCTGTGAAACCCATGTGAAGGGCTGGATAATGTTCCAATGCCCCAGCAGCAGGCTACAAGACAAGCTGAGTCACTCACAGTATAATTTTTTTATGGAGTGTCTGAAACCTATTGTTCCCTTGCATGGCTGTGGGAGTTGCACCACAATTTAGCCCCAAGGAATTTTGCATATTTTGAGAAGCAAATTGCTGGAGTAGCCTGTCCTTTTGTTACAAATTCATTGAAACATGCGTTAGATGTGTCAGTACACAACTAATCACACAGAGACTTGTACTCTCTGCTCAGTGTGTATTCTGGATAGAAAAAGTGCACCTTGTCATCTTTCTGCTATTGCACTTATTTGTATTACCTTTTACTTTTCTCAGTTTACTAAAATCTTGGCCAGGCTGATTTCATTCAGGTGCCTCACCAGCATGCTCCCTCAATGCATTCTCATCTACCTTATATAAGATGTTCAGTGTAGAAGATTTAAATTTCAAAAAAAATAAAAAAGTCTTTTCCCAATTGTACATTTTCCACTGCTCCATGACAAAAAACCCTGATGACCAAAATGAATCAGAATTTCACTTATTACTGTCTGACAAATACTGTTTTCTAAGCAGTAATATCTTCCCTTCTACATTAAACCAGTTCTTATTTTGCCACCAAAGTAATTTAAAATAATTTTGATTTGCTAAGGTGAGAATATAGTGTACATAAAAACTGCTTGACACTTATGTTTGGGTTTGTCACCTATTACAGGCCTGTTTATTTGCAATTCACGAATTTAAAATTATGAACTCTTTGTACTAAATACTTGCTTTGAAGCTTTTACTTCCTTTCTTCTTGTCTATTGAAGGTAAGCACAAGATGCCACAATGCTTAGGTTCAATGCATAAATTAGCAACATTTTAATAGACCTTACAGGGTAATACAACACTAAGATTTTTATTCAAGCTAGGAAAATTGTTTGTGCTTTGATAAGCAGGAGATTCAAAAGCATTTCTCTGGGACAAGCTCTTCACAGGAAGATTTGTGAATTCTGAGCTGATCCATCCTAGCTTGCAGAGAATGGACACAGCTGTTAGAGAAAGGGAGGCAGAGACTTCGTATGGGTGTTGCAGTAATTGAAAGATCTGTCTGTAGCTTGTACAATTAAAACAGTTACAGTTTAGGAACCTTTGCAAAGCCCCAGAGTTAAAAGTTGAAAATATCAAATACTGTTTTGTGGAGTGGTAAACGATGTCTGAGGACAGAGGAGGGATCTCTACAGCTTCTTGAGTCATCTGCTCTCTTCCCGGAAAGAGAATTATTTTGTATTAGTCCATTAAACATCCTCAGGACTGTGCTAAGAATTAAACAGCAGCTCAGCATGCAGATGTAGCTCAGACCTGTACCCTATTCTGGGGTAGCAGTCTCTGCTTTCCCAAGAGGTTCATGAAAAATATCTGAATTCAGCATTTTGGGACACAAAGCATCAGCTACTCAAACTAAGAATGTGCCTTGGATTATCCCAAGTAATATAAATTACCTAATTTTAAATGCAGGTTTATAAACCTTACATCACCACCAGGTCTTTCAATTAATTAAAGGACCTTTAAATTTTGTAGGACATGGAGGGAAACTAGAATTAAAAGCTGTAAAATTTCTCTGTACATGATTAGTTGAAACTTCTATGCAGTCTCTGTCATCAGAGGTATCTGAACACTTCTTAGCCACTGCAGCATTGAGAGCCAACTCCGTTCCACAGAGTGGAAGCAAATGTCTTGTGTAGATTCAGTTTTCTCATTTAAGAATTATTTTAAGAAATTAACAATATTTGAAGTCTTAACTACCTCAATAAATGAAGATGATTTCTGTTTTCTTCTCCAGTGAGATTACTGCCCACATTTCACTCTTTCATAACAGTAAACCGTCACAAAATCATAAATAAAACAAATCTTTGGCATATGGAAAACATTGCTCAGTTTGACAGGACTGAAACAAGTCCAGTATTACAGGTTGTTGCTCTTCCAAAGACGAAGACCATCCTCAGGCTGCTGTGGCTGAAGCATGAAAAATGGCAACATCATGTCTGAGCCTGCACAGGCTGATAGACTTCCTCACTTGCCAGCTGTCTCCTTGGAAATCTCCTGACAGCAGGTGAAATTCGTGTGCTGATTGTAGTCTAGACTTTGCCTGAGCATCTGAACCACTTCCAAAACAGTTTACCTAGACCTTGGATTTCTGCCAACAGCAGCCAATCCAATGCAGGCACCTACCTTGGCACAGTCTTTGTGCATTTTTTTCATGTCTTCTCTGGTGAACGACTGGCTTTTGTAGTACAAAGGTTTTTGAGGAGCTGCATCAGCAGAACCCAGTAGTAGTAAATACAAGTGTGGCATTTCGTACCTGCTGTTGAAATGGAGGCACAAACATATGATGAAGGAACTGTCTGATATATGGGAACATGCTGGGTGCACTACAGTGAAAAATTGCTTCCCTGTTATGCCTAGGAGACAGAAGTGATGCACATGCAGCATCCTGATATACTGTCACTTCTGTTCCCTATGCAGTAGAAACCTGTGAAGCTTTTGGTTATGCTAGTGCTGGTCAATGTTAAAATGACAAAAAGAAATAATGCCTTTGGTCTTCATTATCAAGTGTTTTATTTAGACAGGGCCTTATTTCATTTTATGACAGTTTCTCTTTGAACCAGCTTTAAACTTTCCAATCATAGAATGAATTTCTAGACATAACACATAGTGAAAATACATTATCTGATTAGAAACTGGTACTACAAGGAGTCTGCAGGCAAATGCAATCACCATTTTGTAAGTATCTGTAAATTTGAAGTTTGCTTATGCTGAAAGTAAGATGCCCCTTCCACCTTACATCAAGAGGATATGAACACTGAAGGTTGTCAAGTTGGTAAGACTGTGTTTGACTGATCTAACTTCACACCCTCAATCACAGTGTAGCATTGGATTAGTCTTTAATGTAAGACTTGGAATATGCTGTACCATCATTATATTCCCTAGTGTGTCAGTACAGAATATTAATAACATTCTTTTTTGTATGATAATTCAGCACAGATCATGGACGAATTTCTGTATAAGTAATTATATGTTTAGAAGCAGCCTTCCAGTTACATGATTAGACTATAACCAGTATTGCTCTCTTAATCAATACCCCAGACACCATCTGATTGTGGAACAAACAGCAGCAATGCTCAGAGTTAAAAACAATGTCACTGCCTCCTGGCTCAGTGCTGACTCATCAACCTGGATGTGTTATCACTCCTGTACCATAACTCACCTTTGAGCTTCACAACACTGATCAAAAAAAGCTTTGATTCTTCATATTTTTTTCAGAATTAAATAATAATGCTTGTTTTCTGCCTTCCCTCTCCCACATTCCAGTGCAGTATCAACCAGGCAGAAATATTTAGCATATTTTCAACACTGGGCTGTAATTTTAATTTTTGTGCTGCATGCACATCTCTAGACAGGTGTTTTGAAATGTAAACAAAAAGCAGTGTAGTGTGGGACTCAGTACACAAACTGCTGCAGAAGAGTCTAGCAGGATGAGAAACACAACATCTATCTGTTTAATAGGGCAGCAAGCTTGTGTAACGAGCAGAAACCATTCATTTAAAATCCTTACTACAGCTCCCCGACTAAAATATAAAACACATTCTGAGGAAGCAGGAGGTGGAATAGCAGAGCTCCTGCATAATGTGCAGGGTAGTGCAGAGCAGCTCAGTAAAACCCCCCTGGTGATGAATAGAGGAAGGGTGTGACAGGCTCTTCAGCGAGGCAGGAGCCTGCACAGGGCAGCGGGCAGTGTCTGCTCTAACAGCCGTGATGCCAGGCAGCCAAAGGGCTGTGGACATGTCTTAAACATGTGTGCTCTGAGCAGGTTCCTAAGCTAGTTATCCATTTCCAGCATTATGTGCCTGTGGTTAAAGGGATTAGCCAGTGGTAATCCAGTCCTGGAGGAGATTAACTTTCAAAAATAAGAGAAAGCTTCTGCGGTGGACACATTTTTGGCTCTGCTAACTTGGGTGGAGAGCTAGGCTGAGTGGGGGAGGGACAAGGATGAATAACCTCCACTCTCTGTTTATCTCCCCACTAGAGGCCTCTACACAGCTGTCAAAAAAAGCTTTTATTGTCAGCATATTTTTAGGCCACTTAGATGACAAAGTGCAGAAACTGGTTAGGCAGCCTTCTGTAGAAGGTGAAGCCCTGTGCAAACAGAGCTCCAGGCACAAAACTGCCCCTTAGGTAATGAGGATTTCCACCATTGTCTGGTTGCAGTCCTAGAATTAGTAATATATTTGTATTAAACTTAACATCAGATAGGTTTATGCAATGTGATCCCACTGCCCTCAGTTATGCTATTTTAGTTGATATTAATGCAAGCAAGTTGAAAAGCAAGGAGGTACCATGCTAAAACATGTAATGTAAACAGCACATTAGATTTCTCTGAATATTGTTATATCTTTTAGCTGTTGTTATCTTGAAAGCAGCATTGAGCTACATGAGCTCTTTGTCTTTCCATTAAAACAATATTTCAAATGGCTCTTACTTTCAGAAGCTGCTTTTCAGTGCTTCAGCCTTTTCAGGCAGAACCAGTGCTGATGCTAATGACATCAGCATCGATGTCTATCCCACAGACCAGGGTAGGTCTCTAATTCCATCAAGAGAAAGACTTGAGGAGTTGGCTAATGTCACCAGAAAACCTCAATGGAATTACAGCTGCAATTGTGGGGGTCTGGAGTATTTCACTTGCTGCAGGATGGGAATGAAGTGCTATCACTCAACCGCCTCTCTGCTGTTCTCCAAAGCATGGTTGTATTGAACTGTTTGGAGCAGTGTGGAGAGATGAGGGGGGGATACATCTGTTACCCCTCAGAGTCAGTGGAGGTGTCTCCTCAGGTTCTGTAAGGCCAAGAGAATTAGGGGACCTCCACCCACCAGCCTGCAGCGTGGGCAAGGCATGGTTTGGTTGTGAAGGACTGGCTTCCAGTCAGCTGCAGAGAGCCCTGGTTATACGAACTTTGTGTTGGGAACGGGAGCTTAAATTCATTACATTGCCTGAGATGTTGGGTTTAACCCTCTATGTGCCCATATTTGTGTTATGTATATACTGCCAATATTTCTTCAAAGTTTTTTGCAGCTGAGGTTGCTCCTTTTTTCTTCCAGCCTCTCACTTGCTGTCAATGGATTTACTTTTTCTCTCCCCATCCCATAGCAGGAATTTTCTGTGCACTACTCTTCAGATAGCTAAAGACTTTACTGTCTTTCTTCTATTTCTTTCTCCTTGGAAGCTAAAAACATTATTTCAGATGAAACCAGAGCATATGTGTGTGTATGCACTCTGCCATGTGACAGCTGCAGCTATACACACCTATGCAAGCACTGCCAAAAACATAAAGAAACAAAAAACCCAAGCCCAGTAAAAACACACCCCTCCCCCAAATAAAACAGTACGTTACATAAAAAAAAGACATCAGTGTTGCATAGTTTCATTAAAATCAGAATAAAAAGACATGTGGGCTGCATCTGCATCTGTAGATGTGACCCCATTCTCTCCCCAGGAACATGCAGCTTTCTCTTCCAGCTGTAGACAGAGGTCAGTGACCATATTCTGCTTATGATTTCTGAAGGTCACTTCCATATAAAACCTGCCTTCTTCCTCCAGCTTCTCAACACATGTTGCCCAAAGCTTTCTTAGCAGTGATAACTTTTGAGGAGCATTTTAATACCTCCTCTGGCCTCCTCCCACCCCCCAGCACCCAGTTCCATTCAGACTGGCAGAGATGTTATCATGTTTGCTTTCCTCTTCTTTCATTGAAAGAACATTGTAGGTTCTTTCAGAAACTACTCTTGAAGCTGAGTTATGCTCCCAGGATCCTTAAAATATCACAGATTTTCAGCACAAACTGAAGCCTAATAACACTAATGAACAGAGAGCTTTTGTCTTGCTTTTTTGCCAAGTTCAAGTATTATTGCTTAAACCTTCATAATTACCCCATCATTTTATCTGTGATTGCTTAGCGTGATGATTTCATGAGCTTTGCTGGGGAAGAGGTAATCTAGCCAAGGAACATTTTCAGGCTATCTGGCAGCCTCTCTTTTGAAAAGATGTATTGTTCCTATTGGAGTTTCCTATTTCATCCAATTTGTCTTGACATTTTGCTGCTTGCATGGTGAACTCTTAAGGAAAAAGATGGTTTAGTCTTTGTCCTCTTTATCTCTACCCTCATCTTGTTTGTTGTTAGCCTTGAAAGCAGAGCAATGGCTATCTATATGCCAAAAGAAAAGACAACTGACTTCCTTCTGGGATTATCTGGCCTGCTTCAAGCTAATTTAAAGAAGTAGCCCTGGCAGGCCATATAAATGAGGATATAAATGGTCATAACCTGTCTAGGGAGACTTTTAAATGCACCTAGCAGGTTTAAGAGCACATATCTAATTGTGCCTAAATCACTTATGTTCTTTTATAAAATTCCTTATCTCCAGTGCTCTCCTGCAGTAAAATAATGTGTCTGCATGGACAAAAGAAGGGAGAGGGGTCTTGGACTCTGAGACTATTTAATTTATTTTAAAGATATTGTTCAAGAGAAAGGAAAATTAAACTTTGGAAGAGAATAGAATCTCACAAAAAATCTTTAGTCATAAAGATAGTCTCTTCTAAGATGTACTTAATGTTTTATTTTTTCAAGGCATCATCTTTTTCTTGCAAAAACAGCATAAATCTTAAGTTTAATATATCTTTTCCAAAGTGATCATGTGCACTTCTTTAACAACATATATGGAAAACATTATATTCCCATGAGAAGCTGCATCATTTCCCATCTGGAAAACTCTTGCAGCTAAACTTGGGAAGATAGAGCTGTTTTCCCATGATATTTTCTTTTAAAACATCTCATGCCAACCTAAGATGGAAATTTTGAATTTTATGACAGACTGAATCTTTTATTTTTAATTATTTCCCTCCGTTTCAAAACATCAGAGCACTTATTGCATTTTATTTTGAGTATGTCAGAAAGTTTCAGTTCAGTAGTATTAGAGGATTTCATTTAGACCATGGCAAATCACAGTATAAAATATTAAATACTCTAGATATGTTATATAGAATATAATATTAATATTTAATCTTTAGATCAAAGGAAAATGCATGAAAACAATAAAGCCGAATCAATTTATTTTAATATCAGTGAAGATCTTTATGTTATTTAAATGAAAGAAAAATCTATTAGTAATTTTGACTTTCTTTTATCAAGTGTGAAACTTTCAGCTTTGCCAAAACTGCCATCTTTACTCTTGAATATTATCTTCAGTCATGTCTCTCTGTCTCAAAAAGGAAATTTTAGAGCTGGTAGCAGCACAGAGAAGGTCAAAGAAGCTCAAAGATGTGGAGTGGCTGTTGTGATCAAATACAGGTCTGGCAGCTGGAAAGGGAGATGAAGGAAGATCTGGCTTTGTGGTAGGCTGGAAAAAGTGTATCAGAATAGATTATTCATTTCCTCTGCCAGTGAAAGAATGAGAAAGACTGTTGGTGGAATCAAAGTAGGCAAGAGATATTTTTTCCTTGCAAAGCACACATAACCTTACATGTGGAAGGATCAAACATTTACTGAGCAACTGGACAAACTAAATGTCAGGCTCAGGGCACAGAGGGGCTGCCTCTGGTTCCTGAAGATCTTGGACTGTGAATGCCAGAAGCAAAGGGAGGGTAGCTAAGAGTCTCCTTATCTGGCCCCTCCTTTGTCTGTCTGTTCTTCTTAATGGGATCCCAGAGTCAGATTCTAAAAACATGCATGGAAATGGCCTTGGCCATAGCAGTTGCTTGTTCTGCATTGTCCCCAAAAGGCAAGCTCTTCATGAAACCCGATCCTTACCCAGCACTGAGGGTGCAGAGAGCAGCTCTGTTACAAGAAATATTCCTTAAAGGTGTGATGCAGAGGGCAAGCTGGTCATGCCAGCTCATTTTCAGGCTGTTATCTCTCAAGCAATGCGGCAAGCTTGGGATGCAGACGCTGGACAGCCTGGAGGGAAGGGCAGCGTGTGGTTAGCCAAGTAACCACTGGATGACACTGTTGTTCCACACAGCTACAGCCAAGAAACTTTATCTGGCAGTGGAAATGTGCCTTGTAAAAGAGAAGTGCAGATGTGGGGTTTTAAGTGTTTAGTGTATTCTCTGTCTTAGTGCAACGGGCAAATTCATTGCATTTGCCTTTGTGTATGTCCTCGCAATTAAATGCTGGCTTTCATTCCTTGGCGTTTAGGTTAAACAGCCTGATTCAATCTGCATTTAGCCACTACTGCCTGAGTTCTCCAGATTCATAGCAATGAAGAAAATAGTAACTTCATATGTCACACAGGGCAGCTTTACTTACAACATCACTAAGAAGATTAAAAATAAATTGAAGCATATGTCACTTCAAAGGGGGCAAGAAAAGGACATCTGCATTATTTGATGCATTAATGAGAAAGTTCTGCCGAGTCTTGATTTGAACTGTATGGGAAATGATGTGATTGGTAAGCTTGCAACTTAAATGTATTTCAAATGAAATTGTTTCTGAAATTTGTATTTAAACTAGGTTAAGGGATACTTGCATTTTAAACTTTGCCTTCTGATATCTTGTTCATAAATTGAGCTTTACCCTTTTAACTTGAGGAGTTTACAATAAAAAAAAATCAAAGCAATTTAGCTACAAATATCTAAGGCTGCATTTCAGTGAATAAGCAAGAACAGCTCTCCTGCCTGAGGCAAATCTTATCATCCATGACCATCTGTACAGCTACAAACTAACTACCTCCGGCACTGCATGATTCTGTAGACATTGGGCTATGGACTAGCAAGCTAACATCCATCCAACCCAATTCCCATCCCCAGCTCCAAATACTCCTGATATCCTCAATTCTGTATCAAATGTACAAAAAAATGTGGAGTTCCAGGTCATTTTTACCTTTCCCATCTTTACTATGAGGATGAGGATAAGTAAAGGTCAGTGATGTACAGCTGGATGTTAGAGATGGATGGGCAGCAACCTTCATGAAAAATGAATGAGGAACAATATGAGTTTCTCCACGCCATCTTGGTCTTCTGGTTTGTACAGCTCAGCTGAGGAAGGTTTCTTTGCTTCTGAAGGAAATACGACTTCCAGGAGGCTAATGTTCTGTTTAATGCATTAGCTTTCCCTCTTGGGACTCAGATACAAATGCAGCTCAGGCCAAATTGATGAAATATCAGTTAATATGTGACTCTGACAGCTTGTAAAGGACACAGCTGCAGTGAGATATGATAGTTTTAAGGTGATAGAGAAAAATCTAAATATAAGAAGACCAGTATTTGCGTATGTGGGTCTTTTAGGGGGAGACACTGACAGCTTGTTAATGAAACCAGGAATAATCAATCTGTTTTTCCAGAGATAATTTCTCTGCAGTTCATCCTACGGGGGAATTTGGCATGGTACAAGAAAATTAGGCCTAAACCATAGTCCATTTGCTTTATTCCTAGTATGACATTTTGCTGCACAAAGGTTTCATATATGTCAACATTTTCGGCATAAGAGTATCATGACTTTGTGAAAAATTGAAGTGTGGACACTTGCCAGATCCTAAATAAAATGCCTTCCATTTGGTTTACCCTGAAGCCATAGGGATTGCTCCAGCAGAATGGAAGAAGGCCCAGTTTCAAATAGTTTCCCACATTGCTCTGTTCACAAGCATATTTTAAACTCATGTCAAGAAGCCAACAGAAATTTGTCTTTATGTATGGAATAGCCAGTGCAGGTGGCTAAATAACATATGCAATCAGATGTAAAATGTTTCCAAACATTGCTCTTAAAAATACATTTGAGCGAGACAGTGTGCCTATAATTGACTGACACTATGGATCTCCATGAGATGCTAGGTCAAGTCCTCCCATCAGTCCATGCAATGTAGGCAGGAGCACAGACCTGTCCTGTGGGTTATACTGCCCTCCTTCTGCTGTGGTTTATTAGTGTGGCCATGTTCTGTGGTGCCCACATGGCTCCCTAGGTGCTGCAGTGTGACTTGGAATGAAATTTCCATTAGCTGTGCTTGGGTTCAGAGTCCCTGAGGTGGCAGGGCCTGTGGGGACATCCCACCCATGGGGAGAACCTGGTGCTGAAAGGAGCCCTGCTGAGGCCACTGTGTCAGGGACTGCTGTGCCTGTGCTTGCCATGGGAGGCAAAGTGTGGATGTGTATTCTTCACTGACAACCTGGTGTGTTGTACATGTCTCCATGAAGTTGTATGTTGGCCCAGAAAACAGCTGAGAACTCTATATTTTGAGGTTACACCCTGCAGATGGAAACATTTATCCTGAATACTAGAGGGACTAAGAGAAGCCAGGAAGAGAAAATCACTCAGACCTGGAAACTGCTTGTGTGTCTTTGGAGAGGTGGGAAAATCAGAAATGTGATCTCTTCTGTCAGTGTTTCACAGATATTATATAATGGTATATGAATTAATTAGTAAAGTATTGGAGAGAATTTAATTGCATTCAGGTTTCAGAGTAGATATCCCAAAAGTTAGCCTTTATTATAGAAGATATAGTGAAAAGAAACAAGAGTTGTTGGGGAAGGAGAGGACAGTATGAGGCTTAAGTGGAAATTAAATTCCCTCTTTCAGGTAAATGGAGAAAAGCAAGAAAAAGTCCACTTGAAAAGTAAACATTTTGCCTATGAAAACCAGGAAAATTTATTTACTGAATTATGTCTGAAATAACAGTTTTAACATTTTTAGATTCAAACCACTTGCTTATAATTTTTCCCTGATCCCCCCCAAACAGGATTTATAAAGCCAGGCTAATTGTGTTATGGCCTGAGGTAGTGTCAGGGAGGTTTAGGTTGGGTATTAGAAAAAGATTCTTCCCCCAGAGCGTGGTTGGGCACTGGAACTGCTCCCCAGGGAAGAGGTCAGAGCACCAGCCTGACAGAGCTCAAGATGCATTTGGACAATGCTCTCATGCACGTGGTGTGACTCTTGGAGATGGTACTATGCAGGGCCAGGAGCTGGACTTGATCCTTATGGGTCCCTTCCAACTCAGTTTATTCTGTGGTTCTGTGATTCTGTGATTCTGTGTTTCTAAATGCTGTTTAGAAAAGTTAGCAATTATTTGTCATTTAATGAAAAAACCTTCTCTGAGTGCCTCTGTTTTTAAAAAATAAATGTCTTGAAGGAAAGGTTTCCATAAAACTTTTTCAAGCAAAGGGATTTCCAAGGTCAGAGCTGCTAGAGAACACAGTCCAGGCTTTCAGTCAGTGTGAAAGGGCATCATTTGAAGGCATCTGGAAGTAGTGTAATTTATACCATCTGAGGAGCTCACCTTCTTACCCAAGGTAAAGCAAAAACAGCAGAGCTGCTCTCATTAATACAATAACATGTTTCCTTCTCTTATCTCCAGGCTTTGGTTCTTCATTTCTCTTTAAAAGTTTAAGCTTCTGTTTGAAAGCTGCCTTTTTATAGTATTAATAGGAAGGAAAATAGTTGCTTCAGCTTTGATCATGCTTTCAGAACAACTAGTAAGTGCGCAATAATTTATTTTAGCTACAATCCAGTAAAATAATTTCTTTTCCTTTGTACCTTTGGAGACACTGAAAACCAGGATGAGGTGGCTTCTCTATGACCAGTAAATAAATCACTGTTAAAAACATCCTGCTTCTCAGGATACAGTAAGTTTTTGCCTCAGTTGGTGATTTCAAGTAAGGTTAAAGCAGAAGCCTACATTTAAGAAATTACTTTGCTTTTTAATCCACTTCTGCAGAGGCATCAATCATCACTATAGATTGTATATTCTATTCCATTTGACTTGAAATATAAGAAATCAGCCTCTGCTGTGACAGCAAAAATCCCCATTTGACAAAGTGGTATATGTTTATAAATGATCCTTAAAGCACTTTTTCACCTGTGTCAAAAAAAGGACATGGTGCCAATATTTTGAATTCTCTTCCAGTTTAGTAATTTCATGTCCCCGTTTTAGTCTGTACTCAGAGAAGAAGACTGAGTTACATTGTGTTTTTGCTAGATGGTGCCAGAGTACACTTCCGCTCTGCCCAGTTCACACAGTTCAGCTGGCTGGAGCAAAAATCTGGCTGTTTATTGGAAAAAATCCTGCACTAAAGCATGAGCTGTATGGTCCTGCTGATCTGCACTGGTGCCTGGGCTTAGCAAAATGCAAAGCTTAGCTCTGTATAGAAGAGACACTGCTCTGTCTGTAAATTGAGCAAATAATCACAACTATTTTTCTGTGTTATAAATATGAAAGAAAAAAGATGTACTAGGTGATTTGGATCCATTAGCTCACGTGTTGAAACTAGGATTCTAACTAAGCAAATATTTGTAAAAACAATGCAAGCAACATCTATGTATCTATAAACTGACAACATACAGTGTACAACCAATGTTGATAAGTCATTTCTATCAGGGACTCATAACTTGTCAGGGTGGTTTTGCCTTCTCCCCTCTCTTTTTTCTTTTTTTTTTTTTTTTTTTGCATTCTATTGCCTTTTCCACAGGTCTGCAAGCAATTAGCATCGGTGAAGAATGGTCACAATACAGGTTTTTCTTGATATGTGTATGCCATAATATTGCTGGAAGTGTAATAATTTAAATGGTGAAACTAATTGCCTAGAAAGTGACAGCACTGAATGTGCTCTTTCATGGACCATTCATTGTTGACAGTGGCCCATTAGATATGATGTCAGTCTTAGTAGCTCTACAAGAGAAACTGTCTTGTTATTACTGCCCTGTACTGTGAAGAATCATCCTTTGCAGGTCTAAGGGCTGAACCTGTTTTTGAAAGGCAAGTGCTGGACACAAGATACGTATCTCAATTGAAGGGGGGGATGTACATTGCTGTGCTGAGACCCATTTGCATTGATGGAGCTGAATGAAACATTTATTGTTCAAATTAAAAAACCAAAGAAGAAAGCCTATTCTGAAAATACTTTTCTTCTGGACTGGCACATTTTGTGAAGAGTGCTTGGCACAATTTGGGAACTGAGCATAAAAAACACTTTTATGGGATTGCTTTTTTTAATGCTTTGTGAAGTTGCTCCCAGTTTCAATGCAATTGGAGAAAGTGCCTTCTTTCCCATGGCCTTGACAACCTTGGAGGGAGGGAGTAAAGTTGGAAAGATTAAGTTCTCCTGAACACCATAACAAAATCCTCAATCAGGAAAATGACTCCTACATTCTCAGATAGTCTGTGCATGGACAGATGGATGAAGAGTGAGCACAACACACCTTAGAACTGAAGCCTGTATTAAAACAGCTAATGAACTGCACAAAGGGAAGCAAATCAGGCAGACAATATGTACAGGGCTAATACATTCTTACTGCATTATAAATATTTGTATTTTTGAAGATTAATGGACTGAAATATTTTAGAATGAGGTCCATTGTTTATCCATGAGCTGCAAACACAAGAGATAGCTGCAGTGTGAGTTTCCCCACACCATCCTGTTAATGACCTCAACTCTGACCCTGGAAGTCCTCTTGAGGGAAAAGGGGAAATTTGGTCCAGATCATTTATGGCCATTTCCTGTGTAAAGCTGTGCAAGACACTCACTGCTGACATTGCAATGTGAGCTACGAGCAACTGCATGATTGCAAATTTCTTAGTGCTTGAAACCTAGAATGTATTAGAAACTGTAAAGTTAAAAGCCCAGAAGTTTTCAAACTAAATGCTAATCCTTGCACCAGTATGAACACTGGATCATCCTTAATGGTCTGAGAAATACACTGTGTAGCTTAACCTGAACTGAATTAGCACTTAACTGTACCTGTATTCATGCAGTGATTCAGTTTCTTGTCTTAAACATTCTGCCAAGAATTCCTGCTAAGGTGTAGTCCAAAGCAAGATGTTTAGTTCAGGGACGAGAAGAGCAATGGGAGAAGATCAGGCAGGGAGATGCCAAAGAGGGGATTTTGTAATCAATTGTAGTTTGTGACTTGTTGTTTGACCACAGGAGAAGATTGAATACAAACAAAACAATCAATACTTTTCATTGCTATCTGAATATGTGCTTCACTCAGATATGAAATGCATCTAATTTATGCCCTTTATGGCCTATTTTTTTCAATTGTGGTAACATAGTCAGGTACCCTGACTGGTCAACAAGAAATAGTTCATTAAGTGGTGGTAATTTAATTGATTTTCTTCACTAATGCATATCTTAAGATAGACTACCATTACAGGAAGGGTTCAGGAGGTGGTTGATCCACATTAAAACCATGTGATTATGCTCCAAGTTTCATAGCTTTACAGCCTGACCCTAGCCACTGCTGGATTCCATGGTGGTGAACCAGCATATGCTGCACAAAGGGCGCAAGACAAGATGAAGGAATGTTTGTAGGAATTCCCAGAGGGTGGGGACTAAGGAACATTAAAAAGTATGAAGAAAATATAGTTACAAAGGTTTATTGCTATGGTCCTCAGCACTGTAGCATCCAAGCTTATAGAACCATCAATAGATTTGTACTTCCTCTATGCCTTTGGGAAAGAAAATAATTTTTCATGTTTGTGAGATAAGGAACTATGGAACAGGGTGTATTAACTCATCTTTCCAGTGTCTCCTTTGATTGACCCAGGAATTCAGCCTGCATGTATGCAACCTGATTAACACACTCTAATAATGATGATGTAGATCCATCTTTTGTCCTGGATGGAAGCTATCTCAGGACCAGAAATTTGTAGTTGGAATATTTATAATGGGCAGTCTATTGCTCTGCTGACTTAATTTTATGATTTAGAGAGTATAAAGCACTAATGAAAGAAGACTGTCCATTTGTATGGATCATTTTAATTTAAATTATATCTGAAATACAAAAATAGTACTGTAGCAGCAACTATGCATAAGAAAATAATTGCAAATTATTTAATAACTTTTGAGAAAATTGGACATTTCAACAGGCGCAATTTTTCAAATAGAGGTTCATATATAATTAGATTTTGCTCTCCAAGTTAGTGTAACTACAGAGAGAGCACATCCAGACATGTGTCTGGTAATGGTGAGTGATGTGGTCTTGGACAGAGGGGACTGGGGGATGGTGATAGAGACATTGCAGTGTTTCTGTGTACTTTCCCATAACAGTTAATTTTTCCTGTTACTGCTACAAAAACTGGTCCTGGTACATCCTGATTTACCTGATATAATTTGACAGGATAGGATTAAACCACCTGCAGTCATATATCATCTGCATTTGATTCTTGAAATGTCAAGGCAGGAAACACATTCTGTAAAGAAGCAGTGCTTTGGTTTCCTCCTTCTCACTTTTGAAGATGTGTAATGGTCACAAAGCTCATTGCATCAATAAGAAATGGAATTTGTGTCAGGACCAATAAATAAACACAAAGAAATTATTAATCTTACAATGATTTTAGGACATGGTCAAGTAGTAAAACAAATATTTCTTCATCAATCTTTTTCGCCATTAGCTTGACTGAATGAAATGTTGAATGCTTGGGTGGTGCTGCAATGAGGGTTGATCAAGTCAGGTGAAAAAGACTGAAATTTCCTCATTTTTTTGAATTTCAATATTTAGAGGTTATTTTAAAACTATTTCTGCCTTGACATATGAATGAAACAAACAGGAGCAAAATTATTATTTTTTTTTAAATCTGTTCTCTTGTCACAGAACATCCTTCCTGACCCTGAAAAAATAACTATTTATATAGCCAAAAAAAGGAAGAGAAGGCAGAAAGGAAATTAGGGTGGAAAAGGAGTAAGGAATGAAAACAATTGGTGAATATTTCTTTGGGCAGGTTTTGTATGGGGGTTTAATACTTGCTTCCATCTCCTTGTTTTCCTGAATAAGATGGTGAATTTATTAGACACATGCCCATATCTCTGAAAAATGTGTTTTTATGTTAAGTTAGAACAGGTTTTCAATTCTTTAATATTTACATATGTAGTAAATAACATAGCCTCCTATTTCAGTGCCACAAAATTGATCTCCACTGCGGATTTTACAGTACCAGATTTCCTAACCTCTTCAATAAAGCATGGCCTTTTATATAAAAAGAGGAAGAATCCCATGGTATTTAAAATCTCTCTCTTTTGACCTTTCTTAAGGGTACATGCGATTTGCAGCACTGTATAATGTGTTAGCAGCAGGCAGGACTACATCTTGAAAATCATTCAGAATTGAAAACATGTCCCTATGCACATGATCCTCATACACAATTTCTCTTTTCAAAGGAGCTTGCTAGGAATCTGAGTTTGCCATTTTAAAACTGACAATAGTGATGCTGTTTGGGGTTTTTTCTTTTTTTTTTTTTATTTTTTATTATTTTTTTTTAATTTTGTTCTGGATCTTTTTAAAGGTTTCAGTGCTCAAAATATTTATAAAATAACAAATTAAGAAGATAATACTGCTGTGGGCTACACAGAACAAAGCAGGGGCCAATGCTGCCGAAGCATAAAAGATTCCCTAATCTGTATATCTGAGTCAACTGCCTCCGTGACTATATCTGATAGGCAATAGGCACTGCTTCTCTTTTTCCTTTCTTTTTAAAAGGATTTCAATACTCTCTTAAGCTTTCATATGAAAAATGCAGAAGCAGGGCATATATCAAGGATAAAAGGATATGGTAGAAGAAAGACACCTTTCCATTTTTATTGCTAACATTTCTTCTTTTCTTTTGTAAACTTTCTCTGTCACAGGCAGTAACATGAATATACTGGCAGTCCTGTTCTTTTCAACAGCTTTCGTTTGAACTGATGCACGATAGATTTATATGGTCATAGAGTCTTCATGCTGAATTTTGTCTTTATATTTCTACAAATTAATGCCATTGCTATAAGAGACAGCTCCTGACAATAGACTTCCCTGTTCAGGACCAGCATTTAATGCGTGTACTTGTGAGTTTGCCATAAAAGAACTCCACTCTATACAGTATAAGAGAAAACCAGTACTGAGTTTTCTTCTTCTTAAAAAAATCACTAGAAAGAACAATTCATGATAGAAAAATGACTAGCTCGACAGCACATAAGATTGTTTTATGAAAACATTTTAGCACTGATAACCACATCTTCGATGCAATCCACAGCTGATGGCAAGCCATCCTTGTATCTGTTCCCACTGCATGTAATTAGCTTCTAACACATATCCACATCACGCGTTTTAAATCTTCCTTTCATCTTTCTGCTGCAGTACTGATGTCTCCAGCAACGGATTCTTAAGCAAGCATTTTATGACAGATGCTTTACATAGTCATTTTATATCTGTGGCATCAATAAAGCAATAAAACTTAATTGGTTACTTCAGCACAAAGAAGCATATTTCTGACACCTTGAAGCTGCAGATTGGCAGACAGGTTCACTGATGGGGAGAGGAGGCAACAGAGGGTGGGTCAAAGCTGATATTGCTTTATGAATTACTTCTTATAGTGCTGGCTTGGCAATCACTCTGCTGAGAAATGAACCTTATCTCATTTAGTTTGGTAATGTTGGCACAGCTGTGATGTGCCCAGCTTGACCTGCACAGCTGAGTGCAGCTGGGTCAGAGATTCTGAGGTTTAGGTTCTCCCTGGCCAAAATTTTAAGCTCTTGAGCTCATTAAGAAACTTGTTATTATAGCTGAGTCAGTGGGATATCTGTCCTAAAGTGCTGCATGCTGTAGGTGATGGTCAGCAGCAGATAATTGTAATGGTTGAACCCTAAGTCCCCAAGCATGTTAATTCTGGTTTTGTGATGAAGGTACAAGCCTTCCACAGTTGTCTGTAAAGGGTCTGTGCTCCTCCATGTGATGGTCATGTTGATACAGAAGAGCAGTCCTGGCTGTTTAAGCAAATATGAAAAAGATGGTTACACACAAAAATAGCATTCAAGGCTTGATCTGACTTACTCCAGATCATGAAGCAGCATTTTGCTTATACTTCTGTAATACTTGAAAAATCTTTATTCTATAATTTTTTTACAGGGCAAAACAGGTGTCTTCTATATTATATTAATGTAAAAGTCCTGCAATAATTTTCCAAATATCTCTAGCATATTCTCTGATTGAAACCAAACCAAAGCAAACCAAATCCAGGAAATTTATTTTCTGAATGATGGAAGGAAGTGAGTCTTTCAGTGAATGTATATCATCCCATCCTCAGGTTTTTTCCTATGTAAATAAATTACTAGGATTTCATTATTTCCTGTTCATTTCTAGAGAAAGGAGAGGAAAAAGAAAATGTGGGTAGAACCAATCTGATTTAGAAATAGTGATTGGAAAGTTTAATGCACACTGAATTATGACTACAGTTTATGGCTACTTCTTGTCTCCAGTAATCTGCTAATTTAAGTCATGTATTATTCAGCAATATTACTTGGGTTTTGATGGGGCTTCTGCTAAGGTTGAGGTCGAAGGTAGGATTTTCACACTAAGTTAGCATATATCATATGGCTGCTGAATAGATTCTTTTTTTTGGCAAACTGCATCTGGGAAAATTGCTCACATAGTCCTGAACTTCTATGGCACTTTATCTCTGACCTCAAGCATCATCTGTTTTCACAACCCTTGCACTACTGTTGTTTACTGAAGGGTGCACTCAGTGCACTTGAGCAATGTCAAAGTGATTGAGCTCTGGGCAAGAAGACCTGAAAAGAAACAACTGTCCTCTCTTGCTTTTCAGAGAGGACAGCATGAGCTGGAAGTGCACAGACTCATTTATTTCCCTGCTGCTTGTATGGGCCACAGGGACTATAGGGGAAAGCGAAAGAGGAGCCCAACCACTGCTGTGGTCTACTTGATTGTCTCCCTCACTCTTTTTTCCTCATGTCTCTCCCACCCCTTCCTCCCACCAGTGTAGGCTACCAATGGCTTTGAAATGGAGAGCTGGATGATAAAGCAGACCCTGAATCCTTCTAGAGCCTCTGCAAGTCCATGGCTCTCCTGAAGGGCTCAGGAGTTAAGCAGATATTGCCAGCACCATGGGCTTTCTGCAGCCCCTGAATGGGAATGAATTGCAGCTCTTAATCTGAAGCCCATTTTTAGTAGCAATGGCTTAAGGGTCTTTGCACCAGGTAATTTTCTTGTGTGCACCCATGTGATGTTCAGTGAGATGCCACTGATAGAATGGTGTCTTTTGCTCTATAAACTTCTGAAAAATTTTTGCGAGGCTTAAATGAGAAGGTATTAAAAAGCATATAGATTTCTATGAGATCTGTCAGTGAGAGATACAGAAACATTTTGGTCAATGGCTTGTGACAGTCTGTACTCTTATGCTGTGCCACAATACTCCCAAACAGGTGTTCCCTTCAGCTGCATAGCTCTTCCAAAGCAAAACCTTTAAAATAAGAAAGCACAGGTCAGGATTTGATTTCATTACTATGAGCAGGACCAGGGGCTGTGATGTTATTCACCAGCTATTTGAATAACTAGATAAAATTGATGGTTTCCTTATGGTTTGATTAGATTTTGTGTCAGTTCTTACAGTGACGGATTTAGAGAAAAGAAATAAAAAGACAATGTAATTTAAAAATCAATAACGTGATGGGGGGAATGCAGACTGGGAAGTTTTGCATAAGGGGTAACATTGTATTGAAATGTTTAATTTCTTCTTTTATCCTTTTATATTTATTAACATTTAAACAGACTTCTAGGGATTTTTATCTTTTATAATGACTACAGCCCTTTTACTGAGCTCATTTCCATTATACAATGTTATTTCAGCTGCTAGGCAAGAAGATAATGTGCCCTTCATTAAAAATAGCTTGGAAGAGAGGAGTAGCATACCCCCCTTTAACAAGCATTTCTTGTCCCTTATCTTTTTTTTTTTCTCTCTCTCTTTCTTTTTTTTCCCTTAACATGCTGCTCAGATCTTTTGTCTGTGGAGAAGTTTGATTATGCCTTAATCCAAATGGCCAGTTCAATCTGTTTTAATCCAATTAACCAATTCAAACTATGCTGGGTGTCATAATCCATTTCTTAATCCAATTAGCTGTTGTTGTTCTGACTGCGGGTGAGGACTTTGCAGAGCAGAGGCTGTTGTTTGTCTTCAGTTTCAGAATGCAACGCGATGCAAGCTAGTTCAGACTGCTTCCCTGGTAGCCCAAACAAGGAATGAAAGTGAGAGATGTCAGCAGCATTTGCATCCTTCCTGGATTTGATCTATTTTATCAATAATTAAAGTTAGTAGGACTAGATTCTCATTATCAAATTGGATTTGTATCTTTGATATTTTCATTTCATGAAACTTTATTTAAATATGCCACTTGCTGAAGACAGGCAAAAATGACTTGTAAATTTAGCTGGTTTAGCTTGGGGTGTTCAGCTTTAGATGGTTCAAGGCTTCTCTGTATTTTATGGATATCAGATCCCTTTTAAGGAAATGCAAAGTGACTCTTTCAGTTCTGTAATCACTCGTGAAAATCTTGCGCTTTGTATTTTGCCTTTTCAAGCTAACAGGCTGAGCAGTTTAGCCAGGGAAGTGCAAGCTTGGATCTCATTGAAACATTCCAAGTACTTTCCTGTCTGACTAAGCCAAGAATATTTATGAACATATATTGCAATTTCAGCATTATAATCAATTCTCGTTGAGTACTAACATTGCAAGTAATATTTAATTTTTGCTTTTACCCAACAAGGAAAAAATACTGAGATTTTCAGAATTCAGGTATTAGGGGGCTACTGACTGCATGCTCTATCATCAAAAGTATCATAGTGAACACCATCTTTCCAGGGCTTGCTTTGTTAAAATCCTATTCAGCTTTAAGGCAACTATACTTTCCAGTTTGATTTTTCTTTAGAAAAGTCATACAAGCTGATCTGAAAAGGACTTGAAGCTCTTTTCTGTGGAAAATCAGAAGAAGGGTTAAGTTGCTCTTGGGCTGCTAAAAAGTCTCCTCCACATACTAAATCTGTGGTGTAAATCTGTTCTTGAAACATGAACCAAAAATTGCTGAAGTGTACCCCTCAACAATACATGCTTCTTTTACAAATATTTCCCTGATTCTGGCATCAAAAGATATATGCCTTAACTTTGCTACAGTGATATTCTAAAAAGAAATTTGAATCTTCATTTTTTTCCCTAGCTTAAAAATCGCAATATTTTCTATATAAATTATGTATACTCTGCAGTAAAAAAACAAACAAACAAACAAAAAAAACCCAACAAAAACCCAAACCAGAAAAACACTAAACAATGAAAAACTATTGCAAAGAGAAAAGATTACTGTAAGCAGCCAAAACAAAAATTACCTCTCAGAATTTCAACATGCTGATTTTCTATTCTATTGTCATACTTTCTATACTTGTGACACTGATATTTTCTCATCATGAATCTAAGTCACTTAAAAGGGCTGGAGATATGGAGCATTTAATCACACAAAGTTGATCATGAGATTGGTGAGATTTATCAACACCGGAAAAAATTACATAAAATCATCAATTTGCAAATAAAAATATACTGTTTTCATCAAAATTGTTTTGATATTAATGGAGAATTGATTAGGTGCTGGATCTATTTGGCATCTAAATCAGGTATTCTCCAAGGAGCTGAAGGCAATAGCAGTCTGGACACCTCCATGGATCTTGAACAGTATTCATGTTTCTTCAGGACCATGCCATTGGTCTGTGAGGAAAATGGAGACTTGCTGAAGTGGCAGTGGGTGGAGTTCAGCTCCAGATTCAGAGTCAGAAATTAGATGTCTGCAAAGGCATCTATGGGCTGTGGGCCTGAATCTGCCTGTAGACCAGCCTCAACACACATGGCAGAGATAATTAGAGATCGGACAGAATCATAACACACAAGTAAGAATCTGAAGCCCATAAAGGGAATGTGTCTTTTAGCCATTGTTTTGCGGTGATGTTCACATGAAACTCCTCCATTTCCTTCAGATCATACAATGTCCTTCTGCATTGCTGAAGCTCCATAAACAAGTTATTTTCAAGAAGAATGTGCAAGGACACAGTAATGGAGGTTAGCTGCAGCTATGAATTTTATGAACAGTTTGATGGAAACCACATTAAATGGCAACATCAACCCACAAATCAGCTTTGCAATGCTCTTACTCCAATCTGGTGCTGAGGGTGATTCACTGGGAATTTGCTTTTCATGGCCACCATTTCATGCAGTGTCATTTATCAGTATACCAGTCTCTTGTGCTGCAGGAAACTCTGGCATTACGCATTAGCAGTGTTAACAACTAATATTTTTACAATGCTGCTCATGTTAGCAAAGTAAGTACTGTAAATAACATCACAAAGACTACAGTAATTGCCCTTTTTGTAATGTGTCCGTTCACTGTGCTATCACCCAGGTCATAAAGCTGTCACATCCTCTTCATGCATTGTCTTAGAACAGTAGCACAATTCCACTCAGACTAAAATGGGTCAAAACACGACTAAAGGTGATCCACAGGCAGAGGAAGAGCGGGATGGTACAAGGAAGAAAGAGTTCCCATATTAACAGGAAAAACAAAATTCACTCTTGAGAATTATTCCTGAAAGAGGTATGCTAGGAAAAGTAAAGATGAGGACTCTTAGAATGTGAAATATTAGATAAACAAAACACAGAGCTTTGAGACTTTTTTCCTTATTTTGGCAAAGCAGTAGTATCCTAGAATCCTGTGGCTCCTGTAGCCTGAATGAATGTAGTCCTTTTTGAATCTTTCACTGTAGCCTGGCTTGCAGTTCTCCCAGGCAGAGGCTGGATCTCAAATAGGATTGGACCTTGACATTCCTTTTTCCCTGCAGCACGCCAAGGTAATATATCATAGAATCATAGAGTGGCCTGGTTTGAGAGGAACCTTAAAGATCATTTCATTCCAATCCTTCTTTCACTAGACCAGGTTGCTCAGAGCCCCATCCAAAATGGCCTTGAACATCTTCAGGGATGGGCCATCCACAGCTTCTCTGGACAACCTGTTCCAGTGCCTCATCACCCTCACAGTAAACCATTTTTTCCTTATATCTAATCTAACCCTACCCTCTTTCAGTTTGAAGATACTCCCCCTTGTCCTGTCACTCTGTACCCTTGTAAAATGCCCCTCTCCATTTTTCTTGTAGGCTCTCCAGGTACTGAAAGGCTGCAATTAGGTCACCCCAAAGTCTTCTCCTCTCTGGACTCAACAATCCCAATTCTCTCAGCCTTTCCTAATAGGAGAGGTGCTGCATCCCTCTAATCAACTTGGTGACCTTCCTCTGGACTCACTCCAACATGTCGAGGTCCTTCCTGTACTGGGAACTCCAGAGCTGCACTTAGAATTCAAAGTAGGGACTCATTAGATCAGAATTAAGGGGCAGAATCAGCTCCCTCGAAGTACTGTTCACACAAAAAGCTGACTGGAAGCCTTCTAGAAGTGTAATTTATTTAGAAGTAAAGCATCAAAGAAAGCATTAAACATTTAAACCAGTAAATGTAGCATATATTTATGAAGCTTTTCCCTACAGCTTCCTATGCCCTTGTTCTGGAAAGGCACCAACATCTTAGACTTTTTCTATAGAATCCATTTCTTTCTTCCTCCACTTAACCTTTCAGTCTGTTTCTCTAGCCCTGTTCTGAGGAGGATTCTATCTTTTCTTCTCAGGAGTCCTGTACTACTCATTAGCCTTTACGTTTTCAAGTTCTGAACTTGGAAAAATAAACATATATCTTATTAGTAGATGGGGTGCCATGTACTTGAGGTTAATAATTTTGCCCATTATTTTTGAAGAGCTGGCATAAGTATTTGTTCTGGGAAGCCAAGTGTTGCTTCCTAATTAGTTTTCTATGCATCCCACTGTAATTTAAATCAATACACTTAGAAAGGAAATTCCTGAACTCAGTAGAATATGTAATGCTTTCATCGTAATGCTACTAAAAGTAGTCAGATTTTCTGATTCTAAGAAATGAGATCAAAATAAGTGCACTTCAACAGTAAACAATGAAGCTTTTTTTTTTTTTATCCTTTGAAGGCAGCATTGTATCCCTCTTTTGTGCAAAGAGAAGCTGATGATCTTGCCACAGCCCCTTGCTGTGGAATAGAGCCCCTTTGCACTGTCAGTAGAAATATGTGTGTTTGGATCGAGAGGTTCCACATTTCACTCCTACTGTTGATAATTTATCTTTGCTTACAGTGCTACAGCTTAGTCCTTCCATGACTCAAGATGCATGTGGGGAGAATCTTTTAAGTTTCAGAGCAAACAAAACTGAACAACATTTGTTTTAAAATCTTTGTTTCTTATGAAAATAATTTAAAAAGCCCACATGGATTTTTTTTAAATAAAAATAGCACTGGAAAGAGCCACATACTACACCAGTTCACATATAGCAGCATACTAAATGTCTAGGTTAGAAAAATCTCCAAGACACCTACTGGGGCGTCACTACAGGATATCTAAGAGGTGTCTAGATCACAAAACTCCTCTGAAATGCAGCACTTTGCCTGAACAGAAAAAAACAAACCCCTCAATTATAAAATATCCGACAAATAGCACAAAACAGAGGAGGAAATCTCCAATATCAAGGAATTATTGAAGTCCCGTAATTTGCATTATTTATATAATTTTAGAGAGCCTGAATTTGGTGGAAAGAAGTAGCATGAAAAATAGTCGTGTTGCTGTTTAATGAGAATTTTTAGCCAAAGCATTCTCCAGAAGAGTTATATGCCTGTATTACAACACTTTGAGCTTGGCTGAGGTGCCTAAATATAAATGTCTAGGTTTCTTCAGAAGCCTTGGGATATAGAAAATAAATATGGGCTCTGCACATATGGCAGAAACATAGATGAAACCAGGAAAGGCTTCTCAACCAGCACCTGGAGGATATGTAGGACACTTCAAATGGCATAGGATAGATGTTAAGTTACATTTAGGATAATTATATCCTATATATATGTATATACACATCACACTAGGTTAAACTGAAAAATGTAATTGAGTCCTGTATGTGCTCCTATAGCTGCTGGCAAAATAAGAAAAACAAATAATATACAGAATATGAAGGAAATATATGTCTTTATAGACCCATGGCTGGAACAAGTGGAATGACTTCCTCAGATTTCAAAAGAAACTGTCAGCTTCTAACACTGACAACAAATAATAAGTAGCATAAGTGGTTCTCTAGCCATATTTAGCCATACAGAATTTCCACATCAGAACTGGTTTTCCACACTTTTCTCTGCTTAAAATTAAATTTTTTTTACCATGATTTTATTTAGCTAATGAAATAATGCTTTTAGCAATGTAAATTTGTTGTGTGACATTGGTGCTGGATATACAGAATTTAACCTTCTCTGTGATGTTGGTGAGATCTAAGTGTTGGATGAGCAAGCAAGTGTAGAAAAGTCAGCTAAGCTATTAATCTTTCGGGCAAAGATTGGAGAGAGCAAATGCAGCAGAGAAGACTGGAGAATTTGAGCAGCTTTTTCTTGCTTTCATCTTCAAAGTGTTCAGAGACATGGTATTATGAATAGCCATGAATAGAAGGCTGATTCAGAAAATAGCATGAAGGTGCTGCCCAAGCAATTGCAATCACCATTAAGTATGAAAGAACTTAATTTAACTTTCTGAGGTCTGTGGATGGGCTTGAGATGGTGTTTATTGCTGACAACTAAAACCTGAGCTGGCTCTTTTTCTCCTTTAGTGAAAGGACTACATGAACAAATACAGTACGTGATATATGGCATTAAAAGGGCTGTGGTTAGGATGGGGTAAAAAGAAAGAAAAGAATAGTCTGCATATTCCTGTCCTGGTGGATGCACTCTGGGCCTGGTGGAAGCCTCTGAAGAAGGAAAGAGGAGGCAATTTCTTCAGGAGAAGAGCCTGAAGAAAGATCTGACAAAATCTTATGAATCTGAAGTGTGGATACAGGCTGAAGATATGTCCAAAACAGCAGCCTTGGGAATTGTACTCTTTTGGATGCAATATTAAGATCTTAGCCCAGTGTCTGGCATGGTTTGATAGTTAGGCTGAGCCAGACACTGTTCCAAACAAGCAGTTTGAGTGTGGGAAGTTTGCAATTTACAGGCCAGTGGAAATGAGCAGGGCTGGGGTAGAACATAGGAAATGCTGAGTTCAGGCAGGCTGGGGATCCATCTTGTGCCGTTTGTGGAACGGTCTCTTTTATGTTGGTTCAACAAAGACAAGTTGACAAGGGATGAAAACTGATAAAAAGAAAGTAGCTATCACACCTTTCACAGAATGTGTGAGAGCTTGGGGTAGGGAGAGGAGAGTATATATGGTTATGTTTCTGCTTGTTTAATGAAAAATCCACAGAGTATAATAAACCTCATTTACATGAAATTAGCATATGGGTAAGGCTTTGTAGAATCTAAGAAAGGCACTTTGTTTGAACACATAGGGTATCAAAATTCTCATTTTAAATCTTTAATTAACTTTTCCCCCTCTTCATTATCAATCACTTATTTCAACTATTCATAGCCTCAATAAGCTTCCTCTGGTGGCTAAGAGATAAGACATTTGAGAAATAAAAAGTCAAAGTCTGTGTTGCTTTTATTTGTATTGCATTTGAATTTGACCAGAATGCTTTGGGGTTTTTATCAAACATTTGAGCGAAGGGAGTACTAAAGCTGATTTGGTTATATACTTCCTGGGGATGAAGAATATGAGTGTTCACATGTAGTCTCTGAATGAAAGCTAGATAAACATGCGTAGACTGCGATTTTAATGTCATACAATGCACACGAAATTTCTCTGGGAATTGTTTTAACAGATTCACATGCAATATCTCAGGGTTTTCTATTAACAGATGCAACCTTGGAATGAGACTGAGGAAATGGGGGAATTTATTGTCGTATGACTATCAGTGAATAGCAGTACCTGAAAAAAAAACCCAATGTTTGTGTTTATTTTGGGCACTCGTGTACTTTCTTAGTAAATACTGTAATATTTTGTATGCAAAAAACCCCTTTTTCACTATATCATGTTGTTAATTTCCTTGTTCCATATCTGTTACAATTTCTAAGTCTGATTTACTAGCTTACAGTGTAGAGATGTAATATTTTCAGTGTTAAAATCTTGAAGACCCCTTGGAGAACTGAACAAAACTGTAAATGTCAGAGTTAGACAACCCCAAATATCCTGCCTTGGTAAAATCCTGGAAGATAACTGTAGTCAGATGTAGAAAAATGCAAGTGCAGCAGCTGACTTCAGGGAGGCTGTGACCTATGAGGGTGAGGCATGCAAACTGAGATCTAGGATATGTTGGGAAAAGTAATTCCAGGAAAAAATGAGAAGCATTAGTACCAGTGTAGTATTCATCATACACTGCAATTATGCAAATAAATTAAACAGGACCTAGACATGGGTCAGCCAGCAGTTCATGGTCATCCCTACTTTAAACTACCAGTACAGCCCTTGCCTGGTTTTGGTTTAGGCCAATTAGCACTTTCCAGGCAGTGCCTGAGCACAGCTCAGGGAATGGTGTGGGCTGGGAACGGTTCTCAGGACAGTGCAGAAAGCCAGGACAGTGCTTGCCATGCCACATCAACTAATGTCTTTCACATACAGCTTATTTACCAATACACATGTGGCCATCTCAGTGAAATTAATTCATTAATTTAAATTAAATGCTTCTGATTGTTACCATCAGGAAAGTTTCATTCAGACCCTGAAGATAAGAGGTACTGTGATGACCAAGGAATTTCAGAATTTAGTTTAAACAAAATATTAAAGGAGCTTGGATTGTTTAACTTCACAGTAGGTTTGCCTAAAAGTAATGCAAATCAGAGAAGTAAAAGATATATTTTCAGTGAAGAATGGTATTGGTATAAGAATAAGTAAGTTCAGATAGTGGCCATGAACATAATTTTCACACAAAGTGAAAATTATAAGAAGTTTTCTCCTACTCTCTGCCAGAATGAATGCTCATTTGCAGCAGGTTTCCATCTGGAGTAGTAGGCAGAAGGTAAACATTGGGTTCAAAATGGTAAAACCATGGCTGGAATTACACAGTTAAGATTGGTACTTGCAAAACCTGTCTGGATTAAGTTAACTGAATTAATTCTTTCAGTTTTCAACTCCATGGTATTGGATATTAAAACAACTGGTCAGCATATGAATTTTTAAGGCTAATTTGTGAGGGAATATGTTGAATAATCTTCCATATTTAGACTCAAATCACCAGTTTAAATTTTGACTACAGTAAAATTTATGGTTCCATGTAATCATTTTGAAAATGTAGTTACAACTTCTGTAAACATGATTTTTTAATTCTGCTTAACAATAAATTTTTTCCTTGTTTTATTAACTGCTGAGAATTCAGTGTTCACCAAGTAAAACACACCAATAAATTCACATCTGGCAATTTCTCTACACAATTTAAAAGTATTTTTCTAAAAATCTCTTCCACTGATTTTGATCTACAATGCAGAAAAATATTGTAACCAGGGATTATGCGTTAATGAAATGGAATGAAAAGTAATTTTTAAAATAGAAGTCTTTACCATGGCCTTCTCTACCCTCAGTTTTGAAACACTGTCCATGACCAGGAAGTCCAATAATTTATTTATTTTTATTTATTTAAAGGAGATTTTTCGATACTCACTTTACTCTCGGAGCTTGAACCTTAGGATAAACACTACTGCACTATGGAATATGCAACAAAATTGTTCTAGACCACAGCCCAGTTGTCTTGCAGTAACTTGATTTAAGTACTGGTAGATCACATGAATTTTCAGCTCAAATTCAGATGTTCAGGAGAACATCCTTGCCTTGGAAGAAATCTCAGTTGAATCTGTTTCTTACAGACCTGTTATTGGAATGGAAGGACAATTTTGGCAAAGGGATAAATGAGCACAGTTTTAAATTCAGATGAATAATGTATAGTTCTAGTCACAATTACCAAACGTGCTTATTGTTAGAAAACAGAGAGTGCAATAATCCCTTGTTTATGGAAAATTGGCACATGCAGTATATAGCTCATGACATAATTTATAGAGTTTTGTGTGGAGTCCTGGTAATTATTACTGAACTATTCATTATTGATCTCATTTGGAATGTTAATGAATTTAAATCCAGCTTGTTGAAATGCAAAAACAACCACAAAAAATCTGTTGGTTTTTGGCAATTCTGTACTCACTGAAGGCAATGGAAATGTTCCCACTAATGTCAAGAAATACTAGATCTATCTGAATGTGGCTCCATGGTTGTTTTTATGCCTGCTGTGTTACTGTTTAACTCCATGATGTCTTTAGGAGCTTGTGTGTGACATGGTCTGTGGCAGCATCCCTAGGCCTGCCTCATCCATAGGTAGCACCTGAAAGAAGGCTGCAACAGAAGGAGAGACACTATTTACAAGGGCATGGAGTGCCAAGACAGGGGGGAATGGCTTCAAACTGAAAGAGAGTAGCTTTAGATTAGATACTAAGATGAAATTCTTTACAGTGAGGGTGGTGAGGCAATGGCACAGGCTGCCAAGAGAAGCTGTGGGTGCCCCATCCCTGGAAGTGTTCAAGGTCAGGTTGAATGGGGTTCTGAGCTATCTGGTCTAGTGGAAGGTGTCCCTGTCCACAGCAAAGAGGTGGAACTAGAACACCTTTAAGGTCCCTTCCAGCCCAAGCCATTCTGTGATTCTATGATTGTCAAGGTTTTAATAACGTGAATAATATGTTGACACTTTTAGTCACTGTCAGAAGGGTCTCAGTCTGGATGCTGGGGACAATGTAACAAGGATATGGAGAATTTATCTCAATTTCTTAATCTTTTCCAAAATCAAAAGTATTGGTAATTTCTACAGCACAGTGAAGTTCAGCTGGGGCATCTGAGTGAAGGTATGCTGTAACCCCCTAAAGGGGTGGTGTTTTCCTGTGGGTCTGGAGACCATGACAGCTCTAGCATCACAATGAGAACTGGGTTTTTGTGTTTGGTTGGTTGGGATTTTTGTTTGGGTTTTGGGGAGGGGGGTGTTGTTATTATTATTTTTTGTTAATTTTGTTGGTTTTGTTAGTATTGTCCTTGGATGAATAATGAGAAAGGGTGGTAAAATAACAGGAGCTAAGCAAAATATTGATGACTGTAATATATTGCTGTTATATCCTGCTTTCAATTCCTTGCTGTAAAGAAAATATATTTTAAAAAGGCAATTCATGTTTTCAATAAAAGACTTACAAAAATATTTTATGGCAAAAATCCCTCCATTTATTTAGCTTGCACAAGAGGTATTTAAGAGGCAATTAATTGCAAATACATAGTGCCTCCACAAGGGTATCGGTTAGTAGGAGACTGTTTGACCCTGCAGTCACAGACAGTAGAATGTACTCTAAACAGATGAAAATTAAAGGTAAAGTAATTTAGGCTGAAAATAATGTGCATATTTTTAAATCAAGAATGTGCTTAACTATCAGGGCGGCTTGCCAATGGACATGTAGATTTTTTCTTTCTTCATGTTGTCAAGTAAGGTGGCACATGTCCAAACACACATGCTAATTCAAGTTGCATATAGCTGGCACTGAACATGGAAATTACTGAATGAGGTTTTATGGATTGTTTTACTCAGAATGACAGATCCTGTTGTGCTTTTTGCCCTTAACTGTAACACTCTGAGAATAAGCTTTTTTCATAATCTGGCTGATAACATTAGTCATGTTTAGATCATTTGTCATAACCATCATCATACTTTTATAACTTTGTAATAACATAATTTGCCAAACAGAAAAAAAAAAAGTAAGTAGCAAGAGTTCTCTTTCCTTCTCATTTTCTTTGTTACTCTGGGCTCAGCACTAAAGTATTCATATATTTTCCAGTGCAGTGAAAAACATGGCTGTCAGCCTTTGAACATCTGTTCTGAGCAGTTTATTTTTATATTCTCTCTGCACCAGGGAAAGTGTGTTCAGTGTCTTGTTTTGTTAAGTATTTTTTTTAGTGGAAAAGGGGAGAAAGAGGAAGTTTCGTAATGAGAAGGTGTTTTGAGGCTTTTTGATTCTCTCTTAGCATTCATGTTTCTTGACACTGGTATAATGAATAGTTTGAGGCTTATGCTTCATGTGCTGAATAAAGCAGTTAGGTTTATAAAAGCCCAGACTTTGGCCTTAAATGCCATCATCTCAGATTACTCCCTTCCCAAGAAAACTTGACTCTGACACAGAATTGCCTGCATAATAAATTGTGACCAGGTATGAGTGGGATACCCCAGATCAGATGGGATATATTAGATTAAAGGAACTTTACAGAAAAGGATGTGTGGGCAAGAAGTCAAACAAAGGTCAAGGGTGAGTATTGTAGAACTTAAGGCTGCACTAGAGAGAACACAGCCAGCCAGTCCAGGAAGGTGATTATTCTCTGTTATCTATCCAGCATTTGTGAGGCTGCACCTGAATTACTTTGTCTAGTTTGGGGCTGCCTATCATAAGATGCTGAAGGAGCAAGAGGGTGAAGAGTCTGGGTTTGACCCACTTACAGAAGACTATGGGGAAAATGTAACTCTGCTGTGTTTAGCCAGACTAATTGGGTGGGTAAAGAGAGGATGGATGGATGGGACTCAGCAGTTTAAAATTGCTAAAAGGTAAGTACTATCTAGTGATAAGAAAAAATCACAATGAGTGGTCAAAGACTCAACTAGGTAGCAGAGAAGGGTTTTGCAATATTTGTCCTTGGAGAGACACAAAATTTGACTGGACAAGAGCTGAACAATGGACCTAAATTTAAACCTGGATAAGCTTTGACTTGAAGTCGCACTAGATGACCTTCTCAGGTATCTTCCAGCTTAAACCATTCAACAAATGTAAATACAAAAATGTCCAAACATAATAATAAGGCAAATCACAATGGGCTGCTGTCTTTACAGGGTAGGAACATGTACAGAAGTAGCTTGGTCTGGCCCATAAAATGTCAATTAGATATAGTTATGGGCAAGAGGTAGGGAGTCCATTATATTAGAGAAAACTGGTTTTCATCATAAAACCTTATGAAGGTATTTTCATTCCTGAGCTTCAGTTATGTCATATCCTAAGGAAAGGAATCAGGATCTTGGACATCTTTATGTAGTCTATGGAAAGGTAAGAGAAAGCCTGGCAGATATATCTGATATGTTTCCAGGGGACTGCCTTCTTTAGCAGCTGAATTTCTGTAAGCACTGAAACAGTATGACCATTTATATTGAACACTGAATCACTGCAGTCTAAATGAGAGTTGACAAAAGCATGAATAACTGAGGCCAGGTCACTGCCTTCCAGGAAATACTCTTTTAGCCAGCTGGAAAGAAAGCTTTCTACTGATGGTTGCTGTTATGTAAGCCCTGAGAATCAGTGAATAATTTCATGTGCTTACAAATATTTAAGGCCAGAGTGAGCCATCAGATCAAGTATTTTGTACTGCTACTGGCAGTTTTCCTCACATAATTTGTTTGGGTTTTTTAGTTTGCTTTTTTTTTTATTTATTTTTTTTTTTTTAATGGCATCAGATATTTAATTGAAAATATTAGGAAAAGTATTAAAAAAACTCATTGGTCAGCTTGTTATCCATCTTAATTTTTATCATCCACTCTTCAGCCTCAAATTTCAATTTGCCTAACTTAACTTTACAGCACCAATTCTCTTACATCTTTCTTTGTTACAATTAAGAGCCTGGTAACATTTATAATTGCCTTCTAAAGGTGCTTCCTCAAGTATTTTCTCAATCTTCTTTCCTTGAATCTTTCAATAGGTGACTATTTCTACAGCTCTCAAAAAAATTCTTAGCTTTTTTGAACACTCTTCAACTTTAAAAATTCTTTGATTATGAATATGAGATTATCTCATCTACTAATTGTGTCTACTGCCAGTTTTATTCCACACACTATGTTTGCAGAGTTTAAATATCTCACTCACAGAAGTAAAGTGTGCATAATTTCCATTTTTCATGAGTCATGTCATCTATTTTTGATAACATTTTAAGGGGAACTTGCATTGGGTTGTTAATCTCAAATATTTTCTGTCTCACTAGATACCAGGTTGGAGCCCCTTATTCTGTAAGTGTGAGTTCTTTTCCCTGTTGTTTTATGACTTTTATTTCTATTTAAAAAAAAAAAAGAAAATAGTTATGAAGGCAATTCCCCAAGAAATTCAGTTAGCTCTGACTTTAACATCCTGCCCATCTCATCTACTGAAATTCGAAAAAGTATACGGAAATTTTCAACATATTTTTATAACCAACTATTTCACAGTGTCTTTGAGACCTTTACTGAAGGGGATCATTAATATCCTCCACACTCCAGGTGGAGCCTCAGTGAAAAAAAAGCCTTTGGTGGCTATTTCTTGCCAGCAACTGTGTGCTGACACTTGTCAACAATTAATGCTAAATGAATGGAATATTAATTAATTTAGCAGGTGTTACTAGTGTTGTTTTGCATGATGTTAATATTTTGACTGAATGGCATACACTCCAAAATGGCTACAAAATCTAAGTGAGTGCTAATGTGGTTTGATGGGGTGAGGACCTCCTTAATCCAGCACAGAGCAAGCTGGCTTCAGGGGGAAAAAGCAGAATGGTGCTGTGCCTTGTCTGGTTAGTCTTTCTGAGAGGGAAGCTGCTCAGCATGGCTGTGGGGATGTACAGGTGCATTTGTGTAACTCCAGCACTGGAGCACATTAAGATGGGGTATTATTGACTCACTGGCAATTTGGGATAAATTGTACTCTCTGCACATGGCCTTTATCAACCAAAATTTTAATACTATCAAAGCTGGGTAAATTGGAAAAAGGTATTTTTTTCACACAGTTGGTTTAATTTGTTAAATCCTCAGTCAGATATTTTAGGATTTCTGTTGTGACTTAAGACCAACCAATTAACCAGATTTTAGTTATATCACTATTCTTTATTATTTGTTATATTGACATTGTCTTAGCTATTTTGAGGCTTCCTAGCATTTTCTGAATGTAGGTATGAATAGATATGTCTGCAATCTTTATTATAATTTGCTATCAATGAGCCACAAATTTTCTTAACTAGCATTTTCATGACTCTCTGATGCAATGTTTTAGGCTCCCTGATTTAAAAATGTTTATCCTTAGTAGATGCCGTCTAACTTTTTCCTAAGGCTTATTAATAGCCTAGAAATTGCCTCCCTGTTCTCATATGGTATGAATGCAGCACTCTGCTTCTTTCCAAATATAGACACAGTATTCATTAAAAACTTCTGTTCTTTCCATGTCATCATTGACAATTTTGTAATCTGCATTTGTTAATAGACCTTTCTATAATTTATTTTGTTCCCAATACACTTTCAATATTTTTTTAGAATGTTTTTAATTATGATAGTCTGTATAACTGCTGCTCTAAACTACTTTTGGCAATTCAGAGCTCCTATTTTGTTCACAATTTCACAGTTTTTCCACATATTTTCCTTAAAATGTTGTGCTTTTGTCCTTGCCAGTGAATGAAGACAAGATTCTAGCTAAGGTCATTCCCATTCTTAACAGTGGCACTTGGAAACTCGAGAGGTTTTTATTGATTTCTTTACCTGTCATAATTTTTACTTCTAATCAGTACTTTCATTAGTTTCTTCTTGTTTTGAATATAAGCTAGTTTGGAGTATTATGCATTTTCTTTATATATCTATGTTTGTGGCAGTGTTTGGTCTTATTGAATATGAAGTCATGACCCGCAGTTTCCAGGCAACTGCTGACTCCCAATACCATGGTTATTCTGCTTTATCTGGCAGAATTCAGTCCAAAATTATCTTCCTTTTCTTTTTCTGTAATTCCTTGTGCATTATAAAATCCTCATGCATATTTCTAAGGATTGTTAGAAGTTTTACCACCAGCTATTAAAGATCACCAGTCTGCATTTCTCAAATTCAAGTTCCTGTAACAGCTTGATTTTTCTTGCACATAATCAGCAGATACTTAGGAAGAAACACATTCTCATAATTCAGAGGCCAGTTATGTCAGTGGCAGGATCTCCTTGTAAGATATGTTAAGTAGAACATTGATCTATGTGCCCACACGATCCCTGAGTTTTGAATCACCAATAAAACTTAAACAGATAACAGTACTTTTAATGGAGAGTTCAGCTTCTATGAACCCATTATCCATTATACCATTATAAAACAAATTGTGTGAGTTTCATGTGCCATTTATGTGATGCATATCAACAAATTGTGACAATGCCAGTTATATCAAACTTCTTTTTCATCACCAAGTGCTTACAATTCCCTTACAGTGTATCCATTCTTACATGGAGTCTGTAATAATCACTTCCAAACACAGCTGTCGAGTACAAATTTGTTTCCATATATGTTGCACAGAGATGAAAATCAGGCATCTGGGTCACGTACTTTTCTCTCCATTATGCCCATCCACACTTGCCTCAGTGATGAAAATGTCTAAAACCAGATCAGGGAAGGAATTTACTCATGATGTACATCTTCAAACATATTTAGAGTCACATGCAAATATGAAAGTCTCATATTTTTGCTGCTGCCAAGATCAGGATTTTGCTTTCAAACTCAGGATCCATTGCATGCTCCTGGATTTTCTGTTTCCTTCCTGAGTGCTTCACTCTATTTCAAAATAGGTTCTGTTTTGTCATTTATGGCTGAGCATCCATACTTCTTAGTGAATTTTCACTTCTATTGGAGTAACTTAAGTACAAACTTGTGACTGTGAAAATAGTCTTGAAAGGCACAATTATCATTCCAGCCTATATATAACATCTGACTCTACTTGTTGCTGAATACTGCTGTGAAACATTGTGAATCTACAATTCTAGGGTAATGTTAGCACCCTAATGGAGAATTAACACTTCAGCAGAGAGGGCTCCATACCTGGGATAGGATGAACTGCCCATGTGGGGTGGGATGCATTTATGCCACTGACTACTGCAACCTACCAAAACTGGTGAAACAATTGGTTGATTTCAAGAGGAGTGTGTTGAACAGCATGGAAGATTTTTTAGTCAAAGATCAAATCATCATGACTTCCTTGAAATAGTATAGCCTGTACTACATTGAATCACACAGAAGTAAACTTGTTGCTACTAATGACACAGAAATCTAAAGACATCTGAAATGAAAACCCCAAACCAGGATTAACACTGAGAGAAGGTGACTTGCCACAGATAGTAATAATTTATTAAAAAGGGGAAATGGAAATCAATAGTTATGTTGCATTAAAGCACAGAAGATGGCACTGTAGACTAGATGCTTAAAACATTCTATTTCTTCTACCTTATAGCAATCACTGATGTTATGAAATGACAAGAATATCCTATTATTTCTCATTTCTAAGCCACTGTTCATACAGAAGTGAATACCCCTATTCTGTACTTTTAGTAGATGCTGTCCTCAAAGGCAGTGTCATCAATTCTACAACCTGTGAAGATCTGGCATGATGATTTTTGCAGCTTGTTTAAATTGAACAGCTATAAATACTTGTGAGATAGCAGCTCATTTAAATAATTTTATACAAATGTTCTTATGATGTGCATTAATAACGTTTTCACTGTCCAAATCAAGCCGAATATGGCTACAGTTTGCTTTTTTTTAACTGGATGACTTTTTTTCTACAGAAAATGACCAAAGGCTTCTTTGGAAATTAAAATTTTCTTCAACAATATTATTGATAAATATTAATCTAGAATAAGTTGCTATTGAACCCCAGAATAAAAGCTGATTCTTTAATAAGATATTAAAAGTTAATTTCCTGAGGGTATAGAGAAGAAGTTTACACTATCGCTAAATGGAGAAATTCTAAATTCATCACTTGGAACCCCTCTAATGATAGATGTAGTACATTCATGTGAAATGGCTTATTAAAACAACCTCTGAAGTTCAATGAACATAAGATTTAAATCCTGTCTTTTCTGTTGGCCATTTGACTAAGAATCCTTGAATTGAATAATGATGGTGATAGGGAGCACTTTTAAAAATATAAATGCTTATTCTCTGAGAGGTGGGTATATAAATGTGCATAATATAAAGATAGGAATGGTTGAGGAATTTGATGGTATTGGATCCTCTTGTCTTGCTGCCCTGAACTGATTTTGCTCTGGTATAAAAACTCTTAAACTCTTAGCTTATTGTGGTGAAAAACCAATGATGGACAATTACAGGGAAAAGAGTAGTTCTCTAATTTTTAATACATTCCAATCTTCTGTAAATGTCATAATATAAAATAAAATGGCAAGAATGTCTTAGTGTCATCATCAGTCCCTGCAGATTTCTCCTCCAACAGCATGACTTGTGTTCCTTTGGCAGAGAAGACAACATGTCTTTATCCTCTTTATTTTCACGCCCCACCTATAGCACTTGCACTCTCTGTTTCCCTCTGACTTGCACTCCTCTGCCACCCTCCATCTGTGCAGCCAGCACCCACAGCCTGGAGTTCCCTACTGTTGTGCCAGTCCCATGGCTATGCTGGCTTCACTGTCCAGCAATGTAGGCAGTAGCCACATCACTTTCAGCTTCACCTACTTTTCATGATTCATTAATGCTTTTTGTCCTGAAGATCACAGGTTTCATTTTTTCATTTGAAAGATGGATGCCACAAACATCACTAGGTAAGGGAAATCAGACCTGCTCTCAAAAGCCTCTCTGAAAGGTGAGGTGAAGAGGTTGAGAACCAAAACAGTGATTTGAAGCATTTCCAAGGCAATAATAAAACCCAGGAGAAAGCAAATGCACAAAAGTTGTTCAAGTACTTGACACCCTCCTTTTTCCGTTACTGAAAGTCTGCTCATTTTCTGCATGAGGTGATGTATTTATTGCTAACTATCTGTCAGACTGCAGCATAAAAATATCAGCCATAATTACATTCATGCTACCAGCCTTGACATTAAAGTTAATCTGAAAAACACTCATTTTCCTATACTACCTTATGTAACCAGGACTCAGATGCGGCGATGGTTCACTGTCAGATTTTATTCTACTGTTTCAGTGCAGGGAGTTACTTGACAGCTGTGAAAATGTTGGTTTGCCCTTTGTCTTACAAAGGGAAGTATTAGAAGAGCCTGACATTTGTCAAATGAAACTCTTATCAGTGTGACCTATTTTTAGGTACCCTTTGAAACCTTATGATAAGTACCTGAAAACTAATGATCCTTCTGTTTCAGGAGAGAATATTTAGGAATGGCTTATTAGAAAAGATAGACAAAGGGCTAGAGAGACCCTGGCAGTGTGTTTTGTTGTAAGTTCAGGATTCTATAAATTGGTTTTATTTTGAGGAACAATTTTGGAAAAGCAAAACAATGCTGTAGACTGGTTGTAGACTGCGAACTGGATGAGGGGGGAAAATCTTTCTCCACAACTCAGTTTAGGTAAGCTTCTTGATGAATTTAAATTTTTTTTCACTAGAAATAATTAATTGTTTTAATTTTACAAATATTTGACAGCAGATAGACAACTCCTGGATTTTGGGAGCCTGTAGATTAGGCAGGAATCCAGCAGAGCATTTCACAGAACACCACTAAGGAGAGTCATACAAATTATTATAGCAATTCAATTATAAGCATTTTATATATATATATATATAGAATAGTTAAGCACATGTCATTCTGGGGAATAACTAATTGGACATAGAGTATTGTCCCTTTCTGTTACCTGAGACCGTGGCATCTTGTATATAGCATAAACAGGAGAAAGAGGATTTCTTTTGTCAAAAGGAATAGGTCGCAGGGAGCAATTTACTAGGGGAGACACCAGGTTTAGTGCTAGTACCAATACTCAAGGTGTCAGATCACTGTATGTCCACTTGGGGAAGTTTGTGTTCAGAGATCCCAAAACACATCAAATTGTGATCAGAGATCAGTGATCAGTTATATAAAGCAAACTGGAAGTATATGTCATGCATGGTGTTGGTGACAGAATCATAAAATGGTTTGGGTTGGAAGGGACCTTAAAGATCATCCAGTTCCAACCCTCCTGCCATGGACAGGGACAGCTGCAGCACTTCAGGTGTGGAGTCATGAGGGCAGAGCAGTGGGGGGGACCAGAGAATTATGCAGTCAGGGAGACGCCTGGTTGCTATGCTGCAAATATCTAAGATGCACACACCTATTGCATAAAAGCAGGGCATAGAAGTCAAGTTCTGGGATCCAACGAGACTTACATACAGAGCATGTTACTTTTGGTAGGACAGAATTTGCTCTTGACAGGAGATGAGGATCCTCTCCTGATTTTACTTCCTCTCAGGGGAATATTCCTCCTCACAAAAATCCACTAATTTGATTTGAAGAGGCTGCACGGTCAGCTGAGTCTCACCTTGGAGTTTACAGGTAAACCTGTAATTTAAAAAGTATGAGAAATGTGACTACAAAGAGTAATAATTGTCCATAAATTAAAGAAAAACTGAAGTGTCTCACATTTGCAATGAGTATGATTTGGGATTCTCTCCATCCACTACAAGGCAGATGGCAACAAACTTCCAAAATATCTAAATACACATTTACATCCTGACAGGTACATTTTTCAGAAACAGATAAAAGGTAACCATGAAATGGCTCAAGGTTACTCAGCTATTAAGGCAAGATTCAGCTCTGATGTTGAGGATGATAGAATAGTTTTCTAGAGAGGAATAAGTTTATGAGGGAGTTGCTGGAATTTTGGAGGAAGTTTATAGGAAGACAATGGATGGAGACACTTGGCTTCATATAGCTGAGGGCTGTCGAAATGTAGGGGTAAGGTTGGTGTTATGGTTTCGACAGAGAAAAAGATCCTGCTCAGTGGGAGTGAGAAGGATCCTCAAAGGAAGAGCTAGGTTGCAAAAAAAGAATTCTCCCTGGAGAAGGTTGTCATCTGGGCCACTGACAGGAATCTGTGTCAAAAGCCATGGCTTAGTTTTAGAGCTAGGGTTAGAAGACAGACAAAGCATAGGGACCCGGCTGAAGTGTGGTTGGAAAGGACTTCCATAGGAAAGTGTAGGCTGCAGATCTTGGAGAAAATCCCTTCTCCTGTGAATTGCCCAGCTTCACCATACTCTCCCTGGAACCAGGAATCATTTTCTCTTCTCTTCTTCCTTCTTCCTTCAGTCTTTCTTATTTACCATCAATGTTTCCTGGGTTTTCAGAGGGCAGAATATGGGGTGGTGGTTGCTGATGCTCACTATGTTCACAGCCCTACTATGATCCCCTGGTTACTCCAACCCATCCTGCTGCAATAACATCAAGAATGGAGAGCATCAAGGAGGAAGAAGGCTAGAACATCCTGTCTTTCTTTCTTTTACTAGACAGTTTCTACTTAGCTGTCTAATTTGTCTGTGCCTTGAGACAGCTCCCTTCAAGTCAGTTCAGACTGAGAAATAAAATGTAGAAATAGCTGAGTTTGTTTTCAGCCAGTCACTGGAAGAAATCTGAGCATGGCAGTAAGGAGTCCCTGCAGGCCAATTTTTTTCCTGTGTTTCAGATACTTGCTGTGTCTGAAAAATTGCAGCAAACATGTGAACCTTCTCATATATGTATTCATTTTTGGTTGTTCAAACTGTGATCCATACTCAGTGTGATCATCCTTGCACCAGGTCTATTTGCAATCTCAATTTAAAACATAAATTTATTAGCAAATTATGTCACATGCAAGTTCAAAATAATATTTGATCGCAATTAATTCACAAAGTAGGTTCATCAGCTCCTCTCGCTGTGATATGATATGGTTTATGCCATCAATATGTATCTGAGATTAATAAGTCAAATCACAGACTATAGAAAAGTCATTTGTCACCCCAGATGGCAATTTTATCAGTTTGGAAAACTGACCAAGTGAAGTTCCAGCATATAGAGGCCTTATTAGAATGATTTTCAAAGTATGGCCTGAGGTTATGGAGTTTTAAATAAGACTTTTTTTCCAGTCAGGTAGTCTGTTTAGGTTCCTCTGTGGATGCAGAAGGTGCTTATTCTTCTACAGCCAACCTGGATGTAATAGTATAGGACCCTATGCCAATAAATGTGCCATGATTAAAATAATTTTCTTCTCTCTTATCATAAAATACTGTATTTGGAACAACTAGAGATTTTTTTATTGTTTGCCTTTCAACAAATAGGCTACTGAGAATTCCAACAGAAGATTGTTTCAGAAAGTTTTAAGTTTCTATGAGGCTGACTAAACAGTAAATGATACTCCTGAAAAAGACTCAGGTTATCCAGGGTGCTTAAATTCTACAATGGAAGAATTGTAGTCCCTTCATCTGGGTCATCTGGTTATATTTGGCTTACCCTGCAGGTGTATAAGACTGAAGTAGAAAAAAGAGTCCAGTCCCCAAGCAGTATTTGCTCTGGTGAAACCATCTCCCATGTGGAGAGATGGCATCCATTCCATTCCATTTTGGCTATTACTACTGGTAGGACTGCTAGATTCTTAGAAACTGGGAGCATAGCTGTTTTTAAATGACAATGATACAGTCACAATGATAACGCAAACCTCATCAGTATCTCAAAAAAGTCTAGCTCAAAAATTTGTCAGTTTCTTGAAATATTTCCCATTTAAAAATAAATGAAAGAAAGCTACACTGGAACTTCCAGAAAGCAGGGCTATTTTTATAAAGCTTGTCAATTAATAGAAAGTATTCACATAGTGTTAATTAGGGGTCTTCCCAGCACCAGAATAACTCTGAAGTGGAATTTGAATCTCATGTTCCAAGTTCTAGGATTGCAACAATAAAAATCTCCGAAGCTTCCAGGGGTGTAGTTCAGGGGCTTATGGTTTTGTTCTCAGTACTGCTATACCTTCTAACAATGATTTGAGGTTTTTTTCTGCAGAGTATTTGAATTAATATGTTAGTATTTTAAGCCATGGTTATTTTGCTGGATTCTAGATTAATTTCACTGAAGTGAGAGTAGCATGATATGAAAATTAACAGAAATAACATATGTGGCTTGATAGTAATTTTAACAACTGGTTGGAAACAAAAACGCTAATCACAAGAAGTTGTGAGGATGACTTGCTATATTTTTGGGGTTTTTTATGCGACAACTTTGCAGCTCCTCTAGGAAAGTTAAGTTTAAAATGACAAATGGACAGGGCTGCAGTATAATTTTTACTTTACCCAAATGAGAGTACAGTCAGTAGCACAAATTTCTGACTACCTTGCAAGAGAGATTGACTGTGTATTGCCTGAAGAAAGAATGGCATACATGGGCAGCAATTCCTATTGCTTTTAAATGTTCCTGGCCATCTTTCCAGGCTCAAACAGAGCTACCTCAGATCTGTCTGCCCAGATAATGGGGTACTATGTTATATGAACCATTAGTGATTTATGAGCCATTTCAAGTTAGGATGGCCCAGGCTGTCAGTGAGTGCTGCTGCCACCACTGATAGTGGAAATCAGGTGCCATTGCTAACACTGCTTTTATTCATGAAAAAATTGCCTGGGAAATACTGAGCTACAGACTACTCTAAGATGAGAGGAGATGAGCACTACACAGTACTTTATGATATTCAAAAGTTTTAATTTATACTGTGATTGTGATGCCTGGCTTTGGCCCATGTTATGACATGGATTGAACTGTCTTTACTTGTCTCCTGTATCACATTCTGCCCTGGGGCTGACTCATGCGTGCGTCAGTCAAGTGTACAGCCTAAATTAAATTGCATGTACATGTACTACAACTTCACATTGCTTAACCAGCCTTAGAGAACAAAGATTTCATACCCATTCTGTATAATATGTTCCAATGCTAATCTGTCATTATGGCCAGAAGTTTATCTAACATCCTGCATCTCATTTACTAAATCTTAACCCATTTGTATAGTAGCCAAGTCTGGTGGGAATGTCAATAGTTGATCATCTTTAAAACAGCTTATGTATATTTTAAAACTTATACCCTGTGCAGTCTTGGAGGACTATTTAATTTCAGCAAAAATCCCTACTTCAGGTGTTTTTACCTGTGACTAGCAATTCCTACTGTCTGCTCAATGCTGACATACTGTTTGTATGAAAAAAAACAACAAACCCAAAACCCCTCCTGAAAAATTAAACCAGTGGGGAAGGTACTGATGAGAGGAAACAGAGGCTTTGACCTGGGAAAGCTAGTGCTTCTGCCAAGAAAAGGCATGGAGAAAAAGAGTGCATATTGTATTTTCTGGACTAACTGGATTTTTCAGGCTTTCCTCATTCTTTTCTCTAGGTATAACTCCTTAGAGCTCTCATAATATGGGAAGTTCAAATGATGACACAGTTCTCTAGGTGTGACTCCACAAATAACATACAAAGCAGTTTACCTCTTCTGTTTATTAACCATCACATGCCAGTCAATATAATCAATAATAACTTAATTATTGTAACAGCACCAGCTGGTTGACTTAGTAGTAAGTTCGAAATATGTTGATACTTGTTTGCAGTCTCCTGTCTACTCTTCCATTTTCACTTACTGTTTAGGCATTTCTCTCTCCCAACAAAATATTTTGTACTTTAATTTTGTTTATCGCATACTAGTCAAGCATTTCTCATTTTTGTCTCCTCTGAAGTGTTCACAACCTGTGTCATGTGCAGCTCAGTATTGGTGCTGAGTGAGAAGCTTTAATTCAGTATTTTCCCCCAGTTTGCTTCGGAAGTGAAGCACTAGCAGGAATATTTGATCTTGTGGAGCATTTCAGTTCTGGCAGGGAACCATTGGCTCCACTGAAACTTCGCAGACCAGTTTCCCATGAGTCACACACCTCTGAATGCAGAGCTGTGGCAGAGACAATGCTGCTCTCCCCTGCTCCCTCAGATGCATGGAGTTTACTGCTGCTCTGCAAGCTCATTGGTTGGCTTCTAAAAGTCTGTAATTATCTCCACCAAGAATAGTATTAACTTTCGAAAACCTCCTTCAGCCCATCCTTTGTCTGCTGCCAGCTGCTATAGATCTGTCTGTCCCACTGAATTAAATTAGCACATCCAAAAGCAGTGTCTCTCAAGTGATTGACAAAAATTCTGCCATTGCTCATAAGGAAAATAGGAGTAGATAAAAGGCTAAGAGCAGCCTTCAGTGACTGTATTTGTGAGGCATGGAGACTGTACCAGATCTTCAGCTGTTACATATAGTTATAACTCATTGAATAAATATATAATTGAGCTAAACTAATGTTAAATCATTTGAGAGCCTGGCCTAGAACACAATTAAATATATCAAGGCTGAAGTAATTGGTCCACCACAAAGCATTAATATGGTGGTTTACTTTTACCAGGGGCTGCTCACATGCACTACGCAACTGTAGTTGTGTTCTTATTTAACCCTCATATCTCTGTCATCTATACAACTATTTTGTCAGACACTGTGTCCTGGTTTGAAAGACAGGTGTCTGTTAAGGAAGGCAGGAATCTCCCTTGGAATGGGAAACTGTAACCCCTCTCCTTCTGAATTATTATAAATTTGAAATCAAGAGGCTCTCAGGCAAAGATATGGGAATAGGAATAACAGATCTTTACTACTATCTAAAACAAAGCTAACAAATAACAACAACTATAACGTTAACCAACAAACAGAACCAGAAACCCAGTGGCAGCCTGCTCGGCTTCAGGCACCTTTCCCTTCGGTGCAGTTCCAGTCACAGCCTGCAGGGGCGCTCTGGGTGCGGTGATTCCCCGGTGCCTGCAGGGGGCGCTCCGGCGTGAGCTCAGGTAGCACACGGCAATGGCGACTGCCCGAGGCACGGAGGGATGGAGGAGAGCCCTTGCTCCACAGACCCTCGGGAGGGGCAGCTGGTGTCGGTGCCACAGCAGGATCCCCGGACACAGGGAGCTGGGAGGGCAAGAGGTGTCGGCGTGCAGGGGGTGGGAGCCCAGATACAATGTAGCGAAAAACTCGGAGGGGCGGGGAGGAGCGGGGGAAAGGCAGGCTGGTGGCAGGCAGCTCGTCTCCGGATGGGGCAGAGAGAAAAAAACCAGCACAGACCGGCAGCTCCCTGCTGGCTTCTCAGGGGCTGTGGGTTCAGCAGACAGCAGCTCCGACCATCCAGCTCCGAGGGTCCTGAGCAAGAGAGCCTCTTGATTTCAAATGTATAATAATTTGGAGGGAGAGGGGTTACAGTTTCCCATTCCAAGGGAGGCTCCTGCCTTCCTTAACAGACACCTGTCCTTCAAACCGGGACAGATTTTGGCGCCCAATGTGCGGCCCAAGGGCATCGAGAGGAAAAAGGATAACAGTTCTTGAGTAACACAGTTTTTTTGTGCTGGATATAAGAATTTCATTAGGTTGCACCATGTGGTCTAGCTTATCCTGGTTCGTATGGCAAGTGGTCACAGCTGTTTCTCTCCCATTTGCAGCCCCATATCTAAACATGGGCCCTATAACTAAGGCTACAGTGGCTGTTATACAGTTTGTGTCATGGGTCAATAAGGTGAGGAATTCATGGATTTTCAACTTCCTCTGGAAGGCAGGCATGTGGATTCACAGCTACCACACACTAATGACATGTTTTCAGGGTTACTGCGAGGAAATGACACCAAAAGAGATCTCACAACCCTTCACCCAGCTCTTTGAGCCTATCCCGCCAATCTTTAAAGAGTTCAAATCTTCTCTAAATGCTAATGATACCATACAGTGGCTGGCATTGCTGATAGTCCTACTCTATTTAGCATTCAGGGACAAGGGGGGTCTGACTTGGATAACCACCCTGACACCTACCCCAGACAATAGAGATGAGGCCTCAGTACCTGACATAGCCCTAGAGACCAGGGACACCATCCCAGAACCTGACATTGCCCCAGACACTAGGGATGTTGCTACAGAGTCTGACCCGGTCCCACAACCCACCTCAGAAACAACCCACCCGGATTGGGTGGGGGTCCTGGTGAAGGAGATACACGAGATGAGCCAAGTGCTGAAGGAATACACTTGCCCAGCTGGTGGGAAACCCTTCCTCTACCCCAAAGAAGGAGAGTCTAATGGGGCAGCAGAGGAACCCAGGGACACTATCACCGCTCAGGCTCCAGTCAGATCAGAGGGGCAGCCACAGCCAGTAGCAGTCGCCCCTGTAGTAAAGAAGAAAACTAAAGTCAAACCAGAGCAGCCAATGAGTAATGATGGGGAAGCAGGACCCTTAACCAGTAGGGAGGCCAAGGATTGAAATCACTACCGAGTCCCTGGGGTATGACAGTCTCCGTAATCTACGAAAAGACATTGTGCGACGGGGTCGTGAGCCTTTTACACACTGTTAGGCAATAGAGGCAGCTGGGTTCAATTTCTGGGTCTGCCTGCAAGAAGTCCAGTAGAAAGACAACCATTCTAAAATTTTAGTTGACACCAGTTTTAGCATCCACCTCCAGTCTTGGCAAACTTTTACGTTGCCTGAATCACAGTGCATTAGCAGTACATTTGCAATTTCAGGCAAAGATTTTAAACAGCAGGATTAAATCAAGGATTAATTTTATTGTGCTGAAAACAGTAAAATGTTAGCTTTAGGAAGTGGAGATGAAGAGGCATGATTGCTTAGGATGCACTGTTAGCAGGGCGGGTTCACCAGAGGAAGCTGCTATGCTCTGCTAGGCAATTACTACCCCAGTTAATTGTCCCTGTGGTGTGGAGATAGTGTGCTAAGCAAACTGTTCTCTCAGGCCCAAGGCATGGAGAGTTTGGGAAAGCTCTGCTTCCTATTACAGTGCTGCTTCATTTTTGAATGGGAAATCTAGTGGTTTTGACTCCAGGGTGCTGACATCAGAGTCATTGCCCACTGCTCACCCGTTTCAGGGTTACTGAATGGCAGAGCCCTGTCTGCAGCCTGGGCCATGGGAACATCGTTTCTGAGTTCCCCAGCAGTGGCAGCACTGGGATTTCTGCAGCACTCTGTATGACTTGCTAAATGTGTGTGGCTCTTAGGTAAAGAACCAGCTGGGCCCTGAATTGAAAAACTGCAGCCCAAAAGGATACTGGTGACCATCTCTTAGCTGTTGATGCCTGGTGTAGTGTTTCAGGTCCCCTGGAGCCCTCTCTGTCCTGCACCTCTGAGCACCTCACCCTCCCTTATCCTCCCAAAGCAGGCTGAAGCACAGACTTCATGCCCTGTGGGCCTGTCATTTCCCTTGTCTATATCTTTGTACATGTGATTTGACCTCCAAATATGTGCCTTCTCAGAGGACTCCTTTCTGCACTTTCCAGGACTCTGAGGAGCTTATGGCTTTAAATGAAAAATAATTTGATTTTTCTGAAGGGTTTGTAAAAAACCCAAGCTATTTGGCATGCAAAGGTTGACATAAGTGGGTCTAACCAGGGATTCCCCAGCTGTAGGGGAGACATGCAGAGGTGTTATGAAGGTTTTAGCAAACTATCTGTTTTGGATGCAGAGATGTTGAAGGAATATGAGGGCAGGCCTACCAGAGAAAAGAGAAGCAAGAACTTCTTGGGGCCCAGAGCAAGTTACAGGGGCTACAATGGGGATTTCTGAGCAAGGAAGCTGTTGCCTGGTATTTTTTTATTCAGAGAAACAGGACTGAGCAAAGACTGTGCAAATAAATAACACAGAGAAAATATTTGTCTTCTTATTCTAGGAGTTTTGACTAGAGTGAGTAATATTATGAGTTGCATTTCTTTAAACATTATTAACCTGCATGAGTATATCAGTGGTTATTTCCTGGGGACAGGTGTTGTACAAGTGTTAGGTGGGTGTTTATCATTGCATGTACCATTTTCAACTCATTTCAGATGCACTGTTTTTTTGTTACAGGATTAGATTAGAATGAAAAACATTGCATTTTCATGTAACAGGGTATTTTAAGTTTGAGAAAAGAGGTGAATCCCTTCTAAGCTGATCAAATAATAACTTCTGTTGCAGATGAGCAGAAGCAGAAGATTTAGAAAGCAATGAGCTGTATCACATTCCAATTTCAAATTCCTTTCACATGTGCTGCAAGGAAGCATTATAGATACTGAAAGAGAAGTAATGAGAATCATTTGTACAATAATGCAAGCCTGTTTAGATCCTACTTGTCTAGTTCTTTATCTTTTCTTCCTGTTGCATATGTGTAATGTAATGCCACCCCTCCTGCTCTAAATATGTTATTTTAAACACTGTGGAAAGAACCAGTGAAAGCAAACGTCTCTCCTATCTCGTGTGATTTAGTCACCTGCAGTAGTCCCTCTGGTTCATATCATTAATGGAATCTCACTGTTAGAAAATGAGGAAAAATTGGCTGGCATAGGAATTTTCAAAATGTTATCAGAAAGCAAGTTCTGATTCTTGTGCTTTGTTGTTATGGTCTGGAATGCCTTGAAAGCAAAATGGGAAAGGCCAAAACACAGCAACTAGAGCCCATGAAAGCTTCTGGTGGAGCAGGAATGCCAGACAGGGGATGAGAGAGAGCCATGCTGCTGACACTGACACGCACCAGAAGGACTCACCAGTCAGTTATGTCCTTTATGGAATCCAATTGCCTGCTGGGTTACACTGCTTAATATTTATGCAGTTGAATTATACTTGTTGTTCCTTCGGCAATTCACGGGTTTGACTAAAAAGTGAGTGCAGAGGATCACTCTTCAAATTTTTGTGTTGCTTTAGAATAAGCTTTTGGCATGACACTTTCTATTTACTGAGAGTTTTCTGCAATTTAACAATATATGTGTAAGTGCCAAAATATTTTGTAAGATGAGCAGTTATAATTTTGTTCTGTCTCTCTTTAATAGCACTGATGGCCCTGAAAAAGTTGACCAGCTTAGCATGAAACCAATATCGTTAATAGACATGTTTGTTAAAAATCAATACATTGACTAAGCAATACAGATTTCAAATATCTTAAATAGAGAGAGTTGAAAACCATACTTTATCTGTCTGGTGCAAATTTTTCATTGCCAAAGACTTGCTCTTTCTTCTTACCTTGTTTGTTTCTTTTTTCAACTAGCATTGGAAAGCTAAACAAGTTAATAAAAGGTCTTCTCTCGGGGAAGGCTTACCCTGTTGTGCAACAGCATGGCCAGATTTGAGGAATGTCCCACTGCAAGGCACTGGGGATCAGAAGAGGGAGTGCTCTGTTGCTTGCAAACAAGTGTTGCAGGTGTGTTAGGAAATTTTCCGTTTATTTTAGCTGTGAGGCTAAGGAGAGCTGCTCATTTAATGAGGTTCTGACCAACTCTAGTTAAGACAGTCTGGCATTTGCTCTTCTTCCTTTTAACACCATTTGATGTGGTGTTAATTGAAGGAAATCTTCAATTTTTCATAGGTTACAATTCTTTAAGACTGAAATGTGTTTTACTTTGCTCACTGCATGTGAGACTTACAGTTTCTGTCTGTGTGAACAGAAACTTTTACCAGGGTAATGGTAACAGTGGTGTTTCTTGTCTTTAGCATGGTTTTAAAATCTAGGCTGTGGGAACTTGTGCATAAGGGACAAGGGATTTCCTATGAGATTGTATTGGGTTTGCAAGGCAAGGTTTTGGAACCAGGGAGGCTACAGGGAGTGGCTTCTTTGAGAAGCTTTGAGAAGCTTCCCTGTGTCCAACAGAGTCAATGCCATCCAGCTCCAAGATGGACCCACCACTGGCCAAGAGTGAGCCCATCAGCAGTGGTGGTAGCACCTTTTGCATAGTTATGAAGGGGAAGTAATTCCAGCACAGTAGCAGTTAGAAAAGTGAGAATATTGAGAAGAGCAGCCCTGCACACAGCAAAGTCAGTGCAGAAGGAGGGGGAGGAGGTGTTCCAGGTACTGGAGCAGAGACTCCCCCGCAGCCCAAGGTGAGGCAGCTGTGCCCCTGCAGCCCATGGAGGTCCCTGGTAGAGCAGACATACACCTGCAGCCTGTGGGGGACTCCTCACTGACTCCTCTCCTTTGGGGAATGCCCAAAGGAGAATGTGAGACCTTGCAGGAAGTTCATGCTGCAGCAGGATCCTAACAGGACCTGTGGCCTCATGGAGAGGGCAGCACATGCTGGAGCAGGTCTGCTGGCAGGACTTGTGAACACTGGAGAAGGGAAAGAGTGTGACGGATTCTGCTCCTGAGAAGGAAGGAGTGACACAGACCACGTGTGATGGACTCACCGCAGCCCCCGTTCCCATCCCCTGCACTGCTTGGGGAAAGAAGCTACAGCATATTAGGAGTGAAGTTCAGCCATTAACTTGACCCACGAGCCTTTGTTCTATTTTCTCTGCCCTGCTCAGCTGAGGAGGCCAGTGATAGAGCAGCTTTGGGGAGCATCTGGCATGCAGTCAGGGTCAACCCACCAGAGGGATAGCAAAGGATACCTGTTTATCACAAAGCTTTTTTTAATGTGATGAAGGACCTGAATGAAGAAACTCGACTGTTCATTTTCAGCAAAATTTGAGGAAAAGACAGGGGCCCTGTTTTCAGTGCTGTGTTCTTATGCCACCCAGAACAAATCAGATGTGAAAGTGGCATAAAACAAAGCAAAGCAGATGGTGGGAATCCCAACCAAGGTCTCCCAGGAGCTGCTGGAGAAGGAGATACCCGAGGAAATGAACATTGTGTTCCTCAGACTTTTCCATGATGCCTTGGCTTTGCTCTGATAGGGAAAGTAATTCTTGACAAGTAAACTAGAAGTGTGTGGGCAAAACGATTGCCCAATTCTGAACCTAACTTGAACCACGTGGAACATTCTGGGTTCACATCCCACTTCAACGTAAATGTGGAAAGACAGCTAGAGAGCAGAAATTGATAAACAAGGGGGTAGGAGAGAGACTTGGACAAGAGGGGAAGTCCAATTAAAAGAAAGGGAATGCAGTATAAACGAGTATGTTATCTACAGGCCACCCATTTGTGCCAGCCAATTTTTTAACGAATAACACATGCTTCCCTTTAGCAAGTAGGAAAACATGTCTTATTCTTAATTGAATTATACTCAGAGGATGTAAGAAAAAAGAGGAGTGAGGTGGGGGAGGAACATGGCTTTAGGTTATAGGAGAAATATGTTCAGAAATGGAGCCTCACACATCCCACACACGCACTTTGAAACAGTTTAAGACATTTGGAAAAACTTCAGGTGCTACTATGTTCTCACAGCTGTATCATAAACAGTTGCTAAACACCTTAATGCCCCTAATATTACACTGTCACAGGCAGCCCCCCTGCTCTAGGCGCCAAGCATCGGCTCTGGTTACACTCTGGTTACACTCGCTGCTGTTACTCTGGACTGGATTGGGGCTGCAGAGGAAAAGGCATGTGGCAGTACACACTTGTGAATTAGGGCTTTGCAAACCCATGAAGACACTCCCAGTGGCCTAATGGTATGGGGTAACAGGTCCATCACCCCTTATATTGGCTGGAAATGAAAAATGTTGTCTTTTAAATGGTTTTAAATGAAATATAGTTTCTTTGGACTGCTTCTGCTTCTATGTTATTTCTTAGTTGACATATTCCAAAGACAAATTTTGCCTCGAAGACTTGTACTTAATGTAAAATGAAATTTCACGTCTCATCCCTTTTGGGGCAGGAATCTCCATCTTATTTCATGTTTCTTTTCATCATTACCCTTGTTCCTGATGAAATATTTTTTTAAAATGGAATCTACTTCCCAACCTCAAAGCAAAACCAATATGAAACCTTCAAAATTCATTTTCAAAATTTCATGAGGAAATCAGTTTTCTCCTGTGGTAAAACTATAACATAGAAATGCAACCATTGTTGACTAAATCTTTTTCATTCTACATTAATTTTTGTTAAGGATTCTGTAGAGGGCACCAGTAATATACCAAGAAACTGTGGCAAGAGAATAAAAAAAATGAGCTGACTGTGCCCTATCTTTTGAATCAATTGGCAGCTACATGCAGAAAATAAACCTAGGGAAACACAAAGTATTTGGAATAATATGTTACATTTCTAAATAGTTCAGAAGCGTGGTGAGATTTATTTTACTGTGACAAATATATTTGTGCTGCAGCTGGAAAAAGGAGATGAGCTGGTTGGAAACAATTAACCAAATAGGAAGAGTCCCTGACAGAAAGGCAGGAGAGCCAGCAGAACAGGATGAGAGGGAGCCAGAGGTGTCGGTGGCCAGAATGGGCATCCCGAGGGAGAGGCAGCACATGGCCAGCTGGAATGGGGAGAGGGGCACCCAGCAAAGGCTACACAGGGCAACCAAAGCTTTGCCTTCAAAGTTCTTCTCTGTGCTGTGCCACCACTGCTCTAGTCAAACACTACTTCACAACCCATGTGTTAATAGCAAATGTAACTTTTCTGTATTTGCCTGTTTTTGCTAAGTTAAAAAAAAAAAAGTTTTGTTTTACTAGCTGCATTTATTTATGAGGTGTGAGCTTTCTTAATAGACAGAGTGGGAGGCAGGGGACTATTCCAACATTCAGCTAATGCAGAATCTCCTACCTCAGAGTAATAGCAATTGTTTTTAAGAAAAAACAGACCCTAAGAGCAGTTTTTTGTTGTATTTTGACATAATAGCTGTATAAATCATGAAGAAAATGAAATGGCAAAACTATCTCCTTGCTATATAAACAACTTTAATTTTTTTTGGTTTCATGCCATATATTGTTTGCAATCAGAAACCTACTCATTTTTGCACGTATAAGAAACCCATGACAGATACACTAATGTTACTTAACAAAAGTGCAACAGACATATCAAATATATGACAGAATATATAAAATATATTTTTTTCACCTGGAAAGGATTTAAAATAGATTTTTAATTTAATTTCTTTAAATTAAAAAATAGAGTGGCTGTTGTGAGCATATTTCATGTTGCAGAGTGTTCCTAATTCTACTTTTGCTTGTTTCTAAACAGTCAATAATTTAATATGTGGTGATGGATATAATTTATGTTGATGATAACTGAATTTTAAGAAAGTCCTGAAAATTTGTGTGTGTGTGTGTGTGTATATATATATATATATACTTTTTTTTCTAAATGGGTATATGGATGCCTTTTTCAGGATTGCAGTTTTCATTACGATAGACCAATAATTGTCATGTGAAAGTTCAGCTGTTATAGTTATGGTAAAGTTTAGCTTTGAGAAGTGTAAAAATCATATTTCTGCATGGAATAAGTGTCTGAAGAAAATAGAAGGGCATCTTAATATTTTGATACTTTAGTCAAAATCATTGTGCTGTTGGTGGAAACTCCAGCACTGACTGCAATAGATGTTCTCATGGCATTTGAATAATCCTTACTCTTGGGGTGATTCTTGCATTTTCTACTCCTTATAAATTTTAAAGACCAAATTTACCTCTATTGCTGCTCTAAATCAAGTCAGGATCAAAACTCCTATTGTTCTCAATGATTCAAAAATTTCTTAGGGCTCTATCTTGGAACTGATTTCAGCTTGCAGAGATTCATGTGAATCATTTTAATAGGCTTGAGCAGGTTTACACCCCATCATTTTGATTTGAATAAACCTCAAAGCCCAATAAGAATTTCATCTCAAACCTTAAGAACTGAATCAAGACTATGCATAATCCATTGTAAACCATACGTCAGCCTACTTTCCCTGCAAACCTCTCCAGCATTGTGAGAGGATTTGGAAAGCTCAGCAAACCTGGAGCAGAATCTAGTTTCTTGGCTTGCGATCAAACCTTAGAAATTGATTTTCTTTTCCTTGCAAAGGTTTTACACAGTTGCCATTGCCCTGCAGTTGTGTTCAAGGCAATTCTTTGCTTTTCTGTGCATGACTCCTGTGCTGCTTCTGAAGTGAAGAAAAATCCTTCCTGCAGTAAGCAGAAAACTTTGTCCTTCACCATTAGATATTTTCACCAGAACAGTTTCTATAAAATAGAACAAATTGTGATGACAGATCTTTAAATGTATTACATGTATAACATCTATAAATCTCACTATAAAGTTGTTTCAAGTTCTATATCTTATCTTTATCTCTTTGTATACCTATGATGACTTCAAGTTACCTTCAAGGTAGACTATATCTTTGTGTTCATGTAGTCCAAAACACAGCTGGAACATATTCTGTGTGGGGCCTCTGGGCACCTCTGCAATATAAATAAATATTAATAATAATAATAAATAGTAATGATAGTCTCTTGTACAATTTATGTGAACTACAGCTATGGAGTAAACCTTCCACAAACAAAGTTTCTTGGTGCCAGACAAGTTTTTGTTGGTCAGGAGTCTGCTCTGACTCTAACAACTCACAATTGTGGGAGCAATTCCTCATGCCAGCCATCCCTCTTTGGGGCTGTAAATTCTCCTCTTTGAACCTTATAAATCCATTGACCTCTATAACTTGGCGCTTTGCATCAGAGTAAACGACCCACCTGCTAATGAATTTATTGAAACAAAGCATACATTTTGCTGACATGACCCCACGTTTTTCCAAATGCTGACTTAGAAATCTTTAGAGAAAGTCATCTGCTTTAAGAAAAGAGGTTTTCTAAACTTAGTCCTTGGCTTCATTTAAACATTTAAAATATATGTTGAAGTTCTGTATGAAATAGTGCCAAAAAGTGAATAATAGTGGATATTATTTTTAAATGCTCATCTGTAGCTACATCTCTCTAAACTTAAAATTTATGTTTCATGAGAGTTTTTTTCAGAGAGGAATGCATTATATTTTAAAAAGAAATTAATGACCTTCGGTAAAAGTAGAGATGGCTGGCAACTCTGCTTTGTGTGTAGTAATAAAAATGGTTTATTGGCCTAACGCAGTTAAATGCAGGAGCCAAATTATACTCAGGCTCAACTTCATATCTTGCGTGACTCTGGGGGCATCATTTCCTGACCTGGATTCCTCCCCTTCTCCAATCCTACTTCTTTTTCTGCCTGAAAGCAAAACTTAGATGAAGGAAAGTAAATAGCTTTTCTTTCATTTAGCTGTATTTGTTTTCTATTGGCTCCTTTAAAGCAGCACCAGTAATGTCCCCAGAGCTCCCAAACCCATTTATTTTCTATCTACTACCTGCCAACTTGAAGCCAAAGCTAATTCACCCCAGAAGGTTTAACTCCTGTCAGCTGCAGCATCAGGGGCATATCAGTGCCACTGTGTGTAGGTGAGGATCAATAGGCTCGGGAAGTATAGAAAGGACATGACTGGAGGAAAACAGGGCTCAGAGGCTGATCATGAAGAAACCAGAGGGACCTGGTATCTGAATTTGGCAGGGGAGCTTGTTTTGGAATAAAAAGGAATATTCCACAAGGAAAAAGGGAAACTCAAGCCTGTTATAAAAATTGAGCTGCTGTTTAGTAGTTTTCTCTTTTGTCTTACAGCACTACTAAGAAGTAGACTGCATAGTCAGGCTACAGAAGGATTTTCTTGGTTCTGAAGGACTGAAACCCTAATTTTCAAAGTACACCTCAGCATCTTGAAGCTTCTCTTCCTCCATCTCTTTCATGGAAAAATTCCATGTACATAGGCACTTAACTTTATGGACTCTAGGCGGAACACTCACATAATGTAAAAGATGACAGGAGCTAGTCAGAAAGGCCCAAATCCATATAGGTTATTCATAAAAGTGTAAAACCATCCCCAAAGGAAAAGTACATTTCATCTGGGCATCTGAGAAGCAGAATTCTCTGCATGGCTTTTTTCTTGTCTTTTTCTGTATGGATATGATTTGTCTTATGTCCCCTCTTCAACTGGGAAGGTTTCTTAGCTGAAGGTAGAAAGAAGCACAGGGAATGCAAGACAGACAGTGGTATGCTCACAGAAAAATTATTTCTAGCAGTTTAAGTTGACTCTTTGAGGCTTGAAAGATGACATTTGCCCATGCTGTGAACATCAAGCAAAACATTAGTAAATCCATTCTTTCCAAGGCCAAGGAAAAAGGGATAAATGGGCATATGTACATACTGTTGGATGGGGAGATGGATGGGCTACCCTGATCATCCAGCTCAATTCAAATGTCTCTCACTCAAGATCCAGTCCTTAGCATCACACCAACATGAGAAAGACTGAACAATCCTTGAAACTGTCAGACTTGTTTTCCTCCACATACTGTGGTCCAATTAACATCTCAAGTTCTCTTCAGTTAACTGAGCACCTGTGTTCCATAAACCTTACAGACACCTGTTCAGCAAAATGCTACCAAAATACCCATATTGACATGACATGCTGACAGAGTTGGGATTGTTCAGCCTGGAGAAGAGAAGGCTTCAGAAAAATCTCAGAGCACATTGAGGTACCTAAAGGGGGCCTACAAAAAAGCTGGAGAGGGAATTTCTGCAAGGGCAAGTAGTGATAGGACAAGGGAGAATGGCTTTAAGCTGAAAGAGGATGGATTTAGATTGGGTATAAGTAAGAAATTCTTTACTGCGGGGTTGGTGAGGCACTGACACAGGTTGCCCAGAGAAGCTGTGGATGCCCTATCCCTGAAAGTGTTCAAGTCCAGTCTAGATGGGGTTCCAAGCAACCTGATCTAGTGGAAGGTGTCCTGACCCACAGCCTGGAGTGTTAGAAGTAGATGATTTTTAAGTTCTTTTCCAACCCAGGCCATTCTAAGATTATATGGTACATTCTTACCATGTGGACTCTAGAATGTGTTTGTTCCACCTAAGTTTAGACACTTAAGTGAGGCATCTAATTTAGGAAAATATATACCTTGGACACCTTGGTGTCAAAGCAAGGGTGCACATTCTTTGCATATGTCCATGTATTCTATACAATTCACAAGGTGTTTAAGTACTGTGGGATTAGAACAATTATTAAAGGTAGAAGGGTTGAATTCACATCAGGAACTATACAGTTCTCACAAGGAAGTCTTGGTAAAGATATGCTGGGGTGCAAGCTCACTTCCATCTATATGATATTCCTTCTGTTACATTTAAATTCATTCCCTATGCAAAGACACCTTTATGCTCGCACTCTGTATTCACCAGCCTGCTTGCCTGTGCTTCCTCATTCTCAGTTTCTCAATAAATTGTGAGTCTCTCACCCGGTTTCTCTATCTGACAAAAGGGATGAGATCTCAAACATTATTCAGTCCCCATATATAATTTTTTATGAAAGCAGATGGGCAGAAAAAGAAAAGGGTTGCAATATCTTCTTCAGCTAAAGAATAGGTTACAACATGGATTTACAACTTTTTTGATACCAGACAATGCATTCATGAAAGAAGTTTTATAAATAATTTGCTTGGCAAAACTTCAGATGGATGTCAATCATTCATGCATATTAGAGTCTATTTATCACTAGTAAATGGGTTGAAATTAGTTAAGAATTCCTTATCTTTAAAAAATAGCCTACATGGAATTTTATGACTACATATCATTTATTACCATAATCTTTGTACAAATGTATATTTATCAAGACAATCAAAATGCAAAAATATTTTTCTGAATTTTATCAAAATTGGCACAAAAAACCTTAGAAGCTCAGTGGAAAGTGGAATTGTCAATGTTATTGAAAATCAGGAAATATTTTAATAACATTTCAGCCATCAACCAGAAAATATTAGCAAGAATGTGTTTAGCTATGATTTTTTTTTTCCCATTAATATTTGGCAAACCACCCACTTTTGCACATACACAGACCTCACTCCTAACATTTGGATTCCTCTTAATCAAAAACCAAAGAGCTTTGCGTTGATGCCTGAAGGATTTTTCTGCTTTTCTTCTAAATACTTCTTACACTGTTCCCTACATTCACAAGTATTAGCATGTATACTTGTGATGCTTTAGGTGATAGTTTAGCCTGGTTTCATGGTGTTTAGGAGGCCAGTAGACTAAACACCCCTGAAACCACGTAGAGTTAGAGACCAAACACCCTGTTTTTGTGGGCCCTCAAGGTCTCCTAGTAGGACAGATTTTGTAAACTAGAAGTTAGCCCACCCAGGCCCCTTATTGGGCCCTCCTGGTAGATATGCTAATGTGTAGAGTCTTTAATTGTATACTCTATTGGAGGGAGGGGGCTTTTGTGACGCGTTCTACCTGGACGGCAGAAGCCATTGAATGGGATCCTATTAAAATACCGAGGTAAACAACCCCCAACCCTCTAACCGTGTCTGAGCCTTTATTTCCTAAGACCAGAAAAAGGCATCATCGTTAAGTTTTAGATATTTTTGATCTTTAACTCTTACCAGTCAAAACCCCACGTCTTTACTGGGGAAAAAAAAATCTTGAATACATTTTGACCAGACAAAGTGTTATTCATATGAAAACTGTATTCAAGTTTAAGCTAGTTATGGAAAAGAGATAGATATTTTTGATGTCAAACTCATGCTCTAAATGAGTGAGGATTAGCAATGTGACAGCTTTAGAAAACTGCTGCTGCTGCCACTGTCTTCTACTTTCGCATGGAAGATATTTGAAATTATGACTGTGACCAGGGTTGTGAGACTGAGAGGCACAAGATCCTAAATTCATGTAAAACTGGGTGATGTTTGGGATTCCATGATAACCCTGTATGGGAGACAGGCAGCTGGTGAAGATTTGGAACCTTTTAAAGAATGAGTTCTGGGCTACTTTAAAACTTAAATCTGCTTTGAGTCCTTAAAGTAATTTGAACTGGTGTGTCACATTAAACTCTTTAAATGGTGTAAGAATTTAAATCACTATAAGAGCTTAACATGTAGTTTGTAGAAGAAAAAAAAATCCTATCCCAGGGCTTTGAAGGAAGGAGAAGAGGTGGGTACAATGCAAAGCCATTCATGAGACACTGCAACAGCATGGATATCTGAACTAGTGCCAGAATTTGGGGTGACTATTTTGGTCTGGCTTCATGTCAAGATGGTGTCACTGAGATCATCTGATTTTTATGGAAGTGGTCCTCACAATATCTGTTTATTCCCACTCTAATTGTTGGACCTCTGTGCTGTATTGGATGTGACTGGTTACAGAAACCTGTCACGTTGCTGAAGGAAGTGCCTGGGCATTATTTTAGTTATTTCTATGAGACTGAATACAGAATTATTACTTATTTCTGCCACCCCCAGGGAAAAGTATATTTCCAAGCACTAAGTTATCTTCTTTGGTAACTGGAAGAAAATATTTCTCCACCTAAATGTGATAAGGATGAAGAGTATGCAGAATGGAGGAAGGAAGTGCTTCGAGGAATAGAGTTTGACAATCTTCACCAGGGAGCTTCTTGCTGGAAAACGGGGAGTAATTCACTGAAATCAAAGCAGTTTATTGAAGCAAGAATTGGAACCCAGGATGTTACTCTCTTTTGGTGAATATGTTGATCCAATCTGTGACAGATATTCTCGCTGACCCGTATTTGCAGCATGAACAGTACAGACCATCTTCTAAACATTCCTGCCTAAATTGGGCTCCAGGGGCTGCATCCTAATTCAAAGGCAGCTCTCATACAGGTGTGGATGCATTTTGCCTGGGGCAGAATGATGCTATTCATGTACTTTACAAAATGCAATAGTTTTTTCCCCCAAGCAACAGGACTCACAGAGCAAAATGTCAGACACAGACGACCTACTGAACACAAGTTAACAAGATCTTGAACAATTTTCTGCAGAGGAGTGTGATGAACCCATTATAAGGAATGATGTGGGTCCTCTGTGGGCTCTCAGTGTTTCAACTGTATCATTATTTGTCATATTTACAGTATAAGACAAATGAGCTAAGGGGAGAAAAACCTGGACTGGAAAGAGATTAGATCATCTGGGATGAAAAACTGCCAACACTGAGGCTTTACACCAAAAGAAAAGTAATAATCATGCCTTACATAAAGCATATGTAATCTCTGCTGCTACTTTGAAAAAGTGCCCCCCTTCAGGGCATTTCTTACCCTTTCTTCTACACACAGTTTCCCCATCTCATTCATCTTTGAGGCAAAGATGCATTTTCCATCTTCATTGTCCTCTCCTGCAGAAAGCACTGTATGCATCATATGCAGAAACATGAGCAAACTGTGGTTTGAATCCCTTCCACCCTTTCAGAAATTATTAAGCATCCAACCTACAAGCCATGTTTCTAATCACTTTTTTGTTCCATTGACCAAGCTCTTTTCCCAATAGCACTGTCATTTAGTACTGAATACTAAAGAAGCCTGACTTTGTTAGAAAGGTTTCTTCTTCACCTTGTTTTTTTTTACTCTTGAGGTGTATTTCTGCTTCACCTTTGACATCTGTGTATGCAACCCCATAATACTGCAACCCATTTTAGAAAAATTTGTCCTTACACAGCTCTGTTCAGATTTCCAGATGCTGTTTTGCAGATACTCTGTATGCATACAGAGGATAGATGGCCCTTTAAAATGTGACCTGAACAAAACACATTTATGAGAACTCGATGGTAGAGGGTATTGTACAATATGTAAGTATTTAAAGTGTATACTACAGAATGAGACATTTTACTGGCTGAAATCACATCATTTAACTTGTGGCAATGACCTCCTGCCGTGCAACATGTTTTTTGTGTGCACACAGACGTTACATGGAAGGAAAAAACATACTATAGGCAGCTCTAACAAGACCCAGGTATTCAATGAAATTCAATTCCTGTTTTCTGTAGCACTCCTTTTACCACTGAATAGCTTCTTATTTCTTTCCTTATTTTTTTCCCCTCTCCCGAGCTCTCTTTCTTGCAGAGTTCAGGGCTATGGTGTTGGTTCCTCTCCTGACACGTCCATCCTACACTGACCATAAAGAGCAAGAGGCTGACAGATAATGTCAAGTAGCTTTCCATGGGAACTCAGATTATGAAGTACAGTTTGATCTCCGCAATGGTTCAGAACCGCTCAGATACACATTGTGCACTGCTGCCAAAAGTTTGTCTCCGGGCTACTAGGAGACATATTTAAGGCACTGTGATGTTTAAACAGAAGAAATATGTCTTTTATTAATCATATTTGCACAACTGATCAGGAAAATTCATTTCTTATGTTTTCGGAATTAATTTTGTGGAGCAAAGTGAAGTAAGATTAACCTATAGACCTAAGCAAAACTATGGCTTCTTTGTTTCAGGCTGGAGAAAGGCCAAATCACATTATAGCATACTTTACTGGTAAGGTTATATGTTAAGAAAGTCCCAAAAGGGTTTGAGAAGGAACCAGTACATAACAGAGCTAGTGACTGGCTATACAGCTCTATCTTGTACTCTTTCCAGATTCTTACATTATAAACCACACAGTTATCAGTTTTATTGTCACTGTGATGCCAGATAGACACATAAATCACACAGGCACTATGTTAATACTTTGACGAATGAAAGGGTCACTTTTTGACCAGACAGTCCACGCATAGAGGTGGGAGAAAATCTAGTGTTCTAAGACTCTTGGAACACACCAGTTTCTATTTTTCCATTGTGCATTGCTTTCTTTTCTGTTGGGTTTTTTTGTTCTGTAGGATTTTTCTTTTCTATTCCACTGTCTTTCAGTGTGATTAATCTAAATTTATTGAATACAGATTTTATCCAGACATATGGTTTCTAGCTAAGAGTCCATTGTCTATTATATGTAAAGAATTGGACCAAAATTTTAAAATATGCTCATGTATTTATCTAGGATAATTCAGTTACTCAACCAATCTTTTCTGTGTTTACAAAGGTGTTGAGAACTGCAGTGCCTACTGAAGTTAGTGGGAACTTTGCCTGCTCAGCATGTCTAAAAACTGGACTTTAATTAACATTTTATTGATTATTAAACTTTCTACAGAAAGTGTGTGTTTGTGTTCAGAGAGCAGCATAAAATTCTTGTGACTTCAGTTTTCTGGCCATTTTCAATTCGTGTAGAAAAATAACCATAACAAGATGGTGTGATAAGGAAGCTGTTGCTTTTATTGGGAATCCATACTCTAACTCTCTCTTAACCCTAATTATGTTCTATTGCTTAAACAAAGTTCATTTTGCATATGGTATCCAAACAAGGTAACATGTAAGAATTTCAAAAATAATTTATTTAACTACACTTTCCAGTCAGAACAACTAACTAAACCTATGTCCTCACTCTCAAGTACAACAGCTCTGCCTTCTACCTGTCAACTGCCCCTTTCAGGAAAAGGCATAGGAAATAGATGTTTCCTGCATACCCTGCCAGTCACAATGATATCAAAGGCATTGATTTTATACCCAGTGAGGTCTATGTGAAACCAGTGGAGACGTTGTCTTAATTTCCTTAATAATTAGAAATCTATGTAATTTTATATTTGTTTAGAAAGTGGAAGAGAAACTGCAAGGTCTTTATTTCATGTCATCATCCCACAGTAATACACTTTCTTTACATTTACACAACATAGATATTTGATTATTTTGATATCAAGGGACTAAGACAAAACATTTTGGACCACTGACCTCCATATATTTTGTTTATATTTTCTTGAGAATTGCCTTCTTCATCTACATATCAGTACAATTCTATTTTAACTCCACTGTGCCTAGCCTCATTCAAAATAACGTGGCAGCATAGGCAGTGTTTGGATGTAAAAGACATGTATACCTTACTACTGGATTTCCTAACTATTACAGGGTTCCCTGTCCATCAGAAATAGGTGGAACTACTGCAGTTAAATTCTGATTATTATTTTGAGCATATGGAAGTCTGAATATATTTGCTTTTGTTTATTCCATATCTAATTTCAGGAAGGTTTGGTCCCACAAAGCATTGAATCCCTATCACTTGCAATGAAATCAGGAGCTAGCAATTGGTTGGGATCCCTCTTTTTTTACCTTGTCCTTGAGAATCAGCCAAATGACTTGCAGTGGAAGTTTCCAGAATTAAAAACCAAACCACAATAACAACAACAACAAAACAACAAAGCCCACAAAAAAACCCAAGCCTGAAGCCATCCATCTCAATGGATATTTTTCATATCCAACAATAAAAGCATCAGGCTTAAGTATCAGACTTAAAGCTGTCAAGTTACTGGCCAAAAGAGATGTTAGTGTTTCACATAATCTAATGTATACATTTAGACAGTTTCATGGTTCACTCAGTTCCTCCAATTTCTTTTTCATTTGGAATCCATTCCAGCCCCTGTCACAGGGACCCAGACTCTGTTTGCCTGTGAAGGCTCCACAGCAGCAGAGCCTGCATTGTGTTGAACCTCAGGATACTCATGCAAGTCTGGGTGATCCAGGAAGGAAAATCTCTGAAGCTCTAAAGGTACAGTGTACTTTTAAGGTCAATAAATTGGCTGTAGGAATGACCTCAAGAAGGTGTTATTAATGATAAATTTAAAAGCCTCCCTTCTCAGCATTTTCAAACCAACATAAACATGAATTCTGCTTTATTTCTCAGTATTATAAAACTTTAATAGCACTGAACTGTAAAAATAACTAAATCTATCTTTTTCTTTCCTCTCCAGAGTACTTCCAAATCCTTCTGTTAAATTTCTACACTCTGTCACAGACATATTTTTATATTTCTCTGTCATATCTTTGTCTCAGCTCTGTGGAAAAGAGAAATGATCCAATTACCTTGAGGAGAGGATTTCTAATAAAAATTTATAAAGAAACAGTAAGTGCTGTCACCTTCACTCTTTCTTTTTCCTTTTATTTCCCTTCTCTGTTGTTGGTCAGGAAAGAAATGCTTACATTGACATGAACATTTCTGTAGGCAAATATAGCAAAGTAAGGCAAAAAAGATTTTATACTGATTCCTGTAAAATCTATTACTGGATCAGAAGTGGTAGTAGTTGTACCTGGGCAGAGTGTTCCTCAGATTGTTCTCTTGGACCAGATGTGGGATTCATCCAAAAGAGGATACTAAAGAATTTGGTCCCAGAACTCCCAGGGGAGCAGACACTGATGGCAAAGGCTGCTCTGGGGGCTGCCAGCTCCTCCACACCCAGGCAGCTGAGCTCCCTTTCTCCTGGCCATTCCCATGCCTGAGAAGGTTTTGGAAAAGAGAAGAATCAATGCAAAAATAAATGCAGTGTTTAGTTTCTAACTACATTAACATCTGGATACATCTGAATATGATTACTGGATGGGATATTGCATGTTTCTTGGCACCATGCTTTCCTTGCCCCCAGTGTTTTTCCACTCCTCATCACTCACTGACTGATCCCTTGATGCACAGGTAAATGCAATCACACTTGCATATTTGACTTTTCTGCCAGGGTTAGAAATCAGGAATAATCATTCCTATTTTCACAAATCAATGGGTTTGAACTTTTTGCAGTGTTATTCTGGTGTTTTATCTCTTCCTGTGGAGCTTTTCTGTCCCTATGCCTGTCCATCAGAATGTCTGCCTGACTTATTTTTTTCCTCAAAATTCTTTGCTTCTATGTGGCTTGCATAATGCTCAGAAAGGACTTTATAGTGAATGTGCTAAATGTCCAACTTTATTCATTCCTTTCTGATGATTAACAGAATGAATTTTTGTGTACATCTGATGAATGCAACTTTGCATTGATTTAATTTGTGAATTAAAAAAGCCATTGGTGTTGTTAAAAGTACATGACATAAATTCTTTAAATTATTGATTGTCATTCACTTTATACATTGACTAAAACAGTTTCAGATTTTTTATGAAGTGACTCTTGGATAGTTTTTAACAGGCTTTTTTTGTCACCTTGATGGTTTCACTTGGTCATTTCAATAGAAGACTTAAAGTCTTACTGTTAAACCTAGCTTTTTAAACAAAACTGTGATGAAAAAGTAATAACCAATGGAAGTAGTCTAAAAATCAGTCTAAAAGCAACTTGTTGATTAAACAGAAAAACCTCTTCAATCAAGAGCTGGATCATACTTAGTCTCTCTTGAGAGGAGAAGCTGTAATTCCTGTTTCAATCCCTACTTTCATAATTTCAAAACTGTTCAAAATTTGGTAAGAAATGTGGCTCAGTTGTTCCATAACATTAATAATGAGTATGTTTATACACAGAAAAATTCTTGACTTCTTTTTAATCCAATATTGCCAATTTTTGGAACCAATGTAGGATCCTTCTCTACCCCTCTGTAGTTTAACATAAAAAATAGGTGGTATTTCAGGACTACATTTCTTACTTTTATGTAATAGACAATGTTTAAATACATGTTGAGTTTCTACCTTTTTGTTTGGGACACATTTATTCTGTACCATAAGTACATACTGCAGGCAGAGGAAAATTAATTGATTCTAAGATAAAAGACACAAACCCAATAGCCATCAGACACAGCAGCTAAGAGTGAATCATAACAGGCAGAACAAGGTTAATGCACAGAATGTAATGAATTCTCTTATAGACAGTTTTAAGTAGGCTACACTGAGGGGTTGTGTACTCTAGTTGTAAATACTAGGTTGGGTGATTGAAATTCCTGCTCTAAGTTCTCATATATAAATGTTTAGTTACTTATCAGCAGAATGAAAAAGGTCTGGGTTTTGGTGACATCTGAAATAAAAAGCAGCTGCCTGGTGTTTCGGGATCTGCCTTTCACTAGCCAGTTTGTAATCACTGCCTCACTTCTGCGAGGCTCAGAAGTTTTTTTATCCCCAAGGGCATCCAGAAATTAAAATTGCCAGTTAAAAACATTGTGCACTTGAAAAGTAGACAGATAAAATGCTTTGTATTTTTTCCTTACATGCTTGCTTTTCTGTTTTTTATTCAAGATCTCATAGAATTGTTGTAGAACAAGTGTTTTAATTAGTGTGATTTGCATGTACACTCGAAAAAGAAGTACACTCCCAAATTGCTTTGAGTACTCATCTGATTTGTAGGTTCATAAGTCAAATACGATAAATTAAGCACTTTTTTTAAATTTATTTTTTTATATTTTATAGTTGCTGTAGAGTCAGCACTCTGCACAGATATTCTCTGCTATGAGACTACTCCTCACTACATTGGAACAAGGGAATATTTAGCTGTGTGTGCATTATACACAGCAAATAGCATCCTTATGTCTTTGGTGAACTAAGGGGAGGGATAGTTTTGCAAGTATTTCCACTGGGCCTGCAAATGTCATGTATGTCTTGCATAGATTTTAAGCCATGCTTGCATTCATGAATCAGCTGGAAAATTTAGGACTTCAGTTTTGCTGTGCACTTTGGTGGAGACCATCCTCGATCGAAAAATGTAGGTGCTAAATTAACAAAACAAACTTCAGTATTCATCTGCCTGTGCTCTTTTCAAATTACTAATTTCTTGTTCCCTATGCTTTTCCTAAATTCCAGCCCTCATTGTCTACAAAGTAATGACTTTAGTTTGCTTCATATTTTAAAGAAAGGAATGAGATGCTGTAATGCCATGAAAAGGGAACCCAAAAATCTATCCAAACCCAGTTTATGTGGGTTCTACATCCTTTTGCTGAGGGAAAAAAAGAAATAGACAACATTTTTTGTTTGTTTTTTAAAGATATTAATTAAACACAAAGTAAATACAAAAAAAAAAAATCAAATAAACCTACTGGAAGCGGCAAACTTGAAATTCTCTGCTTGAACAGCATTCTAGTAAAAGGCTTCTTGAAGAGACTTCCTTACTTCTTTATGCAACTATTGCCAACACTATAATCTCTTTCAGTGCCTTCCACTCTGATACTTGTGTGTGACCTAGTATGCAACGAGATACAGCAATGTAATTAGAACACCTTAATTGTTTTTCTTGCTCCTTAAGGTACTATGAAAAGAGAGAGTGATTTGGGAAGTTGGTTGTTACACTCAGCAATCAGTAGGAGCTCTTCATCTTTTTGTAAAGCAGCCTAGTCCTTGGACCTTGAAGCATTTCTCACCTGCACAGCTTGTGACACAAGACTCATCATTTTCCGTGGTCTATCTTTTAACACCTTAGCCGGAAACATGATCCCTGGGAATATCTTCCCAGGACTGATTTGCCTCGAGTCAATTATTTTGAAGCAAGAAGATGATGTGAATGAAGGGATGAAAACTCATGCTGTTGCCAGAAAAAAGACTGAACTAATCCTCAAATTATACAAGTGTGTCTAGTGATGACACTAATGAGCTCCTTAAAAATGCAGATAGCAGCTCATGCAATGATTAGCTTGTGTTATTGATGCACTAATATTGAGTTAAAAAATATAACACACTCTGAGTCTTTCATCTCATTTCATGATGCACATTTCCAAGTTTCAAGGTAATTATAAGTGAAGATGAGACTGTGTTTAAAATAGAATTTCTCTGGTTGGAAACAGACACTGTCTTCCACGTGTCCCAAATGGAACTGTGATTATGGACATAACATAGGAAAGGTTTTAAAACCAATAATTTTCTAGGCAATGTTATAACTTCCTTGTTTATTGGATATTGCCTATGTATGAATGACAATGAAAAGTGAAGTCTATTATTTGTCATGCCTGCAACAACTCCTCTATTTGCTGTCAGATTGCATTGTATGCATTGTGCATCTTTTAACAGCACTTAGACATGCTGACATAAAATACAAAGATGATCCCATTACATTTTCTGCAACTGCATCTCATTTTGCTAATGCTTACAAATTAAGGGTGTCTATCACCCTGTACATGAGAAAGAACACAGATAGCGTTTTAAATCCCTTGAATTTTGTAATGTACACCACTTAAATACAGAAGCAATCCTACTTGTAAACAATTGACATGTAGCTCATAATCTAGTCTAGTCAATATGAAAATGCAACCATGTAGTGCATACTAAAATTATTCCTCCTTACTGTTATTTCTTAGTTCTAATATTATTTACTTGTAGCAATTTGCTTTTGGCAACTTATTTACAAGAAACAGCTTAAATATACAGCACTACTTTTTGTCTTCATCCACAAATCTCAGTGACTATGTCTTTCCATGGTCAACAAACCCTGGAAAATCCAATGAATTTTACAGAAGTCAGGATGCTAGAGGACAGCCTTTCAGTCTTTATTCATATGTCATAGATTTCTGTGAAACAGAAGAATCTCGGAGAGTAAAGGAGACTCATATCAACATTGACAGGAGTGACCAGAGTGGCAAAATCTTAACACTGTAAACTGAGTTTCATTAGCTGTAGAGTTGCAGCTGAAACCCATGTTCTGTGGTGGGACACATTATGCAGAACTTAACTGAAACAGTTTTACTCTAGAAACAAAACCAGACCTGAGTTGTTGCTGAGTATAAAGTGCTTCTGCTTCCACTTTGCACCTCCTTGCTGTACTGGATATTGCCTGCTAGTTTCCTGGGGATGTTACCGTTCTCATTCCCACCTCTTGGCTATAGCCACCAAGCTGAAGGGGTGCTCACTTTGTTATCAACACTGGGCCTGAGACACCCGGTCCAAGCTTTTTGCAGCACACCCCTGGAACCCCTGGGGATAAGCATGGCTTGGGGTACAAGGTACAGACTCTCCACATCTATCAAGTTGCACTCCTTTGTCTAGCAACTTTTTTGTATTAGTGATGAATGGCTGCAGATGGACAGTCCTGCTGATTTCACAGGTCACTGCTGTCTTCCTGGCACATCTTCACAAGAGAAATAAAAGGAGAGTAAGAAAAAAATGCCTCAAAGTGGTTTTTATGCAATAGTGGGGCTGAGAGCCATGGAAGTCTCTGTGAGTGGCAGTTGCTGTGACCTTATTCAGCTGCTTTTAATAATTTTGCACAAGACGCTAGAAGATTATAAGCACGATAGGGTGGGAGAGTTTGTTCCTCTGTTTGTCTTTGTTCTTGAAACTGCCTGTTTAAGTGAAGCTAATAATCTACAAGACTTTTTCATAAGAAGCAGTCATTAGAGACTCTGTGACAGGTTCAATTTTTCAGCTGAAGAGTTGTTTGTGCTTTTCCTGTGATTTCCATGGGAAGTGTACGGCTCTCTATTTCATTTGCCTTTGAAGAGAAAACTGAATTACCTTAGTGTCAAACAGCTCAACTATCTGTTTTACTTTTTTGTTTTCATCTTTATTTTTGTTGCCATTAACATGGTTACATATGGGTAACCGTATGGTGGGATACAAGTATCAGATGGTTGCCCAGAAGTCTGGCATCTGCAGAAATTATTTTATTTCCAAATGGGAAACGGAATCTTTAGCAAATGAGTAATTATGGAATGCATGGAAATCATAGTTGGACAAATAACCCAATCCTTCTCTCCATTACATAGCACACCAAACTCACTCAGATATCTTGAGAGGTGATGTGTTACTCAGCCTCTGCAACACTACCAGGAATTAGCTGCACAGAAATTTCTATGGGTCTGTGGAAAAAAAAAGTCTTAGAAACATATTATAGTTCTGTTGACTTCTTGGTGTTATTTCTGTGCCATAGAGTTGTAGTCATAACCAGTAGCCCCAAGAGGCCCCAGTCCAACAATAAAGACATTGTTATAATAAACACAGCACAGATGCTCAGAGCTGTTTACAATGCACACAGTGGTATATTCTCTAGTCAAATTTTTTTCTGCTACAGGATTGATTTTTTTTCAGTGTTTTGTGCTTATTTGCAGTATCCCAAGGGCTATCCCTTTTCTCCTTTTCTTCAATTCTTCTTTCTAATACTTGTCCTATATTTCTCAATTTTTACCAACATAATAATGGCAAGAAAAAGACTCATTACCTGTACTCAGACTCCCTTCTGTACAATTCCTCTTCAATAATTGTTCCTTTTAATTTTTTGGCCAAGGAGTAAGAAATGTTTAGTTCTTTTATTTGTGTAATAAACTCCCATCACTCGATCTGCTGCAGGAATGTCTTCGCTTTAGCAGCAGCTCGAGCACTAGAAATAAACCCAAAGGAACAGAGAAAACCAAAAAACCTTCATGGATCCCGGACCAAGAGCAGCTTTGAATGGACAAAGCTGAAATGCAGGGAGATGCATGAGGTGTTTGTTTTTCTAAAGAGAATATTTTTCACTCCTTTACCTAGAGCATCTCCAATTCTCTGCAGACGTGATTCTCCAGTGACCAAGACACAGAAGTGAGAGGTTTGTACTGGCACAGTTTTGGTGGCTCCTCTCTATGTTTCTCTTACTGCTATAAACAGATGAACCACACAGGAAATCTGATTTGCTGTAATTTGTACAGCATTGAAGAGGAGAAAAAAATATTAATACTTCTGATGGAAAGCTGTCCCCAGAGTGTTTATAAAGCCAAGTCTGACTTGATGTTTTTAGTCTTGATACAAACTGTTTTCTTCCCAGTCACAATCTCTGGATGAAATTATCATATTTTCTGAGACTTGCAGTGCTGTCTACCTTTAAATAATATTGGAAAAACTGTCCTAATTTGAAAGATCTGCTGTATGTATGATGTCAAAGCTGTTCACCCTTTGGGTAACCAGGATGGAGGCCATCAGATCTCGCCAGGCCTGGCCCACCACCACGAGAGCTGCTTGTCCTGGACACTGGGAAGTGCCGTAATTAATCATCTTGGATGGTTTTCACAGTAGCTCTGGGTCATGATTGTCCTGGAGCCCCAGCTTAGACACTGAACTTCCACTGCATAGTCAAGGATCTGAAAACTCAGCTGCAAAACTTTCAAACCTGCCTGGCGAACAGAGGGCTCAAGAGTCATTGAAACAGGAAGTTCCTCCTAGAAAATTTTGCTTTTCAAAAAAAGCAAAGTCCAGGGTAAAACTTACTGTTAGATTTTTTTTCAATGTGCTATGAGATATCCAGAAATGTGCATATGCAGCTTTCTTTACTGTATAGTAGCGTGCACTTTTTGCATCTTAACGTTGGACTGAAAAGGGTGAAAATCAAAATAATTTGGAGGACCTAGATCAAGTTTCATCTTGTACTTTGTCAGTTACTAACAGGAAGATGATCTTGAATTGATCTCTGTTTTATGATCAATTACTGCAGGAAATGACTGATAATAAAACATCCTTTAGAGTATTATTTTTCATTAAAAAAATGTTCTTTTCTAATGAAAACATCCCTCTGATCAAACCAAGTGTCAGGTCTAAAATCAAATTCTTTTTCTGTTATAAGAATTGGGAAAAAATTGTGGAGGATTTTTGGTCTATTAGGAGATGAGTCTTTCAGGCTATTTTAAAATTTCATTGTCTGAATTTGATCCAGTTGAAGATAAGGGTTGAAATGTTACTACATCTACCCATGCCAGATTGCCATTTTCTGCAGCAGTGAAGCAGTGCAAAGGCTGAGAATTCATGCAGTGAGAGATGTTCAGTGGGGTGCAGAAATGTGTTGCAAGGTTAAAGTTGAAAGCAGAGGGCTTTACATGTAAAAGAGATCATGATGGATCAGAAGCTGAACTCTGACTTGATAGAGTGGTATCCTTCCAAAATCAACAAAGGCAAAGGTCACTCAGAGCAAATTAACAGGAATATTAAATGCAAGACATAGGAGGCAAGAAGCCATCTGCTCGGCACTCATCAGTTGGCTGCTGGAGTCCACCAGTGTGCTAAACCACCATATTTAAAGAGTGACGTAAGAGCCCTGAAAAAAAAGAAAGAAAACAATGTAGGACATTTAAAAATGTGGCCTATAAAGAAATGCCGAATGAACTCGGCTTGTTTGATTCATAAGGAAAAGACTGGCAGAACACGTTTACAATTTTGTAATGTTTAAAATACTGGTCAGATAAACAGGTCAGCTAATGGGAAATAAAAGGGTATAACTGCAGCACTGCAAATTTGAGAGTTTTTTTGGTTTGTTTTGTTTGTTTTCTTTGTTTGTTTAATTGCCATTGTAAAGGGATAACAAAATGCTGGAACAGCTTACAGGTGGAGATGATAGACTTTCCCATCTGAATAGGTTGTACAGATATCTTCCATGAATGATTTCTGTAGGAGTGGAGGACCCATTAAAGAGGACAATCTGAGACCAGCTGCATGTAGCAGGACCAGGGTTCAGAGATCCAGAGCTGCCTCAATCTGTAAGGGACTCTACTGGTAGAAAGGAAATGAAGGAAAAAGAGAGAAAAAAAACAAAGATGGAAGGTTGCAAGTTCTGTGTCTTACCAGTGGATAACAGAAAAAGCCTTACTATACAGCATTCTGCAGATCCTAAAGGATTGACTCAAGAATCCTGTTATGCCACTGCCTAGGTCTGCATCTTGCTCCTGCTGCCTCTCCACAATTCTTCTGGAGCACACAAGAGGAGCAGCTGGAAGCTGACTGACCCCTTTATTTGAACCAACGCTATTTTAATTGAATCCTAATGTCTCCTCTACTTTTTTGGCAGCTGTCTATGTACCCCCCACCTCCCACACCCAGTTCTTTTTTCCTTTTGGCCAAGAAGAGACTTTTTTTCTTCTGAGAAAAAACCAAAAGACACTGACATTGTGATGCAGCAGTCTGAATTCAGCCTTTTGTCCTTATCTCTCTGCTCTACACTAGAAAGGCTGAAGGTCTGGCCTTCCAGTGCCAGCTCCAGTATAAAATTGAAAACAAATCCATAGTGCACCAAGTATCTAGTAAAAAAGAAGTGCACAGCATTTATTTCACACTGTTGTGCATGAACACGCAGCTGGGAACTTCTTAGGAGATCTGGGGATCTGGTTACTCGAGGCTAATTTGTTTGCGTGTCCCTTTTAAGAATCAGAGCAGAACTGTGCTACACCACGAGCCACAGGGCCAGGCAGAGGCCCTATCACTAGCTATATATCAACCCTTTCCCCTCCTGAAATGTGACAGATAGACACCTGTGACAGATATGTGTGCCTGCCTTAGAGTTTTAGCCTCAGAATTCAGGGTAGGAGTGCTGATTTTCCATATTTCAGTATGATGAACATTTTTTTCCCCTGAACATTTGGACACTAAACAGCAGTGATTCAAAAAATCCTTCCTAGCAAGAAAGCAGACATTATATAAAATACATATTTGCTAAACTGGGTCTTACTCAGTTTAACTGTTAATTATTAAAAGAGAGGAATTCTCTACACAGGGTATACTTTTATCTTTCTTCCTTATTGGACTCCAGTCTGTTAACCACTGCACATGGAAAAGCTGTTTTTATAGGAGCTGTGAAGCTGGAGTTAAGTTCTGATGATGGCACTGCAAGTCAAAGGTTTCCAAACTAGTGTGTGCATCATTAGTGTGCTCCCAGTTATGTGAAACGGTGGTGGCAGCGAGCCAGCAGTGCCGGGTGCTGCTTGGTGGTGCTCCTGACTGCTGCTGCTGCTACCCATCAGTGCTGATGATGGCATTCACATTTAACACTACTGCTGATGAAAGTACCTGCAATTACTACAACTGCTGATGGCAGAAAGAGTTTGTTAGCCCTGCTGTAAATTACTTCCTGAGGCTTCCTTGCCAGCTTATTTCATATTGTGAACAAAATGCAGTCTCTTGGCACTTAGAAAGAGCTACATTAAGCAAAAGTTGTTTGAAAAGGCAGATATTATCAGACTAAGCCATATTGATGCCATAAACAGAAATCCAGCATTTCCCTATTATGGCTGATGCTGTGTGAGCCAGCCTGAACCAGGAAGCAGCATAACTTGATGCAGTGCCCAAGCTCATCTGCCTTTTGGCAGAGCTGACAGCACGAGGCTATCCTGATCCTGGATGCAATTTGATTTATCTGAATGGTTCTGTTCTCCACCACAGGAAGCTATGAAGTTGGATTTGCATTAGGTTGAGAATGTCATGTTCAGTACATTTCATGATACAGATAGACTAGAATATTGTAACAAATGTTGACCAAAGACCAATACAAAATATTTCTTAAAAACAAGGCCAGAAACTATGTCTCCATGCCACATTAAAGTCTTTCTGTGTAATGCATTAAATATTGCCCCTCTTTCACTAAATTCAATAATCTGTATTTTTTATATTCAAATTTCAATAGTTAATACCCTTGTACATAGTGACAAAAGTATTCTCCAGAAACTGACCAGGCAAAATGTGTTCCCAGATTGGAGTGATCTGCACACCTGCCTCTAAAGAGGTCAAAACACAAGAATGGCTATATCAGTTGGATCCAAAGATGCATTTCAGCCAGTGTCCTGTTTCCAATAGAAGCTAATAGTCTTGGGCAGATTATGTAAATGGGGCTTATAGGCCTACTGCCACTCTCTGTGAGTTGTTCCAAAGTCTCAGATGCCCACACTGTTCAAAGTACATTCTAACACATTGGTGTTGCACAGTCAAGGAAGACAGTTTTAGGCACCAAGTGAAGTATCTGCACCTTCTTTAGTGGACTGGTTCCTCCATGGTTTTGCACCAATTCATTGCCTCTCTGTGCTTCTCAGTGGATCCAGTGTTTCATGACAGCAGTGGCCATCTCTGCTGCTCCTCCAAGACCTCCCATACCTTCTGAATGTAATCCTGAAGCTGCGAAGTTTTTTACCTCAAAGGACAAGTTGGACTTGCTGTGATAATGGAGGGAAGGTGAGACAAACACAGAACCTGCAGACTGGTTTCTTCATGTCCTGCTCACTACTGGTTCAGTTTTTTCATGGTTGGTTTTTGTTTTGTTCTTTTAATAGAAAAGGCATGTCAAGTTTTTTTTACCACCCATCCTTTCCCAAAATGTAGGAATGAGAATGTCGGACCAAGGAGCATCTATGCCTTTTTGTATGTTTGTATGAAACAGAGTAAGACAAACAGAAAGAAAATGAGTGTCTAAATTCTTACTTTTAGAGTGACATGAATAGCAGCTATATTCACTTTATGGGGAAGAAAGCAATTAGAAAGCAATTTACAAGCCAGAGGAAATGTCCACTTGGTTCTTCTCAACAAAAACAGGGATCAGGATTAGTTCTCCTTGTTAACCACTGCAAACAAGGGCAAAAGATTTATAAGGAACAAAAGATATAGGATAACAAGAAGTGTTAGCCCATCAGATGTCCTCCCACACTATTTTTCCTGACATTTAACAGATCATCTGGAGCTTAACAGTAAACCAATAATTGTGACATATGGGTGCAAGCTTTTTTGAGCCAGTGTGCAGTGAGCAGAAAACTGTAGGTTGTTAATGCAAATACGTGTACATTTTATTGTCTATGTGAGTGACCAAGGAACTAATTTGCAGCTTTGTGTGTTTTTCTTAACACATAAATACAGTCACACTTGAAGAACCAGAGCAAAGTTAAATCCCTGCCAGCAGGTGCTGTCTTCTTGGAAGAAAAAGGCCATACACTGCTAAAAGATTCTTGCACTCTAAATTTAATGTTTAAATGCACAGAAATGTCTCCTTGTTGCATATCTTTGGTTATAAGTCTTTTGTGTTTGGAGGCTGGCTAGGAATCGAAATTGCTGTTTGGATAATCACAGCTTTCTTTGGATAGTAATTTAGGATTCATGCTATTAACCCCCTGCATCTCTTTGTATACACGACATTAAAAACTCCTTGCCAGGAGCAGTTAACTGTTAGAAGAATGGGCCAGAAAAATTAGTGCTTACAAATAAATGCTGGGATTAAACTGCACAGAAAGATAGGCTAAGATTTCCTTTTCATTCTTTCAGCTCTTTCGAGCAGTTTCTATTTTTTCCCAAATGATCATCTTTCAGTTTGACTTTTGGCATATCTGAAGTAAACCGGAAAAAATAAACCAAAACAACTAAAAAAGACTAACTATGGGAAATACCAAGAAAACACTTCAGCCACTGGTATAATAGGAAAAGAGCTGAGAAAGCATTTCTTCCATTACTGCTTATGGGTTCTTATTTATTTATCTTTAAACAATGTTATTTCTTAGGCAATTTTGTTAGAAATTTGAAATCTGACAAGTGTATAAACACCAGTCCAGCAGAACATTTTATCCTACACATACTCAGAAAACCACTTAGCTGTGTTGAAATCCTGTTGTTGTTTCACACATATGCCTAAAGTACATATACCTACACACTGCTCTAAACAGCCTATTGCATTGACAGCATAAGGTAACATGCACTCTGTTCTCCCTATAGTTGCCTAATTTAAGCAGTATGACTCTGATGTCTTAGAAGCTATTTTTCCTTCATGTCTTTTGGTACTGCACTGCCAGACCATATATATGTCTGTTCTATAAATATCAGTTGAGAAAAATAGTTGCAATAGCTACATTGGCACCCAAACTGGACAGTCTGAAGATAATGCAGTGACTTTCAGTTGGTGCATTGCTGAAATTCTCTTCTGATCTTGGTAAGTTTCAGGAATCTGTAAACTTGTTTTGTGTGTGCATTTTCCTGCTTTAAAAGAACAGATTGATTTTTATTTTACTCTATAGATTTCAAACATGAATGCAGCAGGAAGTTCAAAGCATGCTGGAAGATTGGGAGTAAAAATGTCAGATGGCTTCATTTGATTGAATGCAAATGTACACAAGGTAGAGGCCTCTATCTGAGCAAATCATTCTCAATTTCCTTTATTGGGAAGAAACAAGCAATTTGAGAATGTTGTTCTCGTGGTCTGTTTTAGCCATTTACTTTATGAGGTGGTAGAGGTTTTTACTGTGTTATTACATCTACATGAGTAAAATGAAGCTTCATACCTAGTGAAAGAGTTCTCCAGCATTCTATATACATGAGGCTGAAATTCCTTGAGATGAATTTCCTCTGAAATATATTATGATCCGTATAAGTGAACAAGATGGAGCCCAGAGGAGCTGTCCCCAGTAGTGAAGTAAAGTTGACATGCTCTATGGCTACCTGGGAGCATCCCCATTGCTGCTCTAATTTGTCTGGGCTTCAGTATGTTTTGTTTGTTATTATCCACAGGGGGAGGTCTGAATAAGATCAGACATCCTAAAAGTCTCATGTTAACATACTGCAGACAAGAGCAAGGTCTTGTCTTATCATTTCAGTCTTCTACTGTTTCAACATTCAGATTCAAGCCCATCAGACACATCCTTAATAAAGTCTGGATCACAGACATGGTAAATTTAGAGGGGTGTAAGTGCCAAATTCAAGACTAAACTTCTTTCTCTAATTCTTATCAAAATCTTGGGCTTCACCATGAGACTGTGTCCCCAAATTATGTGTCTTTGATGAATTTGGGTTCAAGATCAGGTGACCAACTCATCTAACGTCTAGCAAGAAAAGGCTGAGCAGGTCATCCAGTCTGTTTTCCCATACACCATCATCATCACATTTAACCCCACTGATTTTGCTCTCGTCCCAGTTACTCTAGTTACATGAAATAAACCCAGTCTTTAAAACTCTGATTCTCTGGCAGAGTAAGAGCAACAGTGCTGCCAACAGCAGTGGGGATTTTGCAGGATGCTGATCAGGTGAGACATGCCCACCATCCCAGCTGGAGGTAGGCACTGCTTGCTGTGCAGGCTGGCACAGACACCCTGTGTCCCTGCCAGGTCCCAAACATGAGAAAAAGACTGTGAATTTGTGAGCAAGAAGTGCCCTCAGGCTTTTAAAGCAATTTTTCTCTGCCCTAGAGCAATGGCGTAGCTTGTCTGAGTGCTTTGAGCAATCTTTGATTCTCCAAAGAATGAAGAAAACGAGCTGTTCTGAACATACCTGACCAGCTCTCACTGGAGTTGAACTTGGAGAAATGGAAACCTTTCTCTGCCACTCTTCTTGACAGGTTTAGGATCTAAAGCTGGAGATTTGTTTAGAGTCATGGTTTTAATAGAAAACCAAAGCTGTGAGGAGTGCTTTGAGAGTAGTAGACCATCTGTTCTCTTTCCGGTCTAGAAAGTAAGACTGTGAACATGGAAATTTGAGTGGAATAGGGGAGTTTTATTCAGCAGGTTCAGTTAATATTAATATCTCAGAAGACTCTGTCTTCATATTTGTGGGCCAATAAGAAGCAACCTGGGCCTCAGTCTTTAATTGCCACCCAAGTTATCACCATTCCACAATCTAGTATGCATCCAATTTCCCATATATGTGAGGTGGAGATGCCTTCTTATTTCTCCAGGGTTATGGAAGAATAAAAGGCATGTGTGAAATATTTAGGTATTACATTTCTGTAATCCTCTGAAGTACCAGCTAGGGAGAATCCTGAGCAGAGGAGCAAAATAGATGGCAGGGTAAAAGCTCTTGCTGTTTCTACAGTTCAGATTCTTGGCAGGGCACCTTTAACCAGTAAATTTTCACTCCTCTGTCTCTGCAGGTGCTCAGAACCATGCCATTTTCCTCTTGCTCTCACTTGCTTTCTATTTCTTATACAGAAAGTAATAAAATAAAAATATTAAAAAAAACCTACATGACAAATGCTCAATGGAATTGAGAGCAAAAGGAAGATAAAATAAAAGTCAAGGCTATACACTATTAATTCTCTCTTGAAAGCTAAACAATGACCAGCAAATGAATGAAGGGAAGTGGAGAGTGCCGAGTAGTCAAAATACTCAGCTTTTAACAGCTGAGACATAATCTGCAATGAAACCTGTATTTAAAATGAGGCCAAAGTTCATAAACCCTAAAAAGTAGCATGCATTCAAAGATTAGACCTGATAATACACAAAAGGGAAAAAGATGTACAGGTTATTTTGGGCAGGTGGGTTGCAATTTTTTTTTTTTTTAAATTTTTTCACTGAGTTTCCCTGTGCCACTTTCAGTCTATATGAGAAATTACCTATACAGTTTTAGGTGAATCAAGGTTGAGGGTGAATATCCACATCTACAATCTAACTTCCTGTGGCACGGTCAAAGGCAATTCCTTACTAGTGGGACAGAAGTATATGTGGATTATTATGTCTGTTTTATCTACAGATACAGACACAGACTCATAGCCTGAAAGCATTTTAACGATATTTGAAATGTTCTATCCTCTCTCAGATATTTTTCTTTTATTTTTTCTGATTTTTTTGTGGGTCTCATATTTCTTTCTTTCAGATTTTCAGAAAGCAGAGATACACAAGAAGTTAAGGTACTAAGTGCAAAATAATAACCAAAGTTGAAGAATTGTATATTGAAACCTGATTAATGAAAAATGGGCACAGTATCAAACTTAATCACATTTGTATTCACAACTTGTTGAGAGCTGACATTGTTTTATGATCTATCAACAGTGACCAGATTCTGTGACTGCTTTATACAGATACAAAGAGATGGACGGATGGATGGATGGATAGATAAACAGACAGTGAAATAATGTTGCAAATTGAGTAGCAACAGACCTGGTTATAAAAGATAGCTCATCCAATTATTTTTAAAAAATCTGGAGATTTTTGAAGAGCAGATCTTTGGGAAATCTTCTACAATATGGGAAACTTTGAGAAAGCTAAACTACCCTGTAACTGTTCTTTATTCCAATGTTGTTTCTCCAGCACTACAACAAAACAATCCCACTTCACACACAGTACCCCCAGTGCCCAACAAACTGGAGAGAGGGAGTATCACGTTAATATTTTGTGCCAAAGCATCACTCAGAAGTATTACATTAAAAATAATCCCTTCCTCGAATCCATACACTGAGTTCAGCGGTACACATGCTTGAGAGCATTAAGAAAACAAGAGATCCAAGAACATGAGTGATGGAGTGAGGAGGAACCAGAACAGGAGAAGTAAAAAGAGTAATGTCAATGGCACTGAAAATGACAGGACCACAATGCATGGCCACAGCCAGTCACAAAAGATTAGAGCCTTTGCAGTGTCCCCTCTTACAGACAGTTTGTCCTGGTTGTATTAATAGATAAATTAATTGAGGTGTCATAGACAAAGCAAGTGGCCCATGTGGAAATTCCCATATTAAGAAAGAGGAAGGCAATTCCTAGTGGCTGTCCTGACCCATCTTGCTCTGTAAGGGGAGCTTTGTGTGCCCATACAGAGGCTGGGCTCACCACTAGCCACGCTCATGCCTGGTGGCACAGCCTGGACACGAGGCTAAGTCATGGGCTCACTACAGCTGCTGCTGCTCCCACGGCCTCTGGAGAAATCCCTGGTTCTTGGGAATACAGGTGCAAGCAGGCCCTGGGATCATGAGCATGGTGCCTCTTGCTGGAAATGTATTGCCATGGAGCCATGTGGGACCATGATTTTGGAAGTAGCCTGGCCAGAGACTGAATTGTTTGCATCCCTGCTGAGTCCAGACTTTCAGAGAAATGCACCTACTGCAGTGCTTTTGTCCAGGCAACAAAGTTATCAACTCTTTTGGCATCTTATCTTCAATTACCCAAGCTTCCTCAACTGTGGTATCAAAACTTTCTTAATTTATGGACCAAAGTCATTAATAGCACTCAAACATTGTGATAATAGCTCTCTATAATTTAATAATAGGCAATATTCATTTAACCCAACTTGTGATTAATATTAATTTCTGCAGCCATTATGTGACTAGCCTCAATGACTTCTTTCCATAAATGATGTCATATTTTCATTTTAAGTGCTGCAGTATCATGTCTTCTTGACTGACTGTGGGTTTCAATATATTTTCTTGATCTACAGAAATATTGGTTATATTTGTCCTTCATCTTTTTTAGACTTAAAACCAAAGGCCATTTCAATGTCCAGGCCCTCCATTCATTTTTTTGCTAGTGATTTCACTGTTAGTTTTGTCAGTCTAGACATTATTCCACTCAAGATAACACAAATTCAGTTGCTGCAGCTAACACATCTGGAAAAGTATGACAAACCAACAAAAACAGTTTCTGCAAATATTTGAAAGCATGTATTTGACTTTTCTCTTTTTTGTAAATAAATACAGTTCCATTTAAATCAATGGTTCTAATAGCTTGAAACATTTGCTGTTATTTATGACTCAAATTTCCGTTAAAAAGGAGAAGCTCTGCAAAAAAATTTATCAGTAACCTGACCTTTAAAGAGGGAAAGACTACCTTATAGAATTTATGTCTTAATCAACTTGGAAAAGAGATTAATAGCTTGATATGTCTACATATGCATTATTCATATTTTTTCCAACATAAACTGCCCATAAATTCACCCAAGAAGGTATTAGGCACATGTAAACAGTCATGAAAGAGCATCTCTCTGCCTGCTGATAAGGCTTGTCTTCAATTGTCCATGTTGCTTATATGCAAAGAACTGCTCATCAGAGACCTCACCTGTCCTCCCAGAGAGAAATCTCAAACCCACTTAGCATGAATTGACAGCTTGGATGGATCAAGTCCTTGTGGACTGAATATGTACACCTTGGACCACAGACAAATGGCTTGAATTCAGATTTTCCTATGAATTCTATGCATGCTCTGTGTCCAAACTGCAGCCAGTCTAAGCTGGAAAGGAAATCTATGAGCCAGACTGCTCATGTTGTGCTTAAACTCACAAGGTAAATAGCCCATGAATAATACAAAATTTATAGACTTAGACCTATCAAGCACATCCTCTAAACATTTGTGATGGCTACTTATTGGCATTATCAATCAGATTTCACTTATATTTCATGCAGGAAGATAAGGGACTTGTTTTAAAAAAATTTTAAGTCTTCTCAAAGCCTTTGTTGATTCTGCAATGTAAGGATGGCAAGTCTTGCTCTGCTCTTTATGACCATTTCAGTCAGTAAGAACAAACTGCTCTTTAGTGAACACAGAGAAGGAGAAATTTATTTAGGCTGTACAAGATGAGAAACAGGAAATGTTGAGTCCTGAATAGGGACATATGAGGGGACATAAGCAAGGAAGTGATGCTAGGGGCAGGAGCAACAGAAGGAACCAGCTCTACTTGAGAGGAGAAGCTCAAAGATGAAAAAAATTCTGTAATTTGATAAATCTCAAAATAGATAAAATTTGGACATCCTTCTCCAAGTTCTCACTGAATCACATCCCACTGAACAAACCAGAATGCCTTCCTGGCCTTGTTGTACTTAACAGGGGAGAAGATGGTCAGGTCTTGGTCAGAAAAATGCTTTGAAATAACAGTTTCAGTAATGTCTCTTACAGTATAAAGCACCTCATGCTTCCCAAGTGGATGAGGCTCTGGCCATTGACCTCTAGTCATGACAGTTAAGAACAGTCCAAAATGGCAGCAAAGCAAATTTAGATGGCATTTGTGAAATGTTATGGACAACAGTTCTGCAATTGCCCATTTCATTGTTCTTTTATGAGCAAAAGCAGAAAAAAAATAGAAACAAATTTAGTCAGAGCTACAATGCAGCTGCTTATTTGTTAAGTTCATTTTTTAAAAGGCTTTGCAGAAATTGTAGACAGTTCCTTCAAGTTATTCTCCAGGAGACTGACAAAAAGCCAATTTATTCTTTGCATATGAGCTGCCCTCTGTCTGCATGTGAACCATGTGATTTGCCAATAAGAAAGAGCAGCTGGAGGATTACTGACATCTGAGGGACGGGGAAAAATGCATAGAACAACCAGTGGCTGTTTAATGTGTCTCAAACTTCTGTAAAAGACACTATTCCAGAAACAAAATTGCCATGTGGTGTTTGCTGGTGGCTCTTCTTTATATAAAGAACAAAATTTATAATCTCGTCACACATAAACTTTGGCCTGTTGGCAAACTGTTTGCAGCGCCTTGTAGCCCAATATCTCCTGGTACCTGACTACTTTCTGCCACTGCCCCACTGTCAGGTTAAAAATGAAATGTTATTCCTACCCTAAGGGAGGAGTCTGCTTCAAAATTAAGTAATTTTAGTCAAGGAAATATTCTCAACACTTGGTAGATTGTAGACAAAATTAATTGCCCTTTTTTTTTTTTGCATGTTTTTAATGTGGGCTTTTCTTGTTTGTTTGGACAGCTTGGAAAGATCATCTAATCCTATCTCCTGCCCTATGGCAGCATCAGAAATGCTTGTCTGTTCCTTGGGGCAGTTTGTTTAACCTATGTTAAAATAGCTTGCTTGGCGACAGTTCAACTCAGCATTCTCTATCCTACAGTTACAAATAATGTATTTTTCTTTCTATTTTCTAACCAAAATAGCTCTTGCTCAAAATTGTTCCTAACTCTTCTGTCCACTCTGTGAAGAGAGATTATTCCCTCCTTTTTTATTTTTTCCCCATCAGGCTTTTCTGTTTGAAGCCTGTTTGCATGTCTTCCTTTAGCCTTGTTAAACTTGATTGTTCTTGAGACACCTGAGTTCCTCCAACAATTCATCTCAGGCTTTTAACCCGATTGAAACAGATGCAAAGGAATGAAGATGACATTCAAAAAATTGGTCGTAAAGTTATTCAGGATCTGAGGAAGAAACACTCCATACACAGCAGGTTCTTAGTGACCTACTGAAGAATCTGTAATCTCAAACCCCGCACATGTCAACTTCACAAAACTTAGCTAAAAAAAGTAGATAACACTGGATTTCTTTTTATATTAAAAAGACACAGGTCTCAATATCTTAATTGTATCCTCACAGAAAATTTTACTTTTACTGAAATAATTGAATATTTGACAGTGTCAATCAGTAACAAGTGCATTGATAAATACGCTTTTCTTTAAAAAACATAAAATAAATAATAAACATGTAAAGCACAATAACCTTTCTGGATAAGTCGGTTTTCCTTAGACTGTGTAAGAAAGCCTCAAATAGTACAAATTAAAATTTTGTTTTCCTTTTCTCATGATACCATCAAAGACAGAAGGCGGGGATATATTTTGCAAATACCTGCAGGAGAAAACAGGAAGAAAAAAGGACAAATTAAAATATAAAAAGGTAATGAAAAAAACAATCCAACCATGAAATATCCAAAACAACCAGTTTCAGGTCTTAAATTTTCCCTACAGTTAAAACCACTCTGTACAAACTGGTATCCTGGAGTTTAAATGTTCACTGTAGAAGCTGATAACCTGGATACAATCTTTACACCAGGGAAAAAACCCCAAACCTGAAGACATACTGGAATTCAAAACAAACATTGCAGAAGCTAGTACCTGGCTCTAACACTCCCTTGAAGAATATATTCTTCCCAGAAAACATTATTTTTGTCATTGGACTACTAATCAAAAACAGACTTTCTGATAGTGCTTGTCCACAGCAAATATGAATTCTAAACTGGGATTTTATCCACTGACTTCCTCTTATGAATGCACCTACTCAAATGCAGCAGACTGATGAGGCTTATTTTACAGTGAAATAATGTGGTTTGGATTGAATTTTTCTAGCTTGAATCAAAGAAACGTCATTTGCAAAGATGTAAGAGTTAATACAGTTCTCTTAACAGTGAATAGAAAATTTCAAACCAACTCAGTAATGTGACATCACTAATTGACAAAATTGGTAAAATCCTTCTGAAAACAAGACCTTCACAAGGAAAGATGGAATCTCATTTCAGCTGGTATCTTTGGGAGGGAATGAATTTTGCTTGCAGAAAACTTAAATCTTTCAGTTCATCATTTTCTCTTGATTTTTCAGGGCATCTTTGATCTGTAAATAAAATTTGCTCATGTTCACACTTAACTTTTTATTCCCCATGATGGGTTATTTTTTACCTTGCTCCTTGGGAACAGTAATTTTCCTGCCATGTTTTCTCCACAAACTTAACTTACTATTGTATCTATATCCTAAAATGAATTTCTGTATTCATCTCAGTCAATGTAAATAGCCATGCTGTGACAGGCTGATGAGTGGCAGCAGGAATCCACCTATGACAAGAGCTTGAGGCTGCAGGGAAGGTTTCTTCCTGTAGGATGCATTTTCTATATGCTGTCCTTTTTGGACTGGAGTGGGGGAACCCATGTTTCGCATACTGTGTAGTAGAAGAGAGACCTCATATCCAGTTTTTTGTCTTTTCTCCTGTTCTAAAATAATGTTTAGTTTGGCAGAGTCTCAGAACAACAGACCAACAGAAAAACCTGACTATCAGGGAAGGAAAAGGCATAAAGCTAGGTGGAGAGATAGGGATAGGACAGGGTGACCTTCAAGTCTTGAGTAGCCTTGATGGTGAGCAGTAATTATGTGGGTTATGTACTTGATTTAAAAAAAACAAAGAAAACAAAAATGGTAATTTATATATGGGTGGTGAAATGAACTAGGTTAGATTTTGCTGGGTAATTAGCTGGTTACACTTGACCGTATCACCTCCTTGCAGCAGGGCATTAACAGATGGTGTACAGAGCTGTCAGAACAAAAAGCGTTGCCTTCCCTCATCAAGTGCTGTTGCTGCTGAAGGATCAATTCTTCAGTGCAAGCACTGGGGGGCTAATAAAGACTCCAACCCTGGGAACAGGAGTGATTTACAATTGAACTTAATCTATTTGAAAAATTCTAGCAACCACATTAAAAAAACCCCAAATCTCATCACGCACCACCTGAATTTCCTCAGTGCCATCTGTCTGCTGCATTAAACAAAGCCCCGGAGACCCTCAGAGGGAGAGAGGCAGAGTTTTAATGATTAACCTAACCTGGCTGTCAGAATGGATAGCTTGATATATCGGCCCTCGGCTGGCAGTTTCTGCAGAGCTAGTCACTGAGGCTGCAGAGGAGATTTAAGGCAGCAGGAATTCCCCTCTGGTGTGTAAAGCAGCGCATGCTCTCCCAGGACACAGCACCAGCATGTGGAGGTGTTAATGCGGTGCTCCTCGGCTTTGTGGGGACATTCCCAGGGGCTTGGACATGGGGAAGAGCTGTCTGTAACTGACTCCTGCAAAGGCAGCACCTGGGCATCAACCATCAATAACCCTTGGAAGCTCATCTGCACCTGAGCTCTTTGTAGCAATGTGGCTCAGACTCCTGGCTTTATTTCTGTTAAACAGTTTACCTGCTGAAAAACCTTGAAATGTTTTAAGTTTGGCACCTGAGCATTTACCTTGAGGTACTGGGGTTGCTGAAGAGTATGATTGCCAGTCTCAATTTCATGAGCTAAGATTGTAGCTTTATAAGATTTCTATAAGATTGAGAAGTGAATGTGGCGTCTTGATCATTTCCATTTGATCAAGACAAACAATACCTTCCTTGGCATCAGTCTCAAACTCGAATTTATGGGAGATGCCAAAAGTGAGAGCCTTTAGTTTTATGAGAACAATATTATTTTAATCTTTCAGTAAACATTTTTCCTCTGAATAGAAAGGACAGCTTTTCACTGTAAAAATAATTCTAAATTATAAGTGCTATTTTTCACTCACTCACTCACTCACTCACTCACTCACTCACATTTGTCATCTCATGTTGTTGTACTTGAAAGATTTAAATTAAATTGTTACTTCTTTGTATTTGTGGAGAGGATATAAACAATGCAGCTTTCCTGTTAGAAAATGCTTAAGAATCATCAAGATGTTTGTGGGTGTTATTTAGTGAGCAGTCATTTTACTTCTTATACAGTAAAATTAACGGTTCCACTTTGCAGGTAAAGAAAATGAAACCTAAGCTATCATTTTACAATAGATTTTATGAGAGCTGGCAATTTACATGTGAGGAAAGTGAATATGAATGGTGAAAACATATTCATAAATTATATATGTCTGAAGGCTTAAGGGAGAAAACCATCAGCTGACAAGCAGCAACCAAAAGTATAAACTAATTCAGTGAAAGATTCGTAATTAAAATAAGATTTCCTAGAATTAGTTAAATTTTGTATTCATCCAGATGCTCATACATAGCTATGATTATCTAAATTATGAAATTATCTGTGTTTTATGCTCATTGCTAGGCTTACCTAGGAAACTTCTCCAGATCTGTACAACCTTCCTGAAAATCTTTAAAAAAAACCTGCAGTCTTATAATGTATGTGAACTCTACATGGATAAAGAACACAAATAATTTAGATGTCTATTATATTATTTTCTTCAGTAGTAATTATTATTTTTATTAATTAAAAATCAGTTCTGATGTAAATTAACTTTCTGAAAAAAGCCATTTTCTGTCTTTTTACACTCAGTCCCCGTAGTCAATCCCCAGGGTCCCTGGATGAGGAGAACTGATCTCCCAGTAATTACTGAAGGACTCCAGCTCTCCCAGCCAGAGAGGGGAGCAAGGCTCATGTCTCAGCCATGTCAGAGTAATCCTTCATCACACAAGTTATATACATTTCTCATAGCTGGCCCCACTCTATCAATCCTCCTGAAATATGAGAATCCCACTGAGGTCCATTTAGTCATCCTGCTTCCTATTGCTAATGAATATGACAAAGCAAGACAGATCCTAATGCCAGTATCTCCAGGCAGGCTGGCAGCCCTCTTGCTTTCATTTTCATGCCCTATGACTACTAATCAGTGCCATTTGATGACTGCTCTGAAGTGTGTTTCACACACAGGCAGCAGGGTTCATATCCAAGCAAATCTGAATTCTGGGTATAAAGTTTCATGGACAACTGTTCCCCATGATTTACTAGGAATTTATGTGTATATATAATGTTTTATAGGTCTCCCTTTATAAGTCTCTCTTTTCAGGTAACAATAATAAAATAATAATAAAATGAAAAATTAATTCCTTTTTCAGTAGTTCAAGACTCTTCCGATCCTCATGCCCCTTAGGTGCTTACCAAGGATGTCTGCTGCACTCTGCTGAACCAGAAATTGTTTCATCTTGGCCATCACTGCATTAGAAAACATGGACACTGCATGGTTTGTGCATCTTTTGGACTGGATTATCAGGCACAATGAGAAAATTTTCTAGCAGTGAAAAAATCAGTTTTATGTCATTTTTCCACACCCTTGTTCCTAGGATCACTGGAAATTTCTCCTGCTGTGCCATTGGTGTTAGGGTGATGGAAGATGCAGAAGTAGCCCATATTCTGCGTCTATCATCCATGTGCTGTCCATGTACTCTATTACACTGGAAAGGGAATTCTACTGCCAAGAAAAGGGTTGGGGTTTCTTTTGCTAGTCCAGCATATCTCTTATTTTCTACTTATATTTCTTTTAACTCAAAGGATATTATGGACATAATGCTGTCTTCTAATGAAAGTAACCACAGAATGGGTGACAGCAGGGATCAATAAGGCTGAAGGCAATGGAGCATGTCTTTTATACTTTCCTTTCCTTGAATCTCCCTATTCCTTGTAAGTTAATTACATTATGAATTTAGGCCATCGCTCTAACAAGAACCACCATGATATTTCATCTCTTAGAATAAGCAAGGATTGCTTCTCAGCTACATGTTTTGAAAAACACATATAAGAGTGTTATATAAGGTTATCATGAAAAGGTTTTTGTGTGCATATTTTCTGTCAAATAAAGTTTTTTGATCAAAAACAATAACTAGTCAGTAGTCTGAATTAATTTTCCTTAAAATATCTTAAATAAAACAATGGATCTTGGGTTACATAAAAAAATAGTATGCATATTATTTTACCAATATCTGTTTTATTACGAAAAAGAATCAAGTTCTCTAACTCAGAGCAGTAATTACATCTACTCTGTTCAAACATTCTTGCTACTAACCTCTAATGTACAAGGGCAGAAGACATTGACATTTCCTTGTTAGTTTTACCAAAAAAATGTATTGTGAAAACTTTTTTCCATCTAAATAATTTTTTCACATAAACAGTATTTTTTTCAAAATAGTCAAAGATGTTAAAGATACTGGTACACCTGATTTCTCCTTATTTTATGTTTTTAGACTTCATCTAGAATGATAAAAGTTAAATAAACCTTCTTTACTTATGTGCTGCTTTTCTGTAATTGCCCTGCATATTACGTGTTAAAAGACTTTAGTCTTGTGGGCTAAGGTGGGTTTTGTCAGACAGCAAAGAAGCTGAAAAAATCCCATCTTAGATAAGAAAGATAGCCCTTTGATAACAAGGATCTTTATCATCTTCTAATATCACATTTATATGTTCCAGTGTTTCATTTGAATCCTACTGATCAAAGGTTAATGCATCATTGTTGGGGTCGAGCTGGTACCAGCAAACAGAAAAGGGCAGAAGGAGCCCAGCACAACCTCTAGAAACTCCAGAGAAGGAACTGTGACCTAAGGATTCCTTTTAGCCTCTTCTCCTTTTTGATATCAATGTACCTCAGCAGGACTCTTTGCACATTCTCACCCCTCTCACTCCTTTCTGTCCGTGTGATTCTGGCAGTGGGTGAGATTCTGGATCTGCTCTGTTAGCAGGAACTTTAATGGGTGCAAACTTTCCACATCCCCTTGTGCCAGCCTGTCATAAACTGCTGCTTCAAATCATGCTAATGTTAATCAAAACTCAGCCAATGCCAGCTGTAAAGCTGCTCCTTTCTCTTCCATTTGGAAAGGGCTTAATCTGTGAGCTGCTTTCAAGTGTCCTCATCTTGTAGAGTTTCTTGTTGAGTAGTTTAGATTAATTACTTTCAAACCATGACTTGTTCATTAATTTTCCCTTGCTACTATGTATTTTTCATAAAGGAAAAATTGATATTGTCCCCTGCCAGGTGACTGATGAGCAAACTGCAGATAGTATAATTCCAGTCAGAAATTTTGGACTACTTTTCATGCCTGAAATGTTTGAGATTCATAAGGCAGGAAGTTTCCTGTGCAGAGTTCTCAGTACCAATGAGTAACAAAAAAATTGTGTGAATTCAAGCTCATACACAAGTATGTTGTGGTGTTTTTATTTACAAAAGATACATTTAGATAATATTTTAAAAGTTCATTATCTAATCCAATTTTGGATACTGTGTTCTGCATCTCTCGTCTTTGAATACTGTTCTTTTAACAGGATTCTATCCCTGGAATTTTTTTATTTTAAGTGTGACTTTTTTCTTCTATTGATGTCATCATTACATCTCTTACTTGGAACAATTTGGAATTCCTTCATATTTAAGTGCTTTTCTGGCTTGTGTCATGGTTTAACCCGGCAGTAGTTCAGACCCTATAGCTGCTCCCTCCTTTTCCTGCAGTGGGATGGGGGACAGAATAGGAAAAAAGGCAAAGCTCATGGACTGAGATGAAAACAGTTTAAAAGGAGAGAAAAGGAAGGGAAAGTAAGAATAATGATAGAAGAACAGACAAAACAAGTGACACACGATGCAGTTGCTCATCACACACTGACCAATGCCCAGCTAGTCCCTGAGAAAGTGGCTGCCACCCCCAGCCGATTCCCCCCAGTTTTGCTCTTCAGCATGATGCCATAGGGTCTGGGATACCCCTCTGGCCACCCGGGTTCAGCTGTCCCAGCTGTGCCCCCTCCCATCTTCTCATCATCCCCGGCCTTCTCACTGTCAGGGCCACACGAGAAGCTGATAAGTCCTTGACTTTGTGCAAGCCCTGCTCAGCAACAACTGAAACATCAGTGTGTTATCAACATTATTCCCACCCCAAATCCCAAACACAGCACTGTTCCAGCTACTAGGAAAATAACTAACTCCATCCCTGCCAAAACCAGGATAGCTGGATATAAAAGCCTTTCCTCTGTCCTTGTCATGTACCTCTCTCTTAGGGAATTTAAACCTCCTTTTAACCACCAAAATCATGACATCATTTTTGTGTTGGAAGGATTTTAAGAATTAGTTTTTTCCCCTTCATTTGCCAGAAGCATTAGTATCTTGTTTAATGGCTAAAAAAGTCTACATTTTATTTTACTTCAGTTCCATTTCTGCCTCCTTAACTGTATGCTGACAGGGAGCATACTGAGAAATAAAAAGGGGCCATGCCACTCAGAACTGCTTCTCATTGACCTCTTTCTATCCTTGCATTTTCAATGCGTTCTTCTGGTTGCTTTTCTATGTTAAAATCGGGGTGAGAAGCTTTGAATGCTGAATCCCAAATGTTAAATCACATTAGCTGGATTTCACTGGAGTAGTGTAGGTTCAAAGGGATGAAGTACGTGCTTATTTTTGCTCTTAGCTGAATAGCTCTGTTCTTTGAAATCTCAGTTGAAACTGTTTTGAATGAAAAGTAACTACATTACATAGAAACATAGAATCTTAGAATCACATAATCATGAAATACCAGGAAGGGACCATGAGGGTAATCTGGTCTAACTTTTCTTTCCAAAAGCACAGTCTGGACAAGATTGCCCAGAACCCTGTTTAGCTGAATTTTAAAAAATGTCCAAAGTTGAAGAATCCACCACTTGTCCAGGAACATTATTCCAGTGGCTGATTTTTTCTCACTGTGAAAAATTTTCCTCTTATATCTAATCAGAATATCCCCAGGAGTAACTTGTACCCATTGCACCTGTTTTTTTTTTTCTGTGACTCTTTGAAAAAAGGGAGGCTGGATCTTCTTTTTGTACCCACCCTTTAAATACTGGAAAGTGGTGATAAGTTCTCCCCAAAGCCTTCTTTTCTCAAGGCTGAACAAACCATTTCTCTCAACCCTTCCTCATTTGGCAGCCTTCCCAGCCCTTTGATCATTTCTGTGGCCCTTCTCTGGACCCTGTCCAGCCTGTCCAAATCTTATTGCTAAACATACCTGGATAAGTTGGGGTAGGTTTGGGGTTTTTAAATATAATGAAACCTCTGGATTTCCAACAACATCTTTGGGTGGTCTTAAATGTGTAGGACTTTGACTTGGTTAAATAGAGGCTTGCCACCAATCTGAGAGGAAGCAGACTTGGTTTGTTGTCTTTTTTTTCTTTTTCTCAAAAGTAATCAGTGATTTGGAGCCTGGATATATGATTGTTTTCAGAAGTGTGGTGCATTTGACCAAAAGGTAAACATTTTTGTTGTAGACAAATAGATATTTGCCATCCCTTTTCAATAAGTAGAAGAAAAGAGGTATTCTTAGGGAGTAAATCATCTCATCCTGCATAAGATATCTGAAGTCAGGTGAATCATTCCCTAACTTAACTCTCTATAGACTATAAGGGGAAACTGAAGTGTATAGATCACATTCAGGATGTACATGAAAACCAGTGGACTCCAGAGGAGAATTCAGAGTATGTCAGAATCCTCTCCTCTCCTCTCCTCTCCTCTCCTCTCCTCTCCTCTCCTCTCCTCTCCTCTCCTCTCCTCTCCTCTCCTCTCCTCTCCTCTCCTCTCCCTCTCCCTCTCCTCTCCTCTCTCCTCCTCTCCTCTCCTCTCCTCTCCTCTCCCCTCTCTCCTCCCTCTCTCCTCCTCTCCTCCTCCTCTCCTCTCCTCTCCTCTCCTCTCTCTCCTCTCCTCTCCTCTCCTCTCCTCTCCTCCTCCTCTGCTCTCCCTCTCCTCTCCTCTCCTCTCCCTCTCCTCTCCTCTCCTCTCCTCTCCTCTCCTCTCCTCTCCTCTCCTCTCCTCTCCTCTTAGCAAGAACCTGTATTTACTGTGCTGAGTTTAGTCTTAACAAATCAGACTCTGACCTCAGCCTCCAAAGTTTGACCTTATTCGTCCTGCACTGGTGGATTCAGTGAGTTTTGCTGGATGAGCAGCCTTTCCTGCTGTTCCTGGCTCTGAGTGTCTGGGTGCCGTGGGAGTGCAGATGGCTCTTTGCTTAGATGTGCACATTTCTTCTAAAACAATCAGCCTCCCTTTTCTCTCAAAAAGTTTTCTTCCCCGAAGAAATTGCTATGCAACAAGCTGTTCAATGTCTCAAAGTCCAAGACATTTTACTTTAAATTTTTTTTTCAAATTCAAATTAAAAATAGAAAGTATATTTTTTCATCTAGACAGAACCATTGTCAATTCAATAATTTCTATATTCTAGTAACAAAGTTATACTCTTCATCACCCACATCTCTATAAAAAACAAGGCAGAAGTTCCCAAATAGTACATAATTCACAAGTGCAACGAGACAGATGATTTGTTGGGGAGGGAAGCAGCATTTAAGGCAATTATCTCTTCCAGGCATTTCAGCCAAAATGTTTTATCAGGTTTTCAGGAAGCAAGCCAGATAATAACCTGTCCTGTGAGTTTAGTCTGTTAGAAAGATTAAGATCTTGTTGAAGAAAAATACTCAGATCACAAACCTAATTGCAATATATCTTTTTTCCAAGAGTGAATGATGCATATACCCTTAGGGTTTATATTCATGGAGAAACCATTATGAAATAGATATTAAGCTGCTAGACTGTGTCCAAAGTGGGGCTAGAAAGATGTTGAAGGGCCTTGAGGAGAAGCCATGTGAGGAGTGTCTGAGGTCACTTTGTCTGTTCAGTCTGGAGGAAACTGAGGGGGGACCTCATTGCAGTCACAACTTCCTTGTGAGGGGAAGGGGAGGATCTCTTCTCTGTGGTGATGAGTGGCAGGACCCAAGGGAATGGCCTGAAGCTGTGTCAGGAGAGGTTTAGGTTGGATATTAGGAAAAGGTTCTTCACCCAGGGGGTGGTTGGGCACTGGAACATCTCCTCAGGGAAGTTGCAGCAGCACCAGCCTGACAGAGCTCAAGTGTTCAGACAATGCTCTCAGGCACAGGGTGTGACTCCTGGGGATGGTTCTGTGCAGGGCCAGGAGCTGAACTCAGTGATCTATGTGGATCCCTTCCAACTCATCTTATTCTGTGATTCTGTAAGATATAAATTTAAAATGAAACAGCTATTCTACAGTGGTTTACACTGCTACACTTCACTAAGAAATGCATTATATTATATCTTAGCACCTGCACTGAAGCCTCTCACCTCTGTTCTGGATCTCCAAGTCTCCTTTAAGAATAGAGCTGTCTCTCACAACAGAAACAAGAAGCAAAAGACAGAGAAGCAAGAACACAGAATTGAAAAGTTCCAGCTGCTGAGGTCTGCAGCGTACAGAGAAGATCCATGAATATGTGACAAGTTGATATTTCAGATTCCTTCATGGATCCTGGTATTCAGGTAGGAACTGGACTTGTGCTTGAAGAGTTACAGAATGCTTAGCTTAAGTGTTCTCAGGAGGTGTGGTTGGAAAACTCTGGCCTGCATATGACCTTCAATATCTGCATACACATACAGAAAATAAAAGTATTCCTACCAGCTTTTTTATTATTATTATTATTATTGTTGTTGTTGTTGTTGTTGTTATTATTATTATTATTATTATTCATTCAATTACTATTTTAGGAAAAGAACTTGCAAGAAACATATCAGAATGACACCTGGTAGCTCCTATCAAAACTGTGCTCATCAGTTCCTGCTGGGGAAGCTAATTTCATTAGAGATGAGGTTGAAATTGTCACTCAGCAAGTTTATTAATTCTCAAATATGAAGAGTGAAAAATGCACCAGCTGGGTGATAATCACTGAACATGTATAAACAAGCCCTATGCTTAGCTAATCTTCACTCTGCTGCTGGTTATGGGCCCTAAGCTTTTAAAATAATGTTTAATAGACCAGATTGCTCCTGAAGGTAAACCAGGATATGAAATTGCTGCCAGCAACTCATTCCCCATCACGCCTTGTGCAACACATATGGACATTCTGCCTGACCAAAGGCTCTCCTTAAGCTCTCCAGGTTCAGCTCCACGGGGCATTAAGATACATGACTCTCAGTACTCAAGTGTTTCTGAACAGGAGGCCCACCTGGGCAAGCTGGTCTCTCAGGTTTGGGGGACCCTGGAAAGTGTAGGGATATGAATGACTCTGTGCAGAGCAAATCCATCACAGCAGCACCTGTGCCAAGCAGCTCTGCACCTCCCCAAGCACAGTGAGAGGAGACTCTGGGGTGTAGAGTTGTCTCATTGCACAGCAGATGTATTATTGCCTTGCAAAGCATCCTGTTAACTCTGTAGATTAGCAGAATAGCACAGAAGAGGTAGATCAGACTGATCTGTGCTAGACATACAATGAGCAGTAGCTCAAAGGGGGCATTTTCAGGGTGGTGGTGGTTTTTGGAAAAGGACTGCTGGTTGCAAGAAAGAAGAGATGCACTGTATTGTCTCTGGAGTGGGGCAGCACCTTTGTGGTCAACCTAAATGGGAGCCTTCCCTTTAATTCTGCTGCTGCAGAGTGAGTCTTAAAGACACACAGCTTGCAGTCTGCAGTGGGGTTTAGTGACAGGGTCCTCTGCCAGTTGCTGTGTGCAGTTAAACACACAGAGCTGCAGATACACACCAGCCATGTGCAGTTCAGTGCATAATGCTATTAATAATTACTTGGTTCCTCCATGGTCAATGATTTCCAGTAATCCCTCTGTTTTCTCCCTTGTTAGATTTAGATATATCAAAGGCTCTTTGCCTGTAGCAAGGCCACATGGAAAGAAGCACTGTTCTGTAGTCAGGGGTTCTTCACAATCACTGGCTTTGCACAGGTTTTTCAAACTTGCTGCTGGATAAAACCATCAGAATTTTTAACATGCAAGCGTCCAGCAGCAGGACACCATCTCATTAACTCTTATAGCTCCATTTTCTGAGCACTGCTGTGCAGCTCATTTATATTCATGTATTCTTCCTCCTGCTGTTCAGAGCATACAAGGACCGAGAGCCCTCACAAGGGATGTTTGCATTAAAGCTGCACATTAGCTTCCAATGCCCTGAGGATCCTTTATGTTTTAAGGTAGATACAGCATTTTGTCTTTTACAAAAGGTTCTGCTTGAAAGGTTCAGGGTAGGAAATCTAGCTTTGTCCCAGGGCTGACAGATGTACTAGCCAATTTAACAAAAATATTAGCTGCCAAGAGGCTTGGCAAAATACATGTAGTGTCCCAGCTTGATGAGAAAAAAACCAGGATATACATTGCTTATCTGTGGAAAGCTTGTTAGTAAGGTCTGGTAGAAAGTACTTAGAGAAAAAGTCATTTTGTCAAATACCCTGTGGTACCAAAGATAAAATATTTTTGCACAGACATAATAGTTTTGATAAGTTTTTTCACCTTGAAGGTTTCTGTGAGAGTCAGTATTTTTCTGATTACTACTGAAACAGCAGAGACAGGTGAGGGTGAAAGGCAAAGGAGAGAATGGAATGATTTTGAAAAATCTGAAGACAAACTGTCTCAACAAAAGTCTATTTTTACAAAACTGGCTGAAAAGTCTTATTTCCCAGAATGGAATTTGAAACCTTGCAAGTCCTTACCAAAAGCCCCTGCCATCGTTTAGCAGGTTTCAGTGCTAACTATATTGATCACATTACCTGTGACATTACTCAAACAAAGGGACAGATTTCAAATATAGATTTGAAAGCTATTCACGGTCCCAAAGCATTTCAACAGCTCTAAAATCAATAGTATAACAGACAGAAGAGTGGCAGTTGGTCAGCTGAAATGAATTTATTTTTCTGAATTGAAACTTTGAATTCCACAGGTTAGTTTCTGCCTAACATAAAGGAGAGTTAGTGAAAAAGATAGAAAGAATCCAAGTTCCACAGCCTGCTGGCAAGACTGGTCTTTGGACCAGAAGAACTTTTCTTCTGACAGTACCTGCCCCAGGTACAGCTGGCACCTCCCCTAACAAACCCTTGAACATCCCTCCAGAGCTTTCCTATGCCCAGCTAAGAAAACAGTTTTTCCATCTTAGCAATCAGCTGCAGTGTCTGCTCCCTGTACTTCTCTTAGGATTGACTGAATTGCTCCTGCATCAGAACATTTTACACAGGTCTTGTTCTTCATGTTATACAATGGACTAGGTCTAATAGGAGTACACCTGCTTGTATTTCCTGTATTTCCATGTATTTTTCCTTAATATTTTATTAGAGGGTTGTTTTTGTTTTTGTTTTTTTCCAAGACTTGCTCAAATGTACTTCATGGCTTTGACTGTATTTTATACAAGGAATGGTATTCAGATAATTTTAATACAACAGAAATATGCAAAATTCTTTAATGCACTATAATATCAAAGCAGAATTTAGTTTCAGTAGGAAATAGAGAGAAAAGAAGAAATGTTTGGAATTCATAGGATGGTCATAATCTAGTAATAAAACACCTAAGCAGCAGACAGGAACACAGATTAGGCTTTGCCAGTGGTGCATATGGCCTAAACCCAAAGTCAGTTAGTCATAATAGTGCATAGACGTGTTCCAGATATTGTTACAAGGCAGAATGGTCTATAAAAGGCCTTCTAAAACATCAGTCTTTTGCCTTCAGAACTGCTTATTAACTGAGCTGAAGAATACATCAAATATGCTAATAACGTAGTAACCAGCAGCTAAGGAAAAAAAATAAACCACCAAATGTTCATTTACATTAGGATCACAGCAGCAACAGCATACTGATAATTTAACCCCCTCTGCTCTGGATAACAACCTCAATGTGACACTAAGCACAGACTGTATAGAGAATACTGTAATTGAACGACCCCATTGCCAGTTTTAAACAATTAAAGATATTGAGATAATTTAAAAGGACAAGTGGAAGCCTGTTTCCTTCATCTAAGGCTACTTAATAATCAGTTTTATGCACTGAGATAATGAGACATATTAGCCCCAGAGTTGAGGGGGGAGGGTCAATGAAAAAGCTCAAACTCTCTTGAAGCCTAAGGTCAGAGGGAACACATGGCTTTCCTTGCTTACAAGGAGGAATGTCACACTGAAGCAAATAATACATAAATAAATGAGCAAGTAAATAAATAAATAAATAAAACAAAATGAGAGAAGGCAATGACTTGCATGCATGTAATTAGAGGACATTAAATTAGATGTTTTTCCAATCTGCACTTGACATTTTGGAAAAGGTTGGTGGTCATTCAGAAACAGATCCTGGGCCACCTTGCTTTGTACCATGTTTGGCAGCAGCTACGATTAACTGCTCTCTTCTATATATATTTTTCATTCATCTCATGAGTTATGCATGCGAAATTTCAGAATCTTTATTGTCATCAGAAACAGCTGCTCATTACTAGAAGATTATTGTTTTGAGATATACACTGCATGTGTGTTGGAGTAATCAGTTAACCCTCTATGTATACGAGAGTATTTAAAAATGCAGCTCCAGGAACAGGCTGTGCTCATGTTATAACTGTACAGTCACAAAATTTTTAATATTATTTTTCATTTTATAGACAGAATCATATCCCACACCTACCAATCCTCCTTTCACAAACTTCCACTTTTCCCTCTCCATGTAAGAATATGTCAATGCCTCACTAGCAATCTACATCATGCTCTCAATGGGTGAATAAGGGAAGGACACATGGATTTGAAACCACTGTGGCCTCCAGCTTTTACAGAATTATTGTAAGAGAATCAATTATTTATATAGAATCAGTATTGCTAAAGCATCAAAATGTCAGACTTTTTTGAACAGAAAACTGTTATTTTCATCTATTCACCTATTTTTACATATATTTTTACATAAATTTTTAATTATAATTTAAAACAATTGACAGGAAACTGTTTATATGCAGTACTGAGTGTTCTGCAAGCAGCATGAGAAGGTCTTTTCTACTTTCACTGGTTTTGTTCATGTTATAGGCATTAATGCACCCTTACAGATTGACAGCAGTGGGGTTTGTGTTACTGTTTGGTAATCCTCTGGTCGGTATGGCCAGAGTAAGGTCATATCCCACAACCCTCTGTAGAATCCAGACCAAGTTAAACTATAGAACTAGATTCCTTTTTACACCATACATGGTACCTTTTCTCTTAAAAGCTTCTGTCCAGCATAGTATGGGTGATTAAATCCCAACAGTGCAGAGGCAGGTGTTTGTAACCCTGAAGAAAAATGCAGGGGGCAGATACAGCCCAAGCATACAAGATGTGCCAGGAGCAGAGCAAGGTCCTGATTCAGTTTCTCTCATCTCAGCTCTCCAAATGAGCAATGTGCTGTGGGCTCTCCACAAACTCAATCTTCCCACTCAGGTTCTTTATACCAGGCCAAAATGTAGCCAATAAATGGGCTTTCACAGAGGGTTAATGAAAAAATAAGCATTTCCAAAGAAAATCACTAGACTGAGGAGGAGTGAGGCTGAATGTGAGACTGGAGATGAAGAAAGTGATACTCCCAAACTACTGACATATTGCAGTGTGAAACTGGCTCCTCCAGGGTATTTGGAGCTGGCTTTAATTTTGAATCTGCCCCACTGCTCTGAATTATGACAGATCATTATGGAGTCCGTATCTGCCTTCCTCTCACACATTCATCCAACCAAGCAAGATGCTGCACTGTGGCAGAGCTCCAGAACACTGACATCTTTCTTTGGCAAATAATTAATTTCAAAGTATTTTCTCAAATACGTGTAGGCTTCTAGTCAATGAAAATATGAGTTTGCCACTTATTCAAACCATCTGTCTTTATTTTTAAAATTATAATTGTACAATATGTCCATTTTCCAGGATTATTATTTCATTTTTTAAGATTACTTTTAGGTATCTGAAGGTTTTATCTGCAATTAAAATATATACACACGGTTTGATTAAAGTTATTCCATTCAAGCAAATATATACAAACTGTTTCTTCTAACAAAGAAAAAACCCCACTGCAGTACACAAATGACGTGTTTTGCAAAATGTAGTGCAGCAATAAGTCAGATTTAGGATCCTGACTGTGTATCATGGCATTGAAAGAAGTTCATTAAAATGTGAGAATGGAAAGATCTTCATGTTCAATACTCAATTTATATTAAAATCCGCTTAAAATATACCACTGGGACAATGCAAGGTGTTGATACACTTAGCAAGTGACAGAGGTCATGCTTTCTATATTCTGCTTATTAAAATACGTATTTTATACTGTATTTCAATAATTTCCTGCATTCTAAAGAAAAATGTAATTTTGGAAAAGCATAAAATGACGAGCCCTTTGACCTCCAGAAAAGATCTGGAAAAAAAGCATCTTGCATTACAAATCATTTATCATTCATATGATCTTTGCTGCCTGAATACAAGACTAACTGACTTTTGAATGCAAGCTGGTGATTTCTGAATGCAAGGCTAAGTGTTCAGCTTATGGTACAGCTGGGCCATTCTCACCATGCTGCAAAAAAAATCAGATGAAAGACTTCTTTTCATATATCAAGAAAATGAAAATGGAATAATTATTTTTCTTCTCTAAGCTAAGAAAAATATGGCAAGCATACATTTTGAGTCAAGAGTTTTACTGAATGCATTGCCATTATTTTTTCATCAATGAAATATCGAGTATTTAGCAGTAAATTGAAAAACTTAACATTTATTTTTGAAAAGGTCTGCTTTGTGCTTCCTTGGTTACAATGGATAAGTTACAATTCTGAGTAGATCAAAAATGTCAGCAAGAAGGCAAATAGGAAAAATACAATGATACAGGAAATTATTTAGACTTGGTTTATTTTCTGTTTAAGAGCAGACCTATGTCTGCTCACACCAAGCTACAAAGGGTGTCTTTTCTGTGAGACACTGCTGATTCAGAGAAAAATGTGGTTTTGAATACCATATCATATTCAATAGCATATTTTTTCATGTAATTATTGAATTATTTCATCTTGATAATATCAAAGGCAACACATTTAAATCTTGCTACACCATTTAGACTTCTGCATTAGTAGTCAAAGCAAGTAGAAACGATCTGGTTTTAACATGATGAAAATGAAGCATTTACTTCATAAAAATGAAGGGCTGTGGAACATTCTTTCAATTTGAGCAAAAAACCCCATAGTCCAACTTTCTCAAAACACTGTTTTCTAATACAATGGAAGTTTTGTATGAAATATAGTTTATCAACTGATGAGGAGACTCACTGGGTGATAATATAATGACCCATAGACCACAAATCCAAGGTTCAAATATCAAAGAAAAAGAAACCTACTGTTCAGCATCATCACATGCTGCAACAGCACTGGAGGGTCACCCTTGCTCTGCTCCTGACCTCCTTGAACAGGTGGTGGTCATGCTGAGGAGTGCCCATGGTGGCACCATGGTGGTTATGGTTTTGTAGGTTATGTTGAACACAACCCTTGGGGCTGTTCTCCAGCACCCCCTGAGAGCAGCCAGGCAAGCACAGAGAACTCCAGAGAGCATGAGGCCACGTGTGGCAGTGCTGAACTCAGCCACTGGGGCTGGTGTGACACTCAATCCACAGCCTGATGCAGACACAACACCCAGCCCTCTGTGTGCTGAGCTGAAATTGTTATTGCACTACCAAGGAGCTGGTGTGCCTAACCAAATAACCTAGACTCACAGCAGACACTTCTGGGAGCTATGTTTCTTATCTTCATAGGCAGAATTTCATGTTTTTCTGTTCCTTATCATCCAAAAAACCAGTATTTTTACCACACATCTATATTATCTGACAAGTCTGTTGCAAATGAAGCACTTTTTTAAACCTAAAAATCCAGATTTGAGAGTCACAAGTGTAGAAATGTGAGGAATAAAAGATCCATTTTTATCCAGGAGCTCTGCTTGTTCTCCCACTCACTCAACAATTGCCTCTTCCACTCAGCCCTGGGTGTCGTGTTGGAGTGACCATGGGGAGCTGGGCTTGCTCCAAGTGCTTCAGAAGGAAAGCACAGGAAGGGACTTCTTTTGTATTTTCCGGAGCTTATGCATCTATTTGGGCTCTATATGTTAACAACTTTTATATTTTTCATCTTCTACAAATGTACTGTTTTTACCTCTAGGTAGTGAAAACCATCTTTGTGTGAGGTGATAAAGGAATATATTGATTTATACAGTGTTTGCCTGTCTGTAAAGTCTATGCAAAGTTGCAGGGAATCAGAGAGATTATTTTGGAGTTCAGTTTATCAGAAAGCAACATATGTTTGTATGTATGCTTGGCATGAGTTAGTGCACGTGTATTTTTAAGTCTTATATAAGTATACAGATGCATGTGCACCCACACTCCCCTGAACCACTAATAATTAATTAAGTTTCTGAATAAACAAAAGGAAGGGAGCAAAGTTTAGAATAGCTGGACTTGAGAGGCTTGGGATTTTTAGAAGTGACTGTGAAGAGATGGGATTTAAGGCTGCTCTGCATTCTACAAGAGCATAAAGGGGGGAAAAAAAGAAGTCACCTCCATCTCATGTGGTCAACACAGCCCTTTATGAACCCCATGTGTATTTTTGCAGTCCTTCTCTGGCACAGATGTGAGAAATGTGACTGCATTTATCTGCAGGAGGGTGTAGCAGGGGACTGGTCTCTGGAGAGCATGGCATTGTGCATGGAATGTATTCTATGTGGCAGATTGTCATGCAAGAAAATGCTGACAGATTCACTTTATACACCCTCCCAGTTTCTTCATTCCCCTCTAGAGTCCGAGCCAGATGTGCTGGCAGTGCTTATGGCAGAGAGGAGGCAGAGATACTGCATGCTGATGCTGTCTTTGGGTTCGGGGTCTGCTTTTCCCATGAATCTTAATAAAGGCTCAAGAAAGCTTCATTTCCAGGCATTTGACAGGCTGCTGCCAGTCCAGAAGCAATGGGGGAGCATGCTGTGCATACTTGCTTACAACAGCCCTGCTGGGTTTTCACTATTAATTGTCCTCTCCTGTGCTTTCATATTCTGCAGGGAAAAAAGCCATAGTCTCTCTGTGCTGAAAAGAGATGCTTCGGACAATATGGAGTCAGTACTGCTCTCCTTCACAAAGAATTGCTCCTTCAGGGCTTTTGCTTTCAGAAAAGAGACACATTGGAGATAACACTGAATTTGATATGTTTGAACTACCTGACAGCCACCATGAGTTTCTGCTTTTGCTTATTACTGATCTGCCATCATCATCCATTTCTTGTTTAATTGATCATGGTGTGAGTGTGATGTTTATGCTGCAGAGGAAATGCCACTTCCTTCTGTCCCCCAGGTGGGTCACTTGGAGGATGATTGTCCCCGCACACTTCAGGGGATCACTGGCACTGCACTGGTGTTGAGCAAATGGGAGTGAAAGGACCTCCCTGCCTGCTCCTGTCCCACACATTTCATTGACCCATCAGCTCTATCTGTGTGCAGTACAGCTAGGTGCAGAATGATATCGCTTCTGAAATTGCTGATTAGCAAGCCTTGAAAAAGAAAACAGAATAGAGGGTGTTTGGGCTGATGGATGGTTATAAAGATGCGTTATATACTATTAAAAAAAAAACCCAAACAAACAGAAAAAGAAAGACAAAAAAAGGCAAAAAAGGGTGAGAACTGGCATACTGGAACACGGTTCTGCCCATTCCCTGTAACTGGTTCAGTTCTCCTGGCCAGCACACTGAATCACTATCCAGAGCCTGTAAAAAAATCAGTCAACATCTATTTTCTTCTCCTGGTTTGTATGACTTTGCTCCTTTTCTGGAAAAAAAAAAACATGTATACAGAACCATCACACTTCCAAAAACAAGTAAGATGTTAACTATGTGAATTCTCTTGTAGCAACATAACATTTGGAAAAATGTCTTATATGAGAAACATGGTTTCTTTAACTCTCCCATAATGAATATAGAAGCAACCAAGGTATGCATTGACCTCAGTATTAGGAATCTGGTATTTTTAATATTTTTTCAATAAATACAAGAATCATAGGCCTTGACATTCAGGCTGTGTAAAATTCTTTACAGTTTCAAGCTAACAGGCTGAATTTGCTTTCTGTTATGTTCTGTAAGAACAGGGATAATCCCAAAGCCTTTACTGTGAGGAGAGCTGTCATTCCAAAGAAGTCTTCCCTTTTACTATTCTCATTAGAATAAGATTAATTGAGTACATAAAAACTGTGAAGAAGTGAAGAAAAAATTATTTCCATGGCTAAAGCCTTCCTTTCCAAGTAAGATGTGGATTGTGAAAGCTGAAAAAGAAACCTGTCTTCTTTTCCAATAAAACTCTTTAGGAGTCATTTAGGCATGTTCCCCATGTCCATCACAGTGTAATACAAAATGATCTCTACATGAACAGGACTGACACTGGAAACCAGATGCTTAATTTGCGAACTAGCTCCTCTAAAAAACATGTCATTGGAGATAATATAAGGATTTATTGAAAATACAATACAATAAAAATGCTTGAAAACAGTGGTTTAGATTTCATCATTGCAAACTCGTGAGCTTGACACTCTTAAGTAAAGTGTGATAATGATGTCCAGAGATGAGAAATTGAGGCTAGTGGTATAAAAGAATTTGCTTAGCCACCTTGCCCAATATTTTGGACGACCTTGAGTGTCCTCACTCAAGTGTTTTCAGAAATGTCTTTAGAAATGAGTTACACAGAACAGAGCATGAATTATTGAGTTTTACAGTCAGTAAGCAGTGCAGAGCTCCCACGTGGTTCCTTCCTGCCATGTCTGGCATGTCCAGGGTAGCAGTCACCAGAGGATTGTGTGTGTTGAACATGCAGGGGGTCTGGGGAGCAGCAATATATTAATTGCTATCCCGAATAAAGCTCTGTGCCATCAAGTCCAAGTTATCACGGCCACACATCTCAGAGGATGGGAAAATAATGGGTTACTGAGCAGCTGTAACAGAACCTGCACACAGACCTTCATTCCAGCTTCTTGATCTTTATTCCAGGGTCTTTTGGGTTCCTGTGGTGAACTAAAGTATGAAAGACTTCTAGATCCCTCTAGGTACACAAGTTTATTCATCTTGGTGCTCTTTGGCTGTCTTTTTGTGTATTTTAACAAGTACATAGTTTAACTCGTGTGTTTGCTGGCTGGAATGGTCTCAGGTCAATGTGAGCACCTAAGCTGGCATTGGTGTACCTGTATCCTGGTCTTAAAGGTGAGCACTCCAAAACTTTTATTGATGCAACTATAACAATTGAGGAAGAGGCAAAAATTTAAATTTGCACTTGAATGAATAAACAAACTTGCTTGTGCTCTCTGGACCCTATAAAATAGCTCCTTCTATCCTGGTTTCCTTAACTAAGCAGCTCTCAAGGACTTTATGGGTTGAAACCACCTCCACACAGCCTCCTCTGCACTCCTAGTAGAGTCTCTCTGTCCATTGCTGCTGAAGTCTGACTCTGTGTGTCTGCTCTTCATTTTTTTCTGGGGTACACAGCTTGGTAAAACAAATCATTCTGACAAATGCATTTCCTTGTTCCCTCTATTTCCTTGGTTTGGTGCAAACCCATGGCATTATTTTAGGAGTCAAACCAGCAAAAAACTGACCCAACAATGACATAAAGCGAGGGTAGGGCTGTCAGCAAGTTTAGCAAGCTGAGCCAGCCCACTGAAGGTCAGATGGATGCCACTACCATCTCAAAGAATATCTGGAGACGTGGTGGAGTAGGGATGCCTGTTCTTGGCTGATCATCTCATTCCTACTGCTAAACTACAACCTTCAGGAGTATTTGGAGTCTAGCTGATCACTGTGTGTCCTCCCCCAGCTACCACAGCCTCCCTCCTACATCAGAGGTTAAGCTGCTCTTGAAGAGTGGTAGGGCCTCTCTGGACCCTGAGGTGCCAAATGACGTCCCAAACCAGCAGCCATGCTCCTGGTTCCTATATTGTGAGTGAATTGTGCATTATAAAACATATGCACATCCATTAGGATGGGTTTGTCTCTGTTACAGTGTAACCTCTTTCTTGCAGCCATCATCTTGACTTCCATTGCAGTCAGCAAGCAGCATTAAAGCACTGTGATTCTATGGGTAGTACAACAGAAATCACAGCAGACAAATGCAATTTGCAGTCAGGTCTATCTGTGGTGTGTGCATTCAGGGTGTCGATTCCTACCTTTGTTTTTGAATGTTTAGCCACAATCTTTAGTGATTAATACAAATTTCTGCTAGAAAGGAGAAGTAGGAAAAATATCAGCATAAATTTGCCTCAGCATAAAATTCATACTCCAGTGAATTGCTATTATGCTGCAGACAGCAGTAACAGCAAGTAAGCCATTCAGTATGATTGTAATGCTGATGGTTATTGTTTGTTTCTGTTCACCAAAACAAAGAAGATAAAAAAATTGCCCACTCTCTTCAAATCCACCTCATATTAAATCCCTTGGGCTTCATTCCCAACCTGCACCTGCCTGACATGAGTGTGGGCCATTGATTTCAGTGAGGAAACACTCCATTTGCATCGCTGCCCATGGCTGAAAAAACAGGTCCTGGCTTTTTGCGAGGTTTGGCATACTGTCTTGAAATCAGACAAAATTAGCCAGAATTTGTGAATTGGTTATTCTTTGCCTGCTGAAACGAGGCAATGTCTGCAAGCTCTGCTTTGAGAATCTGTTCTTTTTGTCTGAGAACAGATGTCTGGGAGGGGTTTTGGCAGGACCCACTCTGTCAAACAGTCCGGCTTTGACAGTTACTTGCTTGAGGGACGGCTAAAATGCAAAGCATTTCTGATCAGAATATCATATTCATCTGGAACTTAATTACTGTGTCTGCCTTGGTATAAATAATTAATTATGCAAAACCCACACAGCTGTGGCTGGACAGAGTTAAGTGACTTGCTGTCAATGTCTCACAGTTCTGGAAAGGATGAAGGGATTTAGAAAATAAGCTCTTTAACTCTTGGGCCACACTATTGTGATAGCCCCTTCCTGATCAGATGAGAATATGATTATCAGTGAGCATGCTTTTCTTTACAAAAGGACATTTCCCAGTTTAACCTGTTCAGGCCCCAGCAATAATCCCTTCTCAATGCTGTGGCTGTGTCAATCTAAGAAGCCAAACACTGATTGTTTTAGGGGAATGAAATTGCAAAGCCTCTGTGACTGCAGAGTCATACTCAGAGCAATCTTTAGCCAAAGCAAAGTCTGTATCCAAGTGTGGATGTGTGCATGTCAGAGAGTGAGGAGTGAAGGCACATGGATGCAATAATCAACCTGTCCCGTTTTATAGGACATCGAGGTAAAGTGAAGGCCAAGTTTACAGAAATGACAAATATTTTTGACAGCAGCAGTCCAGTATCTGATCTTCTGAAAAATGGGCAGGGTCATGGGTTCATGCTGTGAAATAAACAGTGTTTCTGGAAGGCAAGGGTGGAGAGATGTTTCTTGCTATGCACTCCTTTATGGTATGTATTCCCCAGTAGATCATAGATTTTGAATGTCTAAATACAAGTATCAGCCCAGACTCATTTGCAATAAGTGGTTTTCTACATGTAATTCTGATTTGCCAAAACATTTTTTGCCTGTAGCACTAGTAAATAAAACACAAAAAAGAAAAGCATGGTAAATGTGTCAAATACCTTGATATAGGCAAACACTGCTGAAATTACTGCAGGAAAATAAACTACTACAACCCAGAGGACATATTTTATACCTTCAAAGGACCAAACACACCACAATTTATAGGATAGGTAGGGATCTCAATACATATTTTATTCCTTCCTTTAAGTAATATAAAGGTGTGTAAGCATCTATCTACTCGAGTGAGCAGAGAGGGAAAAAATTAGTCTGTGAAAGCATTAGATGTGCAAGATATTTATCAGTGTCTCTTTCCAGGCTTTGGCTATATTATTAAAATTAACTGAGTTTAACGTAAAGAAATCTATATAGAAATTTTCATCCCCCAAGGGTCCCAAAATACATTGCAAATTATAGTAGAGATTGTAAGCAAGTGTAGAAGCAATTACGTGCTTAGCTGTAGTTCAGATATAACCTTAGACATTGTAAAGTGTGAAAAGGAAATGTAGTAAGAAAATGGTTTATTCTTTCAAATAAATGCTACAGGCCTCCTACCCACCACCTGGAAGGGTATTGCTGACAGACATGACAGGACATTGGCTCAAATAAAATGAAATGGTTTTTTCCTAGTGTGCCTTCCCCCATGTTCTGGATGCAGTGTAGGCTCTGTGTTTGATTTTGTGTTGGTGCCACAGAAAGGCAAATTATAGCCTGATCTGTGTGAGGACACTGTCGAATGAGAGACAGTAACACAGTTGGGCTATTTCTCCATCAAGAAGCAAGGCTCCAGTTGAAGGTCCAGGCAGTGGCTTGGGATCCTCCATGCCATTTAATTGTTGACATGCACCTTGGCACAGCTTTGTCCCTACTAGATGGTGCAAAGATATTTGCCTTCAGTTCAGGCATCACCCTGAGCCAAGGACTTTTCATAACAGGCAGTATTCATGAGGCTGCCCAGGTTTCTAGAAGAACCTGTCTGGCTGTGTGGTACCTGTCTTCAGCACCAAAGGATGGACCAGGCTTGGGAGCATCCCTGGTCCTACTGGAGCCAGTGACAGTTCAGTCACTGGCTCCAATGTAAGTGTGACTGTCTATCAGTAAATAAGTTCTATCACTGAACAGAAATGATTGCATGTGGATTGTCTTTAGTTTAAAAATTCAACTACGAGCATTATCAAAAGTCATTATACAAATCAGAGGCCTCATAGGGACTCTGCCAAGGATTGTAAGAAAAGATGCTAGTGTTGCTTTAATGCTGCCAAAACTGGCACCTTAAAAACACACATAATTTTTTACATTGAAGAACTCCCTTTCTGAATAAACCTGATGTGTCTGCATGCTGTCATTTCTGACAATGGCAACACCTCAAATACCTGCAAGCATTGTTCAACAGTCATCTTCTAATTTATTTTAAATGTCACTAGAAATTACTAGTAAGACGGACAGGAAAACAGAAAGAAAAATTGAAGTTTGAGGATCCAAAAATACAGATATAGAATTATTCTTCTTTTTTCAAAAAGATTATCCCTAAGATCATTTAGGGAATTAAAAAAAGAAGTCAAGAAGACTGCTTGTTCTTGGTTTGTCAGTGTTGACAAGCATTACTAACAAAGGTTCCCAATGCAAGGATTATATTGGCAAGCAATTTTTGATCCATAATTTTCTTGAATCCTAGTAACCCTGCTGTTGTAGAGTCTAGCAAGATGGAGGTCATTTTCCCCATGGTGGTGCTGTGTTTTTCCTTGGCAGCTGGAAAGGTGCTGATATCTCCCAGGGCTTTGGTGTCTGCTGAGCAGCGCTGGAGCCTTCAGTGCTGCCTCTCCAACACTCTCCCCTGACTGGTAGGCTGGGGTGGGCAAGACCTTGGGAAAGGACATAGCCAGGACAGCTAACCCAAACAAAATATCAAAGGGATGTTCCATGCCATATGATGTCTGCCCAGCCATAAAATCTAAGAGAAGAGAGGAGAGGAGGAGTAGGCATTTGTTTTACTGTGTTTCTGTTTGTCTTCGGAAGCAGCCACTACACATGTTCAAGCCCTGCTTCCTGGGAAGGAGAAGGACATCTCCTGTCGATGGGAAGAAGAGAGTCAATCTTTGCTTTTCCTTTCCTTCCATGCATGTCCTTTGCTTTTGCTTTATTAAACTACTTTTTTCTTGGTCCACAAGGTTTTTTTTCCATCTTATTTCCTTCCCCCCTCCCCATCCTGCAGAAAGAGGAAGTGATAGACCAGTTTTCAGGGCACCTGATATCTAGGCAAGGTCAACTTATCACAGTCCTTTCTGTTGCCCGATATGAGACAGGAGAAATTTGAGATAATGATAGTAACATGGAGAGGTAACAGGCAAACATGGACTGAACACATCTGGAGAGTGAAAAGTGGAATAATCGTGGAGAATTGGTGTTGCTGAAATTGTGGTGAGGTAAATTGCCCACTTTTGCTTCGTTATGATAATATTCTTGTGATTTTGGTGTGGGGAATTATTTTTTGTTGATGTGAGTGAAGTTTGTAAATACTGTGTGATGAATATGGATTTTATTGTTAATTCTTAAAGATTTGATTCACAGATGTAAGGGGTGGTATGTATTGGATTTGTGTGATTTGGTAGTAGGGGGACCTACAGGGGTGACCTCTGTAAGCAGTTTCCAGAAGCTGCCCCTGTGTCCAACAGTGTCAATGCCAACTGCCCAGCTGAGAAGCAGAGTGACGAAGCAGCTTTGGTAGGCATCTGGAATCAACCAGGGTCAACCCATCACACTGGTACTTCCTGAGACTCTCATATTCTAGTCAGATTCCACTAAGTTTTGTCACCCCAAAGTGTTCAACTTTGCTGGCACCACTCAGCCTACTCATCTTTCTCCTTTTCCCCCATTTAGTCTTTTCACATCTTTTTTTTTTGGTCTGTGCACCTGTGCTTATTTATCTTCTTTCCCCCATCCCTAAGCAGAGGTCTCCCACCATTCCTTCCCCTCGGGGCAGTGCCTTAGCAGAGCCTCTTTGTTCTCTCATACTTCTCCCTTGGTTTAGTCCTTCCTCTTTTGCAGACCAGCCATGCACGCCAAGCAACATCCATCATCCATGCAGACTCAGCAATGCCAGACCTGCCTTCTTTGATATCACTGTTTAAATTACACCATCCTGACATCCTCCTAAATGGATCAGTACTTGTCCCCTGCACACAGATCTCCCTGAGCTACACTCATAACAAAGGTTCTACAGATACATATGAAGAAAGGGGGGGTTACAGTGGCAGGTATTGATACGGGGTTTCTGTTTGGTTTTGTTTTTTTCATTCTGTATCATTGAAGACATCACAAAGTGTATTTCCATATTTAACATAACTATCCATAAATGCATGTAGATAACTTTCTCGCATACACAAATATATGTGTGTATACACACGTATATATTTTATACTTTCAGTATTCCCAGAAGGGTATTTTTGTAGTCTGTAACAGGACTCTTGTTTTTTAGTTAAAAAATAAAAGAAATAAAAAAAGAGACTGAGCTGAAAGTCAATGATGAGTTAACATTTCTGCAGTTTCCAGCTTCAGCACTTAACTCTTTCCCTTTTCTCACAGTAGATTTCCTTTGTGTTTTGTGGAACTGAGTTCAAGTTCCCCATTTGTACATGATTTATACAACAAGGCTGTGAGGCAAAACTTAATCTTCTGACTTGCTGAGATGCTATGACCATAAGGCTGTATAACCACCTAGCCAAATAAAACCAAACTGTAGATAGGCAGTTCAGTTCTTACATCCTATGTGATTTGGGGTGCAATTTCAGGAGTTTATCCAGACTAACATCCATTTCTAAAGCTATATCCCATTTTACTCCTTTCTTTCTGATGTGTGTTTAAGTCAGTGACAAAAGATAAAATGTATAAACTGTGTATAGATTTGAAGTCACTTTTACATTGGGCAAAAGTGCAAGTTTTATGGAGGCAACAGATTTGTCTTAGCACTTAGAGGGATTTCCACTTGCTCAAAATTGTATGAAAACACCCCTGGTTTGCTATAAGGTTTGAGTCAAGGCTGCTTTCTTTCCATGTATTTTAAATCCTTGCATGTTTCCTAGAATGGTCTCAGGTGTTTAGGAATAAGAAAATGTAACAAGTCATCTTCAGTCCCCACAGGACTCCTTCATTATGTGGCTCTTCCCCCATACCTTGACCTGTGAAGGGCTTTACCTAACTCACCTCTAAGGGAAATGGCCTTAAATTTGCAGGCATGCATTGTTATAATGCAGCAGATGAGTGGGGTCATTGGAGTGACACTGTCCAAGCATGCAGGCAGATTAAGCTAAAGACAAGTGTCTTCCCTGAAGTTACATGATGGGTAAATCTGCCTCATCCTTAAAAACAAGCTCTGGGAAATCCTTTCCATCAGGCCCCCTTACCTCAGCACAAGATCAGAAACTTGTGCATGACAGTGTGGGATCTCACCAATACTCATTTATTTCAGGAACATTGCCTTCTGATTCCGGGAGCTTCTGATGAAGTGACTTCAGCATGTTACACATGATTAGCAAGAAATCACTGTGCCTTCTCCGTCAGAAAGCTTGGCTCACAACTCCCAGCAGGAGCAAGGCAGGTCACTGCGTCACTATTAACCAACAGCTGACAGCTAATTGATTTTACACTTGTGTATCAGTGCTTGCAAGCCATAATTTAAAAGCTAATTTGTTTCATACTTTTAATATCATAGGCAGTTTTGTATCCTGTCCTACAAAGGCTGAGCTAATCACAGTCCATCATTTTTACTGCTGTTGGCCCCAAAACTGGTCTTTTGTATATTCATGCTGTGCGACACTCTTATCTCTTAACCCAAATGTGAGAAACAGCCCTCCAGCACCAGTTGTCTCATGGTTACATCAAGGGAGAGTTTTCAAAATTGAAGCTACTTTAGGGTAGTTTTAATGAGGCCGTGTTTGCTAAAGCATGACTGACAGAAATAATAAGTTTGCATTTGTGAGGGAACCCTCAGAAATTGAGCTAGAGCAGGCAAAAAGCCAGCAGAAATTGTTGTGCTGTTGAAGTATCTCCTAAAATAGCTCTCCTAGCTCAGCCTAATGCAATTAAAGTTACTGATGTACATAATATGAAAACTGGGAGCTCTTCCTGTTAATAACCACTGTGTAACTGAGGTAATCCATTTCATTAATTTAATATACACTTTTGTGTCCCCCGATAATAGACATATAATTAAAGGGATTGCATTCCAAAATTAAAGTTTGTAAAGGGCAGTTATATAAAAACAAGGCTTTTTGCCTTTGCTTAATTGTTGCTCAATGTCATCAGTAGTTAACAGTTAACAGTTAACTAGTTAACAGTTTTTTATTTTATTAAAGTACCAGTACTAAAATTCAGAATAAATCAATAAAGGTACAGATCAGTTTTTTCAATAAGAAAGCATGCTGCCTGGTGAAGATGAAAAGAAAATAGTAAATGATTGTAGAATGTATGGCTGGTGTGGTTAAAAATATATATTGAAGTTGGAAAAGGTCCATATTTAATTCAATATTTTATATTATGCTGATGTAAAAATACAAAAAAGATTGACATTCTTTTATTTTTCAGAGTAGTGATCAGAAATTATGGCAAGGTGATTGTTATTTTATGTTTCTCAAAATCTTTGACCAAAATCTAAAATTATATAAAAGCCAAGAAAGTAGATTTTAGTAGACATAAAAAAGACATCTAAAGAAACAATGAAACTGAAGAAATGATGTTTAAAAATTTAGGAGTTTAGGTGATTGATTAGAAAATTATTAAATTGAAGAACAATACTCCCTCCATTCTGGGAAAAGAGGAAAAATCCTATATTTGTTTATTCCAAATATTTCATATTAGATATAAATATGCAAATATATACTTTTTAAAAAGATACAAGTCTTGTGAAATTGTATGGATAAGACAAAGAAAAATGTGTAGTGCACAAGCAGGACGAAAGATGAGTGTAACAATAGGAAGATAAATGCATAATTATAATGAAAATAAAGAGGCAAGAATGGACATTCAAGAAAACTAAATATTCATGAAATTAAATGAGTCAAATAGTTACTTATTAGAGGGGAAATAGATATGGCAGGATCCAGAAGCCATGGTAGTGTTGAACTGTATAGATTTCAATTTGTGATTATGTAATAGGTGATATTACAAATATCACCTGTTATATGTGATACTATATATCAGATTATACAATGTCATATTATAAAGCATGACAGGATCTTTGTCAGGAAGTAAAAATATTCCCTTGGAAAGATGAGTGCACCTGAAGGCCAAGTTCATTCTTGGACCATCTTTGCAAATGAATAGAAGCATTTAGTATATATTTTTAAAAGTTTTCTTTCCCACAGATGAATTGACAAGTAAAAATGCAGTTCTTTCTTTATGGTTATTTACTATCAATAAGCTTTATCAACAGCTTCTGAATGGTGTGGTGGAAGTGTCAATGAGGAAAAGAATTGGGCACTAATGCAAGTATTTATATATGTAATATATTTAAAGGTAAACTCAAACAGGGTTTCCTGGAATACCAATTGTTTAAGCATCCAGAAGTAGGGCCCTTCCTATGGTTGCTTTTGTTGCCTTCTGCTTTCAGTTCAGAGTCTTGTCAAAGGAACTTGCATAAGCCAAGACTGGGCTTTGTTCACCCAGTGCTTCCATACATCACCTCACCTAAATTATTTGAGAGATATTTTTCTCTCCTATTTTTTTAGGGAATTGAAAATGATACTTTGGAATAATTAAATCTATTTAAGGAATAATTAAAAGTACTTCCTCTCTTCCCTCTGGTTCTTTCCGAATTTTTACCTTTGTCTTTAAAAGGATGAGGTTTTCAAATATCTTCTGTGTGGTTCTCTGTAACCAGGATTACACTGTCAGCAAAGAATCTGAATTTTAAATTCTAGTTAAATTTCACATAGTCAGTGGTTGTTCATTGCTATCTATCAAGATCTCTCTGTAAGCCATCCTTATCCTTGAGGGAATCAGCAGCTCTTCCTAATTTGCATAGTGTGCACACAAGTCCTTTATCCGGGTCATTGATAAAATGTTGTAAAGAACTGGTCCTAAAATTGAGCCCTGGGGAACACCGCCAGTGTCTGTCTGTCAGACTGATGCTGTCCCAATACAGCAACGCCTTTAGTCCATCCTCCCAGCCAGTGACCACCCACCATACTGTGCACATGTCTAGCTGGATTTTGTCCAGAAGGATACTGTGACAGACGGTATCCAAAGCATTGCAAAAATAAAAAAAAAACTTCTCACACCTACTGGCTTGTTGTGTTTTGTTCAGTCTCCTGATACATCATGGTTTTTCTAGTGCTTTAACCTCAACGACATCAAGATTCAGTTAGGGTTCTTAGGACAACCTGTTAACTTTGCCAATTAGTGCACAGGAGGGTAAAAAATTTATGAGGTAGGAACTAGATCTGTATTCAGTCAGCTCATTAACTGATATCATTATCAAACTGATACAGGAATCATTAAAAATGTATTGGATGTAAATAGCTTTCAATCTATATTCAGTTGGCTGGATTTACACCAGTAGTGCTAATATATACTCTAAGCCATCTGTTCCCTTAATGAATACTAGTAGCTGTATGCACAATTCTTACTTTCATGAACACGAAGTTGGCATAATAATTAAGGACATGTAAAGCGTAGAAAAACAAAAGCATAGAAATTTATATTTAACGTACCTAGGTATAAACATAAATTTGCTGTCTCTTTGAGATGTACTTATCACCAACGGGAAACTTCTTCTGGATCATAAACTGCCTGTTGCAACTCTGCCTTGGCCCCAGGAGAAAACAACTTTGATGTACACTCCATCCCAAAGCAGAAGAGTCTAAAGTGCTATATACTTCTACCAGATGCCTAAAAATCTGCCTAAAAATCTGGCTGTGGTCTGAAATGGGCCATATGAGGTTTTGGGTAAGGCTGAAAAGGGGAGAAGGGAATAGACCTTCCTAAACCAGTAATTCCTTGCCTGGGTCTCCAATAGCAGAGGGCAGTGCAAGCCTACTGACCATCCATCTTCTGTCCCAGCTCTATCTTCCCTTCTTCCCAGCACTACACTTAGCTGGGACTCACACTCACAAAAAGGCAAACTGCTCTCTGACATAAATCACTAGGAAGGACCAACTTTATTCCAGGTCCCTGTTCCTACCTTTACCTCAGAATAAAGACATTGTCTCCTCCTTATTATCCCCATTCTGCACAAAGAAAATAGAAACCAAACAAAACAGCTGAAATAAATCTGAAGAAGCAAATCCAAGCCCAGAAAACCTCACATCTGGAGAAACAGAGACAGCAGGAAAAGCCCTGAATAGTTAGCAGTTGGCTTACTTTTTAAATACAAGCTGCATTAAATACATTTTTGTGGGTAGAAATGATTATTGTGTTATTTTGTTCAGCTGGCTTTCTTCCACTTCCACTGATGGGGAGCAGTTTAAACTTGTTCACGTGTAGATTTCTTTGCAACTCCTGAATGTGTTATTGCTGTGAAACAAAATTAATTTCTTTCACTTGAATGAAAATAATTCACTTCTGCAAGACTTTTCTATAATAGTTGTTCTAGGGGCCACGTACTGTTTGGTTGTCAGGTGCTGATTTTCCACACAGTGGTACTTACTGTGTAGCATGAAACAGGTGCAGTCCTAGGGGTGTATAAACTGAAAACATGCATTGGTATTCATTTGTTTTGTAGGGAAAAGTACAAAGAACTGTACTTCCCATATCTAAGTGAGGAACCAATAAAATGTATATATGGAACTTTAATTTCTCAGTTCTTCTATATTCTTCATTTCAATAATTTCCTGTGAGTTCTATTGCTTCCTTACCTGCTGATAATTACCAATGATTACGGAGAGGCGAATGCATGGAAAAGAGTTAGAAAACGCAACAAATGGAACTAACACAAGTGCCCAAAACTGTTCTGATTTTCTCAAGGAGAGAATTATAGGTCAGACATGACCCATTGCATTTATTATCTCACAATAAAGAAGTAAATGCCAGCCTTAAATAACAGTGAATCCTTATTTTTAAGTAAGTCCACAATGACATTAGGTATTACACCTTGCAGATGCCATTTTCATGGAGCAAGTGGCCATCTGAGCAGCTGAGTTGCCATGCAGGAGTCACACACACAGGTCAGAGGCTCTGTGACCCTACTTCAGAAGCAAGTATGGATACTGCTAGAAGATCAAGGGTATTTGTCTTCTTACAAAAGCTTATGACAAAGCAGGGGCAAGGCAATCTACCCCAAAACAAGGCGATGCTACTTAGCAAGAGAATCAAACAGAATGTCTTTGTAATAGGCATACTTGACACCTCTGAGAAATAAAGGTCTGAATCTAATTCACTGCATCAGCTGCTTTCACTAAAATAATGGAAAATGTATTACAAAAAACGGTCAGCTTCAGAAGAATCACCACAAAGTCTCATATATCTGGTTGCAAGTCCAAACATGCAAAATTCTGTTAGCTGTAGAACTTTGCCCTGTTTGATTCAACAACTCTCTCACTACCTAATTAGACTGGAAGTGTTGCAGAACCTTCTTTCCCCACATCATCTTCCTAAACCTAGCACTACTATTGGCACCCTGATTGTCACCAGTTCCCTTTCTAGTTCATTTCAGCCTGGAAAATGTTCCCTATAGTGCATGTTGAGTGGTCCCAGGGAAAGCACAATCCTCTGCTCTTTCAGGATGGCTCCCCTAATCCCAGGGTGTGTTATAAGGACAAGGCGAGAGTTGCTTTATCTCTGTGGCTCATCTACAGTCTTTACAGGGACTAATAGATAAAAAAGAGTCTGGTCAGTCACCTGGAGTGTGCATATGGCTTTAACCCATTTCTGCATACATATTCTCTGCTTTCTTTACAGAGACAGGTGGAAATAGACACAGGGAGCAATGGCTTCCTTTCAGGAACATATTGGAGGCAACTCACTTTTCTCATGGAAAAAGCAAAAGCAATAATCTTCCATAGAAGGCAAAGTCTGGAATAGCACAGAGAATTGTCCTGAAATAGCTGGTTTGTACTAAATTCCTGATCTGCAAGGCAGAAACAAACGGCTCTTATGATGTTTTGCTGCATGCTCCTTACATGCACTGTAGTGTTCATCAAGCACTGAGTTGTGTGATATGGGAAGGCCTCAAGACCTAAGGAAAGTATAGGAAATGTGCAGCCCAAGGTTGGAACAAACGATGAGCTAAAAGGTTGGAGTCTTGGCAAGAGGAAAGAGTGGTGAGGGGCCATTTTGTGGGAGTCTGGGTTTAGTGTAGAGGATTTGTCATTTATGTGTCCTGGTTTCAGGGCTTGCTAGTGGGAAGAGGGATGTATGGCAAATGGATATGAGGAGTAAGGAAATGGGGATGTCGGAATGGCTTAGGCCTCCATTTTGACTAAGCTGAATGAGCAGGAGAAGGTGGGAGAGTTACAGGCTTACAGGTAGAGGTGAGGAATGAAGTGGGATCTTGAGGGTCAGGATAGTACAGATTGTCTTGTCTTGATTTGCTGGGTTTTGCTTTTAAAGAAGAGCTTTCCTATAAATCATGCCTGGCTCATTAGCCCATCTTTCTTCTCAGAATTCAGACATGGAAATTTCAACTGTGCAAAAAAAAAAATCCTAGAGTCACTCTTAGATATTTCTCTGAAATCGGCAGCTCAATGTGCAGCAGCAGACAAAAAAGTCATCATGATGCTGAACATGGTCAGGTCAAGTATTGAGAGCAAAACAGAAGACACCATTTTGACACTACAAAACATTGGTTTGCATCTCTGGCCCCTACATCTCAAAAGGAATCTGGTGGAATTCAAAAAAGGCACAGGGAAAGGCAGATAAAATTATCAAGAGAATGAAGCAGCTGTGTTGGGAAGGGGAACTGAAAGAAAGCTGCATGGGGATATGAAAAATATTTACAGAATCATGAAGGTGATGGACAGTCTGAATTAACTATTGCTTCAGTTCTCACTGCATGAGCTAGGGAACACTCAACAAAACTAAAAAAGGTTCATTTTAAAACAGATAAAAAAGAATACATCTTTACACAGCAGGTAGAAAATTTTGGAATTTGTTGTTACAGGAGATTGTAAGGCAGATAGTAATGGCAGGGCCAAGGAGGATTTAGACAGAATTATGGACAGCAGGTTCAAACATGAATGGTAAATGAACTAAGAAAGGTTGCATGCTCTAATTTCCTTAATACAATATTTTGAGATGCTGGGGAAATATGAGAGGAACACAGAACAAAATATGGCCAGGCTCATGTGCTGTCCTTAAATACCATGTCCTACTACTGTTGAATGAATATTGATGAGCCATTGTGTTACTTAATAGCACATTTTTCTCTTCTTATGTCCTTCTTTCTTTTTTTTTTCTTACACTCCAAGTGCTTCTTTTTTCCCTGTGTATTATATGAAGACCCTAAGCCCATGAGCTGTCAAGGAGGGCTCCAGTGAAGCATAAACTACCTCACAGAAAACAAACATTATTCTTGGGTCATACACTAAACATACCAGACTATGACTCCCAGAGTGCAATGAATATAATTACATTTAGCTGTAGCAAAAGTGCACATTGAGTATATATGCACATATAGGCTCTTTTCAGGTGTTTGTCTACCTGTGTTTGTAATTCACTCTGACTGTTAACATATTCTCTTGCTATTGCTCATGTGAAGGCAGAAGTATTCTGTCACACCAGCCTGCTTTAGAAGCATGAGGTCATGCTGAATGAACATGATAACCTCATGCAATGAGGTGATGGACAGCTTGGTGGAGGGTGGGAGAGCAGTGGGTGCCATTTACCTTCACTTTAACAAGATTTCTGGCACTCTCTCCACAGCATCCTTATAGAAGAGCTGATGAGGTATGGGTGGACAGCAAGGTGTGTTGAAAGCTGACTGAGCAGCCAGGCCCAGAGAACTGTGATCATTGGTGCAAGGTCTAGCTGGGGACATGCCAGTAACTGGTAACTTGGACTATTAACTGAGCAGGTGGAAAGCCTGGTTACCATCTAGTCCATGGGAAGGAACTCCATAGTTAGAGGATGCTCAGATGCTTTTTTTCCCTAGACTGTTTCTTTTCCAGGTAGTGTTTGTAGTAAGCTCTTTTCAGACACAGGACAAAGACAGAGAGGAGTGGATGACAGAAACATGAAGGTCAAATGACTCTTGTTTCAGAATTATAGCAGTACTCTAATTCAATATGAAAAAAAATTATGATGTCCTGACAGATGGATTGTTCCAGTCACATTCTATCACCAGGAAATCAATTGCATAATCAAAGACCTTATTAATTTTCTCTGACATTTAATAGCAGCCATCCATTGGACTGATCTTATGGAATTCAGGAAAAAATACACAGACACAATTGCATATTACTAGTATACAAGCATATATATCTCCAGTATTTCAGGCTACTCTAGAAGCAAATTCTTTAAATGCATTTTTCTTAAAAATGCAAGGACCAAAATAATAATTTTATACATTCTGAAACCTTTGATTTTCAAAGGGCTCTCATTCATGAGGGTTCAAAACTAACTTGGAATTAGCTAAAGTCAATTCTGTCCTCAGCTGTCTACCCTATACCTCTCCTGGAGGTCAATGCTCACATGCCAAAAAGACAGCTCCTGAATCAGCAGTTCTGAATTGCCATTGTTTTCAGACTGGAATATCAAATAAAAATGTGTTGCAGTTTCTTTTTTATTTTGTGGAAGTTCTAATTTGGTGTCTGCTATGCAGGTGTCTTGAGCTGGAGGGGAAATGTGGTGGGCAGTTACAGAAAGGATACTCTAGATTCTTCCGAAGGTACACCAACTCTGCTTGTAAATCAGAGACTGAAGTCAAAGCTGAATGAAAGCTAGCAGAAGAATAAAATGAACAGATGTAAAAAAAAAAAGTTAAGCTCTACTCTGAATAAATAGGTGTTTTTGTAGCTTGGCTGCAGTGCAAGAGACGTGCTTTGGAGAAGGCAGTTCCCTATTGGAAATAGGTGCTATGTCAAAACACACTCAGTTCTTAGCAGACTGGCTGAGCAAAGAAAGAAAACAAATGATCTGGGAAACTCTATCCTATTGCTGTTAATAGGAGGAGATCAGCTTGGAAGAATTTTTTGATTCTTTTTCTACCCAGGCAAAGCTTATTATTGTTTGCAGTTGCTGAATAATGGATTCTGTTTTCCAACATAGTTTCAAGAAGGTTTTTGATTTGATGCACGCTTGTATGATTTAAACCCTGGACTCTGTCAGGCTATGATAAAAGCTGCCATCACCTCACCAGGAATTTCCTGTAACGTATAAACACTTGACTTCATGCTAACATTCCCTCCTGCCTCTCCCACATCCTTACATGCATATCAATGTCTGCTGAAAAAGGCACTGCTGTGTACCAAGTCCTAGTTAACTGACCAAAATGACCAAGGCCTAAGGATTACTGCAGTACTGCTAATCAATAGATATCGAGTGCAATCCCTTGCTCTAAATTCAACAGGGTTAATAAGTGTCTACAGAAAACAATGCTCTGAAACACAATCTCCTTCAGTGAGGGAGGGGAGGTAGAAATGTTTGCTTCAGCAGCTGCAGATAAAACCTGTGGGAGGCAAAGCTTTAGCTTTTACCCAAATTTGGCCTGAAGCATTCTTGATTTGCTAAGTGTGCTGTGCATTAGAGACAGCTTTGCTGCTGACAAGAGAAATACCACATACGATGACATGTTTCTGAGCTCCCGAAAGTATTTGTTTGATGTTTTACTCAGAGATGGCATGTGAAGCTCCTTATGGTCCCATCCATTAGACCTTTGGTTTTGCTTTTTATGCTTTGTATGCAAGACTAAGCACATGCAGGATGGAGGAAAGGAATTCAATTTAATAGCTGGCCAGATGCCCTTTTCTCTTTTGAATAGGCAGTGATGCTATCTAGAGATGAAAGGTGACACTTAAACAGAGAAGCAACACTATTTGTAAAAGGTCTGAAATTCTTATAACTTTTCTTGATTGCAAAAAACGAAGCCTTTCCCATCCCCCCATTTTACATGATTTATGGAGTGAACTCTTAGTACAATTTAAGATCCTGAGTGAAAAACCCAGTGCTGAGAGACAGTGTGCCAAACTCTCTGACTAAGCTGGGGTAGCCAGCCAAGTTCAGTATCTGCTGGCTGATGATGAATGGTGACGTCTCAGTGCTTGCTCAACATCTGTCTGCCTACTTCACTTCTAATTGCACACCCGCAGATAACTGGGAAGGGGAGAATGCTAGATTTCAGTAGGAGCAGTATAATGTGACTTATTCATGAGTGTGAAGAATTAGGTAGGTACGTCTATGCTGTGTTTTCAAACACACCTTCAACAGATGTCCAGCTCTCTACAGGTTGGCATGACTGGTTCAGGCTTATTGGCTGTCTGAGCCTCTTTGTGGTAATATTGGAGAGTTATACTTCTGCTTGTCACTATGGCTTTACTGAATTCCTCAGTGGGAGAGGTCAGCAGAAATGCTGCTTCTTATCAGCCAGAAGAGCTGCACTTGTTAATAGATTATGGAATATGAAGATGGGTGTACCATGATATGTTCTTCACAGGTACCACTCTTTCTCAGGTTGAGACAAATATATCATACTGTATGCTGGCATATGGAACTGTCATAAAACACTATAAAGAACAGAAACTACTATTCCTTATTTTTCTTCTGTTATTTTCCTTTTCTGTTATTATGTCTGGTTTTTATAATTTCATAGGGATTCAGCAAATGTTACTTTCAAATGACAGCTTCTGTCATTCTCCTGTGTTGACCTAAAGCTAGAGAACACACTTTGTATTCCCTATTTCTGCTGTGCTGCACTTTTTCCATCAGAATAGAAGCATTAAACTGTCTTCATATACAAGGAAGGAAAATGTGTAGTTGGAAATAGAGTTTGCTAAAACAAGACCCTCTATTATCTGCTATGAAATTGTAGGAAACAGGGACTTCAAGAGGTCATTTAGTACCCTCCCCTTTGTCTCTTATGCTTTTCATCTCATCCTTTTCTTTCACCCTCTCACCCCTTCCTTTTTTAACTGTTAGCTCTTTCTTTCTTTTCGTTGTTTAATCCTCTGTTGTGTCTTATTTAAGCTTTGGGCTGTACATATCGAAGCAGGCACACAAAAAATCCTGACTCACAGAGATAGCCCCTGAAAAGGTACCAGGTAACTGTGGCTCTGTTTTGGAAATAAATGGGCAAATAGGCTTCATCCATGCTTTATTTCAAATGCATAATTCTCACAGTGGAGTTACAATAAAACAGTGATGACAGATTTATATTAGTGGGTTTAAGATTTTGGTTTGCCAGTATAACTGAGTCTGTAAGAGCCCACTTTGGTACTATGGGGAATCAGAGCCTTTGTATCCCAAGACAAATGACTTCCAAATTGGAACACAGCTATGGACTCAGGCTCCTTTGTGAGGGTTAATTTTGTTTCACTCAGAAATAATTATTGCTGGCTTATCTAAAGTAGCAGAAGCTTGGAACAGGAGAGTGCTTCACTCCTCCTGGCACAAAGACAGTTGTGATAATGTAAGTTATATAAAAGGTGCCAAGCTATGGGAAGGGGTGCGGGGCGGTTTGGAATAAAACCATCAACAAAACAGTGACTTAGCCACCTTCCTACTGAAGAGTGTTCAGATTATTGTTCCTAATTTTTACATTTATATTGACTTTTCATTCTAACCAGTAGCTTACAGGAAATCTTGCATTGCAGTTTTCCACCCCGAAGTGACCTAAAAATGTGGTATATTTTTAATAAAAATTATTAAAATTACATGAAAGGTGTTAGTCCTTGAACAGCAGATACGACCTGAAGCAGGGAACTCAGCCCAAAAGCTAATGCCCATTTCTCAGTCAGCATTGACGTAGATTCTTCCCATTTGCCCTAGGAATTCTCTGCTAAAAATGATGTAAAAACACCACATACCTGAAGAACATGGCAACATTTATGGAAGTAGTAAGTGCTGAAGTGTTGGGATGCACTCGTTTTTGTGTACACTCTGCCATGTTCCAGCTCCTACTCTGTGGCAGGTACCTCTCAATTCCACTGGGGCTCAGGCCTTCCTGGCACTGGTTGATTAAGGCAGATCAGGCAGATGTCTAGCTGGGGCAAGGACTGAAATGGTGCAGGATTAAAAAGGTGACATTGTAAAACAGGATTAAAGATTTAGGATGAGTAAATATTGCTCCTAGGAGAGAACTGGCCCAAAGCCATTTATCTGGGTATCAAGAGGAGAAGGAAGAGTGGAAATAAGGGACAGACACTCAGCTATCAGTTTAGTCCTAAGCATCTTGTTTAGGAAGGCAAATGGTTATCAACACGCAGAGCAATGAGGTTTTTCTATATTGAATGGTTTAGCGGATCAACCAGGATCTGAAGGATCTTATTATTCTCTTATTATTGTCTATCATTGTCTACCTAGGTTTACTTTAGCCAGCCACTAGCCAGCCACTAGCAGTCTACTCTTTGGAAAACACCCACAATCAATCAATCAATCGATCAATCATTTGGGGAAAAAAAAGCCAACCCAAGCCACCAACATCTCTGGAGGTTTGATCTTTTCAGTCTCGTCAGACTGGATGCTACTGTGTGGGTCTTCACATTTCCATTTCACATGAAAGCACTGACTTAGGGTGATTACCCCCAACATTTGTTTCTTCTTTGTTTTACCCTTTTGTTACCTTTCTGATACCTGTATTCGTGAAGATAGAGTTTGAGAGTTTAACCAGGTGGTGGCAGTGATGAACTGATGTTATCTATTTCTACAAATCCTGTTGATGTAACAATAATAATAAAGAATGTAGGCAAACAGGTTAGTCCTTCAGGGCTCAATTTTTAAAGCTGTGCATAGGGATTTAGTATGATATTAATTGGAACTGCTTGGTCAAATCCCTCCACAGTGCTCTGACAGTTTATCCTAGACTAGTGAGGGTTCAGCTTTAGTCCAGAATTTTTGTATAAACTTTAGACAGGTTATAACAAAGAAGATTGAAATGTATTTTGAATATGCTATGGGTGTATAACAGTCACAGTGAAGGCTTCCTTGTACATTCCTCAGTGACTTCTTTCAAGGTTTGAAAACCGTTTAGAAAGAAAAATATTTCATCAAAGATGTAAATGAACAATTTGATGTATGTTCTGAGTATGATGTAATTACATGTAGAACACTTTGTCACTATTTTGTTTCCCAAAATTAATTTCTCAGCTGAGTTGGAGAATAACTCCATTTAAAGAATAGATACCTCCAATACCTTGTCTTGCAACTAAAGTACAAAATGTTTAATGAAAAAGATGGAGTTCTTCTTGACTGCTACATAATATGTTACAGACTTCCAAATTTAAGTGAATTTAAAGTCTTTGGGTTTATTTCTAATAATCAGTACCTTTATTTCATTAAACACTGCAGTGCTGACTTTAAAAGATGCTCATCATTCTTCACACATTAATGTAGCTCTCCCACATTGACAGATCTTTCATAGGGTTGTGTACAGCAAATGAGAAACATCCACTTGCATGAAACCATGAATATTTGTTTGCAGAGACAGATATGAGATGTCCAGTCAGATGGAATCAGCACACAGTCCCCAGTAGGTCAGCTTGTAGGGCTGCTACCAGCTACCATTCCAGTTGTCAGTGACCTAGGGCAGCATCCCATATCCTTCTGAAGGTCTGTCACTGTGGGGAGCTGACACTGGCACATTATTTTCATATAATTTAATATGAAGGATGTGAATAATATTTTTAGTCTTCATCCAGGAGGGCTAAATGGCAAAGTGTTGTTGTTGCTGTTGTCCTCAATGCTGCCTACTCAACCACCCCAGCCAAAGTCTCTGCCATGCTCTAGTATAAAAGACTGCCTGCAGTTCCCTTGGAACTGCATTCCTGTAGGAGTGACTGTCCTGTGCCGGTGACAACCAGAGAGACATATCTTAGAAGAAAGATATGCAGTAATTTCTAGAAAACCACAGTCTTTAGGCTGCACATGACAGGTGGGACTTGAAACAACAAGAAATCTCCCTCTGGAAAATTTCAATTATTGGCAGTCATCTTTTTTTTTACTCTAGTTGAAATTATTTTCACTAAAGTAAAGAAAAGAAAAAACAAACAGCAAAAAAAGAAAAAGGATAAGCACCTGGATAAACAGCAATAGGCTTTATGAAGCTCTGGATCTGGACCTTGTTGTGCTGCACAGCTTTGCAGATTTCCTCTTCATTCAGCCCAGGCACACTAACATTTGTGGGCTTTTTTTTGTTTTGGTTTTTTTTGGGGTTTTTTTGGTTTTTTTTTAGCCCAGCAAGACAGAACATTGACAGAAACAAAGTGCAGGATGACTTAAAAGACAAAAAGCTTGTCTTCCTTTCCACCCCCTCATTTTGGTAGCAGTTAACTAACTTGTAGTATAACCACTGTAATCAGAGTGTAGTTACACAGTTCTGCTGATACAGAATATTGCCGGACTTGGAGCCAGGAATTGATTTTTAAATCCCCAGAGACTTCAATTATTAGATACAAACTCTGCTGACACCAAGACTAGCACTTTTTCTGTGAGTGGAAATGACAGAAGTGAAGGCTGATCCAGGTCCGTGAGTGTGTTCAGAGTAGTGGGGCAGAGTGCCAATCCACCAGGGCTAACAAGGACTCTTGTTTTCTTTATCAGCTCACCCTAAAATGCATAAAAATGGTGCAAAGAGGTTCTGTATGATGCTTACACCATCTCCCTTTTATTGTGTCCAACTTTTATTGTGTGGTTTCAAAATGTGTGCTTCATTTCACTGAATACCTCTTTTATACAGACAAACCTGGTCATCTACACAGCAGGAGCTAAAACACTGTAGATCTGTAGTTTTAAAACAGGCAAGTTTTTCAGAGAAAGGTAGTTTCTAGAAAAGCAGGCAAGCCTTTAGTAACAGGCACTCAAAATACACCTCTTAGGCTGAAGTATTAAGGACTTTTTTTTAAATACTACTTGCTGCCCCCCACATGAACTGCACCCCCAAAAAATGAATTCAAGAGAGGACTACACCCTGCCCTCTGTGAGACATAAGAACTGGTGTCCCAAAGTCACCAAGAGGAGTTCTGTAGCTTTTACTGCTGGAGGGGGAAATGTGATCCCTGACCCTTTCAAGAGAATCGGTAGAAATACACAAAAGGCTGACTGGATCCACCTGTCTGTTTAGCACTTTTACCCATTTTTCCACAGTGATATTAACTGAAACTAATTTACTTGAACAACCTTTCACACAAACATGGCTATGAACAATTTCACAAAGAGCAAATCTTTGAATCCCTATTCCTTGATCAGCCTGACATGTGTCATTCACATGAAAACCCAAGGCAGATATGGCAAGGGTGTGTTTGTATATTTGCCTACTTAATGCCTTTTAAGCTGTCTTTTGCTAGTTATCTGGTTCAAATATCTGAATAAATGTAAAGAAAACACAAGACCAAGTCAAAAGTGCAAAATTATTAATCAAGTTGAGCAAACAAATAAATCTTAATCTGATGGTTACCCACAGACACATTTCTAGGGCTTGTGCAAATGAAACCAAGGAGTCATACAAGCTCTGCTTCTTATCAACCCAGTTTATCTCAGTTTCTTGCTTACTCTTCATTAGCTCTCAGCAAAAGATGAAATTGGATTGTAAAGGATGCACAAGGCTCATTGTCTGCTTTGCTTTTAATTGCTGACACCGTTCATTAATCAAACAAAGGATATCACTGGGGAGGGAGCAGGTTTGGGTCTACCTAGCTGACTAAGCTGATGTCAACCAGTTTTCTCAACATGCCAGTCAAAGGCACTTGCCTTAATCTGTTGTAAGCTGTTGTGACAATCAGAGCTCTCGGTGACAGCTGGGGAGTCGGAGGTGCCGCATCCCTCTCGCAGGGCACTGGGCTCCCCTGGCCCCTCCTGGGGAGCTGGGACACATGGCCAGTGGGGCTGGGAATACTGCAGCCCGTGTGCTCCCACACCCTGCCAGGTTCGGGATTTCCATCGATACATCATCCCACTGGCACAGGGGGAAGGGACAAAAAAACCCAAAAAACAAAAAAATAGAACAACAGGCAATTAAGAGTCAGAAGAACAAGAAATTATTTATGCTATGACTTAATACTTAATATGCATAATGAACAAAACTGCCCGTTTTATGCATGATCTTTAGAAAAAAGGAAATCATGTATACTTAAAATACGCGTTATTTTTTAAGCTCAGTCATGTCATACCCCTCACAGCATATTTCAGGAACCTCCTAGAAAGACTAAAATTTCTTAAGTGTGCTCATAATTTGTGAAACATTAGTGTCTGGTGTCTTTGCACATAATACCCATTACTGTTAATGGAGGGCATGGAGCATTTGCAGTACCACTCAAAGTGTGGCTAACCTATGCCTTGTGCATGCTGGCACGAGCGATGGCCAAGGTGAGCACAGCCTGCTAATGAAAGGCCAGCACCCAAGGAAAGTTCTTCCTTGGGTGATGCTTTGGTCCTCCAGCACGTACCCAGTGCTACCAGAGCAGGGTTCACTATTAAAGGAATAGTGAGGACAGGTTACAAAATTGAGTGCTTTAATTTGACCCAGCTGCTGATAGGAATCAGGGCCAGAAATTTACTACAGGCTTAATGACATGACAGCCTGTAGCTTGCACTAGGGATGATGCTGAAACCAAACATTTCCAGGCTATTGACCATCTCCAAACAGAACAAAAACATTTTAAACAAGTTATATGAACATTCTTACTCTAAAACCCTGGCAAATATATGATTGTAATGTATTTCAGCATTAGTCAATGCATTGGATGGGATTTTTGCACTCTGGGGTGCCTGAACTGCCATCTTAGTGACACACTTACCTGTGGATAGTAATGAATTGTTAGAAAAGGCCATTTATTAATATTTCTATTCTTGAAAACACATTGATCCATATATAGCCCTTTTTGTGAAGAGTGGGAGCAAATTAAGATACTTTATATTTCTTTAGGTACTCTATCTGCTTGTTATTCTAGTTGGGGGGAAAACATTATTTCATCAAATATATATTTCTGAAATATTTGAAATATTTGAATAAATATTTGAAATTACTGCATTTTATGTCATAAAATCTGAGCTCCATTCTATGATCCATGATGGCAAGCAATAATTTTTTCTCTGTGAATATCTTTGTAAGACAGGATGGAAGAAATAAATGCTTTCCTTACTCCTTTGCAATACAGCCTGGTATTCCAGAAAAGTCTGGAGGAAAGGGGTTCAACCTGCACATCATAAATGAACTACAAATAAGAGCTTTTCAACATCTAAGACTGAGATGCTTACAGTGATGGACTGTATGCTCTTCTAACTCCTTGCTTCTATTGTAAATTAAGTTTAATCAGGAAGAGAAGAAACTTTAATTTTCTATCAGGCTAACTCACATTATGTGACAGCCAAATCACTCCTTCATCTGGCACTTTTTTCTAGCAGGAAAAGATCTGAAGGTTACTGCTGTTAGAAGGGACTGGTGTCACTAGCAATCCATGTAACCATGATATGTACTTCATCTCTTCTCCAGCATATCCTATCGGTATTGACCTGATAACTGAGGCAGAGCCTGCTTTGTTAACATTCTTTTCATTTGCTGTGGCATTACTTTGCTGTCTTGAAGACCTACCTGAAATAAAGAAAAAGAGAAACTAGAAAACAAAGTTACAATTTTATTTTTACTCCATCATTTACAGGGACAAAGATTTAGCATGTCAAAAGATTCCCACCTTAAATAGAGCATCTTAAACTCTATTTATAGAGCTTCTCACATTCCACTGAGGTCTAGACTAATTTTTAAATAGCTGTGCTCCTATGCAACACCTGGGAACTCTGGCTTTTCAAAGGGCAGCTGGAGGTCACATGTTAGGTGGGAGAGTGAATCCTGGCCTGGAAAACTGGGTTGGCAGGTGATTCTTGTCATTAGCAAACAGACCTGCTACTATAGCAGTAGGCTACCAGGAGTATCTTTTACAGTATCATTCTTGCAACTTAGAGCAATGCAATTTTGCTGGACTGGATGATCATCCTCCTTGGAAAGTTGTCACCTGCAGAGGCTGTACCCATTTATCTGTCCCTAGAAGTCATTTGTGGCTCTTGCAAGAGACTTTTCCACGAGATGTAACTTGCCCTATCCTGAATGGATGTTTCCTTTGCTTTCTCACTTCCATCATGAGCTTTTAGGAAGCTGGGAACCTGTCCTGGCAAGGTCAGATCTGATCAGACTGCCAGATGCCCTCACACCACCTGAATACCTTCCCATGTAATTTGCTGCCCATTCTCTGGAAAAGGGGGCACATGGCACTGGGTGCCCTGTGCTTGCTGGTGTCGGGTTTCCCATGGGACACACCCCGGGAGGACCCCGGAACACAGGGGAGCAGCAGAGTGGAAGCAGATCCAAGGGAAAGAGTCCAGCTGGGAGCTCCTGCGTGGCCCCACAGCCCTGGTGGGTCAGGTACTCCCCCAGGAGGGAGCAGACAGCTCTTGGCCCATTTGCACAAAGCTGGAAGACTTCAAACTCTCATCCTGTCACCGTAGTCAGGTCTGTATAATTTCTTTCTTACTTCTGCCTGCCAGCCTATCTCTGGCTGTCTTGGTGGTGCCTGTTGCCTTCTTACTGCGGTTGGCACTGGTGTTTAATTTCTTATCAGTGCTAGGAGCTGCCTGTTTTCTTTCTGGATTTATACAGATCTAAATCCTACATTTATCTTTCTTTTATCAGCAGCAAACCTTGCAGATACTTCTGACATCAACCTACATTGGGTTTGGCTCCATATTCATTTGTCCTCCGTATTTAACTCATGTTTCACTTACATGGGTAAGTTAAGAAACAACATTGGGATATTTAACTTTTGAAGTTCTCACAGTAGAGCTAGGGGTTTTTTTCAGTTTAATTTTCCTTTGCTTTTGACTTTGAGCAGGAAAAAAATTACACCCCTAGTAGGATAATTAAGAAAAATACGAATTTTTCAAAAGTATTATGATGAAAATGGCATAATAAGATACCAATAACTGATGATATAATTTTATTTGAACTAGCCAAAACATAGAAGAAAAATACCAAAAGGATTGCTGTACAAATGTACAAACACTAGTTTAGGAAAAATGTATTTTAAAAGTAACATTTAGAGTTTTAATGTTTTTCAATTTCAGTAAAAATTCATTTCATTGTCACTCTGCTTTGAATCTTTGACATATACAAAGAGCTTGGAAGATTGTCTCTCAGTATCAAAGGAGGTTTTTTCTGCTAAACAGTTTGCAGAACAAGAAACCCTCCTTGGCATCTGCCTGAAGACAGATTGGATGTTAAAGGAAGCTTACATAAAGGAAAAGCAAGCTCTGGCACAGTGACTGATAAATCTACTCCTGCTTCCTAAAAAATGCTGAGCTGAGGGAAAATCCACCATGAGATCTGCAGTCCTTGGGAAGGAAAGACAAGTCCCAAATATATAAGACCATATTCTTTCACCATCTCTACCTGTGGGCTCCAGAATGCCTCTATGACTGCTGATATTAATGATCCACCTTTAGCTCATTTCACTTCACTTTTCGTAAACATTTGCCAAGTCTCTCAACCTTTTATACAAAAGAAATCTATCTCCTGTTTCTGCAGTCTCTGATACACGACAGTTTTCTACCACAGGTGTGACTCCAGTAAGAAAACAATGACTCACATCCTGGCTTTGGTGTCAGTGCTTCAGCATCATCCATGTGACATCATCATAAAGGGTACAGATTTTCTGGAATCTGGTCTGAATCAGCTAAACAAAATGTTTTAAAGAGATTGCATGGACCAAAGCCAACTCCTTTTCTCCTGAGCTGTGGCTCACCTGCAGAGTGGATCCTGATTGAGGCTTCCATCTATTAGGTTACAAACAGAGAAATCTCTCCACTGACAGATTTCGTAGTGAGGAGATATCCAAAGATGTATTCTCTGTTCTTTTCTTCTGTTAATTGTTGGACAAGCATCCCAGAAACATCTCAGTCTTCCACACTGAGTCAAAGAGCAAAGTTTGCTATGACATTTCTTTGGCATGTGTATGTTGTTGTCCTGCAAGAACTGTAAGTGAATTGTGTTTTAAAGTCCTGACTTGTAAATTGAACATTGTGTTCCATTTCCTTTCAACTATTTGTTGACTAAAGAATTCTTATTTATCATCGATAATTATAATCTAAGTTGCAGTTTTAATCTTTCAGGCATCTTTTATACTTTCTTTTAAAAAATGATCTGTTCCTCTTCAGTTAATATGATTATTGAAGTGTCCTTTGTACTGCCTAACTTAGTTTTCCTTTAATGTATCTAGAAAAGAATTTGGAGTTTCAGCCTCCCTCAGGAGATCGAAGATTAACAGATAATGTCAGTAATGGAATTTTAAGTCCAGCCAGAGGCAACCCAGACAGGAAAATTTTGATATTTTTATTTGGCTTCATATTCTTTTAATCTTTGGTTTTGTTTTTCTTCCTTCTTCTTAAGAAGGTTATCAATGAAGTAGCAACTGTTAAGAAAAAACTGTTCAAAGCACCATTGATGTGCTTAAAGAAGCACAACATTTGCAATAAATTCTGTGTGCAAGGGAACAAGTGTCTGGAGTTCATCAGTATATGGGTGTTCAGTGTTACTGCCAAGATTAGCACACACACACATACAGGCTATGTCTGCTCTTGTCAGGATACGTCTATTCAAAGAGGCAGGATATATTAACTCCAGGAAAATTTCATGAGGAGGTGTCAAAACAGCTTCGGTATTGATTTACCTCTTGTTGACTTAGAGCAGAGACAGCATGAATTCATGGTGCTCTGCACCTAGGCAGGTAGATGTGTTTAGAGACAGCCTGGTCATCAGCAGGGAATGAATGTAACTCTGTCATCACCAGACATATGAATCCTTTTATGAGTTTCAACACATTGTTAATAATCAGGACTGTAAAAAAATCAATAGAGAGACATAATTATAAGAGCAGTCAATAAATTGTAATTTTATTCTATAATATCCATTATATTTGAGGCAGAAATATGTGGATTTCTGAATTAATTTAATATGGCCCAATAAACTTAAATAGAGCTCAGTTTCATGGCTAACTTTATTAAAGCTCAGTACTGAACTAAAGCTGTAACCTGAATGGATAGAGGAGCTTCATCTTAACTATCTCACAGTATCTACTGTGTTTTACACCAATGCTCAGTTTAAGATGCTGCTTGTCTTGACAACAGCAAGTGATGGTAACAAATCAGTCCCTTACATAGTGGCCCAAATCTACTCAACAAAGAAACAGAATATGCCTTAAAGCTGAAGCTTTACAAATGACCACATATCATCTGTCAGGGAGAGGTAAAGACATGTGGAAGGACCCACCTGAAATATGAACTCCTTATTATATTAATTTTTCCATTTAAAAACCTAGCTTTGATGGAAGTTCAGGCATGTCACACAATATGCTGCAACACAGACACTGGTCAGAGGTGACAGTTTGCCAATCATTTTTGTAGTCAGCAAAATGCATTGCTGTGGGTATTAGCTGATGTTACAGCTTGGCAATCGTTTGTGTGGATGTGTTATAAACCAGATTCTGGTTCCAGGCTTCTGTCCTTTGTACCAGCCCAGCACTGCGAAGCCAGAGGGCAGCTGCCTTCAGTGCACCACTGCTGCAGCTTCTGGGCACAGGGGCTGGACTGTGGTTTTCATTTCTTATGGGCAGACAGAGACCATTAGGAATGGGAAAATTGTATGATGGTCTTGAAGTGCACATCTGTCTTCCTGGAGGATTGATTTAGCCAGTGATATGTAGAGAAGTCCTCAAAACAAAGAGAAGTTTTACACTAATAGTCAATTTTTGATCAGATGAACAAACAGATCGCAGAAGAACCAGAAAAAGATATGGCATTTCTTCAACAAAGTTTTTTGGATTTTTTTTTGCAAACAAATGAAACTAATAGACACAATTGAGAGAACATATGCTATTGACTTTATTAAAAAAAGACACCTACCCTTAAGGCAGAGCACAAAGTCATATCTGATAGCCAAATGCTAGTTCTGAATTATCAACCTTTTTTTAAGGACTGAAGATATCAATATTTCCACAGTTAAAAAAAAGTAGCATTGTTTAACTCTTCCAAGTGACTGATTCAGCTAAAGGTCATAAGAATTGCACAGCTAGAATTTTGGACCTTTGAAAAGTCAGGTCAAGGGAGACCAATGATTGGGCCAAGGAAGAAGGGTACAGCCAAAAGGAACATTTACACTAGGCTGTTCCTTTTAAATGTCACTATAAACTGTTTTTTTTACTCCCCCATCTCTTGTCTTCTTACCTTGTTTCACTCCCTTGTAGACTTCTCCCTCTCAAATAGCAAACATCTTGAATGTTCTGGCAAGAAAACTTGAGACAGATAAACTATCCATTAAAATAAAGTGGAATGCTTTGATTTTTGCCTAGAGGGGAGGAGGAATTGAGCTCTTTTCTGTATCAGAAAAAGGCTTACAGGTGAAAAAGAGAAATAAGAAGGATGCCTCTGGCTACCCAGCCTTGTCATTTCAGGCACCTTCTAACACCCGTGCATTTTGGTCCTCAGAAGTGAGACAGCAAGATTTTTCCTCAGACAGAAGCCCCCAGCTTTCTAGCACAGTAAGTCATCTGGCTAAAGTTATTAACAACAGCACAATTACCCTTTCTCTTGGGCCCCAGCTCTATTTTACAGGCATGCACTTAGGCTAGAAATAATCCAACAGGCTCACACAATATCAATGGTGGTAGTTGTGTTCCTCTTGTAAATGTGAAAACCAATTACTAGTAAACAAATATGAAATGAAGACTCAAGGTCTAGAGGGAAATCAGACTTTTAAAAAAAGTTTTATGTGTTCTATGACAGGCTGAGGTGAAGTTTTCCAGTCTGTATCTAATTCACACCAGCTATATGTTTTGTTTTCTTGGCTACAATAATTATCTCTTGTCTAGCATTTCCTATTTAGGATCAATTTTATTAATTTGTGCTACTGGTGGGAAAGTAGGAGTTTATGACAGAATTAAATATTTTTTACATTTTATAGTCTTTTAAAAATTCTGCATGTGTGCAAATATATGTGTAAAACATTGAAAAGTTTTTTACTGGAGGAATGAAGACTACACTAGCACTGTGATAAGCTGAATTTTCTAGCAATTAACTAGATTGCAATTGTCTGAAGATGACTTACATTTGTAAAAACAGCAAGTTTCAGTCATCTGATTGTTCTCAGGTTCTCTCCAGGGATTTTATTTGGAATTCTTTGGTCTGCTGTGAGTGGATATATGCTATAGCCAGGAGGTTGAAAAAATATAAGCCACAAAAGAGCTTGTTGGTCCACTGGCTGACCCAAGGGACAAGGAAAATAAAAACATGCCTGGTTGACTCCTTCATCACAAGACTGTGGGTACTTCTTATCTTAAAGCCTGATTTGAAGATCATTTACATCAAAAATGAAGTTACCAGGCTTTGCATAGCCAAATAATAACACACCCTTCACAGGCAGAACTGGGGGGGTTCATTATTTTTGTGGTGCAGAAAAGGGGGCTCCCCAAGGATCTGTTGACAACACTGAGATAAGTGTGAGCTGCACCTGGAATGGCTGGAGTCTGAAATCAGGTGCTGTTTATAAGCATTGCCTCATCAAAAAGAGCTTAGAGGAGAGAAATTTATTTTGTATATATTAAACAGTCAACAAGAAAAAGAAGAAAGCATGCTGTTCTGCAGGTCAAAATATTACTTATTACTCTAATAAGCACTTAACTCTTTTTGAGAGTGCAGCACAGGCAGACAAGGGATTTTTTTCTGCAGTGCTTTAAGTCATTCGCTTGATTTGTTGCCATTTACTGCAGTTGTGTAATGGCTATAAAACTGGAAAAAAACATAAAACATAAAAGAAAGGTGTTGAAGTCAGCCTTAAGGTACTAAATTCCTGACAGCAGCTTGTAAAGCAGTGGAGATTTAGGTGCTGTAAGATGACACTGGAGGTTGTGGTAGGTGCTGAAGTGATGAGTCTATGACAAACTGGAATTACTCAACTCTGAAAAAAGGACCTGGGCACCTCCTGATCCCTGTTCATTCCTGGGGGCACCAATGCTTCACAGATGCTTTTCATTTTACATGAATGGTCTTCAGACATCTAAAACTCCTGGTTTGGATATGTCCAGAGCTATACCTAAATTCAGCCTGATCTGATAGGTGTTCACAGAGCACTGCTGTCAGAGTCTGAAAGTACAACAAGCCACACAAAATATAAATGGACTTTTAAAATATTAAAAGTAATAAATAAATAAAGTTGATGATGTTCTTTCATATAGTTTTTCCAGCTCTGTTGTGTAGACATCAGGGAGATGAGCTGTGCATCAAGAGAGGACTCAGCATCACATATGTTTTAAAATGCCTGTTACCTCCCACATTCAGGAGTTGCGTTCCTGTAAGGCATATGTTGAGGAAGGAAAAGACCTTGGTTCAGCCCCTCTCCCTTAGACTGAAAAAACTCAGCATTTTCATTTCATCTCTCAGGAAGATTTTCTACCCACCTGGCTAGAGGCCACCTAGTAACAAAATGCTTTGACTATTGGATGTAATCCACCACCGAGCAACCAATTTAAAATGCACGTCTGGGTTGCAAAGAATGAGCTTCTCTCTTAAAGTTGGTGTATCCAGATACATTTAGTGTAATGCTCATTTTGTGCTCCCAGGAGTTCCCACTTCATGGATTATTTTGCTGTGAAAAGCATGAGATTGGTTATTAGAGGTTCAAAATAAAGTATCTTCAAATATAACTAAAATACATTTAAGGAAATTGGTAGAAACTGGCTGTACCATTTGAATGACAAGGAAAAATAGCAACGATCCATGATATTTAAAGGTAAGAAATTCAAAAGGGGCAATAAGAAACAATTTTCATAGCATAAGGGTTATGTTGCCAGCCACAGAATTTGCGATCAAAACTTGGTTATCATAATGTTCTCACAAGGGTGACAACATCTTATACAGCCTAGAGATCAGGCCATGTTAGCTGAAGTCCTTCATTACTGGATTCCGGTACCTTAAAATACAGTTTGCCACCATGAGAGTCTGGATGCTAGGCTAGGTAGGACTGTGATTGTAATGCAGGGTGGTCGTGCCTCTACCCCATTAAAACTCTTTCTATTGCTATTATTGTAATTCACTGGTGGACTATATACACAGTACATATTTATACACAGGCCTTTATACACATAAATGGAATAGATTAGTTATATTGTGTTTTGATTTCATGAAAAGCACAAGGCAGGCTGTGGTCAGATGCCAGGAAGGAGGGGAGAGGGAGTTATAACAGGCATATGAGATGGGTATAAACTCTCCCCTTCCTCCCAGTAGCATATTTGAATGTGGTTAGTGACTTGTGTTATACTGCAGTGAGCTACTGTGCACCCTGGGCTTTAACTAGTCCTGTCAAAGTCAATCCTCCCATGGTTGCCTTCCTTCGTACTGCACAGGACTCTTGGCAATGCTCTGATCCTGCATGGCCCCTGCCTGGTTAGGTCACAAGAAGACTTGAGCAGAAACAGAGCTATGATCGTAGCTCCTAGTGGACAAAAGATGGCCAACATCTTTTTTAATTGCAAGTAGATGTGTCTTACATTCCTTTGACTCTCAGCAGTGAGTGTTGCAGCCCATCCTCCCAAACAGAGCTCTATGTCCTGTAGGCAGAGGTGAGATTTCAGAAGTTTTTGCATGATTAAATCTCTCATTTTAGTCATTGAACATGGCGTTAATTTCCCTCAGCCCTGCTTTTTGGATGTCTCTCATATTCCTCAACTGTGTCCTGTTTCCAAATTTTTTTATATCACTGTTTTGCTGTTAAATGACAATTCTTTATCAACATTACCTTTTAATACACTTAAGGACATTATGTTATTGATATGAGTTAAAATACACCAGAACTTCAGGACAGCTTCCTTTCATGGGACTCTTTCCATCCACCATCAAATTTACTGCTAGTGTACATATGAATACACTCATATTTAAGGAACTAGTGCACACAGCTGTGCTTAAGAGCCTATTCCATAGCCTATGATAATCAGTGACAGTCTCTCCTGTGGCTTTTGTGGGCTGTGGATTGAGTTTCAAGTGCCAGCAGTTACTCAAATTACATATAAGTGTTGGAGTAGGGTCTTTAGTAATATGAGTGTTGGTTATTGAGGCCAGAGTTAGGTCTCAGACTCCCTCCTGAGCAACTGAGGTAGAAAAGTAAACTGAAGTCAAGGAGCAAGCGTCTGCTGAAAGAACATTGCAGTTGGAGAATGGAAGGGTGAAAATGGAAGTGTGCACTGTGTTTTCATTGTTAGAGACTGCTGCTTGATTGTCCATGTTGTTTGCAGGCAGTTTGTCATGCAGTATCCAGAAAAAAATCTCTTTTCTATAGGCTAAGCAAAAGGAGAGTGAGAACAATGCAATGCATCCATTAGCACTGCACATTGCAATCAGTTCACTAAATCCTTTAGGAAAACCTGCCTGACAATACCCAGTCTGTAATAACCACCCTCTTGAAATGTCACATTTACTGTACAGCAATATGAGGAAAACCATTTAATAATAAAATTATCCCAAGAATGATGGTCATTTTCAGCTGATATCTCTAAAGCCAATGACCTTTTATCACCATTTTAATTTATGATTATGGAGTGGCATGAGCAACTAAACCTAATTCATGATCTGGGTGAAAAGGATTACTACAAATATATCACATTACTCTCTATCACCTGTGGTCATACTGGTGCTCATAATATGTCATTTATTTTCAAAGCACAAACTCCTGCCTATCCTTAAGTACTGTCATGATTCAGATAAAAGCCAGGAAAGTCTAGAAATGCAGAATTAAGACAAACTTAACAGGATGACCTCAGTGGCATCTCAGATGATTCATGTTACAGCAAAGATAAGAAAAGAATATTTTGTATAACAGCATAAGAATATGGAATGAAACAATGAATCACATCCTGGGTAGATGAGCTCACACACTAGAGGGTGTCTTTGTTACTAAATTTTCTTTTAAATAAATACCTACTTCCTTTGGCTTTTGCAGTGATGTTTATGACACTTGGAAAGCTTTACCCATACACATCAATAAACTCTTCACGTTCAAACAATTGAAGCAATAGCTGGGGAATCAAGTGGAGCAGTTCCAAAGCCAGCAAGGCTCGGAGAGTGGAGATAAGTAAATCTAAGTTACTCATCCTCGCTGAAGTAAATTAGCCCAGATGAAGAGATTCATACTGAATTGAAGAGGACAGTGTGCAATGGCAGAACCAGCAGGGAGCAATTTTAAGCCTCCATCCTGCCAGCTGTTTTGCATGGGTGGTCCCTAAGCATGCCTGGTATGTAATTAACCTGAATCCCTGGGTAGCATCTGTGGCACACACACTGGTATTGCAAGCTACCATTTCATCCTTGCTTCCCTGCAGGTCTGACAAATGATTGTTGTGTTGCAATTACAGCAGACTGAAACCAGCCTTACATTCTCCTGCCTCTCTTTAAAAATAAGGAGCACTCTTTTCCATTAGCTGCCAATTAAAACAAAATTTACTTTAGGATTAAAAAAAAAAAAATCAGCTCCAGCTGTAAAACAGTTGCCTCTATCCCTGGAAGGAAGTGTCTAGAGCAGAAGAGCACAACTTTTCACCCACTGATGCTTGTTAAGTAGAAAAAATTTCATTACATTCTTAGAAATTTATTAGGTCTTTGATCTGGCAGATTTCTTAACTGATGATCAGTTTTCCTATACAACCAATGTTACTGTGCTCAGGTGCTTCTAGTTAAATGGTAAACTAGAGCAGGATATCAGTCTTGCCATGCACCAGACACTTGGTTTTGCACCATGCCCCAGTGCCTGCAGTCAATGGTCAATGGGCATTACAGTCCAGTGACTCAGAACTGAGCAGCACCTAATGTTACACAAAGATGATTGCTTACAAAACACCCCAAAACCCCTTACCTTTCAAGATAAGTCAGGAGGTTATTTTAGTGGTCATTAGCTGCAATAAGATGTTTTCTTGAGCAGCACACTGTATATATTGTACCATTCAAATATGCTGTAAAATGTTGAGTTTATTATGCTGCGGTTCTACTGGTTGTATTACCATTTTAACTACATTTACCATCTTCTCAGTTTAAAAAGACTCTGTTTCTCATGATGACAGATTGGTTGGCATCCTGAAAGTGTTTGATATAATAAAATCCTGTGACTTGTGAAATGATGTGATTTAACCTACAGTTACCTATGCCAATTTGTGAGGTCTGATTGACAACAGACACTTGTGTAAATAGTGAGATATTTCTAATTAGAAGCGCTGTAAAAGCAGAACAGTGATAGTGGGCACTGTGCTATCACTTTCAACCGTTTTGGCTTGATCCTCTTAATACCTGACTTACTGGGAAAGTTTTTCCTTTGTCAGGGAAGACCCATGAGGCATATCATATTTGTAAACTCTTTTTTTTTTCCAAAACACATTCACAAGAGAGGAATTAATGTGTCTTGGTTGTGCAGCATGGGATAACGGGATTTTGTTGCTGGGAATTTAGGAGGAGTGCTCTTGGAGGACTGTACGACTATGCAGGGAGGAGCTCAGCCGACTAAGGCTTGCTATCTAGTAATGTTATGTATAATGTTGGCTTGAACCTTTTTTGGCTCACAGAGACAATTTCCAGATGCTGGGCCAGAAATTTTTTTACTACACCAAAAATGGGAGAAGGGGGAATCCACCTATCTGCATCCCAATGACTGTATGCACTAAGCAAGAGAGATCAGCCCTTTGGACCATCCCAAATTTTCTCAGGGACTTAACCATGTGCCTTGGCTCAGGAAAAGCAGAGTCTGTTTGCCCGTGGCCTGAAACATTTATTCTTGGATGAAGCTGAAGTGTTCTGGCTTTCTGCAGCTGCATGGGAGAGAAACAAACTCCACCTCAATGCCTGAGCTTTTCTATGCTGCTTTTACTCGCCCTGTCCAAACTATGAGGGTTTGCCAGCTATTATGTGCATGTATTTGTAATTTTCTGGCCAGCACGTGGGTCTACATTCTATGGCATGTGTCCTGCATGCTGCTGCCTGACTCTGGCAGAGGTCACAGCTTTCCCACTGGGGGCCCATGCTGCAGGTGTGCAGTGCCTGCCTGCACCTACAGCCCTGGCTCCAGTGAGGGCAGGTGATAGCACAGCACAGAGCTTTCTCCAGACTCTTCTTCTTGGAGAGAATAGTGGGGTATCTCAGTGGGGGTGACAGTGTAGAGTCAGGGGACTGGAGTTTGCTTCAAATGAGTTCACCGTGTAGCTGGCAACAGCTTCGTGTGACATTTCTCTCCTGGGTAAATTATGCAGCTGTCTGCAATATATATGTACTCTGTAGAACTAGGGCTGTCTGTTTGCCCTGTTTTCTCTCATTAATATTCTTCCTGCAATAATTCCTCCCTTCCCCACTCCTAAATTATATTTCCTTTTGGCTTTTTTTGGTTTTGTTTTTGGTTTTGTTGTTTTTTTTTTTTCCTGAAAGAAGCATTTTGTCCAATTTTGCACTGCTAGAAAATGGAACAGGTTTGTCCTACGCCTCTTCTTTTTCTCTTCATCTCCCAGGATTTTCAATTCACACTTTAAGAAAGATTCATGTCTTCTGAGAAAGAGATGACTGGAATATGAGTTTTTCTTCCCTGTAATTTTTTCAGTTTTTGGGTGCAGGGAAGAGAGTGCTTCTATAAAGTAACATATTCCATTATGGCTAGTTTTTGTTTTCTAGTAGTTTAAGAAGTAGAAATAAAAGTCTAATAATCTTTTTCTGGCTTTTATTACAATTTTTTTTTAAAGAAACTGTGGAAATACTCTATTTTAAGGCACATCTCAAATGAAACAGAAAAGACTGAGAACAAGCTTTTGCACTTTTTCAGAACCTGCACATCAAACTAAATTCTTCATGGTTCTTTTTTATAAAAAGTTGGAGGTTGTTTGTTGTTTTTTCCTTCCTGCCATAGCCAGTTGCTGTTATAATGTGACAATTTCCATGACTGTTTCGCATGTTGATTTAGTTGAGAATGACTGTTGCTCTCTTGGATGCTGTCCGCATAATTAATGTCTCCTATCTGTCTCTAGCAGAAGGAAGAAAATCTTTCTTATCTCTGATGGAAATGGTTGAGAGGCCCTCTGGGGCCAATTAGATCACCAAATGGCAGTGGTATCCTGGAAGAAACCACCATGGTGCATTTTCATCGTTCTTTTCAGCTAAGCAGGTTGGAGGATTGGAGGCAGGGAGAGGGAAGGGAAATGTCAGGGTCCCTGATTAGAGCAATAAACTGGCAAATAGACCACATCTTACTTCCCAGTTGAAGGTGCTGACATGACACCTCTCATTTTTTCAACCTCGTTTCTTTCTGGCTAAATAAATTAATTTCATCACTGTTTTGAAAGCACAGTGTCTTGATGACAGTCTGAATCCATACCATTTAATTCCAGCATTTCTTGTGTCTCTTGACAGCAAGCAGACTGAAAATACTGCTTGAGATAAATGACATTTCTGTCCAGTTCAAGTTGTAGTGCTTTTTAATCAGAACATTTGAGACAGCATCAAGAGCTGTAGTCAAATTGTGTAGGGTTTTTTTTCTCATTGAAAATTTAATAACATGTAAGAGTCTGATGTTTTTTATAGCATTACTGTAATTCCTGGTTTTAGAGATAAGACTTTTAGTAGAATTATCAGCTGTTGCAACAAAGCCCTAAAATTCAGAACCACTTAAAATTTTACGTTGTATCCTGAAACCATCTGTACAGTATAGTGGTAATCTTTAAGTGCAATAAGTTTATAAGCGATACGCATGTCATGCTGTTAAAATAAATGTGTATGTTGCCTTGACATTTATAAATGCTAAAACCTTTACCTTGTTATTCAATTCACAGCAGGAGACGATATTTAAAATGGTAACCTTCTCATGCTTACAGATTATTGCTTAATTTTATTAGTCTTCTTTTTGTAAAAAGAAGTCACAGTCATCAGAGTTTCTCCAGTGTCAAGGAGCAGAATTGTAAATTGATGTATGATTGTTTGTTATGAGAGCTAGCATAGGAAAAACTAAGCTTAGGAACACACATCTCTGATGCTTATTAAATAAGCATCATGCTCTTAAATATCAGCTTAGGAAGTGTGTCAATAGATAAGAAAGATGATGTTTCATTTTACAGACGATACCAGTCTTGTAAGCTATGATTGTTTGGTAAATCTCATATTAATTCCTCTTAAATGACACAAAGGAGCAATCTCTAGCTTTTGCAAGATTTTCTCAAGATAGGTAGATCAAATATGACTCTTCATGTAGCAACTTCACATGCTGAAGATCAGACTGTCTTTGTATATGAAGTGCTGTTTCTCAAACACATGCTGTGCCCATGTGTGCTCATCATACAAGGGAATATTTTACTGAAAGTTAACTGTACTTATCAGTCTGCTGGTCCAACACAGGACATCCCTCACCTAAGGGAACCTGGGTCAATGGAAGACCCCAGGCAATCCCTGTGTATGTATCAGTACTGCAGTTGTCAATGCAGCTTGAATCCAGAGTACAAAGACGAATATATGGATAGGCCTTGTATGCTCAGCAGATAAAAGCCTGCAGGGACCTTAGCAAGGTAAGGAGGTCACTTTCTCCTGTAGCTTCATCCTCACTCCATTTCCTACCTGTGCAGCCCAGATATCTGCCTGTCAGATTGCAAATCTTGGTGGGTTGCAGATCTGGTGTAATGCAACCTCTTTGCTCACTCTTGTCACTCATTATCATTCACTTTGCAGGAGAGCAAAAAGTCAGTCAATTCTTGAGATTTTTCTAGACAAAGAGTCAAGTTTGGCAGAACTGCCCTGTAATGGGAGCATTACAGGAGTAAAAAGATACTGTGGTTAATTGTCAAAAGTGTATAAATACTGAATCAAATGATGGTTGTGCCTCAGTTTGGGGGAGCCTGAGAGTTGCCCAGACTGAGAAACAAGCAGGAAGGTGCCAGCTCCTTTCTTGCTGAGACCTCTGAGAGATGGCTGCATGTTCCCAGCTCCCACCCTCGCACAAAGCCACACTGGCCAGGCTGTTTGTGGAGGCGTCAGGGCTGTGGGATGCACCGCAGAGTGTAATCACAGCTGTATAAATTTTATTCCAGGCTAAGACAGGCTCTGCAAGTTCAGGCAATCTCTGCAAGTTTCAACATTTACAACTGTCTGTTGACAGGAATTGAAAAGGTGAGAGAAGTGAAAGCTCAAAGAAAAATCTTAAAAGTATTCTTGGGTACAGCTGCACCTCTTAAGGGTCATGGGGCCTTGTCAACCCTCAGTAAAATCTCTTTTCCTCTTGCACTGCATGCAAGCAATGCATTCTGTCCAGTGAGTGCTGTGCTGTGCCTCTGCAATATCCAGAATGGGAATATATTTTGCCTTTGGAGAGATCCAGATTGAGAGTTCTGTTGTGGGAGTGTAGTTTAGTGCATACATGCTTAACACAATGGAGATCTGAGAGAGCAATCTCTTACCAAACAAGAGAAGTAGAAATTATTAATTTTATACATAAAATTATGTATAAAATAAACATGGAAAATAAAAAACAAATAATAATAAAATAAAAATAAAACATGTTACAGAACTCTGTACATTCATCACCTTCACAGTCACCTTCAGTGGGTTTTTGCTGGTGCCTGGCAGCTTGGGGTGCTGTTGGAGCAAATAGCAAATTGCTCATATTGGAGCAAATTACAAGATCAGTCATAAGGTAACATCCTTTTTTATTTCTGTTTTTCAGGAGTAATCAGCTACAGATTATCATCTTGTTGGCATTATGTATAAAATAATTTCTACTTCTCTTGTTTGGTAAGAGATTGTTCTCTCAGATCTCCATTGTGTTAAGCATGTGTGCACTAAACTACACTCCCACAACAGAACTCTCAGTCTGGATCTCTCCAAAGGCAAAATATATTCGATCTACCATTGCTTAGATAATTTGTTGTTCATACAGACCCTAAGAATAATCACCTTCAAAACTCTAATCTGTTTCAGAAGAAAAGCTTTTTTTCCATGTTGACTGCTCTGGAAATGGATAGAAATGTCACTGAAATAGTTAATACTGGTATGAATTTTTCCAGTGTAATAGTTGTGGGGTCACTTAAAAATCACTGGAAATGTAACCCCTTGCACTTCCTGTAAAGCACTGAACTCTGGATGATAATCAAGACCTCTAGAAAATTGTGGGCTGCATAAAAATTGCAGATTTTGCAATTTTCTAACCGCTGTGTAATTTTCTGGCACATTTAAATGTGTGTTTGGTTCAGTGCCAGGCTCCTTCCTCCCCCAGACACCCTAAAATTAACTAGGAGCTTTGGGAATTTCATCTGTCAAACAGAGACAGAAGTGTCCAATCAGCCTGGAAGAAGCATGGCTGAGCAGTGCTGACCCAAAGCCCTTCTCAAAGAAGGAAGGAAGGAGGAAAAGACAGATGAGGAACAGTCTAGCAGAGAAAGGAGAGGGAGGACAAGATCAGAAGGGGAGAAAGAAAAGCTCTGAAGGAAGGATGAAAAGGCAGACTTGTAAGAGAAAGAAAGCAGTAGAAACATTTGGAACAATAGCTTGTAGTTCTCTTATAGAGTTGTGGGCTTTTTGTTGAGACTTCATTTGGGGATTAAGAGTGGGAAGATTTTTATGCTAAAAACCCCTGGATTTTCTTCTCTGAAAGCTGAAGCAGAGTCTATACCCTTTCTAGCTGGGTCAAGGGAGTGCTGAGATCCTACATAAGCATATGAAGTAGTGAATTTTCACAGTGAATGTTCAGGCCACAGCAAATTTACAGCTGAACTTTGCACAACTGATGAAAGTTGGTAGATGACAGGTGGATTGGGGAGGAGACTAATGGCAAAATGGGAGAAGCTGGGGTATCCAGTGCCAGTGCAGCACCATTATCACCACATCACCTGCACTGCGCAGTTCATTGTCATTCTGTTACAACTTCTTTACAGTCCTGTAAGACCTCTAGGTGTTGTGAAGCAACAAAAAATGTTTTAGACAGCCTGCATTTGTCCCATACATCCACCCAGCTTCCCCCCACTTGCTATGCCATCATTCTTAGCAACTGTGACTCACTGAGAAATAAAAAATGGTCTTTTCTTGAAGCTCAAAGCAGCTCACACTGGTGAAAGAGCACCTCACAGGACTCACTGCTGTGACGAATCAGGACCAGCAGTAAAAGGCTCATGGGCTTCAGAAGCAGCTTTTTGGAAGTCTTGAGGAAGAGAGAAGTATTTCAAATAGGGAAGCAAAAGGGTTGGAAGGAATGACTTTATCAGAAAGGGCCAAGGAAGAAATTACAGACTCCAGGCATATCACCTGACTCTCCGTGTAGCCTTTGGCTTTGGGATTGGGTCCTTTGACTAGGACCACTGCCAGTTATGTTGTTGTATCAAAATAGTAGCTTTGCCTTGGTATTTGGGCCCTAGACAATTAATTTCAGAATAGAGTCACACTTTTGTCAGATTGAGAAATCACAACCAGATTTTAAAAATAATACTTTAGAATTACAGGTGCAAGTGATTTTGAGACTGCTTCAAAATCTGAATAATTTCTAGTTTAAGTCAAGGTTAGTAGGTTGAAAAAGGGTGAAGGATTTTCTTTAATACACTGTGGGATGTGTGGACAAGTCCTCGGTTCTCTAGGAATCTCTATTAATTTTGTTAGGTCTAATTTACTCTAAAAACATGATTACAAGCTCTACACCAAATACACCACATTCTTATGTTATTCCTACAAGCAAATAAAATGCTTCATCTTTTCTGGAAATTATGCACTCCCTGCTATTATAAAACTTTCTGACCTCAATTGTGGCATGAACAGTAGTTCTAAATTGCCTCACCAAAAAAAAAAAAAAAAAAAAAAAAAAAAAGGAAAAGAAAAAGAAACAAAAAAGCCCACCAAACCAAAACCAAAGTCAAAACCAAAACTAAAGCTGACTGACCCCCCCCCCCCCAAAATAAAAAGAAACCTAAAAGAAATTCAAACAGTTTGAGATAATAAAAAAATAGACTAAACCATATGTTAGAAATGACTGTCAAGCTTCAAATCCTTTGAGATTCAGAAATTCAAATATTCAAGGTTTCATATACTGATTTGAACACTTTTACAAATTTGGAAATCTCATGAGGACAAGATCTCATGAGGTATTCTGTTATGTTTTCCAGTTTGGTTAGACATATGGCACAGCATGAACAGCTCTCCTTCCAGTGTTTGGTTTCTGTTGCTCAGCCATGAAATACACAGTAAAATGATACTTTCTCCAAACTGCAATGTTTAAAAAATGTTTTATTCTAATTCCAGTTGTGCTTTTGGGTCTGATCTGGTTTTATTTTCCATGTGGAAAGACTCATGAGTTGTAGTATGGGATGTGCATAACCCAAGATGTTTCATCTTTAAGCAATATCTGTCATTGCAGGTCGCTGATGTTACACATTTGCAGAAGAGGAGAGTTTGTCCCTATGCAGAACTCTTCCTTTATCTTTCTCTGAAAGGTCTTACTTGTAACTTGGTTTCAACCCAGATAGTTAAGGACCAACAACATGCCTCAGGCTACTTGCTTCCTTCTGTCCATCCTTAAGTTTGAAGTGGGTGAGTGATTTCCAAGAATGAAGCAAGGAAAAGAACAATTGACCCATTGAGGCCAGTGAAGATACAATATTCTGCACCTTGCTCTGCTTTATGGAAGCATTAGTATATTACTTACATTTAGCAAATGCTTCTGAATTCTGCTTCAAAGTCAATTAATTCTAAGCAAAAAATGGCATCTTTTACATCCTTACAATATTCACATCCCTTGCTTATTGTTGGGTCCAGTCTTCAAAGTATTGTATTAATGAAGCTTCTCAATAAAAAGGTGGTAAGAATTTCTCAATATGGATACAACTATGTGTATGGCCTTTATCCTGCCCTCAAGAATATAATCTAAATAATTTGTAAACATTTTTTTTTTAAATTAGATGAGCCCAAGGTAGGTCTCTAATATGGGAAATTTCACCTTGTCACTAAAATTTAAACAAATTTATGGGCACTTGGAACATAGCTTTTTAACTGACATTGTTGAACAATCATGACTACATTTACAGATATTGTTATGGTGGGTAATGCCAGAACACGTATGGAAAAACCTAAACAGTATCTAATTTTAATGTTTTCATTGCAAAACCATCAAACATTTCCTAGCTAATAGTGATTATTTCACTTATGCATATTGAGTAAAGTAAGGTCTCTCATGCCACACTAGACAGTGAAAATATTTCTCAAATCCTTTTCATAAGAGTACATTTTCTGTTTCTAAAAGAATACTTCCTTTTTTTCCTAAAAGTATTTTTATGAAAATAATAGAAGATTAAAGATAAAATTACCCTTGGGTATTTCCTTTCATGTAAACCTGTAGTGCAGTTTTGCTTGAAGAGATTTCTAGCAGCACTGCCTGTTCTTGGCCTCACCTTGAGAAGCTGTCAGATTCTCACTTGCTAAATGTTCTTGGAGGTCTCTCAGCTTGTTAGTGCATTGTGTGACTTCACAGGTCTAGCTTTTGCAGTGACTACAGACACCATCGTGGCTGTAAATCCCATGCCATGCTTAAATACTTAGGGAATATCCATGAACTGCTGAACTTGTGATTACAGCTTCCTCTTTCATCCAGAGATTGTCTATGAGAAAGCTCATATTTGGGCTTTCTGTGATAGAACAGCAGAAAGCAACCCACAAAGGCTGTGCTTCAAAGACCTTCCTGAGCAGAAGAATCCTCTTTTCTCCCATATGGCACCTCCAACTACATTTTCCTGGAGCCAGTTTAAACTATATTCTAAGGAGTCCCTGCACTGGTGGAAACTGCACAACCCTCCATGGTCTGCATCTGTGAGATGTGTGCTTCTATGATGTGTAAACGTATCTTATACCAGAGGACTAAAAAGAGGTTTTAAACCATTTATTTGAGCTGTCTGGGAGCAGATGAAAAGTCTTAATGGGAATGGCATAGGCATGGTCCAGTGGAAGAGCTTTGAATGAACAATGCCATTTTATTATGAGCCATTGGAGTCTCTGCAAGGTTTAATTATATAAAACATGAAGGATATGATAGATATTTCTACACCTTGCCCCTTCAAGGATCAGATTGTCAGTAAGGGGGTGATATACTCTTTAACAGCGAAAAAAGTAAGACATATAGACTAAATGCAATTTGGGTGCCGTCCCGTAAAGTATTCACATACCAATATATGGAGAGGTAAGACTTTTTGAAAGTCTTGTGTCTCACTTAGTTCACTTCTTTCCTCCTTTGAGAGCAGAACCCGCATGTACAGAGGTCAGGAAGATCTAGAGAAAGTCCACAGTGAATGCTCATTTTCAGTTACCTTTAAATAAAAAGATTTACACAACAGACAGCAGGATATAGTTGGAAAGCATAGATACAGGAAGGCATCTTCATCCCTAATATTATATGAATAAAGGCACACAGCATCATGTATAATAATTCTATATTTATTACTAAAACTGGATACCTTGCCTTTTCAATGTACTTTCCAAATCATCTCTGCATTTCTTTCAATTCATTTGAAAAGTGTGCCATTATTTCAAATAGAAAAACTATACAAAAGTTTAAAACCCAGCAAGCTCAAACAAAAACAGACATATAATCTTATTTTTTGGACTTATATCTATCCATTTTTTCCTGAAGCCCATAAGCTGGGATCTTTTCTGGTTTAAAGTTCTCATAATTGTTTTCCTGTACCCTGGCCCCCAATACTTCTTTTCCCGAAAGAGTTGAGTGAACTCACATTTTCTGCCTTACATTAAATTCCATATAATCTTCCCCATTGTTAAATGAACTGTAAGCCAGCAAGGTACTGAATTAGAGACTACTTTTTCCCGGCAGAGCTGACAATATAGCATTCAGCATGAAATAAGCACACATTCATTGGCTGAATTACTACATAAGGCTAACTTGTCGATTTGTTGCTCCCCAATCTTCTTACTGTCTCCTAAAACTTAGAATTAACAAAAATGGTCCGTCTAGAGTAATATCTTTCAACAATGAGAATGAGAAGAAAAAGGGAATATTCATAGATAAAAATAACTAAGTTTCTTTCTTTCTTTCTTTCTTTCTTTCTTTCTTTCTTTCTTTCTTTCTTTCTCTTTCTTTCTTTCTTTCTTTCTTTCTTTCTTTCTTTCTCTTTCTTTCTTTCTTTCTTTCTTTCTTTCTTTCTTTCTTTCTTTTTCTTTCTTTCTTTCTTTCTTTCTTTCTTTCTTTCTTTCTTTCTCAATGGTGCAGTCATGTTTTGGTCACTGCTGTGGTTAACATCAGCATCTTTGCTGGGGACATTCAAATGAAACTCGGGGCGAAAGTAAACATAGATAAAATTGCTATGCATTACTTTGTGATGCAGAGCTATACATCATTCATGATATCTTTATAATGCGATACTATTTGGATGTTTCGGTCTGGAAAGGAGCCCGAGTGTTTCCAGGCACACTAAGAGCACATGAAATTATGATCAGAGACCATATTCAAACCACCTACTCTAAATGCCTAATTTAGGCATTGCTACTAATATAGTGTTTAAATTTAAGAGTGAGATGAGTGATCCAGGCCTGCCAGATCTTGCCTCCACCAGCTGTAGCTGGTGGGAAAGAAATAGCTGTGACTCCTAATTTGAGCACTGGAGGTGGGATTCATCTCACCTAACTTCTCACACAGGAAAAATAGTTGTTTAAATCAGAGCTGGCAGCCCTTCTTTCAGAGGAGAGATGGAGACACCTCCACAGTGTCTCTCCTGCTGTCACCTGTTTCAGAAAGGGGTGAACTTTTCTCTAGCAGTCCTTTTTCCTATTTGATAAGCTTAGACTTAGGCAAGTCACTTCTGCATACATGATCTGAGCTGACTACACTTTTGGTGGTGAGCGTGAGCAGGAAGGCATGGCCACACCTCACCACCAGCTCTGCAGGGTGCTGAGTCTGTGCCAGGGAGCTGCAGGGTCTGGTCTGCAGGGGCAAGGGAGCCAGGAATTGGGGTGACAACCAGGCTGGAAAGACAGGACCTAACTGGTCCCAGACAATTTAAAAATTAAATGAAAACAAAACTTAGTGAATAGATGCATGAATTTTAAATAACAATTTTAACCCAGTCATTCACATTTTTCACTTAAGGAGAATTTTCTCTATTAATAGAACAATTCCTCTGAAAGTCCTGCCACTTTTGCCAAGTATTAGGAAAACTCCTGTTTATGTGAATCACTTGTGACCTTGTCATCAACTTTTACCAGGAGATTAAAGTTCAGGGTTGTGAGAAGTCTGCCAAAGCTAACAAACTTCCCCTGGAGATGTTATGACGAAGATGCACTCTGAATAAATAATATTGTCTACTTGTGACTTGTCCAGCCCTGGGTCAGCATCTGAGCTGTGCCCCGCATCTGGTCCCAGACAGCACTACCTGGCTATGAATGGACAGATGCCATATTCCCTTCTACTACAAATCTAACTGTATTTAGAAATTTGTGGTGAATAGACTGATGGAGCAATTTTCCTATATTCCCTGGTGATTTTTGAACTCACACATGTTGGAACAAAGTTTCTGGGAGATGAAATTTTAGGGAAAATCAAATAATTGTGTATTCTTTCTGAAACAGGCTTATGATCTCATGGCAAATATAAGCAGGCAAGTCCTGAGTGTCAATTTCTTCCTCCAATATCTACCATGACTTTAATCTCACATGAGCTTCCTTTGTTCTTGCTGATTCCCAGAGTTTAGGTTCTACTTTGAACAAATCAGTTCATGTATTACAACTTGCTGGAGCCTACAGTTTTTGCATCTAATTGTATCAACCATACATAAACAAGAAATATAATGAATAACGATGAATTCAATAAAAATGTAAACAAAGTGTAAAGCAGTAAACTGGAGCCAAATAAGTCAGCATTAAAGAAAAAGAATGCCAAAGCAGAAAAGAGTAACATTCAAACCCCATAAATCACAAATTGCCTTTAAGTCTTTTGCATTTGTGCTTTTAATGTTCACTTGAATTAGGTTCTTAATTCCTGGAAAGAGAGAGTGGAAGGAATAACCTATATCATCTTAGGGAAGAATTCTACATAATTTTCCATACTATGAATGAGCTTTCCTCCAAGATGCGGAAATAGAATATCTCAATTCTTAATAATAGGAAAGAATAAGAAGATAATCAGGAAGGAGGATTTTGAGACCTTAATTTTATGAATCACATTTTGGATTTCTGGCATGTCTCTTTTTCTATACTTGCAAGTATTTTGACGGCCAATGAGATTGTGGCTTGTCATTTCAGAGAATTCACAATCATATACCTATTTTCAACTTTAAGATAATCCTTAATTAGATATTTTCTCTACATTGGTGGATATTCCCCTTCTCATTTGAGTGTAAAATTTTGGCTGGATGAATGAACAAAATATTTGTTTTAGTACTCTGTGGAAATGATGGATTGAAAATTTTACAGTTAAGATACTCTTCATTTCTATTGCTTTTATAAACTTGTATTCCATAATTTCTAACAATTTTTTATAATGTACTTGTGTATATTTAAAAAGTGCTAAAACTGTTAGGCACCTCAATGTATTATACTTGTGTCCATTCAATCATTCACTAAAATTACAAACGAAAAGTCTTGCTATAAAAATTTACAATTTAGTTGCCTTCAGTTGACCTGTTTTGCTCACAGGGTACAAACAAATGTACTGTCTGTAAAGGCCTCCCTCCCTGAGGAACTGTGATCATCACTTAAAATCTGGATCCTTCATTAGCAGATTTGGAGTAAAATTCTTACTTTGCTCTGTGTGATGTCACTGATAGTATTTTATGCTGAGAGGCAGCTTCTGAAAACATTTCTTGATTAGCCATAGTTGTAATTTTCTCCTGTTGCAAATGTACGGCTGACAGTGATTTAAGTGATATCTGAAGGCTCAGTCTGGTTCTGTCTCATCACTAAAGCTGTCATTCACATGCACAGTGGAGAAACCACACTCTCCAGATGCAGCACAATTGCAAATTGCTGTGAATTTGTCTCTTGGTGAAACTAAAGAAACTTATGACAGCTGCAGTTCTTTGATCCCAGTCTCTGACCATAAGGTAGCAACTTCTAACCTTGGGGTTGCAATAGCATATTTCAAGCTAAAAAACTATGTAGAGCCTCATTAAACTTTGGGAAGCTCTATACAAGCACAGCTTTCAGCCTGATGTCTGCACATTTTGAACACAGTCTGTAGAAAGTCCCTTTTCAGAAACGTAGTCTATTGTAAATCAGAGTAATAAAAATATAGCCTGATGTCTGAAATGTAGCTCATACTGAATGGCACTGAATGGCACTGAATGGCACTGAACATCCATTAAAAGAGGTAGAAGAGGTAACCAGTAGATGCAGCAGTTTGTGCAGCAGTTTCTGGTTTCTGACCCCAGATCTTTCAGAAATGCTTCCTAAGAACTTTTTGAGGATTTAGGGGTGTCTACTACCATTGGGAAAGGGTGGCAACAGTGACCTGAGTTGGCTAGCAAGCTCTAGTCCCTTCTATCAAGCTCTGTCATATGATCTTAATCAAAAAGGTGCTTTTGTTTGCTGCTAATGCCTGGTTCCAGAAAGCCAAGCACCCTCCCAGGAGGTGCTAAGGAGAGTCCTCTATAATTGTCTATGCAGAAAGAGGCACAGAAATGTGGAGGAGGCTCTGCTGTACACAGTGTGTGGGTGTGCTGACAGTGATGAATGTGAAGTGCTAAAAAGCATGGCCCCCACTGACTGCTGGAATTCTTCCTGATGTGCCAGAGTTGAACTCAAACTGAGCTCCCAAGGGAGGATGCAGTCCTGAGTCCTGGGATTCCTGGGATTATAATCTGCTTCCTTGGGCTGGGGAAGATGTGCTCCTTGCCCGCAGGAGGTGTGCACTGGGGAAAGGGCTGTGCAGTCAAGTAAAGCAGCTGTGGGAGGAGGTCACCAGGAAGTGCAACAACAGAGAGGAGGTGATTCTCACCTCCTGAGAGTCACTGACTGAGTCTTCTTCACAAGTGTGAAGATCTAACTGCATTCAGTGAGGAGTAGACCAATACTGATCTTACTATAGATTTCCCTGATGGGAAAGGTTGGAATCCATTGGCTTCTCATACTGGGAAAGTATGAGAAAGAAAGTAAAATTGTAATATCCCTGGGTATTTTCCTTCTGCTGTTTTCAGACAATTCAAATGGATTTAATCATCGTTCAGTTGGAGAAGGATGTCCATAGAAAAATGAGGAAACGTACAGCAGCACAAAAAAAAAAGGAGAAAAATTTAGTTTTACTTAGATAGAGCCAAAGGGAATAAAAAATAGGGTTTCTGTGGCCTCAGTCACCTGCAAAAGTGTAACACCATCTCAATTACCCTTCATCTAAGTTTTCCACAGGGAAATGGAAATCACTTACCTCCCTCAGAGAGGATTATGTGTTAAAAGGATGGCAAAGGTGATGATTTTTTTGCTTTCTCCATCCAGTTAAATCTTGGATTGCACTGCAATTGTCATATTTTACTTACAGGCCTCTGGATAGGCTGGTTTTCTCTGTCTTCTGCAGGTCAGCATTTCAGAGACATGCTGAAATATCCGCGGGACCCCAAAGTGTAGGACTCCCAAAGCGAGCAGAAGGCTTGGCATGTAGAAGAGACTAAGAACAAAGCAGCCAACATCCTTTCTCCAGAGACAAAACACATTTTGTCTGTGACATTCTTAGTCTCCATCTGCTCAGGAGAGGGAAAGTTTCCCATATGCTGCTGCAGTGGGCTAGTGATTCACTCTATTGACTCACTCCACAAAATGCACAATTGAATGTTAAGTAACTGAAGTCAGCTTTAATGGATATAGCATATGCATACTTCATGAATGCAAATATGTAAACTATTATTATGTCACCTCTTTTTATGCTGATAGTACTGCATTGATTACTGATTGATTCCTAATTGATTATTAATCTGAGTTATCACTCAGTGAATAACTTGCATTTTGAATTATCAGTTTAGAATCAAAATTAGAAACACATCTGTTTCTGCCATGTCACATTATAGTTTACATTTTTCATATTATTTTCAGTAATATCTAGAGTCAAACACATGTTAGGTAGTTAAGATTAGTGGTTTAGATCTGATGTGAAAGCTTACATTTCTAGAGAAAAGGGTGACTGACTCACAACTACTCTTGTTCATGTATCACAAATGCTTTCTGTGTTTTTGAAGAACATAGAGTTTTAAGAGCTCTGTGAATGTGGGGACAGTTCATAAGACAGTGTATTATGAGATAGTCAGAACAAGGTTAAGCAACTGATACCTATCCTCATAGACCACCAGGCTCATGATTCCACAGTGATCTTAGTTAATGATCTGCAGGAAACTGCAGGACAAGAGAGATTTGAGAGGAAATACTCTGTTTCTGACAAGGATGTGGGACTGAAAGCTGATTAGTCAAGTTAGAAGATCATTCCAGAGTTGTGTAACAGTGACAGCATGTTTCAAGTAACAAAGAAAAAAATCATGTCCAGGAATTCTAGGTAAAAGATTAACCATAATGTGTAGTGATGCTACTGCTTGGCTTTGGGATGCTTTAGTGTGTCTCCTCAGACAATGGAAATGTCTGTCTGAGTTACATCCATCCAAGCTGTGAAGTCTGGTGTCAGTGTTGAATGGACATAGAAAGTAGCGAGATTTTCTTGATCATTAAGTTTTCAGTCATTTTCCCCCTCACTTCCTTGATAGCTGCTACTGAAGCTGAGCAGTGCTGGGTATAGACTCCCCTTTGAGTGGTGTTGGAGAGATTGCCAGGCACTGAGGGCTGTGCCCTTCATGTGCATCACAGGGATGTTCACCAAGGCTTGTCCATCTCCTCAGCTTGGCAGGATCCCAGCTAACCCTGTCCCTTGGCTGGGCTGATCATGCCTGGTCCTGAGGATGGGCTCCAGCTGCACCCCCAGCTGAGGCAGGAGGGATCCTGACCAGTTCTGCAGCACCCCAGCAGTCGGTGTAGATACATACACTGAAATTAGTCCAACTAACCATGCACAGCTTCACCAGACAAGGCAAGCTAAACAAACTGATTCAAATTTAGAAATTTCTCTCCTCTACTCACTAAATAATCTGCAAGTAATCGAGCAAAGTCAAACATCTGCCCTGTGACACCACTGCTTATAAAAAACTTGACATACCTCATTTACTCAGGAACACAATTTTTTTCTTCTTTACAAAGAAGGTACAGACTTTGCCTGTCCCATGCAGAGATGTGCAGAAGGCTCTGTTGTACCCTCTGTATCAATGGAAACCATGAGAAACTGCTGGTAAAAAGAAGGACGTTATTTGGTTGTAAGGGCACTTGCATTTAGTGGAAGTTTTGTTACAGCCTTTTAGCAAGTGATTGCAGAGTTGGGGCTGGGTCATGTTTAAGAGAATGGTTTGCTTGAACTTGAGATAAAAATCTGGTGCGATACAGGCAGTTTCAAGAATGATATTTGAGGCATTGACAAACTTTATCTTGGGGAAACTAGGGGAAGAGGGAACAGACTACTTCCCCCAGACTCAAGGACTGAGAGTAAAAAAGGGAATTTAATGAAAAAAAGACTAAAATGTAACAAATTTTAACAAAAAGACAAAAAAAATCCTTTTTTGTATTAAATGGGCACTCGAGGCATCCCACCCTTAAGTGGAAGTGAGTACCCAAGATTCGTAGATGCTCATGGTTGAAAGGAATAGCAAAAGTCAGAGGGTCTGCTGAAGCTTAACAAGTTTTATTTAGTGAATTATACACTTGGCATGGAAATTGGTGTAAGTCTGTCCCTTACGTCCTGGAATAAGCACACAGCAGTGGATTTCAAGTAAAGCGGTAGGGTGAAAGAGAAGAGAGACATGAATTAAAGAGGAGGAGACAGAGAAAGGAAGAAAAGCAGGAAGAAAAGCAGAAAGAAAGATCACCAGTCCTGGCTCCAGTATTGATCCAGCTAATGGAGTGTCCAGGTTTGTGGAGAACACATGTGCCTGGGCTTCTTGGGGTTACCTTTTCATAGAAAAGTTTTCCCCACCCTAGAGATAAGATACTTGCTTTCTATGGAAATGAGTTATAATGTGCAGTCCATTCTTCTAGATCTTTCTGGAAATGGGTCAGAGGACTTCAGGAGTCATTGGTGGTCCTGGTTGCTCTCTTCTGGGTTGGCTTTTTGTCAACAGCCCATGCCCACTCCTTGACCTCATTCCTGTACTTGCACTGTATTGGGTTGTGCTTATCTCCAGGACCCAGGAGAAGGAAGTGCTGCCCCACCTCTGTATGGCCCCTTCTCCAGCCACATCCTGTCCCTTCTCACAGCACGCTATTGCCAACAGTCCTGGGTTCGGTCCACGGCCATCTGGCTGTTGGGGCTTGAGACAGACACATTGGTCCCTTCATCTTCTAGGCTTCTACAGCTCTCAAAGTTTTTAGAAATCTAAAATGACATAGCTGTTGCACTTCAGTAATTCAAAACATCTTTTTCAATCTATATAAAAATTTGAAATAATTTAATTTACAATCCTAAAATAAAATTTAATTTAAAACGTGAAGCAACTGTAATTCCACCATACCTAGAATGTATGTGGTACATGTATCTGTAATCCCCTCAGGCTATTTTATAATGACTATATTCATGGGAATGTAATTTTTTTCCTGTTTTTCCTATAGAAATGTTTTTTCTTAAATAATTGAATTATAAAAATTGAAGCTTTTCTGATCTCAAAGTCATTATTTTTTTTTTACTAGTCAAAAATATTGAAGCTTTCTACTTTCAACTTTTTCCCTTTTTATAAATAGTATCAATATATGTGTATACATATATGTACATATATATATATACATGTATATATACACATATGTACACATACTCTAGTGTGCAGGACTTAATTCGTAACACAGATATACCTGCCGATCCAAGGAAGAATTTTCACTTTGCTTCATAAACATACCTGGCAGTGATTCCTTTGTAATGAAAATTATACACAGTGCAGCTCTTCAGGAAAGAAATAAATGTAGTTTTGAAGAATAAGTCACTAAAATGGAACACATTTATTTCCAACTTTTTTGCAAAATGGACGGAAGATGCAATCGCACCTTTTATTTTTTATTTTTCCCTGAAGTTTCAACATTTCCAGGATTTGCACACCTTTAAGAATATGCAGTAGTTTCTCTAATCTTTGCTGGTGGGTCCCCGTAGGATTTCTCCTCCCAAGCATCTGGATTCTTGGTGAAGGTACAAGATGAATTTTGTGTTTTAAGTTATGCCTCCCTGTGTGCTTTTGGGCTGTTGCACACATGTGCACAGCTTGGAGGTGGTGGATCAGTTTTCTGGTTCCTACCAGCACTAGCACTGTTGTAGAGGTGGCTGGGAATCAGCCGTGGGCTCATGGCCCCTGCCAAAGTTGGGTCCAGGAACCCACCTTGTCCCCACTGCCCTGGTCCCCCTGAACCTGACAGCCTCCTTAAACACCCTTCCTCAGTTTCCTCTGGTAAGAGGATTTAAAGTATCTCAAGGAAATTACAGGATATTGTGGCCAAAGCATCTGGATTTCACCAACTCCTGTCCTCTCTTTATCTCTTTAGTGAGATTTATTGAGGTTGCATTTGTTTCTGCTGAAAAATTGTCACACTAAGGCTTCTTTTTTGCTGTAGTTACTTAATTTAAGCTCCATACACAGAATCTATTTTCACCTTCAAAAAGTTTTTGTTCAGATTACCTGACACTCATCTTTTCACCCTCCTCACTCCAGTCAGGATTTGTGGGGCTCCAAAGTGCCCCATGACCAGAAATTATTTCCAATTTCATACTTATATCAGGTTACATAAGGTTCAAGTCAGAAAAATAGAATAAAACATTGAAATAATGAGAACTGTTTAATCCACAAAATTTACTGTGTCCCAGAAAGTTAGTTATAGGACTTCTAACATACTTTTAAATAAATAAAGCATGCAATGGAAAACAAAACAGAAAAAAATCCCAAAAATACCCCAGCAAAATTGATCCCTCCTGCTAAACAACAAATTTGACCTCTTTTAAGGCTACCAGCCCATCTGTTCTAACATGCTGTCTCTCTCTGGTTTCAAATGGATAGAGATAAGGGCAGACAGTGTTCCTCCACTGTCACACAGGCTCACACTTTGGTGCCATTTAAGGTGTGCAAAGTTGTGAGCAGAGATTTAGAGAATAAAGGGAAATTCATGCTAGAAGGCAGTGTTTTTAAAACAGCAAATCCTTCCCTTATGTTCTGGTGAGATTTGGGGCTGTGCACCTTGTATACCAGATGGGAACACTTTTCTGTTTGCTAGGTCTTGGTAATTTTTTTTCTGTTTTCTTAGCTGGTTTCAAGTTTCTGTGTAACAACCTTTGCCTCCACTTAAAAAAATCCAAACACCTGACCTGGGCTACACATTAGGAGGCCTGTTGGGTGGGAAGTGATTGCTGGAATGTTTCAGTTTTCAAAACTGCAAAGATTCAGATTTATTGTCAGTCTGTTTATACTCTATCATATCATGTGTGGTAGCATAGGATATCAAAGCAAAAAAGCCTACGGGGATACCACCATTTGAAATGAAAAATAGTTCCTATGTATGGCATAATGCAGCACAGATGGAAAGTTGTGCTTTTCTGTTTTACTGTTTCTGTACATTACTCAGGCAATAAATACCGGACAAATCAAGCAGTCATTTCTAAGGCTCCATATAACCTATTTTACCAGTATCAGCTGCTATAGTTTTATATTCCCTAGAGAAAAGCTGCCTGGGTTCCCAGGTTTTATAAGGCATTTCAAGGAGACCTCACAAATAAAAATGGATGGAAAATATGGCCTGGCTTTTAATAACAGTATAGTTAAGTCAGCATTTTCATATGATAATCAAAGCTCTCACTAGTGTATTGCAGCCTTATCATTCTTCAAAGCAGCATTTATTTAATGACTATTGCTCGCTTATTTCATCTGCTATGAAATTTACATCACTATTCCAAGGGCACAGCACAACAGGAATACACTATAACTGTGTCACTTGAAGTCTGAGCTTCATAAACTGGGAAAGGTTATCTCACATCCGGTGTAGCAGACGTGCTCTGACACCTCCCCTCTGAAGGTGGCCACCAAAGCACGTTTGCAAAGCCAAGCAGCCTAGTAATATTTAAAGCAGTGCCTGGGCAGTGTGGGACATAGCTTTGAGGAGAATTTTTGCTCTGATTCGAAATACCAGAGGTATGATGAGGCTCAGGATAGAAAAGTCTGACACCCTCTCTCCATCACCTCTGCTTGTGGTTAGAAACAACAGAAAAGGGACCAGATCACCCACAACAGTTCAGCACCTGTCCTGACCCTGGGCTATTGTGCTGGGAACACACAGGTTAGTTTTGATGGATGCTTTTCTATTGCTGAACTGAAAAAGAGCTGTAGGTAAAAGAAAATTACCTTTCTCCAGAGCAGGCACACCTATGTATGAAAAGCCTTTGAAATTAAGGGCAAGATATCTTCCAGGAAAAAGAGACACCCCCAAAATAAATACTGAGCAAGCTGTGAGACTCCTCACACAGGCTCACAGCTGCCACGCTTTGTAGAGCAGTAGGAATCAACATCTTTTCTGTGGCTTTTATATTCTAACAAAGAAATTAAATAATGGCCCCACAATATAAAATCAACTTTCCCTGAGACTTTTAGGACTTCAAATCACATTATCCAGCCTTTCAGTGAATAAATTTTTCCTAATATTTAATCTAAACCTCTTCTGACATGACTTGAGGCCATTTCATCTTGTTCTAAAACATTAAAACAAAAGGATAAGAAAGTAAAAGAAAAAAACAAAAAAAACCCCAAAACTTGAATTAAATATTGAGTCAAGGATTTGGGTTGGGGTTTTGTTTTTTTGGTTGGTTTGGTTTTTGTGTTTGTTTCTTCTGAGTGTTTCTTTGTCTGGGTTTTTTTAAGATAGACTGCAGGACTGTACTGAAGGCAACTTTGCATCCAAGGCTGAGTATAAAAATCCAACTTTGCTCAAAGTCGAAAAAAAGCCAATAGATAATTGGATGTGGCCACAAAGGTTAAAGCTAAACTAATAAACTAAACCAGGTCAGCACATGGGCCTGAGTATGGAATGAATGCAACCATTCATAGTGTGAAATGTTTCACAGTTTTGGTCTCAGCCAAGCAGTGCTACAATGGGGACGATCTGGGAGCCAGCTCAGGCCAGAAACTGCTCTTCATGGGCAGTTTGAGGAAGGGTTAAGAGAGTTAAACTGTATAGATGTGAGCCTCTCCATACTATTTGTCCAAAAGCAGTTCCAGGATGCTTTATTTACCTCTACAAATGCAGTCAGGGGTGACAGGGGTAAAGGAAGTTTTGGGAAGGAGAAGAGTTTTAGTAGGAAACTTCTGTGCCAAAAGAAATTTGTTGCACTTCAAGGTCACCTAAACCCACCTTTGGTTTAAGGTCAAAATACCAAGCATCATTTTGAGAGTACAAATTCCAAGAAATTAAGATCCTCTTCTTGTTCAGTGTTGGAGGCATTTTGAAAAAGGTTCTGGCTCCCTAAAACAAAGAATTAACTCAGTCTCAGTCAGCTCATCTGGACTCAGACATTTTCAGCCCTAGGTTTAAAGTTCCCTTTCCCATGTTTTAATCAGAGCATTACTGTTTTTCTTTAATTTATTTAATGTAGAGGAGTGGTTTTATTGTTGTGGCCTGCTATTTTTATTACAATAGCAAAAAAGTTTTTAAAAAACAGTTATTGTTTCCAACCATCAGTAGTTTTTATAGGCAAAAAGCCGTATAAATGGTGTCTGACAAAAAAAACTTGACATGAATAAGGGAGTATGAGGCCCTACCCAGTGAGGTACTGAGCAGCCTTGGGAAAGTTGGGCCAGATGGCTTCATTAGGGATAAACAAAAAGAGTGAAGAGAGAGCAAGCAGTAAGAACCATTTAAGGACTATGGAGACAGAAGAGACTTTGACCCCTGGACCACCTCAGACTGAGAAAAAAGGGAGTTTTTTGTCAGAAACCATTCTGTGACTCAGAGGAATATACGATCATGAGAGATACTCTTACCTAGGTCCTTACTATGCCTTTGTGACTTTTAAAAGACTTCTTAAAATAAGAAACCTTTTTTTTTCCTTCTGTGTCTCAATTCCTTCTTTGGGAAAAAATCTGTTTCAGTCTCATCCTTACATCATTCTGCCCTAATGCATCCCAGCTGGAGGGACTTTCCCTTCATAATCATCATTTTCCCCAGTTTGAGGCAGATCCACTACCCCTTCTTGACCTGCACTTGTCCTGCTTTAATTTGGGTTGGAGTTAGAACAGGATTTAGGCAGCCCTCACCCTGTCGATGCTGCAGTGCTTACCTTACAAGCATCCTGAGGCCCCAGAACAACACCCAGAGCTCAGAATTAGTCAAAAGGTAAATCAATAAAAGCAGTGATAGAAATTCTGCACACTGAATGAGGGTCACTTAAATGCTAATGATGAGAAATATTCAGCACAGAGGGGTAAAATTCCTCACTTTTCCAGTCTTTGAATACCCCAAGTAAGGACTTGAGGCAAGCATTTGTACCTCCTGTAGTTCAACACCTTGCTTTGAGGAAAGACACCTACAGTTGCTGCAGACCATAGATTAGTGTTTCCAAAATTAATGATTTACACCCTTTTTTTCTGCAGTTTACACAGAAAACTTGTCAGATAATATGTATGATTTTCCCTTTCAGCAGGGATCAGGTATCTGGATTACTTCTTCCAGTTCAGACTCCATGCTGGAATTTGCCCTTTTTGCTCATTTCTGGCCCCTTCCACAACCTATGAATGTTTTGTTGCTGAGAAGGACTGTCCCACCAGAAGGTCAGGGAGATGCCCTGCTACAACCAAGAGTGTAAACTTTCTCCTGGGAATGAGGATGTGAGCATCAGTCCCTTCTTAAAGAGACATTTCAAGAAGCCCTACAGAAGGTGATTTTTACAAATACCTGTGATACTTTGGAATCTAATTCTTTGTTCAAAACCAGGAATAAAATGGATTTGCATGTAGGCCATTGTGGCCGTTGGCTTGGGCTGGCCAGCCGCCCACCAAGGTCTCGGACAGCAGCCCCACGGCATTTACAGCCAGTGTCCCTGCCCTGAGCGGGTTCCCTGCTGTCGGGTCTCTCACCCCTTGCCGCAGGCTGCGTCCCCCTTTACGGTGGACCCTGTAACCAAAGAGCCGGAGTATCGTGGGAGGGTTCTTTCACCCGGGATAACAGAGACACCGTGTCCCTAGCTCTCTGGGCACCCAGGTGAAAGACCTGGGGCGCCTTCTGCATCAGACTTTTATTGAGGGATTACAAACCAACCACTGATGGGCTCGGGGGAGGAACCAGGGAGGGGTCGGGGGACAGGAACCAACTGGGAAAGGAAGGGGGAGGAGAAGGGGAGACTGGCAGGGGATAATACAATCAAGTACAGAGTTCTGGAGCCTAAAGGTGATGAGACAGAAGAGTGGCAGCTGGGGACAGGGTAGCCAGCCCCCGGGAAGCCCGGCCCATCTACAGGGCAAACCACCCCAGGCTCTGCCTCAGGGGAGTCCCCAGCCCCGGGCTTCCTAGTGGGGAGAAAAGGGTTTTCTGGGGACTTGGAACCACCACAACAGGCCATAATTCTCTCAGATGAATTTTTCAATTTCTGGAGTAAGAAAAAAAGATCCCCCAACTGTTTGTTGGTATTTTGTTTTGGTGTGGGGTTTTTTGGGTTTTTTTTGGAGGAGTGGGGTTGTTGGTTTTTTTTTATTATTGTGTTTTGTTTGTTAGTTGGTTGGTTTGGGGTTTTTTTGTGTCTTTGGTTTGGGTTGGGTTGGGTTTTTTGTTGATTTGGGCTTTTTTTGTGTGTGTGTTAGGTGAGGCATTCTGTGAGCACAGCCGAGGAGGGGAGGCAAGGATGGCTTCAGCTCGGGTGCAGCATCAGCTCATCAGCTCAGTCAAGTGTGCCAGCATTGGCATATGAGCAAGATGCTGCAGACTGAATGTTGACACATGGTCAAATACTCCTTAGTAGCCCAAGTGTGATGTTTAAAAATCCCTTTGTGGCCAATGTCTAGTAAAAGGATACATGGCTTGGCCAGAACAAAGAGTGTTACACTACAGGCAGAAATGGAACATCTCCAAGTACTCCTGTTGTGCTGTACAAAGCAGCATCTCTCTTAGTCTGTGCCATTTTCCCTTGTGAGGGAAAAGACTTTTCCTGATACAGGGGCTACAGTAAACTGTGCAGATAATGGAATAGCAGAGGGAATTCACAATAAATTTTTGGCTGAGCTTGGGGCTGTGAAAACAGCTTAGTTGGGTTTAGGACAAGTTTCATTCCCTGCAGTGGGTCTTGTGCCAGCCTTATTACTGCACTGCCATGTGGAAAATACTGGAAATAAAAAGACTGATCCTTTGAAAAATGCTTTAGTGGACTTGATGAGACAGAATAAAAGAAAGGACAAGTTATGATGGATAGGGATAGGGGGTGCTTGCTGACTGCCTGCAGGTCATTCCCAAATCAGTTAGAACAGCTGCAGAGGGGAAAAAAGCAAGTTAAAAATAAACAAAACAGATTTGCACCCATTACAATCAGTGCCTTTGCCAGTCTTTGCACTCAAGCCTGGCTTCCTGGAGTGAAAGAAGAAAGACTTCAGATTTCACAAAGGAATATTAATAAAAGTAATAGATGAACTTAAGAAAGAAAAACGGCGAAGATGAATACAACTTGCTTTTGGTGTGAACAGATGGGTCATGGAATAGTCTGAGGGGTAACTAATGGGACATTGATGCTTAATTGAACAAAATAGACAATTAGCAGCTGAAGAAAAATCTGGGGAACAGTAAATAATGCTGAGACCAGGCCAGTTCTACAGAGTGATCAGAGATTCATTATAAATAGTACTTAGACACTCACATTTTAATATATTCAACTACAAGGAAATTGGTCATATTTATAGGGCAAGATTCTATTTTAGAAATCAGTGATGCTGCAGATGATACAGGGTCACTGTAGCCAATCAATTGAGCACCCATTTCCAGCACTATTAAGTGTGGAAATACCCATGGGAACTTTTGAAGTGGAAACAAGGAAAATTATAAAACAGTAGTAGTGTGGCTGTCCTTGGCATTAATGAGAGCATTACTGTCAGTTCTGGTGTATGTGATAAAGGTTATTAGAAAGGGTTGACAACAGTTTTAAGAACCAGTCACATCCAGGAAAAACATGTTTCCAGCTGGGGGATAAAAAACTTTGATTTCTGTAGTGCATCCAAGGGAGGGCTAAAAGGTGACTTGTTTGTAATGTACAAGTACAGTCTTTGAGACATTGTTTTTGAGTGAAAAAGGCTCTTCATCCAAACAGATAACATACAATTTAGTAGTTTGAATAATGAAATTTTAAATAAAAGTACCTCCTCACGGCAGTTAATTTTATAGGCATTTCACACATTCATCATCACTTAAGTTCTTCAAATAAAGACTGGATAGCTTTCAAAAAGACAGCTGCTCTATCTCAGCCAGAATTATGAGTTTTATTCAGGTATTACCAAGCAATATTCTCCTTCTGTATTGTGTTGTGTGTTAAAGGTAGCAGGGATAGCAGTCATTTTGGACCTTAAAATTTAGGTCAGTACTGGGAAAGCTCCAAGTACATTGCAAACATACAAGTGGCAGCAATTTCCCATCAAAATGTCAGTTGTGCATAATAAGCATCTGCCTCCATTGGGTTTTAATAAGTGTTCAAGGACTTCATTTTCATTATTTTGAGCCTCAGCAAAATAGAATGAGAATCCAGCTTTATTTTGCACTGAATAGTTCTGCTCTGCTAAAAAGAAAGTGAACTTTATCTTTCTGTACAGAATGACACAAGATCTCCATCAAGTACATTTCTCACATTATTACATGAAATCCCTTGACTAGCCCTTGCAGGCTCAGGAACGTAACAGCCTTTAAAAGCCCTCAGAAAAAAAAAGGCAACCTGGATCCCTCTCCTTTTTATTAGTTGAAAGGGAGAAGCATTCTCTTGTCAATCCATCAAGAGCCATGATTTAAGCATTAGCTGTTAAACCAAGTAATGACATGAGCTTAGGTGATTATATACTTGCAGGTACCAAATGCTCATCATTAAACGTAAGGACATACCTAAGGAGCTGTGTAATCTAAATAGCACCAAGTCCTTATGACCATCCAGTTGCCCTATTTCTTTCACATTTGATTTTACTTTTTAATAATGCTGATGCCGGAGGTGCTACTTAAGAAGTTCAGAGAGGCAGGAGCAGCAAGTTCCATCAGCTTTATAATAAATGGGTGTGTAAGAGGAAACCAGCCAAAGGGCAAGCATTTGGAGGTGAGATATTGAGAACACCTGCTCCTCCCTCAGCACGCTTGTGATTAAACATTTTACTTAGCATGTGAACTGAAATGTGTTATGTTAAACTGGGGTCAGAAGGCACAATGTAATTATGGTTGTTATTAATACTACAGAGGCCAAACAGAAATCATATTGGGAATGACTGTGTGACTACAAGAAGGAGTAAATCTCCTTGGGTAAGGAATTGAATTTTGGATGGAGATGATAAAGAATGTTTTACTGGAAATCTCCAGATCTGTAACAGGTTTCTCTTCAGGAAAGCATTAATTTCTGTGTTGTTCTTTAAGCTTCTCTTAGTAAAACACAAAAATAAATTAAAAAAACCCCTCTAACCTCTTAGTCCAAATCAGCATTCTTTAATGTATTCTGATTTCTTAACACAATCTGAGTATCTTTGTGTGAGTCTGTGCTGAAGTGTTCCTTCATTTGCTAAAAAGTTTTGCACTTTTCCTTGAGAAATACCTACAGTGTTTTTCACCTCAGGGCTGGATGACCCATGGCTATTGTGCCTGAAGATAGACCATGGAACACAGACACATACACATCCTCCAAGTCATGCAACTGGTTTGTGCTTAAACATCTTTAACAATCCTCGACCATTTAATGATATAAATTTAAAGATTCAGTTCATTTTTTAAAAAGCTAATAATGAAGCTAGGCTTCCAGATGTAATTTCATACATTTCTTACTGCAACAGCTGCACAGTTTGAAGCCAGAGCTCTCACAAAGTGCAGAAGAGTGGGAATTAATGTTCTGGTGTAGTGTGGTTTAACCCCAGGTGATAGCTAAGCACTACCAAGCTACTCACTGTCTTTCACCTGAAAAATGGTGAGTTGAGGTAGAGGCAGTTCAGTAGGTAAAGCAAAAGCCAAGCACACAAGCAAAACAGGTAAGGAACTAATTCAATATTTCACATCAAGCAGGGAGGTGGCCAGTCACCTCCAGGACAGCAGGGCTTTGTCATCCATAATGGTGACTTGTGAAGACAAATGCTTTGGTCAGCTGGGGACAGCTGCCCCAGCTGTGTCTGCCCAATCTCTCGTGCACCCCCAGTCTATTACCTGTTCAGGAAATAATTGGCAAAAAAGGCCTGGACTGTGCAAGCACTGCTCAGCAATAACTAAAGTTGTCTGTATTATCAACACTGTTTTCAGTACAAATCCAAACCATAACCCCATATCAGATACTGTGACAAACAGTAATTCTATATAGAAAAGCCCAATACATTCTTCATTCTTTTTCAGATGTATCCATTGGATTATGGTTTTTAATATAAAATTAGTATTTGTTCATGAGTATATATGTACAAACTGTTAATATTTATAAGAAGACTAAACACTCAAGGTAAATCAAGTATAATAAGAAGCAATGACTAAAGCTGGCAATAAAAATGGTAAATAAGTGCAACTGCTCCCTGCACAGTATTTGAGTGCACCTTAGGGAAGCTAGCAACTGTGGTTTCTTACCAGAAACTTTCTTCAAAGTTCAGGGACAGATACCGAGTACTTTTGTATTTTACTGATTTTATTTATCTTGAGCAGCACTTCACACAACAGGACAATTACTGTAAGGGGTGAGATGCCACCAGCCTTTTTTCCTATAATCAGTAGCAATAATTATACAGAAAGGCAAGTATAAAATATGGTAGATATTAGACCCCATCCCTAAAGGCTCATGTTCTGAATCTTTCTGTCCTTAATTCAAAATAGAGGACACTGTAATTAATTTTGACTGTTGTTACTGGAATCAGAAAATGAATTTTTTTCTGAGTTTACCTAAATTTGAGTTTAACAATTCCCTGCTGATGTCTTACCCAGTCTAATTGCACAATTTATAGTTTAAAATACATTTGTTGGTTTTGAAGCTTAACATTTTTTAATTAATTGAAAGATCGCTTGCCTAGGTACTATGAGTTATGTTGTGATGTCTACTATCAGTCCCATATGTTGATTGAAAGGCTTAAGTTCCTTATATTTTTTACTTTGTCTGATGGCAAATAAAATTTTCCCTGCCAGATGTCTGCCACAGTTTGATTTTACAACAAAAAAACCCAAACAAACAAGCAAACAAACCAGCCCCAGTTAAAACAAGAAAACAGTCTCTTCCAGTGACACGTACCCTGTGTTTTTAAATGAAGGTATTCACATGACTGTTTAAACTGAAAAGCCTGAAGACGGCTTAGCTTTTGAGCAGGAACTGGAAAACTGAAAGCCTCTTTTCATGTTAAAGGTGTGTCTTTATCCCTCCTGTCATAGTTATTCCAGGTATGATCAAGTTTTGAATTTCAAGTTTTAAACCAGCTACTCTTAGTTAACTCATGCTCTGCAGAGCATATTAGCTGAATTCTTAACATACCATCTAGAATTAAGTACAGAAAGCTGCAATGCAATCTCACAGTTGCAAAAGTATCAAATATATAGGAGTTATGCAGTGCCAGAATTGAGTTGACACATAGAATTAGCACTCTCCTTTTGCTTATGTAATGATCTTTAATTCTATAACACTCTATTTTTTTATTTTGGCAACCTCTAAAGCACAGGAGAAAAGTAAATCAAATCAGAATAAATATTAACTTGTTTTTTCATTCTTCTTGCTACGGTCAGCAGGGTCCTTTTATATGAGTCCCCTACAACCATTTCTCATATGAACTTTTCACTTGCTCCTCAAATTTCATGAAGTAAGATAGGACAATCTACCACATATAACTGTGATATCCTCACTAAAGAAACGTGAAAAGTCATAAACTCATCCTAGACTGTGAAGTCCTTACCAATCTATTGGGCTATTCTGTGGTGGAGAGACTGTGTCAGTGGACAAGGGATGTCATCTACAGACACTTCTGTAAGACCTGATAGAGCCCCCCACAACTTTCCTCCCTCTAAACTGGAGAGATGAGTTTGATGGATGGATTTTTAGATGGATAAGGAACTGACTGACCATGTCCAGAATGACAGTCAATGGCTCAGTGTCCAGGTGTGAAACAGCAATGAAGAGGATGTGTCTCGAGTCCATGCTGGGACCATTCCTACTTGATATCTTCATCAGCTACACGGACAGGGGGTCGAGTGCACCCTCAGCACGTTGCAGATGACACCAAGCTGAGTGGTGCAGTTGATTTGCCACAGGGAACGGATGCCATCCAAAGGGTCCTTCATTGGCTTGAGGAGAAGGCCCAGGCAAATCTGAAGATGTCCAACAAAGCCCAATGCAAGCTCCTGAACCGTTGGTGGGGCAACCCCCCAGTGTCAATAAAAACTGTGTGATGGACTGACTGAGACTCATTTTGTAACTCTTTCCATGATCCATTTAAGCCAGATCTTTTTAGACAGTTGTGTAACCGTAACTATGTTCTTATGATGCATCTGAATTCCAAATTAGGATTTTAGAGTTAACTTCATAAAAAACCTGGTAAACCATTAGTGTTTCATAAACTTTAAACTGATAGAGTCCACAATAAATACAGCAAATATAACCTATCATATGCAATTAAAATAGTTTAAAAATCCACAGATCAACACTCTTAATACCAGAAAACAGGCAATTCTCTAAATAAAACCAATATTCTCCAGCATTTAGGTGAGCTTTCAGATAATACCGCATCTCTTTTTTAGAAACAGTCACGACAGAAAAAAAGACATCAAAAAACTCTTAGCAGGAGGTTACTTCTCTTGTGGAATAAATTTTAATTTATTCATGTCATCATATAAGCTTGTTGCAAGGAAAGAAAGACTTCAATAACTGCACACACCTGTGGATGATAGAACAGCCCATAATGATTAAATCTACAGAGAAAGTAATTCATCCATTTTCATTTAAACTGAAAGAAAATTATACTTTTAAAATAGTATTATTACAAATCCCCCTTCTAAAACATCTAAATATAAAAAAATACTTCTCTAAAATCACTGTCATCAGAACTTCTAATAGAAATATTAAGTAGAACCAAGTCTTGTCTAAAGTGCCATCATCCCATATGGCTGAAAACTGAAAAGTCATTCTTGTGACTGTTGGAGTTAATTCTTAATGAATAAATGACATCAGTGTAGAGACGATCCATGTATTTGCAGGCTGGAAGAGAAGGTGGAACAAAGAACAGAAGGAGTCCAGGAGGACCCGTGTTACTTCCAACAACTTCATTGATTCTAACCTCTGGAATCTGCTGTTTCTTCCTGAAAGATGGTGAAATGAACCAAACATGGCCCCAAAACTGCTGCTGCCAGCAAAATCAGCTGGAAATTCTGCCTTCCTGCAGAATGGTCAATATTGCACACAGCAGAAGAAATTAAACCATGCTGCTTGCTTCTGTGAGGGTATTATTTTATTTTAACCCTTTTGTACCTGTTCCAGACACCATGTGATTGTCTTGTGTTGTGCCTCTTTTTCACATGGGTACAATCCTAAGTTCAGAAGTGTAATGAAGAACCCTTCCTCATGTGAGTTTCTGTTAAGCCAGAACATCATAAGGTTTTAAAAGCATGCTGAAACAGGGCTGTGTTTTGGATTTAGGTTGAGCAAAAGTTTGATGACACACCAGTATTTTGGTTGCTGCTGAGCAGGACTTGCACTAAGACAAAGGACTTTTCAGCTTCTCATGCTGCCCTACCAGTGAGGAGTTTGGGGATGCATGAGGAATTGGGAGAGGATACAGCCAGGACAGCTGACCCTGACTGACCAAAGGGACCTTCCCTACCACGTGGCATCATGCTGAACAATAAAACTGGGAGGGGTTGACTGGGGATGATGGCACTCTGCTCAAGGACTGGTTGGGCATTATTCAGTGGTTGCTGAGGAACTTCAATTTGCATCACTTGTTTTGTGTACTTTTCTATCATTATTACTTTCCCTTCATTTTCTGTGCTATTAAACTGTCTATCTCAACCCAAAATTTTACCCTTTTTCTGATTCTCTTCCCCATCCCACTGGAGCAGAGTGAGTGAACGGCTGGGAGATATTTAGCTGCCTGATTGGTGAAATCACAACACTGGTGAACCATTCTGCTCAAATGAATAATGTCATTGGAGCCAGTAAGACTTAGAGGGGGTTAAATTTACCAAATCACACATGTCTCTGTAGGACTGGAGCCACAGCTTGCATAACAGAATGTTTCTAATGTTCCCCAGGACCAGCATGGAAAATTGACTTGAACAAATCATTAGATGGCCTTAGAAAAATGGCTTAAGGATGTGACCCTCACAGACCTGATTTCCTGTAGGCTGCAGAGGAACAGTAGTGCAAGCACTTAGAATAAAAGCTGTCTGTTTCTCTAGCCTTTGGAAAAAAAAGTTTGGGACAATTTTCTTCTGCTTGCATTTTTTACTGGAAGAGGTAGTACAGAAAGATTATTTTTGCCAAAATATCTGCAGGTTTAAACATTTAAAACACTAGTTTGCTGAATATTATAAGGTCTAGGTACTACAGTAGGATACAGATAGAACAACAAGGCTTGCAGCTAGTTTCATGTACTCCTATTAGCAATTTGAAGTTTTATGCAGAAAATACACCAGTGATGTCAAAGTCCTTGTAATATTCATAAAGGTGCTGTCTAGGTTCAGCTGCATTCTGGTATTTGTACCCAGGAGCTGTTTTTTCCCCCTTATTGTTATTTTTGCAATTCTAAAACATGAATCATAAAAAGAGCCTTTTGCAGAAGCACATTATTATCCACCAACAGCAGCTCCTTCCATTTGCCACAACATTCCCTCAAACCACCTATTGTTATGAGGGTGCTGCTGTTGGTTAAATGCTATTATACAAATAACATTAATCATATATGCCTGCAGTTAATTTTAATTACTCTGCTCTCTGCTCCTCTTCTCCTTTCCCCTGTCTTTCCTCCAGTAACTCAGCAGAGGAACTGAAGACCCACTGTTTCTGTGCCCTTCCTGAAGACCAAAGGAAGAACAGAGCAATCCCTCTGTGAGCTCTGACAGCAGTTAAAGGGGGAAAAAAAGGTGCTTTCAAGTAAGAGAAATGAGAATCCCTCACTTAAAAAAAAAAAAAAAGGTGTTTTGAGACTGCATTGATGGCAGGAGCAATATTTAAAACAGTGTCTTAATTCATTAAAGCACCAAAGCTCACAGGATAGCTGCTGCTGACAGTGGCCACACACTACCCAGTTGTGAATGACTGGTGGGTTCAAAGGTTAGTGCTGAGGATGTGGGGAGAGGGATTGCTGATAAGCTGCTCCACCACTAAGCCCCAATTCTCTAGGCTAAAAGTGGTCTCATTGCTCATAGTTCCCAACATGTATTTATATTGAGAGTGACCACAGCTTCTGCCCTCTGTGGCCAGGTGAGTGCCCTCCATGAGTTAATTCTATGCTGAGTAGATCTACTGGATCTAATGCTCTTGGGAAGCCCAGGCACTCAGACACTGATGGTGTGACTCTCTGCATCTGAGTCAAGGAGTCAAAATCTGTGAGCTAATATTGTTTGTCTCATTTTATAATAACTTCTGTGATTAATGCTACACTTCTTTATTTTTTAATTCAATGGTAAAGAGGCTAATTTTTATTCTTTTGTTATTAAGTGAGAATCAGATGCCTGGTTTGAGACATTAGTAGCTCATATTAAGGATGTTTGCCATGGGCCTGAAGCATCCCAAGCCTTGTCTGTGTGTGCCAGGCATGTCTGAGTGTCCCTCCACAGGGTAATGAGCCAATCACCCTGAGCTATTGACATGAAGTAGGATTTAAACTTTTATTACACTAGTGAGTACCATCAAATCATTAACTAGAATTACAATATTACTGTTACTGCTCTCTCTCACATTGTGGATGCATCCTTCGTTCATTTCTTGCACATTGAGCCACTTTCAGTATGTTGACCACTGTGACATCTGCCCAGGGGGTCAGAGTGCAACCAGGGATCAGTTCCTTGCAGGGCTTTGTTTCTTGAGGGAAGAAAGCTTTGTGTGGATTGGTCTGAGAACAAAGCCCTCTTTCTCTGTCCTTTGCTTTTTGTTGAATTCTGTACCCCTGCAGGCTCGTCTTTAATGCTGAAAGTTTTTTCTAAGTCCATTCTTTGCTTAGAATGTTTATAAAAAACTGGGGCTTGACAACCTTGGAAGGCGTATGAATACAACCATGTACCTTAATTTTCTTTCTGAAGTCAGTTCAGACCTAGGATTCTACACCATCCCTCCTGCCAAGTCTGTAAGATTTTCTCCCCAACTTTCTGCTGAGAAAGGTGGCTGAGGAGTGGGAGACACATCTCAGCCTGAAGAAGATATTTATCCCTATATGTTTTTGTCATGTGCAGATAGTGAATTCAGGCTGGTAGTAGCTCTGATAACAGCTAGGTGCCTCCTTGACTCCATTCTTGAAGGTAAGGAATGATGCCAGTTTTCTGAAGAAAAGGTCTCCCTTGAATGATCAGGGTGGATTTTAAAAGCTTGGCTTTTTTTGAATAAGAAAAAATTATTAGCTCTTTTGTAGCTAAGATATGATTAGGCAACAGTAGGGTCTAAAAGACCCAAACTGATAAGATTTTTTATTTTTCAAGCATAAAATAAATAAAATAGAGAAGTCATGACTGTGGATGAATTAAGAGAGCAGAAGTCAAGTTGTTTTTTTCAAAGATCAGCTGTTCTCACACCCATTTTTTCCACTTTGCAATTAGTATGAGAACCTGCTGTGCAAGGTCTCCATTTCAATTTCCTTCACCTACTGTACTTAGTAGATCTATTCCACTCCTGGCTTACCTGCATCCATTTCCTCAAGTGTCTGTACAATCAGGCATTTTTCCAACCAAAATGCTTTCTGAAATCATTGTGATAGCAAGAAAATGTTTGGCACAGAATCATCACAATGCTGATAACTTCTTCAGATTATCTAATCTATTAGTACCTTAGGCTGATATTTATGTCTGGAAATAGAATACAACCTGTTTGTATACACGGATATATGTATGTTTGTATATATGTAGTCCCTCCCCAAATAAGGACAAAAGTCAGCTGGCCCCCACATTTCCCCCTCCAAATTCCCTGGTTCCAAACAATCTTTTGAAAGCATTGGAAATAAGGTACTGGAAATCAAGATGCTGCTCTCACAAACAATGGGCTGCAAGAAGCATAATTTTCTTCTAAAAATACACCTTGTTCTTTTACAAATATATTGTTCTATAGTTTCTATTACAATTAAGTTCTAATATTGCTCAATTTTATATAAGCCTTTTTTAAAAATATCATTTATTTTATGTTCAACCAAAACTCTTGTGCACCTAAATAATTTAAGTATCTCATAAAATTCCAAAGGTGCTGGAGTGGCCAGATATGATCCTCAACTGTGCTCTTATTCAATTAGTGTGCTCTCAATACTTCAAATTTTGGTTTAGAAAGATGGAACAATCTTAAGCTACTGTCACAAATATCCATTCTGCTTAGGGTGGCTTCAGTCTGAAAGGTATTCAGCCCAACTTGATCCTCCTTTACATGGGAAAAGTGCAGGATAATTTAATGCATATAAAGTTTCAGCTAGGTGAGAAAAAGTCACCAATGTGTCATGCACCACTGTCCAGTCTCTGTGTTCAATGAAATGCTTAACTTTTTCAACAGGACAGGTGACCTTCCCCTAGTTGGCAGTCTCCAGCTCCTGAGCATCACTAATCCCTTGAAAGGGGTTTGGTGTGAACACTCCATCTCAGCTTTGTGTCTCACCAGTCTGTGTGGCAGGCTATGATTATTAAAGGATTAAGATGTGGTGTAAAGGCATAAGCAAGGAGACAGGAGATAACCTGTTTGTATGCATAGTGGTGCTTGAGCTGTGCTGGGATAAATATGGTTGTCGGCACACTGAAGCTTCAAGCTTCGTCAGAAAATTAAATGCTCTGAAAACAGGTTTGTATCTCTGTCCAGAGCTGGATACTCTCAGAGTTATGTCTGCTAGAGAAGTACTCAAGAACCTTTGTAGAAGGTCAGAGAGCAAGAAGCTCCAGCAAGTGCTGTGTCCCATCACCAACCAAAAAGGCGAAGAGGACCATGAAGCCCTGACTAGCACATAGAAATGCTTGTGCAGCGTGTTTTCCCACCTCCTAGCAATGTGAGACTCTTAGGACTTCTGAAGCAGAGGTGATGTGTCTGTTTTACAGTCCTACCCTGACCTACCTGGCTTAGGGCTTAGGCCAGGGATGGTGGCTGTGGCCCTGTTGAACCATGACCTGAGGTGCCAGCACGAGTGAATGTCTGACTGACTGGCCCTTGCTGAAGTCTCTGGTGTTATTTGCAGTGAATTAGCAAGATTCAGGTTGGCTTTGTCTACACAAGACACAAGCACCATCATACCTCATGTGAGGCTGTGGCAGAATCCAGAGACAGATGACTTTGAATAGCAGTTTCTGAAGAAATACAGCTGGAATTGCTAGATTCAATTGCTTGTTAAGTTACAGACCTAATTTTGACCATTTAAGGTCACTGCTAACCACCTTCTCACAGGTGCTTTCAGCAGAAGTATCCTGTAATTAATGTGAGAGGGGCACAGACAGAATTAGGTTTTGTCTTTCTTCATATTTCTGCTCATCACTACAAAGGTAAATCATCCAAGATGACACCACTTCACAGACAAACACCACTCTGGGACTAGCACAGGGAAGAACTCAGAGCTCCCCCAGCCCAGATGCCCAGGTAAGAGGGAATAATGGCTTTTCTGAGCACAAAATGAGCTCGAGCATGGCAGGCACTGGCTGGCTGCTGGGCCAGGCTGCCCAGGAACACTCCATCATTCTTACACCAGGAGAAAGGATCAAGCTGATGCCATGCTGACACAGCATTGCTCTCCTGACTTTTTAATCAAAATGTTGAAAGCTCTTAACCTTACTCTACAAAATAGAAACAAAGTCTGAAATGTTGACAATTTTGGCAAAATTAAATTATTCTTTCTGAGCCAGACCCAGGCAGGACTGCACATTGTATTTTCTCCCTAAAGAATATGAAACTTTTCCAAAAATCTCTTTCCTTTTTGCTGTTTTTATTCACCATGGAGTAGGTTCATGAGGAGCTGCTGACACCATCATGTTTTCAGTTAATACAAGACTAATGTGAAACCTATCACTGAACTCTCCTCATGAAAATTTTAAAAGCACAAAAATTCAGAATAACCTTTCCTGGGACAGTGAAATTTTGGTGCACAATTTGAAACGTGATTTACTTACATTCAATTATATAAGTACAGGCTTGATATATCTAAATCAAATGAAATACATTGGTTTTCAGGAGTAAAGTTGATCAGTTTTGAATATGAAACATGTGGAATCAGTGTTCTCTAGAAGCTTAGTAACTCAAATATATTTACTTATTTTGGGGACTAATAGCCTCTCTCAGCATAATTGCGGTGTATTTGTCGTGTATCAGTGACAATTTTTCTGGCCAGTTTAGAAATCCAATCCTATTTTTCAGTGGAAACCTACATTAGTAATGGTCATGCTGTTCATTTATTGTATCCAATTATAAATAAGGGGATGAGAATACTTTTGCTCTAGTAAGGGTTAGAAAATTAAATACTTTAATATTCATATTTTATTTATAATCTTTGAACAGAACATCAGCAAGAAATGTGCAATGCTACGTCTCACAATCAAAGACGTGTTCTTCTTTTCCAAGGGCTGCCAGTAATCTATTACTGACTAAAAGCATATGAATTCCATGTTCATCTTGAAGATACAATATACAATATTTCACATCTACTGCACTCAGATTTCAACAATCAGCTTCTTTCAAAGACACCCTGACAACTCAAATGGTGAATTATTAAGTCAGGATAACAAGGACAACATTCACTTTCTTTGTGCATCTCCAGCTAGAGTAGAAGACTCTATTAATTACCAGACCAGAAATGGGCTGGGATTTGCTTTGTACATTGCTGAGCTATTTAACTGGAAGAGATGGGTTATGTATGGCAATAAATGACCTTTCTAAAAGCTTGTTTTTCCACCAACTGCTTGTGTTGAAACCAATTGCAGAAGTCATTCAAAATGAGCTGTTTATTGCTTCCTAAATGCATTTACTGCATGCCAGATGTCCATTTCAAAACATTCTGCTGTGTGCCTTTTAACTGACCTTACATTGAGACGCAACTGCCCGTAGCCATTACCCTGGAAATGCTGCTCACTTAGCAGTGGGCTGCCAGCCCAGCAGACACTGGGGCAGACCCTCTTCAACACCACAGAAATTAGGAGGAGTTAAAGCACCTCCTTAGAGGAGACGAGTCCATGCCCTGCTCAGAAGGGCGATTGCATCCCAGAGTAAACTAAACTGTCAGTGTTATCTCTCGAGCTGGCTGACAGTAACAGCAAACACATGGCAATGCAAACTCCCGGCATGGGGTGCTTGCAGGGTCCCTGAAATTGCTTCCTCTCTTGTGCTGTGGAGTTGCATTTTAACTGAGCTGTGTTTTCTAGGGTGCCTGTTATGCTGAGTACTTCTCTTTAGGCTCCTTAAACACTTTCGCCATGTTGCTGACGTTCATCTCCTGCCCCACAGCAGCCACCAGTGGCAAGGCTTAAATACTCTTACCCTCCTTTGGTGCTTGCCTTTAGGTGTGTGCTCTCTGGGATATCACAGAGCCATAGAATAGTTTGGAAAAGGTTGGAAGAGACCCTTAAGATCCTTGAGCCCTGTTGTTACTGTAGCACTGCCAAATCCACCACTGAAGCATGTCCCCAAGTCCTACACCTACATGTCCTCAAAATACACTGTGCTTGGTGTTGTTGGCCAGAGGAGTTGCCTGGAAGGGATGAACATGTTGGGCCCAATTCCCCACTTACTCACATCAATGGACTCAGCAGATCACTGATGGCAAGAGCATGACAATTTCTCCCTTTAATGTTTCTCAACAGTTTTGTAGGTTTACCACACCTTGAGAATACACTAAATATTTTCCTAAATTTTGCTTTAAAATATTCACCTGGTCCTTCAATAAGGCATAATTTTTATATGGAGGCTAGGTGGTCCATTTGGTCAGTTTCTTCACTATTCAACTTTTTTCTCTATTAGCAATTTCAAAATAAGTTATTTTATTGTTCTCTCTTTCAAGCAGTTATATACTAACTCCCTCTGCTAACATCATCAGGGATTTCCTATAGTAAATGTTCTTATTCCTTTAGTGGTACCCTGAAAGTAAGGCTTGTATAAAAATGAAAAATATGTAAAATTAAAATAAATTTTCAATCTAGATTAAGATTAAAAGAAAAAAAAGTGTGAGGAAAGGTTTTCACAGTACAATATCAAGGAAATGAAAGTCATAGTAGTCTAAAATTATTTTGAGTAATTTTGACGTGTATAGCGATCAGGAAGAGAAATTACTTTTACATAATTGATTTCAGTCCCATGTAAAAATGAGTATTTTTTTCTATAGCAGAATGTTAGTACACAAGAAACCAACGTGAAATTGTGAAATAGAATGACTTTAACAAATGAGAGGAATTATAATAAATGTGAAAAGTAAAGAAAACCTCTCATATTTTTTCTACAAGACTGAAAACTCCTGATACTCAATACATTATGGAAACAGTTTTTGTTTTGATGAGGGGTAATTTTCAACAAGGCATTAAGTCCATCTTCAACTAGTTTTGTTTAATTTCAAATCAGTCATACTGTGAAGCAAAGAAATAATCTCCTGCTTGCTTAGGAGGAGAGAGCTCATATTAGACATAGCAAGGCCACAGAGAGCTCGTCAAGCCCATAAGGTACTAAATGTGACATTTGCTTCCATGTTTCAAAATGTCATTATATTCTTTGCCATACCTTCCTTGCTTTTGACAAAAAAAAAAAAAAAAAACAAAAACACAAGTTGAAATAAAGCATACGAAAATAATTAACTATGTCTAAATTTCTCTTGTTTTCCTTCAATGTAAATTCAGTTAAATCCTGAATTTGAAATTAATCCTGGGCTAACTACAAATACTTTGGCTTTAATGCAGTTTCATTTGTAGTTGTATAGAATGAAGAAGAATGAGAAAAGCAATCATAAAAGACACATAAAGGAAATTATTGCTATAGTATTGATTTTTCCATGAACATTAGCTATATGTCATAGGTGGATTTTTTTATTTACTTAGAAATAAAAATGTGATACTTATCTGTATAAATTATGTCTTAATTAATGGTAGCACATGGAGTCTATTTTTGCAATGATAAAAAACATTTTAAGTGAAACATTCAGAGTAAGTTTGCAATTGAATTACATAATTTTAACTTTCAAATTCTGTTACTCTCAGTAAATGTACAAGAACACAATTCTTTTGATAAATTTGCAGTATTGGAAAGAAAGCAGTTACACCCACGGAGGCAAATCAGTTCTCTCAGACTGCTGAAAGGAACTAAAATTGTCAATCACTCAAATCAGGCTGCAAGGGCTTAACATTGTGCTGGCATGCAAATAAGAGGAGCTGTCTGCAAGAGTAGATCTGTTCTGCAAGATTAATGAAAGTACAGGAAATTATTTGGAACTATCATTAAAGTATAAGCCCTGGAAATTATATCAAAGGAACAGCAAAAAAAAAAGCACATGGAGAAAAAGCAGTTACTCCATGTGATTCACATTGGTTTTACCATGCTGTCTGAGAGGAAAGTGACAGGGAAAGTGACAGGGGAAAGTGACAGTGAAAGAACTTAGGTAGAAGTGAAAATGCAACTGGAAATATCCTTCTAAATAGTTCTAACAGTATCAGTAAGCACTTTGACAATCTGATGAGGCCTCAAAAGAGCTGTTTCCAGATGTACCTTTAAGACACCCAACATCCAGTTCTGTGGCAGACAGTGCTTGTGTTTGCCTTCATACTGAAGATTTTGTAAAATTACTAGTCTTAAAAATAAGTGGGAAAAAACCTCTTTACATCTCAGAGATAGTCTGTAATCTCTTTACATACTTGGACTGCTGTTCCAGTTGAGACTGGAGGGTTTTATCATTTGATTGTCATTTTGGTATCATTTAGTGTAACCTATTCTGAGGTCTGACCATCACTTCAACTGTACACAGTTCTCCCATTTTCAGGCCAGACCTAGAGTTTGAAATCCTATGTAGTCTGACAGCAATTACCCCAGCACCTCTGGCATATCCATCATCTCGATGACTCCTCATGCTGGGAGCAATAGCAATTATAGCCAAAAAGCAGCAATCTCCTTAAAACAGTGTATTTGGAACAGAAGCATTTAGAAAAAATAAAGTGTTAAAATAATAAAAATCTAACTTGTCAGCTAGCTATATTCCAGGGAGATGCTGCTAACACTGAGGTCTTAAAGACCCTTGATATCTCAGCTGGTATATTCTGTTCTTTCAAGTTGTGAATCTGTTCTCACTTCCAGCATCTATGTTTGAGGCTTCTAAGGGTCACTTTATTTTATCATGTTCCTCTTTGCCAAGACAAAGTCATTGTTTCATTACCCTGACTTCTTCTTGCCCCCAGTTTAGCAATGAGAACAGTAATCCATTGGAAATTTGAGGTAAAATTCTTATAGAAGGTGTTTTTTATAGTTTTATTCTCTTAAGCATTTCTGTGGGAAATAATTTTCTTCCCTTTTATTTTTGCAACAACCCCCACAGCCCAATAGATGCTAATTTTACTTCAGAAGCATGGCATGTAAAGTGGGATTTTCCTCACCTAATTTTAGCTGCCTACAAGTTAATTGTCTAATTCAGTCAAACAGAGATTCCTTTTATTATGGACAGAAAGAAGTAGGTGTTATCAGAGGATAACATGTTCCTTGACTTTGGAATTTACCTAAAAATTGAACAGCTTAACTTTTAAGTACCTAAGGTGGTTGAGACTGTCCCACCTGGAGTATTGATTAATTCTGTTCCTTTTTAATAGCCTTTTGCTTACCATTTACACATTTCATATTTTTAGACATTTGAGTAATAAAAAAGCAACAAAATGCAACCCACATTTGCAAGGAAGTCTTACAGGCCTGCTGGTAACTTAATTGTATTTTTAATTATTAACCTTTTTTTTTTTTTTTTTAATGGTGGTGGTGATGGTGGACATTCAGATCGACATTTGTACCTTGTAATACCTGTTAGTCTCAGCCCTGCTGGGTGCCAGCCTTGCAGGACATAGGGGGATGGCTTTAAACTGAAAGGGGGTAGATTTGAACTAAGTATTAGGAAGTCTTTACTGTGAGGGTAGTGAGATACTGGTAGAGATTGCCCAGACAAGCTGCTCCATCCCTTGTTCAAGACCAGGCTGGATGGGGCTCTGAGCAACCTGGTCTAACAGAGGGTGTCCCTGCCCGTGGCAGGGGGATTGAAATGAGATGATCTTAAAGGTCTCTTCAAACTGAAACCATTCTATGATTCTATGGTTTATTCAGCTGCATTTTACAGCATGCAAAGCACATGCTGTCATTGGTTACAAATGCTTTGCGGACCTGATGATTGATTTTATGATGCTTTATCAACTCTGATTTGTAGAACCCTCAGACATTCAGGTAACTCTTTATTCAAGACATTCAAGACACAGGTTTTTAGTCTAGTAGCAAAATATCTTCTGATACCAGCTGGTGCCTTTCTGATTTCTCTTTCAGATAGCAGGTCAGCAGGCTGCCACCCCATTCTTCTGTTGTAAATTTGGAAAACTGGCAAATGCTGACAACTGCATTTGGCACTTGTGGTTATGATATATTTTGAGAAGCTGAGACTGCAGAAGCCAGGAGTAAACCCCCCCAAAGAGGGTGTGTAATGTTCCTGTGTGTAACTTAAATCAACAACAGAAGCTTCATCACTCCATCTTGAGCCTAAGATCTTACCTAAAGAAATAGGATTGATTGGGTTTATCTTCTGGGATTTTTTTTTTTCTGTTTCACCTTAAAAAGGATGAGCATGCAAGTGGATGTATTAAAATAACCCAGTAAGTAGAAATGCCAAACAAAACTGCTATTGAAGTACAAGGAGGTGCAAGCTGGAATATTACCTCCATATTCTAATTTCCCTGGAATCCAAATATGTTCCGAAATGCTTAATTAAATGTCATCAATTGGAAAGAAACAACTGTTATCAACTGCTGGAGTTGGTGGTTGAATACACAAGTCATGGAGGTGGCTGGGTAAATGTGGCAGGAGGTGGAATTTCCAGTATTGCTGTCAGCCCTTTAGCATTTCTTTCCTCTTTTTTTTAACTCAGAGACCTTTATTCTACTTTCTCTTTACTTCAAATTAAATGTCCAAAGTGACAGGTCCTGCAACATTTCTGTCTTAAATCCTCCACTGGTCTATGTATTCTAGTCTATGCATGTAAAGTGAGAATGTACAGGTATAAGAAGCTCAGAGCAGCTATTGTAAATCCTGGGGCAAAATTCTTCATCACATCGTGCATCATTTAATTGCTTCTTTGCAGTATAATCAGGAAGTTATAGTGGTAATCTGGGAACCCGACAAATCTTTTGAATATTTATCTGCTGAGGCTGCAGATCCCCATATCTGTCAACAAATTGCTAAGAGATTGTGGGACTATTTATGGGTTTCTGCTGCAAAATACCTGAGCATGTATTTCCTTAAAGCAGCAGAAGCTATGAAAGTGGTGCTGCCCCAAGGGAGATCGGTGTTAGCTCCCTATGACCCCCTGTACTTTGGCAGAAACGCACATCAGTTGGCTGAGGAACTAAAAAGGAACAATGGAAAAATAAGCACACTCTAGGAATCAGGGGACTGAAACAGAGAAATATAACTTTTCTGGTAAAGCAAGCACGAACAGCTGAAGATTTATTGATTGTAACCCATATTGCAATGGTCCCTGAGCTAACACTTTAATAAAAACACGGAAAATGACAACCAAAAGGAGACCCAGAAATCATAAATTTCAGTGTACGTGCAGAATGGTGTGGAGAAAATAATCAGCAAAAAGCAATCAACTCTATCTCAATTTGGAAACACAGGAAGTGTCATTTAGGGAGGACTGAGGTGCAGAAAACCTTGGAGTGTTCAGTCTTGCCTATTTCAGATGGCAGCCAGGGCCAGATGCTTCAGAAAAACGCTCAAGAAATTCCACAGCAGTCACATGGGAGATAATCTGTCCCTATCTACTTGCCAGGAAGATCTCATGCTAATCTTTAAAATTTAAGATATATTACAACTTGAAACATAAGGTTTTATATTACTCCCAACAATCCATTTAAATGTTAACCAGTATAACTGGATAGTCACTTTTTTTTTTTTGAAACCTGCTAAACCTAATTTCTCTTGGAATTTCTTTGCTATGCAATATATGTCTACTTAGTTTTAAGGAATAATCCAGATTTATTACTCTTATTTTTGCAATGATCTGAGCTAACCAAGTTTTTTTTTTTCCAAGCAGCCATTTCTTAGTATTCAAAATACCAGTACAAGAATTATAAAAAAAACTACTCTCCTCATTCTTCAGGTTGCAGCCTACACATCTTTTTCTTGCCTTCCCTCTTCCCAAAAAGAGAGTATTGATTTCAGGAATGTGTCTGAATCTGTGCCTGGGGTAGGCTTTCTGAGTAGGTTCCAGTTTTCCTAACTTGCTCCAGGTTTTTGAAGATGTAGGATACACCTATGCTAGTAAATTAAAAAGTCTCAGACAAGAACTAAGTACTGAGACTTTAAGGTTTATAGAGTTTAATTGGTGGAATGATCCTAAAAATATTTTCCTCTGAAAAGTGACACTTTTTCAAACAGAGCCCTTGAAGAATTTGCATGATGGCAGAACCTAGGAGGGATAAAAAATTGCCATTCCTTTTAAAGGAAGCTACCCAGTCTTGGAAGGTAAGAGCTGACTGCAACTTGCATATAGGCTGTTGCCCTTACATTCAGTTTCAGTGACAGAAAGTTGTCCCAAACAAATCTAATCAACTGTAGGTATGTAGCCTTGAGAACCCACCTTCCACAGCCAAGTGCATCCTATTTAATCAGTAAAGGCAAGTGCTCGTGAACTGCCTCCTGAGAGAGTGTCTTGTCTAAATTGTGCAGCAGATTTTTCTCCTGGGGATGTCTACTGATCAGACACAGATCTCCATCTATTTTAGTCCTGGTACTTTGTTAGTACCTGAAGCTACAGTGCAAGTCTAATTAGGCTGTCTGGATCCCATGCTTTATTGACTAACTCAAATAACTTCAGTATCAAGAAATCTACAGTCATATTTTCCTTTAATTTTCAATCACTTTGTATTGAAAGGGATAGGGAAAAAGTAAAAACTAAATCTGAATTTGTAAGTTTTTATCTAAGTAAAAACAGATGTATGCTTTTAAATTAATTTCTTCTTTTAGAAAAAACAAACACCAGTGGGTTTGTGTTGTGGTTGTACCTAGATGTGTCAGTCAGAATTCAGGTGCCTCTGAGTAAATATGTACAATAAAAGAGCTCCTGTCTCATGGAGTTTAACTTGGAAATGAACCAAGTCATCAAAGAGGGCATCATAAAACCAAGGCCTGGAAAGTACAGTAATGCACTTGAGATCAAGAAAGTGACTAAAATGTGATTAAAATTAAGAGATTCAGAGCAACAGAAGAATTTAATTAATCAGACTGTCAGAACTAACTGCCAGGTAAAATACATCTGCTGATAAATGTGCTAGTAAAACACACCCTTCACTTCAGCAGCAGCAAAGGAAAGGCAGGGGAGCTCTGGAGCAGCACTGGCTGAGGTGTGCTCTCAGTTTTGTTGCTCAGACACTAATGTTTGCATATCATAAGTTGTGTGTCAGCATGGCCAACGAACAGCAACTGTTTAATTAATATTCAGGATGACACATACTCATATTCATGAGTAATCCTAGGTACTTTGTAGGGGAGGAAAAAAGCTACAGAATATTTAATGTTTTCTTGCCACTGCTGCAAAATATCACTACCATGTATCCCATGCATACGATGCTTGGGTCACTGCATGAAATCCCATTTAGCTGCCACCTCCACTTTTGGCATCACCTGTTTTTTTACTTTCTTAGTTTTGCTTTTTTTACAGTTTATCTATGGTTTTATTAGGATTTTGAAGACTCTATTCCTCTTATTCCTAAACTTTGATGTCTGTTCTCACCTGAGATTTTACTTTGGTTGTTTTTTGTACTCTGAAATTTTCATGAATGGGTAACAATCTGGCAAAATTTATTATTAATTAATCAATATTTTTTAAAAAGCAAACACGGGTGTATCTGAAATTCTGGAGTGCACTTATTTTCTCTTTTAAGAAGCAGTATTTTTTAGTGTCTTATTTTTGGAAAGACTGTGAGGATTCTGCAATGGTGCTGAAATTAAGAGTCAATTAATCAAGAACTGCTAATAGGTACTTTAAAATGGTTAGGAGAGAGAAAGAAAGGACATCATGGGTTTACCCCTAAAGGTTTACCCCCAAAAGCAGAGGAAAATTTGTTTTGACTAGCAGTTAGTGCAGAGGGCACCTTTATCTGAAAAAAAAACTAAGTAGTGGTCTGATTCTGAAAGAACGTACATTTTGCTTTCTTAGTCCCTTTCACACAGATTTCATAGCTGCAATGAGGAACAAAGTTAGCTCTCTAAATTTCCACTGTACTTGCAATTGATGCTGATCATAAATCCACTGACTATGATGTCTATAAACTTCTGTTTCCAGCTCCCATTCACTGCATTCTCCTTATGCAATTTAATGCAATCAACAACCGACAAATGGAAATACTTCCAGGTTCGGCATTTGGAGATTCAGGTCTTCTTCCCTCTTAGCAATCTTGCTGCTATTCTGTGTAGCTGGGCTGGGGTTTGTTTGTGTTTTTTTTTCTGCAGCCCTGAGTTTTCCATTCCTGCTTCAGCAGCTCAGCTTCTGGATGAGACATGATGGGTTCTCAGGTCTAGCTTTGCACACACTTTATGGTTAGGAAAATATCCTGTAACAAGGGATGTTATATATATATACATAAATACATTCTTAAATGTTACCAAATGTTGGCTACATGTAAAAAAAGTAGGTCACAATGGGAGCCACAATTTATGTTAATTGTCTGAAAAACATCAGCATATGTTGTATGGATCCCAGCTTATTATTTGAAAAACATAGAACACCTGTAAAAAGTAGGAGGTTATGATAATTACTGAAGATGAACATCTAGTCATGGAAAGTTTCTGCAAAACTGTAATACTCATCAGCTTCAAGAATGTTTCCCATAAGAATAATTTTAAATCCTGACTTCAGAAACATCAGTATCAACATCTGTATATATTTAACAGAGTGAATGTTCTGAAGCTATTAATGAGATCTGATTGCTGAATATCAGAACTGGGACAGAAAGTAATAGTGAGAAAAGGAAAGTAAAACTGAAAAAATACTTGGAGCAGTGAACTTCTGTCCTGCAAGTCACCCTCAAATATCTCAAAAAACTTGAATGGATTAAACCATACGCTGATTGACTGTAAATAAAATCAAATTCTGCTTGTCTAAGAAAACCCCAACACCAATAATTTGAAGTGAAAATTGCTTTTAACTAATATGCAAAAATATATAAAAAGAATAAAATAATTATATAATGATATTAATAATGTTTACTCATCCAGAATCCTTTTCTTCAGGGGAAGCATGGTATTCCTGAAGTTAACTGTAAATGTATATATGTCAGACACTGATTGCAAAACCATTGCAGGGAAACACTATTTTTGAAACTGAGACACTGGTCTGCATTGCCTGGTTGGAGTTCTCACTATCTGTGCTCCTGCAGGGTAAAGGTGAACAGCCAGGGAGCTGAGCCAGAGCACTGCAAGTGTTTGTGGCTGGAGAAATTGGAAATGTCCTTTTTGGCAGCTTCCTACATGGAGAGAAAGAATTTCGGGGTCTGTTAGATGGACTTCTAAAAATTTCTCTGTAGTGATTTATAGCTCTGTTTCACTAGCTCACCAGAAGTTACCATGCCTGTCACAATGGTAACATAGGAGGATTTGAGTTCATATCTAACAAGTCCTCTTTGAATTCTGTGTCTTTGTCCAGACTGACTTTTGCCCATGCAATGGAAGTTCAGATAACAGCTTGGAAATCATTGTGGCTAGAGCTGCTACTCCTCAAAACCTGTTGTAAACTCTGACACAAAGAGCAGAAACACCTAAAATTAGTCCTCAAAGCTCATTTTCATCTTCTTTCAAGGCAATTCACCTTCCTCTAAGCAATCTTCTGCCCTGGCAAGCATCAAGTGGACAGCTTCAGAGCACTTCCTGAAGCTGATGTGACAGCCTTGCTTGTAGTGTGATTGTCCTATCTCCTTGTTACTCATTGAGACATTGCAGAAGAATGCTGCTTGCACACTGATAATAAATTGTCTTAATTCACAAAGGCAAAAGTTACACAAGTAGGCAAAAGTTTTGAAAATGAATGAATGCACTAGAGGTCAATTTTCAAGCATTCTGAGTGCATCACTCTAAAGATGGTGACATTGATTTTTACTATGTATATTCCATTAGGAGTAATTGGGTCAGGAAGACATTTATGCATTTAATACACTCGTATGACTTTCAGTGACAAAACTGGGAGTGGGGTTCAGATTTGAGTGTTATTGGAAGTGCCTCTCCACCAGGTCAGCTTCTAAGAACAGCAGAATAAATGTGACTTAATGCTTTGCAGTAAATCTCACATCTTTTATTGACTTTAAATTCTAATGATATCCAGGAAATGCAGGCTTGAGAAAAACTGCTGTGACGTAACAAAAGCTTCTTATATAAAAGTTATGGAACACAAATGCATTAGTGGTCCTAAAGTTTTTTCATTGTAGCAAATATTCAGAATATATTTATATTCTCTAAGTAGATTTTAATGGACCTTTGAAATTCATTAGGGTGTTTTAGTCATCCTGCCAAATTAAAATTAATGTCTTCAGCCTAAGGAACCAAATCCTGGTTGTGGATCATGTTGCAGTAGGAGTGTGGTGGGTCTTTCAGCTATGTAAACCATCTGTGCCCTGAGCTCAGCGATACAAGAGACTATTGACCAGGTGCACAAAGGAGTGAGACATATTGCTTGACCACAGGAACCTTGGTTTCCAATTTCCAGAATGATGTTGTGTCAAAAATGCCAGCAACAAAAGGTGGAAAGTGGGAGGCTTTCAGGGGGAGGTGGGAACTGGTGAAAGGAATTCTCTGTGTTTTCCCAGACAGCCCTATGGTGACCACAGTATTATCTTCCTTAAGTTATGACTGGGAGTCAAGACCCTGACACCGTTCTCATGCATCTGGGCTTTGCCCTCAAGCAGGTTAAAATGTTTTCTAATGTAGTAAACTGAGAAAAAGAATAGTTGCAGAGTAAGTAGCAGCCGCCCACCAAATCTTCAAGGTTTTCTCCCTATTTTTGTAAACATTTTTAAGAAAAGAGAGAAGAGAAGAAGGTTTTGAAAATATCGGAATGTTTTGTATAAGTGCTTTCTAGAAAAAGGGCTCTCCTTTCAGTAAGATACCTTGCTTCAGTTTTTCACGAGTATTGAAAACAGTGTTTGCATTTTGAAATTAAAGAGCTTTAAAAATAGAACCACATAATCATAGAATTGTTTAGTTTGGAAAAGACCTCTAAGGTCACTAAATCCATCTGTTAACCCAGCACTGCCAAGTCCACCAATAAACCCTGTCCCCAAGTGTCACATCTACAAGTTTACATATCCCCAGGGATGGTGACTTGACCACTTCCCTGGGCAGCCTGTTCCAATAACCCCTTCTTTGATGAACTTTTTTCCTAATATTCAATCTAAATTTCTCCTGGCACAACTTGAGGCCATTTGTTCTCATCCTAACACAAGGCCTATTCCTCTGGTTACAAAGTACTTTGTGTGCACTTTCACCCTGCTCCATTCAGCAGCAGTCCCACATTTCCCTTGTTCCTCATTTTATTTCCAATACAGAGATAGAAGCTCTTGATGCCCTCAGTATCCCTTACAAGTCTTATCTTCAGCTGGGATTTTATTGTTCTGACACCATTCCCACACAGCCATGCAAAGTCTCTGAATTCTTCCTTTGCAGTCCACCTTTGCTGCATTTTTGCACTGAAGTGTAGTCATGAGTTCCCTGTCAACAAAGCTCTTATCCTGCCAGATCAACATGACATTCTGAGTATTTTGATAAACATTCTTACTGATGGAGGAGGTTTCTAGTCTGTCACTCCACTCTGACTAGAGAGAGATGTCTGGACCTAATTTTACCATTGCAAAATAAACTCATGTAGCTAAGTAAGTCACAACAAAACAAAAGATTTGCCTATTACTACTTTAAATAATTCACTCATGAAACAGTTAGTCAATCTGAAGAGTTTTTTTTATCTTAGTTAATATATCTATACAATTATTGCTACTAATACTAACATATTATCAAATAAAATTCTAAAATTCTATTTTAGTTACTTGGGCCTAAATCTGGACAATCCCAGGTAAAAATGCTCTCTTTAACAGAGGAAGACTTCATAAAAGTACTGTTTCTGCTTGTTCCTAAGCATGAGCAGGAATGTGTATTTTGGCTGTTTCTGCTTCTCTTCCAAGTAAAGTAGATAACAGGATGAGTTGGTCCAAAACTTATCTTTCCACATACAGCCTGTTAATATCTGCTTCAGCTATTCCATCTAGTGGAATTTTACCTCTGTTGTCTTCTCCCAGCTGAAATGTCATTAACCCAGTCAGGATCACTTGTTGTTCTTGTACCGGTGCTTCAAGGTGGGATTTCACTGGTGTAATCCCACACATCCTGCTCAATCTGCATGAGCTGTTCCACAGCTCCTAAAATGAGCCCTTCCAAATTTTCTGTCTGTAGGGGAAAAAAATCAGAAAAATTTGGAAGCATGTGTCTGCTATTCTGATATTTATGTTCATTTGTCAGATTTAGTACCTTTTATCCTCACAAATGAAGCCCTATTCAGGTAACAGTTGCACGGCAGTAGAGGTGATTACAGCCAGGAATTGCCTTCCTATTGGTGACTCTTATCTTTCTGCAGAACTTAAATATGCCATCTGAGGCTGCCAGCCTTCCAAATCTTTCTTATCCTCGTGCCAAAACTCCTCTGTATTAGTAGGTATCTACTTCCAAATGTAATGTCAAAGAAAGTGTAAAAATAGAAAATAAATCATCTAGCAGAGTTTAGATAGGATATTGGGGAAAGTTTCTTAACAGAAAGTGTTTTCAAGGGTGGAACAGGTTGGCCAGGCAGTGATAGGATCACCATCCATGGAGGTACATAACAGACATGTGGATGTGACACTTAGGGATATGGTTTAGTGGTGGACTTGGCAGTGTTTGGATAGTGGTTGAATTTGATAATCTTGAAGATATTTTTCAACCAAAATAATTCTACAATTCTACAGTTTTAAAATTTCTGGGTCAGCATCTCATCCAGAAACCACAAAAGCATAATCCACTTAGACCGGTCCTTTCATAGTCTCCTCAGTATCTCCTCTCCTCTTCTGTTTTCAGTCTTCCTTCCTCTCATTTCAATGCTTTTGCTCACATTTCACCCATGTTTTGGACCATTTTTCTATTTTTCTGTCAATCATCTGCTCTCTTTTTGTCTTTCTTAGGAGAGTCAACAGCATTCTTAACTCAATGGACACAAACAGCTTCTGTCAATAACAAAACCCTGAGCTTGTGGTCTGCTCCTCAGGGCAGAGCCCACAGCCATTCTGAGACATCACTGTTACAAAGGTCTGAAGGTTTTGATAATAATAAATTTCCAATATTGAAAAATTTCTATTAAGGAGTTGTCTGATGGTCTTTTGTTTTTCTGGAATTGTGTTAGCACATTATTGCTGTTAGCATCCAGAAGACAACTTAATTATTGCAATTAACCACCTACAGAGCAGATGCTTAACCTGAACAACGCCTTTCAAGGGAATATCCAGAGGCTGAATTTACCAGGCACTTTTATAAGTATTAAAGACCTACATTTACCACTAAGTAGTAGCAAATTATTTCAGAAATGTACTAGGTGAGGGAAAATAGCTAAGGGAAATAGAATGCTAATTAGAGTCAGGAAGTTCAGGGCCAGATGTTTCATGGCAGAGAATCATGCTGTCTACATGGTAAGGTATGGGAACAATGCACTGAGAATCTGTTTGTGTAAATGAAGGATCTTGAGGCTTGCTCTCCCAATAACTTTGTCAAATCTATTGTGCTTAGCTTTGCAATTTACCACGTGTTTGGGTTGTCATTCAGGCAGACTGAGGATGTTGCATAAGCATTTCTTCTTTTTTTTAGCCATTTCTTGGGATTCTGACATTGGACCTATAACCTGTTGTGCTGGTTTTTTCTGGGGTAGAGTTAATTTTTTCCCAGTGGCTGGGACTGTATATGTAGAGGCTGTGTTTTTTATTAATGCTGAATTCAGGGTTGATAATATAGAGAGGTTTTTGTTATTTCTGAGCAGGGCTTACACAAGAACCAAGGCCTTTTCTGTTTTCTGTACTCCCATCCTGGCAGGGAATTTGGGGAGGTGTGGGAAGTTGGGAGTAGATGCAGACAGGACAGGTGACCCAAACTGACCAAAGGGATATTCCAGGCCACACGACATCATGCTCACCATATAAATTGGGGGAAAGAAGGACGAAAGTGTGTGTGGGGATTTTTAGAGTGATGGTGTTTGTCTTCCCAAGTCACTGTTACATGTGATGGGGCCCTGCTCACCTGGAGATGGCTGAATGCCTGTCCTTGGGAAGCAGTGAATTAATTCCTTGTTTTGTTTTGCTTGTGTGAGCAGCTTTTGCTTTCCCTATTAAACTGTGTTTGTCTCAATCCATGAACATTCCAGCTTTTACCTTCTGATTCTCTCCCTGATCCTGATGGTGGGAGTGAGTGGGTGGCTGCCTGGGGCTTGGCTGATGGCTGGGGTGAAACCATAGCACCTGTACAATATTATCTCATTGGAAGAGCAGCTGGTATTAATATTCAGGAACATGACTACTAATGCTAAGGCCTAACTTTCACATTTTCTCCATCAACAAAGTAGTAGTGATCCTCATAATTAGGAATATTATTTGTAGCCAAGGAATTTCTGGTTAAATGCTGTCCTACAATGCTGTTATACCTCAGTCTTTTACCTGAGTAAAAACTTTCTTACACGTGCTCTCTTTGTCAGTAAGGACGATAATTCAGAAGATAGAATGCACATTAACCCTGCAAACAGCTCTCCTCTTCAGTGCTCTTTTACAAAAGTGAAGATTTTTTTTCCAACAATAAGGCTCAGTGTCTTGAGTTACATTTGCATGTGTAATTTTTTGCTCCATTGCCCCTAATGTGCACTTACAAGGTATTATTTTTGAGCACAGCTATAACTGATTGGAACACAAACCACTGGGTTTATCACCTCTTGGACTTGGATTTGTGTCTTATCCTTAGACAAATGCATATGGAAAGCTTTGCTCACTGCATTGCATATTGCAGCTTGCTCCCTAAATGTACAATACATAATTCAACAGTCTGGCGTGGTTGTCAGCTTTTCCTCAGAAAGAAACCAGCTGTTTAAAAGGCTGAAGAAATAAAACATTTTTGGAAGAATTTCCCCTCATGGATTTCTGCAGCCCCTCTCAGCTCATATTACTAAGACAGATACAATAACAAATTTACAGAAAAGAGCTGAAATCTGGACTTAAAGCCAAATGAGGGTTTCTGCCTCTAGTGACTTTCCTCACTCTCTGATTTATGGTTATGCGTGTTAAATGGAGTGAAAGAGAGCAGCTTTGTGTTTCTCGTGTTAATTTACACTTTCTGTGTCTGGAGCTCTCAAGGACCTTTGTGTGATGATGAGTGAATCCCCGAGACACAGATTTATAAAAGTCATTTCATACACCCATAACATGAAAACCTAGAAGGTATTTAGGATATACCTTCACTATCATACCAGGAGGGAATCCCTGGCCCCCAGTGCAGTCAGAGAATCTCATATGTGTCCTGCTCAATGACTTTACCTTCTGGGATGGACTTTCTTCATGTGGGGCATTCATGACACAAGTCTTTGTTTCATGGCTATAGCACAGCCCTTTTTTTTGTCTCTCTGCACGTAAGCCTTCACAGCTCTCATAATTTCTGCATTTCTGTCCTACCACAGTTTCTGGTGGTGGAGTGTCCTGTGCATGCACTCCATGCTGGCACGTTCTGCATTAGGGCACTGCATGTCACACATGCTGAAAGGTTTTCTTTAGTGCTCTTCAGTGCTAGAGTCAAATTTTTGCACATGGCTAAGAAAGCATAGCCAGAAGCACATTTCTTGGACCCTCATGGCTATTGAAACAGTTGCTAAACACAATGTAGACAAATATGATGTATAAGATACAAAAATGCCCTTCCGAAATCTTCCTCACAAAGGCTAAGATATTGATAAACTTTCTTACTCTCCAACTACTCTTCCATGTAAAGTGCAGAAATATGAATTATGTTTCTCCTGTGTCTTCCTCTCATATTTCCCTACTATAAAATACCACGCAGATAAACATTGAATTAGTTCTCCCAATTCCCACAGCTATTAAAAAAAATAAATACATTAATTCACATCTCTCTTCCCTCACCCACCTGTGCAATAAACAATGATATGTCTTTAAAGGATCCATTATTTTTGTGAGGTTCATAAATGAGTCTTTCTCATCGGTAATATCTGTGGTGTTACAACTGAGTCAAGCAAACAAAATGAAAAGCTTCTATAAAGCCAAACAGCTAAATTCCTTATGTGAATAGTCAGAAACTTTCAGCAGTTGTTACCTTCCCATAATTTTGTTACCTAGATATGAGACACTGAGACAGTCTGTGTCCTCCACATTATATCTGTGAGACAGAAAAACATCCAAGGACCCCAGCCTCTGACGGGCATACAGAGGACCAGTTTATCATCAGAAATATATATGTACAAATACATGTATAAGAGACAATTTAAGTGAGAAACCACTCTAATTTAAAAATATGTATGTGATCAGCCTGACCCTAATTCAAAGAAAAATCTTCTGCTCACCAGTGTGTTGTAGAGGCACCTTGTTGACAGAAAAGAAGGGGAAAAAAGAAGTGCATGTGCTTCTACTTTCTCTGTTCATGGCTGCATTATGGCAAAATTGATCTTTGGGATAAAGGGAAAGTATCTTATTTAGGGGTAGCAGTGGATGAAGAAAACGTTTGGGAAAGTAAGGGCAGGGGAAAGAGGGACTTATAAGAAAGGCTGTTATCTCTTTCTGTAACTTCCTAGTCAAGATGCAGAAAAAACTAACAGGAAATGAAAATCATGGACTACCAACACCAAGTGCCAGTTCATTCCCTTCTGCTCCTTTGGGAAGGGAGTAGTGACATGTATTCTCCCTGCACAGCTTGAGTTCTGGCAGCTGAGATGTGTGTCAATGAGCTTGTGTGATCATGTATCTTGTGGAACACATCCTCCAGAGGAATTTGGCTGGATGATGGTGGCCATGCTGCTGGGTAGCAACCTGCAGTGTCAGAAAATGGCAGCCAGGATCAGGATCTCTCTTTCAGGTGTATCTCTAAAACTACCAAGAGAATGAGCACTCTGACACACACAAGATGTTGCACTGTTGTCCATCACCTGCCTCCCAGGAGTTTCTTTCCTGCACCAACAACAAGATCATAACTTTATTTATGGGTTCCTGGATTCACTTGGCATTCCCAAGTGAATCCTCCCAGGCAACACAGGCAGGAAAGACTGGGATACATCCTAGGCACTAAATGACCTGTTTGCCAGCCATCATGGTTTTCATGGACCTGAGGGTTGAACTTCATGGTGAGTCAGAAGTCAGAAAATTCAGAAACCTACAGGTTTAAGATTAGAAAGCAAAGTTGGAGGACGGTAATGTTGCCAATCTACCTCATGACTGTCAAGCACCTACACAGAAAGATAGAAAGGACCTAGGGTGTAGCTGCATAAACTCTCTACCCTGCTCCAGATGAATTTGCAGAAAATCCAAACTGAAAGGCATTGTTGTAGCATGGGTGTGAACAATATCAGGACTTTTCATCTAGAAACAGTGGAAACACTTATAAAATGATTTGGTTTGGAATGGACCTAGTTCCTACTGTAGGTAGAGATACCTCCCACCAGACCAGGTTGATCAAAGACCCATCCAACCTGGCCTTGAACTCATCCAGAAATGGGGCATCCACAGCTTCTCAAGGTAGTTCAAGCCTTATCGTTCTTACAGTAAAGAATTTCTTATATTTAAGCCTCTCCTCTTTCAATTTGAAGCCCTTGTCCTATCACTACACGTCCTTGGATGCTGCAATGCTGAGCATAATATATGGCTTGTTTGTATTCTGCTTTTCTCTCCTATAAAAAAGACAAATACAATTGAACATGACTGCAATGGTTGACTTATTAATGTTTGTGCAAAGTTTTGACTGAAGATGCAAATTATCAATTGAGAGAAACTCTGCAGAGACACCCCAATAAATTAGAGGGCTGGGCAGTCACCAACCACATGAAGTTTAATAAGGGCAAGTGCTGGATTCTGCACTTGGGACAGAGCAACCTTGGATGTACAGACAGACTGGGGAATGAGATGCTGGAAAGCAGTGCCATGGAAAGGGACCTCAGGGTTCTGTTGACAGAAACTGAACCTGAGTCAGCAGTGCCCTGGCAGCCAGGAGGGCCAAACCTGTCCTGGGGGCATCAGGCCCAGCATCGCCAGCCGGGCAAGGGAGGGATTGTCCCTCTCTGCTCTGCACTGGGGTGGCCTCACCTCGAGTGCTGGGGACAGTTTGGGATGCCACAAAATAAGAAAGATATAAAACTGTTAGCATCCAAAGGAGGGCAACAAAGATGATGAAGGGCCTTGAGGGGAAGCTGAATGAGGAGTGACTGAGGTCACTTGCTCTGTTCAGCCTGGAGAAGAGCTGATACCTCATTGCAGTTACAATTTCCTTGTGAGGGGAAGAGGGGGCAGGCACTGATCTCTGCTCTGTGGTGACCAGGGACAGAACCTCAGAGAATGGTCTGAAGCTGTGTCAGGGAGGTTAGGGCTGGATATTAGAGAAAGGTTCTTCACCCAGAGGGTGGTTGGGCACTGAACAGACTCCTGAGGGAAGTGGTCACAGCACCAGCCTGACAGAGCTCAAGGAGCATTTGGACAATGCTCTCAGGCATGTGGTGTGACTCTTGGGAGGATCCTTTGCAGTGCCAGGAGTTGGACTGTGATTCTGTGTTTATTGTTGTTAAGATACACTGGGATTTCCATTGTTCTAACCTTTACCCACACTCACTTACAGTAATTACTTTTTATCAGTCTTTAAAGAAAGCGCAGTCTGAGATACCACTGCCATTTTCAATATATCAGTAGTCAGACAGACTTATCAATAACCTCAAAGTCAAACAGCTTAACAAGAAAAAAATAGAAGAAGCAAGATTTAATTTGAATCCATCCAATCAGGCTCTACCAGGAAAAGATATACAATTTTAATGTCTGCTGGGACTTCATCTCTGCTGCTGGTTAGGCTGTTCCTGGAGGAATATATAAGGACAAATTTTGCTTTTCATTGCTTCATGCAGTTCCATTGACTTTAATGAGACTGGAAAAATCACTTCAGAAGCAAATGTGGTTTGTAACTTTATCTTCTTTCCATTAGCAGGCCATACTACTTTAATAAAATATAGGGTGAAAGTTCTTCAGGAATGGCAAAGCACCTGGGCATTCTCAAGCTATTGTCTCTGCCTGATTGATTTGTTGGTCATTATTTTCACTCAAATAATATATATTGTGATGGTGGCTGTGGCACAGATCTGATATGTCTGTTATTAAATTCTTCATGTTAGAATTATCATTTTATGTTAACCAACAACTTAATAGCATTTTTGCTGTGTCTCTTTTACATCCATCACCATGATACTGTCAACTTTCCCTCTTAAATTAAATTGTTGAGACTATTTCTTCTAGCTCAGATTCATGATTTCCATGCTTGCTTAAAGTGTACTCAAATTTTTGTTCTTTTTTGTACTGTGTATGAGGCATAAAACATCCTCCACAACTGTGAAGAATAGCTTACTAAAGTAAGAACATCTTACTAACCTCTTGCTAACATTTCTTTTTCATTAAGGCCAGATTAAGCATGGATTCTGTGAAATAAAATTCAGTATCAAAGCATAGCTTATATATAAAGCTATTCTAAATCAAATCTACAGCAACAATATCATGTTAATACAGATGCACTGAGGAATTATTAATACTGAAAAATGAAGCATATATTTATAGTGCAAAGTTTTTCTCTGTTTTTCTGAGTTTTTTCCTGTCCTCTGCTCCTTACTCAGCTTTAAAGAAAACTGCCAGAGTAGACTTTTCAGCATTCGATTTGTAGAAACTCATAAAAGTGACGTGATTGAAATTCTCCAGACACAGCTTGGCTTCAAGATGTAAATAATGTTCTGATACTGATTTCCAGAAGCTGACTAAAAACATTACATTTGCAACTTAACTGTTCCTTGGGAGAAAAAATTAAGAGAAAAATGAAAAGGGGATAAAAGGAAAAAGGGGGGGGGGGGGGGGAAGGAAATATAATTCAAGAAGGGATGAACATTATTAGTCTCAACAAGTTCAATCTTTAAAAGCTTGTTCCCTAAAAGACAAGCTTAAGTTTGCCTAAGCATTTTCCCAAACGTTTCTGTTTGAATTTACTATGTGTTAGCAAGATTTTGCAGTCCATTCAATCCAAGCTCAGGCTCAGATATCAATGAAATCAAAATAAATACTGTTGGGTAATATTGACTGGAGGTCAAAGTAGCATGAAATAATAAGAGCAAATTTGTTATATTATTTTTTCTTATATAATTATTATTTTTGCTAACACTTGCTGTCCATTTAGATTTAAAAATATACATTTATATGGGTGGCATGCACAAAAGGAGGCTACACAGCTTCAAATATCTGACAGTTCTGAGGATTAAGAGAATAATTTAGTTTATTATGACTGTCCAAGCTGCTTGACCTAGCTGAGATGTGAAGAAGTATGTGTCGGGTATCTTATTTTCTGCTGGAATTACTCAAGTGGGCCAAGAGGGCAGAAAGTGTGTTTCAGTAAGAGCATTCACCACATTCTCTGGAGCAGGAGGAAAAGAAGAATAGTGATGGGTAAAAAATTGGGGAAAAAATCCAACCAACACCATTTTTAAAAGAATTGTATATTTCCTCTGTAATATGTCTTCAAGGTCCCGATTTTCTGTCACATACAATCTTGTTTTTGTATTTTCATGAGTGCTGGTGAATATCAGTCACTTGCTTTCTTGCCTGGGAGCATTCTGGATCCTGTTGACACTTGCTGTGTAAAGACTATCCTCACTGATGGGGCAGCAGTGAACCCAGCACAGAAACATTACATTGCCAAACCTACCTATGTCTGTGTTTTTACTTCTGTTGCTTAAACTGGGAGGCAAATCTCTGGGTAAGGCTACATCTACATTTGGTGAAGAAATAAATTCTGGGTTTCTCCTGAAGCCTAGCTTCTGGCATAGAACCATCTGGCCAATGATGAAAACTACAATATTGATGCTAGTGACTGGAAAAACCTTCTTACAGTACCTTCAGGATATATGATTTCCATTAAGTGATTCACTTAGTCTTAAACTAGACACCAAAGTAGGCTAAATGAGTTGTTGGTCTACAAGTGATTGTTTCTCTCCATAGCTCCAACAAGAGCCTTCTGCTATGAGCTCATTCCTTTGCAAGAGTTCAAATTTAGGCTGATACAACTCACCAGATGTGCTTGCATCTCCTGTATAGGAAGGCTGAACAAAGATTTCCAGAATCTCTGCCTGTCATTTGGTAGGTAAATGGAAACCTTCCAAGGTGGAATTCAGACCAGCCTGTGATGAGCAGGTGATAGAGCTGCCATCAGACCATACACAGAAAACCAGGGCACACATGCGGGATAAGGAGGTGTGGCTTAAAGTGCTCTGTGGGGAATAGACTGCACCTGGACTTTTCCCTTGGCACTGTGAATCAGCCCTGTGGGATTGGCCCAGGAGGCAAACAGCATGAAGAGCCTTCAGCTGGTCCTTGCTCAGCAGAGTGGAGCCAGGCATTGCTCCCAGACTGGGCTCTGCTGTCACATAGGTTCCTCCTATGCAAGAATAATGAGGAGACTGAGCACAACAGACTTTACTAGGGACAAGGAGTTAATACAGAGTTTCTTATCTTCCATAAGAACTGTTTATGCCATAAAACTAATGGGTTTAGGAAAAGTGAAGAAGCAGATATCATACTGTAAACAAATTGTTTTAATTTATTTTTTTGGGGGGGTATGGAGTATTAGCAAAGTAGAAACTTTCATTCACAGTAGAAAGTAGAACAAGGTCTGTGTTTTTCTTTCTTGCAGTAGGTATGATTTGAAATTAATTCTTTCTGAAGTCAAACATCACTGTTATTAAAGAAGAAAAAAGGATTAAATGTTGCCTCATAACTGATGTTGACATTTGCTCATTGTAAAGGAAGCAAAATAGAAAAGAAGGGTCTTTTTCTCAATATCTTTCTGTTTCATCATTAATATTATTTTTATTCCTACCCTTTCTCTATTGGCATGTGTTCATCTCTTGTTAACATCATATCAATACAAAAGCAACAGCCTTCACCATGTGCTTCAGTCCCTAATAGCACTAAAAACAAACAAACCCTGAAACTTAAGATAATAGTGGAGAAAATGTACATATCAGCTAAATGTGTTTATTGTGGGTGTACTAACTTTTCTCTTTCTTAACAGTTTTTATTTGGGGTTTCTGCACTGGACCACCAGCATACTTCCTCTGTTTTACTTAATCTTTCTTTTCCCTTCCAAACATAATTCTTTTCAAGGATCCTCAAGCACCATTCTTCTGCAGCCTGAAATTCAGTATCTGAGTTATATCCTGGGGATTGCAGTGGTATTATATTGTCAACAGGGCTGCAGCTGTTACTATCATGTGTAACACATGTTTAGAGTAAATTTTTTTCTTTCTCTCAGTTGTTTGGGTTTGTTTTTTTTATCTTTTTATGGCTTCTTGGGAGAAAAGGGAAAAAAAAGAAGAGGAATTAACTGGAATCCCCAAACCACTAAAAGTATAGATACAAGACTTTCAGATGAAAAATATTAAGTGCTTCAGTTGAGCACTGAGTGGGCAAAGATCCACATAAAAAAAAGACTGCTGTCACCATTGCTCTACTGAGAAAATGTAAGAAAGACTGAAAGAGCCTGGGGATGAACTGTGAACATATCATTAAGGAGTCCAGCTGAAGTGCTCAAACTTTGTCCATTCCTGCTTTCCATTCCAGAACAGGGAGTATGAAACTTCTGCCCTTGCCATGTCATGTGCCAGCACTCCTGCAAAAAGGAATTTGTGGGAACCTGATCATTTTCCAATGAGTACTAACACAAATGGAAGTGTCTTTGAAGCCAAGAGAGGGTTCTATCAAAATACTAAGTGTGTGGAAAAAAGGATTAGAGGATGACTTAAGATTAAAAAGTGAAATTCTCAAACAGCAACACACTGCTGTAGAAGCCTATCTTTCTTACAGCAAAGTAGCTTTTGATGTGTGGTCTACCAGCGATCTGGGAGTGATTTCTTGAGAGATGTGAGAGATAACTAGGAAAAAAAAACCAAAAAGGACATTATCAGAAAACTTACATTTTTTTTTTCAGGGATTCATGCTTAAAAAAAATCTTAGTTGAAAAAGGCTGAAAATCACTGCAACTCAGTAAAGCAAAGCATAGAATAGATGTCCTTCTACTGTGATTCCCTGAAACAATATCTGGCCAAATTTCCCTTTATTTTCTCATGTGCTTGGTTCTGATGGCAAGAAATTTGTCCCTGGCATAAAGAAGACATTAATGGAACTGGTGTGACACTGGCGAAAGAGACAAGAAAAAAACTATCATTTTGCAGAAATAGGATGATAAACTTGAAATCTGAAAATCATGTGACTGAACAATAATAAAACAGTGGTGAGCATGTGACTGGAAGCCATGTCACCTTGTAAAAAAACAAATGTAAACAAAAATAACATCTACCTTTCCAAATTCTGGGTTTGTTTAAGCCAAGATAAAATCAGAATAATTGTTTCTTGCAAGACATGTTGGATGTCAATCTAAGTGTACAAAACCTGAGTGTATATTCATATATAAGCAAGAATAGAAAAAAAAACCCAATGTGACTGCTGATCTCCTGTTTTTTTCTCACTGTTAGCTAAAGTGGTTGAAATTCCAGAAGGTAGGGTAAGAGCTCTATCATGATCCTTGACTTTCCAAAGCAAGCAGACAACAGCATTTCACTGGGGAGGCTCTGAGGAAGAAGCCTTTAATGAACACCAAACGAATTTTTTAAAGGAGGCTTAAAATAGAGTGGCAGTTCTGAGACACTTAGAATTATAACAAGACACTTAGAAGCAGAAGCAGTTATTTTCAAGCTATCCAGATGGATGAGTGAAACTGCACAAATGTAGCTTTATTTTAAAGAAAAGATCTAATCATAGATCTAATCCAGAAGTCCATTGCTCAGTTTGGATTCCCCGAGAGCTCACTGCATCTGCCATGTCTACCCCAGGCTCACCAATGCACTAAAGCACTAAAGAACAACCCCCAGAGACAAGAAGCATGTACTTATTTACTAAAACACACAAAAACCACACAAAAAAAGCTGAAGGAAAACAAAAACCTATATTATTTGAGCCATCTAGTTGCATGCAGAATTAATATATGTAACTATGGGATTGTATATTTTTGCTGCTGTCCTTTTCCACCACCTTGAAAACTCACCTTTATTTTACGGATTCTGCCTGTCTCAAATTTTTACATTTCACACCAGTTTGCAATATCTTTAGGAGAGAGAATATGATTTTGTCTTTCCTGAGATGGATTAGAAATCCCCAAAAATGGGACTCTGGGCTTTTGTGGTTAACAACAATATTAGTAATGAAAATACATAAGATACAGGAACAGCCTTGGGAGCTACATTCTTTATCTAGTGTTTCCTTTTAAAAGAAAACCTAGAATAGTTAAGAATCACCAAACAACATAATAGCTCAGATTTACAAAAGCCACATAGAGGAATACGGTATTGTAGTGAGTCAGTACTGTAATCGGTAAGTAATTATTATGCATTTTACTTTCATTGGGGTTCTGGTGATGACAAAATTGGAAAACAGTGGTTTTTTTTCAGGCAGTGTACTGTAACTCCTTATGGCTCTGAATATTGGAGTCAAGAAAATGAAGTTCTTGGCTCAGCAGACTAAGCTCTCTTAGTCTCCATCCACTCTGCATCTTTTCCAAAGAATTCTCTTGCCAAATAAGATAAAACTGATAATTCTAAAACCACTAAAACTCATGTTGTAATGCGTGTGTAGTAACAGATTCAAGCATTTAATTCTTAACCTTTGCATTTCATTTTCTGAATGCAAAGCAATTCGCCAGTAGAAATGGTTGAAACAATGGAAAACGAACACCAAGGAGCCTACACTGAGCCTGCCTTGAAGCCAAAAACTTTATTGGTCTTTTCCATCTCTGATTCTTTGAAACTTAGCACTGTGTGGGTACAAACTTTGATTTTTTTTCATTGCAATTAAGATTAATATTAGTATATTTTCTGTAATCTTGGTAAATAAAGTAGATGTGTCTTCCTTCCAAACATTAGACCTCAAAGTATTGTTTGTATATTTAATGACATACCTAGAAAATAATCTTTTGAATTGGGTTAAGCTAGAGCTTGTATGTAAAAACTTCAATGATGGACTGTAAAAGTACCAGAAAGAAAAAGGAGGAGCTGGTGGATTGGAACAAAACTGGTACATATGGTACATATGATGTTCTTTCTGCATGGGTTTAGGCACACTAAAGGTCTGTCTGGAAAAGAGAGATGGAAAATAATATCTCAAGATAGCCACATTTCATAAAACACTAAGCAGATTCAAGAAAATGGGGCTGACAATGTTGAGCCACAGCTAGAACCCACCCACTCCAAGAAAGCTGCTGTTGGCTGTTGCTAGTAGTGCTCAGGGAGAGTTCAAATCTGGCTCTTGCATTCAGTAGCCCCCTGTGAAATTGTCCTCCATAAATTTGCCCAGTTTCTTCTTAAAAACATTTACTCTTTGGGCTTTCACCACAATCTCTGACAATGAGTTCCACAATTTAATTATACACTGAAAAAAAGTACTTCCTATGGTTTATTTTCAACCTGCTACCTGATAATTTCGGTGACTGTACCTGTTTTTTTGACAATGCCAAAACTATTAATTTTGACAAATTTTTTTGTGGTGTCAGCAGTTCTTAAAATGAGAAGGAAAGGTTTTTCAGCACAGGCAAAGAAAAGAACTCAGCCTGCACTTGAAAAAGTGGTTTTCTTGACAGATAACAATATAGGAGAGGAGACCCAGAGGTACCTAGAATAATAACCAGGGTAAAATGGAAGGAATCTGGAAAGACATAAATACATGCCAGTTGCCATTTGGAGTTCCTCATCTTTTTGTATTTTTCTTTAAGAGATTAATTCTTGTTAGCTGACAAGAAAAAGGTCCTTTAGTTTCAAGGACACTGTACACTACATGCCACCGCTACAGATTGGAGAGTTGCCTGGTACCAGAAAATGCGATGACAGAGCATCATGGTTTCACACCCAGTATGGGTCCAGCCTCAAGGAAAGGATTCAAATGTTTGACTGCCTCAGCACGTTCTGGAATTTGATAAGATCTATGGAGAGAAACCAAGTAAGAGGGAGACAGCAGATAAATTTGTTAGTAGAGCAGCAACATGCAATGAAATGTAGTGTAGACTTATGTCTGTACTGAGGTAGAAGAGATTTTTATCTCCACTTCAGGTTATCGTGATCCTGAATGCAGTTAGACTTCCGATTGACTCATGTTTCCTAGGATACAGTAAGGAAGAACCAGACTAATGAATTTGCTGCCTGACACATGTTGAAAAGTAACATATGATGGGATTTTTCATATTACTGTTTTATTTTATAGTCCCAAAGACTGTGTGCATTGAAACAAACTGCTGAGTACAGCAAATGATGCTCAGAGAGCTGCTGTGTTTAAAACAGAGCTCTTGGATTTTGCTCTGTCTGCTTTTTATAAAAATTTTAAAAGAACTTTTTTGCAACATTTGGTTATTTTTACTCTGTGGGGTTTTTTTCTGTTTGGGACACTTTTCAAAGGACTTCACAGATGTTCACTGAGAGATCTCTGTGTCTATTTTTGTCTCAGGAATATATAAATATCAGTGACATAAGTACTTGGGCACACACAGTCCAACTAAATTTCAACACTGCTTCTCACTTATTTGCATAGGAAAGGTTCACCACATGTAAAATTACCTGCTAAAAAGTGTTTAATCTGTGCTTCTTATACAAGATGCACACATGAAACCTTGGAGAAAACAAATTTGCTCATCACGTTTGGGTACACATCTTAGGACAGGATGAACTGCTCCTTAAAAAGGCCCTTTTCTCCTCACCAGCAATAAGGTGAACTCAGGTCACCACCTTCCACTGTAGCTAACCAGCTAAAGGTAGCTAAGGTGACTTCTGTCCCTTGCTCTGATTTCTTCCTGTTCTGATTTTCCTTACCAAGAACCTGTACAAGATATTGAAACCAAACCAGTGAAACAAATGAAGAACTAGGTTTGCATAAAAGTAGTATGACAACTGCTTTTAAAAATGTCTTTTATATTGTGTCTTTTTTTCTTATCATAAATTCTAAACCTTAGAACCTTAGGAAGCAATCAACACACAAAGAGCTGCATATTTTTTGTATATTACACAAGGAGAAATTAAAAATGGACTTTCAGTTCTGTCCTTGTGTTGTAGGGCACATCTTAAAATCATGACATGCATGAATTCAAATTCATAATCTCTTTTTAGGAATTCACACTTGAGGTTTTGGAAGGTCTGAGTGATCTTTGACTCATAAAATAGGTGGCCTCTGCATGTCACGGTGGAGGTCATTGTAGAAGAATTCAAGGAGAGTGCTGACACTAGAGATCTATCTATAACAACTTCTACCTACTTTCTCCATCACTGGAGGACTAACTTTCTTTCAGTAGTCCATGGAAAAGGTTAAATTGAAGTCTTAAAATGCTGAAACAATGCCTTCACTAAATTTGTTTCCAACACGTTCTGTTTGGGTGTGGTTTACTTCTTTTCAAAAAGAAATCTTTTGGGGGTGTTGCAAGCACTGTGATGTCAATCAGTCTGCCCAAGACAAGTGTACCTCTGTAAAAGTATAAGAGAGGACAATTAGCATGGAAATATTGTATCTGAATTTACTCTACTTACAAATCATAATCCTCAGAAACACAGTATCCTGAAAGAAACCTTTTATTTAATGACAAGGCAATGTATCTTGAGAATAGCGTTATTTATTTTTTATCACAGATCTGAAACAGTTTCTCTCCTATTTCTTGTAATTCCATCTCTTGAGTAGAAAGCAGATCCATTTCCAGTGAAAGCAGAGTAGTCATGTGATCTGTGCAATTATTTGCATTTTATCAATGTCAGTACAGGCATGGGCCCCTACCAGACAAAATGTTGGTGTAGTGCTCCTGATGCTTCCCCTCCTGGGGAACCAAAGCTGCCTTGCAGACACCACCATGCATCCATCTCCTCTGCATTGCCCATCCTTGGCAAAAGCAAGGGAGCTGCAGATTGGAAATGTCTGGAAGTGTGTACTGTGTGCTATTAAGAGCAGGATTTTAATCATCTTAACATTAAAAAAGGATTTTTCAAAGCAATTCCAAAAAGAATTTTTTGTATACATTTTGCTCACTGCTTTGAAGACAGGAATATCATTACTGCAACCAGCCCTTCACCCACAGTCACACACGAAAAGGGCGGGGGAGACAGAAAGGAGCTACATGAAGTGTAATAGTTACAGACTAGAGCAGACTATCAACAGCTGCAAGGTTAATTACACATCTTACCAAAATATATTAAAAAAAAAAAAAAAGAAAATGAAAAGAAGGGAAAATCTATGCTTCAGAAATAAAAGATAAGAAATTCTTTAGAGTAATTATAGGCTGTTGAATCCTTATGGTAATAATAAAGGAAAACATCTGACTGGATTGATGCTGGAGGAGACAGTGACAAGAGGAATACAGGTTGAAAAAAATAATTAAAATCAGCTATCTTGGGTAAGCTGTCATTCAGTCTCAGGAAGAATAGAAATGCTAATAAAATATTAATAGGATCTTTTTAAGATTTTTAATAACATTGTTTTCTACACAGGTAGCACTGCAGTTTGTCAGTCAAGAGCATCAGACACAGAAGTACCAGACAAACAAATGCATGAAAAGTGGGAAGAAAAGCTTTTGGGCTATAGGGTTTGACCTCAGAAATAAACCAGCAAGACAGGTGGTTCAGGCAGGAGCTGTTTGTAGAACATTTTGTGGAAAATCACTGACTCTGCTTTGCTTCTTAGAGGAAATTATAGCAAGGAGGAAAAGTTATTTCAGACTGACAGACACCAAATGTCAGCAATCATGATATAATCAGTGCAGCCTTTATTATATTTAAGTGGTTTGAAACTCGGCAAATTTCAGACAGCTTCAAAATCTAGAGGAAGAGTGTGTCTAAAAGACGAACTTATGAATATTACATACACACGCTCTGTGTAGCATCACACACATTTTTATGTGATAAATTCTCTTGCAACTGTCTCTGCAGCTTCTTCTTCAGTGGCCCCTTAGCACTGCATGCCTTTCTTGAGCTGGCTTGCAACCCCTCTGCCCTCCCTTCTTTCAAGTCTTTACATAAAGCCACATCTTTGTTGCTGACCCAGCCTGGCTTTGTAATGAGATCCAGAGAAAATATACTTTGCCAGGACAGAAAACCACTGAAGTCACTGTGGTCAGACAAGTTCAAGGCAGCTTCTCAATATTAAAGATATGTTGTGGGGTTTTTTTCTTCCTTGTAATGTAATTGCTAAACCTTGCTAGAAAACTGTATTACCTTAGGGGTGGTTCTCAATCCTGTTGGTTTTAAGCAACTGTTAGGACAGGCTTATCATCAGGCCTTTTTCTCTGCACAGATAAAGCTGCTGAGGATGACACACACCCTGGACACGTGACACAGGGTGACTGCACTGCTGTGTAATCTGCAGCTGCACTACATCTGTCACAGCTGTCGCAGCTACTGCACACCTCAGCGCAGATGCCATTAATTTTAACTCTACACCTGCAGTATTCCTGATCTCTTAAAAGACCCCTTAACAAGCTCTTTCCTTCCAAACCAGCACACTTCCAACTCAGCCATAACTAATTAAACTGGCAAGTATTCTAAGAAGATGCAAGGAGAAACTGAAGGAAATAATTGAGATCCTGCCCACAGAAATGCGTCTCATGGTTTGTGATTGTCACTAATGACAGGTGTGTATCTGTGGGTGGAAGGAGAATGGATATTTATTCATTACTGGAGTAAGCTGCCTTGGATATAATGGCTTTTGATAATAATGCCTATTTTAGGATTGTTTGACAGTTCTCATCAAGAGCAGAAAATGGTAAACTCCAGAAGATTGTTTCATTGGAAAGGAGCAGGGTGAGGGAGGAGTGAATGTCAGAGCAGAATTCAGTCATGTCTGAGAACAAGGCAGAGGGGAAACACATTGTGTTCCTCATGCTGAAAATTTCTGGTGGACATCTCTTACACCATTGTGATTTAGCAATTTGACAAAGAGGCCATCTTTGTAAAACGAAAGTGACCTTTGTGGCCAACGTGAGAAGCCAATCAAATATTGGTAAATCCTAAAAGCCTGTAAAACTCTCAGGTCAGTTAAGATCAGGAGATAAATATTTCTGGAAATTATACCTTCCTTTAGCATATTTGGCCAGGCTGCTTCAGTAGTGACGAGAACAAGTCCCGATGTGTACATGGACACCCTCTGCACAAATGTGGGCTATGCACCCATACTATCCCACATCTTCTTCTGAGAACAGGCTCACTATATGCATTCCACTCTAAAAAGCAGTATATACTCCCCTTCTAACCAAAAACTAAATGTATGGCTGGATAGGCAAATGCTGATGAAAAGAATTCTGTTTATGCATGCGGAGATCAAAGTCATGAGCAACAAGTAGAGGAGAAAGAGGCTGTGGTGACACCACACTTTGCATGACACAGAACAGGGAAGATGAAGGTTCCAGAGGCCTCACAACAATTTTGCACTGTGGTGTCCTCTATTGGTGAGGTATCATCTGTCAGGGCCATATGCAATACCCTAAGGGGGAACAAATCACCTGGGGAGCAGGAGCTTTGTGTGGCAATAAATACTTTCCAGTCTCTGGTTCCCAAGGCCTAAATTCACAACTGAGTCTGGAGAACACGCAACAAATATGATATTGAGTCATTGTGCACTGAAGGATTTCAGTAAATTCTACAGAATTTGATAATATTATATATGAGTATTTGAACATTTTGATACAATGTCCCCAGTTATTCTTACAGGTAAAAAATTACTGCTTGAAACACAGGACACAATGAAAAAGCATTAAGGCAGCTAAGCACAGGTTGCAGGACCAAGTATTCAGGTGCAGGTAGCAGAGAGCACAGCTGCTCTCTCCTGCTGGACGTCATCACAGCCTCCAGACCTCCAGCCCTGCATGGAGACAGCTCCTGGCACCAGAACTGCTCCAGCTGTGGCCACACACCACGCCAGTCTATTGGAAGTTGACACATTGTTCTTCCTCAAAACATGGTGAAGGAATGGAGGGGCCATCTGTCTGCAGGCAGCTGACTGTGAACTGGCCTTCAGCAGAGGGTTTATGGTGGCCTCCAGTTCCTGAATGCAAAAGAACCAACCTACGCACAGCAGCCTCGTGTCTACTGCTCAGAGACAGCAAAAAGTGCTGATAAATGGGAGGATCAGGCTCAGAAATTACAGTACTGAAAAACTGGGTGTTCCTGAGCTATTGCATATCTTGGAAGTGAACAGCAACAGAAGACCACTGGAAATGCAGAGGGTCTGCTTTGGGTTCTGAAGCCTATGATGTGCTGATGTTCTACATGCAAACTGCCAGACTGAATCCAACCAGTTCAATGTCATACTCAGAGTCTTTTCACAGATCCAGGCCATTTCCTCCTGATTCTGATACGGGTGTTAAAAAACCAACCAAACAAACAACCCAAGTAACAGATTCTGAGAGAAGCTGCTACCAGGGCCAGGATTTACAATGCCTCATATTGGGCATTATTTACCCTTTGAAGCTTAGAAGATTAAGTGCTTTCCAGAAATAGTAGGTTTTAAATAGCATTTACTGTAATAGTCAATGATGATAAACAAGCAACTGACACAAGTCTTAGATAAGCATATCTAAGATTTTTTACATGACAGTTATAACAGCAGTATTTATGACATTGGATAAGATGACATCCAGGAATAACCAGTGCCAGAGACAAAGCACTAGAATATTCTTGTCATTTTTTGTAAATGTGCCTCTATAATTTAGAATTCTGCTCCACCTAATTGCCATAGCTATTAGAAATTCAAATATTATTTCACAATTATTTACATTGATGTTTGAAAAGATCACAATAAAACATAGCATTGCTATGATTATCTAAGCAATTAAGAAAGATGATGTTTTGAAACCACCTTCTAAATAAAGTACATCTATCATCCACATATCTGCATCACACTGATTTTTCTGTGATTTTGATCAAGAAGATGTGCAGGACTCTGCAATGAGGATTTATCTCCCCCTATATAGATGTTTATGGGTTAGACATCTATACCTTAACTATTCAACTTTGGCCAATTTTGGGACATTAAAAAGGAACTAAGGAATGACTGACCTCATCTTTAAGCATGCATCTAGAGTGGTTCAAATAGAATATTTATTTTTCTTTCATTAATTTACAGGGGACCTAAGAAATATATCTGTTGACACACATATTGCATGAATATGTCTCACAGTGATCATCTGAAAATAGCAAATATTCTATTCCTACCTCAGTTCCCCAAACATTTCCAGAGCAAAGTGGAAAGCTCCATGAAATTTCAGTTCTTTGCGGGACTGGGTCTGTGAGATATCTTAAAAACCAAGTTTTACTATGTGCAAGGGGATGCAAAAATGTAATATCTACTTTGTGAACCCCACAAAGCCAGTACTTTGTAGGCATTAAACCTGCAGCAATGAACCTGCTAGCTGAAAGTGGAAACTTGCTCCAAGTCAGAAGAGGTTCTAATCAAAATGGAGCATGTCAAATATCAGTACTTCCTGGTGAACTAAGATGCTTGTGATGGCTTGAGGCTGCTTTAGAAAAAAAGACACTCTTTTTTTTGCCAGTTTTGTAAAGTCTTACCTTCCATACTATAAAATAAGCCTGTGGATTTTCTTACTTAGGAGAACCTGCAACGTCAGCTAAGTAAGTCTGAAAACATCTGCGGATCTAGGATTTCTGCAGGAAGTGGACAGTAAGCTCTGAAACTTCTGGATACAAGGAAACTCCGGGGCTCCGGATTTGCACTCTGGTAAGCAATGTAAACACTCTTGTCTTCAATGTTAGGGCAGAAAAATTCTCCCAGTGTTTAGTAGCCTCATGATGGAACACGTGGACTGCAGACTGAGCCTCTCATAGCCAGATACGTTTCGTTTCCAGAGAGAGTCTCCTGAAATTTGTTGAAATAGAATTTAGAAAAAAACATTTATAGGCTTTTAATATTTTTTTTTCATATGCTTCTTTCTTAATAGTGACCTGAGAGGATCAGTGAAACCCACCAGACACAGCAAATTGACCTCAGTATAAAAAACATTTCTGCATCAAATAAATTATAAAGATTATTTTTTTACTTCTTCTATGCTTTTTTATCCAAAATTATAAAGCTTTAAAAGAGATAAAGGAATTTTTGATTTGTAGCATGGAAAGCGAATCTCAGACCTAGTTAAGGTCAGCAGCAGTGCCTCTGTCTTCACTACTGCTGATCCATGTTATTTACTTCTACAATGATTTCCTGCCTTGGTCCTCAGCTCATTTAGGCTGGAGAACTTGCTTGAGTGGCTTCTGGGGGGGGAATGACTGGGTCTCATCCTGCTGCAAACCAGAATGCAGATTCAGCTGAGTCCCAGCTCCAGTGCATGAGTCTGGAATTGCACCTTCCAGGGTGTTATCCAAGGTGATCCCAAGACTCAAGCCTGACAGAGCACAGAAGATATTGCTGTTCTTGTGTGGAAGAAAATTCTTCTATTCAGATATATTTTTAAAATATCAATCAAATTGACAGAATAATCATCAGCACAGTTATCTTCAGACTTCCACTGAACCCTCAGTCAGAGCAGGTTTTACAAATATTAAGAAGAAATTCTGTTATAACTAAATTCAATGTCATTTCTGTCCTTTTGATGAGGGCAAGTTTTCAGTTGTGATCCAGGAAGGCATTAAAACAGCACAAGTTGTAGCATTATTCTTACAGCACAGAGGACTTGTGCGCATAAAATATGTCAGAAGAGATGCCACCAATCTGTTTTATAGCTGCTTAGATACTACAAATGACTCTAACAGAATTTAGAAGGATGCATGTTTAAAATGTCAAAGTCAAGCTTTTATCCCTGTTAGTCATTATCTCATGTAAGATTCTTTCACACAGTGTAGAGTTTAAGTTTAAACAGAAGTGAGCATGCTTTATAGATGTTATTCCATGTAACATATTTGTAAGTCTTAATATGTACAGTCATAACAAGTCATGTCTGAATTGCATGGCTAATTTCCCTAATTTTCCATCAGTCATTGCAAGTATTTACTGTCCTTTCTCAAAGTTTTGCACTTTATTTTAAAAGAAAAATATTTACATATAGCATGGCATTTCATTTCTTAAACAGACAATCACTGTGGGATTCCAAATTGTATATTCTGGATGTGGCTACAAAGATGCAAAGCTTAATAAATCTGGCACAGAGAACCCTGAAAGCAAACTGGAGAAAGGAAAATCTTACACAGACAAACCTGAAAGAAGCAGATGTGAGAGAAAGCATCTTTCTAAGGTTTACCTCCTTGACATTGATCTCCAGAAAACTGGAGACAGCAACCCAGGAGGAAAAGAAATTGAACCTGTCTTCAGAGTCAGGAGCTTTTCAATGCACTCCAGATGTTTCTGAGGTATGGTAGTGGTGGTGTTTGTCCCTGATAGGCAGCTCAGCCCCACACAGCCTCTCACTGACTGTCCTGGGGTAGGATGAGGGAGAGAATCAGGAGGGTAAAAGTGAGAAAATGTGGTTTAACAGGTAAAGAAAAAGCAAAGTAAAGGAGAAAAATAAATTCATTGACACTTATCAGCGGGCAGATATTCAGCCATCACCAGGAAAGCAGGGGTTGTAATTTGTAATGGCTACATGGGAACATAAATTTCATAAATTTAAATGTCCTCCCTTCCTCCTTCTTCATCCAGCATTTACTGGTGAACAGTGTCATTTGTATAGAACATCCCTTTGGCCACTAACACATTTTGGATTATTAGCACATTTTGTTTTAATCACAAATCCAAAACATTGCACTATACCAATTACTATGAAAAAAATTTATCATCAAAGTCAATACAGGTGTAGAGATCCTGTGACTCACCAGCCTTATTCTCCACTTCTCATACGACATTCTTTGAGGATGTATAATCACATTTTTTTGAAGGTAAATATGTGTTGATATTATCCTGCCCAGTACACACCTGCATCCAGCTGTCTCCACCTAAGACGTAGGCACAAAGTATAGCAACAATACCATACAGTGCTGTGTGAAGGAAGTCTGCAAGAAGATAACGTGGGCATCACTTGTACTTTTATCAGACTGTTTCACTTCATGAAGAACAATTAACCAGGCTGACAATTGTGCACTTCCTTGGAAATCACTGTCTTTGGAGGACTTGAGCAAACTTTTACAGCCAATGGAAGTCAATGCCATCACTTTATTGACGGTGGATGTTTCAAGTTTCTCCTTGAGGAGTGGATCAGGAAAGTACCTTGTTTTGTTCCTTTATGAATGAAAAAGCTAGACGATTTCAGGATATTTTTGTCTAAGCCAAGACACTTGCAAAGGCTTCTTCAATGCTTTCTAGCTGATGGTTGATCTCAAGAGAAAGCTGTGTGTGTGCATGTGAGTGTGTGTGCACTTTTTATGTGGGAATTTTTCTGCATGCCAGAGCATATAATGCCACATGTTTAGGAGAGCAACATTGTACAAAGTGTGAACAGTGCAGGTTATTCATCAAGATAATTCTAAAAATTACAATATGCAATTCTTTTACTTTAGAAAACACTAAAAACCTGCCATTACCTTTTAAAAGATCTTGTGCTTTGTCTTCTGTACCTCTTTTTATGTTTTTTTAAACATTTTAATATTTTATCAACTTTTGCCTATCACTGCGTTGCTGGATGAGGCAGCACAATTGCTGCTGTGTGAGCACACAAATGCACAAGGGCTCTGTAGAGCATTCAGTTAAACTCTAGTGGGGAAAAACCTGCTGAAACTCCTTTTGAGGTTTCCCATGTTACCACCCAGTAACACGTTACCTTCTAATAACCCTGTAGGTTGCTTCTCTGGTGTTATACCCTTACTACATGTCACAGACAGCAGAGAAACTTTTATACAGTTCTAATGAGGACAGACCTCATTAATCCAAAGTAAGGGCTACCCCTGCTCATTTGGGGCCAAGTTGACAATATATTCATGCTCTTTTTTCTGCTTATAGAAGTGTTCAAGCTGGAAAACCAAAGGTTTATAAGTTATTCAGCTAGTACTAGCTGTGCCAGCTCTGATTAATTCCAACATCTGCAGATTTTCATCACCAGCAAAATTCTGGGCACATGAGTATCATGGTGGTTCTCATGGTGTTTCCACAGCTTGAACTCTCCAACTCTTTTATTGATGACCAAGACTGACATTATGTCAGAATAGAGGCAAAGAGCACAGATATTTTGCCGAGGATCTCATCTGAAACACACCAAATACATCTGAGACTGAAGTACATGTAATTTGTAGGTTCTGTGGAAAGTGATTGGAAAACTGACTGTACTAGTGCCAGAAGAAGCGACTGGGTCCATTGCTGCCTTCTCAGCAGTTGTGTAAGAAATATGTCAAGCAGAGATGAAGTACTGACACTTTTTCTTGCTGCTCCCAGTGTGTCTACACGAGAAATTAATACTCAGAACAGACAACAAATCTTTGGAGGGGCAGGGTCCCACAACTCCTCCAATACCAGACTCCTTCAAGAGAGTCTCCTGCACACAGCAGCCCCTCTTCTTGTGGAAGGGGAAATACTGGAGCTGCCTCATTTCTTAGAGCTATCTGTGTACCCATACTACTGACTGCACAGCACGTATCCAATTTCTTCTTTGCCAGCACTGGGAACATGAGAGTCACAAGCTGATTTGGGGAAAGCGTAGGGCAGGACTATACCTACCATGGTCCCTGTTCTTATGGGAGGCCTAAATAATTTTCTGATCAGCTCAATCAAAGAGTGCCCTGCTTGTGCTGTGCTTGTTTCAGTAACAAAGTTGTGAGATTATACATTAATACATAAAAAGGAAACAATATCAGAAAGCCGCCAGCTTTTAAGTCGGTGAACTGAGACCCTACTCATAACAATCATCAGTGTTACTCAGATCATGTGATTTTTACTTGTAAACTCTATAGGCATATGAATTTTTTTCAGAAAAAATAGTTGAAGGCAGTAATCATTTATTAATTTCCCAAAGCTGCAGATGTTTCATTCTGTCAGTGAATCCCTACTGCTCTTGATGAGTTTATTGAAGGATATATAGAATAGCTGAAGTATTCCCACTCACCCTTACTGACTCTATAACATGCTTCTGTCCAGAAGATGGGAAGGGAAACACTTTAGGTGCCTTTCTTAGAAATGCTCCAGGAAATGGAGTTTTAGATTTATTCTTATTTAAATAAGATTGCTATTTTCTTTAAAAACAACGCTTCTTATTTTTGAAACTCCTCAAAGTGCCAGTCATGTCTATCACTTGTCTGTCCCTGCTCAGAGCTTAATGCAAAGTCTAGAAACTCTTTGTATGAAAATTTCATGCCTCCAGGTGCTCAATTGATTATTCATGAAGCTTTTGGAGCTGTCACCATGGGAGCCAATTGGCTACAACTTATTTAGCATATTAATGACCTATATGAGTTACTGCATGAGGAGACATATCACACCACCTGGAATGCAAGCGGCAAGCTGCTGCTGACTCAATCAGCTTTGCAATGGGAAGTAAAGAATTGGAAATATTTTACACAGAAACAGCAAATCTCTTGCATGTCCAAATGCATTCGCTCAAATTAGCATGCACGGCTTCAATAGCTTGTTTTCATAATATGTTCCTTTTATCCTCTGTGCGTTTGGCCTCATTACAAGCTGTCTCCTCCTGCCAGAGCACATGCCCCTGGAAAGGTTTAATAGGTGAGTCATGTGGTTTGTGAGACATTACATCAGAATGATTTAATACACCAAGGGCAGGGCTGCATGTCAGGTTCAGCTGCTGTTACTGCCGTTACAGTTTGTGTAGCAGGTAACTTGATGGTCTCCAGAAAGCAGCTAGATAATGATAACAATTAATTTTATGGCAGCAAGAGAGGCACTTCAGCTGAGCTAAGCACTTTTTTTATTTTCCCCCATTTGCTGCGGCGCTTTTACACCCAGTCAGCAGGTGAAGCGCTGCCTTAACATTTTGGCAAAATTAAAATGTTAGAACTAAACAAGGAAATCACTGAGGGGGAGCCAGGAAGCAATGGTATAAAAAAGCTCTGGCTAAACCAGAGGCAACTCCATGAAATCCGCAGACAAGCAGTGCAAGCAGCACACTCTGGCAGGGCTGTTCTGGACCCTGTGGGCAAAGAGCCTCCTCTTCCCCCGGGCACTGCAAAGCCAGCGTGGCTGGGGGGCAGCAACACTCCCCTGGCACCAGAGGAATGAGTGAGCAGCCAGGCTGTGCCTCTCCTGGTCACCACTGCTGTATATCACTTCCTGAGCAATCCTGCTACACTCACGAAGAAAATAGCTGTGGGTCAGGGTCAGTCAGGATAGCACTGTCTGACCTTAACGTGTCTGAGATACAGAAATACATTACTAAAGATTTATTAAAATTATTTGAGGCCACCTTTGGGGACAAAAGGAATTTGTTATACAGTGTGCATGGCTTTGGCTGGCTGACAGGGATTTAGGGCTCCTATTCTTATTCTGCAGGACCCTGAGTCCCCGGGTGAGGGCAGGGTGACGAATGAGAGTGAAATACATGCATAGCTGTGAAAAATCAGTCTCAGCAAAAGTGACAACACAGTTAAGAACATGCTTAATTTATTTTCACTTCCTTCATACCTTCTGAATATTTTCTCTGATCTGGCACATTCATAGCTTAAAAATATTTCTTGATACTTACAGTTAATTTATTTAGTAATTAAAACAAGCAAGAAGTAAGGCTGTTGCTTATGGGGATGTGTTACACGCCCACATAATGTGTATAACTTGCTAAGAAAATTCATGACCTAATACCCACGTAAGTTCTTCCTTTTTATTCCAGCACAGTTATAATAATCATTTTGCAATAGGAGACCAGTATAGAGAACCACAGAATAAAGTACAACTACAACTGGGAGTAAACCCTAATGCAGAGCAGTTCAGACAGATAAAAATATGTGTGGGAGAAAACTCCACCACTCTTAGAACCTCTGTGCTGCCCCATCCATGCTGTTGCTGGTCAGACTAACAACACAGAACACCATGTCTCTCTTGCACTAAAGTATGTTGAACCTTTTCAGGAGGTTGCCAAAAAGGTTTCAGGAGATTGCCCAAAAGGACATAATGCATAATGTCTTCCTTGCCTCATGTACTAACAACAAGAGTTTATCTGTAGGCACTGGAGAGAAAAGCTTGCTTCCAGAGATCTGTCAGATTCAGCTGGACACCTGTTTCCTAATCTTGGGGAATAACAGTTTTTCTGTAATGGTTTAAGTGAGTTTTCTGTGATTAGTTCCCACTTTGATTCTAATTTTTAGATGCCTAAATTGTTCACAGGCATAGGTTCCTCTTAGACACTGAGATTATGGGACTTCAAATTTTGCTTATCCAAAACTAGGCAGCTACATACCTTTGAGTATAGTTACTGATTTATTAAGCATCCTCATTGTAAATATTGTTGCAATATCACCATAAAAGTAATAAAAGTTAAGATGAAAACATTCAGAACCAAAACACACAAATATTGCCCTGTAGTGAGGTCTTGTTGACTCTAAATATTTTTCCCTTTAAATTTTCTTATCCAAATCCCCAAATTGTATCTTGGTGCCTGATTCAACAGTGCACAGAGCTGTTGAACAGGACTGGTTTCTCCCTGCTACCCTGTGCCTGTAGCTCTCCTTGTCCTGCTCTTATACTGGAAAGGTGGACTCCCACAACTCCTTCGTGCCATTTCTGCTATCTGTAAGATCTTTTACCAATTTGATTCATTAATTTAACAGACAGCAGCTCAATGCACAGAATCAGGAGGAGTTTTTTTTGTGTGGCACCGAGCCATTCTGCTAATCACTAAACTATCCCTCTGAAAAATCACCTTGGCACTAAAATAAAATCATCACAATCCTACCTCCTTAATCCTGTTCAAATATACTTCTGTCTTGTTACCAAGTGACAGAGTTGCCACATGCAGTATGTTTGCTATCAAATATGATGGTTTATTTACTTGTCTTGGTATCTTCTCTTATTTCTGTTAGAGAGACAAAGCATCTGCAGTTGCTAAAAACACTTAGGTCTCAACTGACTGTAGTGTTTCTTCAAGATTCAATTCCCTGTATATTCTAGTAAATACCTGGTCTGAAGTCTGCAGATAGGGACCACGGAATCCTAGGTCTCAGATGAGCAAAGATATTGAGTATAGAAGTGACCATGAAAATGGGATTCAGTTGAGGATACCATGTTCAAATGCTCAACTTGTCAGTCAAGGAGGCCACGATTGCACAGCCTGCAGTAGGTGTCCCATCTTGAAAGACCTGGAATTCTTTGTAGCAATTCATTTTCCAGATGCAGAATTATGTCATTATTTTCTTCTTCACATGAGCTTTCTTGCAGTATGTATCCCCATGTTATCCTACAGGTGCTGGAGGGATGGAGGGAAAGATCTACATCACTAAATTTTGAAGATTCTGCAGCATTAGGTGTGTTGCAATTAATTTATTTTAGCATTCATATGGGCCATTACAGACGGAAATGTCTTGTCAGGCTAGTGGAAAAATGCATCTTGAGTAAAGGATCTCAAGAGGGATTTTTCTGGGTAAAGATTAGTATGGCAGACTGTGTGTCTGTTATTTACAGTTAGTATGGAGAAATGGGATGTTGGTCTGAACACGGTGGTCATGGTGGTGGGACCAAACAGCACTTCCTTAAGCAAGATCAGAGAGGAGAAGGATGAAAGCCCTTCCCTCAGAGTATGCATCTGGGGAGGTCTGGTGGAAATATCTGTAGGAAAGGCAGGAAGTGAAGGAAGATGGGACGGAATTCCTGGTTTGCCCCTGGAACAAGGAAAAGTCAGAAATCGGCTGAGAACCTGGACTTGTTAACAAGAATATGTAGGGATTTGTGATTTGTGGAATTGAAAACAAGTGAAACTCTGGGAGTGTCTAAGCTCACCCCTTGAGCAGGGTGAGATGGAAGAGAGGAGTGTGCCAAGACCATCATTTATGTGAGTGGAAGTTTTATAGTTTGCAATTTTGCTGACAGTGATAGAAAGCCTTGTATCAGCCTCGCCATTCTGGGGCTCTTCTGTAATGAGTTTATCACCTATACCAGGTTTATCACTATAATGAGTTTATCACCCATAATGAATTTATCACCCACACTGTTTGGTCAAAGCTTTCATAAAACCTGGTAAAGATACATCAAAGAGTATCAATTTAATCCTTTTAAAACAATCACACACATTCATCTTTAGAGGAAAATACGAACACGGTCAAATCTTTTCCCTGGGGAATATCTCTTGGCAATTATGGGGGGTGTCCTATCAACCTGTACTCCTTACCAATATCTCCTAACACTTTAAACAAGAGGAATAAAATGTTCTTCAGGATAAATAATAATACTAGATATTATGGGAGGTTTTCTGACACAAAGAAAAAGAAACCTTAGCTGCCCAGTTCTTGCCTCTCTGTTTCTGATCTGTGCCAGCCCCATTTCATTCAGCAGTCTCACTGCTGAATGGTGCTGTCAAATGGCTTAACTGATCATTGTCCACCCTTGAGACAGTGTCCTGAGCACAGCCAGGCTGCCAGTGGTCAGCTCTGATGACCTCACATTAAAAGCCTGACACCCTATTGTATGTGAGAGCCGATGATGCTTTATGGATGGACTCTGGCTGAGGTGCATGTTCCCATTCCATGGCATTTGCTTCTGTCCAGCTCTGGATCTTTGCACAGCCAAAGCAGCATGGAGTTGTAAATTAGGCAATCATTTCATCAGTTCAAGTCTCAAGAGCTGCTATTAAGGCTGTTACAACTTGTAATAGTCAATCTTTATTTTACAACGTACTTCTATTTGTTAGGGTTTGGAAGCTTTATGAACACAGGTGGCCAAGTTAATCAATAGTGTGACTCCCTGGATCCGTACTTGGCCCAAAAACTTGTATACATTTAAATTTCTGAGCTGAACTTTTTTTGCTGAAGCCATTTTTACCTATAAATGCTCAGCATCAAAAAATCTAGCTTCACCATTTCATCCACTATATTCTCTCCAGTGCCATTTTTTCTGAAAACAGAGGATTTCAACAATTTGCTCCTTTTATTAGATAAAAGACAATTAAACAGCAACACGATGTTCTTTTATAATTTTTATTGCATAGCGAAAACCCAACTGCAATGGCAACTAATATTTCTGTTTTAAAGAACTACATACTCATAATTCTAAAAAAAACCCATTCATAATATAAAGTATGACTATATGAATGTACATGCCAGCCTTCTTGATCTGTTTTGTGTGCTGGATGCTAGGAATTAATGGTTCTATGTTTAATTATTCTAGGGTAGTATTTGACTCAGTAACTAACATCAAATTGCATTTCCTTAGTTGTGAGCTTTTGCTGAAAGGTCTGTGGTGCCACCCAAAACTTCTTGGTAGCTCTACCAAGGATGCTACATTTTTTCACATCTTTATATTGTATGATTTTAATAACGAAAAATGCACTATGGGTGTAATTTCATAGAGGAAATTTGAACAAAACCTTCTAAAATACTTTGGAATTACCCAGCATGCAAGAATTCAGATTAAATTGGTCACCAAAATAGCTATTTTGTAATTTGGGCCCCCCAATATACAATCATTTACATCTCACCAATCTACCATCAATTTTCAGCTGGCATTTTCTCTGCAAGTAATAACCTGCAAGTGATGTTTGCAGCAGATAAAGACAGCTGAAAAAAAAAGGTAAAAGGAAGAGTAAAAAATGGAAATAATAATGAGAGAGAAAAATAGAATTACTTGTATTCCAACAGTATCATGCCTTCCCAGAATTCAAGCTGTGCATTATAGCTATAGTGGAAGGGCAAAACAGAGAAGCCCCAAGGAAATGGGATGCAGACTGTATTTTTTTAACCTTCCTGGGGAGCCTTACTCCACAAAGATTTAAAGTTTTTTAAACTTCATGAGAACATGTTGGCTGGAAAGTATTGCATTTCAAAATGAAAATGCATTAATTAATGTCTCTTGGAAGAGGACAATCTGAAATGTCTTTCTCTGTGGGAGTAACTTGCAACCTGATTATGTGGGCTGATAGATATTCCATTGGAGAGTGTTCAGGGAATGTTAAGGTTGAACGGTTGAGCACATGGAAGTCAGGAAATGCCACATTGCAGGATTCAGGCGCATCCTTAACTCTGCCTCTGGTGTGTATGTGGGATAATGTATTCATTACATATAATCTCCCAGACACTGCTATAAATATATACTGTCATCCCTGATCTTAGATTTTACACATATCAGTGCATGCATTAAGTGCTGTGTACAGCTCTCCACCACAGCTTATTAAAACCTTGTATAAGACAAGTACGTAATAAAATTTGCCTGAGCAAATAGTCCAGATTAAATATTACATTTATGATATAGAAAATGGCAGTCATTTGTTTCAATAAATTATTCTGTGAGCTTGAAAGACTGAATGCTACATGGATGCATGCAAATTAGCCATGTAGTTAGCTCCTTCATTTCCTGCAAAGTTCAGGAGGGCTGGCATTGTTTCTGCTTGAAAAGACTCAGCACAGGTGCTGCAGCAGACTGAGGCCTTGGCCATCCCCAAATAAAGCAGGACAAATAATGGGAAGTGACCCCTCCTGAACAATCAGGTGGCATAGTTTTCTTCCTGGTACACAGGGCTTTGTCTGTCCTATGAGTGCAAAAGAAAGCTGTGATGCAATGTGGCCAAAGTTGGGGCAGGGGTTGCATTGAAGAACTGACAGCAGGGCAAGTGTTCACAAAAGCTACATGGCATTGGAAGGGAAGGAGTAAAGGGAGCTTGTGAAGTTTAAATGGTATTCACAATGAAAATTAAGTACATAATTAGCAAGGTTAAAGATCAGAGAACCCTGAGAGAGCTGAGGTTTTACAAAACCCTCAAAATGTATAAAACCCATGTTTTTTTCCATTTAATTGACTCAAAATGCAATGAAAACATGTTTCTCTAATTAAATAAATGTCTTGTGGTATGCAGAAATAAATACCAATGATTCTTCAATCATGGACTTTGATTCTGGAGGGAATGTAGGTTTTTTTATTTGGGTCTTAAAGACTGTTTTTTAACATTGTTTTAATTTTAATGGGTACTTCACTTTGTTCTGTGCTTTACCTCTCTCTCCATTCAAATGAGGGTTGAGTTTATCTTATTCAAAATGAATCCTGTCCTGCCCTTTTTCTTGCTGACACAATGAAAGATCAGTCTTTTGCTCCATCTCTGCTGTTTCTCCTCTCTCAGAGAGCAGCCCTTCTCCACAGCTGCAATGGTGGCTGTACCCCTTTCCTTTCCAGCTGGCTGCTGATTGGAACTTCCCAGAAAATGTAGGGCTTGGGTCTTCACTCACACACAATCTCTGCGTGACTAATATTGGCTGGTGAGAGTGGGGAATGTCTCTCTTTGTTGAGACCTTTCCATCAGTTATTCCACAATGTGGGCAAATGCTGCATGTGCTCGAGGAAGGTCTCATGACTTTTCCCAGCCAAAGCTGAAATCTGAAGAAGGCCCTTCTCTTGCTAAACTGACCCTACTTAATGAGATTTATCAAGTCTCCTGTTTTTATTATGAGCTTTTTCCTTTCAGATGTTTTGTTTCCTTCTAGTATTAGAAGCAAAATACTTCTGCAACATAATGTCCCATGGACTGTACTTTTTTTTCTGATCTTTAAATACTTTTATTTTCAAAGTGATTCCTGGACAAGTATCTGGTCACTCTAGTTGAAAGATCAGAAAGATCTTCCATCTCAGTCTGCTGTTATTTCACCTTCTGGACACTTGAAGGAAGATAACAGATCCTTCTGTATTTAATAATAGTATTAAACAGATTAAATAAGTTTTATCCCCAGATGCAATTGTGTTTTTCTTCACAGGACTTGCCAGCTCTGTGGTCAGTGCAGGATTGCAATGGGAACCACTGCCTTCTTATCAGATTGCTCCTCCTACAGAAAAGCTAGAAACTATTTTCATTTATCCCAAATAATTTTTTTCATTCAAAGTACACAAGTGCAATACTGGAAAGGTCTGCTTTCATCACTGAATTGGATTCCCAATAAATGCATGCCACTATGTGGTGCACATGGAGCACAGAAGGGTGCTCTAAAATTGCTCCATTTTGCACATCACTCTCCCCAGACATTGTGAAGATTCAATGCATCTTAAGAAAAATAAGATTTAGATTCAAATTGACTGATGGTGGAACTCTGGAGGAATTTAGTAATGCCTTTAGCCTGTTCCCTTTGTGTATCACAATATGGGGTGTCATTCATTTCAACATCTACGCTGGAGGTGTCTGCATCTCTGCTTGTCCCCCCATATCTCTCTGCAGTCAGTTGAGGGAGGTAAATTCTTGCAGAGTGTGATTCAGCTCAGTCTGAGCTACTGTAAAGCAGAAAGATTCACACCTGACTGATCATCTCATGCAGCACAGAAAAAATGGGTCAGGTACAAGTCACTATTATTCACAGAAAATGGACAACTTCAACAGTAATAGCTAAATTAGAAATAATGAAATGCAAGCACCAAGATAGCAGAAATGTCACTTTAACCTTTGCTTTAGAATATAATTCTCTTCAAGTCAGTCTTTTTCCTTTGTTTGTACACTCATATTCTTGAAGATTTTAATCGCTCACTGGTTGACATTGTTCCAGTTTACATAATAAACTTGCTTGAGGACTAGATATACTGCAATGTAGGACAGAGATACTTTTTTTATCTTTACTGCAGCATATCAGAACTAAAGATCTGCATAATTTTCAGTACATGCACCAAGAATACACATTTTATCATAGTTTTAAAAATCCAATTTATCAAATCAATTTTAAGGAAAGAGAGTGAAACATTGCAAAGAAAGAAATTTTCTTTAAGGTAAACTTTTGCTGCCTTAATTGTATTCACAGTCATCATTTGCGTTTTCTTTGCCCTTGTAGTTCTCATACATATGTTAAGTATCCATTAACAGGCTTTCTGCCAGTATTGATCTTAGATCCCAACAGTGGATTTCTTCATGGATTCATCTCCACACTTATTATAAACCAGTTACTCACTCTACAGGCTCCTGTTGCACTTATTACAGGCATGTCTTTCCAGCCAAAGCTCAAAAGACATTCTTTTAGGTCAAGAAAGAGAAAAAAAACAGCTACAATACTTTCTATTAATTAATTTCATATTTTAATGCTAATTATAATGGATTAATTTTTTGTCCATTCTTTCCCCTAAAATAAAAAAAGTCCTTTACCTTAAAATACAGCTCTATCTTATTAACCTCACTTCTCTAGCCACCCTTAATCTCTAGGAAGCATTCTTTATCCATGATTAAATATAGGTTTTCCTCATTCTGATTCTGAAAAACAAGCATTGTCTCCATCCCAACCCCAGACATCCCAAGCCATTGTAATTTTTAAGTTAAAACCAGAGACATTGCTCTTCAAACACACCTGAAAAGCAATTGTGTCAGAGGCCTCATTCTTTTAATAGTAAGATGGAAAAAGGTTAGAGTTGACATCTAATAGAAGTTAGGAAAAAAACCAAACAAAAACCAACTTACAAAACTTGGTAGACAAAGCTAAGTAAAAAAAAAAGGACATTAAAACAGTAATATGAGAGTTCCAGAACTGTGTCAGAAATGCAGCCTATTTGTCGAATATTTCAATTATACATTATCATAGCAGAAGAAATGGCTAAAGAAAAAGCTGTGCAATGGCTACTGCTGCAAATTTGACCAGTTTACTCCTCAAGCTGCTACTTGAAACTCAAATTGAAACTCTTTTGGTGCTTTTGGCTTTCCTGTGCTCCGGGAAGATCTAGACCTGCCAGCATAGCAAAGTGCATACTTGGCATGCTTCTAGCCAAAGGAAAAAGATATGTGGTAAGCTTTTCTAATGTCTAATTTACACCAAAGATGCTGGCCTTTGTTGCTGTTTCTTTGTTGTTTCTTGATGACAAGTGTGGTGTGTGCACACATATACACACAGGGCAGACTTAAATAGCTCAAGATATATTTAGATCTGCTGGGGCAGGGTGATGGGGGAGGGTGGTGTGGGTAAGCCAAAAGCAGCACTAAAACTCTTGTCTGAGTGTCTGTGCTGTTTGGATGACCTTTCATGAGTCTCAAGTGTGTTTTTAGTGATTCAAAGACATTTTTCTTTCTCAGCATGCTTAGTTTCAGTCTCAATCCCACATCCTCCAAACATAAAAGAATGTTCCTTCTGATACCCTTTCCACTGGTGGTATTTCTCAGGTGATTCTGCACTATATTTTCAGCCTCATTGTCAAGTATTCCACACCTAAGTTAAAAGCTTGCCTTGACTAAATGATTCCTCATGCTGAAGATGGTACCTTGTACAGGTCTCCTGACACATGGAGGGGGAAAATCCACCTCTTACTCTTGATTGTCCACTATTTGGATTGGTGAAATAATTTTTTGTACTACTGCAAAATTCCTGGAAGACCGAGAAAAATGGCAAATGGGTAAGTGCTATAAATACCATAATCAAAATAATCAAGGAAAATAGAATTTGTGGTAAGTTTTAGTTTGCTTTGCAAAAAGCTGTACTCTGAAGTAATTTCTAAAATGGACATTCTGTGGTGGTTTAGGTTTAAGTAATCCATAATATGAAAAAACAAAACACCCATATTTATTTTGAAAAAATGAAGCATTTGGTGAGTTTTATGACCACTTTTAACACAGAAATAATGAGGGATGAAGAGGTGATATTTGACAGTTTAATAGCCTGCATTGTGACAGCTGTGGAGCTGGAGGGAAGGGGACAAGGCAGTATATGTACTCGATTTCTGATCTGGCTTGGGTTTGTCTTTTTCTTTAGTCCTCCTGCAATTCTTTTGGCACAGTGTGCTTTGCAGGTTGGAGATGATAAATCTCACTTGCCACTGGTTAATAGCACAGAGCTTTGGGCTCATTTACCTAGGAGGAGGAGGATAGATCAGGTCCTGTACATCACTCAATGTCCTTTGCTGTTTCAGTACTTACAATTTGCTCTAATTTCCTATTTGGAGTGTCACACTCTAAATATTTACAATCAATTTAAATTTGTTACACATAACAGATTTTGAACTTTAGATTCTGTGGAAAAAGAATAAAGAATTGATTTCATTTTTCTTTCAGTCTTTTGTTCTCAATGTATATGTTGATGTGTAACTAACAATATAAATGGATCTGAAAACTATTGCTCATGCATTATCTTTTGGTTCAGCTTGTAATTTTCAAGAGTTATATTTTTTATATGGTGCAACCTTGATTCTCGCTTGCGATCTATTTGCTTCTGAAGGATGTGGAGACAGTTAAACAATGAAGTAAATCTCTCTAATTCTCATGGTGCCATGTTCTGCCCATTGTCAATGCCATAAATGATGAAAGTTATTTAGGGGTTGCCCTAGATTTTGGTATTTTACTTTTGTGGAATCTGCTCTGTCATATTGTACCCCCCATGATATTGCCTCATCTTCTGGTGAGACACAAAGACAGCTGATGTAGAGTCTGCTTGAATAACTTCATCCAATGGATATTTGCTTGGTTTTTTATGAATTTTCAGCTGAAAGTTTTGTGCCAGTCAATTGAAAGGGAACATTTTCCTTTTCTTCTAATATACTATTCATTACGTCATCAAGAAGAAACATTTTTGAAATTAGTAGGATAGCACAATCTCTCACTTGTGGAGACTAATTTGTGACAGCTTAAAGCAGCTGACGTGTACTGGGGCAGCCTTGGTACCTTGGTACTTGGTGGGCAGACACCCCCTGGAGCTCAGCACTCAAATTTATATCCAACATGAGTCTATCTCCACAAGCTGCAGTCATACCACTGACAATATGGGTATTACCTCAAATGTACTTTTCCAGCTCTTTTCCATCTCCCCGTGCATGTTACCCATCTCTTTCTGAAAATTAAAATCTTGCAAAGAAGTAGGAAACAATAAAAAGTAGGAGAAATTTCTGCATTTCCTCATAGAATAACTTATAGGAAAAGGATGTGAGTGTGTCAAAAAATCTATATAAACATTTTTATCTCTTGTTAAAAAAATACGCCTCAGAAGAAAGTGAGAACTCGATAGAAATAATGCATCTCTTTTCCTTCCATCTTTTTGTCTTTTCATTTCACCCATGCAAGATTTTTTTCCTAAATGGTTTTCTTTCTAATGGTAATATCCTTTTTGCAAGGCTTTTAGCACATCCCCAGCTCTAAGCTGATGAAGCCAGTCAGAAATGATTTGCTTAAATTCAGAGACGCTGTTTTTGAACTAGTGCCACCATCTATTTATAAAGTGATGTGGAAAATGTCACAATAACCTTAAAGACATTTTTTCTCTCAAAAGACTCTAGGATGATTAAATAGGACTTATTTTGTGAAAGTGGTCAGAAGGTACTATTTCCTCTCAAGATTAACTTTTCAAAGTCTCTTTGTTTTCTCACAGAGATAAAGCATTCCCTTCATCTGGGCTGCAGATATATACATTTTCTCCTTTGGACGAGAAAACACCAGGGAATCAATGCAAATGTCAAATTCCTCAGGGATCTCCTCCTGCAAATAGAAAGGTGCCTACTGTCCCTGAAACAGTTTGAGTAGGGAGAATTTTGCTTCAGTGGATCATAAATGCAGGCCAGTGATTTATGTTCACAGATTTCTGTTTTACACATGCTCATTTTGTGTTGAAATCACAGGATAAGGCCATGGAGAAGACCTCATTTTCTCTAGTTCTGTAAGGGTTAAAAAGGAGACCAAAGGGAGGGTTGTCTGGAGTGTATTATAGATACTTAACCATAAAAACAACTCTGTCAAGGACTATCAGGAGCTTGTAGTCAAATTTTCCAAGGGAAAAAGTCAGTGATAGAAAACACCATATATAAGTTAAGCATGAACTTGGTGATGTGATCTCTTCATGTGTAGGCAAGAGGAAATTAAATTACATACCTATAAACATGATTCCAAAGCAAAAAAAAAAAAAAAGGTCACAAAGGCCATTCAGATCTGTTGTATTTTCCATAAAACTCCTGTGATCAGGGAGCAATTCTGCTGTGAGCAAATCAAAAGGCAAACAACAAAAAAACCTTTCACTAAATAAGTCCTTACAGCAATGACTTCTCCAAACACAAAAAACCACTGCCTGCTGAGGCTTTCCAGTGCTCAATGTTTATCACAATGCAAGAAGAAATTTTGCAAAAAGGACAGAGGACCTTGATTACATTTGTCAATTAAGCCTTTTCATGACTGTTACTGTATTTTATTTGTAATTTATGACTATGTTTACTGGGATAGTTGTAAGAGTCCCAGATGAGCTGAAGCCTCAATGTGTTGCACCCTAACTCAACGCATAAGAAGGATGAGGACTGCTTGAAGATCTCACCTATCTGAAGGAGCTGTTGCTGGACTCTGGCTCAGATTGGTAACATTTTTGTGTGCTCTTGGTCTTCCAATAGTTCAGTTCACAATCATTTTGAATATGGCAAGAAAATAAATAGTCAACACAGGCAATCATGTTCTGAACAAATAGGACAAATAATAAAAACATCAGAAGAGAAAGGAAAAAACAGAGAAATGAAGCAATTTGCCCAGTATCACAATAACAGGCAGAAGTAGAAGCAAAAATCGCTTTCCTTTCTCTGTGAATCAGTTCATAGCATGGCCAGAGTCCAGGGCAGATACAGCAGAAAGCTCCACATAGTACACATTTCTTTCTGTTTTTTAAAAGTGCTTTCTTACAGGCACCTATGCCTGGGTGCTTCAAGGTTTGTAGGGGCTTGCCTGTCACTGATACACAGGCGATACAGTGGCTCAAGAAAGGCTGCACACAGAAAGGTGAATTAAGGTGGCAGAGAGTGCTCTGCGCTATGTCTTTTCTGTTGAGGTACAGAGACCCTTTAGGTCCCAAATAAAAGTTCTTAAAAGCAATGAAAACTTGTTTTAATTGAAATCTTGAAGTTCGTGCTGATAAAAGGATGTGAGGAGGAACTGAAAAGAGCAAGGACAACGTTCCTCTATCGTGCAATTTTATTGAAACCCAAAGAAATTTATTGAACGTAAATTGGACCCCAAACAATTGCATATGGAAACATTTGGTATGTTTTGCTTTTTGCTTGAAAAAAACTATTCAGTGAATTGTAAAACTTTTTATTTTAACAAGTCTGAAATAAACAGCATCAGTAGCTTTCCCTTGCTACTCTGCAGCTCTACTCAGAGTTTCTCAAAATCTTCAGAGATGTATTAGGGGCTTTTACAACCTCTTTGTTCTCTTATGGGAAAATAATTATGGTACAATTTCTTCTCATTCAGATTCTAAATTGTGATTAGAGACATGCAATCTGGCCTTCAAATAAAAATATAATTTTGTGCATCACGTTCAACTTTCTAAATTACAACAAATTGTTCAATTTTTATTTTGTGGACTGCGTAGTTACAGCAATCAGCTTACCTGCTCTTCACCTCTACACACATTATACTGCCCTAAGTGATGAATGTCATTTTAATCGAAAGTCTTGGAGAAATCTTCTGATCTAATAGAATACTTCAGAAAACCTGTTGCCTCAAGAAACCACCAGGAATTCAGACTTTCTTTTAGGACTACTCCAAACTAGGTCTAAGATGAGATTGTAACTGGTGTTTTTTAGGTCATGGTGACATGAGCCCTCAAAAACACTAATACCGTCCCACTGGAAAAAAAAAGTGGAAATCAATATTAAGATCTATGTCTGGTCATTCATTTCAGACCCTATGTAAGGAGATCTAGATTGAAATCAATGTAATTAAAACATAAATCAGAATAAGTTAATAAATAGTTCATCTAGTAATATGGGCTTTCTCAAACCTCAGTTCTGAAGGCAGGAGAAGGAAAAAGAAAGCACAGTGGAACAGCCTCCAGCCTTTACTCTCCAAACATTTGGGGATGGCCCGGAGGAGCTGTGCCATACCGAATGAAGAGTTTATTATTCAGAAAGGTAAATTCCAAGAAAGTAAAAAACAAGCAAACAAAAACCAACAAAAAACCTACACCAAAGTGGTTTGAAATTATATTAAAGGATAAAGAGTTTGGGGAGTAACTTGGAGCATGGGAGGTGAGACCAAGCAAATGAGTGATTGGTCATGGCAAAGCTAGCTCAGTGTACAGAAGAAGTAGTTTTCCTCTGAAAACTTTGGGGAATCCAGGTTGTGGGTACAAATCATGAACTCTTTAAACTTCACCTATTTGATGTGTTTTCCTCTCTTTTTTGCCTTTAAAATGTCTAAAAAGTTAAATGTAACAGTATTTTAAAACAAGGTGGAAGTTGCAATGTGAAGCACTGAGTGGCATATTTTCTGCTGACACAATTTGACTGAAACCAAATGAATTATACCAAGAGATGTTGGCTCTGAAAGTCAGGGAACACCAAAGTTAGGCTGAATGTCGGGCACTGTGACAATATTTTTGCAATTCAGAAAGCACACTTATTTTCATTCTCAAACAGCTTGAGTAAGCTGCTGAGGAATTTGAAAGGGTTCCCTCTACAGTACTTTCCAGCTCCCAAGATAGCCAGAGAATATCTCATGGTAATGCAAGTCACCAGTGTGCATGTTCTTAAGTGAGTACAACATGAAAGGATGAAAATAGATTTATGCTATCTAAGAAGAATGCACTGAGAAAATAACCTCTTGCTTTTCTACAGGCATTTACATTTGTGCCAATCAATATCTGACTGCAGCTAATTCATGTTTCCATTTCATGAACTGGTGTCACTGCCTTTAAGTCAGTAACCTTAAGATCAGAAAAGTCCAGTTGTTGTAGACACGTAAAAGATGTCTTTGTAATAACAGCTTTTTAGAAATGGGAAACTAGTAGAAATATAAAGATGATTAAAACAAATTCTTAGGGGTTTAGACGGTGTTCACTGGTATTTGTGGGAACCAATACAAACTTTACTTCTTCCCATTGTTTTATTCCTTTCTTTGTGTTTGATATTTGAAGGTTTTTGCTTTTTTTTTTTACATGCTCATCCCTGAGAAAAAAGTAAAAGCTACTAAGACCTTCCAAAACAACAAGGGTTTTACTGTTATTGCATTCAGTTTTTATTGTGTATAACAGTTGCTCTTAAACTATGTTCACCCTTCTACCTAAAACTATGCCTGTACACACAGTTGAGGGGCCATAAGCAAAACCTTTCCATACCAGAACAATGTTAACTGCGGAGCTTCAGGCAGCATAAGCCTCTTTCTTCAACTCCATCTGTCAATGGGATCATGGAACTGAAATCCGAAGCAGAAAGGCCCATTTTCAAGCACAGGCTCCTGCTGTGCTGTGCCCTTCACCTTCACCTATGCTCAGGAATTGATGCTTCCAGTCCCAAGAAAAATAAAAAGGACTTGTACAGGAGAAAACCTGGATTCTACCACAAAAGCACTCCACTGAGAAAGTGAAAAGCAAGGAATGAGAACTTCTTCCTGACCATAGTGTGCATGATGGAGAAAGAATAAATGCATGTTCTGAAAAGACTAAGGTAGGGCCTTGTCATTTGACTGGTGGTGAAAATCCAATCCTATTACTGAGGATGGAAAGTAGGATGGAAATTGGCTGTGAAGGATCCTGAAAGCTCAGAAAGGTGTCCATGATTTACATGACAAAGGTGTGTCAGGAGACTTTACCTCTAGGGTTTGTGCAGAACTGTGTCTCTGTTACATTTTAAGAACTGTGCTTTGTGTCTGGAAAAAAACAGGACTCAGATATTATGGCTGTACTGCCTTTCCTCATTTTAGCTGTTTTTATTAATTTCTTATGCCAGCCTATCAAAAAAATATTAGAACTTTCCTGGAAAACCCAACCCCAAGAATTTCCACTGTTAATTAAAATGTCATCTTTCTAACAATTAATTAAACAGTTTCTAGAGGGAATGTAGAGAAAAGCAGATCTCTTGTGACTCCTTTTTAAACAGCAGTTTAAACCACCTAGGGCAAAATCAGGTGAGTTTCTCAGTGAAGAACACCTGGCTTATTTAGTATAACAAGTAAAACTCTTGTCCTCAGTGAAAATTCTCATTTATAAGGATGTGTCAAGACCTTCTTTACGATTCCTTCTCAGAATTTTTCCCCGGTCTAGTGTGAAATCAGTTTTCTTCATTCATGATCACCTCTGATGTTATCCCTCATCTCTGTGAGCCTGAACACAATTAGAAGAATGGATTCTTTCATGTCATTCAATCATATATGTAATTTAATAGCATTCCCACTTGACTTTCTTTTTTATTTTGAATTTATATTTACAGCAGCTAGCTAGCAGTATATGTTTCTCATCTTTGTTCGTTTTACCCAGACACCTACTGCCAACAGATAAATGTTGTATCTCTATGAAACAGCCCACAGTAGAAATCAGTAGCTAATGCAGTAGTAGTAGTAGAGGCATTTTCAAGAGCACAATAATGTGGCACCATTGTATGTGTTTGTTGCTCAGGGAAAATCTTCCATATTTTTATATTCTCAACCCCTTAACAATCTGTGTAATTAAGGGAATCAGTATTAGTAATTAGCAATTAGCATTCTGAAATTCACAAAATTCATATATTTGAATCCTAAACCAAAAATGTATTCCTTCTGAGGTGGGAATTTTCAGGTCCAAATAGTAATTTCATTCTCTCTGAAGACTGGAGCAAGTATTGTTCTCGCTTCCAGATGAGATGGAACTCATAACCTCACTTGGTTATGAGTGATCTTGTTGGCAAGGTCCAGGCCCCAGCTTCTCCTGTTTCCAATGTATACAGGTACTTTCCAGCTGCATTCTTAGTCTGATGGGATTTTTGCATGTTGGGAACCTGGACAATTACTTTGTATCTTCATCCCTGAAATATCTACATTCATAATTCCTTGCTCCTCCTGAGAGCTGGTTTAGCATTTTGTAACCAATTATTATTTTCATTAATTGTTCATATCAATTTTTTTAAATTATTTTTACATTCCCAAAGCACAAATGATATAGCAGTAACAAAATGAAGGGACAGTCATATTTCTTTTGAAGTTTTAATTTTGATGTAATTTTCTGTACAAACAAAACTTCAATATGCAGTTTAGCACAGCAATGTAAGAATCTGACCTTGCTACAAAATTCCTTGGGTAAAAGAAACAACCAACTAACCAATCAACCCCGCAAAAAACCACCAGGGTTTCTATTTCCACAAGTTTTTTCCATGAGAAGGGTAGTAGTAGTTCTGCCTATGGAACAACAAATAAGAGTTGTCAATTTGCAAGTCATTACTTGACAGTTTTGGGGGAGTCTTAGGGAATTTTTGCAACACCAGATTCTTGACATCTGGCATTTTAAAGACCCTTCTACCTCAGTTTCCTGGGAAGACAAAAGAAACAAACAGAGGGGTAAACCTTAAGTTTAACAAGGTGAATATAATTTGCTTTCCTTGATAGTCAAGGAGAGGCCACTGTTGAAGTGCTTCTGGGCAGAAAATCACCATAATTTGGAGTCACTCTTTGGAACAGTGTTTTCTATTCACAACTTAGAAAATCTTGGAAACTGGCCTTTTTAAAGAGTGTTTTTATAATTAAACTGCTGTGGTGAGAAATCCCACATTTTGCTCCTCCCTGTTTTTTAGTGGGCTTTCCTTTTTATAAAAACATGCTTTTTGCTCAGACACTCTAAATTATGATTTAAATGGCAAGGGAAGACACACAGGAATTCTTCTGGTTTGAATTTCACTATGCATTGTAATCCATATGAATGAATATTTTTATTATATTTTGTGCTTGTAACCAGTGACAGAAAATCCCAGTATAATAGTTGTAATCTTGATTCTTAACTGGTTTTCAGCATCTTAAGCGAGGAGATTTTTGCCCTAAATTTAAAAAAGCTTCACTGGTGCTGAGCCAATATTAATTATATCAAAAGCAAATTAGTGATCTGTCAAAGTAATAGAGATAAAATTATCTCCTTTTTTTTACCAATGGGCAAACCAGATGGCACCCAAAAAATCCTATATCAGCGTGTCTGCTAGTCACTGAGAATAACCATATTAGTGAAATTTTGTCAAAACATCCAGTTTAAGATGTCTCCTAGGAATAGCTGATGAGTTGTGACTGAACTGTTTGTTTCACTCTTGGAGGACAGCATTTATAATTCCCTTTTAGCATCACTTTATCCTAATTGTATCATATTATCACATTTATCACATTTTATCATCATTTTGCATGTGCTATTAATGCTCCCAGCCCAAGTCACAGCTCACACAGATCCCAGTGGGCTCCAAGAGGTTTCAGTGTGGAGGCCTGAAACGTGCCCAGACCCTTTCTGATCTTGGGCCAGAACCAGGGAAGAGTGGCAAATGGGCAATCACACCAGGGGCCTCACTTTTTCCTGGGACAAATTAGAACATGAGGAGATGAGATTTAACCCTGAGATGGATTTGGGGTTGGTAAGAATCCATACCTAGGGGAAAGGGGTTGGAAGAGTCTTTAATATTCTGTATTATTTAATAGAGCTGGGTAAAATATGTTCCTAGCTATGACATTATTTAAAGTGCTTCAAAATTAGAGGGGGAAAAAAAGTATGTAAATTAATTGTTTAAAAAAATAAACCAGATGAAATGAAAAAATTTTTCGTATTTTTTAATTAGTTAAAATATATATGTTTTTACCCTTTTGATTATCTTATTCTTTTAGAACAAAGGTAAATCTAGGCACAGTACATAGTTTTGACTTGAAACCTTTCATTTTATTTTGTAGGACTTAGATAATTTAAAAGATTTGTTTATGAAATTTGGATTTGCAAGTATTAAAACTGCCAAATTTTGCCTTCAATCATCCACTGAAGTGACTTTCTCCAGCAGGAAAACATGCAAATAAAATTTCTGAATTTCACAGAAGTGCCAGAGAATCTATCAGATAAGAAAAAGTACCAGACAGGAAACTGCCCACCTCTTGATGCCTTTCCAGGTTCCTGGAAAACTCTGCTGACTGTTCTGAGAGCTCCTCTGCCTGCAGGAGATTGTTCTGCAGGGCACAGTGGGAGGTGCTGTGGGAGGACGAGTTTCCCAGGACAGTGGGAGTGATGCTACACCACACCCTAAGGGTTCCAGTACATGGCTCATAGCCCAGCTGAGGACAAGGGAGACCAAAGAGCTCCTTCCCTCCTCAGCTCTGCTGTCCCCAGGCACTTGGAGCAGCTTGGCTCAGGAAGCAGGACAGTGGGATGCTCACAGCCTCTCCAGTGTCCATGCCTGGGGGCACATAGGAGGCTCCTCACCTCTCTGCTACCCCTTTGTCCCTCAGCAGAAACCAGGGCTTGCCTTTTTCAATGCTGCACACTGAACAATAGCCATGAGCCTGTACACGTGACCTCACCCGTAATCTCTGCATTCTCTCTTCATTTATGCTTGCTCTGTTGAGGATCCCCTTCATTTGCTGTAGCAAGCACAGAGCAAGAAATCTGTAATTTCAATTCCATAAAAGAAATAGAAAGCAGCAGAAAGTCCATTTCCATGAGTTAACTGCATTTTCCCACTAAATTAAATTGTTTTGTTTTCAGATTTAAACCTTACATGCTGGCACAACCTAAAATCCTAAGATAAAACTTGCTCTGTAAGAGAAAAGTGTTATTCTTATTGATTATATAATTATCTAGAAATATACCACCACAAAGTCCTCAAGGTTTAATCTATGCCACATCAGAGCTTTATTACTATTGCAGGCGCTCTGTGACACAGACAGACTGAGTAAGCATTTAATCAGAAAATGATATCTAGTTTCACAGCAGGGTTGGTTTGTGAGTGTGCATGTAAGCGTGAAAGTTTTTTTCATTTGACTTAAGGGGGCCAAATGTTGCTCCTGGATATGTACATGCTGCTCCTACTAACATCTGCATTTTTGCATATATATAACATTTCTCTCAAGGGCTCCAAAGGGAATGGTTTTCGAGTCCTAAATGCTTAAATTATTATGTTATATTATAAGCAGTTATTTTAAAATACGGACTTTCTAAGCCTCAGAGCCATCTACTGTATGAGCTGTTAAAACAATAAGGGTTTAGGAAAAAAAAATTTAAAAAGAGAAGTGTAACTGAGATTTTAAGTACCTTGCTCAAGACCTTACCCAATCTAGGATCAAAACTCACACCTGATACTAGCTTTTTCTGTAGAAGGAGGTATTTTGCAATGGCCAGACCTGACTAACTCGCTATATGATTTCTCATATTTTAGAGAAACCCTAATTTATTCAGAGTTTGCTTACTTTATTTTAGATTTAATTGCAAAATATGCCCTTGTTCTAAATTAAGTGCATCAGTTCACAGGGTTGCAAGAAGAGCTATTCCTCTTTAAACTACTATGCCAGAGTCTGAAATAATTTCTCTCTGTAGATAAACTGGTAATGAAATCAGTAGAATTGCAATGAATTTGGATGACTCTGTAGGGGCCACATGGCCCCAGAGTTACTTTAACTTCTTGCTCCACCAAAATCTACTGCCATTTATTTTTATGTCTATTAACATTTCCAATTAAAACCTCGGTGCTACTTTGACATATGTAAATGAGCCTTCTGTCCACATGGAGTCTACCTACACATGGATGGGAGTCTCACTGCAGATGGCCTGGGCTTGCTGCACACCAGCAGAGAGGATCTAAACCCTGCACATGGGGTTTTGACCTTCCTGCAGTTCAGTGGCCCTACCACATTTGGGATGAGCAATAATGTGAGCAGCAAATGAAGGTGACAGTGAAGTCATTGGGTTCTGTGCATAGGGAGCAGCCCTTCCAGGTGTGAAGTGACCACTCAGTGATTCTCTGAGCTGGCACCTGACACCTCCCAGGCCCATGGTTGGAGAGAGGACCTATTCCAAGAAAAGGCAGAATTGACAGATCTCAGACTAAACAAGAAAGTTTTCTTTTAGACTGCTTAAAACTTACAATTTGTTATCATCTCAGAGCTAATAATATTTGAATGGAGGGGAAGGCAAGGTATCTGCCTCACTGGGATTACAGGGTAAAACACGAAAACAGGCAGGCAGTGATAGGCAGAAACACAGAAGTAAGATATTTATGTTTGGAGAGGACTGATTGTTTTGATTTTTGCTGTTATGAGTGGAAGTTAATTACAAGTCCTTTTTCTTCCCATGGTTATTATCTTCAGTCCATCAGTCGTTACCATCTTTCTGTCAAGACCTCAAGCAATTTCTAGAGAAATGTGAAGGAAAAACAGCTGTTAAATCAGTTACTGTCAGCACAATTTTTTTTTCTAAACATGAACAGCCATGCATACAGATGATTCCTTCACACAGGACTCAGTTCTGTGACTCATTCTGCTGTTATAGGATAAAGCTGGGCAGCCAGTAACCTGCTCTTTACTTCATATGGGGCAAGTTATAAATAGGTAGGTAAATAACTAAGACAACTGGAAGTGTTTTTTGGGACAATCACAGCATCTCAAATGCAGTGAAGGGATTGACTGAAGGTGAACTACCCAGAGATTCCATCAATTCCAGAAGAGATGACAGGACTATCCAGAGTAGCCAGAGCTACCTGGGTTGACTCATCAAAGTGATGATGTGAACCCAGAAGTGCAATGCTGGAGAAAGTGTATCCATTCTGGTTCTGTGATGGAGAAAGGCTTGCAGAGAAAAGGTGAGTTCATAAAAGTATCTCTTCATTGTATCTTTTGGCTTCAGAAAAGGAAGAAGCATGAATCAGAGCTGAAGCTTGTAGAGCAGCTTGTATTCTTGTATTAATTAATAGAGCGTAGTTAGTTTTATTATTATTTTCTACCCAAATATGCAAATTTAATTTGGTTGGAGAAGCATTTGAAGAAGTCAGTTTGGGACTTCAGTATTCTGTAGTGCCTTTCTGATGTGTGTTGTCAAAAAAGAATCACTTTAACTTTATAAAGAAAAAGGATTTTTTATGTTGTGCACAGCATGAAATTCAGTGAAATGATATTGCACTTAGTGAAGTTGTCAGTAAGGAAAATAGTATCATCGATACAAGTGCAGAACCAAGAGCTGGAGTAAATGAGCATTAGTAACCCACTCCAATCACCAAAAACAAACATGAAGAAATCCAATTTGTACAGTCCAAAAAAAAAGAAAAAGACAAATACTGAGTCCACATATAGAGGTATCCCTGGGGATAAATAAGAGAAAACAATAGCAGAAATCTCTGGTGGAAATAAAAAGGGAAAGAGGAAAAATACATGCTACTGCTACAAGCACTGGAAGAAAGGAGATGAGTATTTAATGCTGTTTTGTTGTTTGCCAACACTTACCAGAAAGAAAGGCACAAAAGAGGAAAGATCTTTGGTTGCAGGGTGAATAAGGGTGCCACACATGTCATGTCACAGACTGGGATTTCACCATTAGGAAAAGGAATGTGTGTATGTTTTTGAGCTACAGCTAGAGCTAAAGGAAAACAGGAAGCTGAGCAGAAATGGGCAGATAAATATTGTGATGAGACATCGTAATCCCTGGCCTGTAAAATGGCTCCTTTGACACCACTGAATCAGCAGCCAAGCATTGGTAAAAAAGTTCTGGTCAAACTGAGCATTTGAGCTGTCTCCAAACAACCAAAAAGGCTCTGAGAAAACACTCAGTATAAGGGACTCCTGCTTTTAACTTAACTTTATATTTTAGTATTTATCTGCTTTAAAGGTCTGCTTGCTTTATCCATGTCAAAAGTAATTTTTGATTCATGATGTCAGGATGAACGGGATGGGCCATTTAACCCCGCTAACATTTGTAATGCCTTTGGTCAGGTAGTGTTTGGTTTGGATGCTCGTCCCCAAAAATGTCAGTAGTGACCTAAATGGGGCACTAAAAGGATATTCAAGCATCAAGGTGGTAGTGCAAAGCTGACAAGTCATTTAAGATGCAGAGTTAGGGCATCCTGGAAGTTAACTGATGTCTTTGGGTTCCCAATCAGGCAGCAGACAAATTTCAGCACAAGCCTCTCTCAGTGTTGCCTGCCTGGTGCCTGGACTACCATGCAGTGGTGGTGGTTCACAAAAGCCACGGGCAGTCCTCTCCCAGCTCTCACGGGCTGACTGCCCCAGGGCAGAGGTAAAAACTGTGTTCTGTACAATGAAGCATCTGGGCCAGATTGTACTCTGCAAAACAACCCAAGGACCCAGAAACCTCAGCAACTCGTGCAGCAATAAAGAGAAACATTCATTTTGTATGTAAACTTTAGGATCCAAATACGTTGTACTATCACTGATTCCCTTTCTGAAAGAAGACTTAGAAAATTATTTTAAAAGTACTACTTGATTTAAAAATGTTTACTTTACATTTTCCATGGGATGAAAACAACAGGTGCCTTCATTTCATAAGTGACTTTCTTTGATGCCATACTCACCTAGCAATTCCAAAAAAACAGTGATACAGTCTGAAAGGTTCAGAGACTCCAGAACATACATTTGAAAAAGCAGACTGCAAATGAGGCACTATCCTTAAACTTCACTAAGACCTGAGTTCTATAAAGGAAACCTTGGAGCAGCACTGATGTGAAGTCATCAGTCCAAAACATTTGCTAGTGCAAGCATGACCTGGGAAAATTTTAGACAGAAATGAGCTGCCAAGCATGGTCTTTGAGACAGAGCAACTCCATCAGCTCCCCTTCAGGGGAGAGGCTCAGTGTGGGACTTGCCATCAGACAGCATTAGGGGAAAGCCTCTGCTGGCTGCACCTGAGCGAGCTCAATTCCTGTCTGTGAAGCTCCAGTGCTGCAAGAAGAGGATGAGAAAGCAGATTAAAAAGTCACTGCCAGTGACAAATATACAGAGCAGAGCCATATCAAAGCACACTATCAGGTACAAACAAAGTTCATCCACGTGCCACCATCTAGCTGCATCCCTTATGGGAGGTACAACACCTTGAGGTGGTACAACAGGGTGAAGAGCTGGATGCACTTAAGGATTCAAGAGGGCATGTCAAAGAGATTAGTCCCTGAATTATTGTATGTGGGATATGTTTTCCTTTTTATTTATTCCAACAGATTAACAAAAGGATCCTCAAAAAATGTGTCATATTATAGAAGGAAATACAAAAAGTTTCAAATATCAGCAGTCTATAGATTTTATGTAGAAATCTGTGTTTTCCTCCAGTGTCTCAGGGATACTGGAGTGAAGAGAGGTATCCTCTTCAAAATCCACCTGAATCTTAATGACACAGCAAAATATCTTGTTTTCCACACCTTATAATTCCGTATGTTAATCCCTGAAATTCAAGCTGCAATTCAGTTTTTACAAGTCTGAGTCAATCGAAATGTAAAATTAATTACCTCATAAGAATACAGTCACAGTGCTACCCTTCATTCCAGATTTGGGACAGCAGTTACTTGGCATTCACCCATTCTCTTTGCATTTATGGCAGCCTCATTCTAGAGGAAGTAATGCAAGAAAGTGCTTCAGGTAATTCTAAAGCAAGTTGTACTGCATGGGGAAAAAATAATGAAGAGGTTTTGTGCTCTGTCTCTTCACCTTCCCACACAAGCAGAGGATATTTTATTATAAGATAAATGCACTCTTTACAATAAAATTTTAAGACACTAGTGTAAATTTGGATAAACAAAAACAGGAGGTGTATAAATAAATGTTCCATAAAAGAATAAAACATGTGTACACGTTCTGCTACATTCTGTAGCAGGCTCCAGCCACGTGGTAACATTGCCCTAAGCCACCCCTGCTGTTGCACGAGCAGAGAAATTTTCCAGGTAATCCTATAAAATGTAGCTACTATACTTGGTTGAAAATTCTATATATTTTCTCTGAATTGTTGGAATGTACTAAAAAGTAGGTATCTTTCAATATTTTAAGTATTCTTATGTCTCTTTTTTTGGTATTTTATTTTTAAAAAAGCTACTTTCTGGGGGAAAAAATGCAATTTTTCAATTATTCCTCTATGTACATTATTGTTGCTTGAGCTAGAGAATGCTAAAACAACTACAGAAGGCTTTTTATATTTCCAATTAATTTTTGTTTAAAAACAGCTGTTCAACTAGGTCAAAATATTTTTTCTGTTTTTTCAAAATTGCTTTTTTTCAAAAACTAAATGGTTACAAAACAAGCCACTTCATACAAAACCTTGCATATTAATACCTTTTGGTGAAAAATGTTCTAATCAGTACATCCAAAGTACATTGCTTGTACTACATCTTTACAACACAAATGAAAGCAGTTTAAGCCTTGGATACAGGATATCTCAAGGACATGGGATCTCTGTAATCATTCCAAAATAATGCAATCTGAAACATTGTCATTCTGAAACAAGGTGAAAGATCCCCTAAAAAAAAAACCTCTGGTAGCCTTTCCTTGATCACAAGGAGCAAATGTGAGTTTATGATGAGATATTATGAGAAAAATCCTAAAGAGGACCAGATATTATAGAACAAACTCTTTATAACTTGACATTAATAACATCGACTGTGCTTTATGCAATCTGTCTACTGAGAATACATAGAGACTCAGAATTTGGAAAAGGGTTGAAATAACCACAGGAGTGGTTATTAGAGAAGTATCCATGCAGATTCGTGTTACATACATGGATATTTGATAAGACATTGTTTTGATGATGTCTGACCAGACATCATTGTTCTAATGTTATGATAATTCCAATAGAGCACAATCAAGGCAGTTTTCCTCACTGGGGCAAAAATCAGATTTTCAATGGACCATCACAAGGGACTGACAGGGAGGATTCTTGATCACCAGCAGTGGCAATCACAAGCTTTACCTCTCAGCAATCTCCACTTTGCTTTCTGTGTGTTTTCCTTCTAAATTCATGTGATGCTTCATGTTCAGTGGTACATTAATGTGGAGAGATTTCATACTATCTCTTTTTTTTCTCATGATTATTTTTCTTTTCAGGTAGTATTTCATTCTGTGTCTTCCAGTCCAGCTTTTGACTTTACTCCCATCTGCCTAGTAATGTTTACATTTCTTTGCCAGCGCCGTCTCTGCCCATAATTACTTTCACAAGGGCCAAGACATAGAAAATACATTAATGTCAACACTGTATTTCTATTCACAGGTAATATAGGTGCTGAAAAGGTGATTTCCGTGCTTGCAAACTGCTGGCTCACACATTACATGTTTATCCTTGACCTATCTATATTAGCAGGGGAATAATCTTTGTTTTATTTTACTGCTCTATTCCACTCTCATAATATTAGATAATTGGTTGTTGTCTTCTGGTGGGAATGACAAAGGGAAAAGATATTATCTGGCCTTTTAGGTCTTTTCTCAATTCTTTTTCATATTTAAATTAACCTTTTGCCTTGGAATTTATCATTACCCTTTTCTGTAAAATGTAACATTTATGCAATGCATTTTGCCAGTTCTCACCTGGTTATGCTTCTTATCAGCCCTGCCTGTGTCTGCTTAGGAACAGCCCAGCAGTTCTCACTCTGAGTAGCTGATCCCAACCCTGCAGTGACTCCTTGGACTCCTTTGGCTGCTCATGGATATATCTCCCCAGCACCAGCCACCTAATCCCATGTTGGCTGTACGTTTCTTTGGGCACCAATCCAAGCTCAGCTGCACCTGTGCTGCTGCCTCAGTGAGGTGGGAGGATGTGATCTGAGGGATGGCTTCCTGCAAATGGCCTTCATGTGCCCAAAACCTCACAGACAACCTGGCAGCAGATAAAATGAAGTTGCTCAGGGATGGTTTAGTGGTGCTCTTGACAAGGTGGCAGGGTTGAATTTTCAGTGTCCATCCACCCACTATAATTCTGACTTCATTCCCAAATGCAAGTCTTGGAGTGTAATTATCCCTGGAGTCAGGGATAATACAAGAAAAATACGGGGAAAATATTTTTCTTTTAAACTGCAGCTTTAAGGATGGAAAGCATTTTCAGTGTATGGAAATGTCTTTTAACCTAGCTCTGCTGGGTATAAAATGAACTTTATTTTGAGTGACAGTCTGCTATTTTCTTCTCAGAATCTTCAGTCTAACTCTATTTCATGGTGTGTCGACTCTCTATATGATTACTCCAATATTCAGGTGCAGAGAAGTAAATGTTTCATGAAAGTGATGTCCCTGTCAGTAGTGTGCATATCATCTGGCCCCCTGAGCTGTCAGTGAACAGATTGTAGAATTACCATTAGAATACAGGAGCCCATAGCTGCAGGCAGTAAATGGAGAGCCGGTAAGCATATGTCACCAGCGTGATATTTTAGCTTCGTATGAATTTGTAAAGTGGAAATAAGCCAGCAGTACCACAGCAACTGCTAACTGTTCTGACTATCCATGTTTCCACATTACACCATATGTTCACAAAATTTGCAGCAAAAAGGAATAAAAACTGCTTTCCACTTTTGTGAAATATAACTTTGTGAGATGAGGTTTAAAATTTCATTGGTCTAATGCTTTAGAGACGCGTTTACCCTGATGAAATTTACTTTTTAAGATATCACAGGATTTCTGTGGATGTCTACCTAGGAAATTATGTTTAGCTGCCAGCAGGATAAAAACAAGGCACATCTGGTTTGATCCCCTAGGGAGGAAGGTGCTAGATACGTTTGGATTTCAAAGTCAAATCATGTTTTTAATTGTATTCAAGATGCAGTTGGAATGCAGTCCATCCATGCAGGCAGAAACAGAGTTCAGTGTTGGCCATCACTTTTTGTCATTAACCTTGGCAAATTTTGTCTCTCAAGTTTTCCACAAATGTTTTGAATAAAAGAGAAAGGTCCTGTGTCAGTGAAGAGGTGCTTTTGCCTTCAACGTCAATTTTTTGTTCCCAAATTCTCGTTTGACAAATTATAGAAAGACACAGTAATTTGGCTAGGTTTTAAACCACCATGAAAAAAGGAAAAATTAGTTACATTACTTTCCATAGCACATATTATAATTTTTCTCATTAGTAGTAACATTTATATTGAAGAAAACTAAGATTCCTCTTTCTAACTCACAACACCTAGTGCAAAATAGTAACTGACAAAAATGCTGGTATTTGGACCTATATTTAGTCTGAATTACATTCTGCAGATATCTGTGTCTGTCTATTCTGGGATAGGAAATGGGAGGGATAGCATGTTGGAAGGACATTATGCTTTCAAGAGATGCAAGACACTTGGATCCCAAAACAAGATGATGTAAATTTGGGATGTAGAGGTCAACCAAATCAGGGCCCTTTTTCTTAGGTGAATAAAGCAAATTATGCTTCCTTTACCCAGGAGCTTATCTGGGACTGTGGCAAGACATTATTATTAGATGGTGAGAAAGAATTTTTTTGCCCTGTACTTTGACACAGAACATTAGCTTTTGGCTAATCCATTCCCAGTTGCAATATGCAATTATTCATCACCCATTGTCTTGTAGAGGCTAATGGACAAAATTAGCACAGATGTAATTATTGACAACGATTCAACCAATTAATAAATAGGTGACTATTTTCTTGGTTGGAATATGATAAATAGTAGTGACATCAGAGATATTTGAGTCTTGATAGCTGTCAAGGTCCTACCTTCTGGGGCACATAACAGACAAAAAACCTAGAAATGTGTTTAATTATTTTCTTTATAAAAAAAGAAACAGACCACCTAGTCAAACATCATGACCTTCTGAGCATCTTTGAAGAGTCGTTTATATGATAAAGCATTTGAGCAAGTTCAGGTTTTATTTCTTGGAGATGAAAAAGAAAACATAGTTTCTTTGTTCTGATTTATTGGCTAGCTGAGTTAATTTGTTCTCTCTGTGGGATTATTGCTATGCTTTTTGCTGGCCATCATTTGGAATTGTAAATCTAATTAATTTTATGTGTACCTATAGCTTTTCTAGGGGTGCCATTATGCAGCTTAACTATAGATAAATATAATAATAATAAAGTATAAAAATAAAACAAGACTAGGAAGAGGTTACAAAACAAAAAACACTGAAAGACTAAAATGATGAAATAGCAAACAAAACCAAATCCTCAATCATTGGCTGTCCTGTAAGGGAACAGTCTCACTGAAAACTGAATTTTCTCTTTTTTTTTTTTTTTACCTTCTTTATGTGTGTGCATGTGTGTGCATTCTGGTCCATGATCTATAACTGCACCAAATCTGAAGGTTCTACTCAGTGGCACTGTGAAAAATCACCAATGTGCCTGCAGCATACTTGCTCGCTTTCAACAATTTTCTTGGCTACAATCAGATAAAGAGATTTGATGACCTTTATTCACCTTAATTTTTCCAAACTGAAGGCTTGCTGCACCTTAGCATAGATAGAAAGGAATTGGTTCACACACCATGGCTGACAAATGGGTAGCTCAGATTTGAGAAAATAACTGAAAGGTCAGATTTCACTGACGGGGTAGTTTACCTTTCTCCACTCATAATGATTGCATAAATGAACATACCAGATCTCAAGACTTTAACTTGGAGTATGGAGACTAATCACCATGAAACACACTCGACAAACAGCTCTATTGTATAGATAATAAATAATGTGAGTTTGCTTGCGGTTTTGTTCATTGCTACAGTTTCAAAGCAAGCACTGGCAACTTTGATTATAATCTCAAGAACATAGCTGGGCTTTGTTTGTTCTTCTTGAGCTAATCAGAGCAAATTTGTGCTGTTGGTTTTAGTTAAAGGGCATTAGTCCTAGAATTCTCATGCTACATGACAGGAAAACCTTCCATTCAAAAAAGTTTGTAATACAAGAGGAGATTAGTGCTTTCCACCCTGTATTTTCAATTAAACTTAATGATGAAGCTTTTTAGTGCATCAGATGGCATGAAGGAAACTCTCTATAAAATCTACATTTTAAATCAATATATTCTATTATTATCACATTCATGTATAACATGGTTATACAAAGGATGATTTGTAAGATTGTTTTGCATTTATTTAACTGTGTGTATATATATATATATATTTTTTTTTTTTGTAAAGAATCACAAAGTTTTTAAATTATGCTCTTGTGTTTCAGGTATTCATCACACAGATATTCCACAAAACCCCGGCTGCTGCTGGACAATTGGTTTTAAACCATCAGTTGCCATCAGTACCAAAAGTGACAATAGCAAGCCAGTCTCAAAGGCCCTTTTATACATACAACTCCAGTTTAAAGTATGATCTCTCTGATAGCATTCTTCTCTCCATATACATATTTGTATGTGAAGAGGATAGAAATCTTGAATATACTTTTAGGTCAGCCACCTGTAGCTTTGCATTATCTTTTTCAATATATTTTCTTTTCCTTTTTTAGATCTTTTTATTGACATTGAGAATAAAATTAGTATTTGGTTAAAGCTGATTGGATTCAAACTTCAACTCTGCTAAGCAGGAGCATAACGTAATTTATCTCATTTGTTTTAGGTGGAATTCTTTTCTTGCTGAAATTGATATATGAGGAACTTGATATGATTTTTTTTTTCCACTTACAGATTCAACTAGTAGAATCTTTCATTTTGATCATTCAAAATGAAAATTGTGATTTTCTTCATTTTGGAATCATAGAATAGTTAGGTCTGCAAGGGACTTTTGGAGATTATCTCCCTGCCACAGGGGTTCATCCCTACACTCAGGACTTCATCCAACTGGGCCTTGAATATTTCCAGAGATGAGGCATCCACAGCTTCTCTGGCCAACCTGTTCCAGTGTCTCACCCTCTCACAGTAAACAATTTCTCTCTTTTGTCAAAGCTACCCCTGCCATCTTTTAATCTGAATATGCATTGTCCCTTATCCTGTCAACTTATCTACCCAAGTCTAAAAGTGGGAAAAGTAAGTGAGAATAAAGCCATATTCAAGTAGCCCTACAGCCTTGTACTGGAGCAACAAGGTGGGGAGCAGGGGGCAGTAGGGTGCCTGTGAGGGGGATAGAAAGCGTGGAGGGAAGGTTTGCTGTGAATCACACCTGCCTAAAAGGTGGAAGGCACCCCTTCTTTCACAGCCAAACCCTTTCACAGGCCATGTCCAGCTGAATAAAGGTTTTTCCATCAGTTATGGTGGAACACAAGAATAAAACAGAATATGATCATTTAAGTCCAAGCTTCAACTGGAAAATGTCATATTCCCTACCATGTCTGCAAAGTGTTGAGATGTTCATCAAACCTGATGTCACGTACAATTCCAATATCACCAAGGATTGCAGTGCATCAGTTCTTGCAATTCTCAGACTCCTGACATCTGGAATAGCCAAAGACTAAAAGGGTAGACATGATACTTCCTCACTATCGAAAGGAAAAAAAAAAACCTGAAACATTGACAAAAAGTAGACTATGTTGGGCAAGGTGACTCATTAATTTATTTTCTCCTCTTTTTTTTTGCTTTTTTTTTAAACTTAGGTACTTCTGTGAAGCAAATTTCTTCTTAAACTTGTCCTGTTTTTTATTTACAACATCACAAATAAAAACTTTGCAAACATCTGTGTCTGATTGTGTTTGTATACATTATGAAGTAATATTTTAAAAAAGAAATCTATAGAAGGTTTGCTACACAGGCTGAGGCCTCGTTCGCCAAATTCTACCTAAGATCTAACCTATAGCAGTTTAATAAATCCTGAAAATTAGGTTTACACTGGAAATGGTGACAGAACTTTTGCCATAATTGCAGCATGTTTCTATAAATACACATCTGTGCATCATATATATGTACTGTATCCACATACACATATTGTATGCAGTGGTTTATTAGTCATAAGGCATTTCATGTTTGCTGGTTTTTCAGAATTAAAAGTGCTGTAGCAGTGCCCTGAACACATTCTAACAACAAAGACAATATAAAAATTATTACTACATTTATTGTGACAGATTCACACAACTGTCACTTTTAATGATGATGATGTATTGATGCAACACACTGCAAGAATAAGCAACTAATATATATTGCAAAAGATAAACCTGCAATAGCAGGAATTTTGCTTTATTTAAAGGAGAAAAAGACAAATGTGCAGATGACAGGACTGTCTCAATCACACTTTTTCTAGCATCTCACAGGACTCTCTCCAAAGCAGGTTTTAACAGCATTTATGCTTTCTAGAAAAAAAGAAACAGAAACTGCCCCCCCAAAGTTATTTAAAAGGAAAGGAGCATCCACTCAGGTGCCCCAGCACACATTAGTCCTGCTCTGTGTGAAAAGAAGGCAAGAGCTCCATTACAGTATGATATCCCTCCAGGGTATTGTCGCCATTGTCAATCAAAACAAGTTTTTCACTAACACGTTTACTAAGAAAACCTTGTCTTTTTGCAAGGGGCCACTGTCAAGACTTGTTAAGAATAAACAAGGCAAGACCATTCCCATTTACATTTGACATCAGAAGGATGCACATTTAGCTGTTTCTCAGGCTCAGCCTCTCCAGTGGGCAGAATCCTGGAATATGCTGAAGCAGAAAAGCCTGATATGTAAAGACAGGCTTGGAGTGAGTCAGTGAAACATAAAGAGACCATACAGGATAAGGAAACCACAATTAGTGTGGGGAGCCAGCAAGGGAGCTTATCTGTGAAGACTTCTGGAGCACTAATTGCAGTTTCTTTCATCAAGATGAAGACATCTCAAAAGATAAACTAAATAATTCCATATATGCAAAACCATAGTAATTCCTGCTGGCTAATATTCAGCTTACTGGTCTTATTCTGCAGCACTGGAAGGACACAGCTTATTCTAAATCTGCAGAATTGTTTTTATCTTGAGTTTTAGTAATAATCAGTGCTTAGTCTTAAGGACTAAATCCCCAGAGTCATGAGTTCCAAAGATAATCCCATGCTTTATTACAGTAAAAAGCAGGATTTTTGTTGTTATGGTCAAAAATTAGCCTTAGAGTTTCCCCAGGGTTCCTAAATAGAAAGGCAAGTAAGAAAAGACAGAAAGCTTCTTGCAGTTTTAAGCAAAACAATGAGTTTTCTTTTTGTTCAGGCAAGCAAAACCATAACTCAGAAAGCAAAACCACAAGAGAAAAATAGCAGAAGGCCATGGGAAAACATTTGAAATTGAAGTAATTTTTTTCTAACTATCCTACCTTAAGGAAGATAGGAGATATGAGAATGACATTGCTGTTGTAAGTAATGCCTGAAGCATGAGCAACTGAGCAAGATTTTTGATAACTCCAGACAGAATGAGACTACAGAAATATCAACTAATCAATTTCTTACTGAATCAGCTTGGTGCCTTAGGTGACAACAAGGTTTGACCTCTGGATCTCATTCTTACTGCCTATGCAGATACCTAAAGGTTTTCCCCTCTCATTGATGTAACAACACTATTTCACGGAAAAATGCAGGAAAACTTAGCATCATGTATGTAGAGGACATATAAATGCAGAATATAAAATACTCAATTCTATAAACCTAATCTTATATGTGTTTTTCTAAATTCATATTCCTAATTTTACAAAAGAGGTCACACTATCAATAACTACTATACCTCACTTTCATAGAAATCATTCCTTACAGATATTTTCCATGCTTTTTCTTAAGTGTATCTACACTGGAAGTATTCAAATATTTTACTTAATGATGTATGTATTTGTGTATAAAGGTGTCCATCTGTATTTACTTAAATCTGCATCAATCTTCAATCAGTAGATAAAGGCACTATTGCACTATTGTTGTTAAACCAATTTTTATTGATTCAGCATTTCATGCAAAATACCATCACATTTTTGAATCTTATCACTAGAATTAGTAAATAGATGTTGTATTTCATGGTTATAGTAAATCTTTCTATCACAAGCATTTTATGAAGACCCTTACAGTAAAGGATAGAAGCAATCAGAAGTCTAGTTATCTTCCATTTGTTTCACAAGGTGTTATACCGTGACTACACAAGAAGTGAGAACTACTAGAATAATTTTGTTTTTCCTTGTTGTTTTCTTTCATTTTATCCAGAAATTTGAAAATCTGAATAAAGACTGAACACATATTCAGAACTGGAAGCAATATGTGTAACTTCATAGACATTAGATATTCCATAATTGAATTTAGGATTGTCTCTGGGAAAAAACAGTCCAGTTTGCAGGAGGCATCCTAGAGGGAGACAGATCTAGAGAAATGCCTCCAAACAGCAAGGACAGCTGATTTGCTCAAGGGACAAAGGGCCAACATAATAATGGCCATTAACAGAGAGCAAGTACACCACTGATTGAGCTGAAGTGGTAATGCTGACATGGTCCTGCACTGGAGAACATAATACAAAAATTAGAAAGCTTCACATATAGTCTATGGGGGACTGTGAAGAATTAGAGGTAAGAGACTTGTTTATAACCTAATCCCATAATATTTCTGAAAGACGTTCTATAAAACACGGGACATATCGATGCTGTTAAATGAAAAAGTGCCAGGCAGTGAAATTGAGCACTGGATGGGACCTCCAGCCTTCTGCAGTGCATAATTGCTAGCATATTCCCTGGCAGGGTTTTTGTCTTTCCCAGTTAAGAGTTCTCCAAGACAATGACTGGGCGCAGTTCAGGGGATAATTTGTGCCAGGACCATTCCCAAAAGGCCACATGGAGAAGAATGCAGTGGTTTGGGTGTCCCCCACCCTACACTTTGCAGCAGTCAGCGCTGTACCCTCAAACACTCCTCTTGCCACAAGACACTTCATGCAACACATTCCCACAGCTTCATGCTGTAAAAACATTACTCTGGTAGATAACAGTCTTTGTGTTCTTTCACACCCTACAAGCAAAAAAAAATGAAATTAAATATAAAAATAGTATTTTTCAAAAGTTCAGAGAAGTTACAGGGGTCAGAGGATGCCCATAAGACCCTTGGGCCCTAACACTATGACAGTGGTCTGTGGCCTTGTTTTATTTATTAGAATAGACAGATCAAAGAAATTTTCAGTGATATCTATGATACATGCTACCAGATACCAGAGCTCTCAATATACACAGAGTACTGAAAATAACTCCACACATTTTATTTTTCGCATTTGTAACTGTATGAGTACAGCAGTAGCCCATTCAATATGAAAAATCAGAAATATTTGATGGGAGAAATTTGATAAAATATCAGTTAAATGCAAAAAGGCATTCTGAGTGCCACAGGCTTTTAATAAGAAACCCACAAAGTTCAAGTCGTTATCACCCGAGGTCCCTGACAGCTGACAGAAATAAGACCAGCTCTTCAAGACAGCCTGGTAATAAAATCAATACACAGGCTCACAGTGGTGGCTGTATGTTCACCTGAGGCTATACGGCCTGCTGTGTTATGATGCGTAATATTTCCAATTTCAGTAGCCACTGGCAGATAAAAGAGCAATGTGGCTGACAAAAAATGCACTGCTTTTTGATTCCCCAGCTGAAATGAAGAAGAAAGCTTTTCCTAGCTGCTGCAGTTAGGTAAAAGGAAGCCAAAGCTCATCACAAGAACTCACAGAGAGCAAGGGCACATGCTGACATTGCTGGATATATTGCACATTTCCTTAACCACTTAGCTACAGCATCTCATTTCACTGCACCACGGTACCAAACTATTTACTGCATAAGAAATGCAGGAGAACTAGCACTGTGGGTCTGTGGTGTTGTAATAGAGCATACCAATGTGTAAAAAGAAAATAGTGCTCTTGAGGATATGTTGACATTGCCTAACTTTAAGTGTACATTTCCTGACTTGTACACTGGAAATTTACATAAACTGTCTGGAATACCCTGGGTCCTGAAACAGCACTCTGCAATGAGGCCAAATGCTACCCTTTGGCATCACCAGGGATTATAAGATAACTTCTGCCACTTCTGGAACTGCAGAAGCATAATTCTATTATCTTTGACCAAATATGTTGTGGCAATGATTAATACTGGAGCAGAATTAACACTTTTTTTCAGCTATTTCCAGAATATCAAAACAATAGAGAATTATCTAATAACAGTTAGGAAATTTATGTTCATTTGTATTGGGTTTGCATAGCAATACTTTTGAGGGGGGCTATGGGGTGGCTTCTATCAGAAACTGCTCAGAAGCTTCCCCTATGTTCAACAGAGCCAATGCCATCTGGTTCCAAGGCAGTCCCACCTTTGGCCAGAGCCAAGCCCATCAGTGACAATGGTGGCACCCCTGGGGTAACGGTGTCCTGGTCTCCGCCAAGGACAGGGTTCATTGTTTGCAATAGCTGAGAGGAAGCATGGCTGAGGGGGCATGACCAGACACTGATTTTATTCAATACCACCTCATCTCATTGCCAGGGATGGTTAAAGATACTCTCTCCCTTCCAAGAAGAAGAGCATCCTTTTCCAGGGGGAAGAAAATGTAGTGGGGAAGAGCTGGTCAGTATTTTCTGCCAGCTTTCCATGTAAAAAATTTCTTTGCCTCATATTTTTTGTTATTAATATTGTTGTTGATGTTCTCTTATCTTGTTGTTTCCAGTTAACAGTTCTTATCTCAAGCTGTGGTTTTCTACTTTTGTGCCTCCAATTCTCAACTCCATCCTGCTGGAGCAGGAAGGGGGAGAGGAAGGGGGAGCAAGTAGTGGTGTGGTTTTAGCAGGATTACTAAATTGGAGAATATCAGTCCTAAACCACAATGCATAGTTGAGAAGTGAGGAAAAAACTGTGCAGTACAGCAGCAGAGAGAAAAGTGAAAATATGTAAGAGGAACAGCCCTACAGACACCAAGGTCAGTGCAGAAGGAGGGGAAGGAGGTGCTCCAGACACCGCAGCAGAGATTCCCCTGCAGCCCCTGGCACAGCCCATGGTGAGGCAGCTGTGCCCCTGCAGCCCATGGAGCTCCACAGTGGAGCAGAGATGCACCACAGCTTGTGCAGATGCCCACACTGGAGTAGGGGGATGCCCAAGGAATCTGTGACCCCATGGGAAGCCCACACTGGAGAAGGCTCCTGGTAGCACCTGTGGCCTCAGGGAGAGTGGAGCCCACTCTGGAATAGGCAGGACCCCATGGGGCACCCATGCTGGAGCAGCCTGTTCCTGAAGGAGTGCACCTCTTGGAAGGGATCCACGCTGGAGCTGTTCAAAAGAGCTGCACCCTGTGAGAAGGACTCCTGTTGAAGAAGTTTGTGAGGACTGTCTCCCATGGGAGTAACCCAACAAGAGGAAGGAGCAAAAGAGATATTATGTGATGAACTTACCACAACCCCCATCCCTTTCTCCTGTGCCACTGGAGAGAAGGAGGTAGAGAAACCATGAGTAAAGTTGAGCTCAGAAAGAAGGGAGAGGTTTGGACAAGGTGTTTTCAAATTTTGCTTAATTTCTGATTATACTAGTTTGAATTTTTATTACAAAATGAATTTTCCCCAAGGAGAGTCTCTTGACAGTCACTGATGATCTCATCTCATCTGTCCTCATCTCAACCTGAGCCTTTCCATTTTTCCTCTCTCCTGCCCAGATGAGGAGGGTAGTGAGAGACCAGCTTTGGTGGGTGGCTGTCCTACAGCAAGGGACAATTCACCTCAACTCTGCAGGATCTGGACAAGAATGTCTACTGATGATAAACTTTCCTGTCTCTATTGCTTGGGGCTTTTGGGTTGATCTCCCTGAATTTCTGTAGCTCTGCTCTCTGTACTGTTGCTTGCTTCTTCCTGCCCTTACTTCTGCTTTTGGGCAACTGCTGTTCCTGCATCATTGCATTTATCCATCCTCTAAGCTACTACTTTCCTTTTTTTTTCCCTTTCCCATCCCTATCTCTCCAGCACTTCTCATTTGCCTGAGGGCACTGTGGGTCCTGCTTTTGGGAAGTGCTCAAAAGTGCTGGGTGACTGCAGGGCAGGGATGACCTGGCACACACCAGGAGTAGGTGTTTAAGGCCAACAGAAACCTCAGAAGATGCAGCTGTCATCTTCAGGATATCTTTAAAGATCATGAACAAGCCAAAGTATTTTAGTGGCTTATGATTTAGGCACACTGGAGCAGACAGCACACACTGATAGCATAAGGCACAGTTCTGGTGCTGTTACCAGCTTTCAGTCAACACTGAAGGCAACGCTTCCAGCATCAAGGGTTTCTCCATGAAAAGATTATGAGAAGTGCTTTAAGATGTGAGTTGGAGTGCAGGACAGAGACAGTCTCACTGTGAAAACAGGGGTTGTAACCTCTCTCCTTGATGTGAGTCATGTGGTGGGAGTGCAATCTGCTCCTCAGAGCTGAAATTCAGGATGGGCAAGAGCACTCAAGACCATGCTCCAACCCTCCCATTACACACTACCTCCTGGTCCTACTTCTGGGGACGCCTGGTCCCCTGCTTCAGTTTAGGGAATCAAGCCTCATTAGGAGATACAACATGGAAGTTAATGAAGGTGAAAAAGGCTGCTAAAATTTTCATATTTTCTCCTTTTCCCCCTCTCATAAAAAGCCACTGCACTCCAGTAACATGTTTGCATAACTGTGTTCAAAAATAACTGAAATACTTCAGAAAACATTTTCCATCTTAAGGCAAAGCATGGAAATTTTTTGTGTAAGCTGTTAAAAGTTACAGGAAATTATATAGGGATGCATAATGGAAAGTCTCTGGTTGTTATAATTGACAATATACATACATATCAAAGAATCACAGCATGACTGAAGTTGGAAAAGACTCCTAGAGGGCATCTGGTCCAACCTTCCTGCTCAAGCAGAACCATCTGAAGCCAGTTGCCCTGAACTGCATCTTGATGGCTTTTGAGTAGCTCAAAGGACAGAGACCCCCACAACCTCCCTGGGCAACCTGTGCCCACTCTGGGTCACCCCCACAGTAACAACTTGTTTGCTGATGTTTAGACAGAGGCTTCTGTGTTTCAGTTTGGGCCCACTGCCTCTGGTCCTGCCAATTAAAGAGGATGTAATGGCCTGTGGTGAGCGAAGCATAGGAATGTTAATTTATGGATTTTGTTCTAGTGCCTAACTAAACTCTGTGGCACAGGACAGTTCCTGGAAGAATCTTCAGTTCATTTGGGAGAAAAAAAGACACAAGTCCTACAGTTCAAGCTGAAACATCCTGAAACATGTCAACCACTCATGGGTTCCGGATTTGGCACTAGGCCTCTTTAATTCCAAAGCTGTGAAATCTTGCATCTATTCAATTCAACAAGCACTTTTCTTCCAGAATTAACACTTATACTCACACATCTCAGCATGAACTACCACAAAGAATTTTGAAATTATGTAGTGGGTAAGACCTGAAGCTTTTAATTTTCTTTAACCTTTGCTGAGTTGCTGTTCTTTAAATTGCTCCTACAGCTATATAATTTCCCTCCCCAGCATTACCAGTTGTTTTTGTTTATTTATTATTATTTTTATTTGTTTCATCTTGCTTGAATGAAGATAACAGCTGTGCCACAGTGACAGAGCACTAACTCTGGGCACCAGCCCTGGTGCTGCTGTGGCCATGTGACAGGGAGCAGCATCTTGGTGCTGCCTGGGATGGGCACCAAAAGACCTGCACCAGTCCAGTATGGCCATGCAGGACACAAAGGAAAGAAGTCTGAAAGGAGAAGGCAGGGAGGATTGGGGAGGGTGGGAAAGCAAGATCTGCCTGTGGTGGTGGAGGAAGGCTGTTCCTCCCTTGCTTCTCTTGTACATTGCAGATGGACCCTCAGACAGGGATGTGACCAGACCACAGCATGCTCCTGTCTTCTCTCTCCTGTGCCACTCAGTCAGAGAGTTGTCAGTGCTCTACAAGACAAATGGGTGCCTTGTCATGGTCTTACAGGGGTCTGGAAGCTTCCCACAATCACGGAAAGGAACAGCTCCATTCTCCCCGTCTGGACAAGGTTTGGGCCTCCAGACAAGCTCCTGGCACCAAGCCCTAACAGTGTAGTGGCCATGTCACAGTGGGCAGAACGATGGCCCCTGTTAGAGTGGGGCTGGTGACACATTTGGCCCAGGATGAGATTCTTGCAACTGACAGGGAAATACGGGGTGGACAGTCGTGGTGTGAGGCTGGGAAAGCCTTGGGCAGGGTGGAAAGGGTTTCTTATGTTGACAGAGGGTAGCTGCTCCATATGTTGATTCTGCTGTCTCTGACAGCCACAGACTCAGAGAGAGCCACAACCAGATCATGGCACTTGTCAGTCCTCCCCCTCCTCCACCACTCAGCTGGAGAGAACTGCAGAGAACTTGTGCTAGGACATCAACCTAAGCTTCAGGAAACACACATATCTTCATTCTGTACCACATCATGGTCCTACAGGTGGCTATAGGGTCCCCAAGCTGTGGATGAAGGGAGCTCCACACCACCCACAATCTCTGCATCCTGTCATGGTCCCAGAGGAAGCTGGAAGAGCATCAGAGCTATGGACACAGGGAGCTCCACACTACCTCACTTTCCTTTGTGAAACTTCTATGTGTCTGACCTCCTTATAAACATGCAAGGAAAATCAGAACTCATCTTGTGAAAAAGACAAGTCCTGAACTTCGTCAGCATTATTTGTCTTAATAAAAAATTGTAAGGAGAGCATCTTTGTACTACATACTAGCACTGAAATAACTGCCTTAGCTATTTCCTGCTGATTTCCTAGACATTTGTTCTCATAGAGAGAGCAATGGCAATTTATTAATATCCACTGTTCAGCCCTGAGGACATATTTACACTTCCCAGGAGAGAGTGCATATATATGTATAAATGTATATGTGTGTATATATAGATATTCATTTACGCATATACGTTAGGTGCATATTATGCACATAAAGAGAAAGTCACCATAAGGAAACAATGCCAGATTTTGAAGGCAACTCACCTAACAACTCTGAAATTATTGTCCCTGCAGCCTTAAGTCTCCCTGCTGTGTATGTGGCTCCATTAGCTGAAAGTATGCACAGAATGAGAAAGAATCCATGGTCTGTGGCAGTGGAGATCAGTTGTGCCTATTTACTGAAAGAGAAGATTTCTTTTTCTTTTACTGTTTAATTTTTACCTTATTGATTTTTTGCTTTTTCTATTTGATGAATATTGATTGTACTCATGCAGTGTTGCACTCATACTTTATTTCTCCCTTGTTTATTCATTGTGGTAATTTACTTGGGGTATGAAAACTGCTGAGTATCACAGAATTACAGTATCTCAGAAGCTGGAAGGCACCTCTGGAGATCACCTAGTCCCTCCCAAGAGGAGGGTCAAATACAGCAGATTGAGTGTCCTGTCAGCAAATCAACGCTGTCTGCTGACACACCAGAGGGTCGTGTTGCCATCCAGAGGGACCCCAACAGGCTGGAGAAATGGGCGGACAGGAACCTCCTGAAATTCAACTAGGAGAAGGAAAGACAATCCCATGCACCATTGTGTGCCTTGGGCCACCCAGTTAGAAAGCAACTCTGCAGAGAAGGACCTAGGGGTCCTGGTGGGCACCAGATTGGACATGAACCAGCAACCTGCCCTTGCAACAAAAAAGAGCAATGGAATCCTGGCCTGCATTAGGGAAAGTCTTGCCAGCAGGTCGAGGTGATTCTGCACTTTAATTCAGCTTTTGTGAGCCACACCCGGAGTGTTGTGTCCAGTTTTGTGTTCCTCAGGAACCTAACGTATTGTCACTTCACCAGATAATGGGGTGGTTAACATCTCCTGTGAGGGCCTACAACCTTGAGGCTTCTTCCAGTTGCTTGAAGAAGGTTCTCAGCAGTCATCACGTGTCTGCAGGTAGAGCTCTGTGCATCCCCACTGCTGTCACACATAAAGGGCAAATCTTCCTCCTCACCAGCCCAGCCTGTCCTTAAGAGCCTGTACCTTTCCATGGCAGCACTCCCTTTGTGTGAACCATCCCATCACTTGTCTGTGCAGCTAAATCACAGCCCTACCTGCTCCCCATGCTGCAGATATAGACACTTTGGACCCAGCCTTCCTTGTGCTGATTCCCCAAAGGGAGTGAGAGCTTCCCTGTGCGCCACCCTCACAGCATTGAGTGCCTGTGCTGCAGGTGGGTCCATCCAGCCTGTTTCATTCTTTCCAAGTCATCTCCTGACCACGTCATGCTGCATCGTTTGCTTAAAATTCATAGAATCATAGAATGATTTGGGTTAGAAGAGCCCTTTAATATCATCTAATTCCAACCCCACTATGGGCAGGGATGCCACCCACTAGACCAAGTTGCTCAAAGTTCCATTCACTCTGGCCTTGAGCCATGAGAATGAGGTAAAAAGGCAGTCCACAACCCCTGCACCTCCCTGCTGGCCTTCTCTTTCTTCTCTTCACCCCCTCTCCTCTTCATTCCCAGTGTGAATCTCTACACACCCGCCCACCCAGCTCGTGGACAATAATGGTACTGCTGCCTGGTCCAGATAGATCCTGTCCCTTTCTGGCATCCTGACATCCCCAGAGACCATCCACAGTCTCCGCAGCCGAATCCCCGTCGTCGACACCGTCTGTGCGAATCGCAGGCTCCTCGCACCCCGCGAGCCCTCCTTGTTCGCAGCGGGGCCGCGCCGGGACCCCGCTCCGGGAGGCGGCGGGCGGGGCCGGGATGCGGGGCCGGGATGCGGGGCCGGGATGCGGGGCCGGGATGCGGGGCCGGGATGCGGGGCCGGGATGCGGGGCCGCCGGCTCCCTCTCCTGGCCCTGCGGCGGCACGGCGGGGCACGGCCGCGGGCCGGGACCTGCGCTGCCAAAAGGCAAAAAACGCTCAAGATTTCTCTTTGAGGTTTTAATTTTTATTTATTTATTTTTTTTCCTCGAGGCATTTGTATTCTCCATTAACCCCCACCTTCCGATGGTCGTGTCTCCCCAAAACAGAGCATCTTTTCTTTGCAGACATTAATTCAACATTGATAGTTAACACTGAATATCTCCTGATTCCTGAAGGGAAAAAAAAAAAAAAACCAAAACGTGCTGAGCTGGGCATTCTGAGCAAGTGAAAAAATTGGGTTCAAAACCTCTCGTGAGGAAGAAACAAATAATTCCTTGTCCTGTGTTTTCTTGATATGTGCACTAAACACCAATCTCTAATGGGAATGGGAACAGCTCCTGCATTTAATGAGTCTGAACTCTGCTTCCTTGCAATGCTGGCCTGAGATTAAGCTCCTGCTTCTGGATTACAAGTGGGGAGAAGCAATATTGAGTCTTAAGGAATTATCAGGAGTTCAGAAAGGGATGGCAACTCCAGAGAAAAAAAGCATGTAAATAAAAGATATAACTTCTTTTTTAATCAAATCACTTAAAATATGGAGAGAATCCAATGTGAGAGCAGTTTATCCTCAAAAAAAAGTCAGCAATGTTCTCACACAGCTCCAATGCAATTGTGTGTGACTGAGCAGCAGGTAGGTGGACGTTCTTTGGTGCATTGACCCCTTGAGCTTCATAAAACTTACGCAAACAAGAAAAGCAATAGTGAATTTATGACAAAAGATTACGGGTTTGTCCATAGGGGAAATTCAAAAGAGTTTCACTCCTTTAAGTGGATTATCAAAACCTCATTAAGCTTCTTTGAGAATCCCCTTATTTAGTATTAAATTGTCTTTATTCTTACACTAAGAGCGAGTTTTAGCACTTTAAATTTACACCTTCAGTGCATTTGGATTGATTTTCCTCAGTATCCCTGTACAGCAAGATCCCAAGCAATTGGATTTCAGGCAGTTTGCAACAGCACAAAAGACTTCAAGATTCATCCTCTCAATCCAGGACTGAGGTCACTACTGTCACTGTGCTGAGGAACCTTTCCTGTACTGTCTGCATGGTAATATCAGATCCTGTCTAAAGGTGCAGACTCAAAAGCAAGATTTCTCTTGTCTGTATGAACCCTTAGACCTACACATGAAAGGTAAGGTGACAGGACAAGAAGATATGGCCTCAAGTTGTGCCAGGGGAAGTTTAGATTGGATATTAGGAAAAATGTCTTCACTGAAAGGGTGTTCAGGCATTGGAACAGGTCTGGTGGAATCACCATCCCTGGAAGTGTTCAAAGAGCATGTGGATGGGGCACTTGGGGATACGGTTTAGTGGTGAATATGATGGTGCTGGCTTAATGGTTAGACTTGATATTAGAGGTCTTTTCTAAGCTCAGTGATTGTATGTCTGTTGAAGTTAGTCACTGTTCTGAACTTCCTTGGAAATATAGGAGAGTGCTGGTATGGGAGTCTGCAGGAACACTCCCTCTTTACACCTGCACTGACTGCTTGAGTCTCCTCTGCCATCACTGAAGCATCCATAGAGCTCAGCCCCTGGAGCTCAGTCTAACTGCCTGAACTTGGGGTGTCTCACAAGACAAGTCATTTTGGGACTTATTCTATATATTCACATGAGGACAGGAGAAAAGATGGACACATCCTTAATGGGAAAAACCACAAGGGGCCCCAGATGGAACTAGATATTGATCATTATGTAAGTAAAATGTACCCTAAAAGACCTAAGTCTTTTATGCTTGAAATAGCTGACTGTTGTTTCGCTTTTATTGACCACAATGGGAAGTCAGACATATTCTATGCCTTCAAACAAATAAGTTTTCAGGCCTTAATTTTGATCTTAATCAAAATTCAATTTAGTGGGTTTGGTCCTGTTTTTGGGGGGCTTTTTTTGTTTGGTTGGTTGGTTGTTCGTTTGTTTGAGGTTTTTTTGCTGAACACAGATGAATTTCATGTAGCAGGGTGTTAAGCATCCATGCCCCTGAACTTGTGTGACCAAGAAAGGGTATGGAGTCTCAGTCATGAGGAAGAATCTTATGAATTTTATGTCCGCAGAGCTAAGCAATTTGTAACCCTATTCTGAACATGAACTAATTTTAGGTACTAACACTCCAGAATAGATGGAATTGGAGTGGGCTGGACCTTCTCTGTCTTTCAGACTGGCACACAAGACATAAGAATGTTTATGACAGCCTTCATGCACTTATTTAAATATTGTTGGAATTTTGTGGGTGAATAGAGGTTTCTTAATGCTTAAATAAATTTCTGAGTGATTTTTCACTCGCTTGTTTTTCAGATACACTCTTGTGTCCTACGTAAGCAAATTCCTACATGGACAGTACCTGTGAGAAAAAAAGCCAAATACAATTTCTCAAAGGACTCTGTCTTCCTGTTAGCCGTTTTCAGATAACTCAGCTTTTTCTTCAGGGACAAAACCAAATCAGCCACCAATATCCCTTGATGGTGTTTGGAACAGTGGGAAACTAGCGGAAGAGGCTGGGGGACTTTCCTCTTGAGACGTCCATCGACGCCTTGATTTTGTGACAAAACGCAGATGTGCTGTTATTCTCCTGCTCTGGGGCGGGGTAAGAGCAGCGGGGCGAGCAGGATGCGCGGGTCCGTGCGGGGGCGGGGGCGGCAGAGGGCGCGCAGCTCCGGAGCATCGCCCGGCGGCTGCCGGGGCTCCCGCCAGGGGCGATCCCGGCAAGCTGGATGCTGGACAAACCCGGCAGCCGTGTCCCGGCCCTGAACAGTTGCGATCCTTGGCTGCCGTCCCAGCAGCCTTTCCGTGCAGGCAGACTTGCACTGGAGCTGCCGGAGCTGCCGAGCGGCGCTCGCGTAGATCAGGTTTCAAAATTGGGATCTAATTTTAAATGAGATGTCAAAAACCGGGACTGACAAACAGTGGGAAAGACTGTAAAGAGGCAAGCCACAGGTAATCTCTGCGAACAGCTCGGCAGCCATGCTGACAGCTGGGAACGGGAGCCCCGGAGCGCTAACGCGAGCGCCCGGCTGCTCCCCTGACCTCGGACAGGCTGCTCAGGGTTCGTCCTTCAGGTGTCGAGCTCCTCCGACAATGCTGCTGAGTAGTTTGACAGGATCAGTAGAAGCCAGGAATGTCACTCCATTCTCGTGAAGCACTCGGTAACCGATGGGAGCCATTTTCCTTCCTCACTTTCTGTGTGTAGAGCCCACCCCATGGAATAAATAAAACCAGGACTACAGAGCAAATTATTGCCGCACTCCCTCATGGAATGATGGAATGATGCTTCAGTAGCATCACTGCACTTCACTGGGGCTCTTGTGTTTTCTTTTCCTAGCTCTTTTTGGAACATTACAGACCCTTGAGGAAGTCTCCAAGCCAGAGGCAGAGATGTCTGGTGATGCAAAAGGGAAGAAAAGTGGCTGAAACAGTCAGGCAGCCACTGTCTTGAAAATACAAAAAAGTATTTAGAAAATCACTAAATTAAAATAAGCAGTGCCCAGTATGTTTTAGGTGATTAAATAGTCTGGATAAATGCAAGCACTAGGCAAATGTAACATCACCAGCTCAGATGAAGCCAAATCATCTGCTGTTTAGAAACTCGGGTAGCAACCTTGAGCTGGGCAGCTCTGCAGCAATGAAAGGAAAAGTCATTTGTCAAGGATGAACCAAGGACTTCTCTTTACTCACCTTTTCATGTTTATTTCTCTCCTCTTTTGTGGGTTGTTTAGTTTTATTTGGGGGGGTTTTCTGGGGGGGAGTGGGGGGGAGACTGGGGGGTTTTTTTTGAGATATAGGGTTAGAAAAAAGTATGACAGCAGGGCCAGTCCACTTTATCTGAATACCTGGAGAATGGTTGCCTGATTGCTTTGAGTCCTAGAGCAGGGAAGGCAATAATGTAGTGCAAAGAGGTAGAAGGTTTTTGATGGGGAAATCTCTCTCATCATCTATGGAATTTTTACATAGTTAATGCTTTTAATTTTAAAAAGACGTTTCCTGTCTTGACTGAAGAAGATGCAGACATTGTAGAAGACACTGAAAAGACCCAGTTAATTAATTTCATCTGTGACTTCAGCACATTTCAAATTACTCGTGTGAGAATACTAGTGTGAGAATACCTTTCCTCACTTCATCCCCTCCTAGACATGGGACAAAACCCAGATTTCCCTCACACATGATTTCCTACAGTACATTCAACTCTATTTTTGTTCACTTTCTACCACCAGAATATTCAGCTATTTCTGTTCCATCTCAACTATATTTTCTTGTTTCTTTGTCTTTGTGTATGATGAGCATTTCCACCACACTAGGTTCCTGAAGTGGAAGTTGACTTCCAGATCATTCCATGATGTATCAGGGAATAGAAATCTGGGCTCAGGCTGCAATACAAGGACTTTTTTATGTGTACAGATTTTCCCATTTTCTTTATCTGTAACACTGTGGCACCAACACACCACAAGTGTGACCAGCTCAGAGGTTTTAAGATCACACACGTTGGAGTGACTTGCTGAATTAGAGATGGCATTTGATATTTCATAGGTTATTAGACTATCTAGAGGTAGAAGCTAATAGCAAATAGTTAAAAAGATAATCGATTATGCTTTCATTAAAGAGAGAAAAAAACCCAGAGGCACTCTTATCAGTGCCAATCAACATTGGAGACTGAACTCTTGAATAACTCTGAAGTGAGGAATTTGTTTTCAATCCTTTCCTTATAGCAGTATTATAGAGACTGAAATCCAGGTCCCTGATTAACCTCTGAGTAAAGAATAACCTTCACCTAGAGAGCTCTGCTTTCAAAAGGGTTGGCCCCTGTAACTAGAGCCTGTTCAATTATTCTTCTTCAAAGAGAGCAGGCACCCAAGAATGTCAGCTTCATAGAAGGAGCTATAATTTCGAAGTAACTTCCTGTTTGTCAATTTATGTTTTTATCTCGGTGTTGTAAATGGGAGGAAATGTCACAAAGGAGATTTTTCTTTTTTTTTTTTTTTTGTTCCATGTTGTGTTTTGCATTTGCAGAAGCTTACAAATGAAGCATGTTTTCTGTCGCTGTTTATAGATTGAAAGTGAGCAGACTATATATGTGTGTAGATACCAAATACATGATGAATTCAGATTTGCAAGATAATATGTTGCAGTGTTCTTGTTCAAAACCAAATAATGATTTCCACTTGGAAAAAAAAAAAAGGAAAAAAAAACCCAAAAAAGCAACCAGAAAATCACACACTAGCTACTACTCAGTCAAAAAAGAGCCATAGCTGAAGCCGGGTTTAGACATGAAGTGTATCCCTGGAAGAAGTCAGCCTGTCAAAATCTCTCTTTCTTGGCAAGATCCCAGAAGGGGAGTATTTTCACAAAGATGAAAAGAGTGTTAAATGCTAACATGCTTCCAGATTGGATACGCATTCTTTCTTATACATATTTTTGTTATGAAACAAATGCATTTTGGTAAAATTAGGTGATGTATTTCTGTTTTTCTGCCTCTACTGTATATTTTATGTGATAAAATGGCACTGATTTCCTATCTAATTTAAAACAGTTTAAAATAACTGGTAACATCTAGTAGCTTTCTTTTCTTCCAACCTTTATTTTGTCTTCTGTGTATTTTAACACAGAGCAGGGAGTTGGCAGGGGTTATTTACTTCTCGTTACTTTTCTCTTTTAGAATAAGAAGACTCAAGTTTTGACCTTCTCTCTTCTGTTCGTGACTTGCTCACCATCATTAAGCTTTTCTGTTCAGTGTCCCAAATTACATGGCAGAAAGAAATGTTTGGATTTAAACCCTGGTGCTTTATGGTCTAAGATTCAGTTCCTGAAGGACAATAAAAATCTTTATTAAATGATACACTGATTCCTTTCAAACATTCCTCCAGTATGTGGAAGCCAGACGATACATGTACTCCATTTTCTTTGTCACAGCCCTTGTATTTCACATTGTTGTATCTCTGATTTGGGGGGCCAAAATTAGTGTTTGCCCATGATCTGCAAAAAAAAAAGCAACAACAACAAAAAGAAGAAAATAAAAGAGAAAAATGAAGAAATCTATAATAAAAATGAAGAAAAAAATGGAAAAATCGATGATCTTCTCCCCAAATATGTGTTCTGTGTAACTTCAGGACAAATGAGTAGGTGAACAGTATGTGCGTGGACAGACACTTTCACAAATATCCCTATAAACCTAAACCATGCTATTTGGGTGTACAGAAGCTGTGCAGGATGTGCAGGCTTAATCTCAGAGGCTGAAAAGCTGCAGCTTGATAACATTCAACAATCTCAGATAGTACTGGATACACGGAATATGCAGATATCAGCTGTGACTCTCATTAGGAGGCTGGACCTTTGTCTTGTCTTCTAAACACCTTTTTTTTATTTCTAGCATAGAAAACTTTTTCAAATGCTCATGCTTTTCAGGAAAATAAATTATTTTATTCAGCCTGTGCTTTCCTACTCCCCTTTTTTCCCTTCATGGTTATTGCCATTTTAAATAAAGTAGTCTTCACAAAATAGTGTCAATGAAACAATCAAGCTTTTACATATCACAAATATTAGGCTACAGAAATAGGCAAAGCATGGTTTGGGGGAAAATACATTAAAGAAATTAAATTAATGTGAAGTATTACCCTCCTATATCTATCTGGAAAACAATATGTCTGTTTGTTTTAAACACATTCCAACACTCAATTCCCAATCTGGGAAGGCAAACCCAGCCTCTACTTTGTGTAAGCTTCCACTCCAAGCAAAGCTTCCACCAAAGCAATTGCAGCTGACATCCCCTCAGGATCACTCCTAGCATGTGCAGCCTGCGAGTTTCCTTGGAAACTGCCATGCAGCAAGCATGAGATTATGGCACATGACTGCTAAGCTGTATAGCTTTACCCAGCAAAATAAAGGAATGCAAGAATGGGGAGCAGGACTGCAATCCACCTCCCAAGGACAGTAACTGCTGATTTTCAACCTGAGGCTTCTAGTGGCTGATGGATTACTTCTACACAGTCAGAAAAGATAGGGAACTAAAGCAAATATCTTTATTATGAGCTTATGTTTATTCCATTACAGCGTGTTTTCTTGCTGGGAGGGGGCAAAACTGAAAAGCAACCTGAAAATTGCCACAACTGCAAAGACCTCCTGCAAGAAGTCAGCTAGGAGGCCGTATGACATTCTCCTTAGGCTGAGCTAATCTGGACAGGATACCTCATATGGACCCTTTTTAATAGAGGCATTTCCTCTCCAAATTTCTGTGATTATACAGTGCTGAAGGTGAGACTTTGAGAATTATCACAATGGCCCAGCCACATAACTACCAGACTCACCAGCCTGTACCTGACATAGTCTGTAATAAATAAACTGAAGAAGAATATAAGTACAAGGGAAACACAATTTTTTTGTATTTAGGCACCCTTGACAGATTTGCCTGCAATGGACTTAGCCATTTCTGACCCCTGATAAACCTCTAGTCCCATCCCTATCCTGCAGCAAGCAGTCCTGCGGGGTACAGCAACACTTGGAGAGGAAGTTTTTCCTCTGGTTTATCAGGAATCGAAGTCCTGCTGCTTTCCTTTTGATGACTCTTAACTCTTGCATCAAAAAGACAGTGACCAATTGCTGCCTATTTACCTTCTCTTTTCAACTAATGATTTTACAGCTTCTCTATCAGATCCCCCTCCAGTCATCCCAGTTTGAGGCTGGTGAGCACTAGACTCAGTTTTACAGTGCTCTTTTACATACACTTTGTCTGTGGTGATGTCAGCTTGGAACATGCATTTTCTTGTAGTTTTATTAGGCAAGACTGATTAGCTGGATCCTCAAATATATAATTTAGCCTGTGGTCTTTGTAGTCTCCATATGAATTTGACCTAGGATATACAGGTCACAGGAAAGCTTAATGATTTGGGTATTTAGATGATCTGTGGGAGCCCAGCTTTGCTACTGCCATCCCTTCATGGCAGTAGTTATTATACTTGGCCTCAAATTCATTCATATTAACTTATATCGACTTCAAAGGTTCTGATTTAAATCCCACCTCCCCTGCCTGATATCTTTCTGGGAATCTACTGTGTCCCCCCAGACCCTGCCAGGAGCCTGTGGCCCTGGAGCTGCTGGAGCACCCACCCAGAACCATCTGGCGTCTGCCCGCTGTCCTCCGGGGCACTGCTCGCTGAAGGACAGCTGCCCAAAACAAATGGTGACCTCTGTCATCTGGGCCATCAATTGTTACAACATCTGGCAACTGGCTTTCTTATGAGAACTGACATTTGGTTTCTTTGGACCGAGGATTTTAAGATCCACGGGTCAGAGTAGAAAATGGAACAGATCCCAATTTTTTATTTTTGTTTAATATGCACTTCAAATGGCTTGCAGTCACTTGGAATAACAACATAAAGAACTCAAAGCAAATAATCAATTTACCACAGTGAGACAATCCTTTTGACAAATTTTTGTTACTTATCCCTTTCTTGCCTTGAGTTGCTACCTTGCTGCAGCCCCAACAACTCTAAATTCTGTTACAGAGACTCTCCTCTTGTTAGAGGTGCATTTAACAAAGTGCAGTGAGTACTTTATTGCAATTGTCTCCACTGAACGTCGGTGCTTGGCCATGTGAGTTTGCATCCAGCTTTACATCTGCACCCATGTGCACAATGCAGCAGGCTGCTCTGACTCCCTGTGCTCACTCTCTCTTCTCATGACTTTTCTCCACAAGACAAATGCAACAAAGATAAAGGTCAGCATATATCTAAACTGAAAACATTTCAATGTGCTGAAAAGTGTCTTTGGTCTTTTGCTACATTCATAAAACAATTTTTTAAAAAAATTAAGAAGAGAGTTATCCTCAAAATCTTGGCAAAGCTAATAGTGAACTCAGGAAAATTACATTCAGGTATTGTATACAATTTATTGTGTTACTTCAGTCCCACAGATGGCTGCAAATAAAATAAGCGTTTAACATAAAATATTTATTTTGAGCTGCAAACACTGTTTTTAGAAGATTCCTTCCCTAAACTCTAGTCAGATTTGACATAAAACAGAAAAGAAAAAAGGCAAGTAACTATCAAATAAGCAACCAAAATAAGCTTTAAAAAAAACCCCACTTTCAAAATGAAGAAATAAATCACACTAACCACAAAGTAAAAGAAAACCAAATAAAATACAAATGTGACAAACATGTAGGTATAAAGAAACATAAAGATTATTAAAATTTATAGGAATGAATTTATAATTTAAAGTCTACTAACTACAATAACTAATGCAGACTTTTAGATCTAATTGAACAAATCAGCATGAACAGATACGAATGTACAGTGGCTGCACTGATTTATCAAAACACCAAACATTCAGATAGTTAATTCCAGAGGAAGGAAAAAAAAAAAAATCTAAGTGCAAATACTTATATTTCTCTGTGCTGAGGTTTCATCTGGGCTCTCTGTGAAAAATGGAGGCGGAAAAACAATACTGTCGAGCCCCATTTCAAGCACCTCGCTGCAGCAGCCACTGCCGGAGCCTGAAATGGAGTTAGGCTTGTTTAGCATGCCTGCAGGGTCACACTGACTGACCCGCTCCCCTCTGGTTTCACTTAAAACTCAGATTTTCTCCATGAAGATAACATGTTCCTGTGGTATTTAGTTACCTGGTCTCCAGAAAGATCTCATTTTTCATGGTGTAATTTTTAACCTTTGTTTAAGATGTCTTTTTTTAACATAAACTCTTTAAACCTGATATATTTCCTCAAAGAACATGTGCCTGCAAGGAAAATGTTTGGTTATTGAAATATCTTAACAAATCAAAGTTCACTGAAATTTTAGCTTGGTAGGTTATAAAGGAGTGTTAAGGCAATCATTAGGTGTTCTTTCTTTAATTTCTTTTGATATTGTCTGCTATAAACATGAATATTCATATAGATAAACTGATTCTGTATGTGCTTATCCTGAAAGCTTTTGTACTGAAATAAATCATGAGCTAGCACTTCTGTGGCTTTTTTGTTTTTTTTAATTCAGAAACATGTGTGATTTGTGATATACATGAAAATTTTTGAAAATGAAATAAAGTGTGACAGAAATTTTCATTAAAAACACCAAAAGACAGCTCAACCACCTTCTGAGTGTGAAATGCTTCAAAATATTGTTTGCATACTGAAGGCTTTTTGAGGAAACTGGAAAATTATCTAAACAGAACTTCCATGGCATAATTCATTTCAGTTGAGGTGTAGGTTGGCACTTGGAGAGGACCTGGCTCAGCACATTTGGTTGAGAACTTGCTGCTGTTTGTGTGACAGCCACAAAGGCACCCTGGATCCAATATCTGTACAAGTACTTTCTGCTTATCAGGAATGGCAAGTCCCAGACCACCTCCCTGCCCAAGTGCCCCTTTGAGAGGCCAGATTGGCATTTAAGGAATGTGAGGATTAGTGATGTAAACTGCAGCAAATCCGAAGTTTAAGGAGGGCAGAATCTATTTAAATGTGGGAGTTTGGAATTGCATTTTCCTATTTTGTTTTCTCTGGTCTTGTCTTTTTAAACCTCCTGACCAGTACTTTGAAAACTCTGCTTGCTCTCCCAGTCATAAGAGCAGCCTCCCACTTCACTGCTCCTTAACATCCCCATGTTATCCATCTTTCCATGCTCTGTCAATCTGCTAATTTATTTTTATTTTTAAAGGAGGGATAGAGGGGTGTGGTGTGTTACTGATGTTGTAAGGCAGCTGCTTCAGGCAGTGGGCCTTTACCTGAGAAATCACAAACAATTCAGGGCATCACTGCCTGCACAAACATAAAATTTTTTCACCCAGGGACATCCCAAATCCCTCCCATCTGTAGAATCTCTCCCTGAGAAAAGCACAATTAATAAAATCAGTTCAGCTACCCATCACCTCTGAGACCATGGTTTTACATGAGGATTTTACTGGTTGGAAGTCAATTTGAGAAGTTTCATCCCCTTTTTATTCTTCTCACCTGCTCATTCCTTTCTCCAGTACCCCATCTCTGGTGAGGGAAGCTTATCAGTCCTTCAGCAAGGCTAATTGATTCATTGGTATTGCTGCTGACAGCTGGAGTGATGCAGGTTAACAAACAAAGAAAAACAATACTTGAAGAAGGGTGGGAGAGAGTGTCTATTAGCTTAGATCATTCCACTCAACCATTTTTTAGTATGGTCATCCAGAAAGTTGGATTGCCATATCTGAGTACCAACGCAGGTGGGGAAGAACTGCTTTTAAACTGGCTTTGCAACTTGAGAAATTATAATGTGGAATCTCAGCCTGGTTTCTTGGGTGTGTGGAGTAATATACATTCAGGAATCATGTTACACCTGACTGAAAAGCAACCAAATCTGTTGCATAACTACTGCTTTTGGGGACGTAAGATAACAGATTCTGATAGAACCTGTATGGAGATGTTGAGACTTGTTCAAGGGCTGATTCCTCACTTTCTGTTCTCAGGAGCATCGAGACATGGCAGATTTTATATTCTCCTTACAAAGGCAGTTCTGATCCTCCCCGTCTGAAAACAGGTGCCAGAAAAAAAAAGAGAAAATTTAGAGAGGAGCAAAAAGTATAACTGAAGGAGTACAAAGCCTTCCATGGAGGTGAGAACAATATAAACTGGGTGATAACACTGTGGAAAGGGAAAAATTTCAGAGGGGTGAGAGAAGTGCCCAAGAAATTTTGAGTGTTGTTGAGATGGTACATAAGGATGGTTTGCTCACCATTTCATCCCAGTGAAAAAGTAGTGGTTCACCAAAATGAGTCAGATGTAAGCTGAATACAAACAAAAAGTACATTTTCTTACTGTGTGTAACCGAGGTAGGGAACCTGCTGCTACAGGGTGTTTTTGGTGCTCAAAGCTCTCTTAGATTCAAGGGGAGAATGAACAAGGAAGATAAATCCAGGAATGGAAACACCTAGAAAGCAAACTTGGCACAGGAGGCCTCTGAGGTTCATCTGGTTTAGTGTATTTGGGGAAATATCAGTGCATGCCTCCACCTTCCTCTGTACTGCCCCAGGCACCCTCCTTGTCACTGCCAGAGGTGGGACAACAGGCAGGATGGGTTTGGACCTTGTTCAGCACATCTGTTCTGATGTTCTGCAACACTAAAAAGCTGTCTAAATTGGGAGCTGCCCTTGTGTTTCTATATCTTGTTATGTTCCTACACGGACAAGGCAGCATCTCCATTGTATCTACAGAACAGTAGTGTGGACCTGCATCCTCATCCCGAGTTAGGGAGCAGAGAGGGGAGTCTCCCTGCCCCTGGAGCCAGCACAGGTGGGAACCAGTGACTCTGGCAGTGTAGTCCTCCTCCTTCTCTGTACAGGAAGAACTTTCAAGGGAGTGAGATGACAGTCAAGGGCTCTGTTCTGTACTGATTGAAAGCTAAGGGAATTTGATATTTTTTAGGAGATACCACACACACCAGTTAATCCATCCAAGTAGTAATTTTGGTGTGGTTGGTTCCAGCTATAACTTCTCGAGTTCTTGGCCGCATGTGTTTGTAAAATACAGATCCTTTTAAAGCTTATTTGAGTTTCTCACAAAGAATATTTTGTGACCTAAAAATTGATATATTTAGTAGATGTGCAACAACACTAAGTGTTGTAGTCTACCAACACTGGTAAAGTAATAAAGAAATGGATACATGCTAGTGTTTGGCTAAAGCTTCTGTTTGAACTCCTACAAAAAAGAAGTATTAGAAGAAAAACCCTATGTTCATTTGTATTTTCCTTTTAAAAGTAATCTCGTCATGTTTAATGTTGCACTGTTACATAGTTCTTATTTTGCATAAATACATGATGATTATAGCTGTATAACCTTGGCAACACAGTGTTCTCCTGAGGCAGCCTGAAATAGAAGAGAAATGCAGATTATACTACACAACTGCTCTTTTGGGAGCAATATTTTATTATGTTTTATTTCCTTACCGTAAAATTCAAAGACAATGAACGTAATTTGGGTTCCACAAAACAAATGATAAGCTGTTGGAGTAAATTCCTAAATCACACAGGCACCCTACAAGCCCTACAAGTAGATGTAGACAAAGATGGGTAAGAAGATCAGGCTATACTCATGAACACCTTGAATCTGACCTGCTGAACCTGGATGTTGGAGATTTCAAGCAGGAACTTGTTTAAAAATGATTAATTTTATGAAAATTGTGGGGCCAAATCTCAGACACAGGAAACAACATTAAGGTGTAGCTTACTATTGGGTGGAAAATGACACATGGCAGAAAGGAAGTACTAGAAATGCAGGGTCCAGTTGTTCATTAGTTTATACAGCCTGAGAATGTGGCCCATGGAGTCTCTCAGGCTGGCCATTAGGGCCATTGTAAAAGCTATTAGGACTAGCCTGTGATGTCAGTGATAAGCTCAGCTTTCATTTAATAAGACAAAATAAAGGCCTTTTTCATGGTGGAGATAGAATCTCAGCCAGCTTGCTTGCTACTGAAGGAAAGCAAAACTAGAAACCTTTCATATAGGCAGGCAATTTGGTGTTTTTTGACACTAAATTGACTCGGTCTATTATCCAGGGCAGACTGAAATGTCACTTCTTATAACCAAGCCAGTACTTCTTTGTTTAAGAGAAGTGTTTTCTGTTTAGTGCCTCATCAGAAGCAGGATGAAAATGCTCCACAGAGCAATGGTGTCATATACCCTGGACATGCAAATTATAAGTTTTGCCTATGTGAGGAGAAAAGGGCTAAGCCCTTTACTATAACATGAAAGGGATAAAGCTAAACAGGTTGGTTGATGAATCAGTGATATAAACTCTGAAAAATCCTTCAGGAGTAAACCTTTGCAGCTAAGGAATGGTGTAGCTTCAGCTTCACCATTGAGGAGCCAGTGCTTTCAGTCCTTGGTGTGAAAGAGTGAAAGAGTGCTTCATTGGCATGTGAGCCCATTAATCTAGCATTTGGTATATGAACTCCTACATGAGTTGAACACCTGCCTGGAAGGTACCTCTCTGATTAGCACAGATGTATTATTCTGGAATTAAAATAAATAACAAAACATATTTCTGTCTTTCAGCTTACTTTCTTCATAAATCCTGTGTGGAAGTTAATAATGGATATAATTTGTCAGGTCCCAAAGCTGCTAATGTTTCATTAAAAAGGCAGACGGTGGTGGGGTAATTCAATACCTGTCTGTGGGACATGTATCTACAGGGTTATATTCCTGTTCAGTCATGGGAACACCAGATACAACTGGCAAACCCTTGCCTGCAACTTACAATGCAAGCATCTTTAAATAAGAAACTTCAGTTTAATGCCATAATATTTAACACAACAATTCCTTCAGTGCTGTTAAAAATGACACTTGTAGCCTGAAATATGATGACTGAGAAGTTTGGGAGGATTTCCCTCTGCAGGCTAGCCTTGAATAATTACAAACCAAATGTCCACTTTCTGGTTGAAGTTGGTTTGACTCATCAAACGACAGATCAGTGACTGGCCACCAGACTTCCCATGAATCAGCAGTGGTGACCTCAGTGGCCATCTCCTGTTTGACCATAAATTTACTGAATGGTCGTCAGCGAACGGAGATGGGCTGAATCATGGAATAAAAGGTGTTTTGTGCACATAAACCTGAACTGTCATCTGCACACCCACTGAGCTTGAGTCATCCATCCCAGAGAGACATTGACACTATCTGTTCAAGAAGGCAAGGGGACTAACAGTGACAGTGTGCTAATATTTTTCTATCCCCTATATTACACATATAGCACATTCCATTTATCTTTCTTTCTAAAAGTCATTGTTCCCAGCTGTAGAATGATCCTCAGATGAGATATAAGATTCAAGGTGCAGCAGCAAGATGCATTTTATAGAATGAGACAGAGGAGAGTGCAAAATGGAATGGTTTGTGCCTTCAGACTTTTGTGCCTGTCCCACCAAAGCAAGAGGAGATAAGGAGCATGGAGAAGAGGAGAGAAAGCAATATACTTCTTACATTTCCAAATACAAAATCATAGTTGCTGGCTTGGTGAGTGACAAGGAGAAGAAACTATTATTTGCAGGATTTTAATATGACATTTGATAGACTTGTTAATCTCTGTATGTTATTGGCAATATGAGAATCTATCACTCATGCTGGTCATGGTTTGAAGTGAACTCATACAGGAATTTTTATTATAGAAGCAGAGTGAGTAAAAATATCATTGTTGGTGAAAAAAATAATAAGATGATCAAGCTTTTACTTTGTTTAAAAGTAAAAAAAAAAAAAAAAAAAAAAATCTCCTCTCTCCATAAAGAAAAAAGTAAATAAGATATCTATGCCTAGCACACCACACATTTTGTTTCAAAGGAAAATCTGTCAGACATGATTCTGATTTCCAAAGGACTGCAGAGAGGCATGCCTGTTTCACCTGATCTTTCTGAGAAAATACACCTTATTGTGTGAACTGACTGGGCTACAGTACTTCCAGCCAGTGAAGGAAGGTGCTCAAGGTATTTGAGTTTCTGGTATTCCTTTAGCCAGTGGAAATGGGAGAGTATGACCTGCATTTTCTACTCATTCTATTAGTTCAGAAATTCACTTAGTCCTAAGGATCTTAAGATTTCTTCCTCTCTTTTGAGGGATTTCTGTAGGGTGCACTCAGAGGTAATGCACATTTTCTCCATACAGTTCAGTTACAATTTTACAGCCTCACATAGTGCATGAAGTAACTCATTAAATAATGTGCTCTTCTACGTGCAGAGCTGAGGTCTGCTCTCACTTGCCAGATGTGACACTTGCCCATCACAACAATTATCAGCAGCATTGATGTTGGTATTTGTGCTGGTATCAATACTACACTTCAAATCACAAGCACAGCAAAAGACTTCACTAATGACAGTCTTTTTGTATGAAGGACACCCAAATTGTTTTGCCACTGTTTGGAATTAATATTAATAACAACAATAATATTAATAATTCAAAGTGTCAGGAAGGTGATAATTGCTTTAGAAGTGTATTGGGACAAGCAGTTAATAGACTGAAGAATTCAGAAACAGATAGCTAATATAACTGAACAAAGTTTAATAGTATAAGCAGAACTATATGCTTGTCTAACTCCCATTTCTCTCCCAAGCACTAAACCTCATCTCTTTTTTGGGAGGTATTTCAGTCTAGTGTTCAGATTGGATTTCCCAGAAATAGAATCTGGGCCAATTATGATAATTTTTTATCTATATTTAAAATTAATTTAAAGGAAATGGTGACACTTATATGCACCTGGCTGATTAAACCATAGTCTGTAGATGACTGGAGTTAGCAGAAAGTCTTTCATTGATTTCAGTGGAGTTCAGACCATGATATTTAATCCATTTTACTTATTGGTCTCATTTATCCCATGAGCGAACACAAGTTGAACAAAGATATTGGATATAAATGAAAAAGGGCACAGTGAAAGTGTGTCTTAGACTCTATGCAAAAGAAAAAATCAGATTGTCCAGGTAGTAGAGGAGTTACCTAAGAATAAGTAAAATATCTCACACTATTTCCTTTGTTTTCTCTTCTTTTAATCTTTTCCCTCTTTTCTGGGTAAAGACTGTGTTTTCACCTGCACAGCAGAAGCATTTAGCATATTGTGGATTCTTCTGAAATCCAAGCAATAACAAATGATGATGGATCATTCTGCAGTCTCACAAGTAGCTACAAAGAGCCAGTAAAGGGTTCACAGAACATTATTGTTGACATCATTGTTCTGGGAACTTTTAGAGCTTTTAGAATTACTCTGATATTTGATAATGAGCTCAAAAGGACATTTAGCTTCATTTTTTCTTAGGATTACTTTCACACAGCCTTTGCTGCAATCTGGCAATTCTAGAAACACGTAGAAATCAAAAAACCTGTTGATCCAGTAAGTGTTAGTAGAGGAGTTGAACAGCTAATTACAGACTGGACAGACAGAGCAATACAGTGTATGAGCTATACCTTCCTGTGAGGTTCTTCAGTACCAGACACAACAGGATCCCAGGTTTTTGTGAAGACTTCAGGGCATGGTTGAAAAAGAAACATATGAATGTGCAATTCTGAATCCTTTGAAACTCCTATGAGAAACTCCCCTGGATACTTCATTCTGCAGAGTTATAGAAACTGACACTTGAGCTTCCTTGAATTTACACTTTTAAAATTCTTATTCTGTTTAAATCCAAGTGGTACAGACAGGTTTCAGTGAAGCTGGAGAAGTTCTTACACATGCTTATAACTACTTTCTAGATAATCAGGCCATACATGATGCTAGACTAGAATTGTTCCCAGTCCATGTATAAACATCTAGTCTTTTTGTGAATCTCACTGTGTATACCATATCCTAGGAACTGAGCTTCAGTGAAGAAAATACTCCATAATATTCAAGGGAATCTAAATTCTTAAACAGCACTTCAAACTCAAAACATTCGCCATTCTTTTAGGCAAGCAGAATTTCTCTCTGTTGCTTACCAAAGATTTAAAAATATGGTCCCTTGTGACAGAGTGCACCTCTCAGCTCCTCTGTTGCTCTGCCTTCCCCAACACCCTCCACACACAGATTACACCAAGCAGGGCACCATGTTATAGAGCTAGGTGTTTCCAGACCTGGAAAGACTGGCTTTGACTTAGTGTTGCTCTGCACTTTGGGCAATTTTTGTTTGATTCAACATGAAGTTAGAAGTGAGATATTGCTGTGATTTCAACACAGTACAGAAGGTACATCGGTGACAGGAATGGCTTTGGAAGGAGACAAATAGACCAGGGGCCAGCCTGGCATAGATGTGGACCCTGGCCACCATTTAGTGCCTACACATTTGAATGGAAATACTCCCAGTTTTCACTGGTGCAGGACTGAGCTGTTAAAGCTGGAGCAGGCAGTGGCTCCTGTTGCATCTGCCATAGCAGGAAATGGGATAAATTTTGTCTAACTCTGATCTGCAAATCTGACTCAAGGCAAGGACACAGAAAGGATTTGGAAATCACCAAAGCATACAGACTTTGTTCACAATACCTAGTGATTAAAATAAAAGGGAAACAATTTTCATTTCTAAAAAGTGATCTCTTTCACTCACTTTTCTCAGAAGTAAAACAGAAATTTTATGGTTGGGAATAAACAATTTTATTAGAAGTTAAAAATGACAATCCTGTCTAAAGAAAGTACTGTTTTGTTGTGTCATTATCCAAAACCCACAACTGTTCTACAAACTCAGAGATTTTTTAAATTATTTTTATTTCAAAATTACTTAGGAAGTTTGAGAGTTTCTATTGCTTTGAATTGAAAAATCATCTTTTTTTTGGCAAGAGGGTGCATATTGATAGGTTTTCCCTATATTTCTTTCTGCACTGCCACTTCACTGGTTCGTTTACCTTCTAGCATTGAGGATAACACACAGGTAATTTTAGAGAACTTTCAATCCAGAAAGAATGGACAGATTATAAAATAGAGTGTTGTTGTTTGGGGGAATTGGAATCATGGAATCACAGAGTGGGTCAGATTGGAAGGAACCACAGTGTATCATCCAGTCCAACCTCCCTGCTCAAACAGGGTCATCCTAGAGCACGTGACACAGGATTGTGTCCAGACGGTTCTTGAAGAATGAGGGAGATGCCACAAACCCTCTGGGCAATCTGTTCCAATGCTCAGTCACCCGCAGAGTAAAGAAGTTCTTCCTCATATTCAGGTGAGACTTCCTGGGCATCACTTTCTGTCTGCTGCCTCTTGTTCTATTCCTTGGCATGACCAAGAAGAGCCTGGTCCATCCTCTTGGCACCTTCCCTTCCAAAGCTTTGTTTGTTTGCACTTAATTTTAGACACTTAATTGACATTCTCCAGTAACCCCATAGAGACAAAGCAAAAGAGAAAAGCACTTTAAAGAAAGTAATGCAGGTTGAAGAACTCCAACTGCATACTTCTGATGACTGTTCGGTAAACCCAACCAACACCATCCCTAAACTCAGACAAGTGCTGAAGGTCAGGTTGAAAGATTTCAAGTTTAGGAAAAACAGGCCATTCCAAAACTTCTCTGGTGACAATGCCACCTTTCGCATCTCTGTGGAAAAGTTTCTGATGCAGCAGAATTCAGGGAATAGAGAATGATGTCTCATCAGCTGAGATGTTCTCCAATGACTTTGCAAGTGTAGCACTTCGATAATTCTACAGACATAAAAGTCTTGAGCTCACTGCTGAAAAGCTTTGTTTTTCACTTGGAGCAACTGGCATATTGCCTTGCTCTAAAGCAAAACACCTGGAAAGACATGGTTTAATTTTTTCTTGCAATCGATCAAGCAACATGATTTTGAGGTGCAGTGTAACATTGGTGATCTTGTATTGTGATACTGCAGTGTCTCACCTTCACAGTGTCTGTATTCTGGAACAATCCAAGCATGTTAATGGCTCCTAAATGAAAACCCACCTGTCTTTGGAGTAAAGTCCATGCATGTATCAGTCAGCAATAACCACAGCTAACAATTGTTGAGTCTCAGATTATTTGAAACCTAGTAATATTTCACTGGCAGCGTTACTCAGGTAAAGAAGACATTTAAGCAATCATTGCATGAAACTAAAATTTAAAATCTTTAGGAAACCTGCAGAAGTGGTGATAAAAAACATAGGAACAGAGTTATCTTGAATATTATATCAAAACTGTTCCTCCTCAATCTTTCTCTTTCATATTATTTTGCTGCTTTGGTCATACACTTCACAGGATGTGCCAGTTTGCATAAAGGAGCTTACCTTCATCCTGTTAGGGCCTATCTTCCCCTAGAGAACATAAGGGCATCCCCTTGACTTCAGCAAGAATTGTTACTCTCTTAAGAGTTAAATACCTAACCTCAAAGCTTTCTGAACATCTAATATTTCTACAGCTACACCCACACTGCTTAGGATGTTCATCCCAGTCCTTGATCCCCAAACTCTGTGATTCTGAATGGCTCATAGTCATGCCCATTACTGCTAACTGCTTCAAGAGCAAACTCGTTGCATCTAAAGTGTGCACTATTTGAGTCAGATTTCTGCTAGCCCACCTGTGGGGGTTTGGTTTATTTGTTTTGGTTGTATGGTTGTCTGGCTTTTTGTTTGTTTTCCCAGTTCAAGATGTTTGAAATAATGTGAGAAGTGTTTTACAGCCCAACAGAGCAAATGTTCTCGGAATTGCCACCAGCTTTCATCCCAGCCAGGTCTAACTGCTTTACTCTGAAAGAGAGCTTAGGTGTGAAGTACATACACAGAGTGCAGGATGAAGAGATTGGAATAAAGGAGGGAGCTGACTTTTATGATTATGTAGACATGCATACACTTAAAATATATTATAATGGATGTTTTCCAAATATCTAAATAACCACAAGCAGATATTAATCTTGAATCACAGATATGTTTATGATTTTCCTTCTACGAATTGCTTATATCTTGGTCCAAAAATTACTTCCTCTTAGACAACAGTCTTTTTACATTCCGTACTCTATTGGACTATCTCAAAGGCAGCTATTGGGCACAAGCTGTAATACAGGATATTCCATTTAATTGTAAGAAAAAAGTTTTTTGTTGAAAGCATGATCAAACCATGCAATGGTTTCCCAGTGAGGTTGTGGAGTTTCCATCTTTGGGGATATTTAAAACCTAACCAGATATGGTCCTGAGCAACCTGCTGTAGGGGACTCTTCTTTAAGCAGGTATATGATTTTATGATTCTATGATTTTTTTTTCTTGAAGAAAATTGGTTTTTCATAGCTTAAGGCACATAAACTTCTTAATGTAAACAGTGGTCAAAAAGTGTTGGTTTATGCCTTCATGCTATGCTGGCATTCAAACAGACCGATACTTAACACAGCAGGAAACAAATAAAGCTGGGCAGCTTAATGCATCTTTTCCCATCTTCTTTCTGCTACTTATAAACTCCCATATTTTGTATTCAGAAAAGCAGTTCAACAATTAAGCTTCACTTGGTCTAGATGGTCTATGTCAATGTTTCTACTAATGGAAATAAAGAAATGACATTACAAATTGTGCGCATGCATCACAGTTCTTCTCTGAATTGTGTCCTGCAGTACACATAAATGTCCATGGACATTCTTGTGTTCTGTGCTGGTTTGCCCTCTGACCAACCAAGAGTGAATGTGGATTGTCAAATGCTGGATGAAATATTTTAATTGCCGTAAATAGCAATAAAATTTTTGTTGTTCTTATAAACTGTGGAGTAGCACTGATAACATGCAGTGGACTTGTGATATTTTTTACACATTGGAAAACTTTCATTTCTGAAAAATTTCTACATATTACCTATTTATTTAATTTCCCTAAGATGAATGTGTTGTGTGTACAAATTATAGATTTGATGAATAATCAAGAAGCATTTTGTATTTATCTAGATGGATAGAATAACTCATAATACAGAAATAGAACAGTAGTTATAATTTTCCCAGAATTTTAAAGACATTCAGATGCAAATTCAGATTTTATGGACCTAAAGACACATTCATTATTAATTTAAAAATATTTAAAATACCTTCAATTAAATCATCTGGAAAACTTAAAGAGCATAAAACCAGATTGATGACATAGGAAATTAAATTTAATAGTATAAAACCATCTCCTCAACTTCTTACCAGTGACAGTTGTTTATAAAGGGCAGTTCATTCCTGCTGAAAATGATTTTATGATCCATGTGAAATAATAAGGAAACTGCCTTAATTTTGAATTGATTTGAAAACAAATTTTCTTCAGAGTCGAGATTCACCAGTAACTTGGAATCTCTTCATTAAAACAATGTGTCCCAGATTTTAAAAATAGCAGTGGATAATGATATGTAGTGTCTTGTCATCTGCAGTTGCATATTGATTACAGAATGTGAGAGACCTTATTACAAGGGTTCAGGTCTTGTAATGACTTGAGGATCAGGCCCACCCCAACCCGTGGCAAATGGCAAAGGTGAACCAGAGTAAGTGGTAATGGCAAGAAGGATAAGGCTTTCCTTATAGGTAGTAAAATTGTTGAGTTGAGAGGAGCAGTAACAGCTAATTGAATTTATTTGCAGCTTAGATAGTCTTTCACAGAGTCTTTTAGTATCTTGCAAACTAATTGCGAAATGAAAGACTTATTTTAACCCTGAATTCCAGGAAACATGTCTTTTTCTCATTCCTACCCGATCCTTTTGAAACAGTTCGATTGCTGTCCAGTGGTGAAAGCTCCCAGTGGTGGAACCATCATTTCATATATACAGAGAAACACTTAAGTATTAATCATCCTTCTCTTTAAGACAGGAGTTGAGTGTCTTCTGCTAATGGCTTAGAAAGTTCAAAGGCACTTATTTTCCACAGCAATTAAGTGAAATGAATAATGAACCACATTTATTTGGGTTCTTTCTGCTCTCATGCTTATTTTCCCCTGTGCAATTCATTGATTCACACAAAGATATTTCTGACTTATTTAGTCTTTGTTCTGATTGTTGACCCTGCAAAAAGAGAATTAATTAATGTCAGATGCAGTGGAGAATCACTGCCTATCAAATGGGATTGACATCATCATCTCCTTTCCCGTTGAGTGTAAAACTGTCAAAGAATCAAAATAAATTTTGAGTACTTTCAAGCAGCTCCATTTTCAAAACAGTGACCCTTCTGAATCCCGAACAGACATCTATTTAACATTTTATCATGCTTGCCTTTTTTTTTTAAAAAAAAAAGTATTTTTATTTTTATAAAACCTCTTCTTTAAAAATTAAAGTGACAGTATGGCAGGTAAAACCTATCCTTGTATTATACTTATGACTGAAAGTTTTAAACTTGCTGCCAGCCTTGTTAGAAAAGCAATGAAAAACTGATGACTACATTTTTTATTGAACAAACTGTAGTTTCTGCTACTAAAACTTTTTCACTAGGTGCATAACTGATGTGACACATTCATTATCAAATCTCACATTTTCTGGAGGAAAATCCCAATTAATTAATGTGTCTAAAACATGCAACTAGATTTCTCTTTAGAGTTAAATTCAGACACACTGAATGATGAACACTTTTAATATGTCATAAGAGGAAAGGAAACCATGTGTTCATGAAACCTTATTGACAAAAGCTGATAGTTTTGTGCTTGTTGGAATCCTGTTATGGATTTTTAAAAAGAAAAATGGCAAAGCAACCCTTTCAAAATCCTTCAGATCCTTCATTAATGATGTATGGGGTTTTTCCAGCAAATGTGTCTTATTTTTCTTTTTTTCTTGTTACAGCATGTTCAAAATATTGGATGACAAATATTTCTCATCCAGTGTTTTGCTAGCAGTTAGCAGCCCTACAGCTCTTCCATGAGCAGTAAAAAGGAAACCTGTATTAAGCATAATGTAAAGCTCTGTGAGCAAAGTGAGATTAAATTAATGTGAAATACAGTTCCAAAGGGATGGCTTGTGTGTATGCAGAGTATCCCCTAACAGATGAGAGTGGAATTTGTGCTTTTTACTAGGAAAGAAAAGGAAGGAGAAGGAGGTAAAAAACAAATGGGGTGACCTCGGCTGAAAATGTCAGTGCATGACCACTGCTTGCTGTACAGATTGAGGTCTTTAGCTCAGTTTTTCCATCTGATCCTACTTTGCTTTTGCACCTATTCATTCCAAGCCTTGTATGCAGCTTGTTGCACACATCAGCATATATAGTCCAGAGAAAGACTGTTTTAAAACCTAAAAAGATTCCCACATGAAAGTCTTGATCAGGCAAATTGCAAGGCTAAGAAATTCTTTTTTTTTCCAAGTAAAATCAAATTAAAATAATACAGCCATTTCCTCTATAAAAGTTGCCAGCAAATTTAACCAAAAGTTACCTGTAAATATAACTAGTTATATTTGGGGGAAAAAAAGACAAAACCAAAAACTAAAATTAGGCACACTCATTTCATATTTTGAACACATCTTAATGTATAGTAGGTCTGACACAAAAAGCCAGTCCTCAGAGAAGTAATATAAGATCATGCAGAAATGTAGAATTGTTTGTGTCCACCAATGTTAACTCATTTTATTAGTGACATTTTGACATTATCATGGTCATAATTGTAATATGCTGGTGCATCCTCTCAGAATTTCTGCCAGAGCTTTAGATAATGGACAGAGTAGCATTAACATTGATGGAGAGAGCTCTGTATCTAGTCACTGACAAAAAATAACATTAATCATAAATGACTTCATAGAAGTTTCTGTAAAAATCGTTTTGCTCAGAGTCATCTTTAGGGTTTCATTTTGGTTTGGAGTTGTTTTTGGTTTTGTTTTTGGTTTTTTTTGGTTTTTTGCTATTTAATTTATTTTGAGTTATCTTTCTTTCTTTAGTCAGCCCATTTTAACAAAATTTTATTAGAACTAGTTGCAGATAAAATTTTCATATCAGAAATTATTGATTAAGGCTAGAAAAAAAATCTTAGTCTTGCAGAAACATTAGTCCAGAACCCAAATATTTTCAACCCCAAAAATTCTGTATTAAAAGGAGGATAAAGTAGATGATTTATATACCTGTTTTCCAGGCAGGTCAGGGTCTTTGAGCAGACCTTTCATGTAATCTCACTAATTGAGAGGATAAAAAGTACTGCATTAAGGTCAGGATCCTGCAGCCCCAGTGCCTACTGTAGTTGGCATGACTCATCAGGAAAAGAAAAAAGTAGGTCATGAATGCATCCTCAAGCCTCTGAAGCAGAACACATTAAGATATTTAACATACAGAGGACATGCAAAAAATACGAATTTTCTATTTGTTTTTCAATACAAAAATCTGCTATACGGAACTAACAATCTCTTTGAAACCTAGTCAGCAAACATAACACCAAAACAGGGGTGTCAACAAAGTGTTTTCAAAAATCTACAACTACATCCAATAATAATCTTTGCCTGGACTCCTAAAGCCTGATTCCTTCTCTAGGGCTGACTGCACTCTGCAGTGCTGCTGGATATTGTCTGCTAACCAAACTTTTTGTTGGCAAAATGGAAGCAACTAGTGCCTACAGTTTATTCAAGAAAAAATATAAAATTATTAAATTTTCTCAATGAAAAGAAATCCACATTCTCCAAACCAGTTCAACAGTCTGCTTTTTACTTTGGGACCATATTAGTCACAACAATTTTATCTCACCCCATTTCTGTGACTGAAGATTGAAGTGAGAACCAAAAGGAACAAAAATGGGACTACATGAATTTGTTCTCAACATAAACATTGAAAGGACACAGATTACATCATTTTGGCAGAATAATAAAGCATTAAAATGGTTAATTCCTCTCCTTATCATTACCCTTGAAGTAGATTCTGCAATTTTCCAGTTTTTGGCAGCCCCTTCTTTAATGCATATTTGAACAAGTGCCAGCTTGTTCCTCCTCCCCAAAGTCTGCCTGGGATCATGGTACTTCATGTCCACAGAGACAAGAGGGCTGCCCTGTCCTAGATTAATGAAGCTATTTGCTCTAACAGGAAATTTCCAAATGAGAAAAATCAAGTCAGCATTATGTAAATTTTCCCTTGTTTTTTAGGGTTTCTTAGTTCTTTCCTGCTAAACAGGAATTAAAAGAACATAATATAATTTAGCATCCTTCAAAAATGACTAGGTAATTTTTGAGTGAGTCTCAGGTAAAATGTGCCATGAAAATCAATTTTTCATTACTCAGTGCTGATTCACTGACAACCTTAGGAAAAAGAATTCTGTATATTTATGTGTTTGTATATATAAAACGGATTAGAAATAATTCTAAGGTTAGAAATGCGAGGTGAAACCTAGAATAAAGAAGTATCAGAGAAAACTGCTAAACTATCAATTTTCTTATCAGAAGGTTAAGCCTCAAGTCACTGGAATTAGTTTGAAGTCACTTTGTTGTTTCATTCCCACAGATCAGCTTCACTGAGCATCTGATCTGCTGGGGTATTGGCTCTTTTGGCATAGCAGCTTTCTTGGTTTCTCTACAAAAAAAGGTATGCAAGGATTATTTTCGTGCTAAGGAGATGAAAAGCAATAACAGTTAAAATTTTTCAATCTGAGTAAACCCAATTCTGTTAACTCAGCTTCAAGAAAATCATGTCTGCTATTTCTCATATTTAATCTTGCATAAGTGAGAAACCACTGCAGAAGAATCTATAGGAAAGACAAGTGAGAAATCAAAGGTGATGTGAACTAGGACCAATGCTATATCTGTTCTTACAGAATGACAAGGGGAAGCATAGAGGATGGATGAAAGAGAAAATGAAGAAATACTGAAATAGAAAGGGAGAAGTCATGGAAGGCATGAGTACATGAACACAAGAAGTAAGATATAAAATTTAAAAAAGGAAAATTGCAGCCTTTTGGATTTGGACTTTTATCTTAGATTCTGTAATCAGATATTTGTCTTCAGGCTTTCAAACAAGTACTATGAGAACTATTATATGTTATAACTATCAAATATAATAATTCATGAGAGATGGTAGAGACTTGGAAGGGACATTATACTTTCTTCTCCCACATGAAATAACAGCAGAAAGTGCTTAAATAAACAAGAATACAAAAGGGATTATTCCAGAGAATTTTTACTCATGGATGTTCTTCATGGGGAGAATAGAGAGAATGAAAGAGTTGTGGTGAAAATAACTAACTTTTAATGTATTTATTGTGAGTATGGATTTGCATAAGCCCTGGAAGCACTTTTTTGCCAGGTTTTTTAAAAAAGACTGATTTGTGGAATCAATAAATACTTCAGCCACTACCTTCCTGCATTTGCTCTGAGAGTTCTTTGCAATTTTCTGGCATAAATGGGCCTTAATCCCACAATTTTCCCAGCAATTTCCCAGTCCCCTTACTCATTACAGCCAGAAAATTGTTATCTCATCATCTTCATCAGATTCTTTTACACAGACACTAACATATGGCAGGACAGAACACTTGCAAGCCTCAATCATCTTCCCATTTAGGCTGAAAACTAGCAAATGATTCTTATTATGGCTTAGCCTCCCTGATCTTTTCCAAATGACTCTTCATATGAGAGAGAAAGAGAGTGAGAAAGAGAGAGAGAATGAGACCCAAACCAGAAAATTTGCTTTAATATGAGCTGCTCCAGTTCAAAATCTCTTTTTTATCTCCAACTTTTCCTCCTCAAATTTGAAAATTACCTTTTTACTTATTTTTTCTATATATTTTTTCTAATACCCATCCTTTCAATTTTAACTAAAAAGAGGCTCTTTGGCAGTTTATTTTGTTTTCTTCTACTGCTGCAATAGTGCAGTAGAAGTTCTTGACTCACTTTATTTGGATACAGATAATTAATTTCTAGGTATTATATAATTGTCTACACAGCACTGACATATGAGGAGCATGCATACGTGTGTGGGACACATGTGTGGCATTGGAGGCACAGAGAGGGGTTTAGAGCAGAGGGTGCAGCCTCTATTTCAGCCATCGTAGTCCATGAGGAAGTTGCAGAAGGCTGGAATTGCAAGATATTACATTCTTCATTAAGGCACCAGCTGCTTTGTTATGCAAACTGAAGGTTGAGAGATTTCAATTAATGATGATTGTGAGGTCTACTAGTATTGACTGCTGTCTCCACTATTGATCTGGAGTGCTAGTAAAATTCCTCAAGCCTACCATGCCAGGCAGGTTTTTGAGAAGTGTCTGCATTCTCCTCCTGCTGCTGAACTGCAAACTCCCGCATCTCATTAAAATTAATGATGATTGTGTGCCCAATGACGGCAGGTTGACTTGCAGTTTTGCTGGCTTTGTGGGTAATTTTCCCTACCATGCCTCCCTCAATTATTTCTTAGCTAAATAATTCATAGCAATCTTACAAAAGTAATAAGCATACTTATTGCTTTTTAACTGATATTACAAATGGAAAAGAAAAAAACAACAGAGAAAGCTGAAAGAAAAATGCGGCTTTGTCTCCTTATATACTGTCTTCTGGTCTCACATGACAAATACTGGGTTGTAGCTGGGTTGCTGTGTGCTGGTCACTAACCAACCCTCCCCCAGTTTTACTACATATCCATAGATTTCATGAAGTGAAGGATTTTAGGTGTCCAATACTGACAGCCCTACCTGAGTTATTTTGTAGTTTGAAGCAGGTGACTGAAATTAAGTACGGATGGAATTTTGAAAGTCCTTAGAGGCATTAAAAAAATAAACTCATTCAAATCAATGGATGTTTGTTAGAGAGTGAACCAAAAAGCCTTTGAAAAAGAAATTCTATTTTAGTAAATACCCTTTTAAATACATAAATGGAAAGCAATCATACAGAGCATTTCCAGTAAGGAATAGGTATTCTGTAGGCAGGACCTGCATCTCTTGGGAGTAATTTTTTAGATTCCAATAGTCCTTGGATCTGACCCAAATTATTCATTAAAAAGAAGATTACCTCAAAATTTCTACTTTTGCTTTACAATTCTTACAAAATTTACCCAATCTGACTGCTCACATGCACATGCTCCTGTGCAGAATCCTACTTTTTCTTGTCATTTGCACAAGACATGGATAGTCTTCCCACAGGAGACTATAACCACATAGGGGAACATGAGTAATGGTACCAGACCTGTCAGAGAATAACTGAGCAGGGACATCCTCAGGGACTTTCCTTCCAAGCCCTTCATCATTGCTTCTCCCAGTCACAGAGCCACAGAATCATTTGGATTGGAAAGGACACTAAGTTCATCAAGTCCACCATTAACATCATGCTGCTAAGTCCAGAGCTAAACTATGTGCCCCAGTGCCACATGTGCTTGTATTTGAAATACTTCCAGGGAAGGTGACTGAACCACAGATGCCAGCAATCTCAGGAGGAAAGCTGTAAAAGCCTGCAGATGCAGGATTTGCCCAGCTCATACAAAAAGAAGATCTGTGTAGAATGTGCTCTCTAAAGATAAACTGCCTTTTTCAACCACAAACCATGCACAGAGTAGAAGATCCTTCAGAACAATTTCAGCAGAAGGGGCTTTGGACGAGGTTTCCCATCAAGTGATAGAACATACCTTGCTTCTCTGCACAGAGCTATGTCCTGTACTTATAAAGCAAAAAGTCGTGTTTTTCACAGACACCAAGAAATCCATCAGGCTAGGAATTACACAGTACCTAATCATACAGTGGGAGGAGCTCTCCAGATATGTGGCTCCAGTAGATATTACACATTTGGGTGGATTCTACCTGGCCTCATTCTCCTACCTTTTTCAGCTGATTCCAAGTACATTTCACAGTCTTAATGTGGAATTTCTCTTGGCTTCAGTGGAAGTTTCCTAAGTATGAGGAACTATTTATATAGGATTATCAGACCATTATCAGACCATCCTCAGCATTATCAGGTCATCCTCAGCTGTGACACAACTATAATGGGAAGAAAAACACCTAAAGAGCAGAAAGCTAGAGAATCAGAGAGGACAAGTAAGAATTTCTCCAGAGTTTATCTTCCTTTCTCTGATAATTCTAGAACCTCCAGCTTGATTCTGAGATCTTGAAACTGTGGGGTTTTGTTTTTTTTCTGAATCCTGTACTAATTTTGTTTTCTTTTGTTTTTGCTGAAAATCCTGATGTCTTTTGTCATTTTGGCTCCACAGATTGTTTTTGGCTCTAAATCATTGTTTTCTGAAATTTTGCAGCAATAGGTTTGATCAAGGTCCCAAAATTTAGAACCCAAAATTGGCTGAACTTAAATCTGGAGTATATTTCTTCAGCTGAGAGGTTGAAAACAAAAGCCTAGACAGTCAAGAATCTACAATGGGAATATAGCTAGAAGCACTACATGGTGCACAAGAAGGAAGATCTGAATCCATTTTTAATTTTCAACAAACCCAATGACCTCACACATTAATTAAAAAGGACATATTCCTTTACAAGATTTTTAAGTGTCTGTATCTGATTTGGACAGAGAGGTAATCGTCATATTTCTTGGAGACACAGAGAGAGTATTTGGCAGAACTTAAGCACAAAGAGCTCAGAAAGATTTTTTTATATCAAGCTCCTTTCTGTTCCTTTCCCACTTAGGGTACAGGAGAAATTTGCAGGCTCTGAAAGTTAAAGTGGCTTTGTTAAGAAGTAGAGCTGTTAAGGTCCTCTAATTTTGAAGACAATCATTATTTTTTCAAACATTCCTTGGAAATTTGTCTTCCAGATTATTTAATGGGGAAGGAAACTGTTTAACTCATTACATTATTCTTCTAAGAAATTATATTTCTGTATCTGTCCCTCTTCTTCCTTCTAATTTTCTTCACAATGATTTTTCTTTAGAAATCAGTGAAACTATGAAGTGCTTGTTGCTAAACACCTGTATGAAATTTGTCTCTCAAGGACTATATTTAACACCTTTGTAGCCTCTTCTTGTAAGAATGAATGTCCTGCCAAGGTCTCCATGCCTTAAAGGGCTTTAAAATATATCTGATGCCAATTTTAATTTTGACCAAATATACAAATGTATGTCTCCTCTCTGGAGAGGTTCTTTGCCTTTTAAGATTGTTCTGATTGACATTCTTCAGAGTCGCTTTCTCAGACAAGATCCATATGAGACACTCACTCCTGGAGAAAGATGATAGCTTTTATAGGAATGGTTCCCTCTGTGCCTTGCAGCAGAACTTAACACTTATATGGAGGAAAAAATGTGAATTTTCCAGTCAACTTCTCCTTGCATATCTTCCAGCAGTTTTGCAAGGTGATTCAGGAAAAGATTAATTTAACTGGGTGTCAAAGTAGAATTCTTGCCAAAATAAATAGGTGATCCTACAGGATCTCTACAGTTGGAAAGGCAGCTCAAGCAGAGGAGTCTGCTCTGCAGAAAGCTCTCTTTCCACAGATCTGTGAATGTCTTGCCCTGCAGACGGGAATCACGCAAGAAATCCTAGAACCCTAGAATATCCCGAGTTGTAAGGGACCCACAAGGATCATCAGACTCCAAGTCCTGCTCCTGCAAAGCACCATCCCCATGGTGACACAGAGTCACATCATGTGCCCTAGAGCATCGCCCAAACATTTATTGAGCTCTGTCAGGCTGGTGCTGTGACCGTTTCCCTGGGGAGTCGTTCCAGTGCCCAGCCACCCTCTGGGTGAAGAACCTTTTTCTAATATCCAGCCTGAACCTCTCTGACACAGCTTCAGGCCATTTCCTCAGGTCCTGTCAGTGGTCACCACAGAGAGATCAGTGCCTGCCCCTCTTCTTCCTTGTATGAGGAACTGGTAACTTGCCTCAGTCTCCTCTTCTCCAGGCTGAACAGACCAGGTGACCTCAGTCATTCCTCACACAGCTTCCCCTCAAGGTCCTTCACCATCTTTGTTGCCCTCCCTTGGACTCTCTCTAATAGTTTAATGTCTTTCTTACATTATGGCACCCAAAACTGCCCCCAGCACTCGAGGACAATCCCCTCTCTTGCCTGGCTGGCGATGCTGGGCCTGATGCACCCCAGGACAGGGTTGGCCCTCCTGGCTGCCAGGACACTGCTGGTTCAGGTTCAACTTTTCACTGACCAGGACCCCCATGATGAAAGACATTAGAGGGACACTACACGGAATGTAGTGTTGAGCATCAGTGACTGTCACTTGCTTGGCTTTAAGAAAACAAAAGTAACTTACTAAAGATTTCCCAGACTGTACTGTGCTGAGGAGTACACTCCAACAGCAAGACAAGTAGGAGATGAGAAATTGCTAGGTCTTCTTATTTGGAAGCTAACAATTGCAGAATCATTTTTGTAACAGACATTGACCCTGCACTGTTCTTTAATTCATCTTTCATTACCAGACCTACTGAGAAAACTGCAGAAAATATAGTTCCTTAGAGACAACCTCTTTATGTAGAGAAAGGTAACAGCATCTTTCCGTCAAAATTTCATGGTTTAAAAGTATGCTGATAATCCCATTCTTTCCTTTTCCAACACAGAAAAGAAAACCCCTATTTCCCCAAGGGCAATTTTTGCAACCTGTCAGGACAACATTATGAACGTTTTTTTCATCCAAGAATCCCACTGTGTTTTGTAGACATTAAAACACTCTATATCAGAAGAACCCTATATCATATAGGGACTGTATATCTGTATATATGTGCAGCTCTCAGATGTGAAAGCTGAGACACTTGTATAACTTTATCATTTTCTGCTGCTTACAAAGAATTTGTAACTCAACTGACTGAGTTGCCTCATCTTCCAAGCCTGTTACTCAGTCACAATGTGGAAACAGTTCTCCAAAGGCTATGAGCAGTGTATCTTAAGTCAGAATTATTTAATATGCATCCACACCTAAGCAAGAGTTTTCTAGCAGCCTTTCAGGTGGCATGCCAGATGCATTTCACTTTCCAGAGATTCATTTGCAGAAGCTCTGGAGAAGGGGAGATAACATCTGACTGTCAGCAGGGCACATCATGGATGCCAGTCTCAACATGTGGATTATGCCAATTTGCAAGGTCAGAAGATGTTCCCCATATTGCAGATGACAGAATGGATTAATGGTGGGCTACAGTCCCTCAGCCCTTTTTGGAAGTATCTGAGAAACACAATGCTGCCCAGTGAAAGGGAAGATAGTGCAACAAAGCTGTGCTGCTACGTGCTGTCCTAAAGCTGTCTGGTTATATGTTGTCAGCCCTGATGAAGGAATCCTTCCCTTACTCAAACCTCTTAATCAGTAATGTTTTCTAAAATTATACTGATTTTTTCACTTAAGAAATTTTCCCAGGTCTCAAATTAGTTGTATCTTTTTTCTTTTTCCTCATCAATATGGTCAGCTATGTGAATAACTGCAAACTCCCATGCTAAAGGAAAACCAATTGCTACATAAAAATCTTAAGTTTCTAAGCAAAGGAGAATACATTTGATACTGCCTTTTTTTTTTCTTTTCAAGGGAGAAATGCAGTGCAGGATAACAGCCATCCTGTACATTCAGGCAAAGTAGTAAAGAGCAATTGTATTGCCACACACTTGGTGGTGGTAAATTTTGCTGCTTTATTTTCTCCAAGATTAGGAGATTTCTACAAGAATGAAAATTGTCTTTCATTCCAGTTTGGTTTGGTCTACTTATGAAAATTATTTTCATATTTCTTTGTTTTGCTTCTTTAAAAAACCCCAAAAAACAAAAAACCAAACAAAAACCACTCCAAAACCTAAGGATGATGTTGAGCTTAAAAAGGTAAACAGACTGCCATAAGCACCTCAATATCCACTACAATCAAGCTGCTGTGCTGATATATACTGAAAGAGCTTTCCTGGGAGGTGGGTCCCCTAAACACCTCTCAGAAGCACCACAGGCCTGGCAACAAAAGGGTTGAGAAATTCTTCACACTGGCAACTGGTAGGCAAAATACACTTATGGTGGTTTGTCAAAAATGTGAGCAGATAATGTGGGTAATAGACAAATGCCAATCCAGACCAGCACTGCCAGTGGTTCTTGGCTTTATCTGCATATTAACAAAAATCCCCAGACTCTTCTGCTCTGAGATCCCTGTGCTGATGCAGTACCCAGGGCAGTGAGACCCTGCTGGCCTTATCCACGCCACACATTGCCTGGCTCTGCTGCCTTCACCCAAGGCAATTTTATCTGCATGGTCTCCTTGTTCCATGAATGGCATAGTGGACAAACTGGAGAGAGGATCTGCTTTCCAAGCAGAGCTGTGAAGGATACACAGGATCTGCAGGCAGAGGAACAGTGTGATGGGGGACACCTAAGGGAGTGTTACTACTGCAGGACGGAAAGGGACACGACCTTCTCAGAGCTCAATGTACCACCATGTTTCTACCATGTCCTGAAGTCCTTCAAGGGCAACGTCCAGCCCCAAGGGCTGTTTATACAGGTAAATGAAACAAGGCTGGGAGACAGGTTTGAGCACTGGTGAGTAATTTTCTATAATTCATTATTTTTAACATATTACCTTGTATGTTTTTTACCCATACCAACAAGTATTGTCTGTGATGTTGCCTGGGCATGGGTCAGATTATAGCTCAAGCTTTAAGAAAAAGAAATTATTTTTTAGAAGGATGAGAATGAGAAGAGCCTTACTGGTAAGAGTTACAGTGTTTTTTATGGCATATCCTAAAAGCTGTGCCTGCTGAGAAAGCTGTGCATTTAGCACCAATAAATCTGCACACCTTGCATTCAGCAGTTGAAAAGTTGACCCAGCCCTCTCTAGACCACTGCAAGTGTCTTAAAACAACTTTCAAAACAGTGATACAGATGCCTGGACAAAGCCAATGCTGTGTGAATATTTCAAAAACCATAAATGAGCAGATCCAAGTGATTACAGGTCTGCCAATCCAGCATTGATCTTCGACTAAATAATGGAAAATTTGCTATGGGGATTGATTCATAAAGAATTAATGCAAGGAAATACAACCAACTCCAGTAAAGATGGGAAGCAGACGCAATGAAACGCACTTGATTACTTTTTCAGATTAGGCAGGAAGTGTGGTATGTAGAGGCAAAAAGGCTGATAGAATAGACTTAAGTCCAGAATTGGTACTGCGTGGCATTTTATTTGCCAATAAATTCAGGATTATATAAAACTGAGCTGGCATGCCATATAGATTGGAAACAAGCTATTGATCAGTGTTAAATTGTAATCTTACATGAAGAATTATCATTAAGCAATTATGTTACTTCTGGGAGATTCACACTGCTTAAAAAATCATCAACAAAGTCTGTGCAACAACTTTAAAATCATTACTAATGAAGTTTGCAAATGTCATCAAAATAAGGGCAGCAAAGAAAAGCAACAAAAAAAGAAAGGACGACAGTAATTGTTTAGATTGTTAGGTGAAACCCACTTATATAAAAATAGCTATGAAAGAATCTGGGAGTCACTGAGGACACCCAGCTGAACATACTTTCTGAAAGTAACATGATGACCAAAAATATTAGTACTGTTCCTTGGATAACTGGGAAGTATCCACTGGAATTACTGAGCACTGGAGCCATAGCTGTGGAAAACCGCGTCAATAATTTGTGAAATGGGAAAGATTTGAGGAAATGTCATTACAATAATAGAACAGATTGAAAAATTCACCTGCTCTTTAATACCATGCAAATTGATCCAATAGCAGATACTGCTTCCCTGTATGAACATTTCTTCTGTTTTATGGTGAAACCATCATAGCATCAACACTACCTTAATGCAATTGTAGAATCATAGAGTAGTTTCACTGGAAGGGATTTTTAAAGATCAGCTAGTTCCTACTCCTCTACCATGGGCAGGGACACATTTCCACTAGACCAGGCTCCTCAAAGTCCCATCAACCTGACCTTTAACATTTCCAATAAATGGGGAATTCACAGCTTCTCTGAGCAACCTGTTCCTCTGCCTCACCATTAAGAATTTTTCCTATTAACTAATTTAAACATGCCCTGTTTCAGTTTGAGGCCATTGCCCCTTGTCCTGTCACTCCATGCTCTTGTAAAATGTCTCTCCATCTTTCTTGCAGGCTCTCTTTGGGTACTAGAAGGCCACAATTAGATCATAAAAAACCTTTTCTTCTCCAGGCTGAACAGGCTCAGCTCTCTCAGCATCTTCTTAAGAGAGGTGTTCCAGCCATTGAATCATCTTCATGGCTTTCCTCTGAACTCAGTCCTGCAGGTCCATGTCCTTCTCACTTGGGGACCCCAGAGCCGGACGCAGCATTCCAGGTGGGGTCTCATGACAGCAGAGCAGACTTAAAGTGAAAAAGAGTTCAATATGCTCAATTTTATCAAAGAAATGTAGTTAACATAAAAGAAGCATTAGACATGAAGTGTTTAGTTCAGAAACATCATTGTGGGGAGAAAAACTTCAAACATGTTGAGAAAGGAAAGGTCAAAGAACCCAATAACTGGAAGGCATAAATAGACAAAATGAGGGTAGTCCTTGTTGTCTGCATTGTGGTTATTGGAAGAGATGACTGCAGTGGTCCACCAGACTTTGAACCCTACCAATCTGAACAGAAATAAGTTTTCAGTGTAACATGGTTGCCAGGATGCCAAATTCTCACATAATTGCTGCTAGTCTTAACAAAATGTGACATATGGCTTCTCCATAAACAAGAATCTGCTCTCAGATTATACTTCAGATTCTGTTGCATTGTCATGGTATGTCATAATATAATATCACTGTCTACTACGGCTCAGCTCTCCAAATATACTGTTAATCCTCTATACTATTCAAAGAAAATTATGAACAGAGAGAGATTTAGTTTATTTATGCCAATCTTTATTCACACTCTCCTAGACATAGCCTGATATTTTGGTGACCCAACAACAATATTTTAATAGCTTTTAAAAAATGTTTGAATATGAGTTGATAGGTTGTTTTTGTAATACAAAGTTGTTGGGGGGAAAGTACTATTAACTCTGCATACTTGAATAAGAACCTGCCTGCATAATTCAACATTTGTTGGAAACGTAACCAAAAGCAATACAGTTGCTGTCCTTACTGATTGTCTTTCCGTGCACTTTCTAGAATACCTGTAGGGCATCTGTGCCTAAACAGCTGTGTTGGGTAAACTAATGCTCTGTCTAGTAGTCAGTTCAGGTTATTATCATACAATCATTACTTGTTTGTACTATGTCACCTAGAGGTTTCACTTGAAATGAGAGAATCATTGTTGGAGGAACTGCCTTTGCCCAGACAGCTTATGGCTTAACAGTTGAGACAGATGAATGCACTTTGTCTATAGTAATGAGGATTTTGCAGAGCAATTTACTTTCTGTTATGCTTGATTAAACCTATTATGCCTTTACTGACACTTGTGCAACCCCATTACCCTTTGTAGGTTTACACAGGTATAACAGGTTGGACCTCTAACAGGAATTAATTCTGTGATTTCTGCATAAGAGCAAGTAGGACTCAACTCACTCTGTCTTAGCTGCATTAGCTCAGCAGGATGGACAACAGCGAAAATTACCTGCAGTGAAATATATTTTTGGTTGTAAAACACAGGGATGTGACTAGATATGAAGAGGGAAGAGATCTCTGATGAACTGAAAGATACTTTGTTATATTTAAAAAATGAAATATTTTAAGTAATAGGAGAATACTTCAAAAACACTGATGTAGCTACATGGAATAACATAAAGTGTAAAAAAAAAATTGCTGCTTTAGGTTAAGGACTGAATCAGCTGGAAAATCTAAGTAGAACTGACATTACAGGCATGGTTTAAACTAAGGGATCCATTAAATCTAGAAACAGATATTTCAATATCTGTTTTGTTACTGAATCAGAGAAAGCCATTTTCTTCCTTGCTAAGACATTTTCCATAGCTAGGGAATACATACTTAATTCACTTTCTATTTCTGCTCACACAAACATCAAATGCAAAACATTGAACTACCTTCTATGGGACAAATAGCAAGTGGGCAATGTTTAATTATGCAGGATTACATATGTAAGAATAAATGTGGTTTTTAAAAAATCTCTGTCTTGCACTCCCAAATCCTTGTGTGCAAGGACTTCATAAAAAGTGTCAATGCATCATCACCCTAAGGCAAATGTTTAACCAGTATCAAAAATTACTTGACCTACATTAGCTCTACTAAGAAAATCACTTTTGAGCCATTATTGTACATAATCATGTGTCCTACTTTGGAATAGGCTTATGGACAACACACTAGCACTGAAAAGCATAGCAAGGTATATCCATTTAATGTTTATTCAATATGAACAGCACAAAAATTCCCAAGTTCCTACTGAATTTGAATTAAAAAATCACTGTCACTTATCAACATCCCCTCTTTCTGCAAAATTCGCAGCATATGTAGTGAAAAGAGCTTTTCAATAGGGAATTAACTGACATTAATAGGTACTTAGCTGTTGATCACAATATGACTAAAATTTGTTCCTTGATATTTTATCATCTGTTTGATACAATTGGTATCATATGGAAGCTATGTCTGCCTTAGCAAGCAGAATGGACCAAAAGGAGCAGACTCTAGACAGAAATGTATGGGCTTTGGTACCTAACATCCACATTTTAAGAGCTTTTTACTCACTATTAAATTAACTCTACTCTGATCCCATAGCCTGCATGCCTATTTGTGGCTGGAGTGCAGTGGGTGTGCCTCTGGAGGAAATTTTCCAGTATAATTCATGCAAAATGAATTCAGCTTAGCACTCAGAAACATCTGCATGCTGTGAGCCAGAGCAGGGACTACTGGGAGATGTATTTCAAAAGTACTTTCCTGATCTGGACTAAAACACTGATACACCAGATATACCAGAAGACTGTGCTGCCATTCAGCCAGACCTGGAAAGCTGGGGAATTGGGCAGAGAAGAGCCTAATGAAGTTGAGCAAAGGCAAGTGCAGGGTCCTGCACCTGGGGAGGAATAACCCCATGGACCTGTACAGGCTGGGGGCTGATCTGCTGGGAAGCAGCTCTGCAGAGAAGGACCTGGGGGTCCTGCTGGTCAACAAGCTGCCCATGAGCCAGCAGTGTGTCCTTGTGGCCAAGAAGGCCAAAGGTATCCTGGGGTGCATTGGGAAGAGCTTTGCCAGCAGGTCACAGGAGGTGATCCTGCCCTTCCACTCAGCCCTGGTGAGGCACATCTGGAGTGCTGTGTCCAGTTCTGGGCTCCTCAGGACAAGAGACGTGTGGAGATCCTGCAGCAGAACTAGCAGAAGGCTAGAAAAATTATGAGGGGACTGGAGCTTCTGTCTTACGAGGAAAGGCTGAGGGAGCTGGGCCTGTTCAGCCTCACCAAGAGATGACTGAGAGGGGATGCATATGTCTTACAAGAGGGCCAGACTCTTTTCAGTGGTGCCCAGCAAGAGGCCAAGGGGCAATGGACACAAACTGAAACACAGGAAGTTCCATAGGAACATGAGGGTGAACATCTTTACATTGAGGGTGACCAAGCACTGGAACAGATCTACCAACAGAGAGGTTGTGTTGTTTCCTTCACAGCAGATATGGAAAACCTGTTGGACATGAATCCTGTGCAACCTGCTCTAGGTGGACCTGCTTTAGCAGGAGGGGTGGACTAGATGACCTTCAGAGACTCAACCATGCTGTGATTCTGTAAAACACTAATGTGTATGGATGAAAGTTTCTGGTCTCAATCAAAATGAGGAAGTGAAGGAACAGAGAGAAAGTGAAAAATAAGAAAACACTCAGACATCAAAGAATAGTAAAATGTGTTTTTCAAGTTTGTCTCAAGTTTAGAAATTGAGGAATTTGTTCTTGTTTATCAAAACTCATATGTCACTTGTTGAGGGAGAAGCATAGCTGAATGAAAAAAATCTTTGCTTCACTCACATATGTGAGCTCAAATTGACCAAAAATGTTCATAAAAGGACAAGTAAAATTTGTAACATGCTTTAGGAAAGGAGGCGGAACAAAATTAAGGACTATAAGCATTTAATTTTAAAGCTGTGCATAGTGACATTGTTAAAAATGTATTCTAGAAAAATGAAACTTCATTTGTCTTTGTTCATCTTTGCGTATCTATTGCACTTTTTAAGCATCTACTGAAATGTTTTGGGTCAAGTACAAGAAATTCTCTCCAAGATCTCTATTGCAAATGCCAGCCTTTTAGTTCAGCTAAAAAAGCCCAACCACAAATTGTCAGATCTTTTTCCTGTCATTTTTCATTGTGCTAATTCATACTACTTAGCCAAACCAAAAGGAGGAAACACATAAAGAAGTCAAAAACAGTTTGGTTGTGGCAGAGCAGTGGTTGCAGCAGTGCTTTGATTTTGTACAACGGCTTTGCCATGGGGGAGGGGAGGGGGGTGGAATCCAAGTAAGAAGTAAAGCTAATCAAAGTCATCAACAACTGATTTTTTATATTTTATTTTTAGAATATATCTGGCTTAATCCCTGATATTACTGTGCAGCTCACTGTATATTATATAAACTATATAAAATATTCTCAAGGATACCTGAATAAAACAGTGCAGTTTTTTTGAAAATAAGCATGCCCTTATCTGTTCTTTTTTTTCCAATATTTATTGATTAGGAGAACTTGCTATGACCCAAATCACATTGTCTGTGATCTGGTTCCTCTTCTCCTATGTAAGTGATTCATTCTGACTGGGGAAGTTTAAAGCAACAAGTAAAATATGATAAACAATATCTGTCACCACACAGGGAGTTTGGCTAAAAGGTTCCTGTCACTATTGATAATATTTTTTGGTTTTCAGCCTCCCTGTTTATTGCATTAGTAGCAGATGTAAAATACTACAAAAAGCAAACAACTTTCAGTAGATGCTACCTGGGAAAATCTGGCCTCTAAATGAGGATATTTAAACTTCTTCTAGGCAGTCATGTGAATAGTCTGAAGGACAAACCTCAGGGGTAGTGCACATACAAAAAAAAATCATGTAACTAGCTCTAACTCTTTATGTTTTCTTATAATGTATGACAAGATGCCTCACCCTGGGTAATCAACACAACAAAATATCACTTGCCACCTCCTAAGTTTATATAATTTGTCCAGAAGTAGCTATTTTATGCCTATTTCATCTTACAGAGACTTTAAGCCCACATATGTTTTAAAAGTTTTCAGTTACAGACTTAAAACTTGGTAAACAAGTACAGAAGATACTATTGTTCACTAACTAACTTGGTTTTGGGGAAAAAAAGTAATACACCTAATTTTAGGCAACTAAACAGGTCCATTGTAGTATATTACTTCTTTATGTGAAGCACATTCTAATGTGCTCTGGTGGAGTGGGACCATTCTGACTCCCACAGACATGTAAAATAACTAGAATCCGCATTCTGCATTGACACAAAATCTCTAGAGAATTTCTACACCATCTTTAGCCATTTTTTATTCATCTGTATATATAGTATTGCAGATAATGAGAAACTTCCCATTTGTTGGCATATATGAAAAGCTTCAGACAACTAACAATTTTCTCCAATTATCAAAGAAAGGAATAACTGCAAGAGAAAAATAAATAATGTTTCAATTCTTTGAAATTCATAGAAAAACCTTTTCGGATAGTGTTAGATAACCAATTAAATTATTTAAATCAATTTTAGTGCTTTTAATCTGTGGTAGGATTTTTCATTTATATAAATTTCAGTGGGAAAAAATCTTGATTTATAAAAGGTTAAAAATAATTAAGACAAACTAATGACTGGATTTTATGATAAGTTTAGTACTACCATATCCTTTTTTTTTTTTTTTTTTTTTTGCAACTAAACTATGCATCTAATAAAATATGCTTCTATATTAATAGGTCTGCAAATTTCCAAAATGTGTCACTATGTAACAACATAGCTAAAGAGTTATTGTATAATCCTTTCTTACCTTTTAGGGATAGAAGTTATGTTTGTATGAATATGACTTTCTCAGATCCATATGGTTGAACAGAAGAAAAAATCCAAAAAAAACTTAAGATGTTCCTATAAGTTCTAAAACTGTAGATATACTTAATTTGTCTTGAAAGAGATCATAATAAACTAAAGATAATTTTAATATGCTGTTACTTCTTTCCTGTGGAAACTTTCTTTAGCAATTAATTTATTATCAAGTATTTGGGGAAATTGCATATCCATTTTAATTAGCAGTCACAGGGCTGTTCTTGGCTATTTTAATCTGGAAGATTAATGCTGGACCACTTTCACACTGATTTCAGCAGTTTCTTTCCCTCTGTCTCACTCACGTATTCATATGTATATAAAGCTAAAAAGATGCACCAGAATTAATTCCTTTCTATGATTTAACTGAATTAAAACCACTGATGAATCTTTTGAAAGGACATGTTAGCATTAACCCAGGAATGTGTGGGGATGATGTCACTAAAATTTCCTCTAATATGTTTATACATTCGTTTGTGTGTTTGGATTTATATGCACATCAGTACAGAGAAGTAGAATTGACACTAGTGTTTGACTTTACATAAAACTGCATAAAGCAAACCTAGAGTCACAGAAACTGTACTGCTATGGAAATCCTCAGTTATTTCAGTATCATAGACATTAATAAAATTTGGCTTGTTAAGTTTCCACAAAACCATAGATTTGGATGAGACCTTAAAGATCACCTAGTTCCAACCACCCTGCCATGGGTAGGGACACTTTCCATCAGACCAAGAAGCTCTAAGCCCATCCACCTGCCCTCCAGTAACAAATTTTTTCATAATATTAGCAGAGTTTGTGTTCTAGCTAACAGCCAAACTTCTCTGTGATGTTAAATTAACACTAAATGACTGAAGTTCACTGGTAAAACTCATGTCATGAACATAAAACCTGGGTCTGGTAGTGCAAATCTATGGTAAAGGATTAGTCAGTGTGGAGAAAAAAATATGTATGTCTTTGCCTTGGGGGCCAGGATGGTTCCTTATGCAGTGCTTTGTGTTGTTTGTCAATCTCATTTCTCCCGTATCTTCTTTGTGATACACAGTTTGTGTATGCATTGAAAAAAGAGGTCATACAGATGCCCCTTAGCTAATATTTCACACTTCTTCATACCCAGATACACAGAGAGATGTAGAGATCCATACTGCAATTTGAAGATATAACATTGTGTATTTGATAAGAAATATAAATGTCAATCTGATGCAAAATTTAATTCTTCATCAAGGCATGGCTAGTCTTAGAAGATGGAGAGTAAATATTTTTAAATAGATGTGTCTTTACACTGTCAAAATCTTTAAAACAGTAAAGGAACTCACACTGAAGGTCCCCTTCACAAGGTCCAAGAGCACTATTTTCTTCATGATACCTACAGGACAATAACTCCTCTAGTCATGGGAAAGGTCAATATCAATATGAGCTGCTGAACACGGTTGGTAGACATGCCATGCAGAGAACAATTTAGAGGCAGAATCAGGTGCAGTTGGTAAGAGGCCCTTATTGTAATTGGGAATCCTGGGGAACAGTGTGGAGGAATGTGTATTTTTGAAGCACTGAATGAAATTTCAGTAATGGTGATTGTAGTGGTAGACATAATATGCTGACAAAAAATAACATCAAGGTAAAAGTGTTTTTCCAGAAAGGTACATTCATAAGATGCAAGGAAACAAGTTAAATGAATTGAAACAATACTTGGTTTTGGATAAAAACACCTGTGTTAATAGACTAAAATATATTCTGGGAATTCTGGAGAGTTGCTGAGAGTCTATTATTGATCCCAGAATCTAACCCAGACATGAGAAAATATTATTGCACTTTAGTTGGAAAGGTATTTTACAGATATGCCTAACAAAGAATTATCCTGAGTTAAAAAGTCCTACTGGCTGAAATAGTATTGATACATCCATCTGAATAAGAATTGTTGTTAACTAGCAAAGCCTTCAGTGTGCAGCGTTTCATTTATTTTAGAAAGAACAACAACAAAAAGTTGAAGAAAATAATGCAGTTGAAACTGCTTAAAGATCTTCACTTCAAAAAGACAGCACTTCATCTACAGTAGCGACAGCCGGGAGTACTTCTGAGCTCCCGAATGTGGAAATAGGCCTTGGCCACTTCCCAAGGGAATGAGGGCAAAACCTTGGCACACGTTTGCTCCCTTCCCTTGCTGAACTTTGATTTCGACAAGAAGGAAATCTGGGCCCATGAGTCGGGAGGGAGAGGCACCTTGCTCTGACACTGTGCCCTATCTGGGGATCAAGCAACTGGGACTGCAGGCACTGTGCAAGCTGCTGAGTTTGGATGCAGCCCAAGGTAACTATTTAGGGAGACCAACTGAACTAAGGAACTTGGGGATTAGATTTTGGAGGCAGCCTGGAACGTCTCCATGTCAAACGTGCTAAAGTTATCTGGAATCTGTATGCCAGGCAGGGAGAAAAAATTGTTGTATGAGAACTTTCCAGACCTAACTGGAAGAATAACCATCTTGAAAATGACATTAAGCGTAAGTAGGGAGTCTACAAGGAATGGAAAAAAGGACTGATCACCAAAGAAAACTATGACTTCGAAGTCAAGAAATGCAGGTTTAAAGTAAGACTTGGCAAAAACGGGACTTGCTAAAACTCAAACTGGATATGACCTCATAAAGGAAATCAGGCTAAATAATAAAAGTTTTCTTTAGGTATGTGCTTAGATGGAGAAAAAGTCAGGAAGTTGAAAGATTGCAGTGAGGATGAGGTATACAAGAAAGCTTCATATTTGATTTGAGTCAGTTTATATTTGGCTAAGAAATCTAAATATCATTTCCGTTTTCAATAAAATTCATAGTTTTGAATGTGGGATTACGCACTGGGAAGCAAATAGGAAAGGAGTCACCTGCAAGCAAAGTGACTATTATACCAAAAAAATTTATTAAACTAAAGTTGAGGTTCATCAGATAACCTGCAGTCTTACAAATTTGGAAGAATAGGCAAGTGAAACCCAAATTCCCATAGCAATTGGCTGGAATAAACCTATCGACCAGGTGGCAGTCCTCATAACAAGAATATGCGAATGCAATGTTTGCAGTAAGACTAGTTATCCTAGCACCTACAGGATCCTGTATCCTGATCTCAGCAGAGTAAATTTTGATGAAATTAGACCTAAGGCATTCCAAGATCTTGTAATATTGTTTTTTCATGGGTAAATTGTGCTCTAGTACATACTGATGCTTGTTTTGAGGTTTTTTTTACCAGGTAATGTGAGCACTATCACTGCAAAGACGGTGCTGAAGAAACAGGGATTGGCAGAGGGGCAGTATGGCACAGAAGGGACTGACTACAAAGCTACCAGCACAAGGCTGCAGACAAGGTGTGTGGCAAGAGGGAAATTCCTGCAGAACTACCAGAAGTGTAAGTTTATATTAATCCTGTTTAATATTTCCCAAATGACTATGAGACAAACAATATGAACATCCTGGTGAAGAAAGCAAATTAAAGAGACACGTGGGGTATTCACCAAGACTGACTTAACTGCAGTGAAATAATTTCTCTGGGATATTCCTACGGCAAATGACAGATTAACTCCACCAAGCACAGTTCATACAAGGTGATGAAACTCTTGCTCCAACTTGACTCCTAGATGAGCTATTCTCCTTCCCTTTGGCTACATAGGAAGCCTGGAAAGCCTAACCTTGCCATACTTTAGATAGACTAAAGCTGGTCTCTGCACACACACACCTATTCTGTCACTACACTTTCTTTCTGTGCCCTCCACTTGCATTGTCAATACGTTATTAGATTATTATACAGGGAAAGCAAAATGACCTTGAAGACTCTAGTAATGGAAATAGGATGAAATTCAATAGCACAAAATTCAATAGCTGCATTGCTTTTATAAACTGGGAGACCATTTTTAAATAGCCAATGGGTTTAGGATCTGGGAAACTAGCAGGGAGGCAGCTTTGCAGATGTAATCTTGAGATATATAGGTAAAATTATTTACACAGCAGCAGATATCTATGAGGTGTTCTCCAAAACACCACCTACAATTCTGCACATTCACATTACAAAAGAAAAATTTAAATAGGAATAGGCTAAAACCAGCTTATGGGAAAATCAGGAAGACAGAGAAATAGCATTTTCAAAAGAGGCAAAAATTTTGGTTTATTTGCCCTAGCAAAACAAAGTTTGAAGCAAGAAATGAATGCCATATACAAACATATTAGGGAAGTAAACAGCAGGAAAAAGAAGACACTATTCAAACTAAAAAGCATTACTGCCAAAGGAAATAATGGCTATAGACTAGCTATTAATATCTTTAGGATGAAAATTAAACAGTGTTTGACCATGAGAGCACTGAGATTAACAAGCCAGATTCTGAGAGGGTTGTAAGAAAGAAAATGTATTGCCATTTCTGAGAGGGCAGGGGGACACCTCATGAAATGTTGTATGGGGTACTCCCATGATAAAGGAAGACTCCAGGCTGCAGGTGTGTCTCACGCAGCTCAAACCTGCTCTCCTGAACATACTCTCTGTTTTAAAGTGATGAGAGACTTGGTCCAAGACAGGAAATTTGGTGTGACTAGAAACAAAACCTGATGTTGAGGTGCTCCTTCCCTAATAGAAGAGATTTGAGCGAACTAGTATGAGAAATCCCAAGTGTTCCTGGGAAGCTTGCTGGGTGTGCTGTGCCCTTCAGCAATGGAGAACACAGCTAGTGCTTCAAGCACCCTTGACAAATCCACCCAAGATTCCAGCCCATGCTATGGCTTTCAACATACCTGTGCTGCTCACCAAGTGGCACTGCTCACTATGACTTATTTTATCAATAAGTTCTGTAGTCCATGAAAGGATCAGTCTGCATAAAATTTATGATTATTGTACCAAGAATTTCCCAGAACTGACTGCTCCCATAACAGACATGACATGTACTGACAGTGCAGAGCATTAAGAAAGCTATGGACCCTGAATAATTTGAACTGGAGAATTTTCATACTTCAGCCACGGAAGAAAACAGACAAAGAATCATTCAAAATAATTAAGCCTTGTAATTTTGGCTTGGTTTTAATTAATTAGAATTAAGACATAAAATCCCCATGGCCTTTGAATTTTTTTTTAATAATATGTCAGAAATTATCTTTGTTTCAGGTGAATAATACTACAATTGTTTCCTTTTCTTATGGTTGTAGACTGTTAGGCAAGTTGGCTTCTTGCCAAGTATTTTTATATTGCTTCAGCCTCAGAGTGGTAGAACAAATCAAGCTTCAAATTTTAATGTTTTTCAGTTTGTTGTTTAAATTTAAATTTTGTGTATTGCATGTTTGGCTCTTTCTTCCTTGGATACCTTTTTGGCAGCTCTTAGAAATAATTCAAGTCTTTTTTATTTACCTTAAACTGCATTGGCATAAATATCACATGCAACATATGCCTCTGCAACACATATGAGAGCCATGTAGAACAAGATTTGAAAATGTGAAATAATTGCAAAAGAGAAAAAACCCCTATATAAATGTATTAATTATATCTCCACCAAGACTGTTTTCTTATGTAACTATTATCCCATAGCCTAGCTTGATTTTTTATAGCTCATTGACCCATTTGGTAAATTCACAGACAAACTTTGGCAGAGGTGTAACTTGATAATTAAAAAGTATGTTATCTCTTGCCAGCTTGTTATAGCCAAGTGTAAGCTGAACGCTAGCTTTCCCTAATCCCATCAACCCAGTCTGTAGGAAGGGTCAGGGGTCAGTAACTGCTTCTAAAAACACTGTTCAATTGAATCCAAACAAGCTCTTACCTACTAAGCAGCTGCTCACAAACAATTCAGAATCTGTCCTCATTACCAATTGTTAAGGGCTCCTGTTGCAAGAAAAGCCCTGTTTTGAATAGGCCTCTAATGCACCAGTAAGTCTTCATCTGATAGGCTAAGACCTAAAGTCAGCAAATTTTTTTACTTCTTTTTTTTTTTCCTTCTAGCACAAAGAGAAAAAATTAGAAACCAGCTATTACCAGCTGGCATATCTACTGTCTTTGGCAGGAAGCAGCAAGATGTTAATTTTCAAAACACAGTTTTGTACATCAAGGAGGACTTCTAGGAACTGGGACTGGGTTGGGGGGGGGGGGGAAGTGAGTAAATATTATAATAATAATAATAATATATGGAACATTGTGAAACGAATAAACTATTTTTCAGTGTCTGATAGAGCAAAAAAGATTGTCTGTGCTAGGAAAAAAAGAGTTTTAGAATTCATCTTAAGGAAACTTCATTCAAATATTTTAGTCACTATTGAAATAAGAGAAACATCATTATGATCAGTGGTTAGACCTAATTTTGCTGATTATCTAAAGGATGCTGGCCCTCATGCCAGGATTTGCAGATCTTTTTATTTTGTTCTACTGTGTCACATATCTAGTAAGCTAGAAATGCATTTGGAAGGAATAGGTGAAGATGTTTGATATCTGAAAACTGGTAGAAGGGGAAAACTTTACTTACAGCAGAGCTTGTTGCCATGTACAAAATCAGAGTAGATTCCTGATTTAAACATTCACAGATTTATTCCTGTAAGTTTGTTACAGTTTGTATCTTCCTTTATTAAAAATGAATAAATCTTGCATCAGTGACCAGCTATTGCACCAGATGGTCACATCCTGGAACTGTGGTATGTTGGGTACCTCCACAGGTATAAACTGGGAGCCTTGCAGTAGTCTCACTGGTTTCAGAATGGGAAGAATTAAACCTTCTCTGACAGCTCTTAACTTTTATATTTCAAACACAGCTGGTTTTTTTGAAATTTTTTTTAGACAGCTTTGTAAAAGACCATCAGAAGCTGAAAAATGAGGGGCTGCACAGAGGTATCTAGCCCTGACACCAGTTTGGTGAACACACCTGCATTGTGGTGGCTCGGAGAATGAGGATATGGTCCCAGACTCCCAAGATTTTCAGTATCTTCTTATTCCTGAGATCAGTAGCTTCTACAAGCCTGATTTGTGGAGCATCTTGTCTCTCTCTCCCTAAGGTCGACCTGCTGTCCTGGTCAGGAAAGTGAAGTGCACAAGAAGATAAAAATTTAGATAGATTTCCTAACTCAGGTGAAGAGTTTTATTACAGCAACACATGCAAGAAGCTTAGGTGCCTTACACCTCTTTATGTTCCTTGTGCATGATAGGTCTCCTAATTTTATATTGCAGTTCTGGAAGCTGAGAAAATGTTTCTTTTTCTGTGCTGCTTTTTTTTTTCTGTCTGTTGTGAAGATCACAGTTTATTGTGGGAGCAATTGATTTTCATTATTCTCCTAGTTTCAGATGGAAATAAAAATATTTTAGGTAACTTTACCATGACAGTGGTAAGAAAAGATAGTTATCCTGTGGAGCAGGAGAGCAACTCTTGTGAATATTCTTGCAGCAATTGCTGCACATATTTAAATTGCCCATCAGACACAGTATAAATATTAACTTTCAAATCCATGCAACTTATTAAATGATAAGTGAAATAACTGTAGAAATAGATGTTATTAGAAATATGCTACTGAACAATATTTTTAGTTTTACTTGAAGCCTTAAGAATATACAAATACCATTTAAGTGACATAAAAGTCTCTGACTTCCAGAGGCAATAGTCATATGCAATACATAAGTAGACTTAGTATATTAGGCAAATATTCCTAATAATTTGAACAGGAAAAAAAATTAAAAGGAAGATGAAGATGAGACTTACTGGTTTCCAGCAGTTATGGCATGCATGTATGCACTATTGGGTTGGTTGTCTCTGCTCGTTCAAATTCCTCCACCCTCCACAGAACCCCTTTCTCTGAGTTCATTCTATGGGACTCATTAATGAATATTTTTCTAAGGGCTTTGGATGTTGTCTTTTTCTTTTTTATACACTCCCTCAAGAGCAGAGATGAGAGTGATGCCAAGGTCTGAGCTTCCCTCTATGCTGTTTCATCACTGTCCAGCCTCCCTTGCTGACTCTCCTCTGACTCACTGGCAATACACTCGTTATTCCCTTTGGCTGGCAGGCAGGCATCCAGCTATTCCTTCAGAAATTAATTCACCCAGTGGACTCTGCTTCCAGAATAAGAATACCAGAACACAATCCAAATGATCACAGTACTAACTTTGAAAACATCAGAGTTAGCAGTCAGTAGTTAAGAAGCAAGTCCGTAGTCTCAGCACATTTCTCAAGGGTGAGTATTTATATATCCAAAATGCCACCCAGAAATAGCAGGCTTTTGAGGTTGAGGATGAAGGGGCTGGCACTGTCCTCTCCCCCTGTCAGGAAAGACATTGTGGTGCTGCTGTTTGGTTCTGCTCCCCACTTGACTACCCGCTCTTATGTAGAGGGATGGGAAATGGGTTCAGCCATGGGGACTTCAGCCCCAGAGTGTGTTAGAAATTCCCGTAGTGACATTGCATTTATGAACTGGCTCCTGCTTGCATTCTCCCCAAAAGACATAAATTTTGACTTGATCTTACCAACCAGAAAAAAATTGCAGAAAACATAATTTTTGTCTTTGGACATAAAAGTGATTGAGATTCAGGAATTTGTGGGAATTAAGTTCACAACATGATTTAAGGAATTAATTTATTTTCTAAAAAGAAATTATTCTGGAGATTTATTTACTTTGCTTTTTCTTTTTCCTTGGTGTTCTTTTGCTATGGGTTGCTAAATGTGACTGCATTCCCTATTCTTAATTGTCTTCCTGGAAATATTTAGTCAAACTATGCTTTCAGTTACCCTTGTATAAATCCAGAGTAGTTCCAATGACTTCAGAGAAAGAAGGGCAGATTTTTATTTGTACTGGTAGGAAAAAAATTTATTTAGGGCTCTTGCATACTGTTCCACTATTTATAGGAAAATGCTGATCGAAATACAAGTTGACGTTTTCAAAGAGATTTTTTTCATAAATCAATATCCCAGCAAGCCTAATCAGTTAAAGAAACAAACAAACAAACAACAACAAAAAAAAAAAAACCCAAAAAACAACTAATCAAAAAAACACCCCAAAAAACTACCTCACTTTATTTTCCTGACTCTGTTAATCTCTTTTCTCTGAATGTTTCTCTTTGTTTGGTTTTGAGTCCTAAATAACAGCAACTTGCTAACAGCGCGGACTTGATTTAAAACTAACAATGACAGCCTAAGCCCCCCTGAAAAAGGGTTACACATAGACTGCACACTAAAGTATCTGCTTAAAAAATAGGTCTTTAAATCATTTTATGTTTAAGAGAATTTCTTTTCACCCTTCCCCCTTTCAAAAAAAAAAAAAAAAAAGAAAAAGTGAGACCATCTTAACTGTAAGAGCAAGTTTATTCAGGTGGTATGAATCAGACAGGGCTCACTGATGCAAACTATAGCCTCAGAAAGCACAGCAGGCCCTGAGCCTCACAGGGCTGCCCCACGAAAAGAAACATAACAAAAACCAGAGAAGAACAGGCCTGCAGTAATCTCCTTGCCCTGGCTAGAAAACAGGGGTGAAGGAAAGCTGCCCTCTCATTATGGTTTTGGTCTCAAGGTTAGAATTAGACCCTTAGGGTAAGCAGCTGTCAATTAGAGATAACTCCGACCAATGCTGTCTGAAATCTTGGACTTATCTCCTAGCAACTCCCCTTCTTTCAGGGCAGCAGCCCTCCACTCTGCCTTCAGCTCAAGAGTCATCTTGAAGACAGCGAAATAACCTTTTCAATTTGGGCAGATGCATAAAAAATCCAGCTTCCAGAGCCTGTGTGAAGCCTGCGTGACATTTGACTGAAGCTGGGTTTTAATCTAGGTTGATTATATATTTGCTTTGTTTTTCATGCCGCAGATGTTGGGAGATGATTTTGCTAAAAGAGCATTCTCAGTTAATACCTACAAATTCAGTGGGTTTTAGGCACATGGTTTGCAGAGAGAGACACAGGGTTATCATGTTTGTGCATCTGCTGATGCATCTCTCCTTCCCGCTGTCTTTTACACCAGGAGAAATTTGCCAAGAATGGTGAATGAGGAGTGGCCATGGTTACGGCAGCAGCTCTGGAGCCCTCTCTCTGGCGTGGCAGGGTGTGCAGAGTGAAGACAAGCATAAATCCTATTAAGAAAAGCAAGAGGTTATGCACCATTTGTGTAGGGAACATGATTGAATTTGAGGGGGAAGTTCAAAACACACCAAAAGGCACCTCTACTTCTATTTTCAAGATTTACCATTCATTAGATCTTATTTTAGATCTGTAGCAGTCCCTTTTCCTAACAAGGCGAAAGGAGAGTGGGAGAGGGGGATCAGAGAGAGGAGGAGCAGGGAAAGAGAAAAGGGGTGCTCATGAAAAAATAAGAGGGGGGGACACACAGCAAGGATGGAGCTCATCTTTGATTCAGTTGGGGTCCGTATTCACAAAGAGATCACTCAGAAATTTTGTACAAATGGCAGGAGCAGAATGTGAGCGCAATGAGGGGCCTAATGCAGGCACTTGTCCTGTAATCAAAGATTCAGCTCAACATGAGTCCTTTGTGAGACAACAGCATCATTCTCCACCCAGGCTAACCCCTGAATGCAGAGCAGCTCTCTCAAGCAAGGCAGGCAGGATGAGCTTCGCATTTCTTTGTCTTTGGAAAATATGATTTTTTTTTTCCTATTCCTCACTTGCTTCTCTTCTAAAGAAAACACTTTTTGATATGCCTGTAGTAAGCCAGAGGATGTTTGCGTGAGTGGAGGCGCTCTCAGGGCGAGGAGAGAAGCAGATGGGCTGACATGGTGGAGCGAGGGCAGCTCCAGCCTGCGCTTGGGGAGAGTGTGCAGAAAGATGGCTGACATCTCCCGCTCGCGAACGCGTGATGGGCGTCCTCCTCTGCGTAAGCACAATTCCCCCTTCCTCAGGCTTCAGCAGCCCTGCTTTGACAAAATGTACAGGGATTCCTTTCTTCCTGCTTAAAGCCATTGTGCGTAGAATTTCACAGCATTTTAAAACACTTTTCTCTTTAAAAAAATGTTTTACCACTTTGTTAAAATTAAACAGAGGATTTCAGTTTGTGCAAATAGACTTTTTCAGTCGGGTTGCATTAGGAATCCCATTTTTTTGAGTTGCAAGCAGTGTTTCCTTATACATATTTTCAATTTCACGATAGAAAATTATTTCTGCAAAAATATAAAACAATATTTACCTGCTTCCTGATATTTTTGTTCAGTCTGAACATTACCTAATGCGATGGGTATAATATATTCTTTTAAGAATTTGGCTCCTGAGAACTGGAAAAAAATGTAGAGAGTAAGTCAGGTTTTCAATCCCTAAAGTTTTACACAGAAACAATGCAAAGAAACTCTTTTAAAAGAATTGCCATGCAGAAAGTGAATATAAAAGTAAGTAGCCCTGTTGAACATTTTGTTATTCTGGGGTTACAGCAGTCTACAGCAGTGTAAACCAGCGTGGCATTGTGGCAGGGAGGCAGGTCCCAAATTCTTAGGAATCCCATTAATTCTTTGCTTTCTTCAATAGCTAAGTGCTTATCTCTATAGAGAACTGACTGCTACCTCTAGCACTGCTAAAGGTGTTTGTTGAAAAGGCTACCCAGAAATGGGTCAAGCCTACATTCCTTGCTGATATCACAGGGAGTCTTGGAAGCAAAAGGCGGACTGTTTAAATTTCAGACAGGCTTATCTGAGATACAAATATCATATTAAATAACCAGAAATGCCAATATTACTATTTTAGCACACAATGTAAAGTTTTAAATATTTCTCAACACCCAGTGATGATGAAGTAAAAAGGGAAAACATTTCAAATAACAGACTATTACATATAAACTTCAATTGTAAAAGATAGAAAATATTACTGATAAGGTATTCATATTGTTAATTTAACTGAAAATGTGTTTGTGGTATCTGTTTGGTGCATAGTGTCATCTTTTTGTTTGATTCTCCAAGACATTGTTGTGATTCACCTGAGCTCTGTACGTGTGTGAGTGTGTATGTGTGTGTATATTTGCATGTTTCCCTCAGATACCTTGCAGCTGAAGATTTTAGAAGCCTAAATTGTGTATTTTTCTATCTGGTTGTGTATGCAAGTCAATTTACCTACATTTTCATGTTACATATATCCAAAACACAGTGCAAGTCTAGTTGTACAGTAACAACATAAGGCTTTATCAGATTATTATATATTTATTTTATATTTGTCAAAAGTGGGCAAATATAAACCCCCAATGGACTCTTTTGTCTTTTGTCCTTTTCATATGGCATATGTGTGTTTTCAATTTTGTTTTATAAATTCGCGACATTATATAGGATTGCAAAATGTTTTGCGTTTTCAGACTAGGCCTGGCTTTAATTCTGGGTATGATGTAATCACTACCATACCCCTTCTTGGGGAATCAACCCAGCGAGAGCCCTGCAGCTCTGTGGGCTTGTCAGGCTGCCCTGGGCTCCGCTCTCAGAGCTCCCAGTGTGATTCAGCACTCTGCCCCTATTCAAGCACAGAATAAGAATGTGCTTAAGTGCTTTGTGCTTCGAAAACATGCTTAAATGCTTTGTTGAATTGAGAACTAATTAAATGACTGAAAGTTCAAACTTAATATCTCAGTGTATGGAATGTGTGAATTTTCCCACAGGAAAGAATAGCATGCTCTGAAAATATGACCAAAAAATTTGGGTTTTTTTCCTTGGGTTCGTTTTGTTTTGTTGCAGGTTTTATTTTTCTGGTTGGTTGTTCTTTTTTCAGTAGGAAATAGGGTATAATTAATTTTTAGGATTTTTCCTTCTAAAAAATTTGAAATATTTTTTTAAAATGTGAGAAAGAAAAATTAAAAGCAAAATAAAAACATACATTTTCGCTGAATTAATTTCATAGTTGCAGTTAGGTTCTATTTCTGAAATCTAGAAAATGCTACTGGGGGGGTTAATTTCTCTTTTCTCAAATGTTAATTTTTACTTTCTTTGAAGTGCCTCACAGAAGGGGTTGGCAAAGTTCCAGAATAACAGCTGGAAGTGAGAAGGAATGAAAAAGTATATCATAGAAATTCAAATGAGAAATAGGATACACATTTTAATGGGTATGGTTATCATTCATTTGAACAAATTATAAACGTATAAACTAGAGATTGTTTTTTAGATTTCCAGATGTCTTCAGCTCACCATTGAATGCCTTTCCAATAGACAAATACAAGCTATTAACTTCACAGAATGTCTGTGAGTTGAAATTCAGACAAAGATAAAATGGTACATTCTGGCCTTCAGAGCTCAAAGCATCAGAGATAGGAAATACTATAATTCTGGACATAAGCTTATTTGCAGTATGTGTGAAAAAGGTACTTAATTTCATGTCCTGAAAAATGAGTAATTTCTTTTTTTAAACATGATTTTTTTTTTTCAGTTGGCTATATCCGAAAAAGAACATACACAACATCAGAGAAGGTTACTGTTAAGATCAGATCTATTGACATAATTAACTTATTTGCAAACAGTTTAATGTATTTTTGTCTGAGTCTGACTACTTGCACACACCAAAACTACTCTGATTCAGCTTCTTGTGAATTAGGGTGTGCAGCAAATAAAGGAACAATCATCTCGTCCAAACATATTTGCATTCTTAATATGGTGCACACATTCAGGCAAGTGGCAATTTGCATGAAGACCATGAGCCAAATTCAGTTCTGACAGTAGTAGGCATAACTTTATTCAAATCAGACAAGCAGCAGCTATTTACAAGGGGCAAGAATAGGTGCTGTGTATTTGCTGCATGTCCATGCTCCAGCATAATGCATTGCTGTTGCACAAAACTTCACATTTTTCTTAGACAGAGCAGAGCTTATCAAAACTAAAGGCAAGCTGCAGCTGCAACTTTGGGTATGCATGGCAAGATATATGGCTTGCTTTTACATCTAGATTTCAGTGCAAATGATAATTATACTTTTAAAAATTATTCTCTTTGCAAGCTTTTGTATCTGGGAGTAGATGATAAGCATCATGCCAGGATGCCTCTGGCCACCTTCAAAGCATCTTTATAAATTCAGTCACAAACATAATCAACTTCATTCTGTCCAAAGTATTAGAATTTTTTAAGCACTTGTTTTCCAAATGTTCTCACTAATACTTTAATGGTGGTTGTATACCCCAGTGCTGAGGAGCTGGCTGATGTGTCTTGCTGTGTTTCAGTGAATGTTGTGAGGAATCTACAGCAATTAGCTGCTCATGCCTCTGCTTTCCTGTTTTCTGCCTTTCCTTTCATGTATCAGATGTTTGTAAGTTTTCCATTAGACATTTCCTGCTTCTAATAGATGTTTGTGAGGCTTTTGCTTTGAGCTATCAAGGCTCCAATTTGTGCTGAGATGTTTGGTTTTGTTTTAGGGCTGAGGGGTCTTTGTACTCCTTTCTTCCTAGAAAACATTATAATCTGGAAAAAATAAATAAATTGTACTTTGCAAAAAGTGACTATGACTCCTTCATCTAAATGGCATGGTTTGCACATGTGTCTTTTGTCAGTAGATCACTCCTAAAATAAAAGCACTTAAACTACAGTTTCTGCCAACTTATCAGACACCCATTGGTGACAACATATATGTATTGCAATTTCTAAAGGCAGCTTTGTACTCCAGTGTTTTCATCTTCTTTGGCCTGCTTTTTTTTTTTTTCTCTTTTTAATTTGAAACGGTGACTGATTTCTTTTTCTGTTTCCACCAGCTTGGTGTGCTGCACGTCACAAGTAACTAGCTTTAGCCTCTTTTGAAAGAAGAAAATACCCCTTAAAAAGTGTTTCAAATGAGTGTTGCCCAGTGTGAAGAGGCTGTCAAAATTAACAGGAAAGGCATAATTGATTCTCTGAGAGTGGTACACGAAAACTAGCTTAAATTTTACAAAACCACTTCTGACGTGTTTAAATACTTAAATAAATGTGGTGCTGATCTTTTAATCCCCTCTTCCATTTTTTAGCAGTGGAGCAGCCTGCCCAGGCACCAAGGCAGCCCCAGCCTCTGGGAGGGTGTTTTTGCAGCCAGGCGCTATCCGTCATTCCTCCATTCACATGGTACCAAGGTTTCTGGATCTGTATTTTGCTTATCGAGTCACCAAACCAATGCATCATCAAAGGAAGCTGTCAATTCATAGCACATCACCCGTGCTTTGAACTTAGGAACGAGTCAAATGTTTTGGAGCTTTATTTATTAAGGTCAAAACTGGGTTTGAACTGGCAATGAGGGCAGGGGAGTGGTGAGGGGAGCAGAGGATGGCTGCTGACTCAAGAAACCTGCTGGGACTTTGTGGCCCACTGCTAGGCAACAGCCCATCCCCACTACAGCAAACATACGGCCACAAAATGAATGACCTCATCTACAAATCAGCTATTTGATATGCAGATCGGACTGCTGGCCTCTGCCATAGCACAGAGCTGCACGGGCAGCAGGTGCAGCAGGAACAACTACATGGCCTCTTCATGTTTTAAAAGGCAGGACTAGCTTGTGCTTGCCCACTCCCTCTGGTCCTTTGCAATTCCTGAAGCTCTATTGCCTTCATTTTTTATTTAGACCCTCTATTTAAAGCAAACATGGCGACTCCTTTCTGCTTCCCTCCGCGCGCAGCCTTAGGCCCTGGGAGGAAGGGGCAGGGCTAAGACTCCTCGCCAGCAGCCTTTATGATTCTTCCAGCATCCGAGCACACAACCTTAAAAGACAAGGGGTGTTCTAGGAAGGAATTGCAATTCCTTTAGATGTAATGTCTTTGCAAACAATTATCATAGCGTAGTTTGTTGTTGTTTCTTTTTCAAAATGGAGAACGTCTTTGTGCAGACAGTGCTGAGGAAGGCGACATTTTTCCCTGTGCATGCATGCTCCCCTTTAATTGCATGGAGAGTGCTGTTTGCAGCCTACAGTGAGGGGAGTATGTGCAGCTTTGAGAGCAGACTTGCAAAAAAAAGGAAACACATCATTTTGTAACGGAATTAGAGTATTTTTCAGCTGTGTGCTAAAAAGAATAAAGAACTGCTACTACTCTGGACTATGAAACAGCATTGAGCCTCTTAGTGGGCCTCAAAGAGCAATAAAACACAGTGTAATATAATTTGTATTGTCTGTGGTTGCAGGTTATGTCCTGAAAGCCGTAAACTATTACAGCTTTATAGCTATGCTGCTGGTATTAACTAAATGAAAGGGCTATTTGTTCTAAATCTGTAGCCTACATGATAGCGAATCTTAAATTCATCAGAAGCAATTGATAAAAAAAGGAGTAAAAAAGTGTTGCAGACCCAATAGAGTCAAAGCTCTAATGCAAAGAAAACAAAGACTTGGTGTGGTGCCTCATACTTCTGGGGGGCAGAATTGATCATCCCTAAGACTACAAGGTATATTCAGCTGACGAGCCTGAGGGAAGCCTTGGGCTGCTTGTTGCAGGAAGCTGTGAAAAAATAGATATTTACATTGTTGTGTCTAGATCTTTCTGGAGTCTAAAGAAAGATCCTGAATTTGCTTAAACATAGGAGCTCCTCCTTTTTACCTCCTTAAGAGAGTTTTTGTTGAAAAATGCACCTCTGAGTAGCAAAGACAGTGATTTAGGGAGCCAATCTAACAATGCCATGTCTTTCTCCTGAAAGCTGTAAAAATGTTTAGGTCTTAGCTTGAAACCTAGGAATTTCCTGTTAAAGAGGAATTGTTTTCCACGGGTACCCAGTTGCAATGCTTTAGCTTTATTCAGTCTTGAATTTAAGCATGGATGAGATATGTGCCATTAAGCTTGCTCAGGCCCATGAATTATTTGTCAGATAATTCTGCAGCTGGCTCCTCATAACCTTCAGCTTCTGCATAAACCAGTGGCTGCTGATGCCAGGAGTAGGTTCTGGCTGGTGGTGGACTCTTGGTCACTGTGAACTTCTGCCAGGTTTGTATGAGACAAACACTTTCAATTTGAGTTCAGAACGCACATCAAGTTAAAGCACTCAAATATTTGCTTACAACTGGCCAATCCACAGGTCGTTTTTTACTAAAAACTCTCAAGAATGCTCACAGCAAATGAACGATAATAGGAAGGATGCAAAAGGAAATGGGTTTGGACACTCAAAGGAATGCGGATGACACAATTGCGATTATTGCCCCATTTCTTTCAAATGGGCTTTGCCTGGACATCTGACTGTCAAACCAATGCCTCAGGGCTCCTAAAATGTTGTCTTCAGGGCTTGTTTCAGGACAGAGCCAAAGTGCTGCCAGCCTCCTCCTTTGTCCCCTGCCTGACAGAAAGCAAAGCCAGCAGTTTGAAACACTTTGGGGTTTGATACCAGGGAGCTTTAACACGTTCTTGAGGCCTGAGCAGGTCTGAAAGAGGACATAGACCTGCCCTCTTGATGTAGTGCAGGTGAGCAGCAGGCAATGGAAGGGGGGAGTGGGACTGTCCCCTCCCCTGTCGCAGCCCTGACATTTTTGCGTGGTTCTGTGAGATTATGGTGGTTCACCTGCTTTCTTCTATTTTTCTGAGGACAATCCAAGTTGTTTGCCTGGGAGAGCGGGCCATTGTGGGGGTCATTTTCAGTGCCTTTTGTCCAGGAGGTTGAGGCACATTTTGTTACTCAGGAGGCATATATGTGAAAATTGCCTGGCAGTCTGTTTTCTCAAAGTGGGCTCCCAAAAAGTCCTCAATTTTGCAGACTTTCATGTGCTTTAAAGTCCTTAACCATCCTCCATTGCAATGTCTCAGATATTTGGCCAGATGTATGCCTGAATGTATTTTAAGTTTTGAAAATATTTGCTATTGAGAACATTCACTTCCATGCTTTGTGGATGATCACATGATCACATCAGCAGAGCAGGGCTGGGTAGCCAAGGAGCCTCTCCAGGACCCCTGCCACGTGCTGACACCACTGTAGTTTTGGGGTATATCCCAGGCACCTTCTACTCCCAGCTATGGTTCAGTTTACCAGCAGCTTCTCCACAGAGAACATCTTGTGTCTGGCATAGGTGCAAAGACATCATAGAATCACAGAATCATGGAATGAATGGTTTGGTTTGGATTGGAAGGGGTCCTTAAGTTCATGTAGTTCCAACCCCCTGCCGCAAGCAGGGACACCTTCCACTAGACCTGCTTGCTCAAAGCCTCATCCACATGGCCTTGAACACTTTCAGGGACAGCATGTCATTAACTCCTACATTTTTAGGGAGATACCATAAGACATGGAGATTTCGAGCTGAAGGAAGTATGTTCCAGTGATAAACATTAGAAAACTTTTGACTGCCATAAACTCAGGACTCCCTTCTTGAGATTTTAATAGCAAAGAAATGTCAAGAAGCCAGAGTGGGTGAGAGAATAGTCTTGGTGACAAGCTGGATGTGTCCATCTAGGGCTGGGGCTGGCAGGGCTCTGTGGCACAGTTCCAGGCCTGCAGGACCCAGTGTCAGAGAATGATGTGGACCATTTCCACATAATATTTGAATGAAGTTTTAAATAAAGATGCCAATAGTGTGTACAAGATCACAAAAGGCAAAGCTGTTGGTATGCAAGGGATTTGGGATGAGCACTGGATGCTTGGGCAGGCTGCTGGGGCAATAGCTAGCAACTGAAGAGCCATTTCTGAGCCAGCTAAGTGGCATCTGTTCAGATTTCTTGCAAAGCACAGGCTTCCCTCCCCTGTGACAAGGCCAGGCACATTCCTCCTGTCCTGCCTGACAGCACAGAAGTGGCGGTGGCTGCTGCTGTCCCTGACCCGGGGCCCCACAGGGGCAGAGTCTACTGGTGTGAAGCTGCTGCTGGGACACCGTGAAAGAGTGAGATTGTTCTGATATGCAAACGGGGAGCCCTGTGAAGCTGTGCTGCCTTGAATTCAGGGAGAAGGGGAAGGGTGCTGGTGGAAGGAGGACAACAAACCCCAGTGTTAAGGCTGCTCTTTCTGAATGCATCCCACTAAAGAACAAAGCAAGGAGAGCCTTGCTCTTGCAAGAATTTGATCCACCAAGCAAGGCTGCTACAGTGTTAACCCCTTCATGACAAGCTGCTTGGGATGTAATTTAACTGGAATGCCATTGGAAAGCAGCAGATTACTATGCTTTTACAAGCAAGAAATGCCACAACTCTACAAGGGGATCACTGGCTCTAGCCTCTTAGCCTCTGCTTTTGCACCTGATTTTTTTGAGGGGAGGTGCTAGTGAAACAATTGTAGCAGGCCTGTGGCATTGAAAGAGTTATTACAAACCAGTGAATAAAATGTCAATGATGCCTGATGCAAAGAAATGTGCAGCGTTAGCAGATATGTGTTGCTGATCTGGTAACAGCTAGCCCCCTCCATAACAGTGATATTTCTGGGTTTCAGTAACCAGCCCAATAGGAGGTCTTCCTTAATACTTTTAACCAAATTGTGGCATTTGGCTCATGGCCAGTGAAAGGAAGTCCTCAGAGCTACTGGCCTTCAGGAAGGGTTTGGGTAGGGATTGCATGTGAGCTGGCAAGCAGTCAAGGGCACAGCACAGGCTCCACCAAGCACTGGTAGGATGTGTTAGCCTTTTTGGGCCAAGGCAGCCCTTCCACACATTTTCTAATCCCACCAAAGCAGATAGATTGCATTCAGGAAAGATGTAATTTCCATATCCTTTGAGGGTGATTGTGCAAGGCCAAGTGCAGTGTGTCTCCTGTGCCCATAGGTCTTGGTTCATAGGTCTCAGTTCAGAAAAACTGCAGTGCTTCATGCTTCCCCAGTGCTCTCCCCTCCTGCGGATATTCTGCTGACAGTTCCATCTTCCTCCAGCCAATACACTCAAGAGATTACAGTCATGGTCCTGGCTTGTTTGCAGCCCCAGGACCACAGGCAGAGGTGCAGAAGTCTGCACCTCTCACAGCCCTGCACAGCTCACGGCCAAAATTTTTGGTGGGGCAGTTGTACTGAGCTTTGCCAGTGGAGTGCAACTTTGGGATTAGAAATCACTGGACTGTAGCTGCTTTGCAGTGTGCCCTGTACTCATCCACTGTGATACTGCTGCTGCTTGTGGCATCCTTGATTCTAATTCTGAGCCTTAAAGGTCACTCCAAGGCTCCATCTGTGATGGATGTGATTTGCTCCTATTGCAATAGTGTTTGCAAGTACTGACACTCCATGCTGGTCAACATCAGGTTAATATCCAGATGAATAAGCACATTACAGAAGCATCTATGTTTACATCACGGATTTTGCCAGTCACCCCCTGACAAATTGGGGGTTGGTTGTTTGTGTGCTTCTCTTTCACTTCACTCTCCCACACAAAACTTTTAAGAATAAATTTGATTTAAGCTATAGCTGAACAACCGTAGACAGTAACACAAAAATTTGCTTCCAGGCCTGAAAGTACTTGAATTTATTTTTGTGGTGCTCTTTTTGCAGATTATATTGCTCTTCTTTTTCCTCTTTTTTTTTTTTCCCTTCCCCAAAGAAGACCCACATTGTAACACTTTAACAGAGGAAATTCACTCTGCCTCTGCTTTCCTGCTTGGTGTATATTCAAATAATTGCTGCATCTTAACAAGCTAAATTGCATTCCCACCAGCTGTCCCTCAGACCAAACCTTCAAGGATATGCTAAACAATAATGACTGCAACAACAGTAAGCTCAAAAGGGCTCAAGATCCCTTCAAAGATAAGATGTCTTGCTGTTTCCCTTCCATATCCAGGCACTTCAATGCAGATTAGCAAAACAGCATGCTTACAGCCCACATAGGCAAAGCAATGCTTGGAATGGGGTGAGTTTGGCCCTGCGTGAATGAAGGGAAGGAAAACGTAAAAATCAGAAGATTTTACGCACAAGTCCAGGGTAACTCAGCTGGGGCCGGGCTGAGCGGGGTACTCTGTGTCGCCCATGACCTGGCAGACATTAGCGTTTCACATATTCCCCCCTTGGTCACAAATCACCCGATAGATGCTCTTCTGCACATGTCATCTTGTGTCCCGCACGGCTCTGACCTGCGACCTTCCCACGGCCGGTGGCTCGGAGCCGGGATTGTCACTGTCCCGTGTGTGGACAGGCGGGGGGACGGGCAGAGGTGGCATGGACAGGCAGCGGGGGCAGCTGTGCAGGAATGGGAGCTATCAGCAGGAGGCAGAGGGGACAGGCAGAGGCGGACAGGCAGCAGGGGACAGGAAGGGGACAGGCGGAGGAGCAGGCAGTGGAGCAGGCAGCGACCCCTCATCCGCAGCCCCGCGCTGGCTCACGGCAGATGGGGAGAGCAGGAACCGGGATTAGCGATTCCTTCTCACCTCCCCACCCCTTCCCCGGCCCCAGCTGGATGTTTAAAATGAAAGCCATAAACCCATTAGTACAAAGACAAATGAATCTCATACCCTGAGGCATTCCTTCATTCAGAACTGGCCTTAACTACTTTTCCAACCTTCCTCCCTTTAACGCCACTGTCTTTTGGGTTTTCTTCTGTAACAGCAGAGCTCGGCAAATTGCTTGAAAATACAGCCAGTTAGGAAATTTTTAGTAAAATTCTATAACCTCACTTCGTACGAGTGCAGGTATATTTTCATATATATGCATGTATATAAATCTTTATCAGCATGTATATGTCCAAATATATGCTCAGGTATGTCTTCTATATTGTTTACATACATATACATATTTTTAATTCAATATGTTAGGCACATGTAGTGTATATTAACATTGGAAACTGGCTGCATGTTACAGCTAAATTTAATGTTATATGATTTTATGTGTCCTTGATTTTACATTAATGCTAAGCACATGTGAGCCTGTGGCTGCAGCCAATGTGAATTATTTCCCCTTGCATCTACACAGGATGTAGAAAATAATGTGGCAATACTGTGGTGACTGTAGAGGACTTGCAACAGCCGTATGGTGGGAAGTGCTCAGAGGAAGAGGCAAGTGAAAATACAAATAAGGTTTTATGGAGGTTTTTGTTTGTTTGTTTGTTTTCCAGTTAAAGGAATTGCTCTATGTATAGGTGAGATAGTACAGAGGAAACTATTCTGCAAATTATATAAATGGTAATCATTTAGAAGATGCAAGTAAATAAATTTGTTTAAAGGTGAATCCAGCTGAATTAAATATGTCTGAACTATCAGATCTTTTGGAACTGTGCCTATTTGAATGTGTAACTAAACTGCTAAGATAAAGGGTAATGGACACTCTTTAAGTCTCTTGCTTTTTAACTTTTTTTCCCAATCAACTATTTCCTATTCAGCTGTAATTTGCAATTTCCTGTTGTTGATTATATACATATAAGTATATAAACATGTTAACTAGCCCATAGTTTAAAAATGTATACTTAAACTGAGTGGAAGACTTAAGCATCTTTTATATTAATTTGATCTGACTTCTTTTTCAGAACTTACACTCTCCCCACTGGTTTTATCACATTTTAATTTTTCAGTGAATTTCTTGGAGTGCTTTACTTTCCACATGTAAATAAAATTCTGTCCTGCTAGTGGTAGATTGTGTTCATGAGCCTCACACACAGGACTTTCAATCAAAATCATATGGATTACAGTTTAAAATACATTTAAAGTAGTAGGCCCCTTTAGTGCACTCTGACCATGGCAGTTGAGCAGTCATCAGCATAACCTTATGGTGCATCCCTCCAGAGCACAGCAGAATCAAGTGTTAATGCTTGGTAGTGACTGGTTAGGTTTTATCAATATGATCATCTACTCCATTAAAATCAGATGCAGCCATAGAGATTTCTTTAAATCACAGCTCCTTCTTAATCAAGGCTCACATCATAGTCAATGAAGTTATAGATTAGTAAATTAATTATCCTTAAATCAAAGTCCTTGTGTTTGGTTTATGTAATTTATAAAATTCTGGCAGTGCTAGGTCACATTAAATATTCTTCTCCTGTGTGAAACCCATCCAATGGTAGATTAAGTTAGTTTTGCTTCATGTCATGTTGCTTGTCATGAATAATCCTGCAGTCAGAGGTGACAGACACGTGACATGCCGCTAAACGTGACTGGAGGCTTTTCACGCAGCTGGGGGACCAAGAGGCTCAAATGCCACTGAGGTTAAATGGAGTTCTCTGAGTAAGGATATGATTTGCCAATGCAGCTCAGTTATCTAGAAGTCTTAGTCTTGATGAAAGACTCCTAAATCTCTTCTGTGTTTTGGAAAATTGTGACCTATATCCCTTAATCTTCTATGGATGTCTCCAGCTGTATGTTTGAAGCAGAGGGCATGCCAAGTTGATTATGTTTTTGTAAAACAACCTAACTTTTCACTGGAAAAGAGGCCAAAGAGGGCAGTGCAGCACAAGGTGACAAGCCTCAGAATAGTCACAGATTAGCAAAAAAATGCTTTGGTAAACAGGATTTTGCAGAGACTGGAGCTGTTAATTGTTATTGTAATGCACTACATTTTAATTGAGTTAATTGGCACAAAATGTTTATCTCCATTGACTGAGATAAAATGTCAAAAGCTCTTTGATGGCAATTGGAATTACAGTAGGCAGCCTTGACAATAGAAGTCAATGTTTTACAATGTGCTGCTGTTTAGATGTGTTTGCTTGGGGGATGAAGCATAATGTTTATTATCTCCGAGGTATCCATTTTGCCTGGGGAAAGAGTGTCCCAAAGCACCACTGCAGATTTTTTTATGTTCCAACTGACTGTAGAGAAATGTGAAAGACAGGCTGATTCAGGTTAATTCCACTTCTGCAGGGAAGCCCCATTTTCACACTCTGAGCAGAGGCCAAGTTTTTCACAGGAACACTCTGGGCTTGGCTGTGCCTGTCAGGCACGGCCGTGTGCCTGTGCACTCTCTCCAAGGGACAAACAGACTTTGGGAGGCAGCACAGTGCTCAGCAAACAGCCAGGTCCATCCCTTAGCAAACAGCCAGGTGCATCCCTCCTCTCACTGCCAAGGCCTTGCCGTGTGGTACTGGGAAAACACCAAGATGTGAAAGAGGAAAATACAAAAATAATAGTTCACACAGTGGGATCCAAAACAGAATCCCAAGGCCAAACGGGAATTTAGCCAGAGGCTGTGAGGCACTGCCTGGTTTCCAAGTGCTGCTGAGACAAGTCTGACTGCTCTCTTTGGAGGTGGATGATCCTTCTGGCTCCCAGCTCTCTTCCACTGTGGTCGAAGGGAAGTGCTTATGGTCACTTAAGCTCAGCTCCTACGTGTGTATCCGGTGGAGATCCTCAAGGGAAAAAGTAAGGCAAATCAATCTGCAGCAAGGAGAGTGCAGCTCCTGGCCCTCTGCAGAAGCATGCCCCTGAACAGTAAAGTGAAGATTCAGGTGGCTGTTGCCACTATCAAGTCATTCCTGAGTGCAAGTGCTACTCCACTGAGTAAGACCAGCACCTGCAGGCAGGCAGGGGATGATGTGTGAAGAGCAGGCAAGGTCAAACCTCCTCTTCCTCCTCTATGGGACAGTGCTCGAGCTGCTGGTGGCCACTGACACTGGTGATACACGGCCTCCGCTGAAAGCAGGCAGCTGCACCAAGTTTGGGAAACTCAAGCCAAAATGTAGCGGTGTCTTTCCCTTTTTATTATGGCATATCGTTTTATCAGCCCAGGGGGGTTCAGTTCTTTTCAAAGTTATACTTATAATTTAACTTCCAGAAACACAGCCCCCGACTTTGTTCAGAGACAGAAGTTTCTCAGAAGCGCTTCGGTATCGGAGAGTGCTGGAATGCAGCCACGGGTCAGAAAACACTGCCCAGGAATGAGGGTGATGAAAGTGCCGACACTTTTGTTTAAACAATTTGCCTTCCTTTTCCCCTCGAGGAATAGTTTATAAATCGTATACCTGTCAAAGCAGTGCCAACACTCTACTCAGACAAATTCTATTTTTGACATGAGCATGTGTTTGGCTGCACTTCCGATAGCTGGCCGGGGCTGCCTTATTATGCGATACTTCCAGACGGAGCATCTCTGCGTTCTAGCGACCACCGGCTGTGACTGGGCAGGTCACCCATTCAGACTGGAAGTGCTGAGGCCTGATTCTCTGTCCCTTGTTAATTAAACATTAAGAAACAGCTGAAGCTTGGTTTTTTGGGTTTTGGGCTTTTTTTTTTTTTTTTTTTTGCTTCTGGTATGTGGTGGTTGCAAAAACTCTTCCAGCAGACTAGAGGGAAGGAATGAGCCTGAGCAATACAGTGAGGCTGAGGTTCCTGCGAGTAACAAGCCATGATGGATCTATTTGGCTGGACAGTCCAGTTCCTCTAACTGATGGTGAGAGGTGGAGAAGTTCTGAGGTTACTCCAATTATATTTGTTCCTGGAGGAGCTGCTTTTTTTTACATATTTTTAATAACATCCACTGAAGGTCTTGTCTGGCTATTCATATACTACCATCTTTCAAGAGTAGAAGGAAAGAAACAGAAGAATGCCATAAAATCATCAACATCCTGGTTTCAGGAAACAAAATCTACATAAAATATTTTCATAAGTTTGTCTGAACCACTTGCATCTCGTCCACATATTATTCATTCTTCTAGGTTGAACTTTTGTGAAAGAGGTGCCTGGTGACATATTTCATTGTGTTGGCTGGAATAGCATCCGAAAAATGAAGTAGTTTAGTAAGCAGTGTCTACCAGGCCATCAGTACTAAATCCACAAAAGGTTAATGAGGACTGAAACTACAGTTATTTTTGTGTGATGGCCTCTCTGCAGCCTCCTTGAAGGAGACATCTCTGTGATGTGAGCTGCAGATAAACCACTCCGGTGGAGAGACAGCTATGGCAGAGGAATAGGGGCAAACTGGGGAATGATGGTTGGGAGCAAAAGCAGGGTGGAGCTCCAGGATTTTATTTTTAACATGATTTGGAGTTTTAGCCTCCTTTCTTCTACAAAATCCTGTCTTCCTGTGGCAATCTGGCATGGAAAATTTAGTATGCATGTTTATCCTTGCTTTTAGGTTTGATTCACATGTTGATCTGTCCCTTGGAAAAGGTCTGGTCTTCTTTCAGGGTTTCTGGGTTGTTGGGGTATTTTTTATGTCTGGGAACTAAAGTGGAATAATTTTTCCATCAGTGGAGTAACTGGCAGCTCCATAGGCAGTTCCCTATGTGCTTCAAAGTTACACCAGAGAAATAAGATGTGTCATGCAGTCATACTGTAGGATAAGGTGAAGGTGCAAAATTATGGATCTGGGAGACTTGGTCAACTGTAAAAGTCAATGCAAATAAGGCTTAGTTTTTTATACAGCTTTTTCATTGGCTGTTTTCAACTACTGTCCTTTTGACATAATTAGTATGTGGACGATATCCAGCATTGCTTTTCCTTTCGGTTTTTTTGGTAGCCTGTGCTGCTAAATGGTTGCAATGATTCCATATTACACTTTACTGCAGAGGGCAAAAGGAATGTTTACAGTTAATACAGTTAATTGTACAGGAGAGAGCATCACCATGAAGCTTTGCAAAAATTAAATTGATCTGACATCATAGCAGTCTCTTGAGTGTTCGAGTGTTACAGGCTGTCACAGAAAGCAGAAGAACAGACAGGAAGCCAGGTGAACTTGCATTGGCAAAGGGAGAGGGGAGAAAGAAGATATGGCTTTGAAAATATGTGACAGGAACAAGCAACAGAAAAAATACATTAAATTGTCAAAAACAGGAGGTGATAAGATTTTGTCAGCTGATATTTAGAGCTCTTTGGAAGAGAGGATTGTCTCACACAGCATTTTTATGTATTCCTAAAGCAGGTTCTGAAATCAGAAACAGGTCTTTTTGAAGTCTCATCTATCTGCATCTTTATTTGTCTAAATACCCTTCATAAAAGGACCCAAAGTCATGTGGATTTAAAACCACCTCAGATTTATAAATAAAGAATGATGATAGATGGCAGAAAAATGAGCTGTGGCAGGTAGATATGCTGTGACCAGAGGGACTGGTCTGTTCTTCTTTTGCATCCATATTAATTAGCCAGAAGTGGGAGTAAATAGTATCTTAATTGAGAAATATTACAAAGGGACTTGGGGAAGTTGTAGGGATTAATTAGATAATCTTCATAAGGCATTTAAAATATAAGTACTTCTTTGCATACTTTCACTTAATTAAACTTTTATTTCATCTATAAACAACTGGTAATTTTATCAGTCAAATAAGGATACAAAAATTTGATTTATCCCTATAGTTTTTTCCTTCATTCTCAATGTACACAGAGGATATTTCTCTGTGGGTAGATGCCTGAGTGTATGTATGTGTATAGAGAGGAGTAATAAAATGTGTGTGGAAGAATATGCACAATATCCCTATTTGGACAGAATTAAGAACAATATTCTTAAAAAACCCAAGAATTTTCATCACCTATTTTTTGTATTCACAGGTGCAGCAAGAGAGATGAAGAATGGACATATGCAGGAGAAAACACTTTCCATTTTACAGTGCTAACTCCTCTTTATTAGAAACAGTATGGGAAAGAAGAAAATAAAAATCTATTGTTCATTTTCACTTTGATCATCATACCTATCATTTTACACACCACATGCTTTCCTCTTCCAAGGGCATATATTGTATTTTTTCTGCAGCTGCAGTATATTGATTTTGGACTACTGAGTTCAGTGCAGATGAGTGACAAACTAAGCTGCTGGGCGACTGATAAGTAACCGTGTTTAATCTCTTGGCTCCGAAATGAAATCCCATAGCTCATTTCAACAATTTTAGTTTTGGTACTCAGTCAAGAGCATACACTCATAATAATGTTTTTTTCTTATAAATGTGAAGATCAGAAGTAGAATAGAAACTTCCATGGAAACAGTTGCAATTCTGCATTCTGCCTCTACCAAATTATACACAGGATTGTTCCAGATTTACACCAATGCATCTGTGTAATTCCAGCTGATAGTTTTAATTAGATGCAAATATTTATCTGCATTTCTTTTGCATTGTATTTATTGTTCATTTTAGCAGCTGGGGTGTTTCCTACGCCTTCATCCCCTGAATGAACAATAGACTGCACAATTTCCTAATGCAGTACTCTGGGATTTAAAATACAGATATCAGACATATCTTCTTGATAATAATAATAATAATAACAATAATAATAATAATAATAATAATAAACTAATACTAGGAATAATTGTTGTTTTGTTGCTGTTGTTACTTTATTTATATATTTTCTATAAATATAATTATTATATCATTATATAAAAATATATTTACTTTTAATTTTCTATTATTATTTTCTTTTGTCTTCTAAAAATAGGAAGAATCCAGTTACTTATACGTAATTTAATTGTGTACATCTTGTAACATGCACAGTGAAATCTCAAGGCAGTAAAAAGTGAGGTTTCTGAAGTGCTAGCTACAATATTTAACCCAAAACCTCATTGAGAGGAAAGCATTTTAGGGCTGGAAATTTCTCCTCTTTCTTGGCAGAGCTGGACAATGCACCAAGTAGATCTTACAAACTGGAACACAACACGGTGGCACCATTGTGGCACGTACTCCAAGGCACCTGAGAACAACACATATCCATGAAATCACAGCTTGTGCAAGCTCATGTATTGCAAGACGGGATGGAGCCAAGCTGAACCTGCAGGGGAGCTGTGACTGCAGTCTGGCCAGCCATACTCAAGACAGTTTTTTCGTATGACAGCACCAGTGAAGTCCTCCAAGAACCTGACATGTCTGATACAGCAGATATTTACTGTCAAACCCTGAATTGACTGAAGTACAGTTAGAGCTACCTGTAGGCTCTGACCTCACCCAGCTGCAGTAGAGGTAGATCATTGCCAGGTGGCCTTTTGTTACTGAAGAGGAACAATGCAGTTCTCATGCTTGTAGGTGTTTGTATAAAGAACCATTTTTAATGCTTTTTTAAGTACGATAACTGTTTTAGAGTATTTCCAAGATCTTTCATACAGAAATGCAGTAAAGGTATAATATTCCCTAAGAAAATAAAAATATCTACCTGTAGTTTGGAATAGGACTATGTGCAATCCAATAATGTGACTGACACCTGACCAATGGGATGGGGTGCAAATGACTTTTTCAACAAAAATCCAGTAAAATGGGATTGATAAAACAGTAGCTTAAGAGTAATTTGCCAGGGTTTTTTCCCACTTTATGTGTTAATGGATAAGCATGAATACATAAGGGCTGCTTGAAAACTTCTCATTAGGCAAATATGCAGGTTTTTTAGCATTTTATGGTTAGGCAGAATGTCGGTTGTCTAAGCTGAGGAATGGCAAGTGTCTTAAAAAAACATTGAGCATTCCAATAACTTCTGGCTAAGCTTGAGTTTTTTTCCTAAAGAAAGAGACTCATAACAGCACAGTTCAAACAATTAAAATGCAGTAAGGTTCACAGCAGAGGTGACTGGCTGTTTGAAAATTGCTGCAGAACGCAATTTATAGCGTCCTTTATTTTAACACTGCTCAGTATATCCTGTAAATGCTTTAATGTGCTTAAGCCAGTTTATTCCTTTGTTAATGGTCCATGATTACAATCAGGCATGTCCTATAGAGAGCTTCACACTTCCGTGTGAAGTATTATTTGATAAAAAACCTAATCAATAAATCTAATTTTTTCTCCTGCCAGATACAGTTACATAATGTGTTTTCAATTTGGGCCTGGATCAGTTTCCTCAAATACTCAATAACCTGTGAGAATTCATAAGCTTTGCACCAAGCTAGCATTCAAAATCATTACGACTGAACTCTAGACATTACTTTGTTAAAAAAAATAGGGCTGTCCTTGAAACAGTCTCATCTTTCCACAAGTTTTTAAGGATAATTGAAAAGTTTATAGAATTAAATAAGGATAGCAAATGTAATGCAGAGTGTAGCTTCCAGAGTTTCCTTTCTAACCATGTGTATTGTATGGCGCCATATATTGTGGTGTTACAGATTCATAATCCAAATAAGTACTATGCTTTGGTCTAAGACTGAGTGACTACCAGAAGGTGGGTAGGTTGATAGCACTTTGTTTCAAAGAGTATGGAATATGACAAAAAACTTTTCTTACAAAAATATGACTGTAAATCTTATGAATCTTCCATTTCTTCAGGGAAACGCTTAGATTAGTCCAGAATAGATATACTGAAGAAATGAGAGCTGCTAAAAAAATGAAAATTCCTTAAAATGGGAGTTGCTTTTATTTGAAATGTTCATTATTTGCTTATGTTTCATTATTTAATTTTTGTTTTCACAAAATAAAATGCCATTGAAAATGTCTTTGGAAACATAAATTCTGTTGATGAATATGTTGAACTGAAATCAGCCCTTTGGAGTCATCTTCTTCTGAGCACCGCATCTCTTATGAATCGTGGGATCTTCTATAAATTACATTTCACTTTCCAGCTGAATGACAGGAGTCATGCTGACAGAGGACAGTGACACCACATTTCAAGTCCAGCCATAAGGATTTCAAGTACTACCCAAGGGATGCATGGGATTCCTCATTTTCAGCACATGCATCTGGGTCTGTTCTTGTTTTTTTTTTTATTTCCAATGACTGCCTACTGTAAAAATATAGAAATAGTCTTTTGGCCAGACAGATTAGCCTGCACTGGGCTGCCTTGAATCAGTGCCTGGAGAATTTAGGTGCCTCATACTTTGTCTCAGTTCTGATACAGGGATTGGATCTCTTAAAATTAGATATTTTATTAGATCACCTGAGAAAGAAAAGGAAATAAATAAATAAAATATCAGAAAAGGGTGATTTATCTTACACTTAAATAGGTACCTCAGACATCTGGGATAAGTGAATGTCTAGGGAAGCCTGCTCTGTCTTAGTTGGCTGTCAGAGGAGTTCAGCCTGAATTTATATAATTTTTAATCTTTCCAAGTAGACAAGACCTCATTCATCTATCTTAATATTCATTCAAATAATCACCACAAATGGAAAAGTTGAAAGAGGGTTTTCTGAAATAGTAGTAGTAGTAGTAGTAGTAGTAGTTGTTGCTAGTTGTTACAGGCACATTGTAACAGGATATTACTGTCATAATTGCATAAAGAGATTAATACCAAACTCCATAAAAGATGAACAAAAAGCATCGCTGCTGTGCCTAGGGCTAAAGAAAACGCATATCTGTGGTACTGTTGGAAGAGTTCTGTGCTTTGCTAATCGACACTGCTTGAATGAGGATTTAGTAAATTCGTTACACAAACAATTGCAAGGTAATGACTCATCAAGACTAATGTCCAGCTAGAACCATCTTTTGGCCAGGAATATACAGCACATCAGCGTGTTTTCAGCACACAGCAGACACCCATGTCCAAGGAATGTAAGTGAAGAGGTCACATCTGAAACTTTGTATTTCAAGATACAGAACATGCTACAGTTAAATTCACTCAGTAGATATCAATATTGGTCTCAGAGCACTTTAGAGAAAAAGCATCCTTCTGCAGTCAAGTGAATTACAAATATAATCCAACTAAACTCATTATTTTGCAACCAAAAGAGACAATTTAAAAGAGAAAAACAACCTCCTGATGTTTATGCATATGATTTTATATCCAAACAGCCAGTCCTTAGAGCATTGTATGAGTGATATAGAATAAAAAATGCATTGCTAAAAGAAGTTTAATTTTTGCTAATTTTTTAAAATTAGATTGTGTTTCTAATTCAGATTTATTCTTTACTGATGACAGAATTTTTGCAAGTCTAAGTTACTTACAGCCTGTTCCTCCTGGAAAACTTTGTTTTCTGATTCAATTCTATTCTATTCTAATCTTTACATCACTGTCATTTCATAATTCTATAGGGTGGTAATCAAAAACCCTCAGAGGATAGTTAGGATATTCAGTAAAATTTTTGAATTATGTAAAATTTTGGAGCAGTGTATTTCTGTTCAAGAACACTATTAATTTTCAGGTATCTATTGATTTCTTTGGGACCTTCCCACAGTGGATGACTTGATTTGTAAGACATAAAAAGTGGAGGACAAACAGTGGTTAGGTATGCAGTGCGAAAAAACAGCATAGACAGACTCATTCTGGTTTAAATTATGACATTAGAGTTAGATCTTCCCAGAAAAATTAAGATTTTGTCATTGGTTATATAAACCCAGTGTATGTGCTAGCAGTTCTTCACTTTAATAAGACAGGTGAGAAAAGAAAACTATTTCTTTTCAGATGTTTTTTTGGGGAAGATAATTTGCGTGACCACTATATAACCAGGATGCATAGACATGCTTTGCCAGCAAATGACATTTCTGAGAGCAAAGACCCTGCAATGAATGTCATATATCATGATATTGTTGAACATATTTTCAGGTGACTTTATTCCCCCTTTCAAAGGCTCGTGCATATTATGAGCAAAATTGTTTGCATGATGTGATTATAGCTGCAAGCACATTCACAATATTCAATACATTACATAGCTTTACATACTTCACACTTTACCATACTATGGTGTGTACTTCTGGCCAGTCCTAGCAGCCTCAGAGACCAAGATAAGAGAATTGGACCTGCAGTCAAGTTTTTGAACCATATTAGGGTGATGCATGTTGCTAAAGGGAAGCTAATTTATGGTCAAGTGATACCATCCAGTCTTGGAAGCAAAGGCAGATAAGAATCTTATCAGTCACGCGATCAACCTCAGACTTCCTTGCATGATCACTCTTACTTGCTCTGTATTTTCCCAGCTGCCAAAGATATCACAGAACAGCTTGAGCAGCAATGAGCTGTTTCCAAATTGTGAGTGCCATAGTTGAATTGCAGAACTTGAGCTCCAAACTATTCACTCTAGGATACATCTTGGATATAGTACTGTTTCACTGATCAGAGAGGAAAATAAAAGGAGCATCGATAAAAAGCTCAAGCCTTGTGCTTATTAAATCTTTCCTTTCTATTAATAATTATATTTTCAGTTATATCTTAGTAAAACAATTATATATATTGCGTATAACATTTTCTCTGTATAATACTTAAACATATAAATACATAAATGTACTAAATTATAAATGTGTATATATACATATCAGATTAAAAACTGAGTGGTTTATGAAACTCAAACCCCAAATGATTTATATTTCACTTAATGAGAAATTAATTTGCCTAGGTATTGTTTTGTTTGTCTTGCCAATAATCTGACTGGTACCCAGTGTCAGTGCATGCTTTCTTGGAAAATTATTTGTAGAAATCAAATTTACTTGCACTTCTTTGGTTTTCTAGACATGTGGGCCTCAGAGAAAAGTCATTAGCACTGTTGACAAATATTTTTGCCTCTCCTGTTGTCCTCTGCTCAGTAAATTTAGAGCTTGCTTTTAAGTTACTTGACGTTTACAGTAACATGAGACAATCAGCATCCATCTAGCAGCAGGACTTCAAAGAGAAATCACTATTTCCCCTGACAGTCCTGCCCCATGCACAGCAACTCCTGGAAGCAGCTGAGTTGCTTTGAACTCAACTTTAACTTTACTTCAGAGCCAGCTTAGGGCTCTGAAATGGGATGTAAATTGGTGTAGCAAGGTGGTGTAACCCACTGGTGAGTGGGTGTTAGAGGGCCCCCTCTGTGCAGACCCATAGCATGTGTGAGTTGCTTCAATCCCTGACCACAGGTTTCTGTTTCTGTGGTTTGTGCTAGGGGAACTTATGATTTTACTTCTGCCCATCCCAGCTGAACCTCACTAAATTACTTACTGCAAACTCCTGGGCCACCTGGGGCTCAGATTTGGGGACCCTGACTGATCAAATTAAAGTTGTTTGAGCAGAGGAAATTCACAGGTTTAAGTACCAGTGCCAAGTAATTTCCTTTCTTGAGTTTTTTGCCATAGGTACTACTCCCCTGACCACCTGTGCTCTACATCTATTGATTTCTTCTCCTCTTGAGCTATATTTAGGATTAAACCAGCTCATTCCTTCTGAGAGGAGGCTGTGGTTATACAGATTATTGCCCTGGGAGCTGTAATGCAGTCTTCACCTTACTTCAAGCACTTTGAACTGAGGAAACAGATGGGTGCCAAATGGCAAACAGAAGCGGTCTGGGTCAAGTGATGTGCTGGAGAGTTGGCCAGTTCAGTTTCAGTGGGAACAGCCATGGACAGAGCCAATGCAGACCTCCCATTGTCAAGAGACCAAAGGTCCTTCCTCAAAGGGACAAGCTTTAGCAGATATATTCAGAATATACTGATAATTCATATGGAACCCATATCATTATGAGGAGGTACTTCAGGTTCTCCTGTGAGTGCCCTAGGTCCAACATTCCCTGGCCAGGTGTGCCTGTTCCTTTCAAGGCAAAAAGCTTTTTAAAACATCCATATGGAATACGAGGAGTGGGGGGCAAGAACAGACACAATTAGACTGATAAATATCAGTTGACATGTTTTGTTTTCTTCTGAGGCCTATAATTAAATTATCTAGAAGTGACACAAGGAGAATTTTCTGGCACATTTGTGCACAGATTTTTAAACTGGAAGTACTAGTCCAGAGCTTATGGTCTTGTTTTTTATGTAGGAGCTCTAAATGCTACCTAAGATAGCCCCACTAAGGCAATAGAGGACAGTTGTATAAATTAACTGAAAAAGGGAGAGACTTTTTCTTAACAAAAAAAAAAAAAAAAATGTATTAAACTTGTGAAACCTTAGAAAAATGAGTTAAATAGCTTTTTGTATTTCACCTGAAATGAGTATTGGCTTCCACAGAGAATTCAGTGAGAGAAAACCAACTTGCAGGGGGCATCAGAGATGTATCTGTCTGGGGTTTGAGCTATATCAGGGCAGCCTGAGGCACCTGTCAGCAGCAAAGAAGGTGCTGGTGGGGCATTGTCAAGATTGCAAAGCCCTCCAACCACACCAGCTCAGAGTATGGAGCCAGATGAATGGGTAATAAGCAATAAACAATCATCTTTCAGCAAATAAACATCAAGCAGCAAGACCCACAGGTTGCTGATAATCAAGACATGGGGGTTAGCTGTTAAAGCAAAGCTGAATCTGCTCAGTGTCTTGACTGCCAGTTCAGGGGGACCTGAACAGGGGTATAAACAGAAATGAGTGTAAATAGCAAAAAGAAAATAAAAGAGACAGAAATCCCAGAACTGAGAGGATCTAGAAAACTAAATGCAGGTCTACAGTACACATGGGATATTTGATTTGTTAAACATCAATTCACCTTTACCTATACAGGGAAAACATTGCTATTTTGCTCATTATAATCACACCTAGGCAAAGATCCCATGTGCAAAATGGAAATACATTTCATAAACCCTTTAGTTTGTGTTGCTTTCATTATTTATATGCCTTTCAAACAGATCTATTGGGTCATCCCTAAATATGCAATTTCTCTTATTTCTCCCATTTAATATTTCTTGTAATAGTGATCATAATTTCTGTGCTTGCAGTGTATTCCTGGGGTTCGAGACCCCTTAATTGCCAGACAACAGCTTGTCATGGAAGGTCACAGAGCAGGGAAGACACTGTGGTGCAGCAGAGCAGCCTAATAGGATGCACCTAGCGGGCCCCAAAGGTCCTGTGACCCAAAGAGCCAAATTCAGTGCTGTCGCATCAGGCAGCACAACATAATTTAATACAGGGAAGCAGGAGAAATTAGAAAGGTTTGTTCAAGATGGTGCAACTTCTGAGGGTTGACAGCACCTTGGTTACTTAGATGAAAAGAAATTAATTGCAGTCATGAAGAAGGAAATTGGTCTTCTAGTTTTAGTTATTGCATAACTCAGCTGCAGGAGCAAAATTACTACAATGGTGCAGCTACATCATTTTACACGGACTGGGATCTGTCCATTCAGTATAATTTAGCAATTTCCCAGCCCCTTATTCAGCAGAATGCAGTCTGAGGTGACCTTTTGCACGAACCTCCAAAGGCCACAGAAACTGAATACTTCCAAGCTGACCATCTGACTTATCCTTGTGAAAAGTTACTCTGTATTAAAAGGTCAAAAGAAAAAGAAAAGAAAAGGCTCCTCAGCAGGGAGCTGCCCTTTGGGATGTTAGGTAATTTAAATTAACTGGCATCATGCTGAGTAGCTTACATTTCTATATCTGTATGTGAGTGGGAACAGCTAAGGTTAAAGGGTCAGCCTCTTCTTCAGCAGGAAGACATCCCTTTGCTGCTCCTACCTCGGTGAGCACAATGCTGAACACCAGCAGTTTCTTTTGGGGTCTGTTCCTGCATTCTGCACGTCATGGCAGAAGAACTGAAAATGTTAATGTGACAAGGAAAGTAAAAATAGATCTCTCTTTTCCCTGACTCTTACTTTCCAGGGTTCGTTGTCAGAGCGGCTCAGCATCCTCTGAGCAACTACTCAGGATATAATGCCTCGCCCCTATAGGTAGGATGATATTTTGTAGGACAGACAGTATTAACTTCTGCAGCTACTTCAGTGGGGAAGTTTGTAGTAAATGGAAAGAACAGAAGCTGCTAGGAGTTTGTTTAAACATATGACCTCTAGCTATTAAATTAGGAAAATAAATTGCAAAAGTGAAATAAGCTATCTGCTCATAGCTCAGGTGGAATTTAAATGGTCTTGTAGCCTTTCCTCACAGATCTCAGTCAGGGTCCCTGGCACTGTATCAGGCTTTCTCTGTGACGTTAAGTTTCTGCAGGCTCTGCCCATTATGAATAAAATAGGGGAAGCAATAATTTCAAGTGATTTTGCAAAAATCCACTAATTTATTTTTGGAAAGTACTTTGATGCTTATGTATAAAATCAGCATATTGCTTCAGAAGTGTAAGAAGCAGTTCCAGAGGTTTTGTTCTCATTCAGATGCAGTGGCAGGATTTTTGCATATGTTTTATCCTTACCTCTCTTCTTTCCCATAGGATACAAGAGGAGAGAATTTGTATGAGTTTTTGAGTTTTGGGGATTTGATTGTTCTTCATACATGAGTGATGAGCCATACATTTCACTAAGGGCAACAGAAAAACATCTTTCACTTGGAAGGAAGGACAGGTTGATATTCCAAGCCAGGATAAGTGAAGTTTGTAATGAATAAATTAATTACCTAGTCATTCACTGATTCAGTGAAATTGCCACTCAGAAACATAAAAATTATTAACACATTTTATACAGAAGAGAGCTGCTAGTGCAGTTCATGAGTTAGCCACAGAATAACTCAGTAGCCTCCTTACATAGATTTAGTAACTTAAAAAATTTCCTTTAAAGGTTTCTCAAATTATTTTTTTCAATGCACTTCCTAAGACCACACAATGCAGTGTTGCAAATTAACATCTTGTTCAGGTTTTTGAAGTTATTTGGTTCCACTTGGTGCTTCACACCACATCAGAGGTGTGCATTATCTCACTGTAACATGGTCCTGCCATGTCTCCTTGCATAATTAACATCTTGCATACCAACTAAATCAGTCAATGGGTATATTACTGATAAGTTTATTAATAGAAGGCAGGTCAAACTGATTCAGAAGCATTAGCATATCTCTAAGCAGAAAATTGCATTAAAGACTGAGGGCAGGACTCTCTATTTGTGTAATTGTTCTATCACCAAACTATTGACTAGAGCTGTTTTGAAACTCAAGGAATCTTCATATTATTCTTGCAAAACTGAAGATGAAGAAGTGTACCATAGCCTTCAAAATGCTATCTACATTAGGATTCCAGCCAGTAACCAACTGCAAATGGAGCTGGGGGATAGAGAAGCAAAGTTTGAGGAGCACAAACAAATTTATGTCACAGCTTTAAACATCTAAAGCTGCTTGCGCTGATCAACTCTGTCACCCTTATAGTCAATAAACTGAAGGTGATTCATCTCACCTGTTTCTGGCATCTACTGTAAAGGTGAGGTGAATCACCCTCCTGGTTTCCTGTTTCTTTGTATCAGTGATTAGATGAGTCTTGAGTGGCTGATTTACATGAGAGAAGCGGAAAAATTCCACCCTGTGTAGTGGGAGTTGCCTGCTAAAGGTTCCTCTTCCCCACAGTTCTAGGGAGAGGCATCCCTAGGCTGACTTCCACCAGCAGTGAAGCCACCTTGGAGAAGCCGTGTCAGCAAAGCTGCTGCTTGGTTGAGACATGCTGGACAAGTAGATTGGTTCACCAGCCTGATGCCACTGTTATGCACTCTTGCTGGATTAGCAAGATGCATCCCCACACTTCAGTCATGTCTTCCCCTTACAGAATAGATAGAAACTAAATTTGTGGCTCACCAGATCTACACAAGACAGGGAGTGTGGAAATCTGTTCTATCTTCCAGTGATCATTATCGATTTCGGTCTTGTCAGATCATAACTTCTTTCCAAATCAAACTTTAGCTACTGAATTGGAAAACAGTCTACTAAACAAATTGTTCATGGGGATATCATTCCCACCAGGCTGTCCAACAGATGGGAGACAGACCTGTAATTTTCCTGTGTGACAACCAGCCCTTGAGAGAGGTCCAGCCCCCTGATGAATGTGTGTGGTGTCTTGGCCCAAGAAGGTGACTTACTTAATTTTTGTGTGATGCTAGTCCAGTTTACTTGAGAATTAAGATGAAGTTTGAGATGAGCAATACCTTAGTTCAAGAGATGCCATCACAGACTAACCAGCCACAACCAATTGCCAGATGATTACACTGACGTTCCTATCTCGATTTGTAGAAGAAAAGAGTTGAGATAAGCTCTTGAAATGTTTAGCACAGGAATCTAGGAGAAAATGTGATAGCCAGACTGAGCTTAGACATTGTCCTAACAGCCCATCCTAAACCATTAGCAGCTTATTTTTACCTGATCATTACATTGTGGTAAAATGCATTCAATCGAACTTCTGACACCTTTTCCTATGTTATTTGCTTTTTTTTTTTTTTTTTTTTGGTGACACGAGGACATCACCTCTACTAGAAGTTTATCGAAAGCCTAGCATGACGGTACTCCTAAATTTCATCCATCCAGGTCTGTGTATGTTCTGTAATTGCCATGAATGCCGGAGGGAAATCAGGTTGCAGAGCCCTTGCATTTGCACTGAAGCAGCACATAAGGCAACCACTAACAAAGGGGTTTACTGTTCACCTCATCTTGCTGTCTCAACTACCTCCCCTTGGGCTTTCACAGACAGATGGATAATATGTATTAATTATTTTGCTATAAATCCCTCTTGCTTTTCTTGCCATTTTTCAAGTTAGTCCAGAAAACGCTTTGAAAAGATGCTTGAAATCTAAATGAATATCCACACTGGAGGAAAATTTTGCTTTTTTCTCTATCACCAGCTCTTAAAAGTTATTTAATTTATGCTGTTGTAAATAAAACAAAGTCTATGCGAATTGCATTTTCCAAAGCAAAAATGCTAGAAGAGAGCCTTCCATTACAATGTCTGCATGGGAAATTGAAAAATCTGTTCACATAATCTGTGTCAATTGTGGAAAACTAACCAAGAAAAAGTACATATAATGATTAAAGATAATAGCTTCTTATCACTGATTCCAATTTTAGACAATTTTTATGCATTACTATGGGTGCATGCAACTTTCCCATTTACTGTGAATGAGTCCTGCGCTACTAAAACTAATATGTGCAAGTGGGGCACACGTTACATAGCCATCTAAATTTATATGCTTTTTTATTCAACTAATTAAAAAATCCCAATCCCAGGACATAATAATTTATTTAACCCTTTTCCATAACTTGTGATATTAGCTTTGATATTCACTATGTAGAATTGCAGCATAATAGTGGAATCAAATACTATATAGAACAGCAGATAGATTGTCACATATACTGAATTTGAAGCAATTAAATTTCCCAGTAGAGAATCAAGCCTTTGAATACATTTTCAACTGAGTGTTCTCTTCAATTTTATTTGCAATAAGCTCGATCCTTTCTGAACTTGACCACATAACTCAGTCTTGGGAAAATGGAATCACTGAACATATTTTGCACCTTTTCACTGCTCTTCTATACAGCTGTGCATACCAAAAGAATTCTCAGCTCATTACAAGGTACAACCATGAATAATATTCTCTGAGAGACAAAGATATAGACTGTATGTGCTTGAATGTACATAGGGCTACATCTGCAATGGGAGAGACACACAGACATACTGCAAAGGCTTTGCAGTTACTGACCTGCATGTGGATTTAAGATATGTTTGCTGAGGAAGCAAAGCCAAATGTGTGTATGAGTTAAAGCTAATTTACACCCCACAAAAGATGGAGCCCCACAATCTAGCATGGAGATGTGCTGACCATGAAAACTTTTCCTTGAATAGTGAATATCTCATTAAGTTCTTAGAGAAGAAGTGGTAGTATGTAGAGAAAATAAGTGTTCCTGCAATCTTCTGAGTATTTATCTATGCCTGAGGTCTCTGCTCTGCTCTTCCCAGAAGAGCTACACTGTTCCTGTATACCCATATTTTAAAAATATCAAACCCCAAAAACCTAAACATAGAGGATGAAAAGTGTACTAAAATTGAAGTGTCATAGTGGGGAAATTATATTTTGAACATGGTACCTTGGATTTCAGATGTGAAAGGTATCCCAAATTGCAGCATGAGCTGTAATATTCTTTCCCTCTTGTATCTCTCAAAATGTCCCCCAGTCATGCCAGGTTGGTGCAAATGCTTGTAGTGGGTGCTTCTCCTGTCTTGTGTGTGTGACTGAATGTGTGTGCACAGGTTTTACCAAACATGTGTGGATTTGAGAGATCAGAGACACTTCTCCCCACTGTGCATTTGTGTGCAAATTACCTCAGCAAAAATACCAGGCATGGAGGGGTGCTGAAAAGAGCAGGAGAATCAGAAGTGCAGTGGGAGCATAGGGGTGTGTGTGGGTGTCTGAGCTCCAGCACAGATTTCTTGTCCCACCTCTGTGTGTCCAGGGGAGCCATCAGCCTCAGCAGGAATTGCACACGAACTGAGGTGAGTCCTGCAGAGGCCCTGTACTGCCTGTTTGAGCAGATCAGAGCCTTTTTGGCATAAAACGTTAAGATGTGGCTTTTCTCTACAGAAGGTTAATCAAATGGAAAAACTGAAAGGTAATAGTATTTTGAGAATTAAGAGTTATCTGCAGATTTGTGTACTTGGTCAACAAGCTTCCTGCAAAGCTCCATCAGACTTTGCTGGTGTTGGTCACCATGAGCTATGTGTGCTGCTGCAGTAACAACAATTTAAAATTAAAAGTAGCTTGTTCACCTGAAGCAGCAGCCAAAATAGCAATACAAGAGAAGACCTGAATTTTTTGAAAACAGTTGGGGTATTCTGTAATCCACCCACCTACACGTTGTAATGATCTGATAAGTGTGGGGAAACACTCAAACCTCACACCTCAGCAGTGCATTACAAATTGAATTAGGTAAACGATAATTAGCTTAAGCAGATATTGTGGCTGGAGCTGAATGAGTGACTGACTGTATTCAGATGAAATAAAAGAAGCTCCACTCCCCTCTAACTTTCTCCTAGTGGTACTTATTTTCCTAATAAATGTGTAATGGAAATGTTGAGCCACCAGGAAAAAAGGAAAAGAGGACTAAATGGAGAAAGTGAGGAGAAAGGAAAAGGAAACATAAATTTGGGAACCCTGAAGATGCAGATTTATGATTCAATTCTTGAATGCCTCTTGTGCATTATAACCTGAGGGTATAATACATTATTTCAGGAGTTAAATTAAGTTTAGAAATCCAGTGGATAGCTGGAAAAATTTTGCTGCAGATTTCGCAAATACAAAACCAAATCCATACCACATCTATACTCATGAAACCTAAAGTAATGGGAATAGTTGCCCAATTGTCAAGTGTAGCAGTATTTAAATTAAAATAATTATTATATTCCAGTTGTGTTACTGATTTTCAAACAGGTTCTTCTGTTTAGGAAAAAACTCTTTAATATTGTCTGCTATTTTCTTAGTAAGCATAGAAAGTTAAGTTCTACATATTATAATAATTTGGGCATGTATAGCTCACAGACACAAATATTTACAGTTTTAAATTCAATTAGTTTACCTGAGGCAAAAATCCAGAAAGCTGTGAAACATCTTCTTGCCTAACATCTGTGCTGAGCTATGCTGTGGAGTGTCAGGAATATGGATGGGTCAATTTGGGAACTTTATTGTACAGCCTGTGTAAGAAAGTGGGGCTCTACTGACATATGGCCTATGGCCTTCCAGATCCATAGATCAGTCTAGAGTCTCAGGAGATTAATCTAGAGAAAGAAACTAGAATGTTTATTTTTTATTCCCATCAAGAGTGTTCCATTCTATAATCTTTATCTACCATGGTAAATCCTTGCCTGATACTATTTTATCTGAGTATCTCAAATATGTTGCAGTATTTAAATTCCACAGCAGCCTATGAAGTAGGTAAGCATCCCCTCTATTCTACAGAGGTGTGGGATGATAAAATAAGTTAATCTTATAAATATGCATAAGAACTTGAAGATAAAACTGGGAGTAATTCTGGTTTCATTGTGCCCCAATTTAGTGGCTTATTCTACCTATTTCATATGAGCTTCCAAATGCAGTGAGGTAAGAACATTCTTATACAAACCATAATTTATTCCCAGACATTAGAGGATGAAGCCAATAATTTTTACATTATTTTCTTACAAAGGAATGCCCCCATTCCAAAAAAGCATTTTGGATAACTGAATCCTTGAGCAAGAACCTCAGCCAGTGAAGGCTGGAATTGATAAATTTGGGTTTTGTTGAGCTGGTCTCTCCTGATCAAAGAGCCAGCCAGCTCCCCTTGGGTGGAACTGCTCTCTGTCAGGCACACCAGCTGTGACCCAGCCAGCACATCGTGGATCATAGCTGGTTCCTTCCATCTTCCCATCTCAGCTTGAGGGAAGCACATTTCAAATCCTGCCATTTCAGGTTTCTCTCCTGGTGATTATTTCACTGCCAAGAACCATTGCTATGGTCCTTGATGGCCTTAATATATTTAGAAATAAGAGTGGATTTAGTTCATATGGGTGTGAGATTATTAAAGTACTTTTAAAAAATCAAATTGCATACAATGTAATATGATAAATTGAAATAATCTAGGTGATAACTAGGCAAAAAATAAATAGCAAAGTACACAATTTTCCCAAAGGATTTCGCATGTGAAAATTTAAGAGTATGAAAAGATGCAAAGATCATTAATGATGTCCATAGTTTTGTACAAATACTAAGTTAGTATCTTTCCAATTTCTCCAATCTTGCTTAAGCAAGGTAAAGAAACTGTGCTCTTTTAAAGCACTTCCATGACTTTATGGGACTTATTTAGAAGCAGAATTATTTATTAATACCCTGAAGAACTCAAATCACAATTTTTCATCAAAACAGAATAAAAATTCTGTACCTAATGCCTTTATTTACTCTCATTTATTTATTTATTTATTTATTCTCATTTACTTTACTTGGCCAAGTAAGGGTAAAATAAGCATGAACTGGATGAACTAATTTACTTTGGGAAAAGTTATCCATTTAAATGGTCATCTTAGGCAAAACACAATTAGAATTACATTGGTCTTTTCTCTTTATTTCCAGTCTCCCATGAGAGTATTTATGAATCTCAAGAGGGATGCTTTTTGTCCTGTTAGCCTTAATTGCATTTTGTTTAGCTTAATGTTTTAAACAAAAAGCTCTTCCCAGCATGGTTGAATTTATGGATCTTAAGTTCCTATACGGATGCAAAATTCTTTCTACAAGTTGGCTCTTTATATATGTGAACTTTTTTGGATCAGCTACATCTTAACCTGCAAATGGAAATCTGACTTTGCAACTAAGGGAAAAATAACAAAATTATCATTCCAAAAGAAGTAGGAAAGGTTTTAAAGATACAGAAATAGAATCCAAGCTTAAGTAACATTTTCTATCACTTTGATTTCATAATTCAGCCTAAGTATGATTGATAAATTAACGTAATAAAAAGCAGGACAACATCTGTTCTGCACTATGGGAATGGGAGGAAATTTGGACATTTGAGAAGTTATTACGTAGACATTACATTCTACATGGGAACATATGAAGAGTGTTTACAGTAAAAATAACTTCTGGTGCCTACTTGTATTTCTTTTTAAACATACACATATGCCTTTTGATTTTAGTACACAAATACTATAACTTTTATTCTAGATTTAGTTTTGAAATTAAACTAAAATAAATGGATGAAGTAATAGAAAATGACCCATGTGCGTGCTTTTATTTGTTGAATACTTTCATGTATCCTGTTTAATGAAACAGCTTTTGCATATTCTCACTGTACCTCCCTGATTAAAAATAAAGGCTTCCTCATTGTAATTCAGATAAAATATGTGAGAAATATGTCCCAGCCTGGTACTGGTTTTTAAAGCTTTCCAACCTCGTATTCATTGCAAGTCAGTTAACCACTAATTATTGCTACTAATAAAATTGCATGGTACATTGATTTATAAGTAGGGATTGCTGAATTCAAGATCAAAGCCAAACCTTTTTATTCATATCTTAAGAGATGAAGGATGTAATTGAGTTCATATATGGGCTGTTAAGTAACTTGCATATTTACCTCATACCTAGAACCGCTTCCTGAGCTGGTGTGCTGGCCCTTTAATCCAGGGTATGAAGTTCAAACAGAAACACTACTGAAAGGGAGCTATAAAGAGAGATAGATTGGGAATCCCTGCATCCTGATTACCCAAGATAAGAAGGTATTTGGGAGTGGAAGAAAAGGTGGTGAGAGCTAAATTAGCTGTCTTTGAGATAAAAAGTTAATTTCCTTAAGAGAAGAGCCCAGTTAAGACAGTGTCCCTTTTAAATCTAAATGCTCACAGTAAAGGCAGCAGACAACTTTTACATTTACTGGAGATAATATTTATGGTTCTGGTGGTTGCCTCTGCAGAGGGGATGGCAGGCAGTGGTATATACAAACACCTTAAGAGATAAACATCTGCAGAAGAATGCAGGCCCCCTGTAAAGCATTGGGTACTGAAAAAGAGAAAGAAATTGAATTAATATATGCAAAAACCTGCTTTTACTGTGAAGCTAAAAATATGCAGGATTTTCTTATGGAGCTCCAGAAATCATTATAGATGATCAGAGTGGTAACTCAGAGAAATGCCAATTACTGACTTTCCAGATTGCTCAGCATAAGTGATCAAGTGCATGTTGCAGCTGATAGATCTGCACAAAAACGTTTTGCACACATGCTGCAGAATTCAGACCCTGAATATTGAAACCTACTTGTAAATAATTTGTTCTGATTTAAACAATGTGTTTGTCTTTGGAAGCAGCTGGTGTTTAACTGTTATACTGATTTTAATGTTGAGAAAGTAAACAATTTATGATTGATGTTAGCAGTAGTTCACTATGCAGCCTCATGCATACTTAAAAAGCCTTTCATATTATGGTATGTCTTTACACACAGTACAAGAAAAGAAAAGGCAAGGAGACTTGCAAGCATTTGTGTCAGATGGGATTTTTCTTTGGACATTGCACTTTCTCTCTGGTCTGAAATGCCTTCTTACAGAAGGGGATGGCAGGAAGGCCAAGGTAGGATGTGAGGAACATTTATGCACACTTGCTTTCATTTAGAAATGGCTTGAGCCTCAGGCAACCAAATTGTGGAAACTGGTTTCAAACACTCTTGCATCCTGTTCCTTCCATTGCTTCCTGCCATCTCCAGCTACTCCAGAGTCTCATAAACCTTGCCCATTCCACTTTTCTCCAGCCCTTCCAACAAGACCTGACCAGCATCAGATTCTGGGGGCATTCTGGGGTGCAGCTGGCTCCCCCTGCCCTGAGACTCTGGCTAGAGGTGTCTGGGGTGCCTGGGGAGCTCTCACCATGGGCTAGGCCTTGGCTGAGGTGTTGGCTTCAATGCCTCTCTGTCCTTTGTTCATTGAATTAATCTGTGGGCTTTTTCACTTAGCTCAGAGGCAACTGTATTGCTAAGGCCTGTATCTTAAGCAATGTACTCTCAAGACTATACTTTCAAAGTCACAGAGACACTTAAGAGCTTAATTTATAAGCAAAAGCATAGGAACAGCCCTATAACCTGTATTTAACCCATAACCCTGGTCTGGGTTGAAACTCACTATTTTCACAATCCATTTTAGTCTTGCCTGGGATGCTGTTTGCCTTGCAAGTGCCCTGGTGTAGCTCCATGGGTGTCTGCCTGAACAGAGACTTCAGTCTGTGCCCTGTCATGTTTTAGAACATAATTTTTTTCAATCATCTAATTAAGCAAACTGGTTCATTATAACCAATGCTAAGGTGTTGATTCAATTCCTGCCTCTGATTTTTTTTTCAAGGTTGTTTACCTGTGAAGCCATGTGTAACTAAAGAAAATCCCCACAGCAAGTGGTAGAAGATTGAGAGAGAAGAGGCCTCACTACTGCATTTCTTTAAGCTTTAGTCCAAAATCTCCAAGCCCCCAAGGTTTAATTATCGTGTGCAGTCTAGTGTTGAATAGGAAAAAGGGACTGTAGCACGAAGGAAAGATTTTCACACTGATACTCACAAAAGAACAGGAGCATTAAATGAAAAAAAAAAAAAAAAGTTCTAAGGTTCCCAGTGTATTTGAAGTGAATAAAAAGGAAATAACTGTCAGGGACTGAGCAAATTATGAGTGGAATTATAAATATTGAGTGTTTATACATCTCTACAACAAGAAATGCATCTTTTGGCTTACTGCAGCAGAATAAATATGCCAGAAGAGTGCAAGTTAGAGCTTTTCAAGTTTTCTTAGGCCTTTTCTTTATCTTATTTCAAATTAGGTTACTGGCTTAAAAGAACTCAAAAGGTGAAAAAGACCTCACAGTATTATTCACTTTAGCACATATGTGACCTGAAGAGGATTAAAGGTTTGTTCAATCTCTATTCATAGTATTCTTACAGAATTTTCAAAGGACCTTTTAAACAAAGGTTGCCAAACAAAGCACTTCTTTTGTTGCTACTTAGCTGAGGCCTATTGTCAATTAATAAGCAGGCTTTCACTTCAGCGTAATTGGGGCTTTCAGTTCCAATTACGCTGCATACATATAGAAAATGTGAATGCAATATTAATAGCAAGATAAATTTGTGCATATGTGTGTGTGCTTACATAGATACATATGTACACATCCTCCACAAACGTGTCTCCATGTAACACCACACAATACCCTGTTACAGCAGGTGCTACGTTCCACCACAGATTTGGCTGCATTTTAATTGTATCTTTAGTCAGTATGTCTAGAAAACACTTTGATGTTTCCAAATTTGATATTACAAACAGTCTGTGTAGATAACAATTGTAGTTAAAGCAGGAGTAGGTACTATGGTTACATTTATTCCAGCCATCAATGTACCTTTTGATATTTTTAATTATTTTTATTTTCTAAACTGAAATTTTATTGCAGTTTGAGTTTTTTGAAAAGTTTGATTAAAGGATGTTCCACTTTTCACTCCATTTTGGTGAACTGAAAATTAATATTTACTGTCTTTCCAACCTTTTCTTGAATGAGTACATCTTGAACTGGAGTAGCTCATAATAAATACCATTTACCATAATAAAATAGTAATCTTTTAGGGTAGGAAGGAAATCTCATTTTGAGATGAACACATTATGAGATTTTGAAAAATTATGTGTTGTTATGTATTGCAATCACATCAGACACCTTCAACATAAACACGTCTATTTTATGCATTCACACATGTGCATGTCTGTATATAGAAAGAATACATACCTATATGTTCATATATATATATCTGCATGTGCACTATTGTATGTGGAGATGGTGAGATAGATGTGGGTATATAGATCAGTGCACTCACAAGGATTATTGTGGGATTTTGACCCCCTTAAATAGAAGTGATTCATTATTGGAGGAAATACATGTGACACAAAAGGATTACATCCTTATTTGCATAATTAATCTAAGCAAAGCACTTAGTGGAAGCAGAATAAACTGACTGCTGATGGAAGCAAAAGTGCCATGTGCAAGCGTGTGAGACTGATCCAAGCTCCAGCCTCAGCCATAAAGGAGGGAGGGCTCCTTGCCTACCAGATGTGGTGAAAGATAAAACTGCAATTCTTCAGCGTTTACAAGAGCCAAGCCAGTGACCTGCAGATCCTCGGAAGCACCAGAGTCTTAGGGTGGGTGAGCTGTGGAGAGCTCAGTGCAGACCTGGCCTCAGCCTGGGTGGAGAGGCTGCACATTTTCTTGGCTGTGACCACACCACACAGCACCTGATCAGTCTCTGCTGCAGGGAGAGGAAACTTCCTCATCATGTACCTTTTGTCCCCTTCAGAAAATCTGCCTCTGAGAAATAATGCCAGAGGACGTTTTTTCCCCTCTCTCATTCTAGACTCCATAGTATAAATCTCATCTTTCAAAGTTTATCCAACTATTTCTAATCTGTGGACCTGAATCCTTTATTTTTATCCCTAACTTTTATTCCCAGGTTATTGTGAACTAGAGGAATTTATAAATCTTTGGAGGGCAAACTCATTACAGATACCTTTACTCACTCTTTCTTTCTTTCTTTCTTTCTTTCTTTCTTTCTTTCTTTCTTTCTTTCTTTCTTTCTTTCTTTCTTTCTTTCTTTCTTTCTTTCCTCTAAGAAGACATGAATATTCCTGGAATTGCTGCACCTGGGTAGATATAGACATTTTTATGCACACATATGCCTTTACATACAGATGTGTGTGTGTGTAGTCTCTGTTACACATGCATAGATATACAACATGATAATGTGGGTCTTTTTCAGAAGTCAATAACTTGATGACATAAACCCAGAATATATGTGTCATATACAGCCCCTAGATTTGAAGGGAGATGTTTACATTTGAAAGGTGCATACAGATGAAAACTACATGAACGGGGTCCCGTGTTTATATAGTTAGCCTAGAGGATTTCTTAACATTTAAATGAAATACCAGTATATAATTCTGTTTGACTTTTTTGGTATGATGCAGGCCTTGTAAAATGTAGCTCTCCAGATGTAATGCAACATTGCCCTAAAGATTTTGAACCCATTAGAAGAACAGTATTTTTGTATAATAGTCTTGCTGAATATACTGAAGTTTTCAAACTGAGTATAAACCTGACAAAAATCCTTAATGCATGTTCAAATGCAAGCTTGCCCAAGAGGCTACAACTTTCCATAAAAATTAATCTTTCCTTAAAAAATGTGTTTGGTTTTGATAATACTGAAATTCAAATATATTTTCTACATTAAGAAAGGACTTATGGACTGACTTTCCATAATACAACAAGTAGTAGCAATAGTCTATAACTATTCTTTAGGATAATATAATGGCTTGACTTAAAAATATATCAGCTTTTGGGCCACTGAGAGTGTATACTTGTGTTTGTGCCATATGGATTTAGAATAATCCCTTCTGACACGAGATAACTAATATAAGAGCTGAAAGTTATTTTCCTCCATGTGGTGTCTACAGATCTTGCCCAAGAATGCCAGCTGAAGCTTCTAAAAGTTACAAATGTGATATAGTGCATGACATTTAAAATAAAAACCTAAAAATTAGGTTAATTACTTCTACTGTGTGAGAAAGAAATGGTGCAAGATGAGCTGATTTTTTTATGGAATACATATCTGTAAAAGAGGCACTTCCTTTTCTTTGGCTCTTCTCTTGGATCCTCCTTGTATGGGTGAATGCCACCAGGGAAAGAATATCACTACTGCAGACCTTTGGTTTTGAAAGTCAGAAAAATGTTCAAAGTGCTGTGCAGTATTTTTCAATATGATCAAAAGCAAGTTGTTTCAAGGAGTCTGTCTGCAGTCATATAAATCAGCTATGTCTAATAACCTGCAGAAAGCAATGTTTCTATTTATACAACTTGTAAGGATGTGTGAGCTGTGAAGAGCTGCAACACAGATCAGGGAAAGGTCCAGTTAGCCCAATATACTCCAACAGAAGTCCAAAGAAATAGCATTTAATAAAAAGGAAGCTGTAGACCGATTCTTAGTGCATTAAATTTTGAGTCAGCATCTTCAGAAACTAGAAGCTTGAACTAGAAGTTATATCTAGAGCTTCCTTTAAGAAGTTTATCCAAGAACTATCTTCTGTGACATTTTCTTGCCTTTTTCCCTTCTGTACTTTTGAACCCTGCAACATCATGCCACAGTGAGTTCCATAACTCAGTGCATTTGCTTTTATTTCCTTTGTTTCCAGCCTGCCACCTGGGAATGCCTTAGTTTCTCTTACCACCTTATAGCTTTTTCCCATACCAAAATCATTGCATATTTTTAATCACCTTTTTTTGTTTTTCCAATTGCTCCAATATCCTTTGGAAAGAAAATGACTAGAAATACACACAGTGTGTGAGACATTGGCAAGGCAGTGCATAATGATGATTTCTGTATTCTCTTTCTTTAAATGGTCAGGTTTGTATTTGCCTTTTGGCTACAGCCAAACACTGAGTCAATGCTTTCAAAAGTTTATGCACCCCTACCCTAGGCTAATTTATAGCACTCGTTGTACTTCTTTAAGTGGGGTTATTCACTTCTCCCGCATATATGTGTGTCTTCATCTGCTATTTTGTTATTTAACCAAGTGTGATTTTATTTGCTTTGTTTTGTTGTTAAACTGCAACTATTTACAAGCAGGTTTATGTTTGACCCTTCCAAGTCAGTTTATTGAATTTAAAGTTTTGTTAGCTTCCTATATGCTGCCTTTTCCACATCATTTGCAAGTACATGGAATGGTGTAGATCACATCAAAGATGTGATTTCTGAAAATGTAAAGCAAGTGTTCAAGGAGAATTTATCTCTTCTGTGATTTTTCTTCTCTGTTTAGCTCAAAAATGGAAAATCAAAGATATGCTTTAGCAAGTCCATTGTTCTTTAAAAATGTAATCCTACAGAATATGAAAAGAAAACAGTGCTTTGAAGTTCTAAATACCTAAAATACAGAAAAAAATGTGGCTATGCAGTGTATCTTTAATCTGTTTTCTGGGAAAAACAACAAACTTTGAGGCAACTGTCTCTGTTCATTGGGACATACTTATGGAATTAGTTATTGCAATATTTTTGAGTGCATTATGTATAATAGATATAGTTTACAGTGCACAGGAGGATTCATCTGCCAATCTGAGCTGTCCAAATTTTGAACTAAGGTAGCAGCTTTCCTACTCGTGTTTAGTCACTTGAGACTCAGGTGTATATTTAAGCCCTGCACAGAGGTTCTGTCTTTAGTTGGAGAAGACAAGCACATCTAAAGGATGTTTCAGCCCATCCTAAAACAGGTGTCCCAGAATAGCAGGATGAGTCACCATCTGGAATAATGCCCATCTTATTTCATTCACTACAAACTGCACTTAAACAACTAGATAGGCTAGACACCTAACTTTTAAATAACTACAGATAATTAAGATTAATTTTACCCCACATAATAATTTAATCCCCATTATAGCTACAGACTGAATTTTTGCAAGCACAAGGAGCTAGGTTGGTGGCTATTTGGTGAAAAGACATCTGCAGAATTTATTTTATCAGACAGAGCCATTTCCTCTGAAAAGGTTTCCAACAAGTTCTGGATCTTAAAGACTCGCATACATGGAAAAGTAAGCACACTTGACAACTTTTCCATGTAACTGGAAATGATGCCAGTTTAATTAGGCTGATGAATTCCATGTGGAAATTCTTACTTTAGAATTAGAAGGGATTTTTAGCTTCAACTATTTCCAGACAAACATTGATGAAATTTAAGAAAACATAAAGAAAACACTGTTAAGCAAACATATCACCTTTTACAACTTAGTGAATATGTTTGCTGATACAACTTGAACATTTGGTTTATCATCTTATTTTAGACAGCCACTCTGACCAAAATAAATGTAAAGGGACATAGAAGTGTAGCACTACAAATAAGCACAAAAAATAAAGGTTTTTTGTGAACTCGATAAAAAGTTTGTTTTTCCTTTTTGTTTTGTTTTCCCATTAACCAGACTGCTTCACAAAAAAACATCAGATGTGAATTTTTGACTTTTAGATGACTGGTTTAATCCTTCTAGCAACTAACTTACAATCTTATTTTACCTTGACATGTTCCTTTTAACCCTTAGCAATATGGAGTCTAAATTTTACCTCTGATTTAATAGATTTGTCTCCCCACTAGAAGAGGGAAGTAGTGGCAGCTGATGTAGCAAGCAATGAGTCTGCCAATTTACTTGCTACTCTGTCATTAGACTCTGGTACTCCAAATTATTTAGGAATATAAACATCTTCCATTTCACGAGATGTATTTCAATGGCCAGATGCTGGGGAAAAATTAAGAGGAACAGAGAAAAGAGATGGATATCACTACTGCCTCAAGCCTTCTGTTTATGCAAACAACTTTCCAGCAGTCTGCAGTGTGTCAGCATGGAGTCAAAGTCAATTTTTCCAATCTGCCCTTGTGATTTGTGTCAGAGATCTGTGCCAGCATACACATGCTTTTCAAACAGGCTTCTATAGGTTAAAGCAGGTACCTCTAAGTTGCTGCTGTTTGTTTTTCTTTCCTGTAGCTGCCTTTCAGTAAATAATAACAGTTTTAAAAAAGAGCCACCTACAAACCGAATATTTCACATACTAAAAAGCCAGAAGTGCAGATACCTGCAAAATGGTAACAATACCTGCTCCTGGCAGTGGAATAAGCTTTTCAAGAGGAGAGAGGATGGTGTCCAAGCTGGCAATGGGTGTGGTCGATGGAAGCATGGACAGTAGCAGCTGTTCCCATTTCACCTTTCTGTGTTCTCAGAGGCTACTTGCGGCCCTTGCAGGGGTCTGGGAAGTTCAGAGTAACAGGCTTGGCCCAAAAGCTGGACAAATTGTTTATTACCTGCAGCTGCAGAAGAGATCTTCAGGATTCCATCAGAATAGTCAGCATCAAGGGCAAGCTACATATCACCCCTAAAACACTGCAGATGATTCTCTGAGAGCTCAGAAAGAGAAAAGCTGTACTTTCAGTGAAATCCCTCACTGCTTCTGCTTCTGCTTCTCCTTCTCCTGCTACAGCATCTGGCCAAACTGGTACTGCAGAAACAAGCCAGCCAGAGTGACTGCCATCACAAATTGTTATGGATGCTGTGTTTGGTTTTTTGAGAAAAAAGTCAATCTACATACACATTATTTCTCATGAAGTCAACTCATAAATGATAGGAGAGAACACCAAATGATGTAGATGTAGCCAGCTGGCCAGCTTCCCTGGAAAATGTCAACTCCATAGCCTTATAACTGCTTTATTGCCCTCAAAGAAAGGATTCATGCCTGTTAAAAGACAATCATATTAGCATGCAAGTGATCTGAGATGCCAGTATAGCATCAGACAGACACTTATGTGAGCAGTCTTCCCATGCACTAATGTACAAATTCCAGGAGGAAATGGATTCCAGGAGGCTAAATTCTGCCCTTGGTGGTTTGCAGGAATTCTTCCCTGTCAAATAGTAATTAGTTTAATTCTTTCATTAGATAATGTGCCACTTCACTGAATCATTTTCCTTGTCTTCCATGTAACCTTCCCCTATGTAAGCCAAATTCCTGACTCATCATTTGTTGTGGATATGTAGCTCCATGTCCTTAGCCAATAAAACACTATAGTTCCTTATCCTGAAGCATTAACCTGCTTCCTCAGGTTTACTGCTTGTCCATTGGCTACCAAGCATAGTCACTTTTAGTGATGAATATGTCACTATTTTATTATTATTATATTCTCTTTAGTTTGTCTACTTTCATATAGTCACCATCTTATGTATTGTGTCTTCTGTATTAATTTACTGCTTTGAATCTGACAGTAAAAATAACTTGCCTTTACTCTTCAATCTCTCCCTAATATCCCATGGAAGAAGGAAAAATACTCTTTTTCACTAATTTCTAAGCCACATAGGAAAGATGGTAAGAGTCCAGTGGCTTAAACTCCTTTCCACCCTATGTATTGCTCAGAAATATCAATGACTGCAAAGAAGCCCTGCAAGACCCATTTTAGCAATTATCAGCAGAGGCTGAAGAAGCCCTAATAAAAGACCAGGGATGGAATTTTTTAAGGGCAACAGAAGAGTATGGATGGAGAAAGTCCCTGGGAAATTTTATGGCTTGAACATGATACTGATGGAATAGGAGAGAAAAGGCTGAGGATGATGCTGAGGCACAGCACTGGGGTGGAATGGGCAAGAGTAAAGCCCCTTCCTTCCTTTTTCTCTTTTCTTTCGACTCCCTGTGGTGCCTCTTACACCAGAAAATAAATAAAATATTATAAAAAATCTAACTTGAATTAGCTGGAATGGGTGTAAAGGTATTTAGAAACCTGGATGTTTTCCAGGGTTAAAAAATTTGGTTATGACAACAGCCAGTCAAAGCTTCAGGAAACAGTATCTAGAAAAGGAGAGGCATCTAGTTTAAAACAAAGAAAAGTAATCAAGATATTCTGATTTTAAAGCCTTGTATCTTTGTTTTACCTAGAAGTCATAATAGTTTTTCTCTAACATTTTAGTTAATTCACTGATGTAATAAAAAAATGTAAACTTCTTTTCACCCAAATTCAAATTCCCCCTCACTTTAAGGAAACAAGTAAATTTAAATTCTGAAAGTTTATTCAAAATACAAATTTCACCCTGAAAAGAGAAAAACTAAAGAAAGCTTCTAGGTGCTCCATTATTTTTGATGAATTGGACATGGAAAGCACTCAGATAACACTGTTTTGAACAACACTATAAAAATGAAGAAGGATAATAGAAAAAAAAGAGAAAGAGCCTTTTTACTTTCCCTTGTTACAGAAGCAAATGGGCATTCAACTAAAACTTAAAGGTGGCATATCCAAAATTGATGAATCATTTCTCCTCTTGACAAGAAACACTTAAGACTAAGGCCTTGGGATATTTTCTTTATCAGTCTAAAAACTGATTGAGAAAAAGCCACATGAAAGAACTGCCTGGAGAGTATGATTCATTCTGAGCATGAGCAGCTCAGAAATTACCAGTATCACCACTTATCACTGAAGTGGAATCTGATGGAATCCCCTAAGTGGTTGCTCACACTGGAGATCAGGAGGAATGGATAAGAGAATAATAAATATGAGATCTTTCCTGACAAGCTCTCTTTTAAAAAATAGTAAAAACAACGGAATTTGTGTGGCTGACTCCCAAGTTGGTTTGGAAAGTCTTGATTCATGGATATAAAGATATTATTTTCATGAGTAGGAAGAACATCAGTTGTTCAACATTGAGAGAAAATCACATTTTCTGTGCTTCGTCATCACTGCTGTATCAAAATCCAAGCTTATTGGAAGTGTTTCATTCCAGCTGTTTATAATAAATGGAGACAGAATATGTGGATCTTGCAAAAGTGTTGGTAAATGGCCATAGGTTCATTTTCAAAGAATCTATCAAACCATCAGGTGTGGAGCAAAAATGCTGTCAGCTGCTATTAGAGTTGCAGAAATACATTGAAGGGCAGAGTTTTTGAAAGGCAGAAGCCATGCAGTATGTAGTGTGACATAAAGAAAATAATTATTTGCATTCTCAGTAGCAGCCATGTGCACCTCTTTCCAGGGCTTCTAAGACACAGCCTTTTCAACAGTTCCCAAACATCCTGATGCAGTAAGTGCAGAAAAATCAGACACTGTTGGTAGAAATTCACCATAGGAAAAATGTCCCACAGGAGCCCTGCAGTGCACAGCCTCTTCTTACTTTCTTTCCCTCAAGGTTTATATTTTGTTTACACAGACTGGGGACCAAAGAGGATTTTTATGCCCCCCTACTTTTAACTGTGTGGAAATTAGACATCTAATTTCATGGTTTGTGGTCAAAGGAGACCAGCATCACTAGAGCATAGTTTATCCCATCTGTCTCTGACATATGTCTTTGGATGGGACAAATATCCCTTTGTAAGTGCTCTGTCTGCTCATTAATTATCGAGGGAGCCTCCATGAGTAATTTAGACTAGACATATCACTTTTACAAGGTACAGTTAGGTGAGATGGATGGAACTTTAGCTTCAGTGATCAAGACACAGTTCCATGTGCAAGCTTTCTATTAGTACCAAGATTTCTAGGAGTCTTTCTGTGCCAGCCAAGGGGTGCACATTATGGGCATTCAGACACTTTGAGTACCAATAGAAAAGAATAGAAAAGACAGCTAATAAAAGTATTCTGAAAGGTTATAAATTGCACGCCAGAGGGTCAGATAAAGCTGAGCAAAGAGAAACATTTTCCTAGAGGTACTAGAATGCTATTCAGTTTTCTAAAACTGCCAGATTACAATAAGACTTCAAGAGTCTTGCTTTATATCACTTTGTACTTTATGGAGCTACAGATTCACTATATTAGCATTATTCTGAATAAATTCATGAACATTTTTGGCATTAGGACATTCCCATGGTTTTTTCTCTGAAGACAAATGTATGTGTGGGCAAAAAGTTAATATTTTCTGATGAGGAGAGTGAAAATAGAACCCTGCCAATATTTCATAACAAAATTTCAGAAGGAAACTTCTTGATATTTTTTTCTAACCTTGATTCAGAATGACTTTTCTGTACTTCAGGAAATCTATTTGGACTCTAAAGAAGAGCGTTTGGAATATTACTTCCGGATGTCTGATGATTTTTGTTACAAGTCCATTATTTGACAATTCTAAGCTGAAATTTAGGAATATGTGTTCAGTGAGAAATCTACACTCTTTGACTTCTCATCCCTACTCAGAATTCAGAAAGCAATTGTGAAGTGCCAGATGACTTCCTGCAAAGGGGAAGATCCAGTTTTAGAACAGTGTCTTAGTATGTTACAGCAGGCTTTAGAATCACTCATTATGATGAAGGCCTCATTCCACTGCATGCTACAATAGGAGAAGGCAGTCCCTACACAGATAAATTATGTGTGAGACAATCCCTGGCTGCCCCATGATTTAGACACGGGATGCAGGGGAAAACCCATCTGCTCCAGGTCACACCAGAAATGTGGGGCATACCTGGAGCAACATTCTGTTTTTTCAACCACAGTTTTAGGGTTATGTTGAGTGTAAATAACAGCAGAATTTGGACTTACATACTATTATTATGTTTTAAGTTGCTTGTTGTGTTTGTTTGCACAACTAGAAGTGCTTATAACTAGATCCTGTTCCTTGAACTACTGTGAGGAGAAATGTCTGAACTCATGATTAAATGCAAGATGCCAAACGAGGTAATTTCTAGATGATTTCCACCACCTGATAACAAGTCTATAGAGATGCATGCTTTCAGAAAGTTCAGGTTAATTTCTGGTAGTTCCCTGCTTTACTGACAGTTTCCTGCTGAAAACTTACATGCTGACTCAGGGTACCAGAGGGTTTTCTACCACTTCTGGTAGAGATATATACATATATACATGTATAAGTTTGCAAATTAATTATATAGTTAGGGCTATGGTTATATATAGAGAGCTATATGCATACATATATATATTTAGCAAACATTTTTCAAATTCTACTATTCCCTAGGAAAGATCTCTGGCTAGATTTTTCCCCATTAAAAAAAAAAAAAGTGGTGCTTGGCAGTGTTGGGTGTGGGAAACCACATCTTAGCTTGAAATCCAAAATGCTGACCTGACACCATTAGGGCATAGCTTGCACTTGGTTCCTGGCTGCTTTCACATGCAGATTTTAACTCTATCCCTCCTGATATCACCCTGGAACATAACCTGACTTGTTTACTCAAGGCCAGGTTTCTCCTTCCTGACTCACATTGTTACAGCTGGGTAAAGCCCTTAACTTTAAACACATGGTGGAAACTCAAGCTCATGTCTAAAGTTCACCACATGCTTATGCAGATCTTCAAAGAGGCCACTGAGAAATGTCTTAGTCAGTGGTTTTTTTACATTTTTAGATCCTTCTGGTTTTCAACAGACAGGACTGGGCAACTCACTGACAGTGAGATAAGCTTTACCTGGGAGTAGAATATCCCACTCAGGTGAAATTTCAAATGAATGCAGTATTTACATGACAAAGGTGTAAATTCATCATATGTAAATACACTGGAAGGAGATTTATCTCAGCTGCTAATATTGCAGTAGCAGCAGGATTTTTCTGTGGGATTTCGAAAGTCCTTTGGGATCCTAAACATGCCTCAGAAGCCTACATTTTGGCTTCACTGTGGTCTGCAGCCAGACAAGTCAGTGAAAGCTTTCCAAGGTGTATTCATCCCATCTCAGCTGTTCTTCTGGCTGCTCTGCAAGGCATTGCTGCAGAGAGCTTGCTGAACCAGCTGCTAAGGAGGGATTCAGCATTTGCCTTCATCTTTGTGTCATATTCAAAGTGTTATTATGGTTCCCCTCACCTTTAGGAAGGTTAATACTCCTGCAAGAAGCTTAGATAATTAAAAAAAATAGATTCAAAAACTCTTCCCTGATGTATTTTGTGTTTTCAAACCACTGTCCAAATTAATCCATACAATTTGCCTCTGAAGTGCAAATATGCTATTAGCAACCCCACATGACTAACATCTGAACTGTTGCATAAATGCATTAGCAAAAATATTTAAACTACATTTTCCTCCTCTCTTCCCCTTCCCTCCCCTCTGAATTTTTGTTGGGCAAAACATACAGACTTTCAAAGTCCCATTAGTGAGGAACCATGCAGCTAATATTGTAATTACATTCAGATAAAAAAAGAGATGGATGAGGGACAAAACTGTATTTTAAAAGCAAAACTCAAAATTGTTTAGTCACTTAAAATATTTATATTTTAATGGTTATTTTTGGTTCAATTTGAAAAAGAAGACCTCAAGCAACCAAAGGTCAATAAAACTTATAGGACTATGGCTTTCCCTAAAAAGCTGGTGTATTAGAAAATGTCAGGGAGATTCCATAGCAGATAACAAAATAATGAACAGGGAGACAGAGTGACACAGAGAAGGTCACACTAAATTTCTTTGTCAGGGCTCAAAGTTCATCACAGCTCCAAGAATAAGTCCAGTTTTAACCACAAATCCATACACCTTCCCTTGTGAAAATCCCTCTCTTAATGCTATGTAATGCATCTCTTCCATTTAGAATATTTGAATTCGATATTCTCTTTCGATCTGAGCTTGCAACTGTTCATGGAAATGTATTTGAATTCAAGATGAAAATGAACAATCCACTCCATGTTAATAATGAACTCTGTTTCTATTGCACTGTTTAATTTAATATTGAAGTTAAAGTATTTTCTGTAGTCTTTCACATTCACACCCACACTCAATGCAGCTCTCAGCTGCCTCACACAGGTTTGTGGGGATCAAAAAAAGAGCTCCTCAGGCAGTGAGGGGCTTTGCAAACTCTTAGACAAAGAAATCCATTAGGCTTGTGGGATAAGCTCAGGGCCTAAAGAATGCCTGAAGGGACTGTAAAGGATCTGCTTTCAGGAAACTCTTCCTGGGCTGTCTGGAAGTCCAGCCAGATCTTTCCACCCTGGCAAGAGCAGATTACATGTATTCAAAATGGTTAAATCTGGACTCTACAGTAAATGCTGTGACTGTACATTACATCAGCTGTGGATATGAGCAACACTAGCAATATTAATATTTTATGTTATCTAAAAGTTCTTTGTTTCTGGACTGCAGAAGAAATGGTCATTAGGCATATGGTGTTATATATACAGAATCACAGAAATCTGATCTAAGCAGTGTTATATAGTTTCTATAGAATGTAAAGATCAACCAATATTATTTGCTGCAATGTCTGAAGGAAGATTTTAAAAATTGCCAGTTTAGCACCCCAAAATTCATTGTATTTTGGCACCACTAAACAGCATCCTGGCTGCTGCCTTCCCTGAGTGCAGGATTCTGCTGTCACACAGACAAGGGGCCTGTTTGCTGCAGGAGTGGAACTGGCAGATGTGGCTGTGCCATTCCAGTATCCCTCGACCCAGGTTAGGCTGTCTTGGGCTAACTCTGATTAATACTGGTTTATGACAGTGAAAGCAGCACAGTTGCACAGAGCTGTGATGTCTCTTTTTTCAAAGTTCCTTTTCATGTTTATAGGAATCAAGGCAACATTAGGAGTGACCCAGCCACTCGGCAACAATCACATCTCATTCTGGTTTTGATTTTACAACACACCAAACTAATTTCTTCTGACAAAACTCGTGCAGGATCTTTTCTTGGAATAACCTCTAATTCACCACAGATGGAAGCTGCTATGTTTGCTGCAGAGGAAGGCTACTCATTACTTGCTAAATATATTTTCTCCTATGTGATGCTCACAGAAGGCAGATGTGTTGCGTGTCAGTCCTACACATGCACGTGTTTGCTTGCAAATACAGCAGTGCATACAGGAGGCCTGCAATAAGCATGTGTGCACTTGTCTTTTTAATGAAGTTTTATGTTTGCTTCTGTCTATAAAATTGGTTACTTGGGTAAAGTACTTGGGGTAAGGATGGCTGAAGGATCTGGCAGGTCCCAAAAATAATATATGTTTGTGGAGTTACAATAAAGCTGTTCAGACTATAGATTTAGTTTTGTGAAATGTACATGAGATTTTTCTTAAAAGTATACCAAAGATAAAACACAGGGTTAATTAGAACCAAATGTTGCTTAGGTTGGCACACTGATGTTCTCTGATCAGTGTTGCAATTAGATTCAGATATTTTGTACAATAGCTACTCAAAAGATATTACATTACCTTCCATGTCCAAAGGGGCTTAGTAACAATAAATATTCTCTTCAAGATGCTATTATTTTCCACACAGATAGGAAGACTTGATTGGACATCAACTGCAGGAGAGTATCTAATTCCTTTTTCACAGAAGCAAAAATTTTAGTTCTTACAGGGACAGACACATTTGATTTAGCAAATCTCTCTTTTCTCTTATAAAAACCAAACAGATTATGATGCACAGGAATTCAATCTTGTGATTATTCCCATTTTCTGAGGATTAACCTATCATCAAATATAAAAATGGTGCAAAAATGGTCTTCCACCCAAAAAAATCCTCTAAAAATTAAGATATCATGACAGTTACTTTGACTCCAATGAAAAGAAAAGGATGCATGTTTTGTTAAACTGATCGAATACACCTATTAGACATTGACATGTCCCAGATGAGTTCAGGTGGGCTTCTGATCCTATGTCCAGTCAACACTCACCACAGGCTGACACTTACAATGGTGAAAAGACCCCCTAATGTCAAAATGCATTTCTTTAAATTGAAATTGTTTCTTTGTAAAATGAATTTGTTTTCAGCAAGACATAATAACCATAAAAATAGGTCCAGACTGGCCTCTCAGCCACCTGTAGCTTTACTAGTAAACTAAGAAGCAGGGATTTAGTAAGTGGAAGGCTTGGGTAGAGAGGTGGGGCTTGCAGCTCTCTTAAAAGTAGCCAAGCACATACTTAATTGCATTTCTGCAGGGAATAGATTCCAGAAATGTGGGCTTGCTACCAGAAAAAGTCTGTCAGCAACAAAACTGGCATGTGGTTAATGCACTGGACTGTGACTCAGTACATTTGGGTGCTAGTCACAGCTTAGCCAAGGCTTCCTCTTGACTTGGAGCCAATTATTTAATCTTATTTTCCCACAGGTAAATCAAGCAATAACTCTTTATCAGGGAGGTTGTGAGGAGAAAAATTCATTAGTGTGCAAGGTATTCAGTGTCTACTTCTCAGATAAGCATTTGGGAGAGGCATCACACATCTAGCAGAAGGAACAACTCTACTGGGGTCTCAAAGAGTTTCCACAATATTAGATTATATGCAAATCATGGTAAGTGAACCAGAAAAGCCAATAAATAAATAATGCTTCATTTAATCTCATGCTAGTTGGAAGACCAGGCTTCTCTAAATCATGTTGCTACTGTTTAGCCAGCTGCTGGATTACTGTGCTTTGGGTTCTTTGCTTGTTTGTTGAAAGAGGGCAAAAAAGTTGTTAGTTGTCCAACCTCCAAAAAAAAAAAAAGATGCTTTCTAATGTGGAAATGTGGAAATTGCCTTCAGAAGTGAATAATATCTTTTAAATATAACTTTCATAGATAAGAAAGTGAAGCAAAGAAAAGTTCTTGGTACATACCAGGAAATGAATGTAGAAATCATGGTACCCAACATCATCATGGCCACATCTCTGTAAAATGGTGGTGGGGAACAAAAATAGCTTATTAGGGTGAACTTTTAGCAGCTTACTTTGTGTTCTGGATGCCAAAAACCAACTAGTTGCCCATGCTAACCTGCTGTGCTGGGCTTTATCTAACCAAGCCCCTGCTCTGCATGCACATAGAGCCCTCTCTGGGTAAATGGAGACAGAGTCACAGCTTGGGGAAGATTAAGATCCCCATCAGCTCCCACCCAGACTGTAGCACACATTTCTTACACAGATAGATGTGCAGCACTTCTGTGAGACAAATTCACTCTGATATGAGTATCCAGTGCCATACAGGAAGATAAATCACAACAGCACAGACTCTGTTTTATCCCTTCTGAAGGTCTCCACCAGAGATTTGCTCAGGTTGTAACTCCATCAATAGAGACATATTGATGGACACTTCCTTAGTCAAGAAAGACTGTAACACACTGGCTGACAGCAGAGGAGGGGAGCTGGTGACTATCAATACTTATCTTTCACATCATGCATCATTTTGATAGGTATATCCTCAGATGCTGTCTTATTGCTGTGTCCTCCCCAGCCTGCTGGCGGAAGAGGCTGGAAAAAAGGGAGGGGTAGCAATAAGCCTGCAAGGAGAGTGTTGATTGAGGACACAGACCTAAAACATCAGCTCCTGGACAGGCAGCACATGCCAATGGAAAAGTAAAAGACAATGAAGTTCAAGCACCCAGGTGAAGAGGGGATTCAAACCATAAAGATTGGGCTGGTTTCCAGCTCTAAGGCCAAAATCTTAAAAGTCAAACAAAACCAAAACAAATCTACTTTTGTTCTTTCTGCTTTTCTGATTTCATAGTGTCAGAAACTGAGTGTGGGTTTCCTCCTGTAAAGGCCATCTGCTTTCTTTTACATTGATAGATCTGAAGAGCCAAATGCGACAGAACTGGACAGCCCAAGGAGAAAAATGATCTGGGCTCTGCATATTCATAGGAGGGTGTGAAATTATTGGTGTATATTTCATTCTTAGCAACAGGAAAAAAGCTTTCCTACAGTTACATTACACTCCACTGACTTTAGGAGGCCTGAGTCTGTTTCAGTTTTAGCACTCTTCATTCAAAGTCTATGTTTTTTTTACTGTATGCCCCTTAAACCAAATCTACCATTCTTTTGAACCAGCAGTGAACATATGTTCCATACTGCACACCTTTCTGTACTGGTTTTCTTCTTTTCCCAAGGTCTGACCACCCTCCAAATTGTGTGTCCCAATTCCCCAAAAGAAAAGTAAAAATGTTTTGATTTTATTGCAACAATTTGAATAGAAGTATGTTACTTAAAGTTTGCCAGGATCTTAGTATAGGAGAAACACAGCCAGGAAAAGTTTGACGGAGTTGCTTGCCCTAATATCTACTTTGCTTCTATGCAGAGAAACAGAAGATACCAGCTAATGCTGGTTTTATTACTTTTATTTATTTTTCTTTTTTTTTTTTTGTTATCTGTCTGTATGGCTACAGTGTGTGGGACACCCAGCAGGATTCCACTAGATGTTATTTTTAAGTAAAAGCTTGGAATACAAAACAGTGACTCAAAGGACAAGTTCATGACTACTCAGGTATCTATGGAGTAATTCTGTGTCTAAGAAAGAGTGTGGGAAGGACTTCTAGGTTTTTAATTGAGAGTTTCCCAAATAAGCAAGGAATATCAGGAGACCCAGGGCAGAATACCAGAGAAATTGGCACAACAACAGTGATGAAAGATAAAGAGGCTCTAGGAAGCACAGAACCTTGAAAATTAAGATAGCTGCTGCAGTGTGGTAGAAAATCAGGAGATAGTGGAGAAAGGAAAGACAGGGAAGACATCAGTAATATATGACTAGTGACACCAGTAGCCTGAAGAAATACAGTTCAGCCAGAACAGGACAGGAAAAGGAGAGAAACTCTCTCCCTTACAGTATCTTTATTTTGAGTGAGAGCATTAAACTACCTACTGTGGCATGTTAATTAATTTTTACATTGTTGTTTCATTCTACATTAGTGTGCTATTATTCAGGCCTGTATATAAAATCTGTGAAAAAGTATGACTGATTGTCTGTTTGAACTTTCAAACACTGTGTTTGGTTTTGATTGTTCCTTGCCAGATGGTTAAGCATATGTTTAGCAGTTTTACAGGGGGAGGAAAAAAACCAACAAAAACCCAACACATGTAGTACACAGTTAAGAGTTTAAAAGGTAGTGGCAACATTTATTAGCTTCTAATGCAAAGCTAATGTTAAAAATAGTTATAGTGACAGGATACATTTTAAGGCTGAACAGACCTGTGCTTAGTTTCCTGTACCTCTAGAGATACAGGATCCAAGGACTTGGGAAAAATTGACTTGCTTAACTTCAACAATCTAAAATCTAGCTGAGTAGCCTGAAGTAGTTGCATGAGATAACTTTCTTTCTCCAGTGATGACAGAGTTATCTCTGGGGAATTTATTTGCCTGCCCTCTCTGAAACACCAACCTTCAAATGAGAAATACCACCCTGGGGAGGTGTCTGCTTCTCCTCTTTGATTACTGACAGAGACTAAGCCCCTAAATTGGATTGGACACCTACCTTTTAGAGACTAAATTCATGTGTAACCTAAGCAATCCCATCACATTTTATAACACCGTCCAGGATGATTGCCAGATATTGCACAATTGCAGCAGAGAACAGGATTCCCCTGTCAGGAGTGAGACACTGGAGTGGTCTCTCTTTCCTGTGCTCCTCTTCTTGAGATGTATTTCTTCTGTTTTTTCAATATTTTACATACATTTCCAACTAGAAACCATGGTCTAGATTAATCCTACCTCCTTACAGATAGTTAAATGAGTTATCTAAATGAGGAGCCTGATTGGTCTTGCATTCTGTGTAGATAATCAAGAGAAAGAGGCCATGGAAAAGGCAGAGAGTCCTGAGTAGAGGGCAGCTGCAAGGTGCCAGCCTGGCTTTACAGCCTTTGGAGGGATCCCACACTGAGGAGTCCCCAGGCTGAGCCCTGCATGCAACTGCTGGATGCTAAATAGGAAAATATTGTGTTGTGACAGCTGTTCATAACAACTTGAATTCATCATCCTTTAAAGGTCTACTCTAATGGAAGGAAGAAATTAAGGAAGGCTTTTAATCCTTGAAAGAACTAGTCTTTCCCTCTAAACTCTGTCATAAATAGTGGATTAATTATTTCCCAAAGGGAGAGATAGTATTTCATGCTTGACTATGAAAACTCAAGGTAATCATCCTGATTTTGCCCTACAGTGTCTAATAGGGACATCTGAAATTCTAAACTGATGAAAGAAGGAAAAAATCAATAACAGCACAGAACACAACTTTTTTTTGCAGATGCTTGTATTCAAAATGTACAAGGCATGGCAGCTAGGTTGCTATTGGCTTTTTCATTCCTAAGAGAGTTCAAAAAGGCTGAGGATCCTTTAGGGTGAGGAGATTTGTTTGATAGATGTGTGTGTGAGCTTGATCTTCCAGTGGAATCATCAGGAATTAAAGTGTACTTTAAAGCAGGCTCTTGCAAAGGAAATAGGTGCCTGGTCTTTGCTAACCCAAATGAAACCTTTCCCTTTTGGTGCAGAGATAAAAGTCAGAGTTTCATTCCAACACTCAGCTATCAGGAATGTGCCTTTCAGGACTGATAAGTGATGATTCCTACGCACAACATACTGCAGGATAGTTCAGCTAACACTCTTTCAACTCCTGTGGCTTTGAATCAATAATGAAGCACTTGCAAATTGTTCCACAAAACTGCATCAGGGTGAGAATTATGGAGAAACATGGACAGTGTTCAAAAAACTGGCTTTGCAAAGCAGCAGATACAGCAAATATAGTATATTTTAAGAGAGAAAGAGAGGTGTGGGGGAGGAAAAAGGAAGAAAAAGGCTTTCAAAACATATCAAATGAAGCTTGTTTGACAATAATCGCTGCAGGTGGGGAAGCTGACTTTAAGTGTGAAAATATTTAACATTTTATTGCACACAAATGCTTTCATAAAGCAGCCGTTTGTGCGTGTGTGAGTGCGCATGCGCGTGCACATGCAGCAAACAGAAATCTATTGAGTTCCACCAGACCAGACGTCTGCATTCTGGAGGGCTCATTGCAGCCAATAAATTTGACTAAAACTTTTTTTTTTTATTTTATGAATTCTGCTATAAAAGCTAATCCTCCTTTCTAGACTTAGCATAATTACAAGACACTATTCTGAGTGCCAAAAATGTCAACTGAAGGTTGCAAACATGGGCACATTTAAGCAGAACCATATGTTAGAATGCAAGGCAAGACCTGAAGTAAGTGAATCAGTTTACCTTTTTCTGAAGAGTCAATTTATAATGCAACTTTAGGTCTAAGAAATAATAATACAGTCAGTGATAAATTACTTTGCTCAATCATTTATTAAAAAACTTCATTGGAAAGAAAGATTTTATCGGTGCTCAGAATTCGCTAAGTTACAAAATCACAGATGTTCGGGGTTCTGGAGCCAGAAACCTACTATTAATGAACTCTCATTAATACCTAATCAACTTGTGATATTTTGATCCTGTGAGAGAATTGATGGCCAATAAAAATAAACTCAAGATGTCTTCCTATCTAGGAAAAAATAGTTATAAACCTAGGAATGCACACAGTAACCATGATGCAGTAACTAAGGTTAAGCAGCTGGAGGCTAAATGTTAAATTTTTTTTGCTACAGGATGGATTTATTCTGTCACCTAGGCAATTTCAGAGTCTTACTTTGGAGGATTTATATAAGCGTTCAGACTTAGCAGATGTGCCATACATTAACTATGCAAAACTGCTTTCCAGGCTCTTCTGGATTAGGGTCTTACAAACAGACCTCTCTGGAAATGAAATCCTTAAAAAAAAAGCCCTGTTCCTCTCTGATGGTTACTCTACTGCACTTAGAGTTTGGAATCTACTTAAACACATATGGCATTTGAAATTATATCATATGCATTTCTGTGTAAGAATGTGCTGGGGTTTTAACCCCTCAGTAATGACAAAAACGGAAATGCAAGTGGGTTTTAGACTTGAGCTAGGAACACAAAGTTTCCTGCAGTACATCAAGGCAATGATCCATCTGGTCCACTGCTCTTTCTCAATGGTGGCCAGCATCAGGTTCTTCGGGGAAAATCATACCAATAGGTAGAATCAACAATTACAAAAACCCCACAATGAACAAATGTATTTTTTAATCAAGTAAATTTATGCCCTTAGTTTATTGTGAAATTCTAAGCCATATATGGTAAACATGCAGAATTTCACATTTATAATTATGTAATATAATTTTAACCTCCTCCCCCTTTATTTTTTGTAAACCCAAGACATATAGAGAAAGGCCTTACAGAAACAGATCCATGGGGTGCTTGTGTGCAATACAAGGAAAGCAAAATCCTTAATTCTCTTCCATGTGAGTTAGCCATCAGATTCCCTAAGCATCCTCATGTTTGAGGTAAATAGAATAATGACATCACTGCATATAGAAGTATTGGTGCTACTGCACATTATATTCTTATAATACATTTAAGTCAATGACTTCCTTCCTTCCTTCCTTCCTTCCTTCCTTCCTTCCTTCCTTCCTTCCTTCCTTCCTTCCTTCCTTCCTTCCTTCCTTCCTTCCTTCCTTCCTTCCTTCCTTCCTTCCCTCCTTCCTCCATGTGGTGAACATCATTGCTGATGTGATGGACTGTAACCACTTTTTCTTCCTCACAGAGTTTTCACCAATGTGGCCATGACAACAGCTGACTGTCCCCCAAACACTTACAAGAAACCAGGGGTTGTGAACATCAGAATTTCTTGCTCTGTGATATCTCAGGGAAATGAGTTCAACATTAGCTCTGCCCGAGCTTCCACACAGACAGTTGAACAGCTGAAATGATCATGTGTTAAGTGTACAGGGTTATAAAAGTGGGAGATTAATATTTCTTTCATTCTGGTAAAGGGAGGTGGCAAAAGCTACCTTTGAAATTGAATTAGAAAATGATGCCATGACTACTAGTCTATGAAAATTAAAATAAATTTCATGAATTTTATGGTAATCTATATCAATATCAGGTGTTCATGGATAGGGTCAGGGCATTTTATCAAAATGTTGACCTTGATTAAATGTTGACCTTATTAAATCAAAAACTCATTTTCCAGGTGCCTCTAATAACTGAATGGAAAACTTGAATACACATATGGAACTTTGTGACCTGTAAGAGTTTGAGAAACAGAGAGCAAGAGATGAATCTTACCATTTTTACTACCTTGGACATAATTCAGATCTTTCTGAAGATGGTCCAGAATCCAATGATTGAATTAAATTAGTGGAAAAAAAGAGGTGACAGATTGCATAAAGCTCTGTATATGTGTATACCATGCCATTCCTAAGGTGCTATTTCATCCCTGAAATAAAAGCCAAATGCAGTAAATTATATGAATGCCACCACAGCAGAGGAGAAAACAACTCCTTTAATTTTATTCCAGCTTTGTGTCATCAGTCCATTGCCCACCATCACAGGGGGACTGGCTGTCACTGCACAGGTGTGGTGCCAGAAATCTCTCTGAGTTGTGTATATCTGTATAGAAATCTAGAGCAGTCCCATTTAACAGGGAGTGGAAATCTGCCTGAAAAGATGACAGTTCCTTGCTGTAGCTCAGAGGAGCCTCAGCTGGGTGAAGCAGAGCCTGAGCACAGATTGCAGTCACAGTTCCTCACAGTGTTTCCCTCATACATATGAGGGGAATTTACCCTGCTGTCCTCCTGGGCGGCCTCAGGATGGAAGTGCACCTACCATTAATGGACATAATGAAAAGGGTGATAAGAAACTCCATCATGTCTTTACAAGTAAAGCACACTGGACTAGCATGTATTTACTATAGAAAATAAGCAGGTGTGTCAACAGCAAAGGCCCAGGAAACAACACGCAAGATAACAACATGAGACATCTCAAACAGTTCCTTTTTGCATCAAATGGACAAAGTGAACAGGATGATTATTCAGCTAAACTATTGCCTCTTGCCATTGAACCTCTGTTTTCAGGCGAGATCCTGGTGTGTTTGTCAGTATAACTGGTAGAGCTTCAAATCTATTTTTCAGTACCCTCTGGAATGCCTCCAAAGAATATGAACCATTCTGATGTTTCACAACAGTGCAGCAGCTTGTCAGTGCTTTTGTTTCTGAACAGTGTGAGAGAAGTGCCAAATGATGCTATTGTAAAATATAAGAGTGCTTCAGCATGTTGGGGAATGCAAAGTGGCTGTCGATGTGACATTGATTAATGACTGTGAAGTGTTAAAATGAGATATTGAACAGTCAGTCTTGGATTTTGCATCAATCCAAGCTAAAAATTATGCCTTTAAGGGTAGTCCCAAATTCCAGTCAGCTCCAAAAAGATGGCATCATGTTCAGTTGACTGTCTGGTACTTTGTTAACTAATTCTGACCTGGTAATTATTAAACAAAAACAAATTAACAAACTAGAGAAAAGAAAGCCAAAAGGGCCTATTGGTATGGAGATGGAAACAGAAGGCACTACGTGTGACACACTTGGGACTTTGTGTTTAAGTGAGCTGGATATTTTTTTCTATCTGTGGTCTAATTTTTCAAATTAGAGCTCTAAAATCTTATTCACCCACTATACAAACAAAATGTAATGACACAATAGCTAATGTTTTCAGGGCTCTGGGAATATACCACTGATGATTGTATTTGTCAAAACATAAACTACAGATAAATGAACTCAATGGCACTTTTAAAACTCAAGACTAGAAATGGAAACAGACAACAAGGAATGGAAAAACAGAATATTTTATCTGATGCATATAAGATTCTTAAATATATACAAAATAGCAACATGTACTTCCAAAGCAGTCTGAAATTTACATACTCTAAGGATATTGAAAAACAAGTTTCTTTTCATTCCAAATACATTAAAAAGAAAAGCACAAAACCCAACTGTTGAAACTGCTGATTCAGTGTAGAAACAATTCATTTCAGTAAGATATTGTTTCAATACTGTTTTGTAACTGTTTCTTAGTTTTGTTTTGAGTATTCAAATACCATGCACTTTACAGTATATGTGACATCCCAAAACATTTACAACAAGTATCATACTTTAAAACTCTCAACACACTAATCAATATTTTCAAATAGATGCACGTTATTATATTTTTGCATTTTGGCATCATTGCAAAAAAGTGAGAATGTAAAATTAATTTTTTGCTTTGTTCCATTGCATGTTAGATTAACATAGAAGTCTCCTCATTATATGGTCATTATGCATTTTCCATGCACAGCAACAATCACCAACAAAAGGCTGCTGTCACAACTGTCACTGTTAGCCAGACCAATGTCCCTTTGTGCTAGGTACTGGACATACAGGCACACCTCATTCCAAAAATGTGTAAACTAGGAAAGTATGAAAATATGAAAAAGCAAATGCCACTGTCCCCTTTCCTTATGTGTAAGCTAAAATCAAAGTATTATTAAATTGTTTTACTGAGAACCCTTAGAAGTTATGTCTCAGTTGCAAATGTTAAGACTTTTTCTTCTACAGAGGAAATATACAAGTGTAAGATCTATTAAAGTATCATGATTTGGTGTGGTTTCAGGTTTGTGTGCAGAATGCACAAGGCTTATGCAGAATCATCTATCTCTGCACAGAAGAAATTGTTTATTAGATGCCCAGTCAAAGCTATAGCCATTTTTTTATGCTCTTAAAAAAAGTTTATATAATTAATCTGGCTGTAGTCTGGCAGATTTGTGAAACCTGGAATTCAGTAATTACCATTATCACCAAGAATTTGACATAATAGTAGTTGCCAATTTAGTTTTCATTTCTGACACAGTTTTTCCTTTGATCTTTCTAACTTAAAAGATAAAATGCACAAGTCTGAGAATTTTAGGAGAGTTTTTTATAGACAAATAAGCACATCTCAGTTCAAGAAGAGTGATTTAGTTAGCAAATGTGTTTGTGGCAGCAATAAATAAGTGTATAAGGCAAACAACTTCTTCTAATGATTACTGAAATTTAAACTCCTACTTACTGTGCAAGTTAAGCATATTAATTTTCTTCCTCAGCTTGCTTAGTTGTTGAACATGCTATTCAGAACAGTAAAAAGTTTTAGAAAAAATGTTTATAACATTAAAAGCTTCATAACCCCCAGAGCCTATCACTGGATTCAATAAAACTATGAAGTTAATTTGGATGATGTGAATAATAAAAAGATGACTAATTTGAAAATCTCTGCTGAGATGAGAAACAACATAAATTATTTGGTATGAGTTAATTTAGGAAAAAATACTCCCCACAAACATTCAGATAGTAAAATATGAATTAAACCATCACATTTCTGAAAGACATTTTTAGAATACAGAGAAAAAGTAGTAATGGTATCATAGATTAACTATACAACTCTTTTGCAGAATAGCTTCTCAGCTATGAGCTGAGAAGAAACTGGATCATATATGTACCACAAAACTAGTTATGTTAGACCTCAGCACCACAGGTTAAATTAAAGGTGTAAAAGAATGCTAGAAAATAAGTGCTTTGTATTTCCCAAGATAAGAAAACAAATAATTTCTTTCTTGCCTTCTGAACTTAAAACTCTGGCAAGGATGGTGCAGTCAGCTGATGGTAAGGAGCTCTTGCAATAGAATCATAGAATCATAGAATATTCTGGGAAGGAACCCACAAGGATCATTAAAGTTCAACTCTTGGCCATGCACAGGACAGCCCCAAAAATCCCACCATGGGCCTGAAAGCATTGTCCAAATGGACAAATAAACCCAAAGCATGCTGATAATCACCAAGGTCATTCCTGTTCCGTTGTCAGTTTTGGCCTGAGCTGCTCAAGCCACGCAAGGCTTGGTGATCATTCCAAATATCTTGTCTAGACAGTGAACCCTGTCCCTTCTCATTTATTTTCGTGGGGAAAGCCTGAGAGACAGAAGAGATCTGGTGAAATCTATGCTCTTTCAAAGGTTAGAGACAGACAAATTGTCTAATGTAGGAGAAGCAACAGACAGGTGAAGATAAAAAAATGAGGCCCAGAAATAAACCTGGGGGGATTTCAGAGAAGAAATATTGGAATATGAAGGAAAACAGATAAAGATTTTGGAGGGTCAAAATGATAATTTCCTTCTCCTTGGTTTCTGTAAGTTCCACCATACACAAGGTGGGATGATATGACTCTAAGGATTTATGATGTACAGTCTACTGCTTTCAATGAGTACTGCTTTGTTAAGAAAATATGTTGACCCTGGAACAACACAGAGAAATGGTAGTAAGTCATTTTAAAAACCTCTCTGCTGAGAACCAGTTGAACTGAATGGATTACCTTGGACTTGAGTTTAAAAGTGTTCATAAAAATCCCATGGCTATCAATAAAAAAATAGCTTAAATTATGCTTTCTATGGGCAAAATGCTAGAGAACTGTGCTGCAAATGAAAGAAGATGATGTTCACACATGTGCTGTGTCTGCACACTGTGTTTTCATAGTGGCACCTGAAGCAGATGAGGGTTTAGACCCAGTGCAGAGAGTCTCTTGTAGCCAGTTACAGAAACATTGGCAGCAGGGGCCACAGGGGATATCTAGCTCTGCTGTCAGAGCCTTCAGTCTCATTAGTAATGAACTGACTGCCTAAAAATGTATTTGGTTGCATTGAGTTTGAAAGACCACAAAACACTATAAAGTCCTAAAAAAACCCCATAAATTTGAATCCGTCTGAAATAAAATTTATTTTTTCTGCCAATTCACTGTTAAAGTCACAAACTGAAATTTGATGGTTTGACAGATTTGTTCCCACAATTCATTTCTTCTTCATGGCTTCAGAAGAATTAGTATTTCTTAGCCAACCAAACAACCTGTAATAATTGTTTCTGTTTCAGACCTGGTTTAGTTTTTATTTTTCTTGAATAGCTGCATTTGCAGTAAAGCAATTTCTGCTCAACAAGCACTTCTTGGCAAACAGGATCTTTGTTTCTTTGTTATTGTTATTTTCTTTATTTAAAATCTGATTTTGAATTCCAAATTTTGAATTCCTTTTTAACCAGGAGCTTCAGTTTTGAATTTAAACTTGTTTTAGTTTATAGATGCTCCTGTTCACATTATATGTTGTAAATACATTGGAATAATCTTCTCAATTATTTCCATTAAAAAAGTAGGTAAGTTTTAAAAGGCAAAATGGCATAGAAGGACCATCTTGTTGCATCGTCTGGAATGGGTTTGAATTACCTCCTCCATCCACACTGTCATGGTACAGATCACTTGTGTAAAAGCACCTCCCTTTTGTCAGTGGTCACCACCTTGGTGGGGCAACCTCTGCCCCTCAGCTGATGAAGAGAGAGAACCTGTGTGTGCTGCTGCCTTTGGTGGCTGCAGTGTCAACCTCACACCCAGGAGCTGATTGTACTGATTGATCTTTGAATCATAGAATCATTTACCTTTTAAAAGAGCTCTAAGATAACTGAGTCCAATCATTAACTGAACACTGCCAAGCCCACCAAGGCCACACCACGTCCCCAGGTGCCACATCTACACCTCTTTTAAATACTTCCAGGGATGGTGACTCAAGCACTGGCCTGTTGAAGTGCCAATTTGTCAGGTCCTTCAGCAGAGGGAGATTTCTAACCCGTTTTATATTGCCTGTCAATACAGCCTAGGAATAAAAGATCAAAAATAATTATCAAAACAGAAGAAAAATGTTTGCTTGCTGTTGTACATCTGCTCCTCTGCCAGGTAAGACCTATGTTTTCTCAAAGACAAGGAACAAATGTGTTCTGTCTCCATATGTCCTTCAAAACTTGAAAATTTTCATTTGATATGTGCAAGTTTCACAACAATTCTCAAAGTGAAACTGTGACAAATGAAACTGGTATTCAGAATAGTTTCAATTACTAAAAGTTCCTCCTCACGAATTCTCCAGTTGTCTCTATGATAGTGTTTCTGTCAGCATCTGATTGTGCCAGAAAAGGTTTTAGGACTTTCTTGATGCATAGAAAAGCTTCCTTTCCCTAGTTTATAAAGCCATAATCTTCTTTTTCTTCCATAATTTTTTTTGGTGAAATGCATACACAAAAACCCTACCAAACGTAGAGAAACAGTAAACATTTCTTATGTTTATCTATGTTTAAAAACATTTATGCATGTTTTATGATTCAAAAATGTTAGAGGCATTGGAGAAGCCCTAGTAACTTCAGCAGGCCTTGGCTCAGTGCCATGGCTTGCTTGTGTAAGCACAAGTTCATGCTGCTTGTCCCCATTTTGACCTCGGATAGGAAAGAGACTATTTGTGGGGTTCCATAGACACTATGGGCATTGCAGCTGAAGTGTGAGGTGTCTGAACAATGTTCACAAACAGATGATTCTTACACAAGGACAAATACCTGAGAAGAAAGGACTATCAGAGCTAGAGCTAGAATAAATGTATTTTTAATGAGAAAAACGGGGAAGGGAGGTACCAAGGGCAGTAGCAGCAGTCAGGGAGATGAAAAAGATGCAAATTTCTTGCTGGAGTGGAGGAGGTTTCTGTTTGGTGCAGTGGTTCAACACTCAGACTGAATGAGAGCAACAGGGAGAGAGGAGCCCTGCTCATCTGGCTGGTAGAGGAGAGGACTCTTACAAATCCCTTCCTGCAGCAGCACACTGCAGTGGAGACAGGACTGACCTTTCAACAAATAGAATGTCCTGCTTAGTTTTATCCAGAAAAACTCTCCAAAACCACAGCTTTTGATTCTCTAGTACCAGTTTAGAAATATCAGAAAAATGGGAAAAGAGAGATAAGGACTGTGTTATTTCAAGTATGTTATGTAGAGTTTATAATAGATTATTATATATGATTTTTCAACACCCAAGTACATACTGATAGTTTCCTGCACAAATAAAGAAAATACAATTTTGAAAACAGCCTCTCACTTGTGCTTCCTTGGCTACTCAGGAATTAAATATTAACTCCCTCAAATAATGCTCCCCTAAGCCATTCTATTACAATTTAGTTACACCCCAAGTATGACTTTACATTTCCCTTGTTATGTGAAATTCTCACTCTGCAGATTCTATATGCTATATTTGGCAAAATAATTACTCTTGCCTTAAGCGCTTTTTTCCCCACAGAATATTTCCTCCTCATTTATATTATTACATTCCAAGAGAGTTTTCAGGAGCCATAGTGAGTTTCCTTGTATTGCCTCCAAAAAAAGTCTCACTTAGGCTATAGCTTCTAGACTATAATAGTGACAAGCCACAGATGTTTCAGAATTGTGTTCAGGCAACACATAAGCATAATTATTATTATTGTTGTTGTTGTTGTTCCTATTGAGCCTCTTGGCTTCAGTCATGGACAAGGTTCTATTGTGTTAGACTCTGTTATCACATGCAATAAAAAAGACAAGTATCCAATCCCAGGCTAATTAATTTAGGTACTAGTCCTAGCAGGTGCTGAGCAGTCACACTGGCTAGATGGAGCATCAAGACTGACTTTACACAGCAATAGCAAAGACGTGCCACCCACAGCAGTTTGGAGCTACCCAGTGCTCTCCTGTGCTAATGATATCTATTGTGTGTTTGCTCTACTAACAAGTAGTTTAGCAAAGAGTTAGTTTTTGAAGCTGTTCTTTGGTGTTTTATTTACTGGGGGATGACCATATCCTTGTGGGTCTGTCCAGGGCAAATATTCTGAGAGCATGCAGAGCCCTTCAAGAGGACATGAAATCAGGCTGGGATGGGGATTGCAAGCCCCAGGTGGTGCATTTACATTCTACGCTTTCATCTCTCTCTGGGAAGATATGTGTGTCCCATTGGCCACTTTCCTAAATTTGCATTTAGCTTATTACATGGACAGTTGATACACTTTTTCTTTGGCACTGGAATATCAAAATGATAAATGGTTTACAGGCAACTCTTTTATCTGTAAAACAGACCCACATGGCTAACCAGTGTTTCCTGCTTAAGGGAAAATTAAAGAATGCTCTTCCTTGGTGTCATGTCTATGCTTTCCAGCAAAGAAGGTCTCAGATTCACTTTTTGGCCCTAGATCAGCAATGTACTTGAAAATGTGCTTAACTTTAAGTACTTCCTCAAGTTCCATTGAAGTGTACTGTCAGCACTCAACAAATAATAAATCATAACAACAATTGAAACTAATCCACTTTCCTTTCAGAAAGCTACATGAAAATGCCATAGAGCAAATATTATATGCAAAAAATATTCCTTTGTGAAGGCACTCAATGGTACTTCAGCAAGGGCTTAAATGATTTGCTGAAGCAGGCTTTCAAATGAGTTTATATAATACAAGATCAAATTGCAATGTGTGTTTTTCAAAATGTCGTCCTGATCCTGAAAATTACTAGGTGAGTAATTTAATCAGTGTTTTCAGAGTGTAAGTGTAGGCTGCAGTTGAAGCCAGAAGGCAAAGGTGTCAAATCCCATTAACAAATACAATAAGTAGTATAGGTGATTATGGTAGCTTGCTGAGTACCTCCTGGGAGATGCTGACCTCAAGGGATTGAATGGTCTGTACTTCCCAGAAGATACTTGCAGTAGCAGAATAAGAATAATACAAAGAGGTATCCTACTCACTAGCCAAATAGAAGTTTATTGTTTGTGTAGCTTGCAAGGAAAAACTGCAGTTGCAGCTCTTTGCCTCAGTGGGAGCCAAAGTTCCCCATGTGTTACAGCGCTGGAGGCATGTCTGATTGGCCAAGTCTAGATTTTTTTCATTTAACATGTTCAGATGACATTTTTAATGAATGCCTATACTAAACAACACCAGCACTGAAAAGTGGGCTAAATCAGCCCATCTTTAGCTCCTGCTGGTGCAGCTAAATGACTTACAGCTCCTAAGCTCACCAGTTAAAAGCCAGACAATGAGAAAACATCGACAAACCTTGCACTGTGGTGTAGGGTTTTCTTCATTTTTCAGTCTGAAGGAGGCTGGAGCTGTGAAGCTCACCCTGGGGAGGGCATCCGAGAAGCAGCTTTGGCTGCTGCCTGGGAAGGGCAGTGGCTGCTGGGGATGCCTGGCTGAGGGATGGGGATCCCTTGGTGTCTGTGAGGGTGCTGCTCTGGGCACTTGAGAAACAGAAACCTGCAAAGCATGATAATGAAGTTTTGTGACCTTGCGGGGTTGTGTTTGCTGGGGAAAGCTTTTTTTTTGCTGAGTTTTGAGCTGCACTTTTGCTGCACAAGACAAATTAGACCACATGTGGGGATTGGGGGATGGGAGGGCAGTGGGTCTGGGGGTTGAGCAGGAGAAGAAAGGGAGGGAGGAGGGACAGGAGTATGGCAGGGGAGCGGGATAAAAATCAAACGCTGCTGTGGTTTTCTCACATGGTAATTATTTACTTTTAAACAACAATATGAAAAGCAAGCACAGCTGGAGGTTTGGCACTTCCAATGGTATTCAGGGGCCACTTTGGGTTCCTCTGCTTCCTGAGAATATGTAGGAAAAAAAGATGCAAGAAGCCTGTGGGTGAAATGTCTCCTCCTTGATCTCCAATCTCTCACCCTGCAGCAGGCTAAGCCCAGGCCCTGCACACACTCTGGGGCAGGGCTACCAAAGGAACAGCTCACTGTGGTTTGGGCATGCTGGTGAGGCCACTGCATGCTGCTGGTCCCACGTGCCCATCAACTGCATTGGCTGAAGTGACACAGTCACACTCACCTCCTGAAAATAAGGAAGGCTTGCTGGATTCTTTTAAATTTCTAATAAGGCACTGAGAGCCAAGCAGTGTTAAACTATCCATTCTTCTCAAGACTCCACTGTGTCAGGGGGGTGGCAGCCATTCCTAGCTCCAGAATATACTCTGGGAATGCAACTGCACCCTTCCTTCAAGTGTTAGGACATGCTCTGACATCTGTGTCCTAACTCTGCCCCTTTATTTAGCATTTGAGCATTGTCTTTTCTCTCCCAGGCACAGCTATGGATGCTCAAGAAAGGCTTTGGAGAAGGCAGGGTACCCAGGCAACCCACAGAGGTGGCTGAGTGTGTGGATAGGGCCATGCCAGACCCATTGAGACAACACTGCAGGGTTAGGAAATAAAAGAAACACAGATGATGAAAGAGCAGAGCTCAGCTTCTTTGCAGGAGCTGAATATGGAGATCCAGAGTATATTAGGAAGTATGAGTTATTCATAATTCATTGTTACTGAGCATAAGCCCTCAGGATATTTAGCTGATAAAAAATATATTATGTCAAAGATGTAATTTGCCACATTTTGTTGGGTTTCTATAAAGAGGCAAAAGCTAAACTGTACAGAAAATGGCACATTTTGGTTAATCCTGTTCTCTTGTCCAAAGTTAGGAATCCTGAAGACTTGTGTTCACAGTTTTCACTATCAACTAAAACCATTTTTTTCCTTTGTATTTCCTCTCAGAAAAGTTAAGATCTTGGGGCTGAAGAACAATAATTTTAAGTAATTTTAAAATTTAAAAGATCAGTTTGAAGAAGATGCCCATTATTTAAAGACCCAACTAATTTTTATTCTAAGCAAGTTTAGTTATCAACAACACACTGAAATCTCAGATGATCAAACAATAGATTCTTTGGCACAGTAATGTTGTCAGTATTTTAAAACATAGTCAAGTGAAATGGTTTCCTGGAAAATGTATAGTTGAAACCCTACTGGAGCATTCTCTACTGAGGGTTCCTTCTGCTCTTCCCTTTCCCATTTCTTCTTCCAAATTATCAAAATTAACAAGACTTTGTGGAAGGGCTCATTGTCACTGAGTATGTTTTTCTCTCATGTGGAATCCAGTAAAAAATACCTGGCCATCCTTAGGTAAAGAGAGTATATTTTTTAGTGCCTATGAGAGGAAGCAACTTGAGCTTGCAGGAATTTCCCTCCAGCCTGGGTGCAATTCAGGGATCAAGAGGCAACTGCCTTGCAATGCTAGCCCTGTGTAACTCTCTGCCCACTAATTATTCATGCACATCTAGTTTTAACAAGTAGTGAATTGGGAGAGTCTAAAATATGACCCTCACACTACTTCAAAAGACAGAAGAGCAGGGCAGGGCCAAAGACTCTTATTGTTGCAGCAAAGCTTCCAGTCTCTTATTCTTACTTGTAATGGAAAAACCAGCACAGATTTAGATCTCCCAACCCGGCATTACAGGGTGGGAGGGATATTGTATGAACACAGATTCACACTCAACACAATGAAATAGGATGATGCTTTAAGACAGAACTATCTTTTTATTCTGCATCTGTATAGTCCCTTGCACAGTGGGAGTCCCTGGCTGACTCCAAGCCCTACTGTTTTGTGAATAATATCAACAGCAATAACCATTTCAGCTATTTCTAGTAGGAATTGGGAGTGTAATTGCCAGCTGCCCATTTGATAGCACGAAACTGTTTTGAAAAAGCGTAAGAAAAAACCCAATACCCACAAAGCAAGAAGAATAAAGTTGATTAAAATTAGCTTTACACCCTCCTGTAAAGGTTCTTATCCATTGCTGGCTGCCTGTTCCTCTGCATGATTCCTCCATCTGTCTGACAATTCTGCATTTACTTTCTGTCTTTATTAAGATTCTCTCTAGTAAAATGCTTTAGCACTTTTGTCAAGAAGATGAAGTCTTAGAAGTAGGCATCTTTAACAGATTTTTATGCTGGTAGATCTCTGTATCATGCTGAGATATGATGAAGAGGCCAGCATTTAATTTACACAGGTGTATAGCTTAGCCAAGTGTGAACAAATACATTTTTATTTTATACTGATGGGCATACATTAGCTTTGAGTACATCTTTTATAAGATAATACCTAGGTCTCTGGTGATTTCTATACAGTCTCATAAAACAAAGTGAAATATTTTATTTTGTTAACTTGTGCTGGAAATCTTATTTGCTACCCTTCACTCAACATCTTTAACTGCAAATGAGCAGCAATTGTGGAATTACCTTCCTGGGCCATTTTGTGGAGTTTTGGTCACTTGTGTGAGATGTTCTCTGCCCCTACCACAGAGTCAGGCTGCAGACTGCAGAAATGCACTGCAGACTAAAATTAAATATTCACCTAATTCCTTTGATTCAAGGGAATTAGGTTACTTACCTGAGTAATTAATATGAATGTTTAATTAATAATTATGCTTTCACATGAGTTATTTTTATTAAACTTCTTTTTTTTCCTACAGGAAATTAAAAACTTAAGTAATATTTTCAGACAGACCAAAATGAGATTACTTTAAACCTACACTTTCTCAAAGGGTCTGCTGTTTTAAGGGTCTCTCACTGACCTCTCATTGACTTTCTCCAATGTTATATTGTTATGTCTAATAGAAGATAAAGACAGATTAATAATAGCCAATGACTGGAGTACTGAGTCAGGACTGAAAATAGCAAGTGCCCTACACAGGTCGTGTCATATACAGTGTATGCAAACTGCAAGGAGACAAAGAAGATTAGAGAGCTTAGATAATAAACAAAGAGGAAATGGATCCAGTCCTCTACTTCTAAAGCTGGATTCATATGAAAACTCAAATGTACCAAAAATTTGAAGGAAATCAGATATGGATAGTTGAAATAATCCCCAGTTAGTTCAGGATGGGGTTCAGGTTTAGTTCAGAGAGAGTTCAGAGGAATTTCCAAGCACAAATTCCCTTTTCTCTTTATTCAGAAGCTCCCAGTGTGGAGCTCCTGAGCAGGAAGGTCACCAGTCCAAGCCAGAGACCAGATGAATCTGGTGAAAACACAGTTCACCTTGTCCACTAAGGTAATCCCACTTTCTTTTAAAGAAGATGAACAAAGTGTCCACATCACTGCCCTGAAATGTGCCTGGAAAAAACACATTATCCTTACAAATATTTCTTATATGAGACTCACATTAAAACACGTGGCCTGAAATGCTTCCTAGCAATTGTCAGCAGCCAAGAGGCTCTTGTGTAAACCCTGCAGTGCTGCTATGAATTTGTGCAAGGGGGTGGCATTGACTGACTGTCAGGAGGCAGGTTCAGGGGTGGTAGTGAGTCCCTGTGGTGAGCTGCCACCAGCACCCCACAGCTGCTTCTGTGCAGAGCACAGCACCCTCATTTCCCCATACAGCACATGCAGAGTGTCAGCTGTATTTCAGAGTTTGTCAGATGGAGTTTCCCTGCCAAGAGGGTTCTAAGCAGAGTGCAGTGGTGTCTGCAGATGTGCCTGCAGTGACAGACCCATAGGCTGCTGGAGATTGAATACTAAAATGTGATTTATTTCCCTTGGTAGTTCTGGCATGTGTGTTTCAATGTCTGGAATATCTACTACGTTATTATTAGTGCTCACCTCTGTGTTTTAATGATCCTCTAGGAAACAGGGCAAAGAGGGTGTGTGAAATAATTATCTAAAGACAAATCTACAAATTACAAAATATTTTGTTAATAGAGTGCAAGAAGGTCTAATTATAACGATGCGTAAGTTCAATGCTGGAGTGTCAGACCTCTAGGAAACTTTTTCAAGGAAAAGTTTAGGTCAGTAGTTTCTGATTCTTATGCTTACATGGGTTGGTGCAGGAAGTACATGAACAAATCTCATTCATAAATAAAGGGATTTGTGTGCCTGCCTGCTTGCCTCCTCCCTCCCCTGAAGATACCCCTTTTTTAAAGTGTATTCTTTTAAGTTTAGCAAACATGAAAAGAAATTGTAAACTCTGATAATTACCAAAGGATAAAAGTGATGTCTTGTTTCAAACAGGATTTCACTCAGCATTAATAATGACAACCTGTGTCATTATTAATGGATATGAGAATGGACTGGGGAAAAAAAAAGGTGGGTTTGAGGTTTTTTTCCCCTCAGTTATTGTAAGTTTTTCTCACTTTCTAAAATGAAAAAAATAAGAATAGGGGAAAGTGCATCCACCTTTGTGGAAGAATTCTCACCAATTCACACTTTTGGAGGTTGCAGCAAGGTGAGTGCTGGTCTCATCTCTGGGGCAACCACTGTAAGGACAAGAGAAAATAGCCTCAAGCTGTGCCGGGGGAGGTTCAGGGTGGACATCAGGAAAGTTTCTGCACTGAAAGGCTGGTCAAACCCTGGAAAGCACTGCACAGGGAACTGGTGGAGTCACTATCACTGGAACTGTTCAATAAATGACTGGACATGGCACTCGGTGCTATGGTTTAGTTTACAAGGTGGTGGTCAGTCAAAGGTTACACTAGATGATCTTGGAGGTCTTTTCCAACCTTAATGATTCTATGATTCCTTCCATTCAAAATAAGGGAAGTCAACTTATTTTTTACAAAATTGCCAAACTAATTTAAATTCATTTTAGGGATCTTAAACCAGGGCATCAATGACTAAAATACCTACATGCTGACAACAAAATTCAAAGGCAAATTAAGCCAAATACTGTGTTTTACTGTGTAAGTCACTAACAATGTTACTCAAAATGATGCTTGGCTAGTCTCTGCTTAGAGCTAAGAGTTTCAATAATAACTAGAAAATTTGAATCTCCTGTTCTTACCTTTTTTCAGTGATGACTGACCATCCTAACAGTTGAAATTTCTTTAAAAATATCAGAATAGAAGTAGTTGAGTTCAACTCTGTAGGTGAGGGCAGCAGGATCTGGTGTATAACTTATAGGGCTCTGATCCAGGAAAAAGCATAAGCAAGTGCTTAAATCCATTCCTTTTCAGGAAAGAATTTCGGCACATGCTAGATTTTAAGCATATGCCTAAAGTTAAAGTCAAGCATATGGTTAAATGTTTTCCTGAATGGAGGCTTTCCCGATTGAAGGCTTTATAGGGCAACGTATGGCATTTTTGAGGAAACCTAAAGCATTCTCACTCTTCACAGAAAGACAGAGGAACAGTGTAAATCTTTTTTGAAATACCTGCTTTATCGAATTCTATCAAGGAAGGATATATTTGGATTTATTGAATTCTATCAAGGTTTAACATAAAACCTATGAAGTGTAAGAACAACAAAAACAAAATATTAATGTTGTAGGCTCATTCAATAAGCAGACACAGATCTCTAGAATTTTCAAAGAAGATAAATTAGTCCCTAATGCACTCATCAAAGGGAACAGAAATGTTACCTAGTATGTTTTGTATTAGCCTTTCGCTTTATCTCCTTTACTAGAGTTTTTTCTTCTTACCTTTTTTTATGTGTGGTGAGAAATTGGGTCATGACTGCAGTCAGGGTACACACAAGAAATGTAAGTCATAAATCTCCCTACTGCAAGCTGTTTTCCATTCTGTTCTCAATTTATTTCTATTTTGTTAATAATAACCCCCCAGCTTAATTCAGCAAAATAATGTGGTGCTCGGCTGTGAGCAGCCCTGAACAGATGCATGTGATGAGCTTCTGAGGAAGTGGAAGGAGCTTTTCCTTCCAGCTTTTCCAGCTGTGGTGCTGTTGGCCAGCACAGGCTTCCTCCGGGGCAGCCTGGGCCATGCACGTGGATGCTCCCATGTGCAGGTCAGGCTGCAGCTCGTGCCCTATCACCAAACATTGCAACCAAACCAGTCACCCTCCAGAAATCTCCCTGAATGGTGGGGGGGAATAGGGAGGAAGGGACAGAGGATTCTTCTTTTTTTGTCACTCACAAATGTTTTGGGCATGGCTCTCACATGTTCCAACCCAAAAGGTTTGGTTATTGTTAGCATATTTACATGCTGCTAGGTTCCCTTTCAAGTTGAGTTCTATTCAGATAATAGTAACAACTTGTTTCTAAGCCTTTGTTGAAGAAAACAGACATCTTTTCAAGTGTTAGTCCCACTGGATAATTCAAGAGAGAGAGGTTTATTATGTATATTTTGCTCATGATCATTCCATCTAGCAAAAGGATGACATAAGTTACATCAGACACCTCACTTCCAGTTTGACTCTTTAATTCATCCCAACTCAAGACAAAAGGTATCACTAAGGATAGCAGGGAGCTTATCTAATTATTATCATTATAGCACAAATATAACAAAATATTTAATGTTATTACTAAAAATACTTCTTTTTTACTTGGTTCATGCATGTTTCATCTGCATCTTTCTTTAAAACTGGTTATTCAGGCTGCCTCTCTCATTATGGATTTGGTGTCTTTTTCTCTGTCCCCCTCAGGAGATCTGTGGAGGTCCTGGGGAGCCCAAGGGACTCAGAGCCAAAGGTGACTTAGGTTGCTGTTGGTGGAGGAGGAAGACAGGACACATTTGCATCAGGTTTCTGAACTATGCCTTTCAGGACATATCTTTCTAATAATGAAGTTTTCCCTGTCCCCTGAAACTTATCAAGATAGAAAGTAAATCTGAAATCCTGATGTAAAATCAAGGCCCACTGTGGAAATGAGAACTGTTACCTCAATAAAGACAAATCAGGTCTGTTGTGACAGGCATCCATCTGAGTTATTTAACATACAGATTTAAATCGATGTCTGAATATCAAAAAAGGGAGTTGTAATTTCCTCTAAGTTTCTTACCAAAAAATTATTATATTGGGGCAGGATGACCATTCTGAGGGTTTTGGACAGACCTCCCCTTCTAGACTGGAAAAGCATTCCCAATAAAAATGTGTTAGAAATGGATATATTCCTGTGAAAACATCTGGGTTTTCTCTCCCCATTAGCATTTTCTGATGAAAACAGGAAAACATTTAATCAAAAAAACATCCTGTCAGTTTCAGCTGATAATTAACATCAATAAATTAATGTTCATCCCTCTCTACCATCCCTCTACCACCTCAGAGTCTGCAGAACAAAGCACTGCTTGCAGATGAAGTATAAGAACACAAAATACACAGAGCAGTGTCCTCTCCCACTTCCATCAGTGTGTCCAGAAAGAAATTTGCCGTAATTTCTGATCATCATTTCACTCATCCTCTTTTCAGTCAGTTGTCTGAGCTCCCTCAGGCAGCGTTAAGGATGCAGTAACACCCGAGGTACCTTTTCCTTGTGGAAGAGAGAACTATAGCAGGAAGTGCAGAGCCCAGGGCAGAGAATAAAGAGGAGATCATTGTCACTGCCGTCCTTCCTCTGCCAGCACTGACTCACGGGAAAAGGCACTGCTCTTCCTTTCTTTTCTCTCTCTGAACTGAGGGCCAGTCCTGTTGATGTAAATGACATGTTTTGTCTTTGCTGTTTGTTCTTTTCTTCTAGTGTTCGGCTTCTGTCCAACTCTACCTGCTTTGCTCCAGCTTGGGGGAGCTGATTATGCTAAAATGAGGCAGGTCAAGTTGCTTAAAGATGAGGAATAGGGGAAAACGAGACTGTGAGGACAGGAAAGGAAAGGGAAAAACACCACTAAGATAAATACCATAAAACAAAACAAAACAGAGCCAGGGTGATTTCTCGGTCATCCTGGGGTCAGAAGGACAGAGATGTTATCAGAGTAAGGAACAATTTGAGGAAGATGGAGGCAAGGCAGAAAGAGGCAGAGAAAAGTGCACTGAGAGGGCTGTGACAGGGAGGAGGAGGAGTAGGCAGAAAAGAGAATTAGGCAAGGAAGGAGATATGCAACTAAGGCTACTGGGGGGGCAGGCAAACCTTGGTGGTCCTGGGATGATCTGTCCAAAACTTGGGGAGGCAAAGTGAGAGATGCACATGAAGAGAAACTGGCAGAGTAAGGAAATGTCTAATGCTTTTCTGTTCCTCTCCAGCCTATAAACAACCTTCTCTACTGCTACCCAGCCCTTCAGTACTTTTTATTGCTGGTATAAATAATTTTCAAACCAAAATGGGGAGGAGATGACTTTGAAAGTAAATATGGCATATTTCTCAAAAGAAGGATGCTTCCTGGGAGGTGAAGAAAAGGCCGGGGGGTGGCTAGGAAGACTCTGTAAAAGAAAAACAGTTACAACAGACAAAGAGTAAATTTTAAGAGGGAACAGATAAAGATAAAGGGAAGAAGATGAAAAAGATAAAAGTGATGGATGAGAGGAAGAGAGGAAATGGAAGGAGCCAAAATAATGAGAATAAAAGAAAAGAATAAAGAAAAGGAAGCTGAGAGGAGAAAAACACAGATCCAAAGGAATACCTGGAGTTCTCAATGATTAATATATAAATATATTTAATAAATTTATGTTGCACTTAAATAGCAGACTGAGTCACCATTTGCACATTTTCAGAGCAAGATTTGAGCTTTTTTGGGTTAAAGTGCACAAACTGATGTAAGATCCATTCTTAATGGGGTATGCCATGTCCCAGCCACAAAATTAATATTTTCCTCCACTTCAGTGTACATAAGAAAACATTAAAGTGAGTGGAAGGAAACAAATCTGCTCTCAGTTATACATCTATAAAATAATTAATACAATGATAATGTATCACAGGTATAACTAGATTTGAGTATTTGAGGGAATCTAACCAGATTTACATTTGACTCCCAATTACCAGAAGGTAAAAAAAAAAATAGTAAAGAAAGAAAAAGGAAAGGAATTTATTATGTGGTATCTTCAGCTATCTATATTGCCCATGGCATGCCTATCCATCATGAACAATGCAGTCAGACTTTATAACCCGAATATTCTGCAAACAAATAACACCTTACAACAGCAAACCAAACAATAGAACAAGGATTATTGTGTCCCTTCCTTTTCACCAGTATACACAGCAAAGGAGACATAGGAGGAAATCAACTGTAAATGGCATCTTCAGTAATGAAGGGAAAAGCTGGATATCCACAAGTCTGTTTCCTAGGCAACTGAATGGAGGGACAATCAGAATCTCTCAATTGCACCCCATTATAGATATTTTCTACACAGACCAGTAAAGGAAGAAAAAGGTGATTGGAAAATCTTCAGCAAAAATCATCCTGGAGCACTTTGAAAGCATGAGGGAAGTGAACAGATAATACATAAAATGGCTGCCTACGTGTAGCTCCTGATTGCAATCATCTTCAGAGCTGTAAGAAGAGGGATGACAGGAAAATCGTGCATTTAAAAAAGGTCCCAGATTTCATCCCTGACTCTCAGGATGGGGCTGCACTGACAATTATATTTTATAGGAATATCTCACAATAGACCTTGACACTGTGTACAGAGGGATTACTCTGAAATATGCACTATAAATTCACTCTCTGCATTGCACTTTGGCACCCCACCAATTGTAATCGGCCAAGATTGTTAATATGACCTGATGAACCAGAGCTGTTGTTGATCCACTAATATCTTTTCTCTGAATAATTTATAGAATGCACAAACTTAGATGAGTGAAATAAGCATATGCCAAGGGAGTTCACTTTTTTCTGCACTGGCTAATCTCTTAGTACCAAAAGTAACAGTACATGCTTTATTCAGGAACATACTGGGGGAAAAAAATAGACATCAAGTACTTAGAGGATAAAAATATTACAAGGTATCAAAGCTAGACAGATAAACAAATGAATCTAGATGAGCCACATGGACTTCTTGCATCACTAAATGTTACAATACTAAGTATTACAGCTATTCTGGTCATCCAAAGAAATGTTCTGGGTAAAGCCCAGCTAAGGAAAGCTTAAATTACTTATTACCATGTATGCCTTCACTCTTGCTTTCTGCCATGTCCCAGCAGATTTTTGTTTTCACTCCTTCATTTTCTGCTTGGTTTTTTGTGTTTGTGTTGTTGGTTTTTTCTCCCTTTTTGTTGTTTTGGTTTTTTTTTCACTATGAGCCAAAGGTCTAATATACATCATACCAGTTTTCTAATGCTGACCATAGCAGCACAAAGTCATCGTAGAATCACAGAATCATGGAATCATAGAATGCTTTGGATTGGGAAGGACCTTAAAGATCATCTACTTCTGAACATCTTTCACTATACCAGCCCCATTCAACATGGCCTTGAACAACTTCAGGGATTGGACATCAACAGCTTCTCTGGGCAACTTGTTCCAGTGCCTCACCAACCTCAAAATAAAGAATTTTTTCCTAATATCTAATCTAAATTTCAGTTTGAAGCCATTTCTCTGTGTCCTGTCACTACATGCCTTAGTTTTTCTCTATCTTTCTTGTAGAGTCTCTTTGGGTATTGGAAGGCTACCTTAGGTCACCCTGAGGTCTTCTTTTTTTCAGGCTAAACAATCCCAAATCTCTCAGCCTTTCCTCATAGCAGAGCTGCTCCATCCCTCTGATCATCTTGGTGGCCTCCTCTGGACTGGCTCCAACAGGTCCATGCCCTTCCTGTGCTGGGGACCCAGAGCTGGTGCAGCCCTGCAGGTGGGGTCTCACCAGAGCTGGGCAGAGGGGCAGAAACCCCTCCCTCACCTGCTGCCCACGCTGCCTTTGATGCAGCCCAGGGCACGTTTGGCTCCCCAGGCTGCAAGGGCACATGGCTGGGTTATGTCCAGCCTCTCACCCCTTGCACATCCCCAAATCTTTCTCAGCAGGGCTGCTCTGGATCTGTTCATCCCCAGCCTGTGCTGATACCAGGGGTTGCCCCGACCCAGGTGCAGCGCCTTGCACTTGGTGTTGTTAAATCTCATGAGATTCCCATGGGCCACTTCTCGAGCTTTTCTAGGTCCCTCTGGATGGCATCCTGTCCTTCAGGTGTGTCACTGCACCACAGGCTTGGTATCATCTGCAAATTTGCTGAGGGTGCACTCAATCCCTCTGTCTATGAAGTCTTCATTTTAACACAGTTATAAGTGCAACAAGATGCACCCTATCATCTAACCTGCCAAACCTTCCCCCACTTAACATGTTCTAAGAAAAAAAAAAAGTAACTTATAAACAAAATTATCTTTCCTGATTTGACTGCGAGAAAAAATACATCTTTCACATCACAGCAAGTATTAGCAAAGTACAGAAAAACCACTGTTAATCCTGACTGAGTTCCTTTACTGGGGATTGCAACTAGTCCAGCACAATAAAAGGGCAGAGAAACACTTTCAAAGAGGGCTTCTGGATAGTGGTAGGAATCAAATATTTTTTTCTGGAATTTCAGGGCTTCATATACTTATGCTCATTTCTGGTCTGATCTTATTTCTTATGGAAGAATGGTCTATTTGATGTATTTGATGAGGGACCAAATTAAACTCTTTACACTCTATTTGCCTCAGGCTCTTCAGTTTCAGAGGAGGTATATTTTGGTTCATTTCCAGGGTTTTTTGGGGTTTTTTGCTCCTCTGTAATTGATTGGTCTGCTTTACTGGGTGAAGTTCAAAATATTGATATGTATTGGAAACTTTATCATAAGATGGGAATAGCAAGTGTACAACACAAAATTGTGTAGGCAAAACTTATTAAAAGTATATGCAGGAAGGACTTGGAAGGAAACGAAATATGTTTGGGAAATATTATGTGTGGGCAGTAGCTGCATGCATCCTTTTGATGTGGGAAATGGGAAAACTTTTTTTAAAGTGTCAATTTTTATCCACAGCCAGAACCAAACACCAGTTTAATGAATAATTTGACACTGGGATGGAAAGTCCATTAGATAGATAGAGAGACAGACAGATGGACGGATGAATTCTGGCAAAATAGCTATCTTCTGAAATGACTAAGAGAAACTGACAAAACCTTTCTTTAAGAAAATTTTAGTCTTAAAAAACATTCCAAAACAGAAGTGCTCAGCAGTTGCATTGCAGCTCAGCTTATTTGCAAAATTTTCACTACTTTCTATCTTCATTACTAAAAAAACCAAACACTCCTCTTATTTTATCTAAAACAGGTGGTAGAAAAACTAGCATTTGGGCAGCAGCTCTATCAACAGCCCCACATCATACACCAAAACCAGACAAAACCAACTGATTAAACCAAACCTGAAGCTCTCCAGTCACAGGTAGACAGTCCTCTTATGTTCTCTGGAACTGCAAAATCCTCTGTATTTGATTAACTTCTCTCAGTCACTGCTATCTTAGTTTCTTTTTCATCTTACCTAACAATCCCAAATGTGTTTCTATTTAGCAGTTTGATATAGTTTTATGGCATCACTATGCCAGTGTTGGTACAGCTTATACACATTAGTGGTATCCCGATGAAAACTGTCCCCTTCATCCTCCCAGAGAGAAAATTCATTCTTAGGGAAGTACTTCAGCTTTTATTATTTCCTGTTCTTACTTGTTAAGGCACAAACTGGATGAAATCTTGAAAGGGAACAAAATTTTATTTGGGGAAAGAAAACGTGTAATTAAGCATACTTTTGTAAGTAAAATGAATGAAATACAGAAGTCCATGCCCTAAATATGGCCATGGGGCATGGAGGAGACTGGCCAAAACACCCACTGCTCAGTGAATAGGTTAACTTTCCATAGGTTGTCTCCAGAAGCACAGGGCAGAATAATGGTGGTGGAGGCAGGACAGCATCCAGAGACCATCTAGGAGGAATAATCCAAAAAGCCAGCTAGAAAACCCTTGTGGCATGTTTCTGAGAGAAAACCAAGGGAGGAAGCTTTTGGGTAGTGAAGTAGCCGGAATGAAGTCTCAGAAGAAAAGTGAGCTTTCAAATACTGTTCCTGTTATAAGGGTGAAAAGGACATTATGTACATTATTCATAAATAAATAGCTTTGCAGTGTGCACATCACTTATTCACTGAAATCATCAATAGACTTCCCTTAAAAACCTCTTCCAAGTTCCTCAAAGCTGGCTAAGGCTCTGTGCAGGAAGGATAGTGGTATTAGTACAGCAGGGAGTGGATTTGTTTCCAGTGTACCTGGCAAGCATCTGTACAGACACACGATGACATCAGTCACAGCCAGGACCACACAAGTATATTCACATGTAGCTGTAAGTCTATTGGACAGCCAATACATACGGTTTATACCCTTCTCCCTCTCAGTCAGGAAAGACTTCAGCTATTTTTAAGCCTGGATATGCATATGGCCAATATAATCTTCCTTGTGCAGAGGAAGAAAAGGGAATACTTGAATTTTTCAACATGCTCTCCTTATTTCTAGCAGCTCTCTTTTTCCCTTGTGCTTACTCTCTTTTCCTTGAACAGTGAAGGGCCATCCAGGACCTTCTGCAATCTCTAAAGTTTGAATTAACACCCACAAAATCACAAAGTTTATTTGTTCATGTACACTGTGAAGTGACCAGCTGGGACAGTGTGCTCACACTCATGCAGTGTTGCACACTCAGGTTGGCAACAGCTGCTTAGGTAGAACAGTCGGGGGGACAAAGCCCACAACGATGAATATTTGCACCAAGGCTTAATATTGCACCAAGTTTTAATATTCCTACAACAAGAAATATTAAACCACCTTCAGACTACTGTTCACTCACCTCAAGAGTTAAGAAGCAGTGGAGAGTGAGCAAATTCGTAATTCTCACAGTTGTCTAGAAGTTAACTTCTAAAATAGAAAAAGTGGCTAAATCCTTTGCATAAATTATTGCCAATTGTCCATCTAACTTTTGTTACAATAGGAACCATGACAAAAACCTTGGAAACCATGATTCATGAATTTTCCAGGAGCAGCCAAGTGCATCATCCTCTGAAAAGGATATAAAGGAGGAAAGTTTACATTTGTGAAAATCACCAGCCACTGGCATGCACTTTTCTCGCTTCTTTAAAGAAAAGTAGCAGTAAAGCAGAAAGTGTCTACATTGCGGAGACAGTGACTGTCAGTCATTAAATGACTGCCTCGGGTTGTGTCAGTCTCAATGCTGTTCATGACTGTACCAAAGGAAACCAAAGTGACAGTTTCAACATAACCTGTCCTTTAATAAGGCATAATTGTACAATATGAAAATACATGCTTTGACTGCTCTTTTTTCTCACTCGTTTTTTTTTTTAAATGAAGCTGAAAATTGAAAAGAGAGTGGAGATCATTTAGCTCCACACAGGATGCCTTTGCTGATACTTTCTCAATGCCTGAAAAATACTTAGAAAGAAGAATACTTGCTGACTATATCTCCATTTCCCATTTTCAAGCAAAACCATGGTGATTCTAGACCACTTCAGTTTTACTTGTTGCATTACCTCAGGGTTTGTTTTTTTTTTTAATAAAGTGCTTTCATGCAGTGATAGGGAGTTATGGCTGAGTATTTGTCATAAGGCAGCTTGATCTGTATCTCTACAGTTCTTGAGAGATTTTGAAAAGATGACCTTATGATACAAATAATGAAATTACCTGCTGATAAAAACTACTCATATTCGGTCACCAGTCAAATGGCACAGGCTAGATTAAAAAAAAGATCGCATGGTGACCAGCTTACTGAATCCATGACTCCTTGACCCACATACTCAAAGATTCATCAGAGGTGAGGTCCTTCAGACTGGGCCCTGTACAGATGCTTCTGAAGTTTTTAAGAAAGCTCAGGAAGTTCGCAGTCACAGTGGCACTGCTGAGAGTACCCCTCAGAGATACTTGATCACTGTTCAAATTGCATTTTGTTTGTGCTTTCTCCAGCAATTAACTTTTCCTGTTTCAATTTCTAACTTCTGATGTTACAGAAAATGAAAAGCTTTATAATGATTACTATTGTTTCATTTTATTACAGCATAGTAACATATTTTAAATGCCATTATTATTTATAGGGATATGGGTTTAGATATTTTATCTCTCTATAAATGGGCATTGATGTCATCATTCTGTTCATTCCACCAGCTCCCACTGTTTTGCAGCTAACTGTAACTTCCCACTAACACTTTCTATTCCATTGACCCTATAAATTAATGAATATTAGAAACTTTTCAGAGCTGACCCTCATATTTCTTTCCCAAGAAATCTTAAGCTAGCCTTGTATTTTATTTGTCTGTATTTTCAGGTTACTGCAATGCACATTACATGAGAATGCGATAGGTGAACACTCCTCCAAACGAAACAAATTGGTAGCTGCTTTCTCTACATTCAGGGCTCTTTCTATGTACATTTCAGACTGTTGCCTTGCAGCTTTCAGGATGAGCAGCCTGCAGAGACATTGGATGGACCTGCAGTGTTTGTTGGGTTCACGTGCCTGGGTGTGCACAGAGCAGCTGCCAGGCACGGCGGCTCTGACAGTGCCCGAGTCTGGCATCAGAGCAGGCTGCTCTCTCTGTCCAGGAGACTGGAGCTCTTGTGCATCACTAAACCTTTTGCCAGATGGATGTGCAATAGCTCTGACAGATCCCAGGGCAGAGCTATTACCCAAATACTGGCAGAATAGATGGCTTCTCCAGCAAGTGGCAAGAGTAATAAAACCATCTGGCTTTTCAGAGCCCAGCAGGACAGCAGCTTATGTGTTTATACACACCAGTTGCCTGTTTTGCCATTCAAATTTTCCTATTATAGAAAGCTACCCTGATACTTTCTATGAAATGAAGATACAGGCTATTCACATATCTCATTGTGATCCTTTACAGGGCAGATTTTTCTGAAAGTTGATCCAAATCTGGGACAATAACTACGTGATTTCAAATAATTTCTCCACATTGTTAGTGATTATACCTCTGAGCCACAGAGAAATATAGCCAGGACAGAAACGAAGCCATTAACTAACTGAAGCCCAGAGTGTCAGAATTGTGTAAAAGTTCATAAAATACTGCCAGAGCAGACTTCTGAAAGAGAAAGTAAAATTGCATAGAGTAGTGAATAAAAAGAGTGGAAAAAATGAACCTTTAAAAACAGAACTGAAAATCAGGTACATAAGATATTACCATTTGAGAAGCAAAGTCCTCCAACAAGACTGGAATTTAATCATGTCAGTTTTTGGATTACAAAGGTGTGAACAAAAGCTACAAAAACAAATCCTGCTTTAGAAGCTTGAAATGTTTCTCCTGAAGACCTTAGTGTATCAGTATCTCATTTGATATGGATTCTGTAGCTGTATCTAGGTCTAATTTGAATCTGCCATAATAATCTTAAAAGAACTCTATAACATAATTATTTTTATGCCAAATGAGAGTAGACCTTTATTTAGGCTAAAGCCCTATATGCAACTATGGACAATTCTATAGATTAAAAAGAAAATTAATCACTGACTCTGCAAAGCCATGATAGGTGAACTATAGCTGTTTCCCACAGTGATTTGAAAGACTGCCTTTTACAGGGACAACTATATTTAGTACAATGATGATGAACGTAGACAATATTATCTGAGAACAGAAAATCAAGGAATTGCCATTTGGGGTATAAAACTGCAGGACTAAAAAAAGAAAATAAAAAAAATCACCTTTTCTAAAAGGTAAAGGTTTAACTGGATTTTTAGTCCTGAAGTTAGGCTGGCTTAGAGAAGAAAGCTGGTTGAGGTGACCTCCAGAAGTCCCTTCCAAATAAAATATTTCTGGGGTTTGATTTCTGGGTCAGTGATCCTGTGAATGCAAGAGCTCTACCACATAGTCTGTCAAACACTGAGGAGCAGTGAGAACACAATTAAAGGCCAGATGTGTTAGATGCCAAAATAACTGCTGCACAGATTTGGAAAATGAAACCTAGAATAGGAATCCTGCAGCTGTTTCCAAGGTATGTCTATCATTAAAAAAATAAAACCATAAAACTTTCCTAGCCATGTGTACGCACCCAGAGCATTCCTGCTCTTTCCTGATCACTGCCAAGGCACCCTGCTCTGATCAACTGAGGAAAAGCATCTGCACACCAGGCAGATAAAAAGGCTATTTGGGAAACCTGGCATAATCTGTGAATTACTAATGAGATAATTTTATACAAATTTTCTTTTTATTAATTGAGAAGTTTGAAAAGGACTGATTTAAATATATTTTTTAAAATTTATGAAGTGGAATGCTTTTGCTTTTCTTCATGGTCATTCTCAAATTTACAGAGCTGCCTTGGAGTTATCTTTGCTTGTAGGTCATATTCTCAAACATGACCTCAAGACATTTGCATGTGGCTTTAAGGGACTGGTCAGTTTCTAGCGAAAATCCTTGAAAATGTATTTTATAACACAAGCGAATTTACTGAAGGATAAGTCTGGGTCCCTGCCAATACCTCCTGGCACAGAGCATGTAGATTCATGGCATGGCTGGAGCCTATGATGTGTAATTCCTCTTAAAGGAGGACAGTATCTGCACCTGAATCTCACATGACCTGAGCATCCCAACCTGACTCTGTCTGCCACTTGTTCTGTCATTAAAACCAAAGTAGGCAAAGATTTTTCAGTTGAGTTTCACTAGATTCTTGTTTACTCTTCTCGTAGTTATAATTTATCACATTTCTAAAATTAAAAATAAAAGAAGCTACATCTGAAGTGACTGCAATCTCAAATAATCTGAACTGGCAATCATCTCAAAGGTAATTATTAAAATCCACTATTCATACCCCACTGTTCTGGTGCAAGGCTATTCTTGTAAGACAAGCACTTCTAAATTCACTCAAATCAGTAATAGGAAACACCTTTGAGGTTTTTTTCTACTGTTTTCAGCTCGTCTCTATGGTTTCTCTATTCTATGGTTACTTAGCTCCTTTTTCTCTTTTTCTATAATTTTATTGTTTTCACAGGCCATTGTCACTATTTTACATTGCTCCAAGGCTAAAGGGCACACCAAGGTTTCACTGATGCTGCAGCTGGGCTTCAATAGCACTGTATTCATATGCTGAATTGTGCCTGTCTTTTGAAAAAAGACCTGCTTTCAACTGACCAGGAAATCTCCCTGATTTCAACTCACCAGAGATCTCCCACAGTAATTCCTAGATGCCATAATCCTAATTCTGAAATTAAAATCTCTGGCTGCCCTCTCAGACTGCTAGTCATCACCCAAAGAGCAGGACTCAAAAGTCAAGAGATGCCAGAGAGTTCAAGAAGATGGATGCCCAAGCTCTACAGATACTGACAGTATTGGCTCTTCCAAACATTTTGTTTCCAAAGAGTACTGACAATACCCATTGTTTTTGCTCATGTTTCTAGTAAAGTCATTTTACAGGATGGATTATTTTCCACAGAAATAAAACTGGCAGAAGGGAATAAAAATACGCTGATTTACAAAGGAATAAAATTATTCAATGAAGTGTGCAACTCTTGCCCTTCATTTGGTCCTCTGTCACTCAGAAAGTCAAAGCTGTCAAGCAGCAGCACAGGGTTCATACTCAGTGGATCCTTTTAACTTTGTAGCATCTCCACTTGCAGTGACATCGCACTCCTCCCATCAGTATCAAAGGTGTGAGCTAAATAAGAATTTGTTTTCTGACAGAAGCATCTCTCAGATGAAAGGGCCCCATGTTAACTTTTAATATGCCAGCCTTGCTACTCCCTCTGCGTTGGTGGCTGACAGGATTGTGAGTAGCATTGAAAGTTATCACTAAAACCCTTCCTCTCCACTAAGAGCAAGACTGACATGGTTTTCTTCCCACTGACAGCACCCTTCTTTGTTTAGAGGGTGAGTGAGGGCTGGGCTGTCTGTGGGCAGAGTGTACAAATGAACTCCTACTGAAGAAAGTAAGGAGCAAGGAAAGAATTTAGCCTGAAACAGTTCATTTCCTGGCCATCTCCTGGGGCAGCACTCACACATGCTACTCTTTATTTAAGAGAGACTTCAGCCTTACATGTTAGTCTTTTATTCAGAATGGCAAGATCGCAGCCAAAAGTAGTATGAGATAATAACAGGTATCACATACTCCTTGTGGTTTCATAGTATCCAAAGTCTGCCAGACTAGTTGGATTATGGGCATTTTAAAGTTAATAAAACCAATTTGTTTAAAAAGAAATTACCCATTTGGCTCTTGTTGATCATCCAGTTGGTCTTATTTTTCCAAGAGGCAGAACACATCTGCATCCAATTAGTATATTAGTCGGAGTGCCTCTGCACTGCTGCATTACAGTTCCTGTGAATGGCTTCAAAAAATACGTAGGACGTAAACTCTTCTCTCATCTTGTTGCAAATCAGCACAGGCTTTAGTGGAGCCACAGGACCCAGGGGGTGGGGAGGAAAGAGGGGCTGGAGTGTGGGGGTGAATACCAACAGGATTTGGCTCAGCTCCTTGAGCTCAATTAGGTTATTCTTGTATTAAAGGTAAATCTTACACTTGGTTTCTGACATAACAAAGTAAAAAAGAAAATCTCTATTTATTTTAATGGAATGTAATTTAGGCTTCACATGATCATAAATAGAGCACCATTAGTACAAAACAACAGTACATTATTGGTTCTGTGCTCATGTCTGACTTCTATTCATCCTCCCTAATCCTGCTGGGGTAGTCAGAGACACATAAATATCAATTAAAGACACAACTAATACAATTAAACCAAAGCAGCAAGCTCCTTCAATGGTAGTTTGTGTTTAACCATCTTATTTATAGTATAACCTCACTGTCTCTTTCCAAATATCATGGTCAGCCTGAGAGCAGTCACTGCAGCTGCTCCAGGCTGAAGGTAGAGAGTGACAGGAGTCAGAGATCTCATGGCTGTGCTGAGGGATGAGCAGTGTAATAATAACAAGGGAATTTGAGAAAGCTGTAGGATGAAGAAAGCTTCAGGCTTCAGAGTGTGTTTTTAAACAGAGGAGGTCGAAATGACACAAATGGTAGTCCCCAGGGCTTCATCAGGGGATGAGATAGAGCTGGAGAGGTGAGTTATTTCCTTGCTTCAGGTGGGCCTGCAGAGTCCAGATGACCTGTCTCCTTTGCCTCCTTTTGCTGCTTTGGGCAGCAGCATTCTGTGAGCACATGGAGGGCCTGGTGGAGGAGACTGCAGTGAGCCAATGTGCTCTCATGCCAACAGGCTTGGGTGACTCCCCAGGCTGAAATGCCTGTCCCCTGTTGTGGTTGACATTGGTGAGATGCCAGACAACAATGAAAGCCACTCAGCTGGACAGAGAAGAGAAAATTTAATGAAGGGTTCATGGGTTGAGGGAGATAAGGACCGGGAGAGATTGCTCACCAAATACCATCACAGGAAAACAGGCTCAACTTCAAGAAATTAATTGATTTTACTGCTTACAAAAGCAGAGCAGGAAATGAGAAGTAAAATAAGACCTTAAAAACACCTTCCTCCCCATCTGTCTTCTTCCAGCTCTACCTCCTACCCCAGCAGTGCAAGGAGACAGGCAATGGGGGTTATGGTCCGTTCATCACCTGTGGCTTCCCCTGCTGCCCAGGGAGAGGAGTCCTTCCCTGCTGCACCATGGGGTCCCTCCCACAGGAGACAGCTCTCCATCAGCTTCTCCAGTGTGAGTCCATCCCACAGACAACAGCTCCCTGAGACTGCTGCAATGTGAGTCCCTCCCACGGGCATCAGCACCTCCCAAACAGCTGCAGTGTGGGTCACTCTTCCATGGGGTGCAGTTCTCCAAGGACAGGCTGCTCCTGCATGAGAGCAGGGCTCTCTCTCCTCCAGGTCTCCCACAGGATCCCAGCCTCCTCCAGGATCCACCCACTCCAGCATGGGCACCTCCCCCACGGGCTGTGGGTGGATCTGTGCATCCCCCATGGATCCCCATGGGCTGCAGGGGCACAGCTGCTTCACCATGGTCCTCACCATGGCCTGCAGAGGAATCTCAGCTCCAGTGCCTGGAGCACCTCCTGCCCCTCCTTCTCCACTGACCTTGGTGTCTGCAGACTTGTTCTGCTCGCATGCTTTCATTCTGCTCTTCTCTGGCTGGAATTAAAACTGCACAGCAACCCTTGTTTTGATTTCTTCTTAACTGTGTTATCACAGGGACATTACCACCATTTCTGATTGTCCCAGCCTTGGCCAGCAGCACGTCCATCTTCAGAGCCACCAGGGGTTGGCTCTGCAGGACATGGTGGCGGCTTCCAGCAGCTTCTCACAGGAGCCACCTCTGTAGCCCCCCTGCTACCAAAACCAGGCCACACAAAACTGATGCACCCCCCACCCAACCTCCCTTCTCCAGCCTCTCAGGTTGGTCATTCCTTTCCAGTGTTTCTCTCTGGGACACTGCCCTCCATGTCATAAGTAAAAATAAGTCATTATATAAACTAAAGAGCAGAGCTCAGTTGTTGCCTGACTGGATTTGCTTTTCCATATGTGCTCAGGGCAGAGTGAGGACTGGAATCACCACCTCTGCTGTGGTGGAGCCCTGTGTGCATCCCACAGGCACACAGCTCTGGGAAGCAGAGCGTCACCCCTGGAGGCCCATGCACACAGAACACAGAGGCTTTTCTGAGCAAAGGTCTAGTGAAGGCAGCTTCCTTCAACAAGAGGCAAAGAGAAGCCACATCTTTAAGAGGCTCTAAGTGAGTTTTTGTGTTGGGCAAAGGCTGGTGTTGCTCAAGGCACAACATCTAAAATTCAGATGCTGATAATGCATCTATCAGATTTCTTGACTCTGAGTGACTGGAACACATGCTTTGTCAGGAATTAAAAAACTTTGGGAGGATGCCCTGAATGATTGAGACTTCTGGCAGTGTGGAGATCTAAACAGTTTTACACTCTGATTTTGCAATCTGGATGCACATGCAAAAGAAAAGAAGGTAATGTTATTTCTGACAACACTTGGTGCTACAAAACTTACAGAGATGATTACATGTAGGTTCTTTGTGCCATTTTAGACACTGTAGGATACCCAAGGGTGATCATTCAACATTGAATCATTCCCCTGGGATTTTTAACACATTTCAATTAATACTGGTGAAGCAGGCCAAGAATGAAACTGATGGTATGGTTACAAGCCCAGTGCAGCTAAGCCATATATCATGGACTAAAAATCGCTACCTTACACCCAATTGAACTCCTTCAGAAGTTATCATGGAAACCAGAAAAGTAGTCCTTTCTTCCAAGCCAAGTGGAGGGTGTAAGAGTGTCTGTCCACAACAGAAGAGCCCTAGAAAGTATAGATTTACCTATGATCCACAGAAGACCAAGAGAAATACTGTGGTGCACAAAGCAGCATGGGCCAGCAAAGACTTGAAGAGCACGTCTTTTTTGGGTGGAGATAAGTGAAGATGTTCATCTTCCTCTACTGACTGACTTACAATAACAGGTTTAGGCTAAAAGGTCTGATTTTCAGGTGGCTGATGGTGTGTTAGAACTCTCCCACCAAAGGAGCACCACCTCACTTTAAATTATAGGTATCAGAGAGGACACACAGTTTTAATGGTCTTTTATCCTTTCTCTACTTGAAAGGATGTGAAAAGCTATAACTTTGAAGGCTCTGGTGTGAGGCAGCTGGACCAGCTGTGCTCCACAGAGGCTCGTGTTCTCCAGGACTGGCTGCCTGGGAAGCCGCCGCTGCAGGAAGCCGACCTCCACCAGTCTCCTCGCCTCTGAGCAGTTACTGAACACGAAAAATGAAACTGAAATCTTGTTCCTTTTGGTTAGATGAATTTCCTGATAGGTGTCAGGAAATGTGTGAAATGTAAAGTAAACTGTTGTCTTTTCTTTCCTTGTAGTTTTCATAATGAACTGTAGCAGACAAGAATATTAATAATATAATAATATAATAATACAATAATATAATAATATAATAATATAATAATATAATAATATAATATAATAATTTATATAAAATATTTTTATAATTTCTTTTCTTTCTTTCAGTTCCCACAGGTATTCACATAGAAACAGGGCCAAAAATTCATTTGAACAAGACTTCCTGTTTTTTCCATGTCAGGTGGTGTGCATTAAATTGTGCAAAGTAGCTCATGTTTGATTCTGCATCTACCTGAATTTAGTTAAGTGTTGGGTCATGCATGCCAGAGTCTATTAAATGCAGTGGTTTTGTCCTAAATTAAGGCAGGCTGGCAAGATTGAACACAAGAAAAGCAAACTGATTCTCATGACCTGCTGTAGGCATTTACACAGAAATCTATCTAACCTATGTCTTTGGATTAATCTGATGAATTCTAGAATCCCAAACACCCATTCAGGGAGATGGGGGGAAAAGAGCATTCAAAATGAAAAGTCGATAAAAGAATATTTTGGTTGCTAGTTAAAAATCGCACCTGTCTCAACCACCAGCTATTTTTTTTGGTGGGAGAAATGGATAGAGAAAAAGCCAAAAGGAGAAATTTTCCAAGGTTAAAATATAATTATGCCATCAGTTTTTATGTTATGAAAATGAAGATTTTCAACCTGCACGCCAGTTGTGCCTTTACTCTTCTTTTCTGGAGTGGACAAGATGTGATCAAGGGAAGAGAGAAGGACAGGAATGGTATGAATTCCAAGGTTATCTCCTTGAGAATATCTATCTTGATATTATTAAAAAAAAAACCACCAAAAAACCCAACCAAAAAACATCAAACAAGTTAAAACCCAAAAATGTCTTTCAGATTTTTATTTTATTCTACAAAACTTTATTCTTTATACACATGAGACTGTATCACATTTTTTAAAACTCTCTGGCAGGACTTAAATAGAAAGTTGTAGTTTTCAATTCTACATTTAAAATTTAATGTCTTAAAATTATATAATCTTTTTGTTGTTGAATCCTTCCTAACTTCAGAGGAATGGACCTAATGAGAAAGAATGGTTTTAATTAGTTTGAATAGCACTGGAATTTATACATAGCTTTGGTGTATGGAGATTGCAGTGAAATTCCCTGAGCATAAAAACAAAATTATGAGGTACAAGCTAGAGGTTAAAAATAAAAGTGCCTATGTACATGACTGATTTTTTTCTGTTAGCATCAATGATGCTTCAAATTTGAGCATTTTCCTATTAGTTGAAACCCCTTAAAAATGCATGAAATTAAAGAGCAAGATAAGATTGATTCTCTTGTCCAGTGATCCTCTGAAGAAAAAATTGTGATGATAACCCATCATTGAGCAAACCACATACCCTTAGAGGGGAGGGAAAAAAAATGAATACAGGTCAAATCCAGGCTTTCACAATGTATAGGAAAGGAAAGTCTATTTGACCTGGTCAAATATCTTTTTGATATCTAAGAAGCAGATCAGTGACTTTAACTGCATCAAGGTGGACAAGTGGATTTCATTACGTTTTGCTTTCATCATTATCAGAAAAGTTTCACCATTTAATAAAAACACTGTGATCTCATTTTATTATTTCCAGGAGCTACTCCTTATCTAATGGCCAAATTTAGAGGCTGAATTTGAAATCTGCTTTCAAGTGAAAAATTTGGCTAGCATATCAAGCTGCACAGAATGTTTGCAAGTGTTCATATATATCCTGGGCTTCCTGGCTGCTGTCTAGGAAATGCTGTCATTATTTGGCTGTTTTATCTTTGCCTACAGATGCTCTGAGTGGTGGAGTGTTACTATATTCTGAAGAAGGGATCTTTAGAAAGTGAACCAATGTAACATGACTTTGAGGGCTATTGTAGTTTTTAAAAATGGAGGATATTGTACCTACAGGAAAAATAAACAACCAAAAAAAATCCAACTGAACTGAAAAAATAAAAACAAACATCACCAAAGAAACATCAAGGACTAAATGATCACTGTTTTTTAATTTCCTGATGATAGCTATATCTGATGTTAGATTGTGCCCTGCTGCATACAGATCTGCTCTTTAGCATAGTGGCTGCAATTATTGTTATGCCTGTTACTGTGTTGTTGTTGTTATCAACTAGAAATATAATCCAAAGCTCCATAACAAATGGAAGTTCCAGAGATGCCTGCAGTTATTTGTACATTTGCTGAATTTATAATTGTTTGTCACAAAAGAGAACTATCAAATTTTCTCTCATAGTCCAGTAATTGCAGCAGTCTCTTAGAAAACAAAGTATATGGCTTAAAATAATTTCTCTACCGAAGATTTGAATGTGAATCTCCAGGTGGGTATTTTTAGAGCACTGTAGCTGGAGGGCCCAGTCCATCTCCTTGTTTCAGCCTGAGCATAAGTGATGGGGTTTAGTTGCTTATTACCAAAGGCTCTGAAACCAAACAGACACCAGGCTGGTTCCCTGTTGCTCAGAGTTATCCAAATATTTCTTACATTTGTTTTAGTGGCAGAAGCTTGCAGTAATAAAAATCCACAGAGATGACTCAGGCTGTCTGTCCTGCTTCGAGAATATTGCAGACTGTCCCAGCTGGGCAGGTGAGTGGTTTAGTTCTGGTGGTTTGTAGCAACACCAGGAATATCACATAAAAGTAGCTCATAGATACATGTGTGTACATATACATGCATATATATATATATATATACACATATATATGTATATATACACTCTTGTATTCACACACGCATATACGTATACATCTATCTGTATATATCTATTAAAGGAGGGAGCACTAATTCCCTCTTATAATCTGGCTGGAGAGAACCCCCACAATGGTCAGGTGTGTTATATGTCTGATCTAGATGTACTGTGTTCAAGCTCCCTTTCCAGGACTACAGCAACTATGCACATTCAGTTCAGAATGGGGCAGACATAACTTCCATCCTGTGAATGTTATGACATGTTGGATGTTCCTGTCTATGATAGGGGGTTAGATGAGAGGATCTTCAAAGGTTCTGTCCAATTCAAGCCATTCCATGATTGATTCTACTGTCCACCCATTATGCAATCTGAAGTGTGAAAGTCAGGGCTAAAACAGAAAAAGGGAGAAAGTTTGCATCTCCTGCCAAGATGGTAAATCAGTTACCCGAATTTGATTCAGACTGAAGTCAAGGATCTTCTCTCTATTTAGGGTGTGATAGTACTGTGATGTTGCCTGATACACAATACCACATCTTAATGTCAGGGTATTCATTTCAGTAATCTTTGCTTCACATGAGAGCTCTCTTACCTTTCTGACATGCACAGTTCTTCCAAGTGAATTAAATCTAGGTTGTGTATGCCTCACTGGGGACACACTCTTCTCATCAGAAACTAGAGTTTCAAACTTGGGTTAGGGATTTCCAGAGGCATCACTTTTGTCCATGTTAATATGAAAGTAAAATTCTCTTTATGGGCCTAGAGGAAGATTTTCAAAGGTGAAAATGTCAATTATTTATCTAACTCCAAGTCAACATCTACCCTTGAGATGCCCTGTTATGTAACATTTTCCATTAACAAAAATTAAAAAACCACATAAAACATTTTATTCTTTGTACTCACTTTGAGATACTGAATGTGCCTGGGCATTTTTGTCAGTGGGAACTATTTCCAGTGGTCTTATAAGGAATAATTAAGTGACTAAGGCAGAGACATGCTAAATAACCTTAATCCTCTGCATAGTTTTATGGGATGCCATCACTTTGGTTTTAAGAGTGAGGACCACTGTCAGACTGAGAGAAAAATTTGACAGCAAATTGATAGATCGTCACAGTTGCACAGTCTGTTCTCCCTGTTGACAGAAGTATTTTAGTCTTCTGAGGTGCTGCTATATAATGCAACTGCCTTACTGCTGAATATACCAGCAATTCTACAGTTATTTTCTGAATTTCAAAATTTCAGAAATATTTCAGCATTTTCCAAAGAGTTAGTGTCATATATACTGTAAATCACAAGTGTTCTATAATTTTATGAGCTGCATGAGGAATGTTAGCCCCTACATGTTCATACATAGCTTACTAATCTTTGCCCTTGCATGTCTTTGACTTTTGATATAGAAAGAATTTTGTCTCTGAGTAAAACAAGTCACAGAATTAGGATAATGCTTACCATTTCAGATGCTATTATAGTCAGTTTTCCAAAGAATAAAGTCCCAAAAGATGCTACTGGCTTCAGGACTATACTTTTGTGCTGCTTGGGCAGTGCTTTGTGGAATAAAAGTTGCTGCTAATAACAAGCTAGTATTTCTTCTCAGCCTTTAGTGCTTCTTCAAAAGCATTAGTAAAAAGCCTGGGGAACACTTTTGCCATTTTTGAGGCTTGTGTATAAAATAAAAAATGTTGTGGTGACAGTTCTTTTTTGTCTTTGTTTAATGAGCACCTTGTGATTCATTGAATACATTCACTAATCCCAGCAAATGCCTAAGCTGCTCGATCAACTCCAAAGTCTCTTGCTTTGTAATTATCCGTCCATGAATTGCTTCAGCTCAGAAGGCAAGACACATAGGAAAAGATCCCCATCTGTCATTCATCTGTCAATGTAAGGAATATACATAGCAAGGAAGTATTAAATATATTAAACAGCACAATCTCCTAAAGTGACAACAGAGTCATCTTGGCAGCACAATTCTGAAACTGGCCTTTTGTACTGAGGGGCCTTCTAGCAAAAGTTTCTCTTTGAATACCCTGCATTGGTTTTTCTGTTGTTCACAACAAATGCTGTTACCTAGTGCTTATACATTTGTGCCTTTTACTTCTGCCTTCATCCTGTTTAACTGGGAAACATTTCCAGGCCAAGAGTTGGCAGCCAGTCCCTCATTCGGGCTGTGTGGTTCTTTCTGATGTTATCTACTAGTGCTGAATTAGTTTTGCTTTAGGGTAAGCGTTGTGTCTTTATCTGTTATATATTAGCATTAGGATCCAATTCTATAAGAATTATGAAGTTTAGTGTCAGATTTAGGAGAGTGCTTAAGACCTCGTGTAACTTTAAGCTCATTAGTTGTCAGCATTGAAGTGCTCATCAGGAGCTGTAGTGATAAGAAAAGGAGTACTAGGTACAAAGTGAAAGAGGGGAAATTTACATTAGATTTATGGAAGAAACTCTTTGCTCTGAGGGTTGTGAGATACTGAAACAGGTTGCCCAGGGATGTTGTGGATGGCCCAACTCTGGCAGCATTCAAAGTCATGTTGGATAAGGCCTTGAGAAACCTGGTCTAGTGGGAGGTGTCCATGCCCATGGCAGAGCAGGTTGGGTTTAGATGGTCTTTAAGGTCATTTCCAACCCTGAACATTCTGTAAGTCTATGATCCTTTAAGGACAGCTAAGATTCTATACATATAATATTTTATATATTTGTATAACGAGTACCTTACTCAGTGTGTGTAATTAAATCAATAACGCATATGATTAATCCCCTGTTGTACTGAGCAGAAGCAAATCCAATGAGAAGTATATATCTCCGAGACTAAAATGAGCTGTTCTTTCATTTATTATCTGCTATTGATAAAATACAGTTGTTCCATACTAACATAAGGATTTTCTCTAGATGATGAAGAATATCAAAATTATGGATAATAATTAGAACTGGCATTTTACTATTCAAGCTGGCAGGAGAAATTTGAAGTGCAGTTATCACTAAGGAATTTAGCAGCAAGGAATAAATATTTGAGGCCATGAAATACTTTAGTCGATCTTGTGCAGAAAATCATGCTAGGAAAAGCCAGTGTCCATAAAAGGACACAGGAGTCCTGCAATTTTATTTGAATAAAGGGAGAGAGAGTCCATACCCCCGTGGGGTTTCTCCCTTGAGATTTTGGAGGACACAGCCTCCTTTTATCCTAAACTCCTGGCTGCACGTTGTCCTCTTCCTTTCCTCATTGGCTGAGGAGCTAGGAAGGTATAGATTTCCAGAACTGTTTATGACATATTCCTCCCTTGAACATGTCATTTTCCTCCACAATTCAGAAGTTCAGGCTATCTGGGTTCTGCAATAGACTTTGTGCAGACCCATTTGTCTATTACCCTAAAGTTCAGGAGTCAAACTCTCTGGGTTCTGTAACAAACTTGTTCGGCTTGACGTTGGTAGAGACATTAGGACCCCTTTCAGAAACATTAACACCCATTTTTCCTAAGGACCTCTCATCGAGTTGTTTGTGAAGACATTAGCACCCATCTTTCTTATCAGTCTTGAGTCACATACCAAATCTTGGAAAGTTATCTTTACATTTGACAGCCAAAGTCACAGCTAAATGAGCTGAAATTTCATTCATATTATTTTATTTAGTGAGATTTTTTTTTTTCAGGAATCTAATTCAAGGAAAAGTGGACATCTGAAATATGCCCTTCTTTCCCACCATTATGACTATAATTGATGTAGATTGAATTAGAACTCCAGTCTTCTCAAGACACTCTTAGAAGCTCCTTTTGTGATCCAAACATTTAACAAAGTGACTACATAATCACTGCATCTTGACAGGAATATTAAAAATGAATCTGTTCTTTTTGTCAAGTGAGACCTTGATATCGAACAATGAAAATGTGGTAAATGACTGACCAGAACGGCAGTGTACTACCTCTTAGCAATGTATTAGGGACAGAAATATATTTCTGTCTCTGTACAAAGGGATTTTTAAGTACTTCCAAATCAAATGACTTAACAGTTGAGGTGCCAGAATTTGTGACATCAGCACAGATATGGCAAATATAAAAAATGCAGCGCTAATAGTTGTGTTATGGTGGCCAAAATATTATTTAAGGTGACAGAAACAAAAGTTCTTTAAGAAAATTCAGAAGACCTTTACAACTTCACTTGAAGCTAGAACAATACTCAACTTCAGAAATAAAAGTAGAACATATTTCTCATTGTGATCACAAGTATTGACAGAGGGTACAGCATAGGATTCAAGGTACATGTTTGTCTTGATTTAATGTAAAATAAACTCATAGGACTAGCAAGAGGAAAATTAATTCCCTTTGTTGCTTTGAATGTTGCTGTTGGGTCACTCTTTGACATTGTATACTGTTATTTTCTTCCTCTTTGATGTAGATTCAGCTTCTGTTAAAGATAACACAAACCAATGAAAACTGGATCAGGCCAGGGTGTTATTAGCGCCAAATTTCCTCCTTCATTTGCAGTTTCTATCATGTGCATACTGAATGTTTCCTCATCACTTTGCAATTTGAGGGCACATGTCTCTTAATTTGCTCCCCAGATGCTGTTTCAGGATGTTTTTGCTGTTTCATGCAGCCTGTCATTTCAGAGATGCTCAGACTTCATTTTGGCCTCTAAGGAGCAGGAGGAGCCTCTGGAAGCTGTGGAGGTTCAGAAACAGAAGAAAGCCTGAGGGCAGGGAGTGTGGTTTCTGGGCAAGCTGAAGGCAGTCAAAGGATGTGGTTTTGTGGATGGAAAACAAGCTGGATGGAACTCAGGAGATGGTCTGTCATAAAGAGGTCTGACAAGATCCAGGGCCATGATCAGTGATCTAGCCATGCTCTAGTTTTGATGCTGCTGCAAACTTAGGCATACATGTTGCTGGTGATGTACCAAAGGAGTTGATTAGTAAAAAAAAGCAAGAAATAGTAGAAGAGGGATCCTTTCATGAAATAATGAGGAGGATAAGTTAGCCCAAAATATTTCTGAAACAAAAATCAGGCTTTTTGCAATCTTGGAAAGCAGAACAAAATCACTGTTTGAATTTGTATTGCAGGAGAAGCATCAAGTGAAAGGAATCCTATGCAGAAACTGCAATAGAACTTAAAAGATAAAAAATACACAGATGTCTAAAAATTTCTGTATGAAAAGCAAGCTAACTCTTTCAACAACAGGATAACTTCCCTACACCTTGGCTTAAGCAATAAACACACATTTTCCCCCTCCTTTTTATCTACTGAAGACAGATTGGCTGTCTTAAAATTCTGGTTTCAACAATAGTTTAAACAGAGCAACATATTTTCTTTAGAGAAGACATGGAACTTAAAAAAGAAATGAAAGCAGTAAAAAATGAACAGGATTTGTAGTGTCCACTTTTGGCCATCTGCATTAATTGCATGTGTGTGTATTAAAATCAATTAAATGAAGGCATGCCTTCCTTCCAACACAGAAAATAATTAGGTAATATATTAAAAGTAGATAACCTTGTTGCCTCCCACTCAACCTTTCTTCATCATTCTTAATAGCAAACATCTAGGTATTGATCGGTTCATTTTAAATGCTACCAAGGTAAATGCCGTACTACTCTGAACTGATGAGAGAGTTGAACAAAGACAATCACAGTAATTGTGGCGTGTTGAGGAATGTAGATCGCAAGAACTGAATACAAAGAAATGCCTAATGTAACCTTTTCTTTCACGTAAAATATTGCAAAAGAAAGAAAGCACAGGTATAAGGCAGTCAGAGAAATTTGGTTTAACTCAAGGCAGATCACTCTCATCTCTTTCATTCTGCCTTTGTAGTAGAGACTGCGATTTCATTCTAAATCAATACATTTTCTCAGGCAACATGATTCTATTATAAATCATCATTTGTACGATGTGCTTCTGCTAATAAATCTGCAGCTAGAAGGGATAAAAAGGAAACTGGTTAACAATAAACTGTGCTGTTAAACTAGGACAGAAACAATTTAAAACACAAGGTTATCATTGAAGCCTGTATCAACAATGTGCTCTCAGTGTCAACTGTTGTGGAATTAAATGTACTTTCTCTTGCAAATAGCTGTCTATAAAGTTAAAGCTGATGCTCAAGACAATGAAAATGCTGAACCCAAACTATTCATGAAGAGATGAGGTTTGATGTATATAATTTAGCCACAAACTTACCAACTGCATTTTGAGCAGATTATTCAACAACTTCATGTAGCAAAGCAAAATTTGACACAAATACATATTTTGTGGCTTGGATGTAAACCTAAGGAACTGATTACCCAATAGACTAAAAATTTCCCTTGAAACCTCAAGTGCATGCTCAATATAATCTGTTTAAAAGCAAAAAACACCAAATTGGTTAAAAAAAACCGGCTGATGCTAGTATAAACTATTGAAAGTCCATGGATTCTGGAAGTTTGAGGATTATACATTTCTATTTGGAACAGAAGTGCTTTTAAATATGTTTCCATCCTGACAATTCTCTGTGTGTCATCCTCATATGACCCCTCAAATTAGGAACCTAAAATAAATTGCTAAATCCTAATTTAAGAAAAGGTTTAAAAAAAGCAACTAAAAACTATATTTTACTGGCTTTTATTGACATCTGAACTCCTGTTTGCAGACAAGAACAGGAAGAAATATCTGCCATTGACAGGAAGGCTCAGAAACCCCCAAACTGGAAGAGGTTGATACAAGTCCTCAGACTACACTAACTTCTCTTCTTGCCTTTGAAAACCATTCTTGTGGGCTAATGTGTCCCAAACAACTTTGCTCTATGCCTCTTCTCCAAAATAAATTCACCTTTTGACACTTTCCTTCCTGATTATTATTACCCTAACACTTTCGTGTTTCCAGAACTGTGAGCAAAATTGTGCAGTAGTCATGTCCACCACATCAGCAGATGTAACTTCGGAATAAACAGGCCCATTTTCTATCAATTTCAGCATCTTTCAACCTTAAATTAGTAGGGACATTTCTTGTTTATGAATCTGAATAAACTTGGGAGGTTGTGGTTTTTTTAAATTTTAAAAAAAGTGTTCTGTCTTGGTCTTTCGATCTATCAGTAATACAACAGTGCACATTATAAAATGAGTTGTTTAACAAAAGACCAGATTCTGCTAAATTTATCCACATAAGGGAAAGGTATTGTGCAAGTAAACAGAACGTATTCAGTGTTCTTCATTAAGACTTCTATAGTAGTCAGTGCACAGAGCTCCTAGATTAATTTATTAGTGTTAACACATCTATTCACATTTCTAGTTTGTTCAGACTTTAGGAAAGCTCTGATACTTTTGTGTCTAATGTCACCATGTCTGCCTGAAAAATCTCTGTGTCAAGGAAGTTCTGTGCAGCCCCTGCAAACAGTTTCTACTTCCTTATTCAAGAACTGAACAGCAGTCCAGTCCTGGGCCAAATATTGTCCTTGCTTGATAAATTTGTTAATCACCTCTCACATCTCGTTGATTCAGTGTCAATCAAAGGCAATGCTACTGCTCACAGACTTGCAACTGAATTGTAGCTCTAAGCGTATGCATTAAGTGCTTTTTTGGATAGATGCCAGAGTTGCTTGGGTCCTTGCCATGTCAGGCCCCTTGTGAATACATTTTTCTCACATGAACAGTGTTTTCAGGACCAGACTTGCATCTTTCAGCACGTTGACAGCTATGCAACTGGGCACAGGTGAGTAGGAGCTCTCCTGTGACAAGAACATTTGACTTCTTGCCGTGCACCACATTTGAGACTGGACCTACAGATATTTCAGGATTCAAAGGTCAGTGAAACTGGAGAATCTATCCTCAAATGAATGCAACCCTCTATGTTACCATTAAATATCCCACACACAAAAGACAATGTATTTGAGCACTTAGAGGAAGAAGCACAGAGATATAAAAATGAAGAAAAAGTGTGCAAAAAGTACTTATATGAATAATTTAAAAATTGTCTGGGTAACACAATTTATTAGGCTAATATCTGGTTAAATCTTTTCCTTATACTATCCTACAGTGCCGGTGTTGGCAGCAATTTAAAATTTTATCAATTATCCACAACCTTACAGGTATTATCTTGTATTTTCTAAATAATTTTGAGGGTCTGGCAGCCTTGTGTAAGTGTCTGAGCAAACCAGCCCAGAAACTTCTGCATCATATGGGCAGTGGGACTGCACTGACTCCTTGGGCAAGTAGTGGGTATATAGTCACCAGTAAGTCTGGTACACTACAGAACTGATCTACACGTGCTCCTCAGAGGTATTCAGGACCCAGGAGATTGATTTAGTGCCATGCTCAAACATTTAGCCATGTCAGGTATACCCAGCCACTAGCTCTATATATTTTGGGAATTGCATCCATGGGCAATGCTGTGTAAATAATGCATAAATAATGGGACAATTAAATCTGAGGTTTCAGATCTGGACCCTGAGGAACAGGGGTTTTGAGCTTCTAGCAAAATATTCTTTCATGTATATATTCCCCTAATGCAATCTGCAAACTTGAGACTGTTTTATATGGACAAAGGTAGGGAGATTGCCTTTGGTGCTAAATCCTAGGTAGTGGGTAGTACAAGCCATTCATTCTGTTGGTGGAAGAAGAACTCAACTTAGGCTCCACCTGAGGCATGAATATCATGCTCTCTTGGAGGGAAGGCCCATGTGACATGAAAAATGCAGAAGAAATGCCTTTGGGGTTTGAATGATTACTGAAGAAAAAGAATATTACCATCTTAGCAAATATGCTCCTCTTAGTATGCTCAACTTCTAGTCGAAATGGAATTTTCTGTAAAACATTTAAACTGCTTTCTTTCAGTTGAGGGAGTGATGCTTGACTAATAATTCATCAATTAAGAGTCAGGAATGGCATGGCAATAACTTAAGGAAATAGCATTTATTTTTAAAAAAGGTCAATATAACTAAGGCAGTGGTATATCTTACAGTTTAGGAAGAAAACTTATGCAAATATGAATGGTAATCTTTTTATAAACGATGAAGTATATATTAAGTTATTTTGGCTGCAAATTTTTAAGCATTTTTTTCAGGCCAAGTTTCCTCCGTGTGCTTTGAACTCATAGGATTCCCTGTTTGTTCTGCTTGCTCCTGAAAGGCTAACAGTGCTAGTGCATAATGCTTATTCTTTACAATAGAACAGTATCAAGGAAGCAAAAGCATTGGAGAGCTCTGAAGCTAGAAAAATAACATCTTACAATAATCTAATTTTTTATTAATTAACAAAATTTTAGTTTTAATTACAGTGATGTAAGAAATATCGGATATATATATACATACAGGTGCAAAAAGAGGTCTGAACACAGCACATTTCTTTTTCAGAACAGCAAATCATTCACTAACTTCAGTGTGCTGTTGCAAAGGTAGGAAAGATACATATGTATTGTAAGTGCATCTATGTGTTCATAGAGTGCAGTGTAAAAAAGTTGTTATTTCAGACACCATCCAGATATACAGTGGTGACATTTCCCTCTCCCTGAGGTAAATGCAGCTCTCATGTGCATGAGAGGAAGTCAGGACTGCCTGGCCAATGCTCTGTCACAGGCCAGCCAGTAAATGTGCCACTTTGAAGCTCACCTAAGCCTCCTTCTTCACTGTATCTGTATCTCTGCTATCTGCTCAAGTGGGTGGTTAACAGACTGTGAATCCTGGGAGCAAAGGCTTACTGTAAAAAAAAAAAAAAAGGGTTTAGGTACAGTGTTAACAGCAAGTGTTAGATATCAGTAACTTATTTAGGAGTCTGAGCTCTGACTCCGCATCCTCTGTGCTAGGAAACTGGTGTTCCTTCACATCTGCAGTTAATACCTTTGGCAGAGCAGCAGCAACTCGAGTGGGCATGAAACACTCAGGCCCTCTTTCTGGTCATCTTTCACCAGGACAGAAACCTGTTGGGAAGATAATGTGGCAAAGTCTGCCCTGCTTCTCTTCCTGGTCTGTAGAGAACATTGACACATCATTCATGTCAACTGGGCAACCCTTCTGAAGGTCTGATCTGAAATTTGTATTTGATCTTTGATGATTATTTCATCTGATTTCTGACGATAGTGGTCACATACAATGTTAGTCAAGATGGGGGAGAGAGAGGCTTAAACTGTCAAAAGAAAACTTTTATTTGAAACCCCTCAAAATTGTTTCAGCAATTTAAGCAAGTCCATTTTGCCCTAGTCATTCCTAGAATCAAAGCTGCTTTCCAGGAATTCTCTGCTTTACTAGCAGTGACATCCCACATACTTTTAATCAACTTCCAAGGTCAAAACTGAAACAGAGCAAAGCTTCAACAGGCATTAATTAAATATTATGAATTTATTTAAATTTTATATAGATCTTCTAAATGAAATAGAAAAAAATTTCTCACTTCTGTTTTAGCAGTAGGAGAAAAACTAAGACAACATGGGATTTAACAGTGTTCATTTGAGAGAATGAAATATATGCTAATTTCTCTGAGCTTTTATGCATTTTTTATTGCTTTGCTTTGAAATAGGGATTTTCTTTCCTTGCCTCTTGTACTGGACAGTGATATGTAGCATATACCCTCATTCAGTAAGCCAAAGATTCATGATGATTAAGATTTATCTTACAATTGCATTAGACCAGATCATGAATTTTAGCTTCTTTTATATTTCCTTCCTTTTGAATGGCTCTTCACTTCTTAGCTCAGCTATGTAGGAGGCTTCCACAAAAACTGGTCTCCAGTTTCATGCAGATTAACCACAATGAAGGAGCCTCCCCGACAGGTGCTGGCCCTCTATCCTATTCAGACTTTCTGTTATAACACACCCAGAGAGGAGGGTCTAAGCCACAATCATGAATCCAAACACTTCCTAGTTTGGGGTGATCTTGGATCCAAACCAAGATTTGCAGCTGGGACCCATCTGTAGTTATAACACAATATCAAAAAAGTCTTCAGTGGTGTAAATTGGCACAGATTCATGGACTTCAAAGGAGGCGTGCCGGCTTGCAGGAGCAGAGAGTAAGGATAATCCTACCTCTGTGAAGAAAGCAATAAAAGGGTCTGGGGAAATCAAAGTAGATAGAATAATTATGAAAAATCCAGATCAAACTGAAGAACAAAATGCCTTGAAAGTTAGAAATATAGTGTTATTCAAAGAGTAATGTTTGAGATACAGTACAAGGATACTTGGCCTTGTCTGCTATTATTTGTGTTGCATTCTATTTCCTCAAGAAGCAAAGTACCCATCATTTCTGATACTGAATTTCTCACAAAACTATTGGTTTAACCATTATCTTTTTTTGAAAAGAAAAAAATGGTCCAAAGCTTCGAGAACCATCAATAATATTCCCTTTCAAGATAATACTTTGGTCACTGTTTCATTCTCAGAGCTGGAGTGCATGTCACTCACTGTGACCCACTCCTTCCATAGGGCACCACAACACTCAGCAATTCTCATCCTTCAAGCAGTTTTGGAAAAATTAACTGAACTCCTAAAAGTTCTTATAAAGAAGATGGATTGCCATCTCCACATTTTTGTAGTCACCAATCCTGAACATGGTGAAATAACTTGAATGAATATAGAATAACAAAAATACTCCCATCAGGTATGGAACTCAGATGTTTTGTCTTACCTCCTCTGACATCACTAAATTATTATTTTCCTGTTGAAGATGGAGATGTTTAATTTTTGATCTTAACATCATGCATTTAGATTTGGAACATAAATAATATATTTACAAGGATTTTATGATTCTTTTGTAACAGAACTCAGTATAAAGGAGACTGTATATAATTTTCACACATGATATTTTGCCATGTTATTTATCATGTGTTGTTTGAAAGGAATAGGCATGCCATAACTATCTTACTCATTTCTTAGGACATGCTTGGATAAAAGTGCTTTATTTCTACAGGAGTCCCTTAGTAAAATTCATTAATATAAATGAAGTTACTTTAATATAAACAAGCCACTGTATTTTTAACAGTCTTCTTAAAGTCCTGTAAAACATTTTAATTGTATCCTAATTTTTTTTCCCATTTTGTAAATGTAAATTTCAATAAAAAATAAGGAAAAAATAAGAGAACATAAAAGCCAAAGAGTCCTTTGGAGTCCCATTAAATCAGCAAGCAAGAGCCATAGAGTACAAATATAAGAAGTAGCTATATTAAGTCTGACAGATTCTTTTTTTCTCAAGTGGTTTTTTTAGAGCTATGTTGAAAATGAGCTCTCTTATGTCCTCAGTTAAATGCTGCCAGCTTGGTTCTTTCCATGACTTTTGCCTTGCAAATTCCACCTGGCTGCCATCCTCCTGCCTGAACCATTGCATGTGCTCTGCTGCAGAGCAAAGGTCACATGCAGCAGGGATGCCTTGGAAAAGACTTATGTCACAGCATCAGCACTGGTTATATCCCAAAGCACAGTTTCCACACACTCATTTCCTTCAGGATGGTACCAGCCACCACGTGAATGCAGCAGCATTTTGGAAACAAAACTGTGTAAACAGCAAAGTGATCTGTGCTCAGGTGCCTGTGTGCTCATGGCTGAAAGGAGGAGCAGTCTAGAGAATTATTTGAAGTTAGACTCTGATTAAAGGTTTCACCCAATCACTGCACAGTGATATTTGGAAGACAATTGCTGCTAGGAGATCATTACTGAGTTGTGTGCGGGTGAGCATCAGCAAAAGCAGGCAAAATAAGCCTTTCATACAAGTCAGTTATAACCTTTTCCTTGTCACAGAACTGCCAGTTGATCTAATTAGGCAGAGACAATGAAAATGCAAAGTTGGCACCACAGATCTAAGACAACATACACCACCTCTGCCTTTATAAAGGCTTGATCTGAACCATTAAAGCCTTAGCAAGGATTGGTTTGGGCAAAGAGTAAGAAAACATACCTATGCTTCTTGAAATTCGCAGTTTTCTGTGAATAAAATAAATTTTTAAAAATCATAAATGATGCATTCATATTCTATATATGATTAAAAAAAAAAAGCTTCTGTTGAACTATTGAACTGTGTCCCCAACACCCCTTGAAATATGAAGATTACTTCAGCTGTTGATTCCTCTTAAGTGTATCTATCTGGCAGCATAGATAACCTCTGTGCACCTGCTCAAAACTTGGCTTTTTAGTTTACTCTTTACATTCTACTTTCCTGGGGAGGTGTCTGAGCAGTGTGCAATGCATGCATGGGCATGAGAAAGGGCTCCAGGCAGCAGTTCTGAGACACAAATCTACCCTCAACAAGTAAGAAAAATAAGCATTGCTTCATTTGAGACTTAAAACAAATTGCACATGGCACAAACTGCATGGGCACAGCCCATGGAGGCAAGGCTGGGTAGGGAAAGGTGAACTGGATTACTTCCCTTGTATAGATTTAGCAAGGGCTGGATACACACACACATACATACACAGAAAAAAAAGACTGGAGAGATTAATAACCCATAGCTGTAACAATTTTAGGTGCCAATTCTGTTTAGAAATACAGCATTTTTAGATTTTCAAAAAGACTTAGATATCTACTTATTCCTATAACTGCCATTAGAAGTGCAGACCCTTAGAAATTCTCATATATTCCTGCCTATAAATATGTGAGCAAAGTACAGACACCAGCCTAGAGTCTATTCTAGAAGCATAACTCTCACTCTGTTCTATTAAGGCTGTTCCAGTGGGAGCATCCCCATGACTGATGGCTGTCTAGGTGAATTTATTTTAAGGATTCTTTGCAGCTGGGACTCAGTGCAGTGATAAGCATGTAAGAAGCTGTTAAGTGAAATGAGTGGTTTGTAAGAACATGCCCCTGCAGAAAATAGGACTGCCCAATTGAAGGAAATGGGTAATTCTGGAAGACTGCTGGATTCACTGAGAGCACAGTCACAGAACAATTCCAGTCTTTTTGGTAAACTATCTAGTTAAAGCAGAAGTGGTGCCATATGAGTGTTGTATTAAGGAAGAGGAAAACGTGATGTGACTACAGGACTTGTTAGCCACCCAGCTGATAGGCAGGGTTTAAGAAAACAAGTACTGAGAAAGAAGGGAAAAAATTAAATTCTCTATAGGCATGTAGAGATAGGTGATAGATAATTGCTAAGTAAATAGCTGTACACATTTAGATTGAAATATCTGTTAATTTTGTGTATGTATCTGCCTTGGAAAAGACAGTTTCTTCTTAGATCTCAGTGTCTTGATCTCAGTGAACCATGTGACACTGTAATCGACTGTGTGATACCATGAGACATTTTTAGTTGAACTGGAGAAAATAGGGATCATAACAGGACAAGGACATAAAAGAGGACTAGCCAACTTTTAGTGCTGACATAAGAACTAAGCATTGTGTGTGAAGTATTTTACATCAGGAAGGTTCCTACTCCTCTTCCCAGGCGTGGATTCTTGGTGCTGATTTTGTGTGCATTTTTTAATGCCCTTGGTAAAAATATAGTTGGTGTGGTGCTGATATGGCCTAGTGATACAGGGTTGGGAGGGAATATGACTCTGAAGGATGGCTGGGATGGAACACACAGGAAGAACCGAGTGACGTTGTTGGCTGGAGTAATTGAAATTCAATACTGCAAAATGCAAGGTCATGCACTTACGGACTAATAACAAAAGCCTATGCTACAGGCTAAGAGCTCATTTGTTAGAAATGACTGAGGAAGAGAAAAACATAGGCATATTAACAAGTCACAGGATAACTATTAACTATCAAAGTAATGTACTTGCAAAAAACCAATGCTGACAGGAGCAGTATTTCTAGTGTGGATAAGGAAAACTTAGTGCCATTGAACAAAAGAAAATATGGTCAGGTCCAAGGTGGGAATGTTGTATACAGGCCTGATCAACTCTAGGAGATAAACTGTAATCAAAACTTGGGCACAAAGAGGTTGTGGTAGGGGAAGAGAGCTCATGGCTATGTGCAGTGAGAAGCAGCAAGCAGGCTCGTGCAGCAGGAAACTGGCTCCAGCTCAAAGACAGTGCCAATATAAAAAACCGGTAGCACACATAACTTTAGGTTAAAATTCAGATATACTTAAAATCAGTAGAGCAGTGAAGTGGTCAAAAAATTTCTGTCAGTAGCAGAATCTGCTGAGATATAAATCAATCAAAAAATGAAAAAAACTTATGTAATATGTATATATAAGGTCATTTGTAATATGAGGAACCAGACCTGATAGCCCAGCAAGCCTATTCCAGCCTTCAGCTCAGAAGGATTTCTTTTTCTGCCCTCATGAGACCTGCAGTAGCCGCTTCCCTTCCTGTGCTCCCCAGAAGGGCTCACTGAGAAGCAGTGTTGGTGTAACATGATGCAGACCTCCATGGCTCCATGCCCAGTGCTAACCCATGAGTTCTCTCTGGTAGCTGCAGCCAGGAGGCTCAGTGCCACAGAGGCACAGACTCTCAGTGTGACAGGGAGGGAGGAGTCTTAATGCAGGAGGAATCCTCTGCATCTGTGGGATGCAGATGGAGAGCCTTCCCCCACAGCTGGAAAAAAATACTCTGTTCTGCAAAGTGCTTGCAAAGGTGTGAATCAGACACCTCTGCTGGCTACTTTACACATATACTTAGTTTCCAAGTAATTTATAACATCAAAACAATTATAAATGTATATTAATAGGATTTTGGTTCCTGATCAAACTATTTTCAGAGCAACACTTTAGTGCTGCTTTCAGTTTCCATTCCTTCTTCATATTTACCACTATATATATTATTTTTCCTTTTACCACAAGCAGATCATTTCAAGGGTTGCTAGTATATAAGATTGGATATGTTGCTGAAGATATTTATACATTTGCAAAGTAATAAGTATTCATTGGGTATGAGTATATAGACCAAATACACTTGAATAAGTAGTAAGTTTTCCTGGGATTAAGTGTATAAGGAAGTACTGTTCAGAGTGGGAGACTTAAAGTCGTGATGTAAAGATTGACAAACATCAGCAAAATAAAAGTGATTCCTCTGGTACAGGGGAATGTTAGATGCTAGACATTGTGAAACATGAATGTACTGCCAAGCAGTTCACTGTGAGGTTTGGTTTATATGTCTCCAAAGGCAGTTTGTTAGGAAGTGACTGGGGGGGATTAGTGAAAGGATATTAAACATTTTAGCTGTAAGTCACCAGTTCAAATCCTCTCCAAGGCAGAAGTGAATAAGGACCTAAAGCACTGGAATTGATGGAGTTGGTGCTATGGCTGATCTTAAAGTTATGTATGTGCTTAACAGCTTTGTTGGACAGAGGCTGCAAAGTCAATGTTATTTGTCGGCCCATGTGAAATAAGCTGATGTCCCCGATTCAATCCCACTAAGTCAGCACCAAAGGATTAAACAGCAATGAAGTGCTTTTGCACATCTGGTACTTCTCCCACTGGAGCATGGCTGAGTGACAGGCAGGGGAAAGCCATACCTGCCTTGAGTAGAGAGGGTTTTAGTCTCTAGTGCTGCAAATCTGGCACCTGTCACAAGCACTAAAGCTCACATTACATAGGACAAACCTGGGGCTTTGTTTTTTTCTAAAATGTTTTCACAGCTACATCTAATCAATATAGTCTTCTCTTTGTTGTAGGAAGAAGTAGTAATTAACTTTCTGTCTAACATAAGCACCCTCCCAAGCTGGCATAGAATTCTGAAGAAGAAAAACAGTTTTGCCTAAACTAATCAGTGTCATACAATTATTGAGAGTACAAAAAAAAAAAAAATCAATGCTGCATATCTTCATTTTTTTACAGGGAAACATTGAGGCAGTCACAGAAAGTCCAGAGAGACCCTGGTCAAGCATTCATCAAGGTAACACTTTCAGGATTACATGGGTGGAAGTAGGTACTCATTGTAGGATTAAACAGCAATGTCACAGTTTTGTGATTTGCCTCTGGAGAAGGAAAGGAGATCAAGAGCTTTTATCGTGTTCAGGTGCAAGCCACAGGAAATTAGGCTTGCTTTATAGACCATGATTTCCTGACTACACAAGCATAACAATAATTAGAAATCTTGCAGAGGAGATTATATACTGCAAATGTAGTTGTTTACCTCTAGGTTCCTACTGTGAGATGAGTTTTCCAATATCATTAGTTATACTGTATATTTTCCTTAGCCGAAACAGGAAGAAAAAAGTCTGCATATTATGAGACTTCTAAAGCTGTGTGGCTCATGAAGTCATATAGATGTCATAGGGCAATAAAGGAAATTAATTACCATAGAGGAAGTGGCAAAATCAGACTACAGTTTAATGAAAATTCAGAAAAGAATGTCATTTTATGAATATGACATTGGTATCTATCTATCTGCATGTGTGCCTCTATCTATCTGTGTATATGTCACTTGTACCTCTATACATTTTCTGTAGCTTTTTGATTGAAAAGTTCATGCAGATCAGAGCCACCATAACATCTCAAACTCATGCTGTCCTTGGAAGACAAATCCAGAGAAATTTGAAGAAAAAAACCCTACCCAACATAAAGACAAAGATAAATATGTGAAATTATACATGGCTTATAAAAAGACTGAGCATATAATGGGTTCTAAGGTGATGTTATCTGACTTTGAGGCATCTGAAAAGCTTTCTAGTGACAACCAGAAATATTGTTTAGAGGTGAAAAGATAGAATCTAACTTGAGATCATGCTAATCATTCACAGATAAGTGAAAAGTAGAAATGCCAAAGGCACATTTCCCTTTTAAATAGAAGTTTATTGATGACCATAACACACACTTGCTGTACCTACCACTCATGGATGTTATCAGATTTTCAACCACCATGTGATATTGTGTTTAGAAAATATACAAACTTAAAATCTTGTTACTGAAACATATCATGTCCAACACACTTAAGACAGCCTGTCAGCTTTCTGAGTGTTGCATTGCAAGTTTGTTTTAGTTCAGCTGAGCCGTTAGATTGTTTTAGAAATACATTGTGTGTATTATTTAGACACATGCCACCAGCAATAAGACACTTAAGCATAATTGACAGCTGCCTTATCATGCAATGAATGGCAAGGTGTATGTCAGAGACAGACAATCTTTAACAAACAGAAGCCATTGTACAGAGTAATGTTAAGATTTCCACAGAACAAATGGTACAGTTGTATTAAAATTCTATCTGATTAGATTAATCAGTGAGTTTGAATTGAGAAGGTAAGTTCTAATAGCTTCCCTTTCTTTGATTAATATATTTTTAGTTATTTATCAGCCTTTGTTTGATATTTCACAATACAGATCTCATTGCTCACTATATTTTTCTTGGTTTTAGTATTAATTATGAGCTAATCATGATATATATAAGATGGGATTAATTTCACCTTCTTTAATGATCTAATATCTAGATTTCCACTTGTGTCACCTCAGAGTTCATTATCACTCTCTGGAGGACAATTCAGACTCTCTGCTTTAGGTACCATTTTCTCAGGTGAAGCAACATGAATGATGCACTTTGATAGACCCCTGACTTTTAAATGGCTAAAGTGAGATGAATGCTACCCATAGGGACAACCCTTTCATCCTTTGAAGGTGAAGATGAGATGACCTCTAGAAAAAGAACTCATTTAAATTCAGGTTTATAGAATAAAATAAATACTGGTACCTTCCAAACCACTGAGAGTTTCAGTTCCATCCTCACTGGAGCCAGGAGGTCACCCTGAGCCTTGCTATGAAAGGCCATACACACTGCAATCTTTCCTGTTAGCAACATCAGACGAGAACTGTGACTAATGTATCCATTACATTATCATGGAATCAAATTTTTGATGCCTTTTTGGCAACAACAGATGGCAGTGAATATGGAAGTTGGACTGCATGGTGGAATTAGCAGTGGTAAGAATTGAGACCTCCCTGAGCCTAATTGCTTTAATGTGCAGTGCATCTACAGACAAAGAAACATTATGGATCTTTAAAAGTACCCAGAAAGTGTTCTGAACACTGGCATTACTGGAAGACAATGAGAGAAAAACTTAAGCTCTTACAATGGGAATTACTAGGTGATATAAAGTTTCATGCTGGACTTGATTTAGACTTTAGGGGTGGTGGTATGGTGAAGAGTGAAAATGATGCCTCATGAACTCATAATTGACATATGCAAATAAATACTCCCTGCGTATTGGAATTACTTTTTTTTTTTCTTTTGATATCTCCCGAAGCAGTTTTGCATGCTTCTCAAATAACAAAATTATTTTCACATTGGTCAAGGTGAGAGACTGCAAAATGACTGGCATATGTGCTTATTCCCTCTGCTGAAAGGAGATCTCTTTCAGTGACAAATTGAAAGAATTTATCTGATTTTTTCTAGGAATACTAAAATGATCTATGACAATATTGTTGTGGTGGAGATGGTAAGCTTCAGGTGACTAACAGTAAGCAGCAGCCAGGTCACATTTTTAACAGTTGCAAACTGCTAAAGTACCACAATGATACTTTCCCCTTGGCTTGGTCTCCCAGAGTAGATTTTCAGCTGGACTTGTTTTCCTGAGAAGCCTTGAGTGGAAGATTTAAAAGTCATACAAACAGGACCCTCTCATTGTGGCGCTGTGCTGTGGAACACTCACCACCTAGAAAAAGCTATTTATCTCTCATGTATAGGGAAATCATTCCTATTTATGAAGAAAATTGTACATCAGATTCATTTTAGAGAAAATCTGAAAATTGGTATTTAAAATTTGTCTCTCTCATTGAATTGTGTCAGGAGTTTTGTACCAGCAGTTCCGTGGCTTAGGAAAAAAAGCAAGCACAACTATTGTCACCAACTTAGTTACCCTGAGGTCTGAAGCATAATTATTGTCCTTCATGTGGTTTATTGATATTTCTTTAAATTATTTTAATGAATTTTTATTCAGGTACAGTAAATCAAATTCTGAATAGATTAATTCTTAGCTAAGACAGAAGGACAGAATTATCAAAAGGAAGAAAGGATCCTATTGTCATCAATAATAGTGAGTTTATTCTCTAGACAAAATTTAGTATCTTACATTTTGTTTTATGTAGAAAGAGAAATAAATGATGAAGAAAATAACAGTTTAAAAAGCTGTACATAATCTGTTTCCTCCAGCATGACAAATCTGAACACAAATTCCACCATTCAGAGTCATCATGGTATATAGCCAGCTTTCTACTTAAAAAATCTTATCCTACGTCCTATCACTGCAACCATGGCCCTAGAGCCACAGAGCACTTACCCTTCCAGCTGTGCCAACTCTCTTCCCTTCCTCTGTCTGAGCATTTCTCTTTGCTTTTCAAAATCCAAACACATCTATTCAGGTAGGGATGCTCCCTGAGTCCCCTTACATTTGTCTCCAGATTGAACAGTGTTTTGTGTTTATCTTTTGTTGTTTGAGATTTCTATTATTTCAGCTTCCTTCTCCTTTAACAGAGGTTAATGACTTTTAAAAGTTATCTTAAATGAAAGGTAGTGGTTAAACTTAATAGTTCTACTGAATTTTAATCAAAGCTATAAGAATGTTTTAAGACTTTCTGAAAGTAAGTTTAAAGTTTTACAGGGCTATTAAATGTTAACCTGGCCTTTGACAGCAATAGTGTGGTTTCATCAGCTCACACTGCAAAGAATTAAGGAAGCTGGAGTGCAGAATGAACTTCCCACTCACATCCACCAGTTCTCCATTTAGGTTTTAAATACTGCTTACTTAATACTGTGAGATCACTGGAAACCACAGGGAATCCTACTAGCAATCCTGCTGACCTCCATCACCTCTTCTCCTGCTCTAAAAAAAATTGGCAGCAAATGTTTCTCTGTCTTTCTGATAAGCTTGACAGGTTCATTACAGCTCTTTAGTTTGCAAAAGCTCGGAATAAAAGTAGTCATATGAAATTCTTAAGCAGACATTCAATTTCATTCATACTACTTGACAGTACTATGTTAACACACATAGCATTGCACAAATATGCTAGCAGTTTTTCAACTTGAATTGTTGAAGTTAAAGCAAAGAGAGGTGCATTTGGACATGTTGTATGCCAGTAGAGAATGCTCTCCTAGAATAGTTCTTTGTCAAATCCAGCTTTTAATAGAAGTAGTAGAATGGAGCTTCCTTCATCTAATAATCTGACAGGTCTGGTGTTAAGTTTCATCCTGTCATGCTTACTTATAATCCTTGTGCCAAAGTAAACCATTCCTTTCAGTCATGGTATTTCCGGTTTGCAAATAATTGTGATGTTACCATACCCATCTTAAGTCTCATCTGGTTGATCTAAAAACATGTAGAATTCTTTCCCTCTTTCCTTGTAAAGCAACATTTCCAGTGTCTTTTCCCTCTACATTATATTTTTCTGAATTATTTACCCTTAATCAGCATTATTCTAATATTCATTTTACCCAGGGTTTTTATTAGTGCAATGAGAATTGTTTATGTGAGGGAGATGTGTACAGTACAAACCACCATGGAAAAGAACTAAATTTTATCCTAGTTAAATAATTTATCCCAGAATACATAGATAAAACCTGTTTCTTGATTATGATACAAGAAAAATGTTTATGTCTGCCCAAGTCAGCAATTCCCAAACTCTAGGTCACAGCTGTGAGCAATTAAGGTTAGTGGGTTCAGGAGCCCCACAGATATGTGACAGGCAGTGGGGAGGGTGTTGGGTCAAAGAAAAGAAAAACAGTTCTAGGGATCATTGGTCTAACCTATGCCTACCATGCCTTCCAGAACTCAAAGGAGCACTGCCATGAACAGGGAGTTTTCTGATAGTTCTCTGCCCCCCACCAAACCCCAGCCTGAGTTCAGACAGCTCAGAGTCTGGTCCAGCTCACTCCTGATATCTGTATGACTTGGAGAACCGAAAGAGCATGAGGATCACATCAATCTTCTTCCACTTCTCACATGCCTTCATCCATTCCTTTCTAAGCCTTTTCCTCAGACATTTCCATTCCACTGAAGGACAGAGTACTGATTATTTAGGAACTTACTTGGTGTCTGCTCTATCCAATTCAGAGAAGGGACAACAGGACAAATATATGTGTGACATATGGGAAGGACATTAAGTCTCAGTGTGCCTCATCCTAAAAATCTGCAGGGCATTTATATCACCTTTCCCTTTGTGAACAGGCTATGTTAGCTATGTTAATTTCTTGTCTGTATAATGTTTCTTCAAGTCCTGCCCGAGCAAGTGGTAACATGCATTCTTTTTTATTGTTCTATCCTTATGATTCACATAAGCCCTGAAATTTACCAAAACCTGAGTTGCTTTAATTTTCTTTGAAAATTACCAGGGATCATCTGTAGGAAGGATTCTTTGCCTTTGGAGAAATTGATCTCCTGTCCCTGCACAGAGCTATCACAGCCTTACACGAGTTCATACAACCATGATTTCTCTAGAGAGACCACATATAGGGCAAGTACACAAACTCCTCATCTTCATCCTTCTCCTGCTACTAGACTTTCTCTAAATATCCTGATTACTGGTTATATAGGAATGTTGTTTTAGAACCACTAAACATTCTGTTTAGTTGTTCTAGCCATGCTTTTAAAAGGACTAGTGTATTTTAAGTGGAATAAGGAGCACTTGGAAGAATTAAAGAATTAAAAACTCTAAGACTCGTTTTCTCTTTCTTCAATCCTTGTCCATGGCTTTGCTACAATCCTGGCCCATGTCTCTGTTCTTCTCATGCTGACTCTTGCAGCCTTGCTTTGTTGTTTTACAGGCATTTCATCTTGTCTTTAAATAAATTATATTATTCTCCTGCTTTTTTTTTTTCCTTTTATAAGATAATAGTTTACTTCTCAGTCATCTTATATGTTGGGTTTATGCTTCTTTTCACTACTTTTAAATTTATATGTGAGTCTGCTTCATATACATCCTTCTGTTTAGTTCTAGCTATGCTTAAGAAGGGAAGAAAAACTGGCTCATTTTAAGTGAAATTAAGAGCACCTGGAAAAGGCTGGATGAGAGGAATCAAATAATATAATCATATAATAGGACCATAGAACTGTTTAGGTTAGAAAAGACCTCTAAAATCATTGAGTCCAACCATTACCCAGCACTGCCAAGTCCACCACCAAATCATATCCCTAAGTACCACATTCATAGTCTTTTTAATACCTCCAGCTATGATGACTCCACCACTTCCCTGGGCAGCCTGTTCCAGTGCTTAACATCTCTTTTGATGAAGAAACTTTTCCTAGTACCCAACCTAAATCTCCCATGGCACAACTTGAGGCCATTTCCTCTTGTCCTATCGCTTGTTACTTGCGGAGGTTGATCCCTACCTGGCTACAACCTCCTTTCAGATCTCTCCTGAGCCTCCTTTTCTCCACACTAAACAACTCCAGCTTCCTCAGACACCTCACATGACTCGTGCTGGGAGGCAAATTCTTTTTGTCTCTTTCACCAATTTTTTTTCCTTGGGGAAATGGGCTCATGAATGGGGTCTGGGATGTTACTTCACTTTTTGAGTTTTGTTTCTGACACTTTGTAACTTTTCAAAACTTCCTCAACTTTGGAAGAAGTAAAGCTCAAACAAGTAAAATGAAACTCTATAACTTTGCCACTCTATAACTTTTCAAAAAGGTGGAAAAGATATTTAAAATGTAACAGAAAGAATTATAGTTTCAGTTTTCTGTTGCTTTATTCTTTTCCAGAGTTAAAGAGGTTTTTGAATTTACAGAGGTGCAAAAAGGAAAAAGTGAAAAATAAGGAGTAGGGGGAATAGAGGTCACAGTTTTTAACGTATATTTTATAGAATGGGGAAGCTTTGGGGCAAAAACATGGGACAAAGAAAAAATGAAAATCAGATCTGAAGCTATGCAAAGAAAATTGTAGAATTTGGTACAATATCAAATAAAATACAGTTTCCATTTATTATTCAAGGATGTTCTTAATAAATGCATTCTCTCTTATGACTGGGATCCATAGATCAACTCGAAAACATTCTACAAGGTCCCAATTCAGAAAAGTGCATATCCATATTTATCTATACATTTACCAGGTTGCAGTGTCTGGCACTTGGTTGGAGGCTGTAAATAGCAGTGAAGCTCGTTTGTGAAGGAGACAGAGCATTCTCAGAGGTCTCTGCTGCAAATGCACTTCCCCAGGCACTAAATTTAAACAGGAATCCCATCACCCTCTACCCCAAGAGGAAGACACATTTCTTTGATGCTGCCATGATTTACACAAATAACTGTGGGACAGTAAATATCTCTGTGCCTATTTCTGCTTTGTCTGCCTCCTTGAATCTTGTGCTGAGCGCTCATGGTCCAACTCTGGCAGCAGAGAGATGGATCTGCCCAAGCCCCAGGCAGGTTTCCAAAGGCCCTGCTCAAGAGCTGCAGCCTCAGAAAGGTGCCAGAGACACATCTCTCATGGAACAGCAATTTTTCTAGGAAGAAATGATACAAATTTTGTGCTAAATATAGTGATCCAATTGATGTAGGGCTCTTCTCCTGTAACCTTTCTGAATTACCAGAAAACCAAGGCATCTGCTCTCCATGATGCTCACTTAACCACATCTAGGCAGGTTGTATAGCCATCCCCACTAGTGCTGGGGAAATGTCCTGTCCCAGCAGAGGATTTTAATCACCTGCAATATTGAGTTTCCTGACACCAAAAACACTTTACCTCCTCAACAGGGATCTAGGTGTGTGTAGATACTTTGAATAACACCTGAAATCTGGAAAGTCCAAGAGATGCAGGCATCTAAATCCCAAAATAATTTTTGAGACTTATATCAGGGGAGTTTTCATGGGGCAGGAAGGTTCCCTGGGGCTCACTCTGTGGCCTGGGAGATTGAAAGTGGTGGACTTGTCTCCTTCTTAGACAGCTGGACCCAGCCACACACAGGCTCTGTGCATTGAGTCCTTACAGCCCACGTTACCCCATGCCTGCTGGGACTGGAGGAGTGTTTCCATCTTGCATGTGAAAACAAACCCAAGACCGTGGTTATGTATGGTTCTATAAAAATAACAAGAAAACTGTGTAGAGTTGGATTTCTTCAAATTCATTCTGTACACATTAGCTGTAAACATAAAGAAACAAATACGAATGGGGGGCACTAGGTGTGTTTGTTTTTCAGATGAGAATGCTTATTGCATTTACCTATGAAACTGGAAAGACTGTAGGAGATGATTCAGATTATTGGGTAAATAAGGTATGTTTAAGAATATGACCCTGACTGTCCCTTTTGCTGGTTCTTCATTTTGTTGAATGATTTATTTATAGCATGTCTGTGAATCCAGTCCCTTCTGTGGGTGATGTCATCTTTCTCATGTATTACACATGCTGCACCCCAGGGAAAAAGGCAGCAACATGATTCAACATTTTACTATTCCTTCTTCCTCTCAGTATATTTACTTTATATACGTTTGTTTCAAATGTCACTGAAGCATCTATTTAAAAATATACATTTATAGAAAGAGAGAAAAAATAACAGATGTCTGTTCAAGTTCATTTTCTCTATTACTGACATTTCAGGCAAACTATTCTGTTTGTATCATTCACTTAAGCTTGTTTGTATCATTCACTTTAGCCTTGTTTGTAAAGAATTCCCATAGTACTTTCCATGTCTGATGGTAACACTTAGCTTTCGAGAGACTAATGAAGCCAAGGTGAAATGTGATAGAGTGAAATAGTAGTAAAAAGGCTAGAAAAGTGAAACAAACATAACAGCCACCCCAACAAACAAACAAACAAATAAATAAATAAAACAACAAAAAAAAAAACCCAAAAAACAACCCCAACCTTCTGCCAGTTTCCTAACTGAAAAAAAAGAGGTTCTTAAATATTGATATTTTCTCAGTAGGAGGCCATTTTAAAGGCTATTTTATTTACGTTTGTTTGTAGTTATTACATATATGAAATATGGAAACCTTTGAATCACATAAAAATTTCCTGGAAAGGAGGATGACAAAAATTGATTAGAATAAATTTCTGTGTTTTGGAGGCAATCTATTTCTCTACATTGCACTGGGAAATCCATCCCACACATCAACCTCCCAGCTGAGCACAATATAAGCAGCTCTTGGGAGGCAATGAAAATTTCCAGTCCCTGACAACTTTTATGAGCTGGGATTTGGTGTCTGCCCTTTAGTAAAAAGCTGTGCCTTCCCTTGAAGAAAACATTTGTATTCTATTGCTACCCTACCAGTCCTTACCAGATACTCCCTCTGTTTAAAGGCATGTCAACACCTATGATGAAATCAAACTTCTTTTTTTCTGCAACTGTAACATTCGAGGCATCTTATATAGATAGAACTAAGTGCCTGCTTTAAACCACAATCCATATAAATTAAATTGGAAATAACTTTTATAATCATGTATTTATACGTGGTATTTCGAGAACTTGCTTTATGTTTAATACAAAAGACAAAAATTCTGAATTCTGGGAATCTTTTCTCAAAAAGCCTTTTTGATATATACTGCCTCCAACATCCCAGTTCTTTTACATACAAAAAGGACATTAATATGAATGAGCGTGATTTGTACGGCAAGGAGACTCTCAAAATCAAGATGCATTAAAAGGTTCTTAGAGGAGAATTTTAGATAGAAGGAAAAATGATGGAATTATTCAGGGAGTATGCATTTGACTAGTCTATCCTAATATAAAGTATAGAGTAAATAGTTTCTGACTCTTAATGTAAATATTCTAAACCAGTGGTTGTTGGACCAACTAGTGAATATATCTTTTAAATCATCTGTACCTGAAAATTGAGTTAAAATTGATTAGTTTTATTTCTTATATATTCATAATGTTAAATATGTGTGTATATACATATGTATAGATACACTTCAAATTTTATAGTGTAAAAATATATCTGGCAAATAAATTCATTTATCATCACTGAGAAAAATAGCTAGCTAAGCTTCAGATAAATGTATAAGGTTCTGAATCCATTAGTGAACGGAACTAATAGGTCAAGAAAAGTAATAGCCAAATAAATATTTTATTAGCATTTTGTGAAACTTGCTAATGGTTAAGGCTACTAATCCTACACTAGTGGGAATCTTTATTCAATATCAGGTCATTATTCAATACATATTGTCTCCAGTTTCATACAAAATGACTTTCTGAGCATGACTGGTATTTTCACATTAATTGAATACTCTAGGATACAATGGATAAATCTGCTACTATTCTGACTTTTTTGCTGGTTAAATGATTGGGGGAATCAAACAGTGTTGTATGAAGATACATAAAAGAAAAGTCACTTTTATTTGCAGTAAGTTTTCGTAACTGAATTTTCTCTTGAAATCGTAAGTTACAAAAAGGCTGGTGTCAGGCAGTAGGAACATTCCTTAGCTCAGGATCTCATTTTCCACTGGTGCAGTGTGGAGACACAGCCCTCCAAGCACCTCCAGTCAGTTGTTTGTGAATGCCAGCATGGATGTGGGATTAGCATGGATGTGGGATTGCATGTCCCTACCCTAAACATTTGTAAATCCGATTTTTATAGTTTATTTTTGTCTTTCCCTTGGAGTCAAGTCTCTCACCATGAGGAGCTGGTGGAGATGGGAGTTGCCATGTGCCTCATATGAAGCCGGGGGTTACACAAGGCAGCCACTGTACATCTTGCTGACTGTGACTCTGGGCACACACATTTCTCAGAAATTGTTTAGCTAGGACAGATCCTGATGGATCAAGTAGCAGAGGCAGCTTCTCAGTGTTCAGGGCACACTGGAAATTATCCTGTTGGGGCAGCCTTCTCATACTGGTGCTAAAAACCAGAAAATACAGAGCTCAGAGGGCAGATCATGACAACTGTCTGTCTTGCCTTTCTCTTTTAATTTTGTTAGCTTTCTTCCTGTTGTTTCCAAGTCAAGCCTACTCTACACTGTTTTTCCTGCCTAAGTTCAATCTCACATGGTGTTTATTGTGTCAAAACCACCATTAACATCAGTGGAGCATTTTTAGATTAAGAAACCACTGAACATCAGAAAAAAGCATAAGGTCTGTTGCAGTGCAGATGCACCATTTTGATTCAATATGAGTAAAATAACTCAAATGAGTCTGAAATACCTATCATCCTTTAGGCTTTTCTAGCTTTAGTTTCATCCCTTTTCCTTAGCATTTAAAAAAGAGAAAAAATTAAAAAACTTTCATGTTTGAAGACAGAACTTTTTATGATTCAGTAATCATGGAGGTTAGACCATAACACTGATGTACTGACCAAGGGAGCATTCCTATCTCAGGACACTAAATCAATTTTACTAATTTATGTTAATATTTAAGCAGGGAAAATACTTAATGATTCTCTCTTATCTAGTCCAGATGGATTGATTTCTTTTCCTAGGAGTGCAGTTTATGAAAATATTGCCTAAACTAACTGTGAAAGTGCTAGAAGAACATAAACTGTATGATTCTTATGTATAATTTAAAAAGCAATTTCAAGGCTCCAGTTCTATAGCTGTTCAACATATAAAATTCTCACTCAGCTCTGCAGTTGGAGGAGATTCAATAGAAGTGATTTTACAATTGATTTCAGTAGGTGTTTTGACTACAAGGGAAGAACAAAATTGGCCAACAATATTTGTAAAGTGATTTTGGATTCTTGGGAGTGAAGGCACTACAGTGTAAATTGTTATCATTTTTATGAGCTGGAGCACTCATCCTATCCGAAATTCTCTAAGAAATGTCTTAGTTTTAAAAAATTTGCAGCCATAGTCTCATTCTGTAGAACTGATATTGTGTATAATGAGAGGTAGTACATGCCAGTAATAGAGCAGAAAAGGGTTTAGGGCAAATTCCCTTTTGCCTTTCCTTTAGCCTCATGATTTTTGCATTCCAATCATACACAGTGGTGGCAGCTTCTCTCTGAGACTATTCCATAGATTGAGGTTTAGGTATTCTTCAAAATTATAAGGGATTTATGGTCAAAATCCTGCAGAAATACAGTTTGTAACCTGTAACTGCAGTAAATTAAACCAAGGTCTGTTCCCTGGCTCAGAAGCCAGCTGGCATGATCTGCCCACATCTATGCTATTAAACTCTCTTGCTTTCCAAAACAGAGTGTCTGAATCCAAGCTGCCTATTGGGAATGATCTTTGGCCCATGTTAATTTCCAAATTGTTCCAGTGATTTTTTGGAAGTGTGCTAGCATTCACCAGCCAAGACCATGTCAGGGATTTTGTCTTCTAGCAATTTAACTATACAGACAGCTGAGTTCCAGTGCCTGGACTATGTGCTGACTCTGTTTTAGTTTTTTTAGACTAGATGTGCTATCTATTCCTGGTGCTTTCTATTTCCCGAGCACATGCTCTACCTACAGGGTAACATATCAATGGAAAGAGTTTATCTGTCATCAGAATAAAACTATTAACTCCTTAAACCCTTGAGTGGACAGAGAAACCTAATGTGAAATCCTGAGACAGATGCTGGGGACACCAAACATCCAGTTTTTCAGTGAAGCTGCAGGTAGCTCCTCACCCAGCACAAAGGGTGAGTTCAGAAATCCACCATGGATGGCCAGCTGATGCCAGGTGTCCAACTTCCAGGTACTGTACTACTTGGGACACTTGCTCTCATGGCAGTACATGCACTTGAAAGGATTTGAGTAAAGTTGCAGTTTTTCCTACATTGTTCCTTTGCATGACGGATACAGCAGCTTAGTAATGTTTGCTTAATTGCATTTGTGCATGAAAGACTGTGATACCTATCAATATTTATATCTCTTCCTCTCTGTAAAAAAATACATACTCGGGAAAAGGCTAGTGGGAGAACATGTGTGCAAAGGATTGATATGGGGAAAGCAAAAACCTAATGCCATAGTTTCTCAAATGTCTTTAGTATTACTGTAAATATTTTCCATTTCTATGTGACTTTGTATATATTTTTGCTTGTCTTCCAAATGCAAAATACCTTTGTGGAAATGTGATATTTTACATCTGACTGACTAATATAGTGGAAATATACAAAAATGTCTACTCACAAAAAGCTCTTCTTTGGGGCTAGAAAAGTCTCAGGTCATCACCGTTACATCAAGATTCACATTTCAAACAGGCAGTTTTCTGGGGGAGGTGATGATGGTATTTTTGCTGTTATTTTCCCTTTTATAGACCTTAACACTCCACCATTCTGTTCGTGGAACAATTCACGTCATCTTCAAGCAAAATGAGGATGGATAGTTTTAGCAGTTTAAGTATGTGGTTTGCAGAAATCTAGTTGAATTCAATGAATCTTTTGCAACACTATTGACTTTGATAACCCACAATTGATGAATGACCACAAATAGCTGAGGAAACCAAAACTGTTTTCAAGTTATGGCTGCCCATAGCCCAAAAAGGAGATAGTAGCTGAAGTTTCCAAGGGCATAAATGGGTGGGCATTTCTCAGTGATTTGCTACCCTTTTTCTACTCTTGAAAAAGAGTGCAACTGTCAGAGGAGAAGTTTGCTTCTGATTCCTGAAAAGTACGAGCACTAAAACTTAAAGAACAAGGTGAATGAAATTAGGTGAATGAAAGGCAGGCTTTAAAGAGATTTAGGGAATATTATTACAATAACATTATGCAGACAAAGGAAGCCTCATCAAGTATAGGCTGGGTTCAAGTGTAAGCTACTTTACAGACACAAAATTGAAGTTCTTATAGTACTGACTTGAGAAAGCAATCTCAAGACAAATTTGTTGCATATTTATTTATGCATATTTGGTGACTTAGAGAAAGAAAAAACCCATCTAGCTGTACATGTGAAATTTGAAATGTCATATTTGTATCAAACTTAGCAGGAAAATTATAACAGATCTAGATTTTCTTTTTCACTATACCTTTCTTGGATTATCTTGTTCTTGTGCGCAGATGAATCCTGCTTCATTCTCTGTGTACACTTCAGTATTTGTTAACAATATATTTTGAGAAAGTAAGACTAGTATTTTAAAGCATATATGTGAGTCAATTTTGCTTGAAGATAATCATCATCATCTTTTAATTGAATTTGCAGAGTCGTAGAAAAAATGGTTCTATCACAGATGCTTTAGCTTATGCAAATATCAGAGTAATGCCAATAAATGTAATGTCAGATTTCAAGAGAAAGGGCCAAGATCCTTTTACTCTGACTGTTGTGGGAATTATTTCTAGAGCTGGAGATACTTGTTGAGGGTGGTTTGCTTGTTTGGTTTTGCTATACATTTGGGTGGAGGGTTTTGGGGGATTTTTTACTATTCTATCAAAATGTTAATAGGCTATAAAAAGATTGTCTTAAAACTTACAAAACTCCGGGGACAATACTTTAAGTTCAACAGATGAAAATGTCATGAAATTCTCAGGACTTAAAATTATAGATTTTAATGGACACTACATTTTAGCCATTTAGAGTGGTCCAGTCAGCAAGCATTTTAATGAAAAATCCAAATACATATGTATGCACCTGTGTTAAGTCTGTAAGAAAGCAAATGTGAGTAGTTATGTAGTATGTTACCTACAGTCCATATTTTCATACATTTCTTCTAGGGTTAGATCTAACATTCAAACTTGAGAATATAGTATTCAAACTGAAATGCCAAGCATTTTTTTCCCCAAAACATGCGCTTCTATCCTTTCTTCCATGTAGAATTGAGCCAAAACTCAGGCCGCACAATACCTCTACAGTGATAGTTTTAAGATGTCAGAACTTGTGGTTTACTAATCCAAAAACACTTTCAAACACTAGATATGGAAAAATCCCAACGTGTCATGCAGAAATTCCCTCTGGCATCAAGACCTGACATAGAACTGAAGCTTGACTTTCCAAAGAACCAAAGAGAAGACTTCAGCTAGACACATTTGAGGCAGCATGGAGGTGACCTTAGTTTGTTCTAGAAGATTTCTAGTTTGTCTTTGGTTATTTGTGATAGGACTTGAAGAAAAAAACTCTATAGGAATTAAAACAAACAACCTCCACCTCCCAACCCCTGAACGAAAAGTATCATGGAACACTCTCAGAACATTTTGAATACCTTCTAAAATACTTTAAAAATGCTTTTTGAAACTTCTTTGATATGTACAGAAAGGATAGTGGTATGATGGCTGTATATAAAGATTTTATTTCATTGATTTACAATGATCAGCTTAAACTTCCTATGTTTACTATGACATGTCACATTCAAACCCTTATTTCACATCAACTACACATCTCCATTCACACGAAAATATACTACTACATCAAACTCCTGAAATTATATAGATTGCTTTCAGTGTTCTCAACAGGTCTGATAAGTTAAACAGAAATCACTTGTCATCCAAGGATTGCTTTTTGGAGAAATGAGCTATTCAGCTAACTGTTGGGATAAGGAAAGGACAGGAAAAATGGGAAGAGCTATGCTCAAGAGTCATACAAAATTATCTGGAACATTTTTATTTATTGAGTTGACTCTTCCCAGGTCTAAATGTTTCAGCTACAGCTGAAGTTGATTAGAATTTTTCTATTATTTCCTGGGTATTAAGGGCAACCAACAATTCCCAGCAGAAAGGAAGGTATTATCAGTTGATATTTTCAACCCCGTGTAAACTTGCAGAAGTACAGACATTAAATACAATTGAGAGATGTGTCTTGTGTATTTCCTGGGATATGGGAATATGTCTACTACCAGGAGCTCTAGAAGGTTAATTTCTGCAATAGATGGCTTGTACTAATTACAAATTTTGAATTTGTAACAATATAACTCCATCATTTCTATAAAACAATATTTAATATACAACAAACTTTCACCACATAAACACATTAAAAACACCTTTTTATAGTTTCAAGAATTGATTACAGGTTTCTCATAAAAACATTTTCATAACTAGAATCTTAATACAGAATGATTTTTTCTATGCCAAAATACATTTAGATGGTAAATTGCTTGTAGAAAAAGATACAGAGAGAAATGGGGTTTGCTGGCATGTAATCCATCTTATTTCATTCTTTCATGATCAACTTTAAAGCAAAGTTAAAAATGTTGGTCATAAAATACTTTCTTGTTTTATCCAGAGTCTTAACCAGAAAAGAAGGAAGCTAATTGGCTTATTCTGTGTTTCAGTGTCTCTCAGGTGTGCCCAGAACAGCACTTAGTACACACTACCTGGACTATAACTACCTGTCGAGGGCTTTTTGAAAGATATAACGTTCCCATTAACTTTCAGCTTTAGGTGCCCACAGAATGAAGAGTGGATTCACTGTAATAGCTGAATTGCATTTATCAAATGCAACACCAGAAAAAAAAAATCCACATAAAACCACATAGGAAGATTGATCACACATTTTTATTAGAGTCTTTTGAACAATTGCATTATGTTGTTCCTTTATTTAAAAACTCTTGCAAAAAAAGACATTGGAGTGGACTGGTTTCAACCCTGAGCATTAACACTGCATATCAAGTACTGTAGTAAAGAAGCTGGTTAAGTTTGTAGCACTAGCACAAGTCACTGATATTAATCCTCTAGGTGATCAGGTTTTTACAAAAAAAATACATAGTTTTCAATAAATAATGCTTAATTTTACAACTTTGATACAGCAATGTCATACACTGTTTTGACACATACTAAACTCTGCATGCTATATAGTCTACTAGAAGACAAAACTTTGCCATGCATTTTCTTTTTCTAGTGCTAGAAAACACTTTGTCCTCCAGTGCATTGCCTCAAGCAGCCTTACCATCTTCCTTCTCTCACAGCAATAGGCCGTGCACTGGCATGCAAAAACCTCAAGAAAAGGTTTCCCCCCCGACCATCACTCAGACTTCTAAACAAAAGTACTTTTCAGCTTTTCCCCCCAAGACCTGGAGTGGCTATGAAAACTAATTTCATGTGGCCTTGAAAAGTCTTTGAAATTACATATTTTAAAAGTGTCATGCTTGAAAAACTGCTCTAAAACATTCAATTTCCCCCACCTGTGGCCATCATGCAACATCATTGAAATGTTGTAACCATCAAAAGTCCCACATTGGAAAACAGGCCTCCATTTTAAAACAGCCCACCAAAAAATAAAAGGAAATTAAAAAAAAGTATCACAGCATTTATGTAAAGACTCCAAAACGCCAACATATGTACAAGAGCAAAACCAGATACAAATTGTAAATGAACTAACAATGGCATATAACTCTTCTCCCTGGCTTTGCCAGGAGTTGAGGCAAGTTGGTTTTGGAGATAAGCAGGACGATGGAAACGAAAACAAATTGTGACAATGGGAGTTCTCAGATTAATCATTATTACTTGATCAAATTTCTTCAAGCAGTAAATCAATGTCTTGATTTTACTGGAAGTGTGTATTACAAAAATCTAAAGCCCTATTCAATAATTCTAAATCAAACCTGCTTTTGAGCTTTCACAAGTCTTAGAATTTTGGCACCCTTGTACTTTTTCATCCTGCAAGATTGCACTTCACAGAAAATCCAGATGTAACTAACCACAAAAGAAGAAATTTGATTAATTAATAAGGATTGAAACCTCCATTCTCACACTTCCAGGTTGTTGTTCATCATTGAAAACCATTCACCCCTTCTTATCCATATTGCTTTAGGGGTTTCCTTGTATCTACAGAAGTCATTCCTTTTAAATTGCTGTCAATCACAATTTTTCTAAGAGTTTTTAAAATATTCCTATCTTTGCACTGGCATAAGTATTGGGTTTTCTAAGAGAATCTCACCCCAAAGAAGGTATTACTTTCATACATGAAATATTACGAACTTTTGTTTCCCTTTTGTAAGTCATTCTACATTTTCTGCACATTTGTGCTTTATATTGAATATAAAAATAGGTCTTTAAAACTCTATTTACTTTAAACTCACTAAAAAACTACTTGCTTGTGAAATTCTCTTACAAATTCACTGCATCCATGTAGAGAAGATAAAACTAATTAGGCAGTTAATTGGTATAGGTAGTGTGCAAAAAAATTAAAAACAAAAACAATCACAGCCTTGGATGTGAGTGAGAAGAAAGGAAATTAATAAAAGAAATACAACTGTATAGTAGGGGAAATGTAAGGCAACTCATTGAATTAAGTTTTTGTTGTTTATTTTTTCCTGGCCATTCTTACAAATTAAGGTTAGGAGGAACTAAGACACCTATCCTGCCAGCAGCCCTTGAGGCAAAAACTCCCATTAAGCTCAATGAGAATTTTTTTTTTTTAAACTAGAGCAGGTTTAAGGCCTTACTAGGCAACAATTGTGAAGATGTAAAACAGAATTCATGAACTGTTTTGATTATCAAACACCTAAAACTTATATGGCCCTGACTTTGACCCCACACCAGTTTTCCCCTGGTGTAACAACAGAGTTGCACTTTCCTCAAAAAGGCAGAAGTGAAGGATCATACTGCACGTATGCAAATCACATTCAATAGACTTGAAGTTTCATCTGAATGTCAGTGAATGCCTAAAGAGCATGTAGCACTTAAAGGACGCTTGGAATGAGCCTTTCTACCACATTTGCAAAAGACTGCACTGAAAGAAAAAAATATTTCTTAATTGTGGTTCTTTTAAAAGGAAGGCAAAAACCAGAGTAAAAATATCAAAAGGGGAAAAATAGCTTGCAAAAAATGTTCACTTTAAAGAAAAAAAGAATCAGCATGTTTGATTAGGTTTTACATTGAGTTGACATCCTCACTGTTAGTAAGTAAATTGTCTTTCAACATAGAAAAGCTCATTTTTCTCCCTCCTATCACTGAGTCCTATTATATGTAGAGTAGTATTGTACAGAGACAAATGCAAGGAATGTGGGGAAAAAGGCCACAGGAGATACCAGGCCTGCAACAGGACTGCTCTAGCACATCAACAAAGATTCCTATGTACACAAAAAAAGAAAAAGAAAAGAGAAACAGAAAGTATGAATATTATTAATGACAAAAAAATAGCTTAGCAGATGCTATTTTTCATGAGTAGAAGATTGTTTTTTACTCTCACTGACATCAGTAGGAGCTTAGGCATTCAACAGCATCAAACTTCAGCCCTAACTATGCAGTGGCTTAAACAGAACACTACCTAATTTTTCCTTGAACAATATGCAATAATAAACTCTAAAATAAAAGCAGCTCAAGTGTTTGGCCAAAAAAAATGTTTCCCTGCACCATATAACTTCACTTAAAATATTCCTCTGATACAGTACAGTATAATTCCCATTTAGAAGAAAGAAAATATATGCTTCTGAGTGGGCATTATATTCTTTGACTAAAGTAGACCTGTTGCTCTTTTAAAATATGCCTGACTGCTCTTTAATTGGATCATTTAAATCAGCTATCCTTGACTAATATTTTAAATGGCAATTTTAAAAACAGCTTCCAAAAATATATGCAAGTCAAAACTTTTGTAGGCTGAGACACAGACCTTATTACAATGCAAACTAAATGCAGCCTGTATTTGACCATAATCATCCATAACTCACTGAACATCTGTAAAGCACAAATGTTTAATGACACTGCCTATTATCACTTTAACAAACAAGGATGCATATCAGAAGAAAGGGGCTGAGAGAACAAGTCACTCTACCCTCCTGATAGCTTGAAGAATTACTAAGAGAATTTTGGCTCAGTTTTAAGACTTAGAACCTGATCAACTTACTCCATCACCCTAGCCCAAAATGGGATTTTCGATAGCAGGATAGTGAATGGCTAGGCTAGAGTATTTCAGTGTATCTATTTTCTTTCAGTCTTTTGCCTTAGAAGAGATAAATGTCATTTGTTTTCAATCTGATTTCTAAGTTATTACATGGAGAACACACTAATCATTTGAGACCAAAAACTGAAAATTCAAGAAACTCTGTTTTATTGAGGACTATCCATTGCCAAGGATATCTTGTATATTGTAATTAAGTTTGTTTTAAAACACAGTTTCTCATAAAGAATTATCACAATGCAAGACATAAATTTGAGTTCCCAGATATGCTATATCTCTTTTCTGATAGCAAAGATTTAGGCCAAACAACTTTTATTTAGAATCATGAGTGTTTTATTATTATTATTATTAGAAAGAGATCAGATTATATTAATCATTTTACTACCAGTTTAACTAACCTAAAATAAGATATCTCACCACTTAAATGCCTAAGAGTTGTCTTTGATTAAACATAACATGCATGCAGGTTTTAATGTTATGTTTTATTATGCCTTACAAATGCGTATGCAGGATTTTCATTTCAGCAAGTCTGAAAGCCTGTAGCAGTGGTTGCCACCAAAATACCAGCACAGTGAATTGTCCCTGTAAACAGCTGGATCATTAATTAGCGGAGAAAAAAAAAAAAAAAAAAGTAGTAATAATTTACCAATGCCTATCAGATAAAAAAGTAAACTTCTTGAGAAACAAACTTCCACCTCGTGAGTCTGTTTATTGCCATCAGCAGCTATTTCAGAGCACGCAACTGAAATCCGATGGCTCCTAAAGCACCCCCCCCCCAAAAAAAAAAAAAAAAAAAAGTATATAAAAAGCATACTGACAAAGTCTGCTCACCTACAGCCGAAGCTCGTAACCCCTGCCCTGCCTTGTCTGTCCGGAGCGGCGGGCGGCTCTCCGGAGGGGCCGGGGCCACCCCGGCAGGCCGAGCGCTGTCCGGGGCGGAGGAGATGCAGCACCGCTACCCTCAGCATCTCCACCTCGAGCCTGGCCCGGGCTACTCATCAAAAACGGGAGAGGGGGAGGAAAAAGCCCAGCGGGGAGAAGACCGGGGGCATGCAGAGGGGTCGAGCCGCCTTCCCTGCAGCACTGAGAGCGGGCACCCGGCCCCGCCGCGCCCCCCGCCCGGAGCCCCCGCCCTGGAGAGCGGCTGCGGGGGGCCCGCGGGGCCGCCCCCGGGAGTCGGGCTCTTTCCCCGCCGCCGGGCGGGGGGAAGGCGGCAGAGCCGAAAATACCAGGGGCGAGCCAGCCTGCCACTGCCCGGAGCAACCCGCAGCAAGCAAACCCTGGCCCCGCGGAGCAAAGGCGGTGGGGAAAAAGGCGACGAGAGGAGGAAAAAACCGGCAAAAGAAGCAGTCCTGACTCTCCTTCCCCCCTAGCTCTGACCATGCACAACAGCCTACAGCTACCGCTCCTCCGCGGGCCAGGGGTGACAACACGGCATCTCCAGCGTTACTGCTACAGACACTAATTGCGATACGAGTTTCTATCAGTTCCAGCTGATTTATTAAAATTGTAAAGATACAGACTTTCAGCATTAAAAAAAAAAAAAAAAAACAGGCTATGATGTTGACAGTGCACAAGTCTGCTTTTGCCATCATTTGCTACAAAATATGCAGATGGTCTGTACTTTAGATTATATTGCACAATATGAGAAACTTTTTAAACTATGTGCCTTTTTTCTTTTTTTTTTTTTTTGCTAAAATCGAGAATCCAGTTTCATACCTTCCATCTGGGGCCCCATCCACATATCACAGCGTATGAGATACATAAAATCCTACTATAGTACAGTACATATACAATCTTTTAAACTAAGATAACAGCTCTGAGGTCTATATCACCATTTTCAATAAATCTTTACCTACAAATATTGAACAAATCTGAACTATAGCTGTACAAAAAAAGTGTTTGTTTCTTTTTTTTTTTTTAAACCACAAGGCCTTTAGATGCAAGGATTATTTTTTAAAATTTTAATCCTTTTAAAACCAGGACGTAACGTACCAACAAACTTGCATGCTAAAAACAGAGAAAAACAAAGAAAATAAAAGGGAAGAAGTGCCTGAAAAGTCTTACTGAAAAAACACAGCAAGAATGTTCCCTTTTCACTGTACAAAAATACGCCTGAAAATATATTAATTTTTAAAAAAGACTGAGGTCTGTTATGTATCAAAAATGTTTCAATACCTTTTTGTACTGAGGTCTAGGCTGTCTGGTATTCAATCAAGGAGGTATAAGGGAACAAGTTACAAAAAAAAAAAAAAGTTGGCAAGTAGAAATCACATTTGTAAAACCATAAACAATTTGATCTGAAAAGTAAACTCTGATCTTAAGTCAGTTCAGTTATTTGTAAGCGTTTGTACAGTCTGCATTTTTTCAAGCTCCCTGCAGCTTTGTTAAGAATCGGATGCATAGAAGACATCAGTTTTCTCCCTCCAAAAAAAGTTGCAATGGTCCCTTTCGGAAAAAAAAAATTAAAAAATCATAACAGTTCATTAAGATCTCTCACGGGAAAAAAAAAAGTAAAAATCCACAAACCCCCTTGAGTAACAGTTGTGCTGCCAAAAGACTTCTTTGCAGACCATCTTCCAGACTTCAATCAGAGACCGACAAGCTTCAAACAGCGCCTTCTGTATCATTTTTCCCCCAGTCCCTTTTGCCTTTGCTGTTGTTGTTGTGATCACCAAACGTAATAAAAATTAAAAAACACAAAAATAATAATAAAAAAAATAAAACCACAACTCCCGGGCTCGGAACTAACTTCGAGATTTTTTTTTTTAAAGAAAACAAGACTTATTCTTTTTAATCATTATCATGATCATCATCATCATCATCGCCGGCGTCGCGCCGCTCCAGCTCCGCCGCTCTCGCCGCCCGCCCTGGCCGCCGCCCCCGCTCAGTACGTGAACACCAGGTCGGAGAAGTTCGCTTCCAGCCAGTCGCCCGCGATCATCTCGCTCAGCTCCGGGGTACAGTAGTCGGGGAATTCGAAGTGGGAGCCAAGGCTGCCCTCGCTGAAGGAGTCCAGGTCCTTGTCCACCAGCGAGAGGGAGAGGTTGCCGGCGGCGGCGCCCGCCCCCAGCTCGGCGGCGGCGTGGCCGTGCTGGGAGAAGTTGAGGCTGAGGTCGAAGAGCAGGTCGTCCGCCTCCTCGCTGCCGGCCGACGAGGTGGAGATGGACCGGGAGGAGGCCGGGGAGAGGCCGGGCGGCTGCTGCGGCGGCGGCGGGCCCTGCTTGGTGATGTTCTTGAAGCTGTAGTAGAGTCTGCTGCCGCCGCCCGCCGCCGCGGCGCCGCCCCGCACCTCCTCGTACAGGCTGGCCCCCTCGGTGGACTCCGCCGAGGAGCTCAAGGTGGGGCTGGCCGGCACTTTGGCCACGTTGTACCGCCGCAGCTGCTGCGGCCCCGGCTCCTCGTCCTCGTCCTCCTCCTCCGCCTCCTGCTTGATCCGCAGCTGCAGCTCGTCCTCGTCCTCCTCCTCATCCTCCTCCTCGTCCATGAAGACGCACTTGACCGTCTTGCTGCTCACTTTCAGGGTGCCGAAGACGTACTCGTCTCCCGCGTAGTCCCCGTGGTGGGCGGTTTTGGCTCCCGGCTTGGGGGGCGAGGAGCCGGAGGAGGCTTTCAGCTTGCTGCACTTCTTGCTGGAGCTCTTAGCGCTCTTGCTGCCGCCGCTGCTGGCGGGCGCGTTTTTCTCGGGACTTTGGCTGGCGTTGGGCTTGGCCGACGGGTCCATTTTGGGCTTTTTCCTGGGACGGTACTTGTAGTCGGGGTAATCAGCCATGTGCTTGAGCCGCAGCCTCTCCGCCTCCCGGATGAAAGGGATCTTCTCGCTGTCCTTCAGCATTTTCCACCGCTTGCCCAGGCGCTTGGAGATCTCCGCGTTGTGCATGTCCGGGGACTGCTCCATGATTTTTCTCCGCTCGATCTTGGACCACACCATGAACGCGTTCATCGGTCTCTTTATGTGCCCCGACGCCGTTTTGCACCAGTCCGGGTCGCTCTCGTCTAAAGCGACGGGGCTGCAAGCCATGAACTCGCCCTCTTCAGTGTCCATCGCTTCCCGGGGCAGGTTGCTCTCCGCCTCCGTACTCTCCGCCTGCTGCACCATGGTGGGCTCTCGCCGAGGCGCCGCTCCCCTCCGAGCCAACAAAGCCCTCCGCCGCCGCCCCCTCCCACCGCCGCACCTTGCCCCTGCTGCGAGCCGCGCCGAGCCGCTGTGCGCGCCGCGCTGCGAGGCGGAGCCGGGGGCCGGGCGGGCGCTGAGGCTGTGCCGCCCGCACCCAGCGCCGGCGCTGGGGCCGGGCCGGGTCGGGCGCGGCTGGGCTGGTGCGCTGGGCGCGCGCTGTGCCCGTCCCCGGCCTCGCGCCGCCGCCCGCCCTGCGCGCGCTGCCCGTTCTGCCAAACTCCCGGCTCCGCGCCCCGCGCGTTATCAGCGCCTCATATGGGTGACATCACTGCCGCCGCCGGCCAATGGCAGCGCTCGGCACTGCCCGCCGCCACGCCCACCCCGCCGCGCGCTGACACACCCCCGCGCGGGGGGCGGCCGCGGGAGGAGGCGCCGCCGGCGCTGCCCGGCTCCCGGCGGGCCCGGCCCGGCCCTGCGCCCGGGGATCGGCGATGCCGCCGCGGGGTGCTTCTCCCGCTGGCCCCCGCCGCCGGGTGCGGGGCGGTGCAGTGCGGTGCGGTGCGGTGTGGGGCGGGGCAGCCGCGGGTCCCCTATGTCCCGCTCACTCCGGAGGCCGCGGAGCCCCGTGTGGCTCGGCACGGGCGGCAGGGGGCGCTGGCGCTCCGCGACCGCTGCAGCGGCGCGGCCCCGGCCCCTGTGGCGGCACCGCCGGGAGCGGACCCGCCCCGCCGCGGAGCACGGGCGGCCCTCGGCCGGGCACGGCGTCCTCCGCGCTTCGTGCACGGCCTCGTTCTGCTCCGCGGCGGGGCTGCGCCCCTGGACCCCCGGTGGAGCGCTCCAGGCGCCTCGATTCCCTGTCCTGGCAGGGCTTGTTTCGGTGTCTGATCGGCAGAGAACGGGGCTGGGAGGACGCAGGGTAGAGCCTGGCGCTCTCCCGTTTCTCTGCGGGTGCGGACGGTGCCCCGGCCTGCTGGTCGGCGGTGCCCGGGGCGGGGGAGGTCCCCTTGTCCCCTGGGAAGGCCCGGGCTGTCCGCAGGAGGAGCGTGAGAATCGTCGCAGCCACCTGGAGGCACTTACCGCCTGGTGTAGGCAGAGGATAAAGGCGCCTTTCCCAAAGTACAGGGTGAAAATATGCAGGAAGCATCAAACTGCTGATTTTCTGTTTGTTTGTGTGGTTTTTTTTCCCCGGAAGAATCAAGTTATTCAGGACGCTGTAGCGTCCGGATAATCCCATGTTTGATTTTGTCGCAGAATGCCTGAAACCCGAAGGTGACAGTGTGCTATGCACCTGTGGTCATTTTAATTACTGGAAATGAGTTCGCATAGTTTTGTGGGTTCCTTTGTGCTTTTCCAGCTACCGTTTGCAGTTATTTGAAAAAGAAAAGTTCAGTAAGTTTTGTGATGGTTGCTGGCTGTATACGGACATAATGGTAGTGGGAGGAACGAGCCCTGATACAGCCTCTGCTCTGCCAGAGCACATCCCATGGACTGGTGCTAATAGGGCAGCAGGTCCCCTGGTACGTCATCCTCTAATTATCCCTGTGGTTCATTTTCCTCAGACTACAGCAAAATTACTGTGTTTGGATGATGTGTCTCTGATATCATAGGGCTGATATCAGGCTGATATGATGCAGAGTGACTAGTGCTGTTACTGGAACAAAAAGAAAAAACAAAAAAACCTCAAAAAAAGTCACACACCTCTTTTAGCTGTATGGTTTGGTTAGGGCTACCAGGTCTCAGCTGCACTTGTGAGGAGTCAGGTGGAGTTTGAAGGATACATCTGAGGCAGATACTTAATGTACGTCACTTTCCTTGCCCGACCCCAGCTGGGTGTGCAGAGTAGAGGGAAGGAAAAGGGCATAGCTGAAGAAGGTTCAGTTACTTTGTTGTAAAGATGGATTTTGAAAAATACTGCTCTGCCTCTCTATGACTGCCCCCAGCCGTGATTTCTGCTCTGAGGCTTGTTGCCACCTCTCTCTGTCCCTGTGATTGCACTTCGTAATACAATCTAGCTCCATAATAATGTCTATCCTTTAAGGCACAGGAGATAAAATGGAAAATTTGACTGGCAGGCTTCTCAGCCTGTCATAAAATGTTAAAATTTAGAGAAACCACATGAGAAGAGGGTGCAGTACCTCTGGGAGGGAGTGCCTGAGTTCCTGTCGCAGCTGTGGTCAGCTGTGGTCTCTCTGGGGAGGGCTGTTGGCAGGGCAGGGCATTCCTTCCAGGAGGACTGAGTTTGGCACTTCCTGCTCCATCCGGGTGAGGATTCGCTCAGACTGGGCACACTGTAGAGCCTTCTGTGTCACCAGGATTTTGTAAAAATTGAGAGTACATTTCTTGTAATGATGTGGACAGGAGTCTCGGGAGTGTGTAGGTGCCTGACTGCCTCTGGGGAAGGCAGCTTTGATGCTGCTGGGACCTTTCTTAGGATGACAGCAGAATACCGATGTCTCACCTAAACCTATTTCTTAGTATTCTTCTCTAAGTACAAGTGTTCAGATACCTAGTGAGAGATTCTGAAGTTTTTACACACCTTTTGAATCCAGATAGAAATAATGGTGTAGTTTTGCAAAATGAAAAGTGTCAAAATGTTTTAATTTGTTGTTCGCATTTATGTGACATTTCGTTATGTCATATAGTTGCATAAAATTCAAGCTGATGAAATGAAAATTCAGTCTTTATTTCCTGTAAAGTGAATCAAATCAATGAATTTTCACAATTTTAAAATTTTACAAAAGCTATGAACTATTTTGGAAAATTTTCACTCAATTGTGATGGATGCCATATAATCAATATTGATAAGACTGGGACTCCGTATACCAGGGTGACAGAATCTGACATTTAACACATTAAGAACAGGAGAGATCATTTTTAATAAAGCTTTGGTGTAACTTGAAGTCACTGTCATTATACCAGACTTTTGGGATATTTCCACTCCTTCATGTGTGTCCCTGTGAAGATGTGTATAAGTATTACGGGCATCACATAATTTCCATAAATCTTATTTTTCTGTTTTTGTGGTACATCTCATTTTCCGAGTGTCTTGGCAGCATTGCAATTTTTCCTCTTTTAAATATAAACAGCATTACTGTTTTCTCATGCTTGTTCATGTTGTTTTTGTTGTTTTTTGTTGTATTTTAAGGGTAGCACTAGGAAGACAATGAACCTCAAAACAGACTGGCAAATAATAGCCACATTCTAGAAAACAAAAAAATCTCGAGGATTTTAGAAATTTGATTAAAACATGTACATGAATAAATATATATTACTGTTAAAAATAAATATTCTAATGTTCTAAAAGCAGTTCAATAATTGTATGTGTGCATGTATATTCCTATTAGAGTGCAGCAGTTAGAGCTAACAGCCCACCACTCATTCTTTTGAAATTCAAATGAATAATCATCTTCCCATTATCTAGGTCAATAGGAGGCTGGGCTACCCCAGAAGGTGGGGAAAAAACAGGTAAAACAGGATTCACTAAAGAGCTAAATGCTTTTCTCCTTGGATGGAGTCTGTTTTTGTGGGTCTGCATCTACACTGGGTTTCCCAGTACCCTAGCTCAAGGGTGTATTATTCTGAATGACCTGCAGCATGAGAATGGCAGTGGAAGCACTGAGATTTCCTTGGCAAGAAGCTCTGAGGTGCCTCCAAAGGCCTGATGCCAGCAGGAAATGTTTCATGGGGGAATACAGGCCCTTTGCATGTGGCCCAGTGTGCCTATATCTACCCCTGTCAACGCTTAGAAAGGTGAGGCAAGACATGTTTTTAAGAGACTGACCTTATGTAGTCCTTACAGGATTTTAACTACCAAACAGGAATTAAATGCGAGCAAAAAAAGGTTTGTTGTTCAAGAAATAGTGTTCTAGAAAAGTGGAGGATATTCCCTCTCCTCACACTGCCTGCTCTCTGTGTTAAATTTGAGTAAACTGAAAGGCAAGATTTTCACTGTGCTAACTCTTAACGATAAATAGTACTATGAGTACAGTGTTCTTTGGGCTATTTATTTCTTGCTTGTTCTGAATTGTGCTGCAGCTTTTTGCCTGTAGAGCCCAAAATGACTTTGCCTGGGGAATGTGTGGGAAAGCTGGAGTTACGCACCTTCTGCAAGGTGTGGGAAGTGGTTTCAGTCACAAGCTGTGGATTCAGAATGGAAGAAAGAATTACACTGTCAAGAGGGTTTTGTCCTAATAGAAAACATATGATGAATTCTGAATGGAGGGGTCACACCCAAGGTTAGTTCACAGACACATTTCCTAGATATCTTCTCTGGAATAAACATAAATTCTGTGAGTCTTGCATTCATGAGGAGAAACATAAGCTGTGGTCTTACTTCATGTTGGCTAACACAGGATGAAATAGTGAAAAGGCACACAGGCTGTGCTTTTTAAGATTTGGTAAATCCTCCCTGCCTTAGTGTTTTTATCTTAAGCTGCTAATTCACATGAAAAAGCCAACTTCCTTGTAATTGCTAGGAAAATGGCATCCTCTCCTCTTTTTTTCAGCATGGTATCCACGCTCTTGGATTGTGTAACGTTGGTTTACACAGAGTCTTTGTGTTGAAAATGAACGTTCCCAGAGCTGACAGGCGTCACAACCAAACTTCAGATGAAGAGGTAAAGTGTCCTTATTTAACTGAAAAAGAGTAATCATTCGAGAGGATAAACTAGTTTAACCAAAATACAGAAAAAAAAAATTACAGTTTGAAGCTAAATGCAGACAAACGTATCCAGATGTATTTCAGCTTGATTTTGTTTGCAAAAAATTTTATTTTGTCAGAAGTACGTGCATCAAATACCACTCTGGTGAGGGCAGTCTGAGGGTGGTTTTCTGGCTTCTCAGCACAAAGTGTGGCATCTTCATCTTCCCAGGTGATGTGGCCTTCTGCTTCTGGAGGGGTCCTGCTGGAGCCCAGAGAAGCTGTTAGTGGGAGCAGGAGCAGCTCCTCCTAACTCACCTCCTGCCAGACCTAAGTATTCCACTTACTCATCATCCAGTGCCCAGCACTGCTCCTGGCCACACAACAGAACTGTGACAGAAGTACTGATTTTGAACTGCCTGCTGCCTGTAAGTAGCCCTAGAAACATTGCTTACTGTTTGCAAACACATGATCAGCAAAGACAGCTAGAGACAAAGTGATTGTGTACATGGGCTGAAATTATCCAGGACTTAAAACTGGAGCAGAAAGTAACCCTGTTCTTGCAGCTCTGTGGTGTGTCCAAGTCTGGCATCTTGGAGTATGTTGTTGCTCCAACAGCCTCCCCTAAGGCATTGTTGGATGACAGTGCTGTCTCACTGGGACAATATGGATGGGCCATTTCCTCTCAGCCCCATATACTGATCTTACACAACAAGATGTGTTAAGACACCAAGATGCACCACTTACTGATTTTTTGTAATATCCTGATTGCAAAGTGTATCTTATTTTTAAAAAAAACATGTTCCAAATGTATTGTTTGAGCACCATGTACATTCAAAACCATTTTATGCTCTAAGAAACAGCATACAAATAGTGTTGGGATGTTCCATGTACATTGCACCCCTCTCAGATTTTTGTTTTCAAGACAAAACACACAGTGATTGTGAGATTAAAACTCGGCTCTGTGAGTCGGCAGGGTCCCTTCTATCACACAGATCACTGTAGTACTGCTAGTTTTGTTTGGGAGATGATTTCCTCAGCCACTTGTGTGTAACCCTATTGATTTGAACGTCTGCCCCCAGCAACACCTGTGCAAATTCACGGATGGCGCTGGGATTGCACAGATGCCATGGAGGGCATATTCTGGCATACAGGACATTTATTACTGGTGGTGATACATGAGATGGAAGGGATCCAGGACTCAGGCTGAGTTTGTGCAGCTGGCAGTTAGAAATTTACTTGCAAATTGAGCTCATTGGGTAGAAAAATCAGTGTGATAATGAATCCGGAGCCCCCCATGCTATTTTTACCAAATCACTTTAGGACAGAAGAACAATTTAGAAGAGATGTGTCTCTTAATTAAAGTGTCTGAAAATCATACTTGTAAAAACATGGAGGGAATTCCATAAGAGATTATATTGCAGATATTTGATATCAGAAATTACTGTTTCTAGGCTTGTTTAAATGGAAATGTTTACTTGTTTCTGCTGAAAATTGATGCAAGTAAGTTTAATGTGTGAATTTAAAACAATTTTATCTTAATATTAATTATTCAGCCACCAGTTACATGAAATTAAATGGAAAACATTTATTTTAACATGTTTTATTTTGATTGACATGAAATCTTCCACAAAAATCAAAACAATTAAAAGTGACAGAGTTTATTCATAATGCTATACATTTCTATTGCTGGCCTGTAGACATTGAAATCCACAGTGTTTTAGCAAGTCTCTTAGGAAAAAGTGTTGTACCCTGAACCAATTATAGATCCTTTCTGGCTAAATTGCAGAGCCAGTTTGCTTAATATGGGTAATTTGATGTTGTAAAGTATTTGTCAGTACCCTAGGGTAGTCTCTTAGGGCACACAGGTTTCACTGTGTAATATTTCACACTTGTGTGCTAGTTAACCTGCTTAGTTGCAGACTATTTACAACTCATATAGGATTTATTACATCATGTACTTAATTTATGTAATATGCTTAAAGCTTCTCTTCATGAAGCCTAGAATGATGATCATACTTATTGCATTGGATTTGCTTACTATTTTGGGTAGGAGAGGGAAAGAAGTTTTTTTAGTCCATCAGGCTCTTTAGAATGTGGAAATTTAGCAAGGATGTGACAAAAATGTGTAACAATGTATTTATTAGGCATCACACCAATGTGCCCATTATAGATATAAAGCATGTGCACAATTCAATAGACCTGGACACAGAGATTTATCATTTACCTCTTCCTTCCTTCTAAAGAGCCATGGAGGGCTGCAGGCGGCCTTGCCCTCACTGACCTCCAAATAACATTGAAACCTATAAAATGGACACGGGGTGCTTTCCTCAGGTTTGCTATCATGACAGAGGCAGCAACATGACCTGCAGGAAAGACACTTAACAAGTCTCATGTCTCACGTGCCCACTGGATTTGTATCTGCTCATCACTGCCCTTTGGGTACACCATTACAGAATAAGTGAAAAGCCACTCTGGGGCATATGCCCGAGAGATTTTAATTTACAGGACTCACACAGCGAGCAGGATTCTGCAAAAATCTGCAGGGGTTTTGCTTAGAAGGGCCTTGCCCTAAATGCCACCTAAGTCCCATTCCATTTCCTAATCAGAAAATTGAGTGTACCCAAGGGCATTGCCATAATGTGACCTGTCCTCTCAGATCAGCATGGAGTCCCCCAGCAGGGAGCAGCTCAGAGGTTTGTTTGAGCTGTGCTCTCCCACACTGTGAGCACTGTGAAAGCCCCGTGTGTGCTGGGTGTGTCTGGAGTCCCAGCCGGTGAGCTCGGTGCTGTGTGCTGCCTGCTCAAGGTCACCTCCTTCCCATGGAGCTGTGAAGCTTCATAGCATGGCAGGAGCCACCTGGAGCATCGAGTCAGCACATCCTCCAGGTGCCCTGCCTGTATTCCCGTCCAAGCCACTTCTGCCTGCCTTTGGCAGAGCTTGGCTTGGAGAAGGTGGGATGGCTTTTTGGGCTGCCCCAACTTCTCCCTCCAGATTGTTCTTGCTGGTAATCCTGAGCCTGGGCTTGTGCAGGCAAAATCCAAGTGAGACAAGTGCAACAGCTGTACAGTGGAAATGGAAATTAGAGCTTCGTAACTGAACAAAGAAGCAAACCACATAATATTCCTATTGGTTGTATAAATTTAGAAAAAAAAAGGTTATATGAAGTTCTTTATAAAGCTCTTTATGTCCTTGTTTTGTTATGTCCATGTAAATCTTTTTATTGCCATTGTTTTAAAAAGAAATAAATTTAACACGTTTCATTGCCTATTTTTTTTCCAAATGGAAAACAAACAAACAAACCTCCTAGTTATAAATAATATCAGCAGTCAAAAGAAATTGTACAGTAGCTAAACAATGAAGGCACATAGAAATGCTGTTTATTTTATTTCTACACAAAGCCCCACTGAATTCACAGGAATGAATTAAATATGCTGAGTGTGACTCTGAGCAAGTAGCACTTCAGTTAATACTGGGTTTAATTTTCTCTTTTTTATTAATTTGTTATAAATTTGGTTATTAACCTATGAGAAATGTATATGCATATAAAAGCACATTGCTAATTACTGTGAAAATCACTTTGTGTTCTTTCAGTTCCTAAAAGAATATTACTAAATATTCACCAAAACCAGGTAGCTGAAAAAGCTCAAGCATACTGTTCCTCCTAATAGCCTTTGCTTTGTAGTGAAAGTGAAAAACATTTACTTATTCTATGCACTATTTCTTATATATGGATATGCTAGGAGATTCCAGGTGGATGCAAAACCCTGACTGTACCAGTCACTTAAGGATGGAGAACAAATTAACTTGGGGAAGATTTTTGGCCTTAAACCAAAACCCCAAACCATCCGTCCTCCTCCTTCCTCCTTCCCTTACATTGCAAGTTGTGCACTGTTAATGTGAACACCACCAAGATATTCAGTAACATTAGAGGCTTGAAGGTTTCCTGATGCTTTATTACACAATGATGAAAATATCATAACGCCTCTAACTTCATCAAATCAGGCATTTCATTACAACATCCTGCAAGTATAGAAAACTGATTGTCTTGTGTCAGCATGGCCCGGATCCAGTTCTTGCATACAAGACATGGTTACTAATGATCTTTGTAAGTCAGATGAGACTTGATCTTATTTTTTCAGTTTTGCTGTAATAGGAATTTTTAAGACAGAGCAGCAAATAGAAAGAGTTTATTGCAGGTTATCATACAGTTTGTTTGACAAAGTGGTCAGTCAATAATAAACCAGAAATTAATAATTAATTGTACTCACTATTTGCACAGCAGCTGCTATTTCGCGCCAATGTGAAGTCTGAGGTAAGACAATATTGTCAGCAATTTATAGAAGTGAGCTGCAGTTTTGGGGTTCTCCCTGCACCATCAGTACTGGGCAGAAAAGGATGGTACAGGGAGCCAGAAACCTCTTCCTGATTTCTGTTTTCTGCTTTGCCTGGGAGGGCCGGGCTGTGTGACCCAGGGGAACATCTGTGCTGCCAGCTAAGTAGTGTGTCGAGAGAAACATTTATTAAGCACAGACTTGGCCCAAATCCTGAGCGCATGCCCAAACCCTTCATTCAGCTACAAACCATATGCCTCACCTTGCAGGGTAAATTCGCAGTAAAGAATCCTATATCTTGTGAATAAGATTAACAGAAGTCTGTTCAACCCCTTCTACATGCCTTGCATCTCCTTTCTCCTTCACTTCACAAACTTCAAGAGAAGAAAGTGGGCAGCTAACTAGGTACACACAAGTTCAGAGTGCTCTCCAAGCTCTTCATCTGGCAATTTACAGATAAACAAAACATAACAGGAAAGGAAGGTCTGAACTAGTGCTAAGATAATTTATCTAAGGCTACACAATGACCCTGGCAGGACAGGAATAGCCTTGGAATTCTCCCCATTAGAGTTCTGTGAACTCTTCACTGCAGTCCTGAGACTAAATGAATAAGTATGCTGAGAAGTCATGTTTTAAAAGACAGCTTGTACCATTCAATTGCTCCCATTTGTGGACAGGGTAAAGATCAACACTGGAGCCAACCCAAGAAATGAGATATGTGAAAAGGAAGTGTGGGGTTTTTTGTATGTGAACAGTTTTCTCTTGAAATAGATAATTATTTGGGAGCCCCATCTACTTCTATTCTCCAGCAGGAAAAAAAATACTGTCATGTTGTTCCATTTCTGTGTTATTCTGGTAATGTATTTTAGTGACTGTATGCATTTCTGATTATTCACAAGTGCTTCACAGAGAGATTGAATTTACATTTTATCTAGACACCAGTCTTACCCAGAGAGATCTTTTTCATTTCAATGCTAGTTTGAAAATCCATTATTTGGTGTTCATTGTATGCAAGTTTTTATTTCCAGCAAGATTGCTGTGGCAGAAAAAATACAGAAAAACTCAACGGCTTCACTAAGTATGAGTTTTCTTGCAGTACAGAAAAAGCCTTTCTAGTTTCCCCGGGCACTGAGCTTCGAAAATGTGGGCCTGATTCTTGTTTCCTTTTGGAAGACAGTTTATCATCTTCACCTCCCACTTGGAATCTGCCTCTCTCCCACCTGGGCCCTTCTGGCTTTCAGAATGGCAGATATTGTTTCCCCCAAAAAACAAAATAATTTTGTATTTAAATCTGGGACTCTGGATCAACTGGAAGTGCTGGTCCTGAAGCTGCTACTCAGTGTAATCTCAGTGATGGGAGCTGCTTTACTGGCACTGGTCCTTACTAGTTTCTTTAACTAATACTGAAGAGTTGAAGTTGTTTCCAGTACCTTTACTTCCTGCAAAAAAGTTTAGCATTAGTCAGTTCTGGTGACTGTGAGGGAAAACCAGTTCTGGCTACATTCTTAAACCATCAAATCCAAGTCAGGTAATCACCATTCCACTATTTCTCTCAGGAACCCAAAATATTTATCCATGACCTGGTGCCTCTGTCTGGCACTCTGCCTAGCACAGTGATTCTTTGGTCAAGATCAGGGGTCCTTTGTTGTTCCCAAAGTGCCAATACTCATAGTCACTGTGAATTTTGAAAGACTAGTCTGACAACACAGGAACTTCTGGTTGAAATGCTGCTCATGAAGAGCACTATAAAAACTTCTGATTTAGAAATGTTGCATGAGAGCATAGATATTTCAATTTGAAAGAAAGTAATATAACTTTCTGTCAACTGTTCTATTTGAAACAAACTTTTAAATTAAATGAACGAGAAATGTGAATTTTAAGTTTATTGAGACTTTCTCATTTGTAACAGTAAGTTCTCACTGCCATTGAAAGCAATGAATTTTCAGTAACAGTATGATTTTGGCAAAATCACTATTTTGGAATTTTCCTTTGAGGAGAAATTGTCAATCATTTGTATTGCACAGCACTATTAATTGGTGATCAATTCTACAACACTCCAGCTCATTTTGGAGACCACCTTGTGTTGCTATTGGGCATTTTAGTGGTGAACTAAGGAGGAATGAGAGGGGAATCAGGAGCTGATACAATTGGCAGAGTGGGTGAGGAGATAAGGTGCAACATGGAAAGAAGGAGGGAAATGTTGAGGTCAAAATGTGCAAAAATAGGAGTTAAGTGTCATAGTCCACTGAAAAATACTAAAATTTTATAGCAAGGCACTGAGCAGGTAAATCACGTTGGTAACATTTACTTTATATAGATTGTTCCTTCTGATCTGTGTGCCAGTTTTCCCGCTAACACTGACAAGATTAAAACTTGAGGGAATGTAAGGAGCACAGAGAGCTGGACCATACTTGTAATTCCCAGGAGAATGCAGTCCTTTCTTCACATTGGGTTTGACACTTAAAGGTTGGAAAGTAGAGGAGGGAAAAAACCTGAAGCACAGCAATAGATGTGAGGTACTGCAAGCTGCCCCACCTTGCCTCTCTTCTTTGTGCAAAAGGTTTCTTAACTGTAATGAAAAAAGCTTGTTCAGAATGTGTGAAACCCATAGAGGATCTGAGCCACAGCTACATGGTCCCTTTGGAAGGCACAGGCACTATGCAGTGTTTCACAGCATTTCACTGCAGTCTTGTCTTCAGCTTAATCTGGTAGTGAAATGCTTAAGCAAATAGCTACCAGAAAATGAGTTCTTAGGGCAGCTCCAACGTCACCCACATGTGCAAGATAAGGTTAGCAATTGCTCTTATCATTTAAGTGAAGATATTCTGCTGCTCAAATGTGAAGTTAAATTGTGAATGCTTCAACACAGGCCATAATTACCTATATTTACAAAATGACAATGCACTGTTTTGAAATACATTTCTTCCAGGTTGTTGTTTTTTCACCCACCGTCAAAAAGAAATCCCTTTTATACTTCCAGTCCTTCTGCTTTTCGTGGTTGTGGGCACTTGCTGACAAGGCAAAGAAATCTATCACTCTTGCTTTCCAGAAATGCCCCCCTGCCCCCACTTCTCTTTGCTCTTGACAACAACAGCACAGAAAAGTGCAGTCTTAAAACAAAATTTTCTACAGTGTGTTATGTTGCTGCTGAAATTTAATGATATTCAGGCCTAGGAGAAAAGAGCAGCTGCCCTCCAGGTGGTGTTCCATAAATGCTCCCCAGAACCCAGCAGGAAGCTGTATAAGTTCAATTCAGTGAAGCAAATTCAATCATTTGCCCCTTTGTAAATGGAGCATAAGCAAAAAAAAAAATCTTTTAAGGGATCCTCACACAACAACTACACATACCTAAAAACTTAGAAACATATTTTTTTGCTTGCATTACTGTATTTCAGATAAGCTTAATGGGAACTTACCTATCCAGCAAAAATTTCGCTTTCAGCACTGTGGAAAAGACATAGAAATTCCCATAAATATTCAATATCTGTTTCATTCACAATTCAAAAATTAGTGGTGACTAAAATAAAATAAAGCTAAGGAGTTTTATTCATAATGTTTTTTTTACAAACATTGTACAGTTTTCTAATCCCAAGGAATTAACTTTTTGTGGCAAACTTAATTAGTGGAGCATCATTTGATTAAGTATGAAGACTGTTGTGGGTTTGCAGTTCAGGTTATTATTACTTCATTATAGATTCTACCTACAAATTAGAACCATGGTAGTAAATTTTTGAAGCCACAGCTCCTTTTAATACTAATTGTGTTTGTGCCTAATATTTGCAATTATCCATCACAGCCACCATCCCTATTTACAACTGGCTTTATTAATACAACATTCAAAATTATGCGCAACCATCCTTTTACAGCAATCTGCCAGGTCTATTTACTGGATGTAAGTGAATGACAATATTTTTACCCTAAAATATTTTTGTGTGTTTGAAATTCACCTTGTAAACAACTTGAAAGTGAATGTTTTTCCTCTAATTTGCTGAACATTTGGCCTGATCTGCTTTTTATCTGAAATAGGTAGGAAATATTTCAGAAAGTGATAAATGACATTTTCTGTTCTCATGCAACTAAATAACTAAAAATAATAAACAGCTTGGATTTGAAAATAGTAATTTGACAAGTGATTAATACAGTATCTTTGTGGCACTTTGAGGGAAAAAAATCACAGAGCTAAAACTGTGTACTGGAAACCTTTGAATTTCCCAGTGCGTTTTCTGCTGGTAATGTATTAGAAAGGTTTTCATATTCTCTGAATGTATATATGGAGGGGAAGCAGCTGGATTCACCTGACATCAAACTAATGATCCACTTTTGATGAGTGCTTTTAGGAAGGAAAAAGGTCTGGTTGCATATCATAAAAGGCTGTTCAAGGTCTCAGAATCTGGTTTTGGTATTTTTGAGTGGCACTGCATTAAGATGGTAAACCACAAAATCTCTAGTCCAGTTCTTGAAACTGTGTTCTCTTTATGGACTATTATGCTGTCACAACTCTACTTTTATAAGGTGCCTACGCACAAATTTATACAACAATAAAATTTCTAAAGAAGCCATAAATGTCTAAGGAATAAATACGACTGTTATCACAAAAGTATGCATACTAGAGTATGTATTTCACCAATATGCTCACTTGTCTTTACCAAATCAATAGGCATCTATTTTCACACCCTTTTTCTAATGCTGCACTCTTTTGCAATAACAATCACTCTGCCAGCCGAGTGACCAAATTCAGGCTATCACAGGGTACATGCAGATTGCCAAATCACTTGGAGCTTCAGGTCTTGCTCAGGCCCAGGCTCCTCCAGCATCCCCAGAGACACCAACCTAACAAAACAGCAGGATGAGGTGTTTGGTTCAGACTGAGCTTCCCATTATCACCATCTCAAGCCAAGTGCCTTTGTAATGCACCTTCCCATTTGGCTTGAGTCCCAAGATGGTACAAGATGACGGCATGGTCTGGCACCCTTGCATTAGCTCTTTGGCAGTATCGCAGTCGTGTTCATCTGTGGTTGTAGTAACTTTGCTCCACCTAATGGAGAGGGAGTTATGACCATTAGTCTGAATTTCCTTCTCTTCTTTTTTCCACTCATTTCCTATTTGAATGTTGAGTACATATGTGGGCATTTTTTAGGAATTCCCTGTTGCAAAGCACACAGAAAACTGCCAAATAATAAGAATATTATCCAGCCTGAAATTGTTTCTGTAGCTGCTGGACCAGAGGGTTTCCTGTGCCTCTGATGCCAGGAAAGAGCCCTGTTTCTCAAAATAATATTTCTGATGCTGTCACAGAAATCACAAGTCTTGTAAATTAAACGGAAAATAGTTCTCCAATTAGCTGAGAGCACTAAGAACAACTGTCTGAGCATAAAGCTATGAACTAATAACTTTGATACAAAATTCATGATCATTGGACCAAATGCTCTTCTCTTGCAAGTTGTCTTCTTAGAAGATGAAGAGCACTTACAAGGAGCAGGAATAAATATTTGATAGGATCTGTACCTTTTTGCTTATGAAATTGAAGCTATCAAAACCCCCACTAAAAAAATGCTGCAGTTTATGGTCTACTCCCTTTAATTTTCCATCTTTATTGCATAAAATTCATAGAGATATGTTCAGTTTGAGCCCTCTCCTAGTAGGAAGTGGAAGAAGGCAGAATTGTTTAATGCAATTAGCAATGTAGTCTGAATAGAAGGATGTGATCTATGGCTCTGTCTGTAGAGCTGTATTAATTTCTGCAGAAGTGTTCCTAATTTAAACCATTTGTCAGGATAATACAGTGATTTGAATGTTTTGAGGTTATTTTTGTGTGTGTTATCTGGGAAAGCATATGCTCAAAACAGGGATAGACCCTCCTAGAGGCATAGGAAAGTAGCTGTCTTTTGGAAGCATCTTTCAGTGTTTTAAAACTCTAAAAATTAAGCATGAAAAGTGGAATTGTCAAGCAATATTATATTCTGAACCAAATATTGCATAAATGTTAGCTTTTGAAGAATTAGTGTTTGAGCCAGGAAACATTTCACTTATTTAAATTTGTTTTTCTTATGTGGCATTCCTGACTGATTTGCATACTGTTCAGAGGCACTGGGATGGGTGGCTGTTCATTTTTTATATTTCTTGCTATGTGACTAAAGCTCTGGTTGTACATCTGTGGGTACAATACACAGGGGATTTTTGGGTTTTGTTTGGGGCTTTTTTTTGTTAAACACCTTTACACTGTTTAATACACTTTAATAGAAAGGGTTTCAGCAACCAATTCTTCCCCTCCCACAAAATATTTTATTCTACTACTCCCAGCACTGATGCAGGATATGGAGACTGTGTGTGAAAAGCAAGTGACTATTTACATCAACACCTTTACAAGCAGCTCTTTAAGCCACAGTGCAGAGCTAAGTGTGCCTCTCTCTTTCCACCTCGTGCACCCAACACTGGCCCACTCAACCTTACCTGCAATCAGAGTGCCTGACCCTCCACATCCTGATGGGTCACAGTTATTTCCTTTCCTCATAGGACCTGAAGGGTACTTCTAGTAACTAAACCACATTTTTTCCCAGTGAATTTCAACAGTGAAGTTGTATTGATACAGCATTGTTTTTGTTTTTCAAATCAGTCTACTCTTTTTTTTCCCCACTGATTTGTTGCTGTTTGACAGTCTAAAGAGAATTAATAAGCCTATCCTATTTTCTTAGTTTTTACTGCAAATGTTTCTCTGTTTTTCTTACTATTTATTAAAAGGTTCCATGAAGCCAAATACATTACCCTAAATAATAGCTCTGAATAATTGATATGTTAAAAACATGTCATCCAAAATACGCAAAAAATTCCAAGCAAAGAAACATCGCATCATTTGTCTGAAACAACACTATTTTGATATAGCATATCTGAACTCCTCTACTGATTTTAGAAATTATTCTCATACCTGGCTACATTTGCTGACATTCTCTTCCTGACGGTCAGGTTTGCCCAATTACAGATGATTACTACCTCTCTACAGTTTTTTGAGTAAAGTGTCAAGTCATAAACAGAGAAAAATCTCATTGTACTTGGGAAATGAACAGTGCAGAGATCCATTTGCCTTCTGCACCATTTTATTCTATAATCCTTTGCATCCTTTGTTGCACCTAGCAAATCCTAATGCCATTCCATGACTTTTTAATATATCCTTTTTTCTCCATTTGATTTAAATTGGATTTATGGAGCAGGGTGCAGATACTAGGCTGAGAGGAGAGTAGAAAGAGAGGATGAAGTGCTAGCCCCTCTGCAATCAGTGGCAAATACACAGTTACACAAACAGGAGCTGAAGCAGGAACAGAGAACACATAAGCATGGTAGCTGCCATCTCCTGAGATGTGCGTACTGCTCCCATGAGACCTTACTGCAACCCTCTCAATGACTAAGAGCTTCTTCAGCTGAAATCTGAGCAGATGTTGAATGCCCAGTTCCTCCGCCACCTGCCACAGGTGGTGCTAGTCCTGTGCCACAGGCTGTGGAGGAGGGTTTGTCCTGGCCACTGTATGGGCTGCCAGACCTGGGCTTTTTGCAGTCAGAGCAGAGGTAACAAGCCATATCCCTGATGGTAGATGTTCTGACTAATATAGAAGAACACATAAACATACACAAGCCCAGAGACTCAAATATTTATCATCCTTTTAAAAACAGTGGTTTGGTTTTAATATTCATACCTTTTTTTAGCACCAGATGTCTAAGTATAGAGAATAGTTACCCTCCTGAGCCTTTCTTTCAAGGAGAGTTACAGGCTGTGCAGCTCATTTCCAGTGCTAATCCAGGGAGAGAGTGGACAGGCTCATTTTCACTGGTGGCCTACAAGGCACATACCAAGGAATTCCAGATTTTCGCTTGTGAGAATTTTTATTTTTTAAAATCTTACACCATTATTTAATATGTTAAGAAAGCAAATCTCCAACACTGAATTTTCCCATTAAAAACATTAGTTTACAATTCAAGTATATGCTCTCTGTCTTTAGAAAGAGTTCCTGAAGCCAGTATGATGTCTTAAATAAATAATGATAGATAGAAAATTAAGAATTACAAATAGAGATTTTGTAGCTATATCTAATTACTTATTCAGTAAAATTTATATCTAAACTTACTATTTTTCTAAATGTTATCTAAAGCAGTTTTTTAAACATATGGGTTACAAATTCCTGAAATTAGACTTCATAATATGGTATTGTTTATAAGTCTTTATTTATAGCAGCACTAGAAGATGAACACTATCCTCTAAGCTGTTCTTATTCTGGTATTCCAATCATTCATACCAATTTTTATCATGAGCCCTCTAATGCAATGCAATGTACAGTGTCTCTGCCACACAATTGACACACACATTTTTCACATGTCTGTGTGTGAGCAGAGCTCTGTAACTGAAAGCATTTTATCAGCTCTGGAGTAAAAGACATCAGGGTGGGAGGGAAGGGATTTAGGTACGTAGCTCTTGTTGATAATGAGAGCTTCACTGTTACTAAATGTTTACTAAAGATAAGAACTAAATATATTTGTGGCATGAACTTCAGATAATAATTTACCTACTCTTTGAGCAGGTAAGCAAAACAAACACTTGGCTCTATAATTTTCAGTAGTGAACAAAGCAATAATTTTCAGAGAAAGAAAGAAAAAAAAGAGCAACCTTGACTCTGCTTATACTATGCTAAGTGGTGATATTTAGAGAGGGGCTAAAGCAGGGGCAGGGCAGCACCATACTTCCTCTGGGATATTTGAAAAAAAGACTGCACAAAATGCCTGTGATGACAGAGATTGCTCCTTTGTGTGTTCTTGACATGCTTTGGGATGGGTGGGGAAGGGGTCCCATAACTCCTTTTTTCTTGGCCATCCTCTTTCTGAAGGTGTTTTCTTTGAGCTGCCAAATTCTGACTGCTTGCTTTGCTCAGCTGGGCTCTCAAATCCTTCCTTTATTCTGTGCATTCATGACAAACATACTCTATCTTAACACAAGCATTATTTAGCCCTCTAGTTCTGACACTACCTGAGTTAGTCTGTTAACAAATACTGCAGTCCTTGGTCACTGCGTTTCCAGGGAATGCCCCAGCAGCTGGAAAACCCTCAGGTCTCAGGTTCCCTCACAGGTGGGTGAATATCAGACATGAGAGCCTTTTTCCTGTGCAGACAGAAGGCTAATTTATTGTTGCCATAACACTATCCATGCTGCTGTTCCCAACTGGGCTTGGGGGCACCCCAGCTTGCTGCTTGAGTTTCTCACAGCCTGACCCAGCTCAGCAGGGACTACCTTGATGGGGTGCCCATGAATACCAACGCGTGTACGCGTGTGTATGTGTGTGTGTGTGCATCTTTTCCTTTGTGCCATGCCAGAATCTGAATTAAAGGAAACTGCTCTGTAAAGTTTAGTTTCTAAATTTAGTTTAGGCCTTAGAGTGGGTCTTTAGAAACATGGTAAAACAACCAGCAATGCACTTCTCTGCCACTGGGGAGCCTTACCTCCTCACTAGCTCTAGAGGGTCTTCTTCTGTCTCTGGTGAAGAGAGCTGCCAGGGCCTCATGCTGGGCAGACTTATTTACTCAAACATTTACCTGATTACTCACATGACAGTGATAAGGAGAGTATTTGTTGGCAAACAGGTGTAACTCATCAATAATGGTAGCAGGAGGTCATTTGATGACATGCTTGGACACACTGTGTGTTTGTTTAGTTTTAAAAGTACTCATCTGTCGGGGGAAGGGCTGTTAAAGCGGCACACTGCATAAATCAGAAGAAAGCCACTTTAACAATCCTAAAATCCAACAGAAATTTTTCAGTGCTCATACTGGCCATAACAGTTAGTCACCTTCATGACTTACCAGCTGTGTTGGTTTGGTCTGGAAATGGCCTTTGCTCCACTGCTGGGAGGTCAGTGCAAGTGTGGCTCCTTGGCCAGGGTATGTGGTGGTGGGGGCAGACACCCAGCTGTTGCTGTGGGCAGCACGGGCTGCACCGAGAGCCAGCAGAGCTGGGAGCTGCAGGGGCAAACACCATGACCCAGCTGGCCAACACCTCAGAGCTGGGCTGGGCTCAAGCCTGGAGTCGTTTCTGTGGGCTGATAGGTTAGACTGTGTTTCTCTATATGGTATGAAAACAGCAATTCATTATTGATAGTGATGTCCTATCAGCTATTCCAAAATCATGGCTCTGTACCTGGCATAAACTGGAGCTATGATGAAAGTAAACGCTCTAGACCTTTACACCCCTTTCAGATAATTTGTATTTGGTCTGATTCCAAGCTCACATATGATTGCAATGGAGTGAGCAACTCTTACTCCACAGAAAATGCCACGTTTTTCCTTGCTGTAGTACAATATCCCTCTCATTTTCATTCTGTGGCCTAAAAGCATAACTGCTTTGCCATGTATGACATTTTTCTCATATATACGGACAGTCAATCCCCACCCTGATTCTGTAGGCAGCTGCATATTTAGGATGCTCTTTCTGTTAAATGCCATTACACACCCACTCTTCCACATCAGTTTTATGCAAAACCTGTTGAGATCCTGAAATATCCTTTAGAGACCAAGCTGGCATTTGTAGATTCAAAGAGACTATTGCAATGGTAATGTTTTAATCTTGCCTTTCTTTGTGATGAGCAAATTAGCCCTTCAGATTGAATACTAGAGATTCTTCTTATTTTGTCTGAACATCATTCTCCCAAATAATTAATATGAATTATTGTGAGGCTATGGTGAGGGTAATGCGATACTAACATTGATTTATTTACAATATAGACATGTGTATGTTGTGTATGTGTATATATGTAAAGGAAAACATTTTGATGTCAGTGTTGCTTAAAAAAAATGCAAAAATAAGCAATTGAAAAGAACGTGTATGAAAGACAAGCAAGAACAACAAAAAAAGCACACCAAGTTACATTTTTGGTCAGTATCTATTTTTAGCATTTCCTACTATGGTTTGTTATGTCACTTGTTCTACAGTGGGGACAAAAAGAAATTATTTTACTGTGTGATTATCTTGGAAGGATGGAAGTACATGAATTCTAAGGATGATAACTCTGTCAAGATGCAATCATGCTTAGTATTTGATTTTAAAGATCCCATTTTAGTATGTCTTCCTCCACAAATTTCCCTCTCCTATTCTTCTGCACAACTCCAGTTCCAGAGAGATGTAATCCTGCTATAACAAAGAATATTAAATCTGCATGGAAGAAAGAAGAGTTTAAGACAGAAATTCAGTAGACATAAATTAAAATAAGTTATAATTAAAATGTGCCATAACAGAACCTTGAAGGAAATATTTAACTGTTTGTGCTGCCTTCCCTAAAAGGAAGATAACTTTTTGCTTTAATAATTCTTTTTTAATATTAGTTTTTTGAAAGTAACTGTCAAGCTTCATATCGAAGTTAAATTTGCAGTGAAAAAATTCTGAATATTTTTCATTTGTGTCTTTCAAGCTTTTAACTGTGTCCTTAAGAAGCCCTCTTCAGAGCATGAAATTGTATAAACATGCATACATATATATATACAGAGGGAGGGAGAGAGAAAGAAACAGAGAGACAGCATCAGTAACTGATCCCATTCAGATATGTCAAGGATATTAAATTCTTTTCTAACTTTGCAGTCCATAAAAGCGTTCAGAATAATTAACAGAGCTACAGTAAGAAGTTCACTGTTGATTCACAATGTGGTGAGCCAGCAGCTCTCTTTTCTCACTGGGGAAGTCACACAATTGTTGCCATTCGTTCTCTCATGGCTTTGTGAAAGGGAAGCCCAACCTCCGGAGTGCCAGTGCTAACACAGAGGTTTGACACAGCTGTTTTGGCTGAGGGAGACCAACAGCCAAAAGAAAAGGAAAGGTTCCAATCTGGAAACAGAAGTAGTGTATTTAAGTGTTTAACCTTTTCTCCTTGTGGATTTTGTCAGCAAGTTGTATAAGCTCTTCCTAAGCTGGTGTCCTTGAAGGGGTTCCTCTCCTTCATCCTTTTGATTTGGAAAACAGTATTAAAATAGAAAATTTAAAAATTCATGGACTACCTTGCCAGGTGTTTATATTTTTTTCTCACAATCCTACTGATTACCTGAATTTAAATGATTGGCACCATGCTTTTAATGTGAAAGCATATATGCATACATTAAGTAGGGCAATTATCATATTTCTGACAAATTTGCCCCTTTTCTGCTCAGTCCTTGCATATGCATGTTTTGTGCACCTTGCAGCAACAGAAGGTTTGTCAGAAAGTCATGATGAAGCCAGGAAATGACAGAAAATGATGAAAATCTAAATGGAAAAAAGATGAACAGGAAGCCACAAAACTTGAGAACCCCAAAAAAGATTGTAATGAATGTAGAACTATGTAAATGAACTATGTAATTTGAACCACACTAAACAAACTGCTTGGATTTGTTGTAATTTTCTCATCATTTTGCTTGGAGAAAATTTACAGAGTAAAATCAGAGCCTTTCATATCCCTCTTCTCTGAAATACTGTTCAAATTCTCCTGAATTCTCTCACCTTGAACTGTGATCAGAAAATGAACCACGACAGTGCAGACATCCTAGTTCATAACTGCACAGTCAATACAAAGTTCTTTCTATAAGGGGGAATGCAATTGCCTCTAGCTCCAAACAAACCCGAGGGATTCTGTTTCCAAGTTCATTCATGTTCCTGAAGCTCACCAGTATCACAGCTATGGAGAAAACCTTATCAGTCATCAAATGTCTGTGCACAGACCCAGACTGTTTGCTCTGAAGAGTCATTTGTGATGTCTGAGTTGGTTGTATTTGAAGTGTTTGCTATAGTTTTCATTGTTTAGCAAATATAATGGCTCGAATAGACTCCTTTATTTACAATGTGCAGGGATTAAATTTTTGTTTCCCTTGAGACCTAATTTAAAGGTCTGGTTTTCCCTCAGTTCTCCATTTACTCATGTTTTAAACAGCAAATGGAAGAACCATTCTGTTACTACATGAAATTCTTGAATTAAAATCTTCTCCTCATCACAGCTTTGTTCACAGAGTAACCAGTGGGACCTTAAAGAGTGGGAATGATTTCAGGATCTCTGTACTGCCGTTGTTGGAATGGAAAACATCGGAGAGTTAATTCACTTGGTCCCACATTGCCAACACAAGGCTCTCTAGCAACAGATCACTCTCTGAGGAAGCTGTTTACTTGTCCTTGGATAGCACAGATATGAGATAAACACAAGAGGAAACACCAGTTACAGTTGTAATTCCCTTGATTCCTTCAGCCACAGAAGACATTATTTACTTGCTGGAACTTATTTTCGTTGATTGATTTTGTGTTTGAGCAAGATGCCATCTTGGAAGATTTGGTGGCTGACACCTTCCCTGAACAGATCCAGTGCTGATCACCAGAGTGCACATTTCTTCCCTTTCTGGTACCAACTGTAGTCTGAAAAAGCTCTCTAAGGATCCATGTAAACTTTATCTTGGTTAAAGACAAAACTCACTGTTGTGCAAAGAGGGCCCCCTTATCAAAACTGGAATTCAATGATACTTAAAGAGACAGTCTTCCACAAAGGATAAATTTCACCTCAGGTTCTTTTGTTTTTATTCCATTGAGACAACCAACAAAGATTATGAATTGCGCCACCACAAGTTTTTCAGATATAGTTTTAAACCCAGAAACGCAGTTCCAAATTTCCTTTGCAGCTATTGTATTGATCAATACAAAAGTGTGTCTTGAAAAGGATGATAAAACAAATTTGGAAGACAATATTGAGATTATGTATTAGCAAAGCAGTGGTCCAGCACATCAGAAAAAGGCTCATTTGAAAAGGCTCAAGGCAATCTATTTTTTATTTCTCAAGTGAATGCATCTCAGTTTACAATTAAAAATCTAGCTTTTAGATCAGAAGATTCCTAGCATTCATAAGGAAGATTCTTTTTTCCTGTAGATATTAGTCCAAAACTACCTAGAAAAAATGAGAAAGAGTCAACCACAATGCCATCTACAATCATCAGCATGACTTACAACAGCTCTGATGCTGCATTAAAAATGTTTCTGCAAGAAAAAATGTTAAATTTCAATCTATATTGGGCCTTTTGTCTCTATACCTTATTTCTGTAACATTTTGGGAAATCTTTTAGACAGAAAAGCATTTTCTCAAGAAAGAGGTACATTTTATAGCCTCTTCTTAAGTAGAAAAGCTGTGATGAGAACAGCATAGCAATAGGTTATACTATGATTGCATCCTTCATCTGATGAATTTAAAGTGAAAGTCTAATAACTAATGTCTACATTGCTTTTTTGAAACAAGTTGTATTTATTAAAACCATGTCACTCACTAGTAGAATCTGAAACAGCTAACTTCAGCTGTATAACAGTACGTAGAAACAAAGCTCAGTATCTTAAAATAAGGAAGAAAAATGGATAACATAAAATTGAAACTTCAGGAGTAATTTACAAAAGTAGAACATAATTACATGAGCTAGAGTCTGGCTGAAAAATTGGCATCAACACCAATTCTTGTGAAATGTCATGAAATATTTAACAAGCTGCTATCCTAAAAGAAACAATTGCAGGACAAATATCTATTCCTATGTTTCTTTAAAAAAGTTGTTAAAATGTAAACGCAGAAGTGAGATTTTGATTAAAGCTATAAAATATATTTAACACATTTGTGTGTAGTATTTGTTACTCGTTCCTGCTGTCTCTGAATTTGTCTCTGCAAGGAAGTTAACTGGGATAGCTCTTTTGGAATAAATGAGTTAACAGCAGTTAAATTGGAATAACTCCTTTCATGGGCAGTGTATTTTAAAATACAGATTATTTTATTCTGACATGATTGTAACATTTACAACATTCACCAAGTGCTTAAAAAAATAGAAAAAAAAACAAAAAAGAAAACCCCTGTAATACAAAATACATTGTACACAGGTGAAACCACAACAAACCATTCCAAATAGATATTGTAACACAAAGTATTGCACGAGAGCTATTCTGGCCAGTGCTGTTATTGGAAAGATGTCTCAAAAATATGCTGTAGAACAGACAATACAGATTCTGCATCAAACGTAGCTGTGTAAATTATATTGACTCTCAGGATTTAAATAAATGGTCACATCAGCTTCCATTCTCTGAGGTTCTGTACCAGAAAGCTAGTTTTAGTGTTTTATCTGGTCTAATGCAAAATAACACATCTATATACAGCTCTTTTAAGACCACTGGTATTACACCATGACAGCTACAGCAAATGATTACTAGAGGGTTAAATATAGAAGGGTTTAACTCGTTGTGAAAATTGTCATGTTCTTGACTGTCCTTCAGAGTATGCTTTAATCCAGAATAACAAATCATTGTAAGAGCAATAATTCCTAGCCTTCAAATATTTTCCTCAAAAAACTAGCAATCACAGACATTAATGAAAAGAAGTGAGGTTGAAAAATATCTCTGCCATTTAGGTACAAACTAATTTTTCCATATCTTGTCCAGAGTTCTAAAAGTGTAACTCCAAGGTAAATAATTGCTATCAATTTTAATTCAGCTTTTATTTTTTTCCTACGGAATCTCTTACCTGGCCTGTGAACAGTTTAGATACACACATATCTTAAAAACTCTACTGTGAAATTGTGCTTATCTCCCGAAAAAGCCACCTGTTGTGTGCAGCTCGGACTGTCCTGCATGTGAGAGTGGAAGGTGGCAGAGGCTGGTGTGAGCACTGGCTGTGCAGTGGCTGCAGGATGATGGATGGACGTGGAACTGTCAATGTTCAAAGTCACTTGACTACGTACACCCTACTTAAATCTTCCTGCTCCTGTTAAGACAGAAATTCTCTGCTGTCCTATTTTTAGTGCAGAATCACAATGCCTTATTTTGTGATAGTCACTTTAGATGTGTGCTGTGCTAGGGTGCTATTGCTTTATTCAGATATTGTAGACAACCATTGTTGGCGTTCTCAATTTGGGAAAAAAAGTTCTGAAGCCTTCAACAGTCACAAGTAACTAGTTTTATATCTCATGTAGGTGATAGGTCCAGCAGTATCAGTATACTGATCCTTGCTCCAAACTGACTCCATAAACCTTGTTTTCCTCAAGCTCCGACCCGTTCTTTTCATGTTCTGAAGAAGATTAACATAGTCATTATATCGTGATTTGGAATTACACCTAAACAGAAAGGCTGACTGATTGCTTTCCTTTTCGTTGTTTAGGGCTCTTGGTACATAAAGACCTGAATGCTCTCGGCAGCTTCAGGAAGAAAACTGTGCAAGCTACCCAAAGAAAATGCTTACAGGAGTATGGGAAACAAGTGGTGGACACTTAGCTGAGATGGTTCGAGGCAAACTTTAACATGATACCAGTTTAAATGTAAAATAGTCTCTTAATGGAATTGATTAAATTGCTATCATCTCATTTATAATTAATCACCACAAAGCTTCTAGGAGTACACTATCAACAAAAGACTATGTGAAAGTGATGAATTTGTTGAAGCAAGAAAATAATATTTCAGTAGAAAGTCCTTGACTTCTGAAATTGTCTTTCAGTTATTTCAGAGATTCATAGTATTAAATGTACCTATTTAAGTAGGTGCTGAGGGACTTTTAATAGTCGGTAGAAAGAACTAGATTATTCTAGAATATTATTCATCAAATACTAATGTTTTTGTACTGAGGTAAAAATCTGACATACATTAGAAGTTTTGTTTCCAGTAAGTGACTCTCTCTCTATTACATTGTGTTTATGTACCAAGGTTGGATAGCAGGAGGGCATCATCTCTAAAGCTCAGCAGAAAGTTAAATTCTTTGTAAATTACGATGTTAAATAACATGAATCTCACCTGTTGTGCTTACCAACTTTGTAAGTTATGAAAAGTGGGAAAGTCTACCCCTTATCTCTTACCTGTAAATGAGGCAGGCACAACTGGAATTCAGATATTTTAGGAACTTTTCCTACCTGAATGAGAACAGATCCAGCCAATCTCATTGGCTGGGGAATCTACCAGAGCTCTTAGCTGCTGCACACCATAGAAGGAATGGAGCCACTGATTTGGTCATTGGATGATCACTAAAATTCAGGATTAATTTTTCTTCACACAGTCTCAAAAGAGAGAGTATTTTTGAAAGCTTAACTCACTTTCACACATGTGGATAAACAGAAAGTAAAATAAATAAATTTGCTATTTTATGCATTCATAACTATGTTTTGCATCTTCCGTACAACTATTTGCCCATAATAAATTAACTATGTTTGCCTCAAGACTGCTGTTAGGTAATTTTAAATTCTATTTTCAGTGGCATAAAACACTAATTCTTTGAAATTGTCCAATTTAAATTGTTTTATCAACTAAGTTTTATGAAGTATTTCAAAACACTTGCTATTTCTTTCAGAAATTTTTCAGAAAATGTTTTTGCAGGATTTTTGTTACTTTGCTTGTTTTTTTTATTGAGTCTATTAATATCAAACATGCCTGCCATTTTTTGAGAGAGGCTGAAACTGGTTTTGGTTTTATTTCCCTTTTTTTCTCTGTTCTCTTTGAACAACACAAAATTGAACATCTATCTACATTTTCGTGCTTTCTTGCAGCTGGGTATAAAGTGAAGAATGAAACAAAAAAGTAACTTAAAATAACTTTCCAGAATTCTGTTAACTTTTGGAAAGATAGATGGGCCAATTTGAAGTGTTAGGTTTTGTTGTTTCTTTCGTTGGTTTTGTTTTTTTTTTTTTCCTTTTCCATAACTTTTTTGTAAGCAAAGGAAGCTTGTGAACAGCTGAGAGTGGTTAAAGGAAATAAAAATGAGATGTGAGGTGGGAAAATATATCCTCAACTTAACAAGAAGAGGGCTGAATACAGTTTCTCAATGGTAACCTAAGGAAAATATAAAAGGAGAAATGTTTATGACAATTTAAACCTCTTCTAACTCAAAATCAATGTTGTGAAAAGGAGCAAATTCATCAGGAAAGTACAGCTCCACAGAGGTCAGTTATTCAGCTCTCTACTGCAGAAGAGCCCATTATGTTGATGCAAGCACAGCTTTGCTGACTGTGGCAAAACACCACTCAGTTCAGAGCATCACTGATGAGGACAGGTTTAAATTTAGCTTTAAAGCCCTCCCAAGGATTATTAAGAGGGTGAAGCTTCTGGGCATTTTCTAGCTCATTGCTGGCCATTTTGCACAACTGCCTGTTCTCTGTTGCAGAGGGCAAGTGTCTCTTCACAGGTTGTTACTTTTTGTCTGGCTTATTTGGAGAGAAGATGCTCAAGCAAACAAATCACAACCAACTTCTATGCTTTGGGGAGCTGTCTGGAGAATCTGCTGTCTTTACTGGCTTCATAATTCTCTGGAGTAGCATTGCATTGCTGGAGAAGTGTTTGGGAAAGCTCACACAAAGGTGATGAACTACAGGATGGAAAACTGCTGTGGGGTCTGTTAAAAACAACACAACAAACTTGTATGTTTTAACTTAATTATCTGCTGAATGCCCATCTCAGTCTGGTTATTAATGGTATTCAGAACATAATTGCAATCTTGATTGATTCACTGTTTTCCCCTTTGCAGGTCATAGTAAGCACTGACACATTTTTATAATAATCATCTGCAATTAGTGAAGTGAATGAGGTTTTGAGTGTGACTTTACATTTGCTTGTTATAGCTGTCTATTTTCATACACCTATTCATAGAGTTTAGTTACTGTGAAAAGCAAGGAAATATAATTAGAGCTATTTTCGTTAATGGAAAGCAGAAACAGCCTTATAGCAAAAAGGCCAAGTACATTAATCTACCAGGTGAAAATCATTGCATATCTTAAAGGGTGGATATTTTTAAGCACAGGGTTTTCTACTGGTCTTACATATTGGGCGGAAAGGGGAGTGTGTGTATTTTGCTCTGTGTTTTTTTAAACTGAAAGTTTTATGTAACTATTCTGCAAAATTTGTTGCATGTCCTGAACATTCTTTATGGTAAACCCATTTTTTAAAAAAAACATTTTGAAAGTAAATGCTACAGAAAAGAATTGTGGAAACTTTAAAGAATAATTTTCTTTGTAAGACCACTTCAAGGGAAAAGTGAAAAGTGGTGTATATAAATTGTTGATTGACTCTAACTCCACATTGCTAGAAGACCATTTCAAATTCTGTCTCCCTAGGAGAGTGTTAGCAATAACTTGGCTGAGGCAAAGTGCCTGGAGTTATGGAGTAAGACATATAGCACCTTAGTCATTCTGAGTGAGTTCTGCATCAGTGCCCCTCAGGGCAGGGCTGTTGTAAGTCACTGTTTCAGTACCTCTACTGTACAAAGGGGATTGTACTTTCTTTCTCTTGCCCAAGTGATGACAAGGCACGTCCTCCCTACATTGGGATAGGTTTCTCCCAGAAGAAATAATTTTCCACTTTTAGCCAGATGCATGAGCACTGCTCCTGGATGGATCTGAAAAACCCAAAGGAAAAAGGAAGGCTGGCAGTTTATATGTGCATGGTAAAAGTAGGGAAAGAAATGGGCATCAATGCCCTGATCTTGGAAAGTGATGAATGATTCCTACAAGATATTGAATACATCTAATTTACAGGACTATCTTCATGAATAGTTACATACCCATTACAATGCTCTCTCAAAGTTGACATTAATTAAAATTCAAATGATTGTAAGTGCTTGCAATAATTGCAATATTTCTCATTTGCAAATAGGAAACTGAGGGCCTGCAAGAATCAGGACTGGATATACATAAGAATACAAGTATAAACCCCACACCTCTGCGCACCTCTGCCTAGTAAAAACCTCTCCCAAATCTAGTTGTTCGCAGTTTGTACAGGGTACAGCAGTCTTCCATGAGGCTGAGGGACACAGGATTCTCCTGCAGGGCCAAGAGCAGTCTTGTTGCTATGGGATTAAACTGCTTCTTTTCTGCTACTTCAATATACAGCCATTGCACATAAAAATGAAATATGTTTGAAAAGAGTGCCTTTGACCTACATATGTTCAACATTTGCCAATACTTAGAAGTGCATGGACAATCAGCTGGAAGAAGGCTATCAAATCACTTCTCATGAAAAGCCATAGAAAATCATATAAATACCAAGAAAAAGAAAACTCCAACAGTTTTGTGCGTGTTATTTTGTTGATGTTGGCTTTTTTTCTTTCTTTCTTTCTTTCTTTGGATTTTTTTTGGTTTGGTTTGGTTTGGGTTTTTTTGTTGGTTTTTGTTTCGTTGTCAGGCTTGGATTGTGTCCATATAAAGTTATCAGGATTATCACCTGTGTAGAAGTGTCAAAACACTTTTTATTATAGGCCTGTTTTATATAAAGCTGTTATATTTTCCACTAATTATGAGAAATTCCACCTCTGCAGACATAAGGATATGATTAGCAGACGTGAAAGATACAGTGCAAGCAAACAAACACAGTAGGTCCCCCAAACGGGGTTTAGCATCACTATTATTTAACACTGGCTGTGTGCAAATCAGCTTTCATTTACTCTTTTCTCACATTTTCATGTTGTTATTTTTTTAATTAACTTACGAGTTTCTCAGAGTTTCATGTTTTATTACCTCTAATCTGTTTAAAGATTTTCTGAAGTTGCATGTGGTTGGGAAAAAACGTGTCACTCAGTCTTCCACCACTGTGTGTTGGCACTGTCTCAGTGGTGGTGAATTACAGTTGTGCTCCGTCTGAGAGGTGGCTGTGAACAGCACAAAGCCTTCACAGGGAAGCAGATCCATGTCCAGTGTAGAGTTAAGGCTTGAAGCCTCTCCTATTATTAGGTTCACAAGTCCTTGCTACCTAAACCAATACTATAGGATTCCACAAGACTGCCAAAGTGACCTTTACTCTTTATTACATTCAAAAAATGTAATTATTTTTTTCCAGATGGAATGTACCCAAGAGTAATGAGGGGGCTGGCAAAAGAGTTCAACAAGCAACTTTTACTATTTACCAGCAGTCCTGGTTAATGGGAGAAGTCCCACTTGATAGGAAGTTAACAAATATAATGCTCATCTACAATAAGGGTTGGAAGGATGATCTGGGGAATTACCAGCCTGTCAGTCTGAACTCAGGAGGGTCATGGAGCAGATCTCCCTGAGTCCCACCATACAGCACATGCAGGGATCAGGCCAAGCCAACATACATTTATGAAAGGCAGGTCCTGCTTGACCAATGTGGTCTCCTTCTATGACAAAGTGACCCATTTTGTTGGTGAGGGAAAGGCTGTGAATATTGTCTGTCTAAATTTCAATAAAGTGTTTGACACCATCTCCCACAGCATTCTCCTGGAGAAGCTGGCAGCCCATGGCTTGGGCAGGTGCATCCTTTACTGGATTAAAACTGTCTGGATGGCCAGGCCCAGAGAGTGCTGGTGAATGGTGCCACACCCAGATGGTGGGCCGGTCACTAGTGGGATTCCCCAAGGCCCAGTAATGGTCAGTTCTGTTTAATATCTATCAAAAATCTGGACAAGGAGATCAAGGGTACCCTCAATCAGTTTGCTGACAACACCAAGTTGGGTGGGAGTGTTGATCTTCTGGAGGGTAGGAAGGCTCTGCACAGGAATCTGGACAGGCTGGATCAATGGGCCAAAGGTGTGAGGTTCAGCAAGGCCAAGTGCCGGGTCCTGCCCTGGGATCACAACAACCCCAGACAGTGGTACAGGCTGGGGGCAGAGCGGCTGGAAAGTGGCTCAGCAGAAAGGGACCTGAGGGTGCTGGTCAACAGCTGGCTGAGCACAACCCAGCGTGTGCCCAGGTGGCCAAAAAGAGCAAGGGCTTCTTGGCCTGTATCAGCAACAGTGTGGCCAGCAGGGCAGTGATCGTCCCCTGTACTCGGCACCGGTGGGGCCACACTTCAAGTCCTGTGTTCAGTTCTGGACCCTTCACTTGAAAAATGACACTGAAGTACTGGAGAGCATCCAAAAAGGGGAAATGAAGCTGGTGAAGGGTGTGAAGCTCAAGTCCTGTAAGGGAACTGAGGTTGTTTAGTCTGAAGTAAAGGAGGTTCAGAGGGGACCTCATTGCTCTCTACAATGGCCTGAAAGAAGGTTGTGGTGAGGGTGGGGTTGGTCTCTTCTGCCATGTCTGAAGTGAAAGCATGAGAGGAAACAACCTTAAGCTGTATCAGGGGAAGTTCAGATTAGATATTGAAAAAAAGTTCACTGAAAAAAGAGTTAGGAATGGGCATAATCTTCCCAGTGATGTGTTAAATTCACCATCTTTGGAAGTGCTTAAGGGGTGTCTGGATGTGGGACTTGGGTATATGGTTTAGGTGTTTGTTGATGTTTGGATTGGATGATCTGGAATGTTACTTCCTGCCTTGATGGTTCTGTGTGTCTGTAATAGATGAATCAAGTTACTTCATGCAAACTGGAATGCAATTTTTTCAAATGTTTGTATACAAGCACTGTAGCATTTTGATCCAACATTTTTGGAGCCGTGAGTTTCTTGACTGATTTCTCTTTGAATGAATTTTCTTCTTCTTATCGATGTTTGCTGTCTAAATGAAAACCTCATGAGCCATACAGAAACATATCTTTAAAAGATTAGGCTTCATGTTAATTCCTTGCTGTAATACAGGAAATATTTTGCCCTTGAGATTACCTTGCTAGTCTGTAGAACATTATACTTACACACAGAGTTAAGGCCTCTGTTCCTGGATTTCCCACTAAAATCTCAGGAAAGGATGGCTCTTTGTATGGCTGCATTGCCAGTAAAGATGAGCATTGTTTTACACATGTACAGGTATCCAGAGAAGGAGGAGGTGAGCTAAGAGGAAATGTCAGGGTTTTCTGCTGAGTTAGGTTGTCATTAGGGCAATTAGCTGTAACACTAGCAGGGCCCTAACCCTGTAAATATAACCATGAAGAAAAACCCTGCTGAATTCCTGTTACTACCAAAAAGCCAGGTATAAAATTCAAATTATAAGGTCAGGCTGTTTACGTTTAACCATAACAGAGTCCCCATAACCTAAAAACAGTGATGATTTTAAGTAAGTAAGTAAATAAATAAATGTTTTACACCAAATTTTTTCTTAGCATTCAAGACAAAAAGAGTAAATTGAAAAGAAAAATTCCCATCACCATTTACTTGTCTTTATGAAATGAGTTCCTATAGAGGCAAGTGAGCAATTTCTAGTATACACCAGGAGGTCACCACACAGCATTTCTGGTAGCACCAGATGACAGATATGATAATGTCTGATGACAGATCTTCTAATAATTAGCTTTTTCTGTGTCTTTGCAAAGCCATCTTTGTAAATTCATAGAATCCTTTTCTTGTTCGTCTTCTTTTTCCCTCATTAGCATTTCAATCAACTGTACTTTTCATTGGAGCCAAACTGAGAATGTAGGGTATTAAGATTTTTAATATCTTCTTAATAGGGAAAAAAAAGTTTTCTGAATGACTGTGAGCTGTCTGTTGCCTTTTGCTGTTGTTATAATTGAAATTGCACAGTATGGTACAGAGATGCATGATTTTCTCTCTAGGTTTTTTATCAAGTCTAATGCAATCAGTCTTAATAAGAAGATCAACACCAAACAGCATTAAGAATTCAAGTAGAATAAACATGAAAACTAATCTGTGGAAGGAGCAGAAGTGGTCAATAGTCTGAGATTTTAGAAGCACCACACAGGTATATTTAAAGACAGAAATCAGAGTCTGTCTTTTCATGCTTTCACCATCCAGTACACAGACAGGACTCTGCCTTAAACTCTCTCCTGCTTCCAATACTCAGGAATACTCAATACTTTGGTGACCATGGTGGCATGATCTACTGTCTGCCCACAGGCCAAGCCAGAGACTACTGGCACACATTCACCAGAGGTTACAGTTCCAAGTGCTTAATGGCAAAAGCCAAAATGCCAGAACTTTCCATTTGGACAGGTTTCATATTTTGTGGGTCTCCTATGCACCCATTTTTCTATTCCAAATGAGATATGTTAAAGTGAGGGAGATGAAGAAGAGCTAATGAGAGTAAGAATAAATAAATAAATAAATAAATAAATAAATAACATGTAAACTGACAAATTAAAAGTTATTTCAAATTCTCTTTTTCATGAAAACTCAAGCTGTTATAGTAATATATTTAAATTGACTCAATAAGGGTCTTGGCAAGGTAGGTCAAGGTGGATTTTCTGGTAGGAGAACTGTTCTGAAATCCTTAGTGGAACAAATTTCCCAGAAAATGAATTATAATGCTTTAATATTCACATTAGACAACTGAAATACGATGGAGAAAGGACTATGGCACATTTATTAGAGATCTGTGACCCGTGTACAAGTTTCACACACTCCTAATTAAAATGTATATTTCTCCAAAGAAAATTTTGGATTATTTAAAAGAAGTAATTAAAATCTTTCAGTAAAAGGAAATGCAGAATCTTGATTTAATCAGTGAATGAAATTATGGCAGCTGCATATACAAAATATACAATACATCATCTGAAGGAGTCTGTGGAGAATCTTTGTGTTTATTACATGATTGTAGAATTGATGTTTAATTTAAAAATAGTAATAAGCATAGCAATCTTGCTCACCTTTGATAAAAGGTGTCTGACTGAAGGGGTTAAGAATGTGGAATGTACAGTGAAATGGTAAAATAAGTGTGTGTATTGGTCTCCCTGTTTGGCTTGTAATAACTATACAAAGAATACGATGAGTGGTAAATAAAATGAAGTATGTGGTCTTTAAGAAGCATGTGGAATTCATTGCCACAGGAGGCTGTAAAGTGGTTGTAAGGTGGTTGTATTTAAAAGAGGATTATTTTACAAGCAATAACACTGAGCTAAATTGTATGGAGCAATGGAGCAACATTCTTCACAAGACCCCTGAGGCTGGCTCAGCATTTTCAGCTCTGGCAGTAGAGCATTTCATGCCAGCGGAGGGGAGCCAAAATGGACGCAGAGGTGACACAACAAAAAGCTAACCAAAAGGCAAGTAAAAGCCAAGAGGAGTGGAACCATAGGAAGAGGGCATAATATAACCACAACTTGTCCAAATTCAGCAGGGCTTCTGTTCGTATTTATCTCTTTTCCCCATGTTTTCCTGTTAACTGACTCAGAGCTGGAACGGCACATGGTCAATGGGAAATTAAGCCCAGGAGCCAAGGTGGAAGCCAGTCTGGCTGTATCTCAGCATGGTGACTCAGCTTTGGACTGGGATTTTTTTTTTTGTTCATTTGCAATTTTGAACTGACTGACACTTTACTGTGCAGGTGACTGTGTACTGGAACAGATTGCCCACAGAAGCTGTGGAGTCTTCCTCCCTCACTGAACTGTCTGTACCTAATCCTGTGCAAGGAAAATCCTGCCTGACCAGGGATCCCAGATACCCACTGTGATCCCTTCCAACCTTACCCTTTCTGACATTTTGCTGAAAACGAGGTAAAAGTGGCCACTTGGGGGATGGGATGTGGGAGGGCAGCTTGGAGAAGGCATTTATGCAGAAGGAGGAAACTGTGCAGACACTAACACGGAGGTGCATCTGGGGCAGAAAAGCCCACTGCTAAAAGCCTTCCAAAAATTAGACTTCCTCTCCTCCGGGAATGTTTGTCTGCACTTTTCTCAGCAGGTTGCTGCTCCTTTTCCCTCCATCACCTCCCACTCTTAGGGCTTAAGGGCCATAAATCTCTATTTTGGCCCTTCTTCCATGTCTCAGCCCCATAAGCTTCTTCCTAATAACCTGTTTCGTCACCCTTATGCTTCCCAGCTTGCTTCACATACTTAGTGCATATGTGTGGGTGAGATTAGAAGCAAAATTTGGCTGGGGAAGGAACAGGACAAAATCCTAAATGAAAAACAAAGAATTATGAAGTCAATAAGCAGGACCACAGACAGATAGGAGATTGAAGTCTGGAATGCTGTGGGTAAGTATGATGCTTAGTAAATTAGCAGCAGTGTTTCCACTATGTTTGACTGCCAAAACAACTGTGATAATTGTAACTGTAAGCAGGAACCCATCCTCAAGGTAAACTAAGAACTGTTGGCTAGAGAGTTGCAGCATTTTCCATGTGTCTTGTTTTCTCATAAGGTTAAAGTTTATAACTTATAAGCATACCACCTAGGAGTATGCTAATTTGCTTCCATTATGAAAAATAGTGATGCAAGCCCTTACTTTGTTGGCATTATGAGCTTGGGGAAATAAAACTTCAACCAGCTTCATTGTATTGTCAGTTACCTAAATCAACATGCCCATTTCTAACATTTGCTAGTATAAAGATTTCTTCAGGTATCTTATTATTAAAAACATGATAGTAAGTTGCTGTATTATGTTGCCCGTGGAAAATCTGGTTTTGGTAAATATTTATCTCAAGGTTAATTTTTGTTTGAACAAGAGTAACTTTACGTACTCACATTGCTCATAAGAAACTTGGGAGAGAGCAGGTTAAAAATTCATAGGGAGAAAGTTGCATATGCCTTATTCCCACTTACAAAAAAAACTGGAGCTATTTTAATGTTTTGGCATATGGAGTTATTGTAGCTCACTGAAAAAAAAACCCAACCACTCAGCCCTGTGTTAGATACCAGATCTCTCTTCCTATTACGTAATGCAGGGAAATATACATACAGAGTGCAGTTATTTTAAATACAAAGTTTAGCAAGAATTATTGTAGCTTATATGGAAATGGAAAGTCTGAGAAGTTTTACAAGTTTCAAAGTGCTGTGGCTGATGCAAAAGTTCCATTTATTGTGAGCCTATTTGCAGCTGGGAGTTCTGCAGGAACTGGAAGAGACAGAAAACAGTGAAAATGCAGACTGAGTATATAAAAATGCAGGCAAACTCTTTGTGCTCTTCCGTGGCACTGATATGTAAGCCTAATAACAGCAGCTTCACTCCATTCTTTTCCTGTCCTTAACTAAGAACAGATCCAGATGTTGCAAAAACGTCACCACAGGGAAGCAGGAAAAGGAAGGGTGAGTAACACAGAAAGTGTTTGGACTGAGGGTGTGCTGGGTCAAACTGCTGAGCTCCATGGGGAGGTATTGAGTTGGGCTCAGGTAGGCTGGTGGAGCTTTGCTCATTTTTCCAGAATTTGGGCTATTGGTGCTGGTTGTGCTGGACTGTGATGGTGTCATGGCACACCTGGCACTGTGGGGCCCTGTGTTGTTTCTGGTCCATACATGCCATTACTATTTCATTTTCTGTGTAAATCAGAAGCACTTCTGCATTTTGAATGCAGATGGTAACATGGAAATCCTCCACTCGAGAGCTGATATTATAACACTTCACATTGTCCCAAGATGTTTCATGCCAGAGGTGAGTATCTTTACACATGGAGTGGGTGCCAACATATAGCAGGTGCCAGTGTGTTGGGAACCGTGCCCTTGACACTGTTCAAGTGTTCACAAAAACAGCAGCAGGAGCTGAAACCTTCTATCACCCTTCTTGAGGTTTTTCCTCTATAAATTTTTCAAATGTGTATCTCCCATGGTCCAAAAGTTTGATTGTTTGCTAGAACCCATGGTCCCCTGTCAGTCCTCACTTCATAAAGATCATCTCTCAATTCTGTCACAAAATGGATTCAGCTATGGTTGATTTAGGTCATCAATTTACTCCTTTGTAAAACAGCTGTGAGCCCTTTTGGGTCATATATTTTGCAATGATATTTCCTCTGTTTGTAAAAGGCTTGTTTTCATACAATCTATTTCCCTACTGATAACAGTGGCTCTGTTCTTGGTTAGCCATGGATGATATCAGTAAATTTTTGAAAGATCATATACATGGGGAAATGAACAAGTAAAAGCAAATCAATTGAAGAAAATTAAAAACACAACAGCAGTTGTACAGCAACACACATCATCCAGTCTTGCATAAGACTTGCATTGGCTTTTGTTCTTCTTCTAGTAGATTTTATAACTTACTATAAAAGAAGTCTAGTGGAAAGTATTTTTATTTTAATTACAAAAGCCCAGTGGCTGAATTTTCTGCAGAGGAATAAGACTTTTTTCAAATGACATCAGCAACCACTATTTGAAATTCTCATCTTCCACTCTGTTCTCATTCTACAGTGACTCATTAAAGTTTTTCAGACAAATACTGTATATTTAGTTATTAGGTGTACAAGTACAATCAATTACATGAGTCTAAATCACACTCTTTTATGATATTTTTCCTTTCTCCAAGCTGTAATCTCCTTTGTTTTCCCCTTCCTGAAAATTTTCTTTTAATCCATAGTATCTCCTTTTCTTTTTGTTTATTCTCTTTCTCTTTGTTCTTTCTTTTCCTTAGAAAGGTTTTTTTCTTTGTTTTGATTTTTACAGGATATTACATTTCCTTTTTTTGGTTGGTCCCCCCTTCCATTTTCTGTGATCATTTCCCTTTATGTTGCTTTTAGTGATATAATCTTGGCCATTTCTCTATAAACTGGAGATGGCATGTCTCTATTAGGCATCATCTTGTCAGATGCATGAGCTCTGATGTCATTTCATCATAAACCACCATGATCTGATTTATATATTCTGGGGCCACCAAAAGTAATTTTTGGTATTTCATGAGAATTTGGCTCTACTATGTATTCATAGGAAACAGTAAAAAGAAGGCTTCAAATCTTACTCATTCACTTTTGACATCATTTAAATAGTAGATGAGAGAGAGGCTCTTCCATTAAAAGATGTTAATCACCCTTCCCTGTTGGCTTGACTGTGAACTTGGTGTTGGATAGTGCAGCAGGGTCTGTACTGGCACTGGTGCTTGGGTGCTGGCCCTGGGAAGCAGCTGGCTGTGCTGCTCGAGTGATAGAAGGGTCTCTGGCAGATCTTCTGCCTGTGGATGTAGGAAGGTTTGTGTATGGGCAGCCTGATTTGGAGGGCTGTAGGGGTGGATGTGGCCAGGCTGTGCTGGCCAGGGCAGGGAAAGGTTCTGCATGCCTTCATTTGCCCAAAGAGGTGGAGACTGAGAGACCTGCAGGGTCACAGCACACGGATACGAACCCTGCACACCCTGAGTCTCCCAGGAATGTGCATGAGGAGCAATACTCTGGGCTTTTTCTGCAAGAGTACCATTTACACATAACCTTTTACAGCCAGGTTGATTCCCAGGAAGAGCATTTCTGAACTCATCCCATTACTAGGACTACAGCTACAGTCTCAACCTGTGCAGCTTTTCCCTATATGTTTTCAATGCAAAAATATAACACCTGGAATACTATGAGTGTTCACTCCAGCACTCACCTTGCCACCAGTCTCTGAATTCCTTCAGCCACAACTCTTGAAGCATTTCCTTGAAACACTTCAGGGCTGGGATTTGTTCTCAAGTCTCTTGTCAGGCCTCTGTGAGTTGTTGTGCACTCACCTTCTCAACATGTATCAGGGATACACATGGTAGGCACCAAGTAGGAGATGATCAGATGCAGTAGCTTCCTTAGTGGTCTATTTTTCAGTGTTAGAAAGTCAAGTTATGTTACAAGTACCAGTAAAAGGTAACTGCTCCCACTAAAGGCACTTCTCAGGAGAATCATAAGCACATGCTGAACAAAAGGAAAGCTACCAAAAAAGCAGGAAAAGTGAATTAAATATTGAACTTGTGCTTGATTCATTTTTACTTTATTTACGTTAATGAAAGGCAAACGTTAATGAAACTGCTTGTCTCATGGACTGAGCCATTTATTTAACAGAGAATGGACTAGCTAGTTTGAGAAGCTTAAGAATTTTTTATATGATTCTGCCCAAGAACCCTGAACAACATGGATTTCTTCTGAAAAAAGACAAGATGTCTTCTATTGCCATGCCAGTTCAAGTCAAGCCTTATATTTTGTGATGGAAAGATTTTTTGTGGTGCTTTTCTGACATGTATCCAGTTTGAAATCAATGTACCATATCATTTGGTTTTGGCTAGTTTCCTGTATGAACTAAAAAAAATCCATTATTGTCATTGTAACTGGTCTGCATTGACAAATAGTCACAGAGCTGTAACATTATTTTTTGGTATCTAATGATTCATTCGGAGAGTTCTGGAATGAAAAGATTTTTTTTTTTTTATTTTAGAAAACTTCTTCGCTTAATGGAAATATGTGAATAGAAACAAATGCACATTTCCAGATCTACATTTGTAAAAAGAGAAGTGACTGAATTTTATACTAGGGGAATCTGTCTGGAGGCAGATGGGGTCTGTGACTTGAAAAGGTCATTGAATACCATCCAAAGAAGGGCACTTGTGAGCTTTTTTTTTTTTGTATTAACAAAAAGTTGATGATGAGTGCTGTTAATTGGTCTCTTTGCTTGTCTATTGCTCTCTCTTTATTGTTTTGACTTCTAGACCTTAGTGTCCTTATGATTTGGTCTGAACCAAAGTCCCTTTGGCTGCTTCCAGTATATTTGCATTTTCAGGTGTATAATTAAATGCAATATTGACCTTAGTGTGATTGCAAACACAGCAGACATTATGAGAATCCCATCATTAAAATTTATCATGAAATATCTTATAAAATATATTTTAAATGTTATAACATGTTCCCTCATAGTCTAGTTAAACTCTACAGTTTTATGACAGATTTAGAGTAATTGCAGTTATTAAGTAGGAGCACTGTTACATTATCCAGGAGAGAACCTTGACAGCTGTTGTAGATAAATGTCAAACTGAAGCAACAGATGTTTTGCTCTTTGTTCATTATAATGAAGATTTTTACAAATACAAAAGCTTTTATAGGTCTTCTTATAAGCAGAAGATGTGTCAGGTCATTATTATTTGTCCATTACTAGTTTGAGAATCATTATCTAGATAGCTGCCTTTCTAATTCTCAGCAATGCATTGCAGGTGAGTTTTTGTCTCCACCTGCCAAAGCAAATCTTTCCTAAAATCTTTGCAGCCCTCGGAGACAGGTACCAGTGCTGTCAGCTACTTATGCTGTACTGTGGCTTAAACTCCAGCTTGTTCCAGGCTTCAAGAAAATGCTTATATCAGCAGCTGAAATTTTTTTTTGCTCTTGATTTCTTACAAGGAAATCTTCATTGCCAAATAGCAGTGTCACTGCAAGCAGTGGAAGCAGTTTTCTTTGTGTAGTTTTCCATAGTGCTCCATGGGAGCTGAGGTTCTCAGCATCTGGGACTGGGACATGTCATCAGTTTGCAACTACAGTAAATTATGTCCTTTTATCTAAATAATTATCTTTCCAGCCAACACCTAGCAGCTAACTGGCACCTTTATATCCTACAGAGCTTTTCAGTCTAGCTTCTGATGTGTACTGGGTCAGCCTCTAGAGCCTTTTTGCAATGACCAACTACTGCAACCATTGCTAGTCCTTGAAATATTAAAAAAGATCAGAAAATAAAAAAAGCCAGACATAGAATAGAGTTAAACTAACAAACAATAAAAAGTGTAACAATAAAACATTTCATAAGCACATTAGCAGCAAGTGGAAAGTGGAAAGGAAACAATGGGCCCACTATTCAAAGGGGACAAGAATGACAGTTGCAAAGAGGCAAAAATATGTGATGCTGTTTTGCTTCAGTTGGATAACATGATCCTCATTTGCACTCAAAGGGTAAGAATTCAAGCCAGAATAAAGAAAAACAAGTAAGAGAGTACCTAGATAAAGTGGTTGCTTTGGGTCTGATAAAATCACAGGGGGCTGCTTGAGACCATTTTATACAACATAGATGAGGTTACAGAAAACTGAAAAGGAGCAAACAGCTGAAATTTGACTTATCTAGTTTTAGATGTGTACAGAGTGCAAATCTATGTCTGAATTGTTAACGGAAAGAAATTGGTGTTGGTGGTGAGATTCTTTTGGCCTGTTACAGACACTAGTTTAAGGATTTTATGAATAATGCCCTAGACCCCACTGACTTTTGACTAAAACTACTCTGATTTGGGTGCATGATTTCCTTAAAAACGGTTCTTTAGCAGTAGTTGTCAATTGCTTGCTATTAAACTGAAAGGATGTATAATGAGGATGCCACTAAAGATCTGTCCCACATCTGGTAGATTGTTTGGTGCCCTCTTTAGTAATGGGGATGATGTAGACCAGGGAGCTGGTTACCACTTTGTCAAGGTGACTGTAACAGAAATAGCTCTATCCAAATCAAAGTGAGCTTATCAAACTGATCCCTACAAACTAGACAGCAAGCCTGGGAAAACATGGATGAAAGTCATCGAAGACCAGTGCAAAATACTTTATTAAGGTTAAGTAGTCAACTACACAAATATGACATGGGGACTACCAACAACCTGAAGTTGTGGAAATAACACAGCAAAGCAGACCAAAATCCTTAATGAACCACTTAATGAACAAACAGGACTGCATCATCTAAAACAAGCAAAATGATGTTTCTGATAGATTTAGCACTGATGTAACTTCACAGTTTCCCAGGCTGAGATAGCAAACAGAAAATGTTTCCTTGTGTAGGTGTAAAGAGCAATCGGTATGAGACAGGTTTGGCAGAGCAATTTGGGCACCTCCATCCTGCAGCATGCACTACATAGGATGAAAAAAGCCCGTCATAAGTCCTTTGGAAATATGGCAGCTAGTGTATACACAACTCCTACCCATCCCATCCCACACCTCATAGTTACATGGCCCAGAAGACAAATGAAGCTTCAAGAAGCACTTTGCTGACCTATTGGATTCTCTGAAGGAGTACAGGTAGCCTTGCCTTGATTTTAGGAATTTATTTAGGGTGGGGTGTTTCTTTCTGGTTTTTTTGTCTTTAAACCCTGTATAAGAACACACTAGTGTCCCATAAAAATGCAGGGCCTGGTTCCTGTCTTCTGCTCTGGAGGAAGGGAGGGAAACCTTCTCCTTTCCATTTTTATGGGATGATTTCATCCACCAAAATTCTACTAACCAACTGTATCAAAATGTAAATAATATTCTAGGTCATTTTACTTCTCTGTGATCATCTGTTTATTTTCTAGGGCTGAACATTTGATCTTAGGGTCACCATTCATCCTAAAATTAGGATAATCTCTTTTGAATGCCTAAACTTTTTTATCAACTTTCTAATTCCCAAGTCAGAAATAAAGCTGCTGAGTAATCAATAATCTTGCTCAGTAGGAACAGCTGTCTTTGCAAGGTAATGGCCAGCTCCTGCTATAATGAAGGCAATTGCAAGTTCCTGTTCACTTCAATAGGAATAATATTGGGCCCTGGATTAAAGAAGCCCACCTGAAGCAGGGTTTGTAGGGAGAAGTAATTATCATTTTAGACCAATCGGAAAACCAGAGAAACTTTGGGACACAGAAACTCTTCTTTAAATCTTGAAAAGAGATGTCAAACTTCAAGTTCATTTTAGGAACTGTTGTTCATATTGATCTGCTTATATTTGGGGTTTTTTTTCTATTAAATGTTTTAAGACAAAAAGAGTGACAGGCATCAGGAAAAGGAAGGATAGACTAGCAAATGTTATAAAGAATTGGTGTTCAGCACTTTATTTTTCTGTGCTTCATATTCAGCTAATTTAATTCTTCAGACGGTGTTTACAGTTTCCTGACACTACTATAGCAGTTTTCATTTTTACTTTCCTCAGGAGCACTGGTTAAGTGACACTAGAATATAAATGTTTGGCTGTGAGGTTAACATTCTTTCATTGGCTGTTGCAAGGGCTGGGGTTCCACCACTCCCTTTCTGAAATAAGGAGATATTTCACTCAGAATATCCTTCCATCTAAAATTAGTTAAGTTTTGCAATGAAAGAAAATCTTTGTTGCTATCATTGGTTTTGATAGTTATAAACTTAATAGTGGTAAATCTTTGACTTACATAGCACTTCATCTGTTACTTTGTAACTCTGAATAGGGGTCTCTAAATGAGAATCTCAAAGGCTATTTGGGATGGAAACTACTTTACACAAAGGTCTGTTCAGTGTGTCCCTAAAATATACTTTTCAATTGCTATATAGGTTAGATACTTTAGCTTACTACAGCTGAAAATCTGGCCCCTTCAATTTTTGTTTTATTGTGTTACTGTTCCAGTCTTTTGGGAGATGTCAGTAATCACTTTGATATTTTTAAAAGATTTTCAGTGTTGTCCATATTAAGATTTCCTGAGGAATGAAGATTGACTGGAATGAGGCGGCCATGTGATGGACAAGATCTTCTTATCTGCAATGAGGATTACACCAATGTGTATTTTAATATCATTATTCATAACTGGCCAGAAGTGAAAATTCTCCTGTGGTAAGGATAAAATCTTTCAGCTATTTTAAAAATGTGACTCAGACTGCAAATCTTTTATGTCATTTAGCCAAACATAGCTACATTGCTCATAGCTGGGAATCCAACGTGTATGGGACACATCCCTTGCCACGGAAATTGCTGATCCCATGGTCGACAGCTGTAATGTGCAGAGCACATTAGGTAGTAAAATAGCAGCAAAAGTTAGTGATAGAGTTTCATTTAAATATCCCTAAATGAATGCCCAAATAAGTAAACACAAAACATTGTATTAAACAATAGCTGATAACTCAGCTTAACCAAGAGAACCTGTGCTTCTGTGCAATGCAAACCTGCCCTGGCCACATGGTTTGGAGATTTGCCACAGAGTTATTAAGCAGTATAAGAAGTGTGAAGAGTCTTGTGAACAAGAAGATGCTCTGTGCATGCATTCCAGAAACCTGAAGGTCCTGGAATGCTCAGTTCACCATGGTCCTGAATCCAATAAATAAGTTTATGGAACGATGCACCAAAATGGCAAAGTCCCCCACATCAACTATGTTGGGGAGGGAGGTGCTACAAGCAGGGACAACTCAGGAGGATCTGTGAACAAGGTGATAAATCTCAACTCAGAAAAGAGATATAAATGAGCAACAGAATGTGGGAGTTCAGAGAATCAGCACAGCACCCACACCATGAGCATTTCAAGGCACTTTGCCATCTGACACAGCTCAGTGTTTTGGATTCAGGTTGTGGTCTGTGCAAGGATCCCACTGTGGGGATGGAAAAGATGAGTGTGAGTCAGGCTGCTGACCAGGCTGCCTTACTGAAGACTGGGATTCAGCTGAACAAGTCATTGTGTCTGCCAGGAGGATATGGATGATCTCCCTAGTTGGGTTTTCTGGCCTGTAATTCAATTTGAAAATGAAGCCCACATCAAGAATATAAGATGTTATAAGGAACAGGAAAAGGCCATCTAGCCTCAAAGGCACACGTTTTTTTCAGTCTATCTTAAACTTATTTCCCTGCTTTTTCACTATGCTTCTCAATCCTTTGCTCCTCTATGAAAATCACAGAATTATAGAATCATAGAATCACAGGATCACAGCACCACAGAATCGGAGAACAAGTTGTGTTGGAAGGGACTCACAAGCATCATCAAGTCCAACTCAATCCCTGCACAGCACCATCTCCAAGAGTCACAGCACATGCCTGAGAGCATTGTCCAAACACTTCTTGAGCTCTGTCACACTTGGTGCTGTGACCACTTCCCTGAGGAGCTGTTCCAGTGCCCAACCACCCTCTGGGTGAAGAACCTTTTTCTAATATCCAGTCTAAACCTCCCCTGACACAGCTTCAGGCCATTTCCTCATGTCCTGTCAGTGGTCACCACAGAGAGGAGATCAGTGCCTGCCCCTACAATTTCTCACGAGGAAATTGTAACTGCAGTGAGGTCTCCCCTCAGTCTCCTCCAGGCTGAACAGACCAAGTCACCTCAGTCACTCCTCACACAGCTTTCCCTATAGAACTTCACCATCTTCATTGCTCTCTTTAAGATGCTGTCTAAGAGCTTTATACCCTTGTTACTTTGTGGCACCCCAAACTGCCCCCAGCACTCGAGGTGAGCCAGCCCCAGCCCAGAGCAGAGCAGGACAATCCCTCCCTTGCCCAGCCTGGCGATGCTGTGCCTGATGCACCCGAGGACAGGGTTGGCCCTCCTGGCTGCCAGTGCACTGCTGGCTCATATTAAAGAGAGAAAGAAGAGAGAAAAAAGATCCATAGAACTGTCTTTCAACTCATTTCTATGCTTTGCTGCAGTTGCCTTTCCTGCTAACTTATTCCACATGTTTATTAAGCTTTACGTAAAATAGTTACACCTGACTGCTTAGTTTCCTCTTTATTGGAGGTAATTTGTCATTTTTGCTTAGTGCCTAATCAGTTTTGAAACCATACATCAATTCTACCCATACTTATATATGAGCTATATGGATAAAATATGTATACAAACATATATATACAAACATAAATATAATTATATTTCCAGTTGACCAGACTTCTGTTGTACAAGTGGCAATAAATTTAACAGTTTTAACTTTTCATTATCAGCTAAGTTAGTGAAACCAACTACTACTTTCTCCATTTTGTGAGTTATGTTTGAAAGTCAGTACCATTATTAACAGAATACACAGTAAAAATATTTGATGCAAGAATAGTGTGCAAAGAATATACAGATGAAAATTCAAGAAAAAGAAAACCAAAAGTGAATCTGAGAGATTTATGCAGAAAACTTAGATTTTGAAACAGCAAATGTCAGTTTTCAAGACAAGGTTTTGGTTTTGAAATTGCAAGAGCAAAATAATAAATGGAACTACTTTTAGAATGTCACTGAGAAAATGCCGAAATTAGTACTATGCAGAAAATTATACTTGCAAGTTGTGTAAAGGAAAAAAATAAAGCAGCAAATATGTATTTTGATCACAGATTTTTTTTATGTTTTATTCTCTGCTTGTTACTCCTTTTGGAAGAAAAAACTAAAAAGGCAAAACAGTCTCATTTCTTTGAAGATAGAAATCAAAATTTTCCAAACATTTTGTTTCAAGACATAATTCCTATCATTAAATAAGTTACTATATTACTGTTAGCCAAGGGAATTTCCCCTCCTAGCATATTTCTTGTTGAGCTGAACCTAGCAGAATACCAATTTGGAGGCTTCTGGTGAGAGCACTTGCAACTCTGCCTGCAGGCATAGTGTAGGGTTCTCGCTCTGTAAATCACTCCAATTTGACACTAGTCATGGATTTGTGAAACCAAAGATGGTCACTGGTAAACCAGACACAGGCACAAATGGCTCTAAGAGAGACTTTCTGGACATTAGCCATTCTGCTGATGGACAAGAATTATTTTCAGTATTTACAAGTTCATCCCAGTCAACTCATGTGTATCTAGGAGGAGTTTGAAAATGACCTGCACCAAAATCCTTTGGATAGTTTTATGTTCACTTTGTACCAGCTGATGAGGTAAATGCACCGGAATGCTATACCTAGTGATTTATGAGGAGAACAGGTCTGTAATCTTTCCTCTAGGTTAAAGCCACCTGGCAACTATGATGTAGGAATCTGCCCAGGACAGAGTCAGAAACATTTACCCACAGAAAGCATTTCAGCCCTACAAAACCCAAACAGATTATTAGTATCCATCATCATACTGAAGCAGAAATGCTGTATTTATGTGGTAGATTCTTTGTCTTTTGATTTTTTTACTGCCCTTTCCCAACAATACATCAAACATTTTTTTTGTTTAGCTGGGCCTCTCTTGTGGATGTGTTGTGTAATACAAGGAAATCTGAATTCTCCTTTGGAAGTGTCTTTCCGTTGACTGCATGGAGAGCCTAGCAGCCTATACTGTTAACTTAAGAGAGCCTAAAGTCAAGAAAGCTGAATATAACATATTGAGCCTCTTTGTGAAAGCTAAGTCCTCAAGGACCATGCTGACATGAGTGAACTGAAATGAGCCAGGATATAGGTCCTTGCCCTGGTACACAGCCATCCACAGTTTACCTTTCAGCATTATCCCTGTCGTGGTTTTGGCCATGGCCAGCTAGCAGTCCCAGCCAGTGCCTGGGCACAGTTCAGGGGTTAGCACAGGCCAGGGACTGCTTTCAATGGCAATTTGGATGCAGTCTCCCTGTTTTGGATGAAGAGCGTGGTGGGGAACAGACAAGACAATTCAACTGTACAGATGTGAGTGATGACATGGCAGCTGGCCTTGGGGCTGCAGAACAGTTACTGGCACATTGTATTTACTAAGGCAAATACAGCCAAAAGGACTCAACTGTTGCACCCCTTAATTGTATGTGCTCTATCATCAAGTGGAAAACAGCAAGACCCTCTCATCAAAGCAAAAGGAGTGTTAACAAAGGGAATGATCAAAGAACTCCTAGAGCTATACAGCAGGACATGCTAAAGAGCAGAGTAAGATTGGGCCAGATCTCTAAAAGTAATTAGATTCATGTTTTCACTTGGGATTTTCAGCTGTGATCCATCTTGTTGAGGTAGGTCCCCTGGGACAGAGCTTTTCCTACAAAGGGTCATGCTGAATACTTTCAAGGAACTCAAAATAACAGTTGAGCCAGGAAGAAGACTGAGAATTCAGATTAGTGTCTCAGTCCCTAATTAATACTCATTTATACAGAATGCAGAAGTTTTGACTGAGATAGACTCAGAAAAAGTTTGATGCTGTAACTTGAAAATGTGAATGGAAGATCACTAGGTAAACAGTAAAGTCAAATTTCAGTCCCTTGTCAAATGCACTGTTGCAAGAAGTCAAGAGAACCATCACACCTGAAAAAAAAAATACTATGTTTTCCTCAAGCTTTTTTTACTGAGAAAATAATCTATCTCACCTAAATCAGGTAACACAACATGTCTTAGCATAAATGTAAGCTGACCAGTGCCGTGGAGTGTGCTGAGACCCTGCTCTGGGGCTCATCCAGACTGAAGTTGTGGTAGAAGGGCAGCACTACTTCACCTACTTCATCCTATGATGAGTTTTCCCCTCCAGGTACTGGGGAAAGAAGGCAGTAACTTAGGTGTTTGTCTAGAATTTGGCCCAGCAGAGCAGTAGAAATCTCTTCAGACATGTTCAGAGTTGAAGAGCTAGAGTGAAGTATGCTAAGAGACAGCCTTTTTTGCTGGATTTAAGTCTGATTTCATAAGTCATAGTATTACATTTCTACACTCGTCATTTGAGATAGGTGCCTTTTATAGCAGAGAGCATTCTAAGCCTATTATTTTGCCCATACAAGACATCTGTAAGATGATAGCATTTATTTATAATGTTAGTACTTTATCCAGCACGGAGCTAGCTCATGCTGGTACCTTTCTCTTTAGCACTCTGAGTATTTCCAGCTGGTGACACCAAATAGCCTCCATTTCCTCATGTGGAACACTCACCAGTTGTTTTACCCCCTTCTCCTTTCCTTTTTATTTTTGCTGCTGGAAGGATGTGGGTGATGATTTATAGAGCATGTCCAATTGGCTCTGTTTGCCTGTGCTGGCCTGCTTCATGCACACTGAGGTCAGTGCTGTATTTGTAGGTAACCATCCAAAGAAAACACCTCACAGCAGGCAAAAATGCTAACTAAGTAAAACAAACTCAGGAATGTGATCATCTGTTTAGCAAAGTTTTCAGCAGTCTTTTCCATTACACTAAGGTTTCAGTCCAGTTCTACAAATTCAGAAGTGAACATGGTACCGAAATACCCCAGGCAACCTCAACTATATAGGAGATTTGATTCACTGAAGAGTGTTTGAATGGGGGAGCAGGGGTAGCTCCTTTTAAATGATGGAGTTAGCAGTATGTACATTTTAGTCCTAAATATCAAAGGAAAAAAAGGTGTAGGTATGAAATTAAAAGCTATGAGATTTGTTGAAGTTTTACAAGGCAAAACTAGAATTACAGAACGAAAATGATCTCCTGTTTCCCCATTATTAACTGCATAGAGGGCCCTTTTGCCGACCTCTGATCTGATCCCCAGTGAGAAATTCTGCTAATATTAAGGGGAGTTTTGATCTCATTTACAGAGCTGGGAGCTGACACCTGTCTCAGGTTTTCTGTAGCTGTAAGGCCAAAAGTGTCTTTCATCATGATTGAGTACATAGTGAGTGCAAGAATTCCCAGTTCTGCAAAAGGGCAAATTGTATTGGCAAGCCCTCGACAGCGAGCATCCGGAGGGGAGCAGGAGGAGGCTGCAGCGCGGAGAGCCCCGGGGCAGTGGGCGAAGGACTGAAGCCACAGCTGCAACTTTCTTGGTGGAGCAGAATGGCCAGAAGGAGAGTTGCAGGTTGAGTTTTCTGGTGAGAGGTTTCCTTGAATGGGTAAAAGAAGGGTGCATGGGAAGATAATTATGTGGAAGCATGTGAGAGTTTCACGGCGTCTGATCTGCTGCCGAATTCCCACAGCGTGGAGTAACTGGTCCACGTGTAGAAAGCAGCACAAAAATGGCAGGTAAAGTGCACCATATACAGACCCCTCCACATATCAGGTGGCATATGCTGTGCTCTTTACAAATTGCCTCCCCCAGCCCGGCCAGGCTCCCTGGCCCTCTCTGAGCTAGGAAGTCACACTGTGCCCATCTGGCAGCGCCCGGCGGCTGCACCTGGCAGCTCTCGCTGCTGTGGCGGCTGCGCCCGCCTTTGCCTTGGCCGTAATTAGTTTGTATCTGATTTCAGTTCATATGGAAGGGTAGAGGGATAGTAAATTCCTTGCAAGTGGCTTGTAGACTCTGTGAAGCCTTTTTTTCTTGCCCAGCTGAAGATCTATTCCTGCACAAGCAGAGGTTTTTTTCTTTTTTTTTTTGTAAATAACTACAGCTGTGTATATTCCTCTGTCATCGCTATCCCCAACTCTGATTTTATACTCACTTCCAACCCTCTCTTTCCTCAGCACACTTGCCTGTGAGATGGGAAAGGCAAATACTTTTTTTTTCACAGTTTTCTAAAAGCTCCACTGTTTTTCGTCGACTACAAAAGTTTTGACAGATGAATCTGTATCTGAGAGACATTGTCCAATTGCTTCTAATTCAGCAGCCCTGGAATACAATAGTTTAATTCTTAAAACCCTTACACAAGGCAAACTCTCCTAATGTGGAGACAAAATCACTTCAGATAATTCAGAGGAATTTGATCTGGTTTGGTAATAACATGCTTGATTTTTAGAGACATTTGGGGAAAACCAATCTATCAGGTCCATCTCTGCAGCTATGTCAACAATATTTGCGTTCCTATCACAGAGGTAAACTAACCTGCCACAAGCCAACGGAATGAGCTTTACTTTAAAGGAGACTGTGCATCTGTATGATAATAGGTGGAAAAGCAGGAAATCTGTTGTTACTGTCAAAGTTCACATATTTTTCTGCATAAGCAAAAGATTTTACAAAAGGAGTCTTACAGCCCCTAAGTGTGTCTGTGTCCCAAAATCAGGGGGCTGTATCCTGCTTTCAGGCTTTTCACGTCCTTGGTTCTGAGGTAGGTGGCAGGCATCTGTTAATGAACACGTGACTTTATAGAAGTGTTTCTATAATCAAATCAATTCTTTTTAAACTTCATTATTTTTGGCCATAGAACTGTAGATGCTATTATGCTCCACGAGCCAAGTCTGTTTCCACTAGATAAGAAAGAGATGGATCAAATTTGCATTTCTACATGTGCAAATGAGAAGTCCCCAGCTTCCCCTCCCCCTCTCTTTCTAATGTTTGTCCTTGCTTTTTCAAATCTCTTTTTTTGTTGTCTGAAATACTTGCCAGGTGGTTAAAAAGCTTTCTTTTCTCTGTAAACACCGTGTAATACAACACAATGCACTGTTTTATTTCCAGTGATATATTGGTTTCTATGTTTTTATAAAAGTAGTTATGAGGCCAGAAAAAGCATCTACATGCTTTCCCCCAGATTTATTGCATGTATTACACTTTTTCTACTTCAATGGGCTTCTATCTCTGTGCCGAGCAGGACAAGTGCCTATATGACAAAACCCCTCCTTCTTTTGCACACATGCACGTACATATGAAACCGAAAACCTGCTTTTCATTAGCATAGCCAGCACAATGGAGGCAAGAGTGGAAGCAAGGAGAGAATTTGAGATTTATGGCGTCAGACATCTCATGTGAATGAATGTTCATGCCTTAATGTAACTAGTCACAGATAGAAGATAAGCCCAGCACTGAAAAGAAAAGCTGCTGTTTCATACTGTGAATATATGCACTTACATTGAATTCTTTCTCAGGGTAGCTTCTTATTTCAATCTAATTTACTGCTTATGACCTGAATCCCAAAGCACATTGACTCATTCACACTAGATGCAGATGTGTACATGCTAAGAACACATGTGGAAAGGTGAAACTTCTGTGATAGCTGAGGGCAGCTTTGTCACCATAATGGCTGCAGAGTTAAGGGCTCCAGGTTAATGTACAACACATACAGAGTGCCCTGAGCCCATCTTACTCTGTTTACAAAAAGTGTGTATAATAATTTGTCTTCATACCAAGAAAATGCATTTTAACCCTACTTTTCTTCTCCATTTTATTTTAATTTTAGATATCAAATAATAACAGCACAATGTATTTAACAGGAAGAAAACTTTTAGCATTAAAAAAGGAATATTTTTTTTTTCACATTCAACTACAGAGTAATTTAGAAAATCTATGATTTCCTGCTGAGAAATTGAACCAAGACACGGTTCAGTTATCTGAGTACAGCGTCAGGAGTCACTAATTCTTGAGTGCTTTTTTTCTTGTGGTGACTTTCCCTGGAACTGTGATCAGGTTGTTTCTCCTCTTTGTACATAAATGTTTTTTATAATACAGTAGATTGCATCCACATGTTCTGAACATCCATGTATTATAGGTATTAAAGAATCAGATCCAGGCTGCATGCAAATGGATCCAGACACATGAAATTCAATGCTATTTAGTCAAGTTTCACTGGCATATCCATCTTATTTAAGTTTTTCTCAATATTGGCAAAGCACATTTGAAAGTATATATTGTTAAATACAATTCTTAGATGAAGCTTACAGGTGAGCCAATGTCTATTTCCAGTGAGACAAATTAATCACTTGGGTAAATACTACGGTTTTATTAGTTATACCAGAAGTTAATATAGTTTAATAATTTTCAGTGAATAAAAGTTATTATGTGCATTTCAAAACTAAGTGAGGTTACAGAAAAGGGGATTGTCTTGTTTTCCCCCCAAAAGTCAGTGTTGCTAAGACGAACTGTTGTGGGTTCAATAGCTACAATAAGAAGAGTCTGCTGGACTCTTTCAAAGTTTTGCTGTTACAGTGCTCTCCTACCGAGGCTCCTGAACCTCATGGCTGGCAGTCCGCAGCAGCCAGACCTCTCACAGTGGAGCATGAGGCAAGAACTAATCTGTGTGGTGAACAAGTATGGTTTTGGCATACTAATAGAACTGTGTAATATTTTTAGAAAGCAGCAAATTCAGCCAAAAATTTTTGTCCCCAATGAGTCTGAGTTAAGCTCCCAGCATGGCTCCAGCTGGCCAAAGCTCGGCCACTTCCTTGAGACCAGAGGTGAAGGAGGAGGTGAGAGCTTGGGTTATCCCCTTCCCTAGCTGTGGCTTGGAGAATGTTCTAAACCACAGCATGCTACAGCAATAAAACCTCCCCCTAGAAATTTTCTGCTTCCTCTAAAACACCAAAAAGGGTCTTTGAGACAAATTAAAAGTACCATGAGAATGTACTAACTGTAAGACATGATGTCTGTCACTTCCACTTGGGCTGTCTGGCTGCCAGTCCTTGCACCCATGAGCTTGCACTGAGTGAAGCAGCATCAGGGAAGGAGACTGACAATGTCCTGCTCCTGCACAGCCCACAGTAGCCCAGCAAATAGAGCACAGTGTCACAAGTGGGACGTGGTTTGTTTTTTTTTTTTCCTTTAGGAGCCAATGGAGAAGTTAAACATTAATCTTTTGTATCCCGAAATAAACACAAGGAAGCACTCTCTGCTTTTTGCTGTCTAATTTCTGTTTAGCTTTATAATTTTAGACTATTTATTTTGCTTTTCTGAAGCAAACTTGATCCGTTTTGCTTTAGGTAGTCTGGAACATTTCTTTTAAATGAAATTTTAGGGGAAGGAGGAGTTAAGAAAACAACAATTGGTTTTATCTGATTTTTTTCTTTTTTTTTTCATTCAACAGCCATAGTGAAAAATCAATTATTTACACTGCACAGAAGGTTCATGACCCTGACACAGATCCAGGGCTGGAGTAGAACCAGCTCAAAATATGGTGCAATCCTTCTTTTTTTTTTTTATTTAGCAAGCACTACCTGAATCTATGACATAGAAATTTGGTCTTCATAGAAAAAGTAAACTAACCAGGTTCTCTTTTTTCCCCAATTGATATTTGAATGAAAATCACATTATAAGTGTATTGTTATTGATATTATAATATCTATGTACCAGGCTCATGTTAATGTATCTTTCTTTACCTTATCTGATCAGCTTATCTATAAGTAGGAAAGAACTAGCACTACAATCCTGGCAATCAGACTGGCAATAATAACAGATCATTGTGAATGTGGAAAAAAAAAAGATATTATCTTTCTGGAATTTCTACATTTTTGTTATAGGTCGTGCACATAACTATAAAAGAGATATTCAGGAGTTTTGCAGCAAAGATAATAACAGAACCACAGAATTTTCTGAGGGAACAGAGAAAGGAAAAGGAATGCCAGGAAAAAATTCACCCAGTTGTGAGTTTGTGTGGTGTCACAATACACACATTTTATCAGAGAAAAAAATGATTTTTCTGTAGCAAACTAAGACATCTGAAAGATGGGGTCATCTTGAAACATTTCCATTTCTTCTTATTAACAAAAATATGCAATTTACTGTTCATAATAATATTCAATTTTGATCTAGTTGCAGCAATCAAGATCGGAAGCCAATGATGGAGTTGATTAATCCCTCATTTATTTTGTTTAAAAAGCCTTCTTTGTACTTATAAATAATGTTGAGAATAACTTTTTGCCCTTGGACATCACAAGAATCAAAAAGCAGAATGCATTTTCTGTAACCAAATTCCTAAACCTTGTCTAACTGGAAGTTTGGCCCCAAATTCCAACATAGCTGCTCTTCAGCATCATATCTCAGGCCTCTCCTAGATGCTCTCTTCCTTGACTTCCTCTGTTCATTGTGCTGCACAGATACACAGATGGACTCAAATCAGTCCCACTGTGTGTCCATTCAGTGCAGGACCACTTGGATAGCACAGCCTCTTCTTGACAGGATTTATACTTTGGAAAACAGTGTTCCTTTACTTCATCTGTCACCAGTCAAAGGAACAGCTATTTCTTCCATCATGTAGCCCCTGCAGAAATGGTTATAGCCCAGGCCCAACCATAACATGAATAATCGTATACCATACAACCAAGGAGATATTCCCTTTCTTTATCCTGCAAAGATGGAGACCCCTAACTGGTCCTTAAACTTAAATATCAATTAAAGTGATAATTTTAAGTTAGTGAGTATTATTTTTAGTTAGTGAGTATTATTTTTAGTTAATGAGGCTTGTTGCATTTCTTTGAAGGTTTCTAATCTGCTAAAGTTTAAGCAAAGTCAAATAAATATAATTATTTTTATTAATTTAAATTTTTTCCAGAAGCCTTAGAGGGCTTCCACTCCTTTCTACAGATAATATCAGATAATAAAGTAGACACTTCAGAGCAATGGCTTTACTCAACACCTGAAACTGAGCATCCTAAAGTGCACGGGCATGTTTTCATCCCGACTAAATATATGATTTCAAAGTTATATTTAGCTTTGAACCATAGGCTCACTTTAAATAGTATTGGAAATAACCTCTAAAGTTCAAAATATGATCTTTCAATGTGATTTGGTTATTTCAAACACAGATTCCCACTTTGAAAAAATAAAGCCCTGGAATTTGTAACTTGACGCTTTTAGTTCTGTGGTAGCTATAACTGCAAATTAAAAAAAGGATATTCAGCTTTCAGATCTGTCTTAGACTTTATTAATCCAATGTTGCAGATAATGAGCACTGCCAGATTAGTACAAGCTCCCTACATTTGTCCACTGAAGTACAAGAAACCTCTCTCACAATTAACATCCAAATAGTCAAATGATTACCATATTTAGATATGAGAACTAAAACTAATGTGGAAGTAAGGCAGAATGGGTAGTGGGAGAAGTCAGCCTCCTGTTTCCTAATGATGTTTTCTCCAGTTTGAAAATATTTCTGATGGATAAGGGAAAGAAGCATAGTAGCAAGAGTGCAAAAAGAGAATGTGGTAGAAAATTGGGAAGTCAAAATGGCCTTGATGGTTAAGTGATGGCTACTTTGCTCAGACAGCATTGGTCCTGAAATGCTCCTTGGGAGTGCTCAGCCAAAAGGATTGGACAGGCTGTTGCTCCTCCTCTCATTAGCGGCAAGGCACACAGCAACTGCTCTTGTTTACACATCTCATATAGTGTTGAGCTGATCTTATAGACAGTGGCAATGGGCCCTGAACTTCCCACACACGCTCCTGGCAGGCACTGAGGTGTAGATGACGGTGTGGCTGAACTCTTCATGAGGCCACTGTGGTTGCACAAGGCCACATGTGCTATAGCACCAGCAATAAAGCCATCACGGACAGTGTACCTGAATTCTCGTGCTGCCAATGTCAGCTGTCCCAAGATGTATGTTACCCACAAGAAGCAATGCCCAAGTATGTCACAGTGTTATCTTTTATCATCCTGTAACGAGCAACCAGATGCTGAGGATAACCTGAGCTCACCACTGGTGGAGTGCACTACCTGTCAAACAGGGTAGGTCTGGGGTGAATGGAGATAGATTCAAAGAATCATAGGATGTCCGGAGTCAGAAGGGACCCATCAGGTCCAGCTCCCGGCCTTGCACAGAACAAGCCCAAAGAGCACACCATGTGCCTGAGAATGTTACCCAAATGCTTCCTGAAATCTGTCAAGTTTGGTGCTGTGACCACTTCCCTGCAGAGCCTGTTCTAGTGCTTGGCCAATCTTGTTTTGAAGTGTCCGACTCTTCTGAGGCCTTGCCTAGAAACCAAGGCTTTCACCCTGTGCTGCAGGTGCTGCCAGTGGTGTTGCTGTTTATCACTGGGGTGCCATGACACCTTAGATCTTCTTTTGTTCTGCCTTAGCCTTATATTCATGAAACTTGAATTCACAGATTGCCGCAACAATTTCCATGCAATCACTCTCACTAAGGTATTTTGGGTCTGGTGATATTTCATTCAGCTGAACAGAAAATAACTGTTATTGCGTTGAGGTGATACAAGTAATAACTGTTAATAGATAGTGACTTTAATGGCAATGCTAGGCTAGACTGCAAATTAATGGTCTGTGTTGAGCAAGGAACTGAGCCCCTGAAAGATTAAAAGGAAGCCTGTGCTAAGACTGCCCTAAATAAGACACTTTCCAGGAATCATCTGTGCAGCCTGACTTGAGCTGGGGCCTCATGAAAATCTGGCTACCATGATCATGCACAAAACTGATTGTATCATACTGTTCACAGCAATAAATGAGTATACCCGAAGGACACTTATGCATCTATAGCTTGATCATAAAATAATATCGCCAAATTTCATTACTTTATTCTAAGTCTTGTGATATTTGGAAGTAGGTCTTCCACTTGAGATTTACATAAGGCTCTTAACACTGCACATCAATAAAAAAATGTTTTGTTACCAAAGTCAAAAAGAAAAATCAGTGCAACCATGCTCTAGGTGATCAAATGTTACAAAGTGATAAAACCTGAAAGAGAAAAAAAATATTTAAAGCAGTCTCAGAAATTTTGGAGACACAATTAATAATTTTTGAATGTTTGAAATTGCATGACATTGACATGTCATATAATCAGTAAAAAACTTCTGGATGCATACATATTTTAACATTTTAGTTTTTTATTAGTTCTTAAAATAAATATATGCAGAGTTTGAACTTTATATTCAATTTCACATAAGAGCTAGGGGTCTTCAAATTGCTCTCCACAAAATGCTGGTTTACATCCTTCCACATAGAATGAAGTTTGTATCAATTGCCTCCATGGAAAGGGAATTGGTGTGCAATGGTTTGGCACATTCTACCTTTATTTAACCCTATTGATTTTAGGTTCACTTACTGTTGTACAGTCCTTCTGGCGTATTTCCCTTTGTAACTAAAACCCAGATATATTTTTACCCATCCCACAGCTGTGATTTGAGGAAAATAATTTTGTGCTTAAATAACTATTAAAATATTTGCTTTAGAAATTATCCAGTAATTATTTGTAATGGACTTGTCTGCAAGTGGCCTTCTGTAACTGGTATGACAGGATGCACTATTGTGAAGGGACACAAAGAGATGTGGTTTTGGAGACACATTTTTTTTGACAAGGTGGGCACACTACCAGCCCACCACAATTGCTGCCAGTTTCTCTAGTGCTTGGAAGCAGGCAAGCCTGCCTTACAGGCGGCTTGTCAGAGCTGAAAAACAAGGCTGGCTGGTTGTACTTTGCTGCTATAAAAGTCGGGACTCCTGAATCAGCAGGACCCCTTGTACTGGGGGGCAGTCCCCCATTGACAGGGTTATCTGGCCTCCATGTAGATACAGCTGCTGGACTGGGAGGGGACTGAGCCCCACTGGTGGCTGTGCCCACAGCTGAAGATAAGGCTGCTCAGCTGACAGCAGGCATCTCTGCAGGAAGCAGACACTGATCTCCAATATCTCAGTCTGACATAAAACTGGAATTTGTAGCTACTCAGGGAGTTAATAAAGCCTTGTACCAACTACAGAAAATAGATCTTTTCTGAGAGGGCAGCTATGCCTCCCTCCTCAGCCACTCTCAGTTCTTGAGCTGCCTGATTCTTGCTGAGATCGCCATCATCCCATATGATTTGGAGCACTGCATGTACACATATAGGGTCAGATTTTCTACTGCTTTACATCTTGTGTGCTTGCCTACACCATCACAAGGTGGATGAGGAATGCTCTGCTTTATCTTTCAACAGCTTTTAAAATTCTGCAGTAATTTAAATTAACACACAAGATTGAGAACAATGACAAATCTAGTCTGTGCTCTTTAAATGCACATCAGCTATGTTCACAGACATTAGTTTGACTGGACAATATTAGTACTTTTACTTTCTTTTTTGGTAAGTCTTTTCATTACCAGTAAAATAGCATAAGCAGTTCCTTGAGGAATTGAAGGTTTACCAAAGCTGCTTTGAAAAATGGCAAAGTAGTTTTGAATTTTAGAGCTGCGATTAGCTTCACAGATCAGTCATAAGGCTGATTTACAGAAGCACTGGGAACAGATAGCTCCTATAAGCTCTAATTGGAGCCATGGGTTCTTAGTCTGAAAAGTCAGTCCCTCAGCTGAATATCTAAAAGGTAAAGATCCAAATTATAGTATTAACATAATGTTTTGGAGAATATCTTAATCAAGAAATAGGGAGAAGTAATAACACGTCCTCACACAAGGCAAAAACTAAAAGCTACATATTGATCTTCTTCTGAAGATGTAAGAGGGCCCCCCTGCTGCTTTTACCCCTCAAAACTATTTCAAATTAAGCTTAAAGTAGAACGGAAAGGAACTAAAATTAAAAAGCAACCAAAAGGTTTGAATCCCCTTGTTCACTCGGTTATTGCTTTCATAAATCAAAACTAGACAGCAAATGAATTGGCTGTGCTCACATTGTTGTTTATTTACCATGCAGTTATGGGGCCATGGCAAAGCAAAACAAGATGATCATTGTTTCAACCAGACCTAGAGTCTTTAGCCTATCCCCTGCTGTCTGTTCTAGCTTTCTGGTCAGACTAGCAAAAGCAAGAACTAACGTGTTGTTTGGCTGCTGCTTTATTTTCCCTCACTCTCAGACCCCTGATTGACTTGACTGTGATTTAAAGGAATTCAGTTTTCTTGTGGCAGTTTGAGAGAAAGTCACACAACAATTGCCAACCCCACCAAAAATGGTAAATGCTATGGAAATCACAGTTGTTTTAAGAGCCAAAACTTGCAGGTATTTATGGAAGGTAATGTAATTTTAAACATTTTAAGAACAAAAAGACCCCCAGAAACTAAAAATGAGGCTAGCAAAAGGCAGTGTTATGCCTTCTAGGACCTTTTTATTACTTCTGCATAATGGTTGCTTGACACTTAGAGCTGAAATGAAAGATGGAATGGACAAGTTAAACATACAGGCAGATAAGATTAATTGCCCTGTTAAAGTATTTCTCTTCATCATCCCCAAACATGTCTGCAATTAAAAAAAAAAAAAAAGCGCCATTGTTTACATATGTGTATGTAAAAAAAGAAAGACCTTCTGACAACACCATGAAAAACTCTAGTTTTTGTTATGGCTCCAGCCTTCTGCCTATCCTCTCTCATGGGCCCTCGAAGTTTACTAAGCTCTCAGCACAAGATCAAGACCTCTCATGAGCTGTTCTTTTCAATTGCTAGCACTAGTACTTTTCCCCTTTTCTGTATTTGGGTCTCAGAAACATATGGCTGGTTTTGCTTGGCCATCATGAATGATAGTCCCATATTGTCATAGCTGTCAACTTGCACAGAAATATTCCCAAGTGTCAAATTGTGTTTACTAATATAAATAAACAAATTGAAGAATATAGACTCCTCCCCATGCCTTGGCAACCCTCCTAAAGAAACAGCTTTGTTTATAATCTCTGCCTCAGTTGCTCTCCTTTCATGCTTACTTCAATTCATTTGTTGACGTTGTATGCCCAAAGCAAATATTAAAAACAATGGCTAAAAATTCATGAACGCCAAAAAATGGTCAGAGGGTGCATCAAGTGTATCTCACTCACTATGTGATTTCAGTTTTAAGGGAAAGTACAATTTTCATAATCAGCCATCTTTAAACAATGAAAGATATATCGAAAAATTTAGAGAGGCCCAGGACAACAAAATAATTTACTTATTTTTAAAGTACTAAGTTAGAAGGAATAGATTCTTCACCTTTAACATAAGATAAATAATGCCACTAACTTGAATGGATTCATTGTGGATTTTCAGGTAGTTTAAGTGAAAACACATTTTTCCTTTAATATTAAAACATGCTCATTAAAGTTGCTTTTTACTATGTTTACACCTCTCCCTTTAGCAGTGCCACACTGTCTGGTGTGTCTTTTTTCACTCAAATAGTCAAAGAGCTATGAAAAGGCAGAGAGCAATTTTACTGTTCAAAACTCCATTATGCCTGAAAAAGAAAAATAAACAAACCTAAAGACAAACCCATTCCCTCTGCATTCAATCACCATGATGAGAGAAAATGCACATTTTTGTAATCAAAGCTGTATGAAGCCTTCAAGTTTCTGTGACATGTGGATGGCAACAGATTAGTGGGTCAGTACACATGATCTGCATTGATATTGCATGCAAACACATTTCTCTAAATATTTCCACCACTTGTCAATTTTCAGTGAGGTACCTGCCTATTTTCACTTAGTTGGAATTAATGTAGCAAAGAAGCAAAACTTGCATCCTCTGGAGTTTGCAGTGGGAGCAGACATCCTCTTCTGGATCTAGCCACACAAGTCACAGCATTTACCCTGGGCTTGCTCAGATCATCTGTGGAAGCTGTTGGAGCCAAACCCCTTTGATTTTGTCTGAAAACATATTAAGGAAAGTTAAAACCAACCACTCTGCCAGCAAAACTATGGGAGCAATAATTCTGGCAGGTTTAAAGAGTAACTGGGAGATACTGGGGAGAAGAAATCTCATTCCCTTGCATGGCTGGACCTGGAGGAGGATATCTGCCAACAAACAGAATGACTTCAGACAAGAGGAGCAGCTCCACAGTGTGGGGGGCAGTAGCTTTCCAGAGCTGACCCGCTGTCCTCAGATGGACAGACTTGAAGCAGAACAGGCTTGTTCATTCCTGGTCTGAGACAATACCCATTCAAATGTAGGGAAATATTCCCACTAACACAGTCATGCTGAGCAGCCTTTGGCTACTTCTCTAAGACTGTTGACAAGGTCCAGTAGTTATTGTGGAATATGTGGTTAAAGATGATCTTGTGATTTTGCTGGGAAGAGAGGCAGAGAACAGGGTACAGCTGGTGCTGGAAACAGCTTTGAGCCCTGCCAGTTGGGATGAGGAGTTTCTCTTTGCTCCTGGGGGAGCAAAGCCCCCCGGGTGTTGTGCAGCAGCTGTAGTCCCTGTGCTCCCGCCGGGGGCTGGAAGTCAGCTCGTAACCACTAACACCTGACATGCACGAGATTTAATTCCTGACTTGGAAGTGAAACAGCGCAATTACTGAATCTGTTTTGAATTATAACCCAGCTTGGGTACAGTCTGCAAACTACAGCCCTCCTTGCTCAGCATTTGCCCACAGCAGACAGAAAGGCTTAAATAAAGTTTATACATTGAAGCCAGCCTGAGAGCAGCTGGGAAAATGCTGGAGTAGGGACAGCGTGGAGCCCAGCTCTCACCTCCTCCCAAAGGAGGCAAGGCAGGAGTCAGAAGGAGACTTGCTGGGGGAAGTATCCTTCCCACCCTGTGCTTCTGTGGGGCAGCATGTGGAGTTCCCCACCATAGAGGAAGATGCACATGGGTGCCCAAACCACTGCAGGACAGAAGCTGCTGCTCCTGCACCACTGGCAGGCCTGGGGCTGGCTCTGCTGGCCACCAGCAAGACTGGGCTGCATGGAGGAAGCAGCCTTCCCTCCTCTTCCTCTCCACTGGGACTCTGTGCTTTGTCTCTTGGGGGCAGGTCAGGAACTGCTGTGGGGTGGGCATTTGTGGCCTCTGAGCTGTGGTAGAGCCTGGCTGGACCCTCTGGCGGGGAGGTGAGATCAAGAAGCACTGGTGCATTGGCAGCTTCATCTAAGTGAAATCCCTGAATCTCACACAGCATTTGCAAATCCAGCTGGAAGCTGAGGCGTGGTGCAGGCACGGCAGGGTGTTTATTCCCCACCACCTCCCTGCTGGTTACTGACAGTGTGTATCATTTTGGAAGGTACCCAGTATCTTGCTCCTCCTTGGTGGAAAGGCACAGAGGCACAGCTGTGCTTGAGTAGTAGAGGCCCCTCTGCTATTGATTCCTGCTCATTCAGCCCTGCTGTGGTATATAAAGTAGGTTTAGTGTGAGCTGTTTGCACCAGGGTTAGATTTATTCTCAGTGAGCATGGCTGTGCCTGACATTAGGAACACATCTTGCACAGAATCTCATTTTTAACATCCGCTATAACATGCTTTATTGTAAAGTGTTCAACAAAGGAAAGGAGGATTTTTGGGAGCAAACAAAAAGTTAAGCCAACATGTTACAGCAGTTTCTAATGTAGGATACCTGCAAAACCAGAGCTCACCATATGCTAAAAGTATCATATATTTCTTGTACCTATGGGAAAGATTTTTCTCTTATATCTGAAATGGACTGTATTACAAACAGCTTGTTAAATGTGTGACAGATCGGCTTGAAACGATGGTCCTTGTACTCTGCAGGCCTGCACATTTGCTAATAAACTGACTACATATACAAACAGTCTGTTCCAGGGTTTAAGCTCCTATTACACTGGTTCATGTTTCAACATGCAGCCACTCCGTAGTTTGTGTTTTCAGCAGAACAAGTAAGTGGATGCATATGCATTACAATTCCAGACATCATTCCATACCAGATGTGGTGCCTTTATTTTTAGTACTGCAGGAGTGTCTGCTGACCCTTTCTCACCCCATGTCTAATGAAAGATTGACTGCTCTGGGTTTTCTTATGTTGAATTATATATTAGAGGACAGTGGATTTAAAAATTAATTCAAGATTAATTTAGGAATGACTGCACATGGAATTATTTGGCCAACAGATGAAAAATGAAAATTTCAGTACAAAGAAAAAAAATTGTAGAAGTGTCAAATTTTAATCCAATTTTCTATAAAGAATGATCATATTCTGAGACCCTTCTGAGAACTACAATTAATCATTCAGAGTGATACCCCTTTTCCACTTGCTATGCAAGCTCCCCTCTGAGCCAAAGCACCATCCGTGCTCCTCTGAAGCAGGGATTCATGTGCTCAGTCAGTAAAATAAATTAGCACTGTACCAAATGGCTCCAAATTCAGGAAACACAATGGCTGGAGCACACACTTAGGTGAAAGGAGGCACAGGGGTTTTTTTTGGTTTTTTTTTTTCATGGACTGAAAGAAAAAAATGTACTCCCACTTCTAGCCAGATTTACAGCTTGTACAAAGGCTTGTAACTTTTTAGGCAAATGAGAAATGAATCGAAAGCCAGAAAATGGTTCTCTTTCATTTGAGGCTCTGTTAAATTTTAATGGCAGTGCTAGATGTAATACAGACACCCCTGCTTCACTAAATCAAAAGGAACACACAAAAAATGACTAAATTTTATCTTATATATTTAACTGTTGTGGGATTTTTATATTAAATAAGAAGAGACTATAATGAAAAGCAGGCTAAGCAGACTAACAAGGTGAATGCAAAGAGCTCAGTTTACTGCATTAGAATACAAATGTTTCAGAAAAGGAATAAATAATTCCTTTTAACTAGTAAAACTTATTTATGAAAACAAGACTGTGTTAACTACAACTCTCAAATTGTCATTATTTCAGTGATACAGTCCTATGCTTATTCTCTTTCAGTCTAAGTATTTTAATGTTGCATAATTTTTATAGTTTGTAGGAATCCTTTTCTGAATATAAGGTACATGGAGGGAAAGAGGAAAGCAGAGATAACACACTGTATTAATAACTCTCAGAATTATTTCTGGAGCTAATTTTTCTGTATTCTCTTATCCACAGCTTCATTTGTTTGGTTTTTTTATATCAGTTCTTGAAATTTTACAATGCCTATTTTTCAAAAGGGGTGACTGAAATGCAGAGAGTGAAGCCTTATGCAAATGAAACTGTAAATTGAAAAGAATTGTATGAAATTGAATGCACTTTCCCTTGTGGAACATAGAAAATTTAAAGGCCCTGCTGCAATATATGAATAGTACTGAGCACATAGTACATGTTAATGACAAACTAACTGGCCAGCAATGGGTGCAGGATAAAAATTGCATCAAATCAAGGGTTGCAGCCTGCAGGAGCAGAGCAGCTGATCTGCATAAGCTGTCCCTATCTCCCAGTCCGTGTGGTACCTTTCTGCGGTTTGTTACCTTATTAGAGAGGAAAACATTTAAAAAGGGACTCCTGGTGGCTGCCTGATTTCTTGCTGAATCAGTCAGCTTGCTATTGAATTGATTTCTACATCTTCCACCTCAGGAAAGCTAGAAAATGTTTTTAATTGAACATTCCCTTAATTTACAGGACATACTGGTGCAGAAAAGGCTGAGAAAGGCAACAAATGCATCCTCTATTTATATACATAGCAGTGATGAGGTCTTTTATATATTGGAAATGAATGGTTATTTAATATGTGTTATTGCCCAAAAAGCAATGCATAATCCATTAAATGTATGCAACAGAAGCATAGATGAAGTAGCATTTGATTCTGAAAAATAAATGGCATCTAGTGTGGGGGAGGTTTTGAATAGGGATGTGCTGCAAGTGTATAGTGAATAAGAAAAAGGCCCTGTTCTTCCCATGATCAGACACCAATGACACTGGAAATTGTTTTGACAATAAGATCACTAGTTTTCAAATTAATCTGCTGAAGCTCAAATACATTTCATTGTGCTAGCAGGAGAAAGGTAATTTTGCTAACTCTATTTTAATAGATTTTTTCAGTCAAAAACTTATAACTTAAAAATGTTTCTTAGAATTTTTAAGTAAAAAAAAATGTAAAAATCTTTTCTCATGTGGTCCAAGATGTATAGGTCTATTATTTATAGCCTTATGATAATTCTGTGGAAATCTGAAGTTTCCCCTATATATCCAAAGCAATTTCTTCTAGGAGGTCTGGTCTCCCATACTGTCCTAGCCCAAAATTAAAACAGATTTTAATTGAGAAGTAGTACAGGTTGGATTTATTACTACCAAAATTACCATCTAACGTTTGTTGGAAGTTTAGTATTTTTGGATGAAAACAGTCAAATACCTCTGCAAAGTACTTGGGACGAAAAAAGAGGGAAAAAAGAGTATGTATTCAGCCCTACAAAATTAACATTTAACACATCTTAAATGTTTTAACATGTAACATCATCCTCTAGGACCAGCTCAGAGTGAGCAGGTCCAAAGGCTTATTCCAGCCCCTGCTACCAGTCTGCTGTGTAGCCTTGGGGAAGTTTGCAGCATGGGAGAAAATGATTACTGAGCTGTAGCCTCATTGACCTAAGAATTTGTATTTTCCTGCTTTTTCAGTTTTTATCCCAGTCTGTAAGTTTACAAGGCAAGGACAGTACCTGACTTCATAAGCAAGTGTTCTGTGAAGGATATAAATCTCCAGGCTTTGGGGCATAAGCCAGCCTGTAATGCTAAACAAGGGAAACTTAGCCTGCAGGCAGATTATCTCCAAACTGCCAGCTGTAGTGTTTCTTTGTCTGAAGCAGCTGGTACTGACCACTCTTGGAGACAGGGTACTAGGAGAGATGGATCACTGCTTTGATCCAGTATGGCAATTCCCAGGCTCTTCTACAGTGCCAATAATATTACTGGCATTCAATAACATTAATAAGATTACTGGGAGGAATTTAACTAATGAGATCAAATAAAGAATCAAAATTTGGTGGGGTGGGGAAGGTTCATCATATATCCAGATGTCCAAAACACATTGAATGGAAGGAGACTTTTTTCCCCCATGGTAGTTTTAAATACAGATTTTCAAGTTTCCACTTTTTGAACATCCTAAAGTAATATTAGGGGTTACATAAAAAGAAGTTTGAGGAGAGGTGTGATATATAATAAAGGGAAATGAAAGAAAAGTGGGAGGAAGGAATAGAAAGTTTGTAAAATTTTGCAGGGTATAAGTGTGCAGGTTGGAGAGTGACAAATAACACTGTACAAATACACAAGTAGCCACAAATGGAGAGGCAGGAAATAGAGGAAATCTTGTTGCACTGTCCTCAGAATACATTATAGACTGTGTTTTCCAACAACAGCGTCTGGGAATCAAAATTATGCCAGCAGTTAGCAGCCAACATCTGAAAGCTGCAAAGCACTGAGTTCCCTCTGATAGAGGTGGACATCTGGAGATTGTGAGCACTAGAAGGATTTGAGCTTTGATTCGGGGCAGTGGCTTTTGCTTTGCTCCACTTTGCTAGTAAATTCTGTTGTAGGAAAGTATAGGGAGCCATGACTCTGCTGGAGCTGCATTAGTCCGTAGGTTAGAGAACTGCGATCCCAGATGGTTGAAGCAACGCCAGCTGGTAGCACTTGGACAAAGAGTTCAGTCTGATGAAACACAGTCTGACAGCTGGTATCAGATGCTGGAGAACTGTAAGTTTCAGTGAATGTGTTGCTTTTGGAGTCATGACAGAAATTTCAAGGGAGAAAAAAAAAATTAAATTTGAGAGACATTAGTAGAGGATCTCATCTGCACTGAAAGAAGAGCTCAGCCATACTTTGCTGATGTTGCCAGACTAGGACTTGGCCTGAAGTTTCTAAGGGCCTGTTTACACTACAACATAGCAGGAACTTAGTATGATTTCTTGTTCAGAGGAACCACTGAGAGGTTCCAAAAACAAGCTTATACTTGAGGCCATTAGCTCATTTGCTAAACGCTGGATCCAGTTTCATTGCAGTATTTTGGCAATGGTCCCTTACTTCCAGTTGTAGTGCTAAAGGGACAAAAAGTCAGGATTCAAACTTTATGAAAATTACAAATTAAATGCCAACTTTTTTGACTGCACCTAATGATTGACCAGAAGAGCAAGGAGTGGTATAAACGGAGTGCTCTGCATGGGGATGTAGCTGCATTTTGTAGCATTTGGGTTTCCAGCAGACACAGACTTCAATAAACTATGCCATGGATAATGAAACTGAGATGTTTGTGAGACAAGAGATCACTTTGAAAGAAAAGTCTCTTGGCTTGGCACAGGTGAAAAGACAGCCAGCTTCATGTTTGAAGCTGTGCCCTGAGCATGAGCACTTAGGGAAGAATCCAAGGTACACTTCCCTTACTTTTTTTGATCACCTGTGTCAGTAGTTTCTGAGTACTTTACACTTAGTCCCCATCCCCATGCCAGTATTTCTGATTTTTGACATATCATCCAAGACACTGTCTTTTCTAAGCAGCCTGTTGCATATTTAAGCATATTAACACCTGTGGGGCTGGGATTCGCCTGAAATTGTTTTTGCAGTCTAAATGTTAGGCATCAAACCTAAGCTTGTTACCTGGGCTTCCTCAATAGCTAATTGAGAGAATAAAACATGATTGAAATGGGTGGTATGAATTGTCATTGATAGATGCCTATTGCCCTTCTTTGGGTATAGAATGAGAGTATAATGGCATTCTCAGTGCAGATGTGATTAGAGTTTGTTTAGTTAAAGTTTGGGTGGGTCAGTCCCACTGTGTTTGAGATTTTAAGACATATCCCTCTTGGCATGATTTGTTATGTAGGTTAGGTGTGTCCCCATTCACATCATTGCCGATAGCTAGGTCTTTCCTTTCATTGTAGGAAAACCAGCATTTTACTTGAGGCTGAGACTCTCGTGGCATCACGGTGTCCTGAGATATCTTTGCCCTTTTGTGCATTTATTCCTAAATACCACACAAACAGGATCTGGGAAGCCTTAGAGCAATTTAAAAGATTGGATACAAAAGGAGGCATAGAAATATATGTCCATGCTGATGCACCAGGGACATGCCTCCCACATATGATGTTCTGACATATAAACTCAGTAAGAAAACCTCTTAAAAAATGGAGTGTGAGTTAACCTTGGCCAAGGGCCACACACCCATCCAGCCACCCAGTCACTCCCCCTCTGCAACAGGACAACAGGAGAAAACAGGATGAGAAAACCCCTCAGTCAAGAAAAAGACAGAGGGATCCCTTAACAATTGCCGTCATGGGTAAAACAGACTTAACGAAGGGAAAAACAATTTAATGCCAGTTAATTTAGATTCTAGTAGTGAGAAACAAGGGAAAGCATTAACCAACATCTTTTCTTTTCTCTTTCTCAGGTTCAAGTCCAGACTCCTCTCACTTTTCCAAAGGCACAGGGTGGGTGGAGGAGATTACAGTCCAGACAGAGTTCTTCCTCTCAGCTGCTCCTTCTCATTCCCACCTTTCCTGTGCAGGTTCCCAGTGGGCTGCAATCCTTCAAGAAAGTCCTGCTCCTGTGTGGGTTTTCCATGGGCTGCAGCTTTCTTTGAGGCACATCCACATTTTAAGGCACAAGGTGCTCTGGTCCATAGTGTGGGTATCTGCTCCACCATGGTCTACCAGCTGTAGGAAAATACTTGCCATAGAGCTCTTCTTCTTCCTAGGCACCAACAACTGGTACAGGGAGTACAAAGAAAGATCTTCCACCTACTTACTGTAAAGACATTTCTGTTTACATGTTTGGCTTTCAAATTTTCCCTTTCTAATGTTTTTTCTAATTAATTTTTTCCCCTTTTTCATCTTTTCCATTTGGCTTCAAAAATAAAGAGTGGAAGACAAATGGCACACTGCAAAAGGGGAAATGCAGACAGGTTATAAAAAGGAAAGGCTTCAAAAGCAAAGCATTTTGTTTTGCAGTTTTTTCTTAAATAATAAAATACAAAGCCAAACAAACAAACAAAAAAACCCAAAGAACTTTTCCTAGAAATTATTCTATATTCAAAAGCTTTTTTTTCAGTGTATTGTTATGAAAAGCCAGCAAACCAGCCTTCCAAAACAAAATACTGAATGATATTGGGAAACCTTTTATCTCCATCTTAAAGAGTGTCGTCAGACCAAAAGGGCAACCTCATTCTTCTTCCAGAGCTCTAAGAACAAGGAAACTTTTATTTTCCTGGATGACACCTAAATGTAATGAGATAATATCCAAAAGCCAATCTTAGAAAAGCAACAACAAAACGCTTGCTCTTTATTCTATCTATATTTTGTAATTACTCAGAATTATTCTAAGTCAATAATCAATGACATTTATTCCTGTGAGACTTACTTAATGGCTGAGGGAGATCAAGTCATAACTCATTCAATAAGTTGCATATATTTCCCCTTTCCCTTGTCCATCTTACTGTTTGTCATATACACCCATTGTATGTTTTAAATTAAATGGAGAAATCGAGGGCAGGAAGTGTGTTACTTGTACATCAGTTCATTAAAATTATCTTTTTCACTGGTGCTTTTGAATGCTGTTCTGACTGGAATAAAGACATCTGGCATGATTTTAGTTCACTTAAAGAAATGAAATATTTGTTACTTTAATTAATCAGTGGAGTTATTAAACTGGATTTTTCTCATTTTTCACTGTTTTATTTTCTCTAGTGAAATATGTTTATTTCTTTTTTTAAAAATTAATTTATTATTCTATTTTTGCTAATCACTTTGTGGGAACCCTTGTGTTACGCTACACAATTTTATCAGCATAGCAGCCTTTCTGAAAAAGCAGTAAGAGAAAATGAGATCCTAACACTGAAAATCTGCACTTAGCAGAGCTTTATTTAGTGCAATTAAAAGAGCCATCATTTTTCTTACCACTGCTTGGTGGTAGGCACCAAGCTGCCACTTGGAGAGGTGCCAGCAGCACGCATCATTGACTACACCCTTCCAGCAGATGCGTAATTTACCAGGGTACAGCACTGAATGGGGTGACAGTGGAAGCAAAAGCTGAGCAAAATAAGAGAAATCAACACTGACCTTTTGCACTGCTAAAGTCCTTGCACTGAAAGGTGGGGATGACCCCCCTGATCCACTGTGGGAGGGGCAGGTATCATGGCACTCTGAAAGTGCATTAGAGGAGAAAAGAGCAGACTGCAAGCAGCAGCAGGAAATTCAGTTTCAGGAGATTTATGAGCAGAGGTGTCCAGAAACCCAGTGAGGAGCCTCTTGAACTGCAGAGCTGTGTTAGGAGAAGCTTATTCCCTCCCTCTTCCCCAGCATGGGCACACTGGGCAGGTGCTAGGACATTCTGATGTCTCGCCTTGATTTATTTATTTGATGAAAAATAATGAAAGGGATGATTCTCAAGAGTCCTTGGAGATTCCATTAATTCTGCAAATTGAGCATATTGATAAGTTGGTGATTATTTTGAAATGAACTAGAGAAATTGAAAGGAAAAATGATTGTAGGAAAGGCCTGTTTAATGTGCAGAGATTTTAAAATGTAGGTAATATTTCAAGTGTATCAAAATACAGTAAAAAGACCAGGGGTTAATTATACTGGCATGATAGTTGGAACCACATTATTATAATTCTCTTGGAAAGCACTATGGAGCATATGGAGCGAATGAGGGGCCTATGTGTGCATAATAAGTTCTGTATGGGGATAAGGTGAAGGAGCAAGAACTCTCTTGTGTGTAAGAGGCACTAAATAAGGGGAAGAAAATTATTTAACTACTTGATGAACCAGCTTTGTACGTAGCAACACATTCACAGTGCCCTATCTCTTAAATATCAACAGACATAAATTCACTCACTGCCATGATTCATCTTTACTTTTCACAGCAAATACCCCAAACAGTCTAGAGAGCACATTCTGGAGAATTGGCTGTTCAAAGACATTCTCATATGGCATCAGAAACTTGATATTTTGTGCTGTGCAGAACTGTTAAGTGTTTGCATTACAAGTTTGCATCACTTTTACTGATCTTTTCTTTTATTATTTCTGAATAGATTTTGATGTTTCCAGTTCTCAAGTCACTGGAATTTTTAGTGTGTGCAGGAATCTGACTTGACTCTTAGAGAGTCAGCTCTGTAATGGAGACCAAGAGAAGACAAAAGACCTCCTTGAAGTTACTCCTCGATCTGAAAAGATTCTGTTGGTGGCTTTGAAGGGTGAGTTTTTGCTCACCTCACTGAAAACTAATTTTAAGCATTTTACAATAATGTGTCAAAAAAAAGTTTAAACGCCAAACTCAGACTAGGGGACTCATTTTTAGATGCCCAAAAATAGGTGCATTTAATCCAACACAAAACACTGATGCTTGTTTAAAAGGAGAAATTACACTGGGCAAAGAATACAGAGAGAATTCGCAGAAAAAAACTAACTATGAAATGAGTCTTCAGCCTAATTTCCATTCAGTATAGTCTGTGCTAAGCAGAGCCTTTAGTTCATGAAAAAAATACTCTACTAATAAGCAATAAATTGCTCAGGAGATAAGAAAAGCAGCCCAGTTCTGTAGGTGGAGCTCTGAACTAGGGTCTGGTTCTATTTTTAGGCCAGGGTACCTAAATATTTTTAAATCTTTCAGCAATGTGAACATATCATCAAACATTCCATGATGTGAGATTCAGAAAAGTGTAGAATTAAAGTAACAGAGGCCACCTGGATTTTTTGCTGCCTATAGAGTGGCTGGTATTGTGTATCTTATAATGTTTTAGCAGAATTGCTGCATGCACTAATTAGAATAAGGTGTAGGAAGGCAGTAAATGCAGTGTTCACTGAAAATATTCACTGAACTTTGCCAAATTATTCACTCATGCTCAGATTATAGAATTTATAATACATTTGGGACTATATTTCTCTTTTCTTTTAATGTCTGCATTTACTTTCACCTCCAATGAATTGAGGGTACCAATATTGATATTTTAACTGATAAAAGTCTTCATTTACAGCATTTCTACTATAAAATAGAAAACAAACAAAAAAAAGCACCAATGCTTTAGAAACCAAAAAGTGTTACAGAAACTCACTGTGTAGTTGATGCCACTTCTAGGAATCTGCTGTAATTAACTTAACCTTCCATTACCAACAAAAGAAAAAAGAGAACCTGGAATTGTTTATAAGATTGTATCACATAAAGGAACCATTTTCAACAGCTTATTTGAGTTACATATTGGCCCATGAATCCAACTACCATGAAAAGGCCAAGCTATGGGGCACACAACCACTTCAGTAGTAGGATACTTCATAAAATCAGTCTCACAAAAAAATAACCAAACCAAAAAAACCAACCAACCAACCAACTGAAAAACCTACAAACTAAAAAAATCCCGAAACAAACAAACAAATCAACAAACTGAACACCGCCCCCCCAAAAAAATAAAATATAGCCTTAAAAATTTTCTTTAACAGAAAGTAAAAAAATGGTCAACCCTTGATAGGAGACTTTCCAGGCTCAAGAACTGAAAGTCTTTCTCCAAACTCAGTCCTGTTTCTCGCTGAGAGAACAAGGAAGCAAGTGATAAGGCATAGGGAATATGTTTTAAACATTTTAAGGCTAATCATTGACCTTAAAGTTGTCCAGGTATAAGCTGTTACAATAATGCAACATTTTTTGTGTAAGCAGGCCATTACACTTAGGTTTGTAGCTACTGCATTGCATCAGTACTCAAATATGGTGTCCACTGAAAATACTATAGTGAATTCAGCAACAGATGGACAAATAAATTAGAGATTAGAAAATAAACAGGTAAATAAACCAAACCTGTTTGGCTAGATGAAGAGAAGGATGAGAAGTAACTTGGTCACAGAATGTACATAGTTAGGTTGGAAAGCTGAAAATAATTAGGCCAGGGCATTTCAGCCTTACTGGCAAATGTATATTTATCTAACCTCAGTTTTCAGCCTGTGTCTGGAAGTGTTCCTTATGTAAGTCAGAAACTGTCCAGTGATAGGAAGCTGAAGTTAAACAAATTCAATCTCAAAATAAGAAGTTATTTCTTAACTTAATTAAAGATCAGAACCTGGTTTTGCCTCACATGAAGATGGTGAATTCACCATAGTTTAAATGCAGTTGTAAAACAGGGGCACATTAATCCAGCTTCTGAAAGAAAATGTGCAGCCTGTGGGGAATGCTGCAGAGAGGGGACTGACGGGTATTGGCTACAGGCTCTCTAATGGATTCCTTGTTATTGCAAGGATACAAGGCATTAATGGAAACTTTAGTCTGTCTTGCTCCACTGAAGTGCTTTCATCTTACTCAAGTTCTCTGGCATGAGTAGATAGGGATAAGAGGATGAAACTCAGTGGCTTCAGAGTATTGAGGTTAGAGTACACCCCCTGGACTTGCAAGCAGTGAAATGATGGATGTGAGAGATCTGCAGCAGATTTACAAGGAGTCCCTTTATGCCTGAGCCTTTGCACGAGCCACAGGATACACAGCTCCAGCTGGCCCACCACTGGCAGTGTTGCTAGACATCACTTGGGCCATCCAGGTGGAGCTGTATTCGGGGGTATCTAAGTGTGTACCACATTTACATGTCATTAGGAGACCTACCATTCTGCTGACAGGCGTCACATGGGTGTTCCAGTCAGAAACTTGCACCCTTGGGGATCCAGGAGGCACATTCTCCTAGATATGAAAGCAAAGACAAAAATGAAAGCAAGGGATTGGGGAGAGGAAGCTGAAGTTTGTTCTGTTTCAACAACTGGAGGCCAAAAGAGAGGCTCCCTATTACATACAGTGAGACCAGTGCTAAGATAAGCAAAGGAAATGGGGGAAGAAAACAGATGTGAAGTGCCTTTCCCATGATCACAAAGCTAGCCAGCTGGGAGCCCATCCAGAGCCTAGGAATCCTCCAGCATCTCTGGTGCAAGCCATTGAGTTGAAATATATTTATAGTTTTGACTCTTACAAACAGAAATAGTCAAGGGGCAAATGTAATTGTTTGCATCAGCTAGTTTCCATACCTGCATAAAACAAGTGTTACAGACCTCAGGAAAGACATCATGACCATTACTAATTTTCAGTAATGGTACACTGATGACCTAAATACAGGAAAATATTTGATAGTATTTGTTCATATTAAAATTTTGCATTCCCTCTCTCTGGAGTCTTTTGTTTGATTCTTAGTCTAAATAATTGGTTGTGTTGCGTAAAGCATATACCATGTTTACTGGGTGGGAGCATAAAACAAGGCTCCAGATGTCTGATCAGGACCTCTTTGTTCTTCTCCCTCCCTTATTAATGAAAACATTGATAAAAAAGGTAATGCCAACAAAAGTAGAATCCAACAGAGAGACTGTGTTCAGTGAACCTCTGTACCCCTCCCTTACGCTCCTCCTCTGTACGTCCCCCTGTAAGTCACATACAAGAACATTTGTAACACATGCCTGTAGCCAAGGGTAGCAACTGGCAGGCATTCCCAGTGTGCTGCACTGGGCTGCAGCTCTCTGGAAAAGTGAGATTTCATCTTCACAGCTATGCTGAGCCAAAGAGGGAGCTGGAACAAGAAATGCTACCAGCCACTCTGTACTCCTCTGCTTTGGCATGGTAACACGCTAACTCAAGGTATTGTGAAAATATTACTTTTAAGTAGAAAAGTTTGGTAATTTGGCTAGAATAGTGGGGAATGTGACACTGTCTCACTGTCTCTTCTCTCATTATTTTCAGAAACCTCATTTTGGAGAACCAGAAAGACAACTTAAACCATGTGCATTCTGCTATACTGTCCTGTCAGGCACTCAAGCCTTAAGGACAGTCAGTTCCTTGGCTTTTCAGAGGTACATTTTAACTCTACTATTCAGCTCCAGCAAGGACCCTCCAAAATCCAGCTATGATTTGGTCCATGCAACTATCTCTCTGGGACAGAAGAGTGTGCTCTCATCTCCTGTGCTCTCATAAATGTAGTACCAAATCATGCTTGATGCACCTACAGAAATTATCCCTGTTTCTTAGAAGAAATGAGGGCAGCTGCAACTGCAGCATAGGAAGGGGACTTCCCATCTCTGTGTTGCCCTGGCCACTCCTCCTTGGCTTTGTCCTGGCAGGCTGTGCTGGGCTGCACTGGGCTGGGCTGCTGTAGGCTTTGGGGAAGTAGGCTGCATTCCCACATGCCCAGCCCCTTCCCACCTGCTGTCCACCCACTGCATTGCAGGAGTCTGTAGGAAACTCCAGAGAAGGTATTAATAGGCTATCTCAGAGTAAGGGTCTACAGAGGAGCACGTATACTGCTTAAATTAGTGTGCTATATTTACAGTAGTAGTTGCAAGTTGGAGTCACTGGAAGCCTTTTGAAAAGATATGTGGCCTCTATGCCCAAGACAAATCATTACTTCTTTCCCTGAAATTATAAGCATGGACAACCATAGTAATGAGTTATCAGACATTTTAAACTCAGATTATATCTGTGCTTCCTTTTAAGGATGTGGTGTATAACTCTGACTGATCTCAGTAGGAGATTAGACAGAACAAAGCAAAATATTCTAAAAATTCCTAATAAAGTCATCTGTCAGTTATGAATAAGCACATAAGCAGGACTAAGAGAGCAATTTTTTTTCGTACATGTGATGGAAATAAATTGTGTTAAATGAAACACGCGGAAATAGATGATGAGAATTGAGAATGGAAATAATTTCAAATTCTTTTCAGATTGTCACAAAAGCAAAGCTCTTCTAATTTTACTCTATTTTATGAACCAATGAATCTTGTGTGTTTTAGAATTAGCTAAAGAAGTGCAGTCTCTGCTCTTCATTTCAGTACCCCAACTTGCAAACTTTGCTGGTACCATGCCACTGTGGTGAAAGTACCATGAACACAGGTATTTGCCTGTGAGGAGATACCATTTGGCTGATAAAACCCCAGTATTGCTCTTCAATACTTGTTCAATAACCGGATCTGGAGGATTTGTTTCTTGTCACATAAATACATTCTTTTAGTTCATAGAGGAAAATGGGCACGTGTGGATTATGGAGAGAAAATAGATTACTTGAGGCAATCTTTGACCATACATAAAGTACAGATAAAGGAGAGTAAATGAAAATTAGGCTAGAATGGTTGATAGCTTTCAGTTTGGAAACTTTGAGCTCTTTTTGTTTTTACAGCTGCCACTGGAATGTCAGAAAATAACTTCTCAGATCTGCAGCACTATTCATCTGGGCATCTCAAGCTTTGTCTATTTTATGGTGCAGAAATAAGTTGAAATGGTGACATTTCAAGGGATGATAAACTGAGCTCCAGAAACTTAGACAAAGTTTGACTTTTCAGTCTTTGGCAAGATGTGAAAACAGAAGTATAATGTCCTCGTATGTAATTTCCTGCTTCTATAAGCTTGGTTTTTGTCAACATAAACCAAGAGAAATCCAAGCCCAAATTTCCTCCCACCAAAGAATATGCATGAGCTTATCTGAGGGCAGACTCTGCTGCTGTTCTTTTTATAAGAAATAGCTCAGGCCACACCTTAATACCAAGCAATGAACATTTGTGGCATTTGAGCAATTGATTTCCCAGACAACATTTCTTATGGTGACTGGCAGAGGATGTTGTGTGGGTTTTCTTTCTCTCCTTGTCCTCCCCCACTCTCCACCCCCGCTGTTGGTCTTGCTGCTGTGTCTTTATCATACTTTGTACGATGGCATGTCTACTTTGGGAAATGATGATTCCAGTGTGGGTGGATGGAAAAAGATCTGCCAGAGGGTGCAAATTTCAAATTGCTGCCACAGATACACCCTTCTGTGCTGTCTTCTCAAGATACCAGAAAAAGTCTCTAAGGAATGCCTGGGGCTTGGCTCTTAGTGTAAAGATAGACATCTACACCATGCATTTTTCTTTCAATATTAAAGAAATAGACAATATAAATAGAGCTAGTGAGCTCAAATTGCCTTAATCACTTTTTCATGGAGGAGGCCATTATGAAATCCATCCTGGAAGTCATGCAATATTTGTATATTTGTTTCATTATAGGACTTGGAAAATTGTTTATAATGCTGCTTCCAAGTCAAGGTGACTCAGCATGGGTGATTTTTTCACTAAAGCCAGACCACATAATTTTAAAATATTGAGAAGTACAATGTGTAGAAAATATTCCAAAGTAGGGTGTAATGCTTCTAACTGTAAGTGTGGTACTTTGTAATGTGAAATAGATGAAAAATAGAAACATCAGAGAAGTAGAAAAATTGTGCCTAAAATAATGCTAGCAAGGATATACCATATCTACCTCAGCAAATAACATGCTTTTCTCAGATGAGAAGAGTGCCTGTCTCTAGCTGGGTAAACTGATTACTCAGTTTCTGGTTCCCTGCATATCTCTCCTTATTAAAAGGAAGTGCAGAAGTTCAGCTGTGCTGTAGCCTGTGCTGCTGACTCTGTTTCAGGAGCAGGGCTGGAGGGAGATGATACAAGGAGGAAAACAAAGATTTCAGAGAGAGAATATATAAAGTATTAACTCAAGAAGTCTCTTGCTTCAGAAATATTTTGTTTAGATTAAAAAAATATTTACATCCCTACTTAAGGTTTCTTTTCCCTCAGTGTGGTGTGTACTCTCAAGTGAACGTTTCACTGGAGTTCTGAGCAGCCTGCAATGTCTGTGTGGGTTTAATATTTTGTACATGAAAACCTTTGGCTGATGTAACAGCTTCATCTTCCTTGAAGAACGAGACCAGTAGGTCTAGTCTGCTTTCCATTAGCTCCCATACATGTGTGTGTTACCTAACACAGTACTTATAAGAAACTCAGCTAACTCATAGTTTCTATTCATTAGAGCAAGATGCAAACACTGAGGGAATAAACTGGTCTGTCTGTTTGTTCTGAGTCCTATTGCACACCCAGGCTGTATCCCTTGGATCCATCAAGCTTCATTTCTCTAGGTATTAACTTATGCTATGCCTTCCTCCCAGCAGTCACATTCAATAACTACAAATGCATAATGATTAGAAATCATAGGACTTGTTAGTAATAATATAGATGCAGTTGCTTTTGCAAATTACTGCCTGGAATACAGCACAGTGCTCTATATCAATGTTCTTATTTAATACAGGAAAAGAAAAAAGCGAATACATGATCTATGTCAGGAATTTTAAAATAGCATAATTCTATGAAGAAATCATAGAAAAGAGATTCAGCAAAGCTTTGGCAGTAGTACCCTCTTGTTTCTTAGCTGAGTTAGTGCTATGTGCTGGTTACTGTGAGAGAATGAGAAGTTATATTATTTTCTTTCCCAAAGAACCCAAGTTCCTCTGCTATGAGGACTCTTTCCAGGGTATGTTAGACTCTAGGAAGTCTCAAACAAGTTTAAAATCCACACTCAAGTAAAAATGGTGCTCACTTGTCAAAGAAAATAGCCAGATTCTAACACTATGTTTGATTTTGTGTGAACAATTTATTAGACAGATGTATGAAGACCTAATGTTTTACTGACACTTCTTTTTGTTTTACTCCGTTGACATAGAAGTATTTATACAGCTATTCATTCCTACACAGTCAAAAAAACCCCACAGACAAACAAAACCCCAAAACCGAAAATCCCAAAAAACCAAAAACCCCAAAAAACCAAAAAAAAAACAATCAAGCAACCAAGCAACCAACGAGAAAAACCCAAAACACCAAAACTGAACCAAAACAAAAATCCAACCCCCAACAACAAAAACAATTACAACAAAACCCAAAAAACCAAAAAAAAAAAACCCAAAAAACTCCCAAACAAACCCCAAACAAACAATGACCAAAAAACCAAAAAAAAACCAGCAAAAAAATCCCCACCCCAAAACAAAAAAGAAAAACCATAAACCTCAAAATAGAAAATGAGTGTGACCTGACATATGGAGTTTAATCACAACTTTGTTTCAGTTTTTGCAGGTGTATCTTTGGCTATGGAGATATGTCCTTTTTTATACCTATTTGTACAATTGAAGATGATGCTGCTAATAGACATCCAAGTGGAAGAATCACATTAAACAAAGTCAGACCATTTAGCTCTTAGACATCACTTAACTCTTACTATTTTCACTGGAAAAGAGGCACAGATATTGAAAATTGAGAATTGTCTATGGCTTATATTAGTAAAAAAAATATTAATATGAATATCATCCTTCTGTCTTTCACAGTCATGAGGGTAAAACTTTTGAGGTGGGGTCAAGCGAAATACAGGTCAGTGACATATTGGCAGTGAAAGGGAAAAGAAAAAACCAAGGATAAGCAGAGAACGAATGAGCTGTGAATGTTTTGAGTGATTATTTATTTGTGAGTTTGCACTGGTGATGAAGTAAGATCTTATTAACATTATTGCTCCATGAGTAAAGCTCTGTGTGTTAGAAGGAATGTATGTGTTCATTACACATATTTTTCAATTTGTGTGCCCATGTAATGCATGTTTGATAATGATATACAGATATACATATCTCCCTATATGTTGATTCCTGTATGTTTGTGGGTATGTATATATATGCATACAACAAGAAAGACAAATATATTTAAGCTGTAAGAATCAGACTTGACAGCATCAGTGACACAACACAGCTGTTTTAAAGTGGTCAGCTCACCACTTATCTATTACAGCCAGGAACAATGCCATTAAGAACATTATTATTGTATTACGATAGCTCTAGATTTTCCAAGTAGGAAAAAAAGGAAAAGGCAGATGCAAGTGGGTGCTGTTTAGGAATGACAAACTGTATGATATTTTTTAAATATGACAGACTGTACCTGAATTCTCAGTAGAATAAGGAAACAAAGCTATTGACTCTTAGTGTCCCAGTACAAACAAGTGCAAAATGTTTGTTTTCCAGAACGAGTTTCTGGTCTTCACTAATCAGCCTGCTGCAAATTGTCCTGCTCCTCTTGCATGGAGCTACATGAACCATGAAACAATCTCCTGCAATGTTGCTTCATTGGTGTTTAGAACCTCTCACCTTGACAGACTCAAACTTGAGGATTTTGACACATCTCTAAGAAAGAAAACCAGCCCATATCTAGTCCATTTAAGCAAAACCACAGGGCCCTGGGAAAATCAAATGGACAACCCGTATGCATTGAGAGCCTTTTTGAAGGACTTCAGTAGGTGTTTGTGTATCTGCTTACGAAAAGCATTTAGAAAGCCACTGTCATTAAAATAGATAACCCAATGTTGATGGAGTTAAATCTACCTATGACTTAAAAATATTTACTATTGACACAAGAAAACACCACTTCTTCAAGGAGTCACCTGACTTTGGGACCATAAATCTTTACTACATGTCCCTGAATCTTAAGTTACTGAACTATCTGCTTATGAAAACTTTAACAGTAAAATGTGAATCAAGGAGCAACATTGAAGCACTTTTGCACCCTCAAATTCAGAAGCTTTTGAATAATTAGATTTTCTAAAAGTCTCCTGAGTCTGAAATAAGTAAACAACTACAATATACTGATAAAATTAAAACAATACAATAGCATATATTCTTACAGTTACAAGCAATTCAATTACCACCGTTGGCAAATTATTGCATACAGACATCCACAGTGTATAAGTCTATGTGAGCTGCTTGCCTTGTGCCTGCTGCAGTTGTAAAATACAATCTATCAGCATAAACCTCTTCTTTCATTTCACTTTGATTTTGCAAGGAGAAACATGCAGATGAGCCATTATAGCATCTTGATTGACAAGTGGTAACTAAGTTCTTACAACTAGATTGCTCACGATGGTTATGTCTCTAACAAATCCTTTTATGCTACAAAATTACACTTTTTTCAGCAAAGAATTATGTTCCTGAAATTTTAATCTTCATCCAGCAAAAAAAAAGGAAGAGCTTTCTACCTATTGATGGAAGCATGCTAAGTATTGCTTTTACTGTTTCATCTGAAAGCAGAACTTCTGAGAATGCTTAAGAAAACAGATTTTAAAAATTTGGTGAAATTTCACAGCTCCAGCTGAGACTTTCCCTCATAACATTAGTTACAGCAAGCTACAAGGTGAGATGCTCAGGACTCTGGTTTGTTGTTTCGCTGAAATCCAGTGACGTGGCTACACATTACAAAAGTAAAAGTTAGATATAGAACATTAAATCCCTCTTGCACTCACAACTACAGACACTGACCTGCAGAATCTTCTTCTCCACTGAGACACTTTCATTGAAAGCATGGCAGAAGTACTACAAGAATATCTCCTAGCTACTAAGTTCTGCTGTAACAGATGTGCCTGGATGTCACTGTCTCTCAGCTGACCAGAGCTTCTGTGACAGCCCTGTTCTGCTCACCTAGTTTGAGGGTGTGACATGGGGTCTGAGTCAATGAAAACCCTACCCAATTACCCTCACTGTCCTGCCAGGCTCCTGGTGCCTCTGCTCTCATACGGAAGCCCCACCCCCACCACTCTCAGACAGGACTCTCTTCTGGAGTAAAAATCATTTTTATTCTGCTCTGCATTGTGAACTTAACAATTATTCTCGAATAAAGGTACTATAATAGCAAATTTCTTCATGTAGACCACATCTAAATGGATTTCCTGTTTTCAGAAATGGAGGTTTGATGGAGGTCACCATCTATAATCTGGAAAATCCTTTGCAATATGGATATAACATGTAGAGAATTAAGAGCAGAGTTGTGTGAAGCATTTGCAATGAAGCTAGACAGTACAAAATTGACCTTTTTTGGGATTTCATTGGAAAGTGAGAAAAGCAGGCCTGTGTTGAGAAGAGTTTTTTTAGTATTTGCTGGCAGTACAGGTCAACCTTGATACCTTGTGTTTTGCTTTGCAAGTTAAGCAGTGTTTGCAAGTTCTTGTGGCTTTTATGCCACATCTGATGTAATATTTTTTACTACAAATTGGTTTGTATTGCTGAATAGATTTCAACTAAGTGCTTAGGAAAGAGAAAGTGAGTTAAATAGCTTGAAATGGAAGGAAAAATTGTCAAGTGTCTCAATGAAGAAATATCAGAATGTTTCTCATAAAAAGAACAAAACTCAGTATTTTATCAAAGACAGCAAGTGGGATAGCCCAGGTGTCTATTAGTCTGTTTTCCGATATCAGTGAGAGGAGAATAATAGAAAGGGTTGTATGGAATTCAATTGAAACAGAATCAAAGGATCAGAATATATTTAATTCCAGACAACAGGATCTAATAGAAAACAGGTCCTGCCATAAATACCTGAATTCATTTTTTAATGAGAGTTCAAGTTTGATTGACAACCTATGTAGATGCAACATTCTTAGAGTTATGCCAGGATTTTTACTTCCTGGGGTAAAAGGAATAAAACATTGAATTATGTCAATTAGGCACATGGAAATGAATTCATAATTGATGGACACTCAAGGTCAATTGGGCATCAACAAATTGACATTTGATCTGGACAGGCTGGACCAATGGGCCGAGACCATCTATGTGGGATTCAACAAGGCCAAGTGCTGGCTCCTGCCCCTGGGTCACAACAGCCCCAGACAGTGCTCCAGGCTGGGAACAGAATGGCTGGAAAGCTGCTCAGTGGAAAAGGACCTGGAGGTGCTGGTGACAGTTAGTCCAACATGAGCCAGCATGTGCCCAAGAAGGTTGATGGCATCCTGGGTTCCATCAAAAATACTGTGGCCAGCAGGACCACAACAGGGCAGTGATTGTCCCCCTGTACCTGGCACTGGTGAGACTGCAACTCAAGTCCTGTGTTCAGTTCTGGGCCCCTCACTACAACAAAGACATTGAGGGGCTGGAGTGAGTCCAAAGAAGGGCAACAGAGCTGGTGAAGGGTCTGGAGCGTGGGTCCTATGAAGAGTGGCTGACAGAGCTGGAAGTGTTTAGCCTGGAGAAAAGAAGGCTCGAGGATGACCTTATTGCTGTCTACAATTACCTGAAAGGAGGTTGTAGCCAGCTGGGGGTTGGTCTCTTCTCCCAGTCAACCAGCAACAGGACAAGACGAAAGGGCCTCAAGTTGTGCCAGGGGAAGTTCATGTTGGATATCAGGAAGAATTTCTTCACTGAAAGAGTAGTTAAGCATTGGAACTGGCTACCCAGGGTGGTGGTGGAGTCACCATCCCTGAAAATGTTCAAGAAATGATTGGACATGACACTTAGTGCTATGGTTTAGCTGACAAGCTGGTGTTTGTTCATAGGTTGGACTTGATAATCTTGGAGGACTTTTCAGTGATTTTTAATGATCCTATTCTATAGCATTTGAAAAAGTAGCTCTCTATTGCAAGCCATCATCAAAGAGAGAGCTAACTGGAAGAGTTCCACCAGGATCAGTGTCAAATCTGGTTCTATAGAACAACTTTGCCAGTGATTCTAAATATACAGATACTAGTGAAAGTTTTCCATGAAAATAAGTGGAATAATAAATAGCAATGTGAACAAGGAATTTGAAGAGAGACATCTGCTCTGCAAGACCCATGGTTCTGACTAGCCTATTGAAAGCAAGACTCAGAGTGGGTTGATTTTATTCCAAATGAATCTTCATGGGAAGAAGACAAAAAATCCTGAAAGACAGTTTAACCAGGGACAAAAGACTAAAATAAAAATCAATGACAGAATATTTTAAGTCAAGAAGATTCACATTAGAAAAATTAGACAAAAAAATTTGATTTTTTGGGTAGTCTTGTTCCTTTTGCTTATGTGTATATATAAGAAGACCAACATGAACGATTCCCATAGCAGCATTCATGGCAGCTCCATGACCTCCTTAATTTAGTAGACTGTCTTAATTAGAAGTCTTCAGGAAATGAATGCCTGAAGTTTTTCAGCACGGTCAATGTCCTTTTAGCTTTTTAGTCACAAACAGCTGTTTACAGACAGTTATGCCACCCTTTCACCTGTTCTTACTTGTCTTAGCCTATTACATGAGGATACAGAATATTTAAGAAATATTGACAGGAACCGTGGTTTAAAATGCCTTTGAAACATTGTTGAGCACTTTTTTCCTTACATTGATATAACGGTTTTCCTTCTACTGTCATCAGTGAAAGTGAAGTGAAAACTTGTTAAAATAAAATTTAAAAAGATTGGCTTTAAAATTCTTGAAAGCTAGATAAGGACTTTGACACAGCACCTGTAGAAGTTAAGCTAATTTTTCTTTATTAATTTTTAAACAAGAGATTATTTCCCTCTGGGATACATGAGGATATTGTCTTCAAGACCTTGAAAAAAATTGAATGTTGGGTCTCATTAGTACTGTCAGGCAGCAAGATAATGATTTGAGAAGTAGATCATGACTGAGAATCTTTTAAAGTAATTCCTTTGTTTTATATTTTAAAGGTTATTCTGGGGAAAGAAAATGTGAAAACTCTGTCTTTCACAAAATGTATCAATATTAGAATAGGATAATGCTTTGTAATTTAAACTAGAATAATTGCTCTGCCTCGTGAGGCTGTAGTAGAGAACTGGTCTCAGCTCAACTTTTATTGAATCCTGATTCTTTAGCGGGAAGGAGACCGCAAATCCAAAACTGATTGCAGTCCAATAACCTTTGGACCCCCAAAGTCTCTTCAGGTCAGCAATACAGTATATTACTGTAGTAAAATAAAAGAGTCAGCACTGAGAGGAAGTGTTCCCTCTCGTCTGTCACTGCTGCTCTGTTTGGTTGTGTCTTCAGACAGTGGAGAAACGAGCCCCTTCATTTTAAGCCTAACTGTTCAGATACGTCATGATACAAGCATGGACAAATTTGCTCTTTTGAAACACAATGCAAATTTTAATTTTATATTTTATCTCTATTACCTATAAGGAAAAAAGCACCAATACCTGAATTGAACAAGAGGCAAAATATGTAAGGAGAGCCAATATGCTAAAAAGCAGCTAGTTATATTTCTAGACTAACATAATATCCCTTAAAGCAGCCTAATCTTCAAATAATATTGCTCAGTTTGGCCTGAAGCTCAGGAGTCTTTACAGTCTGTCCTCTGGCTCAAAAATGGATGCAACCAGAATTGCTAGCAATCCCAAAAATGTAGGTCAAGAGGTTTATATCATATGAAGTTGAAGATTCATTCACAGTTCTTGATAATAATCATTATTATTATTAATCGGGATGATGAAATCATTGAAATATCTGTCTCATACCATTTGTTGAACAAGGCAGTTTAGGAATGCTGTCATCTGTTATTATGTACTACAGTGATTAGACACAGGCAAAACTGATGTCCTCCATTTCAGCAGTCTGGAGATCATGAACATAAGTCATCAAAACATACTGAGCAAAAAATCTGCAGTATCAGGAAGAAACTACTATATTCAAGTAAGTAATTGTACAGCATCTCACCACTGTGTAGCTAACTCCAGAATATAAAAAAGAATCTAATGAATAAACTCCTCACTTATTACAATGTCTTACAAAGTTGTGAAATAGCAATGGGGAGGTATAACAGCATTATATTGTTAAAAAAGCCTAAAAATAAACAAATAAGTTGAAAACTCTTTCATTTCCAGCAAGCTACTCAGAAAGTTTTCCCCTCACCTATCTATCTAGATTGTTCTCTCTTAATTGATCCATGACATATATGAATGGGAGAAGGGGTGCATTTCTATTTTAGATTTCAGCCAGGGGAAGTTCTAGTCTGCAGTTAAGTTCTTCTCTGAGATCTTTTTCACCTACAACACAGTGGGGATGCATGACAAAGGCTCAGGAAGGCTCAGGGCTAGGAGAGAGGTCACATCCAGAGCCCCAGTGGCAGTGGGACTACAAAGGGGTTGCCTGCAATCTGTTTCCTACATACCATCTTTTTCCCTCATCCCAAAGAGTCAAGCTCAGCAAGTCCTTCCCAGGTCTGCACAAGGCTTCATCCCTGAGCGGTGCTGTGTCCTCTGCACACAGGAGTGCTAAAGGTGCTCAGCTCTTTCTATAAAGAGTCCCAGCACAGACAGGTAAGAGGGGCTGAAGATCACTATGCACAGTTTTTGTTTAGATAAAGTACTACACAATATCATTATACTGGTGAACTACTGATTTTGCACTGGGGGCCTGTCTCTCCCGTCATTCCCACTGACTGCCATGGGAAGTCCATTGCTGTCACTACACCACCCTTGTTCCATCAGGCACAGGAATCTAAACCTGAACCAGCTCCACTGCCTGCTGCAAACAAAGGTTCAAAGCTTAGCAGATTTAGAGAATGTTTCTGATCTATTTATCATCAGTGATTTATATTTTCAGAGCACATGAACTTCTCATGGAAATGGCATGGTTTTGGAACCATATTTTAAATTTAAAATGCCACCTCCCCTGAAATGCAGCCTTTTCTCATTTAAGACTAAATTAACTCGAAACTCCTCATATGACAATGTTTTAGTACCATCCAGGAGGCTGGTTCTGGAATAAAGCTAGACTGCACCTAGGCACCAGCTTTTGGGACAAACACAGAAAGTTATATCAGGCTTATTGTGCTATTTTATGCAGTCCTCAAAAATGAGAGTCACTGCAACTGTAAGTGCTCAGTTTGAATAAAGAGTCTCTACCTGTTTGGCAAGACCCTATTATGTTCCAAATACATTGTGGGCCTTGGTCGTAGTCTCTTGATAATGAACTGCATAAAGCAAGGATTAATTCATTGTTAACTGCTTTATCTCAAACTATGCAGACATTGCAAATTCATTTGCATTTCAAAGCAGGGATTTGCTCAAAATATTCAGATTGGCTTGAGAACACCTGCTTTTCAGATGCAGCAAATAAGGTACACACTGTTTCTGAAAGCCAAATTTCAATCTTATCATGAAATTCAGTATATCAGAAACCAAAGGATGGAAAAAGGTAATAGTAAATAACATTGGTTTTGAAATGTGTAAGCAGCATTCTAGAGATATTTTTTTTTACCTCTATACTACTGCACAATTATATATTGGAGGCTGAGGGTTTTTCCAGGCCTGGAGTCACTTCAGCAACAGGACAGAAGTATCAGCAAGAGGGGAGAAATGTGGGGTTTGCAGTGCTCTCACATGACTCTCCTCACTGAGGAACTGCCCAAAGAGCAGCTGCAGAGAAGAGTAAATGTCCTGCCTTGCAGCTCCTCATCTTCCTCACACATGAAGACAGCACATTAAAGGAATAAGAAAAGAAATGCAAACAGTATTTTAAGCAGTGCAGGCAGAAATGTAGAAAACAGCTGAAAACCTTAAAGCCTTCTACATGGTATGCATAGGAAGCACAAAGGGGAGGAGTGCCAGGGCATCTGGAAATGATCTGGCTGAATTTTTGAAAGCCTGTAAGTAACCATCAGGAAATGTTTGACTCTAAAATGTAGAATGACACAGTGGGTATCACATCTTTCAAGAATGCAGAAAACTTAAATTCTGTCTTTTCTGAGGGGTTTGTTTGACTGAACATTGATATATAAATAAAACTATCCGAGTTTTACATCTTAACTATGGAAAAAATAGGTATCTTTTAGTTACATACAATTTTATTTAATTTGTATATATGTATTGGGAGGGGGATGCGATGACTCAATAGCAAGAGGTGATTGTATCTCTGATATTTGGTTAGAAGAATCCTGTCTATCTTTTTAAGTTTTGCAGTTTTGCAGTTAACCCTAATGTGCACTCATTTACCCCCTTCTGAAGCAGGGATAATTATCTCAAGAAGAAAAACAAAGCTTAACCATTTATGTTTAATGAACACTTGGATAGAAAGTATTACTATTTCTGTAAGTAAAGAGTGAACACCCTTTTTAGTAAAGCCAATGCTATAACAGTCACTGCCAACCAAAAGAAGCTGCCTATATTGCAGCTGGAAAGCCACAACAATATTCATACATGCAATGACAAAATCCTTCGCAATAGCTTTACTGAATTGAAGATAGAAGTGTCCAATAGCTTTCTTGCTTGCACGTGTGAAAAGCATTAAGTATTTGACTGTACCAACTTAAATACTGTACATGTAGAGTCATAACACTTTTGAGGGGAACTTACCTTTGAACTGATTTTCAAATCTAAGATGGGTCAAGAAACATTTCAGCTGATTGCTGGTTGGAAAGTTGAAAGAAATCTTAAAAATGGACTTTCAAATATGAGATGTAAAAACTGAATTTTCTTGGCCATCAGGAAATTTTCATTAATGGGGAAATCCTCATGGGTTTACTCCGTTTATTCCTCAGACTTTCACTTGAGTCACAAATTGGTGAGATTATTGCAGCTCCAGGAGAAATCTATGGATGTAGTTTACATTCCTCCCATCAAAACTGGGGCCATAGGCACCTGCGTTACAAGGACAGCCAGCTGTGGCTATCTGGAAGCCACAGGTCAGTTGTTTTTCTGCACAGCCTTCTGCAAGAGCCTTTATCTTCAGATATGACACTGAGAGAATAAGCTGACCATTTCTTGTTGCTTTCCATAATTCACCTCTCTGAAAGGCCCAAATTTTAATGTTGTGATTCAAAAACTATATTTCCCTAAGTAATCCCACAACAACTTTGATTTCCTGAATTTGAAGGCACCATAGCAGACAAAAATGAAAAGAAATATGTCTTCAGATAGGAAGTATAATTGTATTCTATGGGGTCATGGGGTTTGTTTGTTACTTTTTTTCTTTAATCACATCAGTCAATTGTAGACAATTTCCTGAGGTCCCTACCAAAAGATATTCTGTGATTCTGTGTTTCTATTAATAATGGCTAGAACTAGAGTTCTCAAAAAATATTTTCTGTCTTGTGAGGGCAAAATTAAATAAATAAAAAAAAAAAAACCAAAACAACCTCAGTCTTAAAAACTCTGACAAAAATGACAGTTAGATTAAATTTTTATTAATTATTTTCTAAATTATATGTAGGTAATAATGCAGGGTTGGTGAATAAAATCCAGTGAGACTAAACTTTTCTAGAAGTTTCACAAGTTAAAAGGAAACCCATTGCCATTCCATTTTTTCAACACAAATTTCTTTTTAATTTGTCTTAACCTTCTGAAACTGGAAGATGTTTTTACTGGGATGAGGTAGACTGCCCATGACATGAAAATTTCCCATTCACTTTGGAGGTTTCTCTGAAAGACAGACTACAGTTCAAGCAGACGTTGCTGCTAAAAAAGGAGTTACTGGATGAGACTGTAGAGATTGAGTCAAGCAGGTCAGACTACATAATTATAATGACACCTTTGGCCTTAAAAATTTCTCTCTACTTGCATAAATAATGCATCATACATGATACACAATAATTATATGATTAATTGTGTCTGATTTTCTTTACATGTGCTAGTCTATACTTACTAAAGTTACTCCTTCATAAAGATATGATGTTTGGAAAATTGAGAATGTCAAGAAAAATGTGAGTCAGTGTGTTGAACAGGATTCACATTCATGAGCTGGCTGATAATTTTCTAACTGGTCTTCTCTTTTTCAGTTGTTTTTATCCTTTTTTTTAGCCTCAGCTGCTGAAAAGTAGAGACCAGGATCAACTAATAGAATTTTTTTTCATGTAGAAATTCTCATTTCTTTTCCTCTATTCAAGTCTTTCTCCAAATTCTGAAAGGAACTCAGTGTTTACCCACCAATGTAATTACCCGTGTCCTCAAAAGAGTTCAGAGATCATTTAATCATGGAACACAAGACTTAGACTTTCACCAATACTCTCTTTGCATAACTCCTGTTATGAAAATCTTATCTTTATAGACATGTGTGTGCTTTGAGTCCAGTTAGGGTAAAAGGATTAAAAAGACAGGAATTAAAAACGTAGATGAAATGCCACTAACAAAAAATAACAGTTTTTGAAGGTAGGGGAGGAAGAAAGTTCTGCAGGGAAATCACCCCACCACCAGACAGAGAAACTGGGAAGTATGAAATGAAGAACACTCTGCTAAGCCTTGCACAGGCTGCTGCAAGCATGAAGACCTGTTTAGAGCTCATTTTTCTGGAAAAAAAAATGAGCACCACTTCAGAGGCATTCTCCAGACTTTTCTGATACGTCAAAGTCAGGTTTGGCATTACTATTACAGGCAGAAAAAGCAAGTTACAGAGAAAGGCTGGTCAACTCATGCAGCCAGAAGTGGAGACCAATGGCAAAGTTTAGGTAGATTTCAGTACGAAGGATGTCAGTGATCACAATATTTTAATACATGGTTCAACAAAAATAATCCCTTGCAGAAGATATTTTAATAGAAAATATCTGAAACCAAATAGAAACACCAGCACGAAGAACCTCTTGGAGCAATGCAGGGGGAAAAAGGGTCTAACATAACTTAAAGTTTTTTTTCTAAATATCAGCCCACATCACAAAATCAGCTAGAAAAGCATAGATTTGCCACTCTCAGGAGAAAAAAAGCCTACGAATCAACAAAACCAAACCAAATCAAAACAAAACAAAAACCTATCAAAAAAATTAAAGGAAACAAGGAACAAACCATGCTGCTTGGAGGTATTAGGAGTTATAACTGGAATCTTTAAACCTGTGAAGATTGTGCTTGATATACCAGAAGGGTGTTACGTGGCATCTGGCATGTGTGGCCCTCCAATACAAGGAGGGTGCAGTCCTGCTCCAGAGATACCATGAAAAGGTTTGACATTCATTTCAGTGAAGTCTAGTAAAAATCAAGGTACAGATCTCCCCCATTCCACCCATGGAATTTAATCTCCAGTTAATGTCACAGAAACCAAAAGATTCTCTGGGATATTACCTAACCCTGGAGACTTTTGAAACTTGCTGGAATCTTCCTGATCAACCTGAAAATTCCCAAGGTTCCTCAGCTTGTGTCCATACATGTTTTCAGGAGCACCTGCCTGGGGATTTGGCACTGGTTCCTACTTCAGGGCCACTGTGATGAAAAGTTCAGGTTGAGAAGGGCCTGAGGCTGCAGCTTTGTATAGTTTTTTTGTTTAATTTGGTGGTGCAGATGGCTGAGGAAATTCCTCCCCCATCTGTCGTTCCTACCCCAGCATTACAATTTGTTTTCAGTTGCTCTCTTGCAAACTGTGGGCTTTACTGTAAATGGGACTTTTACAATGACCCCTCTTTAAAAAAAATTAAAATTAAAAAATAAATAATATAACTCACTCTTGTGATCTGGCTTTCAGCTTTGCTCCAGCTTGAATTACAACAGAAAATTGGAGCAGGCAAAAGTCTATGATGCTAAAGCAGAAACACAGTGGTAAGAGAGAGGCAAACATAGTCAACAGGCTTTGCCATGGGAGGGAGTCACAGCACAGGTCCCCTGAGGGACACAGCTCACCAGCTGTACCCTCAGCACACCAAATTCCTGCTGCCAGTACTGCGGGCATTTCAACCTCAACTGTGCAACAGTCGAGGATCGATTCTGCAGCCAGTAAATATCTATTTGTGGGGTTTAGGCCTTGCCTAACATGGTGGAATTTAAGATATATATTTTGTAAAATACCAGAATACGCAGGTGCAAGGTCATGTCCAACTTGTTGAACTGAAAGTTTAGTTGCTTCTGTTTTTTAATAATGGTTGTGCAGTTTGAAAGGGGACTATCAATGAAACTGTAGCCCAACCCTGCTGGAACTGCAAAGGGATCAAGATAATTTGACAGGGTGGAATTTTGATTTTTTTAAAAGCCCTGAGTTTTACCTCTGTAAATCATCATAAAGCAAATGCTGCCTTCTGAGCTATTTTGTCCTTGCTGAACTACTTTTATGGTAAAGTTTAAGTCAACACTAACAGCAAGTTTTGGTTTTGTCTGTTTTCTTCACAGTGTCTTGTATGAGGTTATGTAGTGGACTAATGCTGAACGCAGGGCTGATAACACAGAGATGGCTTTGTTACTGCTGAGCAGGGCTTACACAGAGCCAAGGCCTTTTCTGCTTTTCATACTGCCACACTGGTAAGGAGCCTGGGGGTGCCTGGGGTGTTGGGAGGAGCTGGGACAGGTGACCCAACCTGACCAAAGGCATATTCCGTAGTAGATGACATCATGCTCAGTATATAAAGTGGGGGGAGGAAGGAGAAAGGGTGGATGTGTGTAGTGATGGTGTTTGCCTTCCCAAGTCACCACTATAGATGATGAGGCCCCGTTCTCCTGGAGAGGGCTGAACACCTGTCTGCCCATGGGAAGCAGTGAATTGATTTGTTTTGCTTATGTGTGTTGCTTTTGCTTTCCCTATTAAACTGTCTTTACCTCAACACATGAGTTCTCTAGCTTTTACCTTTGCAATTCTTTCCCCAGTCCCACTGGAGCAGGAGTGAGTGAGCAGTTGCTTGGTGCTTGGCTACTGGCTGGAGTTAAACCACAACAGAGCAAAATCACTATTTTTTTATATCTGGAATATGAAAAAAATTATGTTTTAAAAATTAGGCTCATTAATGTAGTTCTGTCCTTCCTATGGCAGCCAAAGATCTTAACAGCAGTAAAATATAAGACCGCATGTGAGGCTTTCCATACTGAAAACTCAAAAAAATTGATTATCTTATTGGGGCATAAGAATGAACAGAGTGCGAAAGAGGAGCTGCAATGGCAATGCCTGAAGTCACGTTCTCTGGTGAATTACCCTATGCTAAACACAGGCTATAAATGCCTTGCAGCAGACTGATTTGAATGTTTCCATGTCCTGCTGCCTTCCAGGTGGATACTTTCTGGCACAAAAAGTAGGTTAGAATGAAAACAGATTTGCAGAGCATGGCCTTTGAGTTGATCTGCACAGTCAAATGTGCCAAACTGTGCTTTCAGGCAAGTATTTTCAGGTCCAAGTTTGGTTCATTTCAAATGGAGATGGACTTGCAATTGGCATGAAAGATGCTGGCGCGAGGCAGTAAGTGATAGCCAGAAATGAACTCAGGAGTTTTGTATTTAGCAGAGCGAGCAGCACTTCATGGAAGAGAAGCATCCACCTTAAGGACCAGAGGCAGCATTGCCTATCGCTGACAATTATCTCCTGTGTTTCATCAGGGTAAGCCATGCAAACAGCTCTGAATGGCATCTGGCTTGTTTTTTTTGTTTTTTTTTTCCAGTGGTGTTTGCCTTAGATATATGATGCGGGATGAGAGCAGAGAAAGAGAGAAACAACATCACTTTTGAAATAATTGAAAATCCCCAAGCCCTTCAGGATATTGGGTGATGTTATCCTGGCCTGTTTGTCTGAGGGTAGTTGTTTTTCTCAGAGGAAGCAGGGAAGTTAATTAGAGTTTACTGAAGTAACAATGAAGATTTAAATCTCCTTACTTTGCTATTCATGAGCAAATAGAGTAAAGATGGTTAAAGCTGATCTCACTGGGGCAACTCACACATGCATCTGGTAGCTTTTACTTCAGTAGATTCTTAGTAGTTTTCCAGTTAAGGTTTTCATAATTCTTTCAGAGCCTGCTACTCATCTGAATAATCTGAATGTTTATTTGCATGTACATATATGTGCTTATAAAATAATTTTTTGTCTGATTGAACTACTGAATGTATTTCTATTCCGTGGACATATAACAGTATTTTGGTTTCAGTTATTTCAGATTGGCATTGCATATTAAAACACAGCCAAATGTAACAGAAAGTACTGTGCAATATTTTATTGTTTTCTTTCACTTTTTCCTTACAGAGCAGAATCTGATCCTAGCCTGGGAAGGAGCTTAAGGGTGACCTGCACAACAATTCCCACAGGACAAAAACCTGAGTCATGATATGAAGATGGCAGAAAAGGTCTGTACATCACAGAGGCACATTAAGAAAAGTCACCTTTCCTTAATTTCAAGCTAGGGTGATTTGCTAATAAAGTCCTGCTTCATATATTCAGTGTCTACAGGACAAACTGCCATGCAATGTACAAATTACACCTTTCTCTGGCTGACACAGACAAACTGCCATGCAATATACAAATTACACCTTTCTCTGGCTGACACAGACAAACATAATCTGCTGGCTGCTGATTTGGAGGAGCTTGTTACTGATGTTCATGCTAGTAGCCAGTCAGAAATTTTCCAGGGAAATATTTTTGTGTCAGAAAAGTGCTGATGCACCGAGGTGGATCCTCTTACAGGGAAATGCTGAGCTAGACAGAAGCTTCCATGAGAAGGGATGCTCACATGCACTCTGCTGTCTTATCAAAGTCAAAGCTTAAGAGAGAGGGAGAAGCTTTGTCCCTTCACCCTCTCTCACCCTCAGGCCACGAGCTGACACCTTGCAAACCCTTGTGTCTGCCCTGGCCTCTGGGAATGGGGACACAGCAAGGCCCCAGGACAGAGAAGGGCTCTCCTACTCCATGGCTCTGCCGGGTCCATCCAAGGGCTTTCCCCCCAGGGCTGAGCTGCCTCCTGCACCCCGCCCACTGACCTTGCTGAGGAGCCCAGTGGTATCCATGCAAAAATGTCCTGAATGTGGCATAAGGAGGAGACCCATAACTTTTCCAAATTATTCATAAAACAGGGAAGCAGATTCTTGTTCTGCTGTTACCCACAGTTTATGGAACAGATTAGCCATGGTGGTTCATACCAGATAACCCCTCCCAAGACATCCAGCCAGGCAGCAACACTTGGTACTGCCTTAGATTTACGGAATGTTTTGCACAGGGCTCTTTAGGAAAGCTAGACTTTTAAAATTAGACTTTCAGTCCACACAGCAGATTGAATAATTCATTCTGCTACTACATAAATGGCAGTTTACTAATTTCAGTTCCTAAACTTGAGTGTTGTAAAGAACCTTCTGGACCATTTCTCAGCAGTCCCTCCCCACAGAGCTCTGTGGAGGCACAAATATTCCCTTCCCTGGCTCCAACCATCACAGCCGTTTCTCATATTTATGTGTATTAATATAGACATACAGAGCACAGGCAGGGACACATCACTACACAGAAACAGCTTGGCATACTGTATGCGGGTGGGGAGTTAAAGTAGCAAAGGGATGGTATGAATATATAATTTGGGTCCTTTTAGGAACATTCCAGACTAAGAGTTTCAGACGTAGAGCCTGGCTGTGATTTTTGTTTAATTTTTTCCCCCACTACTGCCATAATTCTAGAAGCACACAGAAATACTAAATTAAAGTAAAATAAAAATCAGAAAGGTGATTTTTGTTTGACAATGGCAATCTGATACTCTTCACTGACACCTACATTCAATGTGATTTTTCTGAAGCTGTAGAACTTGTAGACCTTTTCCACATTTCCTTCCCACAAAGGACCCTTTCACTCTAAGATCTGCAGTGCTGTGACATGGACTTGCAACTGGGTCGCTGGTAAATCCTCTCTACACCCAGGACCTCAAGGCAACATGCGATGTAAACTCGATAATTTATGAGCCCCAAATCTGACTTGACTGTGGCTCCCGGACCCATAGCAAGAAGGTTTGACCACCCAGGGACCCCCAGGGTGAACCCAGGCTGTAAGGAGTTTATAGTCTCACATACATGGTCAGAAGCTTGTAAGGTCACCTTTTTTCCATTATTTTCATTCTCCTTCCAACATTTGGAATTCCTGGGTCAGTCGTTCAAAACACTTCCAGGGTAAATCTGGCAGGAAGCTTTGCCCTCAGTGGGTATCACAGGGCCCTCAGACTCTGAAATTAGCTGATCCTCCCCTTCAGTGGCAGCAAAATTAGAAATGCAATCTGCAGAAATTTTTCAGCAGCATGCATTCCCTCAGAACAAAGAGCATCTTTCAAAATCTGGATGTTAATTTGTCTTTTTTTCAGATTACTTGAAATAAGCACATTGAAATTGCCTAATAGCAAATTCAGCTGACTGCTCTGCATGCCCAGTCACAAGCTGTGCAGGAGCAGCGAGGTTTTGGTGTGGAACCCCTGATCAGCTCCATGGTGTACACACTGGTTCTGTTTCCAGGGTGAGCCCATGGGATTCCTTTGGCACAAAAGGACACAAGAAGCACCATTGGATGTGCACTGAGCCTGCTCCAATCTCTGATGGGTCCAAAGTAGTGACTGGGCCTTTGGACAGCTTCAAACCATGTGTGTCCTGGTGAGATTCAGCCTAGACTAAATTTAGTGCAAAATAAAGCCCCTGGACCACATGTGGTGCAGATGCAGGGGTTACAGCAGCAAGGGCTTTGATCCATTTGTCTGCTTTTATTGTGCTGAATTGCATACAAATATAGATAAAATTTTAAGAGTATTGAAACTCAGTCTGCACTGAAAATCTCCAGATTTGGCAAACGTGATCAGTTGTAATCTGTCACTCCTTCAAAGCTCATTCATAAAGTGTAACAGAGAGTTCATCTCTTAAAAAGAAAAAGTGATTTTTATAATCCATGGTGTCATTTACTTTTTTCTGCATGTCAGATGAATAAAAATGGTCATTCTCCTAATGATAGTGTTATCCACCAAGATAAATCAGATTCAGATTTTGTCTAAATTCAGGTAAAAGACTTTTTAAAAACTTCTCTTTTTTTTTTTAATTTCAATTACACTACTCACCTCTCATCTTGGGCAGAAGTACACATTTATTAATAGAAAATGTTCAGTGTCAAAATCCCTGTGTGGAGTTCCTGATTTCCTATATTCATATAGAAATACATTGGCAAAATTAATTTTGTTTATTACCTTTTGGGGAGTCTTGTTTATTTATGCCCTGTACAAGTTACTATTTTTTTATAATCACCCTATTTTAAATGTTATCCATTTAAGAAGTATAATGCTTGTGACTCAAACTGAAGACTGTATACCTTTGAAGGATTACATTAAAGAAGTTAAAGAGAAGGGAAATGCAAGTACCAAGCCCCACAACCCTTCAGTGCCCACTCCAGGGCAGTGGCAGGGGCTGATGGATTTGCTGGTACCATGAGGTACCAACTTTCCTCCCTCCTTCCTGTGGGACATCCCTGGGCTGTTGCTCCCTCACACTCATCCTCTAAGGTTTCCATTGAGTGTGCCAGGTCACCCTCAGATCGGTGGGATATGACAAAAAAATGTTTAAGTGCTGCCTTAAGACATTTGACAACAAATGAGCCTGATTTGTGAATGAATAAAAAAAAAATAAGAACTTGAAGATAATTCATAATTTGCAAATTGTTTGTTCAAAGTCATCACTGCATATTTCTGAATAGCAAATATTTATAAAAGATTCAGAACTCTCAGAAGCTATTCACACAACCCAGAAATCATCCATATTACCAAAGAATGTTACTGCAACAGCTACTCCAGTCAGCTGAGTTTATCTTTACTGCAGTCTGTAGTCATTTACAGTGGTCATAGCTTTGCAGTGTGGGAACAAGTGCAAACAAATATAACATGGACAAGGTCAGCGAACATTTTGGTAATGTGATTTGGTCTCTGAACTCATAACACCTTGGAGTGATTTCCAGTAGAAGTCAATGGAAAACTTAAGGTATCTATTTTATCTGAGTTAAAACATGGGAATACAAATACCTCAGCTGTTATATTCCAGGAAAATATGAGGACAATTAGTCAGGAAAATTTAAGCAGCATGATGTGGACAAAACTGTTGTGTCATATCAGACTGCACTAACAGAAGCATGCATAGTTTATAGGACAGATGAAATCCTCTTGGTACTCTGCAGAACAGCTAAGGTTTCAGCCGAGCAACTATCCAATTTTGGCCACAGGACTGCAAGGAATACAAGTACCCATCACAGGTGGGAGCAGCAGAAGTTATGAGAGTTATGACCACGTTGCATGATATACAACTATTGCCTGATATAAATGGGATTGCTTAATCTGAAAAAAAAGATCTGTTAAGAATTTTTAAATGTGTAATAGTTTGCTGTGAAAAGAATGAGAAAAATAAATTTCTTTGTGTCCTTGGGAAACACAGTAAAAAGGATACAAGCTTAAAAGCAAACATTCAGGAAAGCTTTCTAGGAGCAGTGCAGCATTCAAAGTGATAGTCTGGAAAGACTGAAGAATATGCACCCAACAACAGTTTGTAAGAACGTATTGGACAAGTGTAGGCTCGGGGTGACAGAAGAATGACATCCTACCTTGGGACAGGTGAATTGGCTGGATGGCTTCTCCACTGAGCATCACTCTACATGATTGTGTCTTTCCTTGAGTCTTTTCTGTAAGCCTACCATAACCATAACCATAACCATAACCAAAGTTTGCTGACTCCTCTCTCAAGTGCACGAGCTGCAGCCCAAAACATCATCACCAGAAAGGTGCCAGCAGTAGTGCAGCATCATTTTTAACATAAGCCATTAGTGCTAGATAATGAAAATCCTTAAGAACATGGGCAACAATTTCCAGGATGTTCTCATCAAGAGCATTTAAAAGTGTGTGGTTTTAAGTCCTGATCTTTTAGGTTCTGTACCTCATAAACAAACAAGGTTAAAATAAGATTCCCCACTTTGCTCCCCTCTTTGGGAAAGGAGCCTTGAAATCTTCACTTGATAATTCAGCTTTCAGGTAGTCTTTGACTCAGTGCAACTTCTGGCATGAAAGCTCTGGGAAGAGCACCTGACTTCAGGGCAGATTTATTATCATTCAGCTACTAGGTGGAAGTTCAGTGTAGCTATGCATAATACACAGCACAGAAATCTTTGATCTTTTGTATTTCTGTTCACATTTACAGTTGTGGAAGTTACACATACAATTCATTTCAGATGCTTATGAAACTGTTTCCTTCAGCCTTCAGGGATGTTATATTTTCCTAATGCAAATGTATTCAGTTGTTGTCAAATTTCTTGATTTGGAATTACTTTCCACTGACTGTCTCTGAAAAATAATGAGCACGCACACTTTATTATTAAAATCTCCCGTACCCATTACCATTAGCAATGGAAGTTAGTGTCAGGGTTTCCTGACCGACAGTAATGTGTGAATTCATAACAAGATGTAGTACAGTCAGATTTTAGCATCCTGTCAAACATGTAAGTAGAATTTAATGTATTCAAATCCATGTTTTACAGTGCTCAAGTTTACAAGCTTATTAGCATTGATGGTATGATTATATAAACCTTTTCAGCTATTTGTACTGTAAAATAGTGAGAAAAATTATTTGATAATTAATTACATATTCTTTCAAAAAGCTCTCTGTCTATTTCCATTTCTCCCTCTCTCCCTAATTCCGTATAAGATTAATTTATTTTTTCTGTATATTGTTATTATTCAGTTCCTATTATATTACTACTACTGTCACCAGTTACACTGAACAGCTGAACTTGAATGTGAAATGACATCTTTTTTTTTTTCCCAAATCAGTAAGAGTGCACCTACCATTAAGTTTCCTTGAAGGAAAAATACAGTCTGCCCACCTCCTTTATCAGGTTCATGGCTATTCAGGTAGCAATTTTTGACAAGTTTATTTCTTTTAAATTATGTGGTTTTTTTCCTTTTAATTGTGTGTTGCTTTATGAAAACTGGATTTTCCTGTAATTTGTGGAGCTTGTGGCATGTTTTTTTTGCCTCAGATATAGATTACTATAATATGCTGCCCTGGTGTTTAGTGTAAGAACATTTGTGAATGGCATTTCTTGAATAAGGCTCCTTTCTTATAATATGAGGATGTACAGGAAAAATATGATTTACCTCTGCTCAATAATATGCACTGACATCAAGTTGATTTTTGGGGATAGTTTAAGATGACAGTTGTATTCAGTCTGTTGTATTCAGTCCTAACTATGTGAAATAATTCCATCACTAATCTTGTCATCAATGTACCTGAAATTATATCCCTTAATTTAAATGAGAAATATTCGTCAGTAGGGTTCTGAAGGCTGGAATAAGGTTTGTTTGTTTGTTTGTTTGTTTGTTTTTCCTGCATTCTGATAGAGCACGTTTTAGGTGCTTCAGAAGCTTTTACATATGTTTTTGGGAAAACACAGTAAGAATGTTGGTCATTCTGATAAAGGAGAAAGGGGAGACTGTATGGTGGTGAAGTCAGGTCCTTCATAGGTATTTGGACCTGGTGGTGGAGAACTTTCCAAAAGTCTGAGTTTGACTTGAGCAGCCTCTGTTACAGCAAATCAGCACATTTCATGTCCAGGTAGACCTCTCTAAAAACGGCTTAGAAAGGGAAGATGCTCTACCATCATGCTTTGTAAGGTCATCCTCTACTTCGGGATACTTGTTAAAACTGGTGAGTGATTAGTTCCAAGGTATTGGGGAATCACATTCCTAGCAAAGAAACAGCAAGAATAAAGTTTTCCAGGGTGACATTGGTTACTCTGAAGGGACCGGGAATAGTGCTGTCCCTGCTTCAGCCTGCTCAGATCAGACAAGGTTGGGGTTATGACTCTTTATAAGATTAATACTCTGTGCTTGCAGTACCAGATCGATTGTTTTGATAAATATAGCAAAATCAATCAATCTCTCAATCTCTCTTCCTTACAGATTAGATTTATTACACCTAAATAGAAACTAGAATGAAACCCTTTTCTGTATTAATGAATGACTAAAACAGGCCTACCTGGACATGAAAAACCTGGGGGATTTAAGACAGAAACTAATTTACAGAGAAGCTACTGAGATCTTTTCCCCTTCCATGTCTTCCAACAATAGTTAAGATATTTCATTATCTCTAGAGAAAGATATATTCCTTTGCATTTGTGTTTCCAATAATTATGAATGCACAGAATGCAGGAATTGCAGATAATTTTGAATAATTTATTATTTTAGAGCAAACTGCACTCCCTTTTCCAGATGCTACTTAATTTTGATCACTGAAACAAGCTCACGGTCACATTTCTCCAAATGCTTTGCAGAAGAGTTGACTAGGAGAGCTTATGATAAATGAGCAGCTTTTTTTCAGCATGTACCCACTGGCTACATCTCTACCCTTGTTGCTTCTCCTCATTTGTCATTCAGAGCAATGTGCTTCAGCACGACTCTGACCAGCAGGTCACTGGGGCAGAATGGATTCCCTGACAAATAGTTAGGGCTGGTAGCTCAAAGGAAAGCAGTGCACTGGTCCCGTCCTTCCCAGCCTTACAACTGGCACAGCTACAGAAGTTGCTGCATAAAGGGGTCATGGAGCTGAAGACTTTTTTCAGGATAAAGTAAGCTAAGCAGTAACAATTGAATTTATCAGATCATAAGCAATGAGAATTACCTTATGTTAGGGACTCCTAGCATGCAGAACAGAGGGGTTAGTGTGTTGCTTCATGTAATGATTGTTTAACATCACAGCTGGAAAATTCTACCCACAAAACAGAAATTAATTTAAAATAATACAGTTAGGAAATGTCTGTATGAATAGCAGAAATTAAGCTCCATTGATCAATATGAGCAGATCCTAACTAGAAAAAAAGAGACAGTGCAAATACCATGAAAGATCTTTTTTACCTCAATTGACAATATCAGTGATGAAAGTTTATGAAAGTAGAAAACTTACTTTTGTCCAAAATTATTTTGGATATCAGGGCCCCAGAACTGTATAAGAGTTTGCACCAGTTAAGACTCATCCTAGAATAAACTGATGTTTTGTGTTTCTTAGCACTGCTCCTATTCTGAACTCCATCAACTGCATGATATTTTTCTGCTTCTCAGAACTGGAGAAATTAGATGTGAATAGACATCATCCTCCTCATCCACCCCCATGACAATGCAAAACAGCCCCCACAAAGTATTTATTAGTGTATTGTACAGTCTGGTTTTAAATGTCACAATTGATGGAGTTGTTCCTTTCCCTTGGGATATTATCATAAAGCCTAATAGCCTCTACTTTCAGGAAGTTTTATTCACTGTTCAGTCTGAATTTTCCCTTACTCAGCACAATCCAAGCTGTAAAACCTTCTAACAAACAAAACAATCCTTCTACTTCTTCGTAAATGTGAGAAAAATCAGAAGAGTGTAATGAAAATGCTGATGCTTTCTACAAAAAATATTTTCTTACTGCTGATTTAGAAGAAAAAATATGTGTGTGTGTGTGAATATACATTTTTATCCCAACCATTGTGAAACCCAAGGGATTTTTAGCAACTGACTAAAGCTGGTCCAAGTTTTAATGATGCATATATTCAGAACTCCACATAAAACAGGGAAAGGGCTTCAAAATGCTCACTTGTGAAGAAGATGAAGACCACATCCCTTTAGATGCTTAGAATTTGGAAAAATAATAAGCAGTGCAAAGGAGATTTCCTTTACTTCAAGGCTCATCTGGAAGTCTGACTTGCTGGCAATCCTTTGGTACGCGACAATTTCAGGCGGCTCCTTAGGTCATCACCACAGACAACACGTGAGAAAAGGCAGGCACAATCTTTTCCCATCTTTTTAATCTTTGTTTAAATTAATTTTCTGCACCAGTTTTATCTCATTTTTCCCTGCCTCAAATTACTTCCTGGTTTGGTTTCAGTTTTCCTATTTCTGTGATGGACCAGAAGAGAACTATGCTCCCTTAGACAAGACTGAAATAGAAGTAGGTGGAAATGAGAACTGACCTGCTTTTATATAGTTCTTTTTTAATGACCCAGCCTAGATGTTGAGGATATGTTTATTCCCAAACAGAATGGTGTCAGTGAAATGGAAGGAATTTTGAAAATTTTTTATGCTTGTTTACTATTCCTAGGATTTCCTTAAAATCTTTATTCCTCTTTAAAGTGAGATTAAAAGATTTTGTTTGAAGGAAGCGTTTTGATATGCAGATTTTACTGGATATATGTGAGAAAAAGCAACATGTTCTATGGAAAACAGGAAGGAAGACACCTATTTACAAAATATATTTTCTGTCACAACCAGATTTTGATGGGAGCACTTCATTGTTTCATCTTAACTTCCAAAACGGCTTGATTTCTGCTTGTGTACTCAAATACTGCTGATTTATTTCTGCTACTGTTAGCTGTGAAGAGAAATAAAAGATTGGGAGAATGGCTGGGGGGTGGGGGGACACTTTTCATACATTTATTTTTATTTTATTTATTTCATTTTACTGGCAATTCAATTAATGCATTTTTGCTTTCTAAAACGTCCTGAAGAACATCAGCTGAGCTTTACAAAGGACTCAGACTCTCATTTGACTCCACTAAAATTCTGGGCTGAGGATTGCCGATACTTCATTTTCCCAGCAAGTCATACTAACGCAACAACCCCTTTTACAGGAATATTTACAGTCAGTATTCATACCAGTAAGGTGTCTGCAATGTGTATCCATCAGCAGAAGTTTACCTTCACTACTAGATTAACTGATAGGAAGAGGATGCGAAATTTCAGAAGTGCCAGCACATGAAATCTAGTTTGAATTTTGACTGGAACACTCTGTTCTCAAAAACAGGGTTAAGTACAGAAGGAGTTGCTTGAAAAAAAGCAAGATAAATCATCTTAGGGAGAGGATGGAAATGGCTTGCTGGATGTTTGAGTCTGTACAAAGACACTATCCCCCTGGAATATGAAACCCCTGAAAGGTTATCTGAATCATAAAAGTTTGTGCCTCTCATGTTCAAAGGAGTGAAATGTTCTAATAAAAACTGGCACCTCACAGGCGTCACAACCTGCTACCCACAGGAGCAGCAATGAACCTCGTCTACAGCTGAAAAGCACAATATTTCTTCCAGTGCCCATCTAAATATGTTGTTTGGACAGGTTTGGGGTTTTGTATTGAACACACTTTGAAACCCCCGTGACATGTGATAGCACTTAGCTCAGCAGCAAATTCTCACAGGAAACTTACGTTACATATTTTACATCCCTAATGTAATTATCAGGCCAAAAAATATACAGGGGAGCAATGAAGCTTGACCACTCAAACATTGCATTTCCAGTGCACGGTGTTATTCCTGACAGAGCCAAGGAGGGAGAGGAAATTCAGGGAGTGCTGAGCTGATTTCAGAAGCAGATTCACACTTATGGCAGATCAGGATTGGTTAATAGTGAGCTGCAACCTCCGCTTGGCTGCTGCTCTGTCTGAGGCTACAGCACGGGGGCTTCCAGCAGGGCTGACGGCAATTCCTATTGCTAATTTATAATTGCCAGGGACCTTTTGTTATGGCCACGAGTTGTGGGTTTTTCTGTATGTTTGTTTTTTGGGTTTTTTGGTATGTAAAATCCAGGAAGCACAAGCAAGCGTGTGCTTTGAAAAATCGCTGCAAGCAGGCTAAACTGGAGAGAGGATGTACCTGATAATCACCAGCCCTGACTGAAAGGGGAAAAAGGAAGAATATCATTGTGGCTTTTAAATATGACTATCAGGAGTGAAACTCTCCAACTAGACCAGATAAAACCAGAAACAAAAGGGAACTGGAGTTACACTAGCAGCAGCTTAATAGCTGCAATTATCAGCTGGGGCTCCCAGTTGGAGTTACCACCCATCAGAGCCCGAGGTAAAAAATGTCAGGGGGATGGAGTGAAAGGCCTGCCTGAAAATGCAAAACCGCAGAGCATTCACTTGCTAAAAGACTTGGATGAGCTACTCGTTCTGGTCTTTGTGCTCTTTTAAATACAGCCATCTAGTTGTCTTGGAGACAAGCACGTGGGAAAAAAAAGCCACTCAATATTCCTATCCCTGACTATAATCCCCTGTTATGGATCAGCTAAGTAATAGTCTAAATACAAAATGTATAAAATATTAACCTGACAAACTGCTCTGCTTAAGTCAATGACATATGGATAGAAGATGTGGGTAACAAGAGGTTTATTAAAATGCTCCGGTTCAGCTGCAGCAGAAGTGACAGAATAAAAGCATGACTTGTAAAGCAGAAAGGGTAGGGAGATATTAACACTGAAGTGCAGATGAGCAAATTTTCCTGGAAATCTCAGAGAAGCAAACAGCAAATGAGGTTGATTAAAATTACTCTAATTGTGGTGATAAGTTGTACACCACTCGAACACCCTACTGTACATAGTTCCAGATGCTAATTCGGGCTCTAATTTGTCCTTGAAGACAGTGATAAAACTCTCCTTGACTTCAAAGAGGAGCAGAAGCAGACTCTTCACAGGAAAGAAATAAATGTCTGGCTTTAACACATAAGATCAGCATCCCTAAAACATATCTAGGAGGCATCCCTAGGTTATATTGATGATAACTTCATATTGATTGCTTTTAAGTTCTTTAAATAAATTGGAAAACTTGACTTACTTCTTGTTTGAATCTGTGTAACTAAATAACACCAAGCATTTGTATAATACTTTTCAGGAACATTCAGGAGCAGGATCTGCATTTTCACAGGTAGTGACTCTGGAAAACTCATCTCAAGCACAGAACTCTGCTTCAGATATGTAAAAGGAAGTCACTCTCACACTGGGCTCTCACCTTTAGGAAAACAGTCCTACCAATTTACACCAATGATGTCACACTGTGTCTATGTTAATATGCTTCTATTTAATTCTGAGACAGTCACTGCGTGTTTCTCATCTGTAAGGGGATGTACCTCAACCTACCTGAAGAGGCCAAACACGTTTTAACATCTGGATAACTGAGGTGGAATGAACCGAAATGCTTTGCCTCTAGCTTGTTCTATTAGAATTTTTGTTACCATCAACTACCAGAATATTTTTCTTCTTTATATCCTCCTCCCACAGAAATTGTGTGCATTGACCCAACCTTTTAACTAGAGTGCTTAAACCTACAAACTGTCAAAGTTCTCTTAAAAAAACCCAAACAATCAAGCTAGGTATTTGCTAGGATATTTTGCTATCATCTGCATCAAGCATGATTACACTAGTTACAAAAGTTTGCACTGTCAGAGCTATGCTGAAATGGAAGGCAGGAAACTGCAGTTAGGTTGCTGCTTCTGGATGGCATTTGTGCCTCATCTATTCCCTACACGCAGTGCTTTGAAACGAGTGCACTTCTCTGAGATGCCACGGCAGAACAGGCTGTGTTTATCTCAGTTTAAGTCTACTGAAATTAATGGAGGTACGGAGTTCTGATATTTTCTTTTGGTGATCCATGAATGACATAAGCAATCTTAGTCATGTAGAGAGACTAATAAAATCCTGCCTTCAGCAAGGCCTATGAAATTTGAAGGCTATGAAAATATGCATACAATGACTGCAATTTCAAAAAGAGCTTGGCTGCTAATGAAAAATAGTCCTGAATGCATTTGAAGGGATATTCAAGCTTGTGGTTAGGTTGATGCCAGATGTTGATGCAGAGGAAAGGGAAGTTGAGGAAATTTAGGAAAAATAGGTACATGAACCCTTAGGATATTGGGTTACCAGCCAGCTGGGAGACACCTGGAAAGCAGCTATTTAAATCTGTTTGAAGTAAGGGTCTCTTGTAGAGGGATTGGCCAGAGGGTCTGCAGAGCAGAACAAACCCTTCTGCTCCTTTCAATACCTCCTACCTCCCTCAGCCTGCAAGGGGTAACTTCCAGCTCCTCACAGCCCCCGGGAAAGGGCCCGGGGGGAGGGAGCCGGCTGTGCTGGCAGTGGGAGAGATGCTCATCGCCACCGCCTGCCTGCCCAGGGCTGGGGAAGGGCACGGCAGGGCCGTGCCCACGGAGTGCTGGAGGGACAGAAAGAGCAAAGGTGATGTCATCGATAAGAAACCACTTTTTTTTTTTTTTTTTTTGGTACCTTAGTTTTATTTCTCCTCATTTTTATATTATCTTTACATTAACAAGAAATTACGTTGTGACAGATTGCTGATTTGTCGGCATTTATTTCTGTAATTACTTCAAATGTAATTTCATTCACCTATATCCAAAAAGACTGCTGACAACTTTTATAGATTTCTCTTTTTCAAGGTCAGAAAATACACCTGCATGCATACCTAAATACATAGCGAAATAAATAAAATTTGGTTAATTTCTACTCGTACTATTTATATATAGATGTATAATTAAATCATTCTAATCTCTAGTTGCCTGAATTGCAATCTCGCTTAAGAATATAATCTTCCATTAAATATGTATGATATAGACTACATATGACATTATAGGCATTATATATCTCTCCTTTTTTCAGATTTGCATAGAAAACATTGAAAATTGAAAGGTAGTGCATTTTAAGGGCTATAAAAGTGAGAGGACAAATAAAAAAATTATGTATTATTTGCAGAATTCACCCAAATTCTGTGACCTTAAACCAATTCAGTATTTAAGTAGAATTTATTTTATCTCTACCACTGATATCCACAAAGCATAGAAAAGCCAGTCGCTTTTTGGAGACTGCCTCTCCAGGGAATTCGTTTTGATCACAGGCTTTTCCTGCCTCAGTTCTCCCCCTGTGAAACAGGGATAACCATTTCTCTCTGCCTGTCTTGAGGTGCTCTGAGGAAATATGCATTCAAGGATATTTGGATATTAGAACAAGGAATCTGTATAAACATTTCAGAGGGAGGTAAACAGAACAACACAAAGCTGAAGTGCATGAATTGATTGCCTTTTGCTTTGCTTTAGAGTTTTACCTTTTTGTGTGTCTGCTTCTTGCCTTTGTAATTTTGCTGAAGGGGTATGTTTCTAATTAACAAGAAGCAGAGTTTTGTGATTGTGGCTCAACATTTGAAGCCTAGCTGTTGTACTTACTATTGTTCACAAACACACTACTTTTTTCCTTGGAAAAAATAGTTCAGAGCTTAAATAGCCAGTTTAGATAGATTTTATTTTAGTTGAACTCATCTTGGTCACTTATTCATGCAAATGTCTTGGCATGTGCCAAACAAAACACCCCAAATACTAGATGACACAGTGGGGTGGAGAACTCTTCCACTACTTCAGCTCCAGCTTGTGGATGAGGATGGTCAGACACTCACTGTCTCTCTTCTCCCGTCCTTGTTGTTACTTATCTTCCTCAAAGGCATATGCATCCAAAGGTAACAGGAGATAGAAGGTTGCTCTGCTAAAAGGCTTTTGTTTTTGGAAGGCTCGGCACTTTCTTCAGGTGAACATAACCATTTCTTCAAATGCCTTCCTTAAACCTGGACATTTAGCAGATGACTGAGCAGTGCACAACACCATGCTTGAATCCTTCTTCTTCCTTCACAAACTTCCTTGCCTTACACTCCAAATATATCTTCTGTCACAAACCTATGCCTCTGTCCCAAAAAGAGCCTCCATATGTGGAGTCCCCAAGCTTGGCAATGGATGTTTATGGCATTTTTAAGATGGCATCACATTTTGATAGTAAGTGCAATGAATTAAAAATAATTTTTAATCCTTTTTTCTGATGGACATTTTGTGTAGGAAATAGAAACTGTGAAGCATTTCATTCTCTACAGGAAGTACTTTTTAAAAATTTCTCCAGCTGATTATATCTGTTTTCCGTAACCCTTCCTGACGTACGCTAAAGGAAAATGTGTCTCTGTTGTAAAGCGATCCAGTTTTCATAAAGAGCACTCTGATATTTAGTGCATTTTAACACTGCTTAATGGGTTTATAATTCTATTCAGCATTTTAACTGGAAAGCAGGAATAGGAAGTAGGTGGGAAAATATGTCCACGTAGCCCTCCCTCTTATTGATCATTCTGCACCAAACACCAGAAAGATGAGCAGAGGGGAGGGGGATCTGGCGTCAGTGGACAGGTAGGAGACACCAGAACATTAGCGATCATTTAAAACTTGCATTTTGAAACCAAAACAGCTGTGAATCCTCTGAAAAGACTGAATATTTTAACACACATATTCTGCTCATAAAAATACTCTCTCTTGCCAACACTGTCATTTTATCTACATTAACAGAAAACATTATGAATACAAGTTAAACTGGCTATTGCAATAAATGAAAATGGCAATTCCATTTACTTAATTGGCAGGTATCCAATATCTTTTTATTCTTAGAATGAAACAGCTGGGATTGTGAAAAGTAACATCTACTCTGTAATAGCTGCTACATGATATCATCGCTTTCACAGGAAGAAGACAGAGGTTCACCTGGCAGAGAAGATATGGCTAAAATACACATTATTAAAATATGAAATAAAAATCAATAAAATCTTTTGTCCATCCTAGTCTTTGGGGAATAATTTTCTGGGTAACAGAGTCATTACTTTAAGTATTCACTTCAAGATCCATTCTGTCACTGTTAGCCCTGATGAAAACTGTCTATTCCATAGATAGCCTCACAGGTAGAGTGAAGTCTTTACTCATTTCACTTTTCATACTGGCTCACTATTCTTTAAAAAAAATAGCCTTATTTATCAAAGAAATTATTTGTTGTATAAAATAGTACCTGAATTAGTGAGTAGTGTATTAGAATTTGTTCCTATTGGTCAATCTTTTTGTGTGCTCAGTTCCCCAAACTTCGTGGCCCTGCTTCTGGGATAGTTAGAACCATTTCTAGCAAGATGCCAACAAAGGATGAATACCAAATGCTACATAACTAAAGATACTGGTGTGCAGATAATTGCAATGTATTTTCATTTTCTTCTTGGCATCCCATCCCTCATCAAATCCTTTAAGAAGGAAGGATTAACAGGTTACAGAGGAGGCCTGAAGTACAGAGTAAAAACATTACTGGAACACTTTTCTCCAAAGATTTGTGGCATTTTGGACAGCTGCTGAAACATCTACCATGGCCTTTTCCATTCTCATCACATCTATTTCTTGTTTTGGAATCTCTTTGGAAGAGGGACTATGCTTTTGGGGGGCTCAGCCCTATTGAGAGCCTCGCCAAAGCATTTGTGTAGCCCCATAAGTAGCATCACTGATAGCATTAGGTAATGCCATAATGCTTTCTGAATACCCAGCCAGAGTCAGCGCTGCACCATCACCTGATAATACATTTCTCATGATTTCAGAGTAGTTTTGACTGTTCTCTGGAAAAGTTTATTATTCACCCTAGCATATTTTTGGCCCACCTGTAGAACCCCAGGCACAGGTGTATTAATAGTATAATGAGAAGTGATATTTTAAATAAATTCATAACTTCTAAGACCAAAGGGATTGTAAACTTATAAGGTTATATTTCCTATGTATTAAAAGTTATAATGGTTTCCCCACAAAATTTTCTTTGCTGGGAAGCATGATTTTCCTACTTTATTTTTTTCGTGCCACATCTCCAAAGTCAGGTTGGTGCTTGTATATATATATATGTGTGTGTGCATATATAATATCTAGTTCTGGCATTTACAGTTGGACACCAAAGCACATCAAACATTGACTTCTCTAGTCTTTACCAAATTCCAGCCAAGCAGATCACTACTTGCAGAGCAAAGAAGATGGCGCAGAGGACCCTGCATCTGTCCCAGACATATTTTGGGATTTTTTATTTGAACCAGCTCTAATCAGGTTGAATGAAAACTTCTTGGTTCTCACAATGTGAGGTGTGCTTCTCCAACACATCTTCCAGGTTTGTTTATTTTATGTAAAAAAGGGACCAGTTCTATGTTTTCTCTCAAAATATGCTAATGTACAGTAAGTGCAGGTGATTTGCTTCAGAAATGCACTGTGGAAGGGAAAGAGAGTAAAATGATTGAATTGATGAGCTTTAGGACTAGTAGTGAGCAGCATGAGCTCATAACAGGCTTTGAGAATAGGGGGAAAAGAAACAGGTTGAGAAATTATTTAATGTCAGAATCTTTTTTCAGGTTTGCATTAATATAACTGGGTTGATCTGTAGATTTTAAGGACTAACAATCATTTAGGTACAACCCCAAAATCATATGGAATGAAATCATAGGAAAAAAGTGAATTACTTTACTTCTGGTATTATAATTTAATCTTTTTTGTGTTAGATTCTCTGTTTTTCAATCATACAAAAGATTACAACAACAAAACTGAACAGAGTGGTATCCATAATCAATATTCAACTAGTAGTTTTGAGTCCTGTACATCTGAGTGAGAGCACCCAGCTTAAATTTTTAAAGAGAAGAACAGTTCCGTGGAAATGTCTCAGAACATGGACAAGCAATTATGTTAATGTTTGCCAAAGTCAACAAAATGAACTAAACATCTTCCAAAACCAGAAAACCACACAAATAGCAGGAAGCTAGAGAGCTGCTTCAATGGGAGAAGTACAAGTTTAACAGCAATTGACTTATACTGGAGGGTCCTGGACTCCCTGATAATTTGTGCATTTCCAGATAAGGTGAATGAAATAGTGTGTAAGACCTACTTTGCCGACATAAATTGCATTAAACTACCCTTAGTGCTACAAGTAAGATGATACACTCCCCCCTCCTCTAGAGTTTGGACACAAAATTGAGTTAAGGATGTAAAACAGGTTGTCAGACATTGGATGATAACCATAACTGCTTATAAATGTCTTTGTCAGTTTTGCTCTGTTTTATTTGTGATGTAACGGGCCTTAATCTAAACTCCAAAGAAAGAGGTTAAATTACATTAATGTACATTTGGCCAGTCTAAGAGCAGAGACACAGAAATTCATTGCAGTGTGATTCGTGGGCAGAGAAGCATCTTTAACGTTGTCTTCTGCATGCTCCCCTCTTGTGGAAGAAAAAAATCCTCACATGAAAATGGTTGTACTGTATAGGTATTGCTGAAATAGCTTTTTCTCACAGAACAGAAAAGGGCTAAACTTTTTTTTTTTTTTTTTTTTGGGAAAACAATGCTAAAAACCCTGGTAATGGCATCCAAAATCAATGGGAAGCAGAACCGTCCATGTAGAGAAGACAGGTGATTTGTAGCTGAAGGAAAGATGTTTGGGATGTGCACACCCAGCCACGCAGGCTTGACGAGAGGGGGATTTCCAGACAACATCTGTTTACTCATTAAGAGTGCCAATAATGTTTTGGGAAAGACTTTTCTCTTGCGCAAGAAGCTGCAGGAAGGCAGTCAGAAAAGATCCAGCATTTGGGAGAGACAGGCACGGCCGGTGTGACGGCTGTGGGGGAAGCATCCCCAAAGGAAGCCGTGGAGGCTGCGGTGTGTCAGGAAATGCCACAGACCCGGCCAGGCAGATGGCAGATCCGGCTGAGAAACCAGCAAAGCAGGGGCAGGGCAACACACAGCTGGGAAGTCTGCGGAAAAGCGCTGCCATCAGACTCTTGCGAGTCAGGGACTGCCCTTCTTCCTGCAAAGCCAAGAAAGGCTGCGTGCCTGCAGCTCTGTGACCCAGAGCACCTGAGACCAACCTGCACAGCCGGGCACAGCAGCTCCGAGTGAGCGCGGCGGGAGCAGATGTTGGCACAGCAGCACCTCTCAAACAGGAGTAGGAGGCAGTGTCCCGCTCGAGCATCCACGAGCTCTACTGCTCTCTACAACTTGCTCTTACCTTTCACTCTGTTCCCCAGAATTTTCACTGATGTGTTCATATTACTTTCCTAAAATAACACTAAACCAGTGCATTAATGTCTGCATAATGGGACTGCAAATACGTTTTTTTGTTGTTGTATTTGTAGCTTGAATTTGCTCTTGCAAGCACTTGAGCTCTCTGATAACATCGCCTAGTTTAAAATTGTGCCTGAGAATTTTCCTTCAGTTTTTACTTATAGCTTGGAGAAAATCATCTCTGCTCCCCCAGTAAGAGATATCAGGCAGCTTTAAAAAAAAGAAACATTTTATTTAAGAAGTTATCAAAATGAAGTTTCAGCATTTTCAGGAGTCATTCTAATTGCTTTTATTTAAAACTATGCAATAAATTAATTTTATTCCAATTTTGAACAACTCTTATTGAATGTCAGTATAGTTTTTCTTGTATCTGTTAGACATGTTTCTGACAACGCTAAATGCATAATGTAGGTAAATTGAGAGACAATTTTTTTCTGATATTTTTAAGGTGTGGAGTAAAATTGATCTAGGTGCAAGTTAACTAACTACTTTTATTTGATCTGATTAAATTGTTGAACTGACTAGGAAAATACCTAGATTAAGGAAACAGGCCTGCCCTACCTGCTCCCTTACATCAGTTTGGAAATGGAAAGTGAACTTCATGTAAAGATTTAAAAAAATACTAAAAAAGAAAAAAGAAAGAAATAAAAGAAAAAACCCCAGCCTTAACAGAAAACAGGCTGCTAGGGAAAAACTAAGGTTGTGAAGTCCAAATGAGATGAGAGGCCAGTCCACAGACAGTAATCACGCTGATTTTCAGTGTTACTTTAATTGTAAACTGGTTGCCTTAGTCTACTGTAGCTTGCAAGATCAATTGCTAGATCAAAGTGGTGTGTAAAAGAAGATTAATTGCAGCTGGTGTTGAAATTTGGGGAAGAGTGCAGGAAGGGCAGGCAGGTTCAAGAATAGCCTTAGAGCTCCCCATGGCAAGGCTCAGAGACAGGAAGGTCTGTCCTGCCCTGTGTCCTTCACTCCTGGTGGCCTTGGTCTGTGCCAGGAGCAGTCAGTGCTGCCGGGATATTGTGCAGCTACTGCTGGCATACAGCCCTGATGGGAAGGAGTGATGTTGCTTCCTTCCCTCACTGTGGATCACATTCCCATGTTGCATCACATGATGACACCCCATTTCCCATTAAGGTTCCAATCTTTAAGCTGCCAAAAAAAAAAAAAAAAAAAAAAAAAAAAGACTGTGCAGATATATACTCACCCTGACCTCTGGACAGCTATGCTGCTTCTCTCTTCCTAGCTGACTCTCACCTAAAACCCCCATTCCTGGACTCAGCATAGGCAGAAACACTTGAAGGCCTGATGGTAAAGATTTACCTCAACTAAACATCTTTAAGCAAAAGAGAACTCTTGGTGTCTTTGGGTTCAGCTAACTACCTGTACATAAACACCCAGAAAAACAAATGGAAAAATCTAAAGCCTTAAAATCCCCTCCTTTCCTCCTTTCAGCTTTTTAAAACTCCAAACCTGGGCTGTTTGAAAGGAAAGGACATTCTTGGCAGACGCATTACGAGGAAATATCCATGCCAAGAAGGGGCATGTCATAGTGTGATGATTTCATTGCAGCAAAATTAAAGTACATAGGTGGAAATGCTTCCAGACGGCTGAGAAAACCCCCTGAGGAGATATCTGGGCTGGAGGGCAGGCACTGAAGAAGATGCAGAGAGGACAAAGCATCTGGTCTGAGATGCTCACAGGCAAGTCTGACCTTGCTGAGATGAGACATGCCATAGGAAAAGCAAATAGGTCAAAAGCAGAAGTGTTACTCGTATTTTCATGTTATTTTAAATGTAGTTACCATGGCAGCAACAAGCAGTTTTGGGGCTTGAGTTCCTCTGCAGACGTACAGACACCTTTTGAACTTCCCTCTTCTTCCATTGCCATATCTGTCCCCAGGAGAACAGGCTGAAAACTCACTTATGTTTCCTTCCATGTGCAAGGTAACAGCAATGAGAACAACAATGACAAAAGTACTATAAAACCTCCCCAAAAGGAGGTTAATGATAATATTTTTCTCTTTCCTTCCAGAACACTTAACCTGACCCTCCCACTTCAGTCCTCCATATTTCATCAGGAACAGGGTAGTCTCTACACACGTTTTGCTGTATCCCCTCTTCATGCAGTTCCTGTTTTTAGGGAGAAGAGAAATCCATCAACATCCATTTATATCCCTATTCATTTGCATAACTGAGCTATTTCTTTCTGAAGACCTCTTCTTCAGACTGCTTTTTGAACACAGCATAATTCAGGACCCTCCTCCACTTATAGGTTGGGCTGACCTGGGGAAAAACACTGGATGGGGAAAAGGAAAAATTCCCATATTGAGCCCAGCTGTAAAAAGAAGAGAAGAAGCCCTCACATTGAGTCACCCAGTCATTTTGCTACCAGCAGGCTGTGATTGTGAGACATGGACTATGAACCCCAAACCTAATGCTTAACAAGAATCTCTGATTCTTTATTGCCCCTAAAGAATTTCTCTTCTAGAGTAAAATCAAAGAATTGTAGTCTTAGCTGCTTTTATCTGAGTGTGAGAGAGCAGCAAAAGAAATAATATGTGACAGAGTCTGCTTTCTTTTGTGCTACATCTGAACTGACTACAAGATAATACAATAAACAAGATAACAAGATCAAAGAGAGCTTGAGAGGGCTTCTTTTCCATTCCCTGGTCCCAAAGGAGAATCAATTATTTCTAAACCATTCTTGAGAGATGTTGGACTAATCTGATCTTTGCTGTGGATGCCTGGCTAGTATCCTCCATGCACTCATGGTTTCTAGGATATTGTAGGGGGTTCTAGACAATTAAAAGCAAAGCACAAAGTAAGAAGGTCAGAATATACTGGTGACAGTTCAAGTAGCCAGGTGTTTTATTTACTCAGGATTAGACCTAATTTTGATTATATTGATCATGTATTAGCTAGTATGGTATATTAAGGCCATGGTGCTACCCTTGCCTGATGCTGAATCATACCTTTCCAGGGTTTACCCTGTTCCCAGGAAAAAACCTGCTGTTCAGCAAACCCCACTCAAGAAAGCACTGCTCCCTTCTTTTTGAAGATTAATTTTTGAGTCAAAGAACTTTATTTATTTGATTTACAAATGAAAACTGTTTAATAACTTACATCAGCAGAAGAGGGGGATTATGGCAAAATGCTCTTAGGAGTCAAGAATAAATGGCTTCAGTGGCTGGAAGCCATTGTGTCCCAAAGGAGCAGCCTAAAAAAATGTATGGGTTTACAGAATCTCAGGAACTGAACACCAACTCCTAGGTGAGCTTGTACTGTGAAGTAAAAGAAAAATAATTTGTTCCACTTTTAAAGCTATGCATTTGCAGCGAGCACGCTGCCTTCCTCCTCCTGCATGGGAGAAATGTTTATCCAACACTTAATGCAGATCCCTCTCTACACTACTGAATGCTAATTTGTCTTGATACACACACCCTCATAATCCATCCACTATTAAATAACTGTAAATTGGTAACTTTAATTGCTGAGGTCTCAAGCATTGCAGTTTTCAGCATGTTCAAAGGAAAACAAAATATCTGAAAACAAAAAAAAACCCAAAACGAAACAAAAAAATCAATTCTCCTGGGTTCTCCACTCCCCAGACAACAGTGTCAAGTTTTTAGGAAAAGGAAGCATGGAAGTTGCAGACTCAATTAAATCCAAGCAGTTGGAATTCCTTGTCAAGGTGGAAGTTACTTCTGAAGCTACAACTCAATTTGAGAAGCTGCTTGGATTTGGAGGAATACACAGTGCTATTTTACAATATACTGAAGGTAAAGACTTGAGTGTAGCTCTAGGGTAAGGGTAGCTGGAAGGCTGGTAGGGCTTCTCTATAAAGCCTTGACTTTGTGTGTCACACCAAATGATTCCAGCTGTTGTGTGAGGCTTACACGGCCACTGCATTGTTCTTCCATGATTACGACATTCTTGCCTCTCAGCTTTGCAGCCTGAAAAGTATTTCAGCATCATTGAAAGCAGGAGGTCAGACATCCCACGGCCTCCTGCTCATCTGCTCTCCCAACTGCAGTCCTTGGCTGGTGGTCACGTGCAGACAATTGCATTATATTAGTTGCATGCTTCTTACTCCAACAGCTATGAGGTATAACTGAGGTGCAACATTTTTGTCTTTTTCTGACAACTGTCGAAATCTCGTCTTTCCTCATATTTCCCTCTTTTTCTCTGGGGAAGTTCTTGGAAGATAAAAACTTCTGAGCTCTTTTTCCTCCCATGGAGGTAAGTTAAGTTAGACAGTTCCTTTAAGGAAAGTGGCCATCCTGTGGACGCTGCAAGGTCTCAGCTTCCAGAAAGAAAAGAAATGTGACAAGCATTATTTCAGCAGCATTGGCATCATGCCAACAATAATATGTCCATAGTTCCCAGTGACCTCTCAGTGAGTTCCAAACTGAGATGATTTTTTATTATTCCTTTCTCAGATATCCTTGAAAAACAATCCAAAGAAAAGGCAGAGATTTAACTTTGGGAACAACCTTGTCATTGAAAGGTTAAATAGAAATTGCTTCACAGGGTTGTGGTAGGACTGATACCTAGAAAATGGGGTAAAGCAGGGGGTAGAAGTTGTGGGTTTGTATTTGAACATTGCTTCTAACTTTGGAGCTTTATACGACCTTTATTCTGTTTCTGGAGTGCTGGGAAATGTTCTGTGGATACCATGAGTGAGCTTTTGGTATTAAACATTTATTGCTCAGTTTCTATGTTTGCAGGCATCCAGATCAATGATTTAGGCTATTCCCACCAGATCTATGTTTCTATCAACTGCTTTTTTCTTTTCTTTCAGAGAAGACACCTGAACCATGGTTTCAAATGGGGAAGCTTTCTGTTGAAAAATGCATTAAGGAAACTAAAAAAGTTCTTATGCAAGGGAAATTCTTCTGACACAGGGAAGGAGCCATGGACAACACCACGAGGAAATCTGTGATTTGAGTGTCACACAAGTTGCAGAAGACTTTTGTTGGGGAAGCAAGGCAAACTAAGGCAAAGCATCTCCAATTATCCTTCCAACAACTGCCAAATGCAGCAGAGAGCAGAGCCCTTAAATAAAGTGTGCAGTCACTTTCTCCAGAATGAACACAAAGCTGCATCACAGAATATCACAACTGTAGATGCCACCAAGACATGAAACTTTCAAAAAGAGGGAAAACAGACATCAAAATTAAAGCATCCTGCAAGTTCAAGGAGTTTATAATTTTAGATGGGGGGATTCTTTTCATGAAAATTTGTCCGGTCTTCATCTATCTCTAGTACTTGTTATGTCTCTATTTTCAAATAAGAAAACTAGGTGAAATAACACAAGACCTAGCTACAGACATGGTCAAACTGTCTTTGATACCAATGACAACACCTATATTAGCAAATGTGTAAGTGTCCCTCCCTCATTCTTGAACTTCAGTGGTCTTGGGATAATGTATAAATGCTGTTAGCACTTTCCCCAGAACTCATGAAGACGTCCCTGCCCATATCCTCCCTGTGTCAGCCAGCTCAGACAATCGGCAGCTGCATAATGAAAAGGAAATGAAATTTTCCTGTTAGCAGCCTCCTCCAATTTGGGGAAACAGGGACGGGCATCTCTTCTTCCTGCAGTTCTCAGGGCTCCTCACATATTAAAATACTTTCTCAGAGAGTCTGGTTAAATGTGACTCTTAGTAGATGGGTGAAACCATGATTCAGACTGTATGGCTGGACCTTTCGTATATTCTTTTTGACTGCTTTAGAAGTTTCTTGGTATTCAGGTCTCTATCACTGGCTCTAAGAAGGCAGGAAAAGAAAGGATGCATTTGCTGAAGTTCAGCCCCTCCAAAAATAATCTATAAGACCAAGTGATTGAAAGCAGCATGTTTTTGGAGTATACTTGTAAACTTTAGAAAAAAATAATCAATCTCTCAATATTAGGATGAGACTTTAATATTAAAGTTTGAATAATTCATTTAAACTACAACTCAATAATCACTTGTAGTAATTTGTTACTGAAATGAAAGTTTAACATTGCCCTTTCAGTTAAGAAGTGTGTAAGAGAAAAATGAAATGTGAATCAAATAAAGTGGAGTGTTTTTTCTTTTTTATAGGACTTAAATAATAAATAATAAAGTTAGAATATTTACGCAACCAGGTCTTGTTTGGATCTCACTGAGCAAAATATCACCAGCTTCCAAACTAATTATTTCTTTCCTATTATATTTATTTAATCTGTCCTTGATTAAAACATTTTAGTTTAAAGTTGAGTCATGACCATGAGTACATCTGCTAAAATGCAGTGTTGGAATATTTTGCTCAAACTCCTTGAAGTTACTATGAATTTATTTCAGATCAAATGAGATCAAGATCTCTAAAGATAAAGCCTATTGATAATGAAAATTCAATTGGTAATATAATGCTGTGATTGCACCACTCATGACAGTTTGGCCTCGACATAAGTGAAATTCACTTACAAACAAAATGAAACAAGTTTCAGCTGTGGATTTGATTTTAGGTGCTGCTCTACCCTGTCTGTTCACTAAAATTATATTCTGGATCTGGGCTTTGTTAAAAAATGCTCTTTGTCCACAACCATTTAATCTAATGGCAAATCAGCTTCAAAAGTGGCAGTCAAAAATAGGGAAGAAGAAGGAGAGGAGATGAGCCTTTGGTTTTACCATGCTTCCTCCTATACAGTTGTCTAATTATCTTTCGAATAATTCTCTGCATTTTCAGTTTTCACATAAGATATGGCCAACTCACCCTGTAACATTTTTCAAGGTAGCATTTTAAGAAACTAAAATATTTTTGCTGTTAGAAGTCTTTCTCAACTCAATTTTCCACCCCCTGTAATTATCTTCAAAAATCCTCATTCTGAAGGATTGCACCCTTACACATATTTCAGCCATTATTAACCACACTGTCGTTATCCCTGCTGACACTGTGGCTTCAGGCTGTGCTAAGGGCCTGCATAATCTTGTTTTCAGAGGCTTCTGCTGCCTCTGTGAATGACAGGAGAAAAGGAGAAGCCAGGTAAGATCCAGAATTTCTTCGAAGATTAAAGCTCTAGAAAGTGTGTGGTAATCCAACATCTGCTCCTTTGGTCCTGGAGCCGTGAAGCTGCGCTGCTGCTGTGCCATCTGCCAGGCGGCTGGGGAGGAGGGGAGGAGGGGAGGAGGGGAGGAGGGGAGGAGGCTGCTCCTGCACAAGCCGCCCTGATTAAGGCTGTCTGTGTGTTTGTGTTTGTATGCAGCAGGGAAAAAATTGACTGCACGCTTTGAGCTTGGGCAATGCCACGTGTGATGTGTCAGAGCAGAATGTGGGTCACTTTACCTGCTCGCATCTGGACAAAGCACAGGGAATAAATAAGGAAAGCAAAAGGCCACACAGTTATTAACATACAAATAGCGTCCATGCTTCATGTGCAATTCACACCAAAGTCACACACCATTCTGATTCTATACCAGCAGGCAGCCAAGGCAGCATTATGTGACACTGAGCTTTAAAGGAGTTTTGGTTTGTGCAGCTGCAGTGACACAGACCTCTGCACTCCAGGAAATAGTCTCAGAGGGAGGCATGAGGTCTTCGTGCACATTATCAAGCTTCAGCCCAGGAAAATTAGTGGCGATTCCTGTACCATGTGATAACTTATCTTTTTACTTGTACAGAGAATAGTTTTCCTGTATATACAAATAAGGCCTTACCTGTTTCATCCTGACCACTGAAGTCTTTCAGCACACTCTGCCTCCGTGTGCAGTGATTGTGCAAAGTGTTCATGTGTAGGGGCAAATCTGTCAGATCAACTCTGGCAGAACCTCTGCCCCCCAAGTCATGCAATGAAGAGGTACCAGACTGAATTTAGAACACCTTGCATGAAAGTGCACATATGTAGTTCAAGTGCACTTGAACATGGAATGTGTTGCTCTTCAGAACTGGGAAGAGTTCCTGCCCCAAATAAGTGACATCTAGACAAACAAAATAATAACATGCATAAGCTATGAGCATTTTCATAAAGAAGGTACTGTCATCAGACTTGATTTCCAAAGTGTCTTTGGCACAAACATTTATTTGTCAGCAGGAAGGATCCATGGCTCTACCAGGAACACACACAAAATATACAGATGTGTATTAATTTCTATCTTCTTCTTGAAAGAAGGTATTTTAAATTTGCAGACCTTATTGGATCATCTATATACATTGTTCCACATCAGAATGAAATTATTCTAAATTTTCTCTAAATCAGATGTTTTCTGGAAGTTTTGGCAATTCCAGTGACTGGTGCCCAAGTCAGATCTGAGCTTGTGCACATGGAGAGCCTGATGTGACAACCGGAGGAAACACCGGACTCTATGCTCTGAAGTCCAGACATGCAATTGCTGCTCACGGAAACATTCAGAAGCTGGATGTAAACTAGCTAGATCTATGGCCAGGCAAGTGTAGTGATAGCTGAGAAAGCATCCTGCTTGTCTAGGACACCCAGCTGCATGTTTACCAGGCTGGAGAGAAGACTATACTGAGACTAATTCTTAAGTTGCAGCCATGCCAATGAGGGTGTGATTACCGGTGGATGCTGCAGTTTGTCTAGGGAGCAGCTCTTGTGCACAGCAGGGAGTGAATTCACTTCAGTGGGTCCGCAAAGAGCATCAGCCCGGCTCGTGGTGAGTGTGAGTGGAAAGTGCCCTGTCATTCCTGTAAGTTGATGTACGTGGGTGGCATCTCCGTGCTGTTTCAATGCAAGAGCAAAGTAGAAAATAAGGCAAGGCTTAATAAGGCATGGTTTTCACTTTTCTTTCTGTTCCTCGGCACCGAGCAGCCAACACTGCCTCCACGCAGCACCGCTGCCTTCGCGCAGGGCTCCCGCTCCTGTGAGCGCAGCCATCCCCGCTGCCCGTGAGCCGCACCCGGGAGCTCCGCCCGCCCCCTCGCACGGAACATCAGGTGAGCGGGCTGGGCTCTGCCTCCTCCTGCCATTCGCTGGAAGGCATCACTTGGGGCGGGGAAAAGAGCGGCATGAAATAGGAAGACTTTCTCCCTTCTGGGGCTGACAGCCCTGACAATCTGGCCCTATACTTACAGAAACACAAGGCATTCAATTGTGTGTCATTTTGATGTTTCTGAATAGCATCTCTCTGGAGATGAAATAGTAATCATCACCAGAGCTACAGATTAGCAACTGATAAAAAAAATAGGCATATCATTAAGCTTGCACGCTTCCTTGTTATCTCACCACTTCTCATTCAATCGTTGTCTGCAAACAGAAGGGAATCCCTGCACGGCTGCGCTGCTGGGTTTGCATATAATCAGGTGTCGAAGCCTGCCTTGCCTAGACCTTTTGTTCAGCTGCGATCCCTACCGGATTTTTTTTTCCTTAAGATTTGTGCTTTCACCTCTGGATAATAACATAACAAATAGCTCTTTGTCTCTTTAGGTTTGTTCATATTACTTGTATTAATATATTGACAATGTAATAAAAAGACATACAAAGAATCCTCTTGTTTTCCCCAGCTACAGCAAAAGGGGTGACAATTATTTCTGATATGAAGCAGGTTCTGAGACTCCAGTGAAAAAATGTGAAAAAATGTAATTTTTGAAATTCAGTTGTAGAAACAAATATCAGTTAAGCCTTATGAGCATTTACTTCATGTTTAGTAAGACCCTTGTAATTATGGCACTTATCAGGTGGTATTGTGGTTAAAATTAATTTTGATTGCAGCAGTGATGACATTTTGAAAAACTGATCAAAACCTAATTGACTTCCAGCAAGTTTTTCAGTGAAGCATGACTGAAAAAAATAGGATATTTGAATGTTTCAAACACTTTTATTGGAAAGTTTGATGCTAAATGTGATTTTGAGATTTATTTTGTCAGGGAGTAACATCAGTCTGGATTCTGAGGATAGTTATATGCTTTAAATCTCTCATATTGTGCTCCTAGCAAAGATCCCAGGTCCTTTTTGCTGCCCTAGTATTTGCTCACAAAAAGTGCAGAATCCTGTCTCCCTGGTAGGACATGAGGCTTCAGTGCAGCACAGGATGTCCCTTCTGCCATCTGAAGAAGAAACTCTCTCTCCCTGTCTCTGTTTCTGTCATAGCCTAGCCTGGTCCAAATTGTGCCTGAATCTTTCCTTCTCATACCTTTGCTGTGCTTCTCACTCTAACACATAGATACACCCACTCCATCATACTCAGGGAAGCTGTCTTTCCAAATAGGTCAAATTTCTAAGTATATGCACATATGCCTTTAAATTCTAGTGGTGATAAGCACTTGTATTTTTGTCTCAAAAATTACTGGGGCTTCTCATGAGGAGCCTAAATTAGAGACGACTGTTAATCTCATGAATTCCAGCCTACCTCAGTGTGGTACCTGGTAAGGTAAAGTTCTGTGAAACTGGCTAGAAAAATATCCATGTTAAAAAATAAAAAAGAAAAAAAAGGAAAATAAAAGAAGGGTGGCAGCTAGGCTTAATAAATCAAAGGCAAATATTGCTGACATGTAAGAGTTCATATTTCCTTTTAATGAAGGAATATGCAATTCAGTTGTTTGGAAATCTATCTGTGGTTGTGCTGTGGACTCATGACCCAAGACAGTTTTAACAAGCTCTGAAAATCCTAAATAATATTTACCTGCGTCTCAAAAGTAATGTGAAACATAGACACTACTGTGAGAAAATTTCAGATACACAAATGGAACACTTCTCTGTAAGGAGTAGATTTCAGTGAAAAATTTGGTTTCACTGATACCACTGGGAAGTCTGCCATTGAGTTTGTGGGGCTAAAACTGACACCCCTTGTTGCTTTGGTGGTGGAGGACAAGAGAATCTGGGCAGAAATTGCTTCTGTGTTGTGTGAGACAGGTGAAGAGCTTAAGGGAGTCATCGGCTCCCAGGTTAGTGTTGTGAAAAGGAACTTTTGAAATGTCAATCTTTATGTTTTCCCTTCCAGACACATTTTTTCGTGAGACAAGACTATTATTGGAGGCAAATTCCATGAAAGTCAGCTTGTACAACTGGTATTTGTACATCAAATATGTTTAAAAAATGATCAGCGGATGAAGAATGCTATGTGTATTACCTTGATGTCTCTTGCAGTTTTTAAATATCCAGTATTACTGGCCCTGTAAATTCTTTATTTTTTTTCACACTGTTTTAACTATTACTGTTTTTTTAATCTTTTAAGTCATCCACTACTTTTATTTTTAGAGGATTCACTTCAGGAAGAGAGAAGATCACCTTAAAAAATACATATAAAGACCCCCTAAGTGGTGGTGTCCTGTTGTACAAGGTAAATTCACTTTTCTCATTATATTGACATAATTCAAAGAGAATCAGCTCAAAAACTTGCCAGTTTAACACTCATATGACAGTCCTTAAATTACAGATCCGATTCATCATTGTTGTTTATTATGAAATTAGATACTTCAGAGATAGGTCTGTAGATTCTGACAAAATGACAAAAAACCCCTAAAAAAACCAAAACAACAAGTTTTCAGATGATATGAATATTATCTGGATGCCAAACATTGTTGCTAATGCGAGTAATTTTAAAGTTTGTTGCATATTCCAGCACTCTGAATAAAGCTATTTTTATATTTTTAAAATTTAGAGAGTTTTTCTGAAGTGTTTGGAAGAAAATAGAAAAGATTAAAATAATCTCTGTGAGCTCTACTTGTTGCTATAAACTTTAAATAGAGCCAGACATTTATTGATGAGTCTTGGGTTGGGTTCTTTGTTCTTTGTGGGGTTTTGTTTGTTTGTTTTTGGGTTTCATTTGTTTGATTGTTTTTGTTTTCATTTGGATTTTTTGTTGGTTTTTTTTTTTTAGGAAACAGTGAACTATTTGAAACTTCAGCTGGAAATTACTGATCTCAATTGTCATTTGGCATGAATTCATTTAAATAGCTTCAGCTGGAGGGAGCACCCAACCAATCAAATATGGGATAATAATCCACAAACCTTTTGAATCTCTGTTTGTTTCCAATTGAGAAGAAGCTTGAAGATCCCCAGAGTTCATGGTGGCCTTGGAGGAGAGGCACAGCCTTCTGTCTCACAGGGTGGGCTGAAGGGAGGTGTTTGCAGCTGATGCTGCCCCAGGATGCACAGGAAGGGATCTGCTGGTTCAAGGTCCCTTGACCTGCCAGGTGCCCATCAGGGCCAGATGCAGCTTCCAGGATATGGTGAGGGCTTCCTCATTCTCTTCTGCTGGTGCTGTTCAGTCTCCCAGGCAGCACTTAGCTATTTCCCAGGGAACACGTGTCTCTGAGAGCCAAAGCTGCACAGTCACTTTCCCAGACCATGGCGGGGGGGAGGACAGAAACTGGGCTCCTGACAGCTTTTTGAGAGACAACACCTGCTATTTCTGATTAGTATGTACGCTCTCAGAGCTATGCCTAATTTAATTAATTTTGGCAGCCAACAGAAATGACTAAATTAAAAAAAGGGGGAATCAACACATCGTTTCTGCAAATCTATTGACTGATTACCCTGAATACATGAGTTGCAAAGTGAGTTTCAGCTTCAGGGAGGACATGTTAGCTGTCTTTTACACTTCATGATTCAAACTGAAACTCAAATTGTGATGGATGAATTTCTATTTGAAACAGAGATTAGCATTTTATCTTTTTATTTGATTGTAATCCTCCTGAATGCAAAATCAAGTTGCCCAGAGATGTGGTGTTTCCAGTCTTGGAATCACTCAAAATGAGACTGGGCATGGTCCTACGCCAGCTTCCCCAACAGACACTGCTAGACAATCTCCATGGGTCCTTTCCAGTCTGACCTACTCTATGATTCATTGAGTGCACTGCTTAGCACTGGTTTAGTTGGCAAGATGGTATTAAGCCAAAGGTTGGACTTGATGGCCTAGAGGGTCTTTTCCAACCTTAGTGATTCTGTGGTTCTATGTTTAAGAAGAGAAAAAAAAAATCTATGACAGTTGTTTCAAATACTAAAATTAAAGATCCTGAGTCCATTTTTGTTATGACAATTACTGGAGTGAGAAAGTAGTTGCTGGGCCAGACTTTGTAATATTAAATATTACAAATATAAAATAGAGAGCAATTTTCTGATTCAGAGCTATCCTGTTCCCTGCAAGTGTATGTAGAAGACTTCAGTGATGATTTCCCTACATACTACTGCCAAATAAACCTCTTTATCAAACAGTTTCTTCAGACATGATTTCTTGTTGTTATTAATAGCATGTGGCTATTAAGTGCATGAAGAATTTAATGTTCTAATTGAACCCAGAGTGCACTCAGGTCACAAGTTGATTTCAGCAGTTTTGTAATGTCTTATCACATTGTTAATTCCCTGCTATTAATGGTAACCTTGTGCACTAAGTCCCAACATGATCTTACATGGTTTGTTCAGCATTTGTAAAACATAATAAATGCAAGTGGGTGCTTGGCAGGGAGAGATCTGTCAACAATGCAGTGTTATTGACTTGTAATATCAAACAACACTTCCATTTTCATATAGATGCTTTGGGGCTTGTTACTAACAAGTTTTTTTACTTATTTCTCTTTTTTTTCACCCAGTTTTGTTAGTGAAAAAAACACAGAAGAATATGGTCTGTCATTTTTGATACTTGGCTTTATGTCTTGCTAGAATGTCTCCACTACCACTCAATTCAAATGTTTGATTTGTTCCTTCCAAATTTTGGATGAAGATGCAGTCAGCTTGAAGGCAAGAAGTTATCACCAGGAAAATATAACTCATTGAGGGGTGTATTTTTATGCAAAATAGGTAATTCTAATAAGGTAAGATTCCTTTTTCTCAGCTCAAGCATCAGAAAGTTGGTTGCATGCAGTTCTCATATTGGTTGCATGCAGTTCTCATATTGCTACTGGAGAGAAACAGGTGCCTGTTTCAGGTCATATTAAGTATCTAATGTGACAAAAAGTAGTTCTGGAGATGCTTCTTCCTTTCTAATGACCTAAAGAACACCAAGGAAGCTATTTTTAAGCATGTTGAGTTGAATGAGGTAAAACCCACCCCTGGAGATTAAAACTATGATTTCTGTTCTTGGAATTTCTTCCCAAAATAAGCCCTGCCTCTTCATGATTTTTTAGCCCAATTATAGAATCATAGAAAAATCTGAACTGGAAGGGGCCTCTAAATGTCAGCTGATTCAATACTCTTCTCACATCAAGATATGCAATTGAAAGTAAATGGTGTACAGGTTTTAATCTGGTAAGTACCTATTATACTGTTCTTTCATTGAATATATATGCTTATCCAATTTTAGGTTTCTTCGGACACATCCTCATGGCTTTTATGGTTTTAAAAATTCCTTGTGCATTTTTTATGGCTAAAAGCAGATATAAGTCAGATTTTCTGCTTTATACTGTACTTAGTTTTTTGAATAAGATGCTTTTAAAATTGCGATAGGCAATGGATGATGTAAAGGGAAAAGGACAAATGGAGGAAAGTTTACACCTCAGGCTCTTAACCCTGGTTTATTCCAGTTGTTGTTAGCATGATCACTGCTTTAGTAACATGCCCATCAGATGTACACCAAACTAACCCACATACATTAACAACTAACCCATATACAAATCAAACCTTCTGCTCAAACCTGAAGAAAAGTCTAATATGTGTTGCTGGTGGCACTAAAACATACCCTAGACCCAAACAGCATAGTGACAACCAGGAAAGAAGAGACACGCTTAACCTGGTCCGTACATGGGGCCAGCCTGGCTGTAGTTATGAAGGTTATGGGATGATATTTCTGGGATAACAAACATTACAGCAGGAAAGAAACAATATTTGCAAATCCAGTGGCTAAGTGCTCTAAGCTTAGTCACAGGAACACACAGGCGCACACAATATCATTAATATGTTCTTACTTCTTTATAGAATTTTGATGTTCTGCAATGGAAAGGAGTTCCACACTGGGTAACTGCAATGCAATAGTTCTGATTCCTACCCCAAAGGGCTTACAAGGGACAGAGCAACTACACACTGTGCTAGTGCCAGTCTTCCTAAAGACAAAGCTTGTTTTTGTTTATGTTCTGAGGACACCTAGGAGTTATAGTCTGTGCTTGAGAACCTTGGAGCTGAAGTGCCGGAGGGGAGGACAGACATGACTGAACTGGAAAAAAACCTGGGGATATAGAAAATTTGGAGGTTGTGAAGCCCAAATTCTGAGGAGGAGGTTGGCAGAGGATAAGGACTGTGGTCACCTATCTGCATGTCAGAGTAGAACACCCCCCCCAAAAGTGTTCTAGTCCTCAAACAGAATGGGAAGAGTTGGTCCTAGCTAGGGAATTTTCTTTTCAGGGGGATATGAGTGAAATACTTCATAGTGTGTAACTCCAAGGTGAAGATGAGTTCTATGAATTTAATCCATTTGAGACCCAGGGAATGCATAAAAGCAAAAGGTTTGCTGTTAAACAGCTTGTTCAAGGATATAATTTTATCCATTTCCAGGAGAATCAAATGAAAACAAAAGAAGGATTTTATCACTCAGAAATACGCACTTGTATGGAGACTGGGGAGAATATTTTGCCCTAAATTATCAGTTGAAAAATCAGCTGAAAGGTATGAAGTGCCATAGAGTTAGCCATTTAGCTTCTTTTTGGCATAGTGAAATTGTGATTTCCTATGGATAATGTCAGCTAGAAAGGTAATTATCTGAGTTAAATATCATCTAATGAAAGCTCTTGGTAGGATAAGAATACTGATGGCAGCATGAAAAACTGGTTTCTTTTCCCTATACGATTTCTTAGATTAATGCTTCAGTCCTGCGGAGTGCCCATACCCACCCCTCCCATCCCCATATCTCACAGCTTCAAGGACACATGAATGCTGCATCTCGATCTTGAAATGGCTTAATGATAAAAATAAGCTGCAGGCTGGTAACCAATCTGTGTTTTATTCTGGTTTCCAATGTTTACATTATTAAAAAATACCGTAAATCCCAACATAAACCATACTGAAAATAACACTTATATTTCTGTGCACCTGGAGACGTAATTCAGCATTGGCCAGGCTTTTCCTGCCTGGGTGTTCAGCAGCAGGATGCTCTATAGAATCTGTCGCTTCTGTGGAGCTGCCATAAAGAGAGGGAGACTGGGCTAAATGCTTTTCATTCTTAAACCTTTCCCACTAAAGGAAGAATCAATCAAATGCTTATCATGATTTTGACCTACTTGTGAAGTGTTTTGGGATATGTATTGTTATTTAAATGCTGTGTTGTTATTATTTTTATTTCATTTTAATTGCATTCTGTTAAGTGCAAAACTTTTAAATCATCTGTCTCTCCAATCTAACATCTCCCTGCATGTTCTCTGCAGAACAGCACTTGAATTTAGTAAAGGCAAGGTAAAACATTTTCAGTCACTTCTGAATCAGAAGATAAAAAAATGTACTTACAGTAAACCAAAGTCTATTTTCTTCCTCATTGTTAAAGCTAACTGTGATCATATGGATTGAAAGGAGACAGAGCAAAAACCTGTGAAAATTGACTTGGGAATAATTCCCATTATGATGAAACACCTTTGCTTGAGCTCGGCAAGGGGAAAACAAGGTTATAGGTGCTCAATCGCATCAGCTAAAATCTGAGCAGAATCCCTTCAACACACTCACTGTGCCCTACATGATAATCAGGGTTAGCTGGTTTTCATTAATTAGGTGTTTGGGCAAGGATTGGGGTTTGTTCTTGGAACAATTTGCGCAAAAGACAGTCAATGACTCATATTCATAATTCTCCAAGGCCTGAAGCCCTGTCTAAACACAGAGCTTGTATTGCTTTAAATATTCAGGTTCATTAAAGCAATAAAACTGCAAGTCACATCCCATCTTCCCCTTTTCAAGCCCAGCTGTACTGATATAAAGTGATTATACCAGGGTAGTTGATTCCAGTGCAGAAAGGGAAATGAGCAAGCTATACTGGTATTAACGTGCATAAAATGGTATGATTCCACCTACACCAAGGGTTCAAATGGCCTGTGCATAATGTTTAAAAATAAATCACATTCTTAACTGAAGTAGTTGAACTGATAGTGAAGCAGTTGAACTGATAGGGAAGCAGTTTTGATAGGAAATCTATTTTAGGCTCAGCTTTCTTTCCCTGAATGCCACCACTAGCAGCAGCAAAGGACCATAGAGGGGATCAAACACAGGAGTATTTCAATGCCATTAGCTCTCCTGGTGAATACCTCACTGATTTTAAACTTAGAACACACTTTGAGGAGGTTTAACCAAAACAAGAAGGTACTTTTCTCTCTTCCTGACCATCCAAAGAGCAAAGATAGGCTACTAGTGCTGCCTTTAAGAGCAGAAAAAATTATTCTCCCCTTTTTTTATTTTCTTTTTCTGAGAGCTTCTGTGGATGTAGTATTTAACTTACTGACCCATTTCAGTCACCTCAAGACAAGTTCAATATTATGAGGGGCTGTAGTCATTTCTCAGCACGCAAGGTACCACTGTAAATTTTTGGAAATCACATTGCCACTGATCCTTGAAACGCCTAAAGAATGTGTATTACATTTACTGTTTTGATAGATTATGACCAGCCAACATGACCTTCTGCACACCACAGGTCAGAGAATTTCATCCTTGTCAGGTACTTTTCTCATTCAGCAGTTTCTTCTTCATTAGAGAGCATTGTGAAACATCACATAGTTCCAGAAAAGTGGTATCCCAGCAGTCAGGTCTGAGGTAAGCCAACAGCAAAAGCACCATCACATCTATAGGTCTGTTTTCTTATGTACAGTCCACAGTCCAAGAGGCCACATAATTTGTAAATGTGCCACAACACTTTCCTTTTGGCTTTTTTTTTTTTTTTTTTTTTTTTTTTGCAAGTTCTGATTGCAGCTGATTAATAAGAAATCTGTTTTCTCCAGGGTTTTGTTTTTGAAACAAAGGGAATGCTAGTGTACTCTTTTGTATGTTTCCATATTTACTTCCCTAATATTTTAATCATTTTTTTAGCCTCTGCTGTGTAGTGAAAGACTAATTTATGTGTGTGTTATCAGAAATTGGCACTGGAAGAAAGAACTGCTCAAAGTTTTACAGAAAACTTGTCATTTGTTTTGATATTTTAAACACTTCTTTTCACAAGTGATGCTTTTCTGAGAATGTTTCTGTTTCTGTTTTTCTGGAAGATATGGTATTAGTAATCTTAATGTCTAATGAAATCAAGTTAATGTGACTGATAGAACCAGACAGACAAATTCTGATCTTTTCTGTAATTACTCTATAGAGTCTAATGAAATTTCCTTGGATTTGCAGTATGAGAACTGGGAGCAACCTGTTCCCTGGTTCTTGGTGCTCAAGTGTGTGCCCTGTCAATGTGGGGTAGACAAACATTTAATCAGCTCTTAGACTTGGTGTTTTGGTCACCATGTCATGCATGTGTCATACCCCTTTTAATCTGTTTAATTCGCTTCTGATATCTTTATTCTGATTTAATGACTGATTTTTTTCTTCAAAATGAAGAAATAAATAAATACATGGAGGTATTGCAGCTGAACACAGTTCTGTTTTCAAACCTGGCAAAATTGATTAATGGGGGGTGAAAACCTCCAATTAAAAAATTGTTCTAGCCTTGTTTTTCCTAAACAGATTCACTCACCTACAACTGCCAGTAATAGTTCTGGTTTTCTAATCATGCTTTCTAATACCTCTACTTGTATATGTGTAGTCTTTTCACACCAAGAGATGGGACTGAGTGAGCACTGACACCAGTCTGTGCAAAATAATTTTTATATAAAACCTCCAAAATGTCACACAGGACTACTGAAGGATGTAGGAGAAGGACAAATCTAAGCCTTAGATGATTACTTCCTAAACACAAGGACAATTCTTCTTGTCTCTAATACCCTTATTAAAAGTCTTGAGTTACGTGTGTAACAAAGACTATATGATAAGGCCCTGAACAAGTTAAAAAATGAAGGTACATGGTATTTTATAATTTCAAATATACCACTGTGTGCTTACAAAATATAAATTTTACAAATACCAAACTCAACCCAAAAAATGCACAAGACAAATATTCAAATAACAGCTTTTCAATTGCTTGACCTAAAAAGTGTCACGGTAAACGACATCTACAAAACACACATTTTCACTTTACATTTTTAATGTATCCTGCTGGCTGCACGTTGCCCATCCTGCAGTAGCACTTGCATTGAAATCAACACAATGAAATGTGACGTGTCAGATCAATGAAATGAACAGCACTTCTCTATGTGTAAATTGAACAGGCATGCAGAAAGTTTATGCAGCAAGAATTGACAAAACAGATAAATTATATTGTTTGGAGTATATTTTTTTTTCTGTCACTGATAACAAAAGAGTTAGATGGCACATTAAACAGTAATATATCTTTTTATTTCTTAGTAATTTTTATGTCTTGCAATGATCATTATCAGAAAAAAAAATGAAAAGAGGAATAGTTTCTTAGGACAGTAAAAATTTTGTCATTCTTATTTCTATTTTTTCTTCTTAACCATTTTGCATGTTATACTTGTTTGTTGTACTATGGTTTTGTCCTCTGGTGAAAAAACACAGGAAAATGTTTTCTACACATAAACACTGTCTCTGTTTTCATCTATTAAAATGAAATGATAATTCCATTTAACCTATTAAGGACATTCTCTTGTAATTATAAGATATATATTGCGTACCTTCTTGCCTTAAAACCACTTCACAATCTGTTATCGTCCACTTTCAGGAATGGAAGTCCTACAATTATTCTTTGCTTACACAGGATTCCTCAAAATATCACACTTTCAAAGAAAAAACAATGATTTAATAGCCATTTTAATATAGATGTTGTTATTTTGAAATCTGATATTAAATGTACTTCCTTCATGTAACACTACAAGAACAACATGTAAATTAATCAAAGCATAGGAGCACATTGCTGCTTAAGGCTTTGAAAGCTCTTCTATGCATTCTGCATACTTGAGAAACAAAAAGTAATTAAATGGTTCCTTTCTTCAAACTAAGCTAGTCTTTAAAAAAAAAGTTAAATCACAAAACCACAGCCCAGTCTCTCGCAGTGGCGTTTCTTATGCCTGTGGACAAATACAGAAGTAAGCATTTTTACAAATATTCCTTCCTGGGGAAGGCACATTGGGATTTAATATTTGCCCCCAACAACGGGTTCACTTGGCTAAGCATCACTGAGCATCAATGTTTAAATCCTGCACTCTCATTCAGAGCCACTGCATTTCCACAATATAAGTGCATGAGACCACATGCTGGTATTCTCCACAAAAGTCACTTGTTATTTAAATCAGAACTACAAACCTGCTCCCTCACCTCCCCCTCTTCAGCCCCTAGAGGGGCATATTCTCATTAACATTCTTAATGTTAATTGGAATTACATGTGCACATCAAGAAGAGAATACACCTCCAGATGCGATATTTGCAAGCTTCATATTAAGCCAGGCTGTGTTGAAATAAAACACAACATTGAACACACAGTCCTATCTTGATATTGAACAGTAATTTATGTTTTTACATACAAAACCAGGTCTTACACACAGAGAAAAATAAATTCAGTGTGCTACAACCACAGCCTCCATTACTGTAGCATCAGATCTTGCCTTTTCTCACTCATGTGAAAAATCCTACTGCCTACGAGGTGCATATAGGCTTATGATCCAGCACATTTTTCTGTAATGGAAATTAGTTGCAGATCTGACCAATTTTAAAATGGTGACAAGAGAGCATGGCTTGGACTCACTTGTTCAGAAAAGGAGCTTCATGGTTCACTGCAAAAATTAATTTTTAAAAATTACAGGTTAGCACTCATATTTTCTAACCTTATAAAAACAATGTAATTTTTTAAAATGAAAACTGCCGGTTCTCAAAATACAATCTTCTCAGAAATAAATATGAAAAGTATAAAAAGTAGCCAATACCAAACACACTTCACAAAAATATTTTAAAATTCACTGTTGTTTAACAGTTTGAATTACGTTTATGTTAAGTTGCCTACAATTTATATTTTCAAAAGTTAAATGCAGAGTAGATTAGAAAACAATGCAATCTGAAATCTGGAAAGCCCAAATAGATTAGTTTAATCTTTGCAGAAAATTCATGGTGGAATAACCTTACTGAACCTTTCCACTTCCATGTAATGGGAATTTTCTATTGTTATTTTTAAGCAGTTCACCCAACAAATCATAAGCATCTCCAACAGAATTCGATAAAAGCTCAGTCCCAGAAACAAGGGACAGATTTGACTCAAAAGGCATAAACTGAGGTTTTATTCCTTTGAAGAAAGTCTTCTAAAATTGTTACAGAAACATACATTGAAATAATGTCAGATTCTAGTAGAAATCCTAATAAATAAAACCATATGCTGAGGCATCTCAGCTAGAATTTGCCAAGGCTATAAAACACATACACACAAGTCAGACAATATCAAGGAAAATGGGTTGGAGCTGAGGAAAATATTCATTTTGTAATGATCTTTCTTCCGGTAGTGACATGCTAGGTTTAAATCCCTGACATATTGGAAGTGCTCATGTAAAATCTGACTATTCTTCCCTGCTATCAAAGATGGTCATCAAAATAAGGCTTGTTGGGGAATAAGTAATGCAAACATCACATCAATCTTGCTAATATTATAGGAATACAGGAGAGATGTACACAAGAATATTTTTAAAAAAGAAAATCCAATCCTCTCCCCACATAACATCAATATACTGAATGCCTGGTTTCAGGTATGTTGCAGTCACAAATGCATAAAAATGAGACAGAGAGAAAAAAAAAGAGAAGCCTTTCTAGGTCATCTATTCCATCCATCTGCTGGAGTAAGATCACTACCTACTATATACATGCTAGAGCTTTTCTAAGTCTGATTTTAAATGTCTTGTTTCCATCTGTTCGATTTGACCTTACCTATTTCATCTTGGATAGTTAAAATGGCTGCTGTATAGTGCAATAAATCAGGGCAACATCTAAAAAATTTAAAAAATCAGCATGCAATAGTCCTCTTATCCTTAATGCAGCTAATTTTGAAGATATGTTTACCCACAAAAGATCAAACTGGACAAACGATGCCTATAAGGCTGTGCCGTCCGCGTGCGAAGCGTCATCTTTTACTGTATCATATGGATTAGATTCTGAGCTAATCAGTCAGTTTCAGAGCTGAACTGCTTTGGGTCCATCTTACAATGCAAATATTGGGGGGTGGGGAATGTTCAAACGAAGTCTTCTGCAGTTAATGAGTTGCCTTTTCTATTCTTATTAACTAAAATACTTTAACCACTTTGGTTTTTTAAACTTAAACAATTATATTAGATGTAATCGTTATTTTATTAACATTTTTCTCCAAGGATTTTTCTTTCTGATTATGAGTACTTTGCAATTTCAGACAGTATGATGGATGCTACTCTTCTATGACAAGAATTTTAACAGCCCTTCTTCAGTACTCAATGCACACCCAATTATGCGTCTGAGCTAGTAACCTTGAATTTATGTTACCATGGCGACAAACTGGTCATGCATTATGGATTATCATTGAAATTCTACACCCCTACCTAGCATAATGAGAGTTGGGGACTTAATCAAATCAGCCATTCTGTGTGACACAAAGTGAAGAACTAGCTCTTATTGTTCAGCCTGGAGAAAGGAAGCAGGCCTGATGGAGTGGCAGCTGCAGTGCTGCAGCCTGATAGATTGCCCTTATATACATTTGTGAATGTATAGACAGATGGTTTTCAATGCCTGGAATTTCTGGCTTAGGAAGCAGCTGTTCGGGTAACCTCTGCCGTCTCACCTTGTTGTCATGGAGCATTGCCCGGAGACTGAGAATGCGGCCGGGCACTTTGGCAGTGTGACCGAATTTGCGCTGTGCCACCCCTGTCTCAGCCGCGGCTCCGAGGGAGGCAGCGCCGGGAGCGGCTGCAGCGAGGTGTTCGGCCACCCTCTCAACACCCTCCTGCCCGGCCTGCACGGAAAGAGACAGGCAAGATTGTTGTGGGAAATCGTTCCTGGGGATTTAATCCGCTCTACCTCTCCTCCGCTGTCCTGCAGTCATGGCGTGACGTGTTGTTCATACACAGGTCTGCAAAGGCACCCAGGTTTCAGGTTGCCATACTGTGCTCTGCCTGTCTGAGAGAGAACACCGGCTTTGCTAAGGTCACCGATGAAAAAGGTTCATTGCCAGAAATCAAACCAAATGGATAGAAAAAATTAGCAACCATTATAGGCTTCTATGTGCCAGGATTATTTTCTAACTTGCAACTCAAATTTCACTCCCTGTTCTGAAAAAAGCTAAAGAAACTGCTGTGAACTCTTTAACTTCTTTTTTTTTTAAATGAACCTGTAGTAAAACTGCAGCCATTTCTAGAAGAATTGACCCACAATACACTTTTATAAAGCTTAAATTTCTTTAGTGTAAGCACCTGAGTATTAGGTTCCTCCGCAAAAGGGAGCTGATTGACATAGAATTACTCTTTTCTTCATCTCCTTATTTTTAATTATTATAACTATAACACCATTGTTTTTCTCCACTTAGTTCTCCACCCCTCAAATCTTCAAAACCTTTACAGTTTCAAAGCTTCTGATTCCTCATATACTCATACCTATTAAAAAATCCTTGCTTTTCCAAAATACTGATTAACCAAGTATTCCATGCCACCCGAATATTTTGGAAGTCTAGATATTGCTACTGCAATATTGGTTATTTACTTTTTCATATGTATAAGGTGACCATCACCATGGTTTCTGCACAGGGAGTGCTAATGTGTCTGTCAGCCTTGCCATTACAGATTCACCAGACCTGTGATTTCAAAGCATGCAACATTCTCCCAGAATAAAACCTGGTATGACAATAACATTTCAAAGAAATTCTTTATTATAGATCTAACTGCTTCATTAACACTGCTTTTCTTTCTGCCAAGCTGTCTGTGTTTGTGTTTTGATGTATGAAGCGTATAGCATGCATATGTTATGAGATTTAATTTTCAATGTGCATGCAGGAAGTGAATATTTTCAGCAAGCTTTTAAAATGAGTCAATATGCAGGTTATCCAGGAGCCTCGAGGAATCACACTCTATCATCTATCTATCTATCTATCTATCTATCTATCTATCTGTCTATCTATGTAAGTAAAAACAGTCCCTCATCTTCTGTGCAACTTTTTACTTCAAAAAGAGCCCCCACTGGTCTGTGTTGACCCATGAGATTGCTTGCAGGAGCTCCCTGGGAGGCTTTGCAGCCTATACACAAATGATTTGTGAACTGAAACCTCCCAGGAAAGCCCAGACACAAGAGACTGCACCCACTCGGGAGCCTGGTTCTTCCAGCCAGAGCTGCCAAGGAAGTTGATCATGCCCTCCTTTGGGGGTTTATAATTTATGATTTGTTACTATCTTGACTGTGAATTTGTCTTTAAATCACACTGACAGTTGCAGATTTCAATCACTGTTTGCTTACTAAAGTATATCAGGAGACTTTCAAATTTTCTTGAATTCAAATACTGTTTTTTTCCTAAAAAAAAACCCAAAAAAGCCAGAACAGAAATTCACAAAAAATATTAATTCATAAAAAAGTGTCTTTGACAACACAGTAACTGCTTCTCTGAGAGTAAGGAAGAAAATTCAGAGCTAGGGATTGATGGAATAAATAAATTGGCAGATATCACTACAATCTTTCTCAATTAAAGAATTAATGACCTTTTCTAATCTTTCATTTACAGTGCCTGGAATTTTCTTGTGTTTATAAATTTAAGCCAAACCCTTAAATCTGGTGTTAAGATCAACTTTACTTTACTTAAATTAAATCTTTCATGGCTGAGAAGATTTCACTATGTGGGCATTTTGGAAAATGATGTTACAGTTGGGTCTAGCAGAGTGAGCCAAGAAAAATACTAGTGCATGCTTTAAATTAAAATTTATAGACAAAAAATAAGAAATAAAAGTTCATTAACGTGGGCACAGGGAAGCAAGTGCTTCCTTCTGTTTAAAAATATTCCACAAAAAAGGAGATTTTTGAATATTTTCATTATGTTTTAAGAAATCAATTTTTATAGGGCAGGCTAACTTCAAAAGCAGTGTAACAGGATGGTAAGGAAAATGACATTAGACTAAGAATAAATACTTGGGCCCAGTACTTGATTTATGACTAAACTGTATACCTCAAGGAAAAAAGAGTTGTGTGTAATACTGTTCCAAATATTATCAGTAAGGAAAGAACTAAATTTGGTGTTTATTTTTCCAACCTTTATTTAGGCTAAGTAGAATTTTTTTAGGACATACTTCTGTAAAATTATTGTCAGGAGTAATTTTTTCCTCGAACGTAATTTATGATTCAAGAGTAGGATCTGAATATCAAAAAAATAGTTTCTGGAACACAACATTGTCATTAGCAAGAGAGTATAAAGAAAACACTTCTGAGCTATTGTTGCTTTGCTTTTACACTAACTTGTGTCAGGCTTTGCTGACAATTATGTAGCTGGAAAGAAGTTATAAGCATTTTCTTGAATACTTTAACCCTGTAGATTTAAAATATTGTCTCTTGACCTTTTTTAATCAAAGAATCATCCATCCTTCCCCCCCTCCCCCGCCGATAATCAAAGATTATCCATGTCCTTCATAAAACAACCTAAAAATTACTATTGTGTGGGTTGCAGACTACCCAGTTTTTCTCTTGCAACTTCCAAAAAGGAGAGAGACAGAACTGTAAAAATTTGGGTTAGTACTTTCATTTTTTCCCCCATGTTATTCATGCACTTTCTTGCAGGGGCAATAAATGTATATTGAGAAGGATTTTGCATTTTATTGCCTTTCTGCTGCTATTGTGTGGCCCACCATCAGCCCCAGGGCTGCAGGCTGGGATCTCACTGGGCTGGGAGTGTGGTGGCTGAAGTTCACCTCTGCACTGTCTGATCTTCTTGGCCCTGGGTCTTCACTCTGCACAAGGAGGCAGAAGGAAGGACTCACTTGTCTGTCTTCTGACTGTTTCCATGCAGTGACAGCTCCATTGGCAGCTTTTTAGGGACTCAAAATATAACACAAAATTCTTAACTTTGAAGGCTTTTCAGAAGAAATGGCGGGGGAAATCTGCATTTCATTAACTTTGGAACAAGAGATGAAGAGCTGTGTAGGATACAGGTAGTCTTAGAATTTCAGGATCTCACCAAAATGATTTTTCCATTTCTGAGAGGCCATGAAAATTAGTGTACCAGTAATTGCAGGCTTACTTAAAGCCACTACTTCTGTCTGAGTATGGAATCTCCCCTGGTTTGCTTTAATTCATCCATGTAGTCACAACCAGTGGAGCCAGATGATGTGTTTCCTTTCACTGTGAAATGCATTTAATCACAAGAACTGAATGCTTGTGCAGTGAGAACACTTTTATAATCCGCTGTACCAGCTTTCTCACTTCCAGGATCTGACGGGTGAACTCATGAAATCTTTTTGCTGTCACACTGAGATGTTTCATTTCTGACAGAGCACAGCTGATGAGAAACATCAGAGTTTATGATTACTCTGACAGCAGGAGTACCACAAAAATATAATTAAAATTGTCTTGTTTCATGCATGCATGTGTGCAAGATGTTTAGGATGGTCACCTGAAAAGCCCACCCTCAACATGCCTTTCTAAGGGTAATTTAAAAGATAAATATTTACTGGTATCATTCAAACCCCAGCAAAGTCTCTCCTATTGCATTTTGCTCGGACATTTGCTCAAAGCTGCACATGCTCAGGGTTCTGAAGGTGCCAAGAAGTGTAACTGGCCCAAACCAGACTCCCCTCACCCTGCCCATGGGTCTGAAGCCCATTTCAGCAAACCTCAGGGACGTCAACCTCTGCCCCAACAGCATCTGCTCCCCAGCCCTGCTGCTCCCCTCAGCACTAACAGAAAGCTAAGCCTTTTTTTCTAGTTTAACAGAATCCTTTAATATCTATATGAAGCTTTATTCTGCATATTTACTTACTATATCATGTTTTGGCATATCGAGATGCATGAAATTGTACAGAGCCATCATTTCCTAATTTGTGAATCCTGTGCGCAGATGTGTGTATGCACATCTCACTAAAATATATGAATGTTCTTTTGGACACTTTTTTTCCTCTGTGAATACTCAAACTTGTGTTCGATATAAATATTTGGGAGCTTTGTTCTTCTTTTAAGTCATTCATGTGCTTAAGGTGCAAATACATCTATGTAGTTACATATACAGTAAGATGCTCCAATAAAAGCAAACGGACAGGGAAGAAAACACAGAGAGGGAGAAGCTGTTCCTTGGTGTACTGCTGGCTGAGCTCTAGGCTTGTGACATGGGTGAATGCCTCTGCCTCCACGAGGAGTCCTGCCTAATACTGCTGGCTCAGCTCCAGCCACTGCCACTGATTTACTCTCACTCAGCTTCTGATCCAGCAGGCCAAAAGCTGTTTTTCAGAGATAAGATGCCAGAGAGGAGCTAGAGGGTTTGCAGCGTAGCAAGCAACATCCAGAGGCAAGAGGCTGCTCTTTTTAAAAAAAAAAAAAAAAAGGCAAAAAGTGATTTCTTTGGGAGTCAACTTATGGCCAGTTTTCTGATACCAAAGTACACCAGGCAACTCAGATATCAGACAGCCTGCTGCAGATTTAATGACGCTAATTGGGGTAGCTGAAAGCCTTCAGTAATGCTTCAGAAAAGAGGCAGCTTGAGATGGTCATTTAATCTGGAAATATCTTTAATAACTGGAATATGTGTCCCTGAGGACAGTCTCTGCCAGATTAACCTTCTGGACTCTGCAGCCCTCTCTGAGGTGGTGTTATTCTTTTTACTTCAAAACTTATAAGAGGAAGGCAGACAGGACAGGCCTGGAGACGGTCTGAGGCAAATGCTTTACAAGGAAAGATACAGAGAAGGCAGGAGAGCTGTGTAAGCAATTCTACTCTTTAAGTTCATAATTTAGCATTAGATATATTAAACATGTCATTATTTCACTGTGGTTTTTCATTTAGCAACTCTCCTTATGTTACAGAGTAATTTGATAGGAAATACCCATTTCAGTTACTGTCAAGACTTTTATTTTTAAGGAAATTTTCTTCCAATGAAAAAAGGAGAAATTTTCAAAATCACTTCTATCTAGGCACAGATGTAGAGTCTATTCACTTTTAGCACCAGCACATACCACTGTAATTCTCTGCCATACAAACCACTTAGATAAATACATTGACACTGTGAAGCACAGTGTGTACAAAAGAAACCCCTTGGCACACTAATAACAAATAAAGCTGAGTGGCATTAAACATGTCACTCCTACCAGTGCTGGGTGAGTGACACCCATACACATTTCTTTTCACACATTGTTAGCCCTTCTTCCATCTCCCAAACAGATGTTAAGTAAAAGGGTAAGATAGTTTCATATCTCTGCAAAGTGTAAAGAAAGCATTAGGAAAATTAAAATAAAGTAGACTGTAGAATAAGTATTGTATAATAGACTAGATTTTAAACTTCAGATTTATACAAAAGCGTTGTTGTTTCATGTCAATAGGCAACTAAATACGGTGGTGCAATGAATGAACAAACGCAGATACTGGACTTCTTTTATACACTCTCACTCCTCCCTCACCATATATGTAATGTGATACAATAAAAGGTTTCATTTCGTATACAATGACAGAGCTTAAATAAGCAGGCCAGTTTCTTCTTATAGACAACTGTCATGAAGATAAAGTTTGAAAACAGATACACAGAGCTTTTCTTGAAGAAATTAAAAAAAGGCTTGGGGGAAGAGGTGTGAGAGCTGATTTTTCATTTGCTGGGTAAAATACATGAAAATTTCTAGCAGATATAAACACGTTAAGTGTTTTCTTTCCCTAGATATGGATTTCATGTAGAAACAGGCAAAAAGAAATTATCCCTTGGCCTAGTTACAGAACTAGTAGTAGAGATGAACCTTTGTAGCAAGAAGGAGCAAATCTGGTGTTGCAGTGCTCAGAAACTGTCTGAGCTCTTTAGTGAGGCAGGAATCATCCTAAAGAGTTGGGTGGTGGGCAATTCTCTAGTTGCAGACAGTGAGAAAGTTACTTACACAAAACAAAACACTAGATTGCCTACGTGTTGTGGTTTAGAGGTTTGGGAAACCAGGCGGAAACACCAATTGTGTAGTGGTTTCAGTTTGCCTATTCGAGTTTCTGGCTAAATGCCAGCACATTTATCAAAATTTATCTGATTTTTGTTGTGAGATAAGGATTAGGAGTAGGCAAAGCAGGCTCAAACTTTAAGAATATAAGGAGAGTTTATTAATAAACCTAAGACAAAAAGAAAAAAAAAACCAAGAGGAATCAAAACAAAACCTTCAGACCACCCCTCCTCCCCCCACCTCTCTATTTCTTTCTCCCTGACAACACACAAAAAGACAACACTTCGACCTCCAGTCAGTTTACCACCTCTGAAATAGTCTTTGTCTCAGTTCATTTAGGGAGAGAAGTCTATTTTGTTTATATCATGGATTCTCTGTAAGAAACTACAGCTTTTTATGAGTCTTCTGCCTCACCGTCAGCTGCCACCCGGGAAGAAAGATCAGCTTAATGGTGGATCCCTCCCACACCAGCAGCCTTCCCACAGCTACTGTGGTGGGTTATGAACAGCCCACAGGGTACCTGTTTTAAGGATGCACAGTTCAATTGCAGCAACAAAGAAAATCCCTTCTTCTGTGCTGAGCAACACAGGTTCTCCTGACAACACAAGTTCCCTGGCATTCCCCCTGGGACCAGGGCTCTGGGTCACAGCCTCTCCTCTCTCTTGATTCAAGTTTCTCATCAGGCTGTACTTACTTTAACACCTACTTGTCTTTATCCAGGTGTTTTGGTTCACTGGCTGCAATTGGAACATCACATCCCCCTTTGGACTATTTCTTCATATATTACAGGGAATTTATTAGCTCAGTCCCCAACCATGGTTCTCCAAAAGAATTTTCAGCTTCACTCTCGAAGCGCTTCTCATGCACCTCCCTCTAGACATCAGTTCTGCTTTCCTCACTGACTTTAAAGTCTCTATGTTGCATTTGTGTAGATGTCCTCACTCATTCCTCTCTCTGTGCAGGGAAGGATGGGTGTCTAGAAGTTTAGTTTGGGCATGGAGACAGTTAATCTCTCTCTCTCGCGGGCATTGTGACGGTCATGTGGTCTCTGCCAGGCTGTTTGAGAAAGTCTGAGCCGGATGGTAGAAGCACCCAGAGTCTTGGTGCCCTTGCTCTGGTAAGATGGCTTGGCTCCGTGAGGCCGGCCTGGCCCACGGCCCCGGGATGACAGAGCAGGGCCCGGCCTGGAGCAGGAGAGCCCAACGCTGCCCACTGTAGCTGACATATCGGCCTGGCTGAACTGTATCTGTCGAGAGCTCAGGCTGGTTCCTCCCCCATGCCCAGCTCCAGCTGCAGGGCCGCTCTAAACCTCCCTTCCCCCCTTCCTCCCTCTGCGGGGGGGACGGTGGGGGAAGAAGAAGAAGAAGGCCCAGTCTTACCGGAGAGAGAGCAAGGAGCTGCTTCTCTCTGAAGAACACGAAGGCTAAGAGGAAGAGCTCAAAACAAGCCACTGCTTATATAGGGTTTCTTTTCCTGAAGGAGGATCAACTTTTAATTGGTTGGCCAATTTATCAATGCTTAAAACCACCTGGTTATCGATTCTCTCTCCCAGGAAGAAAGTTGTACTACTTTCTGCAGCATAGGTTGCTTCCGAGATTGACACCCCTTGGGCCAACCCAGGACACTAGGAAAGGGCTCCTGAATGCCAAAAGAGGGTGTAAACAAAACCTCTTATCCAATATTCTGGGAGTACTCTGAAGTATGTGAGAAATTAGTGAAGAGGAAACACAAGATCCAACCACTTAAATCACAACAGCAGACTTCATACACAAGTCAGTGCAAGGGCTGGCCCAGTGAAAATGGTGGGATAGCATGTATAGGACTCACGACAGTGAAACCAGCAACTAAAGAAAGTTGGACTCAGATTTTACTCATGTCTGTATAAATAATGCGCAGAAAGTCTGTTCAGAGCAGCCCTGAATATTGTTAGAAATATTTGAACAGGTTGGAATTTCTATCGGTGTCCTGCTTAAAGCCTTTTGACATGCTGGTTTTGAAGACATGGTAATTCAAAAGAATACATAGTCCCCTCAACAGGGCTACGAAATGCAACTTGGCATTGTACAAACCTACAGAGCATGCCCAGCACTGTTCAAAATATCTCAGACTTGCTGCTGGACCACAGTGCTTGAACACTCTGAGCATGTGGGCTAGAACCTGCAAATGGGTAGAGAGGAGTGTGTGCTCAGCCATTGCATTGAAAATCCACAGGAGTTTTAGGACTTTTCAACAAGAGAAAGACTACATGTTATGAAATCCTGGCTGTAATTCCTCAAGATTTATCCAGCATTCGTCTCGGCGGAAAACAGGCACTTGCCCAGAAAAGAAAAAAAAAAAAAAGAAGAAAGCACTCAAGCAATAATCTCACTTCTCTAGCCAGCAGGTCAGTCAAATTTTATGAAGTTTCCCTTAAGTGAAGAAGCATCAAGTGTTTGAGTATTTTATGTTTTTTACATAGCAAAGGTGCTAGTCTTTCTTGCAAACAGGTTTCCTGTGCCTTGGCCCACCAGTGGTGCCTCTGCCTGGGTGGTGGGGACGGGACTCTGTCACTGACTGCAGTAGGTGGAGTGCAGGGATGCTGGAGCAGAGTCAGTGAGCCTGGCCTAGAGGGGTGCCCAGAGGGAGGAAGGGATGACCCAGTCTTACTATCTTCAGTTCTGAGTTGCTTTTCCTAACTTCTAGGTGGAGTACTATTTATATTTCACAACAACTGTGTACCCTACTCTCCATTTCTTGCCCTGTTATCCCTTGGGAGAGGGGAGGAATCACAGGCCTTGGTGGAAGCAGCTTGTGGCAGCTCCGGGTCAGAACTCTATAAAAAAGAAAAGCACACAATAACTCCAGGAGCTACCTTTGCTCTCCCCAGGAAAGAGGCATATGTTTATATGTGGTATTCTCTTCCTGAGTTCATTTTTCTTAAAATAAGCATCAGAACCATGGCATTTCTTGTTTCCTTCCATATATGAAGTATAGCACATAAAAACACAGAGGTTTTAAACCAATGCACTTTGTTTGCACACTTCAGTTAATTGATACTTATCCTGTCCTGCAAGGAAAAATCTCATTTTGCAGCCTCTTTCCACAGTGTTTAACTTTGATGTAAATATGTGCAGTCCTCATGTTAGTTTTTTTCCCCCTCAACCAGAAGCAGTTGGGTGGAACATAACTTAAATTGATTTTTTAAAGACATAATATAACATTATGTGCTATTATACAATAAGAGAATTGGCTTGTGTCTCCTGCCTTATGTTCTTTAGATTGGGACCATCTTACTGCCTCAGTGAGTCTATTCCACTGTGTGACCTGCATAGCTGTAATCATACCTTGGAGTCTTTGATTACAGTAAAAGCTGATGCCATCGTGAAATTCCCTTTAATACTTAGATTTTGAGTCTTGCTGAAATGATGCAATGTCCTTCTTATCTGAAGTACATTACCTCAGTGTGTCTGTGAATCAACATCGTTAGATCTGCATGACTTCATCCTTAAAAAGGATTAAAAACTGTTCCCACTTCTGGGAATGGGGGACAAACAGTGCTAATAGCAATCTCAATTCATTTAGGGTTTATGACTTTCCTGTCCTTGTTCTTTTTCTTTCACTTAAGGAAAGGACTTTCACCATTTGAGAGTAAAACTGATCCATAAGGATGGACAAAGATTTTTGGTGTCCACTGCTGTTTTTCTGCAAGAACTTCTTCAAAATTCTCTGAGCAGAAGGGAGTCTAGAGCATATATATATATATGTACACACATACATATATATAGTATATATATTTATTTTCCCCCTGGTCATTTCTTATCAAAACTGGTTAAATTGATTTACCTCTGTCTGCTGTCTGAATGTGCATGATGTGACTTCTGTGGATAGTAGTTTACTGAAAGGACAGCAAAAGAAAAATAACATCTTCTATGTTATGTAAGTGCCACCAATAATCCTAGTTAAATGTATGCTGGAGTTTGTACTGAAACAAGATTTTGTTATTGTTGTTGTGTTCAATACAAATAGTTTAGTTTATGTTTTTTTTTCAGTTAGAGAAAATTAATATAATTAAGTTTCAAGTACAAATTACACTTTATCTTGTTTCTCTGGGTAGAATTTTAAGGTCATATTGTTTAATATGGCTTTTCCTGAAAAGAAAGAATAATAACTTTTCAGTATTATAGGTCTCCTTTGAAACTAGTTCAGCTTTTACTGCTCTTTGCACTTGCCCCAGCATCCCTGAGCATGAAAAAAAAGAAAGATTGTGTGTTCTTCTGTGGTGAATGTCATGTGATATATAGAAAGGCTTTTCTTGTGAATGAAAGGTTGAAACAAATTTTATGCCCACATTTGAATTCATTATTACTGGTCACTCTGGATGGGCTTAGGAAAGGAAGTGTATATTATTCTTTATGCGAGCTCTAAAAGCTCTTGCCAATGAGAATCATATGAATAACTCTACATTATTCTCTCACACTGATCAAGATAACAAGATACAATTTTCCCCTTGAAGCATTTTGATGGTATCTGTTTCCTTTGACCAACATTTTTCCTCATGCTCTTTTTTTTCCTTTAGTGGTTGAAGCTTTGACTTTCAAAAGTATTAGAGCTCCAGGATTTTTCTGAAACTTAAATTTTTCAAAAACATTGCTACTATTGCCAATTTTTCAAGTCATCAAAGAAGAAATATAATATAACAATATTTTGTCAGAATTCATATGACAGTGTTATACCATCAATACAAGTGCATCAGCCAGAATGTAAAGAGCTAGACATGGTCATCAATATCACTGCATTTCAAATCTGGATTTCACATAAACACTGTAATTACTGTATGTTTAATACATTCTGAAATAATTTAAAAGATTTTAAAAAATCAAAGAAAAAAATACTTTGGCTAAATGTCCAGACATACATTTTTCTCAAAATCAAGTTATACCTGATCGAATTGGGTACCTGAGCATTTGCTGTTTGACATTATCACATGTAATCTCATTCACATTACTGTGAGACTGATGTCACAGACTGAATGTCACTTGCCTGGACTGACTGCTACTGTAGTGGAAATCCAGTGAAACTACTTGTGGAAGCTGTTCTGGATGAAAAAACTGCACTTGCAGTGAGTATGAAACATCATAGATACTGAATATATTTATAGATGCACACAGAGATGCGCTTATCTTTATTGAGTTTTGCACCAGTTCCGCTACCATTCATGATTTTTTTCTTGCTGAAGAATAAAAACAAATAAGAAAAATATAGCCATGCCAGTGAGAAAGTTTATTGTACAAGGCATTAATTTTTTTATGAGTGGGGTTACATGCACATGGAAAATGAAGAAAAGATATTGAAAGAATACTTGTACTAACTACATTCCCTTGCTCCTCCAAAACCAAGCTGCTAATGCTCTATGAATACAACCTTCTAGGATCACTAATACTTTATTTTGCTTCTATTTATATCTCTAAGTCACTTCTCTGTCATATTCAGATGTGATTACCCTGGGGCAGAAATCGTCTTTTTGGCCTATATTCGTATAGAACTGTGCTCTGTGATAAGATCTCTGCACTGGTACATAAAAATAGTAATGTTACAAGGCACTTTGAAGCTAACAAGATCAAAAATGCCATTATGAACGCTCTAGATTTCTTGGGAAGGAATGGTTGTTGATACAGGCTCAGACAACCATGTCCCAGCTCTTTAGCATTTTATCTGGGAACTACCACAGCAAGAACAGCTTTCAAGAACCACCTCTTTAGAAGAAAGGAGAATTTGATGCTGTGAAACCTTTCAAAAAGTCTGAGGGACAGATACTGAAACCTTCAGCGTTGTTAAGCAGTACTGGATTTTACAACCGATCTCATTTCTTCTGTTGGAAATGAGATCTCACTGCTGGCAGCATTCCTGTCTAGTAAATTCATCTAGAAAGAGAGGTGGAACTGGGTCCTGATCCACAGGGGCTGTCAGTGCCATTGTGTGCATCCCTCCCCCTCCAAGACACTAGAAAACACTATAACCTGCTTGTCTTACTGACCATACAGCAAACCCAGACATTTGGGAAAGGGCTTTTAAAGTTTCCAGGGAAAGAGAGGGATTTGTTTTAACACATAACGGTACAAAAAGCCATTAAAGGCATAACTTTGTTTATATACTTCCCCCTTGTAATAGTGCAATTCATCAGCTCATCAGCTGAATAAACTGAAGGACATTTCTGTGTGAGTTTTCAGTGAGCTGCACACGGTTTTTTACTCTTCCTTCAAGAAGCTATATTATTTATTTCAGGGCCTTACTAAATCAGGTATTTAAACTTGGTCATGCTATATAAACATGATATGACAAAAAGTAATTGCTTATTATGATATAGTCTAGCTAAAATTAGACACTGATCCTTCAGTATCTCTTTGGCATAGGCCATTAATTTTTAAGAACTGTTTTCAAGTTGATGTTAAATGGCAATAAGAACAAAATGTCATTTCCAGAACAAGTATTACAAATGTAAGGCCATATATTTTATACTTCTAGTTTTGCATTTTCTGGATTTAAATATTGCATAGATTCTGCAAGGGTCCTGAAAACAAATGCTGTGTTGCTGCTTTTAATTACAAAAAACCCCAAAGCACAATGTTTCTAGAGTAAGGCACAAGAGATAAGTGATGTTTGCAAAAATTCATTGTGAAGAAAAATTAATTTAATTAATTGAAGACAAACTTCCTCTAGGAATTTGGCAGGTTTTGATAGTCTTTTTATTTGGAAAGTCTGTTTAAAAGCAATGGCACTGTACAGTAGTCATCAGTTGGAATATCCATCTGGCAAGTGAGAAAGGATCATACGAACAAGTTGAATTTGAAAGTGGGTAAGTTACCACAGGTACTGTCCAGAGTTATTCTATTAAAAGTGAATTGTCTCTAACTGCACAATTCTTGTCTCCTTCCCTTCAACAGTCAGCTACCATTAGAATTAGTTGTAGATACAGAGTAGGCAATTGCCTGGTTGTGGAAAATGTCACAGCTTCTTCTGCAAAATGCAAACAAAAACCTGCATGTTGCAGCTGTGTTCAGGGACTGTCAGAAGGTGTATTAACCCAAAAAAAATCTGGGTTAATTTCAACTTACACAACTGAGCTGACTGAACAAAGAAACATCAAACTGCAACATCCCCAAAGCAGTGGTTTCATTTCCCCAAGAAATCTGTGCTGTCAAATTGGTATTCATAGACAGAAAGTAACCTCATGTTAATGGTGGATGAGAGATATAACATGTTAGGAAACTGGTCATGTACAACACCAGAAAGAGCTTAAAACATCTAAGGACAGAGGAATTGCAAGTATCCAAGGAAAATCTCTTTATCTTTTGTGAAGTCTATTAAAATACCTTTCTACTAGTATCTCTCTCTTACTCTCACTCGTTCCAAGACTGTGAGGAGTCCTTCTAAGGGCTTTTTTGCTGGTACTAGAGTACATGGTAGGAAAAGACTCAGGTATGTGCTTGCACCCTGGGCTGTTCTGAGACCATTGCAGCAGAAATCCCTATTTGTGTGGCAATGTGCAGCCCTGCTGCATTCTCGTGGGTCTCTGTATTGCTACAGCTGGGGTTCCAGGCAGGTGGGACATGCTGAACAGGGCACCTTTCCTGATGGACAGGCATGAATGCTCTGCAACACTCCATGGACTTTGGCTCTTCAGAATGGAAAGACCATCTATGTGCCTAACACCCTTCTGGCTGTGAGTTATTCTGAAATTTGCAGAAGGTTTGGTAATCAAAAGTGGGTAATGCTCTACCATTAAAAAACTGACAGATAGGAATTGCACATTTAACTCAGAAAAACATATAGCTCTTCTTCATTGTTACGCTTCTCTCAAAAAGTACTGACATTTTTCAGGTGTCCCATTGCCCAAAATAAACTCCTCTGAAGCCAAAATGTAAAACAAGCAGAAAGAAGTCTGTACTGATGCTAGTCTTGATATTGAAGAAACTATCTAAATAGCCTTATTTTCTATGTTCAGTCAGAAAGAAAAAACTGGTTTTCTGCAGCTTGTTTTCTTCTCAAGATCTAATCCATTGGTAAAAAGGGCTGAAAACAGTCAAAAGGATCATTTTCCAGTCTCTTCAGGGGATAATGAATGTTCAAGTACGTCACCCTCCACGATGGAAGCTGTGATAGAAGAAAGAGTTGTTCCATGGTGCTTTTGTGCCTTGGCTGCCTTCTCTTTCCCTCTGCTCTGCTCCATCCTCCTGTGTGTTCCCTGCAGCTTCATCAGCAGCTTAAGCAGTGGAGAGCTTGGCAGGCTGCAGGAAAAGAGCTGAGCTCCCCCACCAACACCACTTTCCACGGTCACAAGTTCACGAGCATTGCTAGGGTTTCAGACTTAGAACCAAATGTCTGTGGGACTTAAAAACAATTTCCCTGTCTGACTCTGCCGGCTGCTCCCACTCATTGATTTATGCTTGTGATGCTTGGAGCTGTGGCATAAATCTGGTTATGCAATAGAAACTTGATAACAGAGAAAGTCAATACAGGAGGGCAATAGAGCTGAAATTACACACTGGCACTACTTTTTATTAACCCTTTCTTAGTTCACCTTACCTGCTTCTCACAGACAACTTGTCTGAATTTAAAAAAAGAACTTTCTTGATACTTACAGCAACACCAGCTTGACAATTCTTCCCTCTGTCTTGCTGGACCCAAGCAGAACAATTTTCTAGAAACATCATCCTTTTGCAAAAAAAAAGCTTTTTAAATCTTTTCTTCAGTTAACTATATAATGAAAAATGACCATTTCTTTCACATCAGGCAGAATTTCTTTATAAACAAATTGTTTAAACAAACCTAGATATTTCATATTTCATAGTGTTTCAAGCTTGGGCAAATTTTCTGAGGAAAGCTTCTTTACCAGATTGGTTGTTCGTTTGATTGATTTTTGTGGCACTTGATTAATTTCTTAGCCACAATTTCACAGCTGAGCCACAGGATCTGTGAAAGCAGGAGGTTGGCAGGTCCACAGAAGAACTTCTGACTGCTACAGTCTGCATCATTCCTCATTTTAAGCAATAAAGAAACATTAAGGTTGCAGTCTTTCAAACCATTCATACATGAAACTTCCCCTTTATGTTCTCATAATCTGATTCCTGCTGTTATTAGAAACCCCGTTGTTATTAGAAACTCATTTATCACAGATCTTTTTATTCATGGCTTCATTATTTGAAGTCCTGATGGTGATACAATTTCAGTTTTTCTTTTTCTTTGACTGAAGCTAGGGATTTGCATATTTGATATGTGGGATTTAAGAAGAAACATGGAGATGAATATGAATAAAATCATTATCTGTTCTTCAAGGTGAGCTTTGCTTCTCATGAATATAAGTAAAAAGCATTTGATTTTAAATGCATGTGTTCTTTATAAAATTCTGGTAATAACATGATCCTTCTGTTACTCAACATAAGATGACCTGAATCATCAATAACTGAAATATATGTGAAAAACATTAACAGAGTTGATATAAAACAATATTTCATTAGTGTCCCAAGAGCAGTATTAGGAAATATGAAGCTAAGACTGTTACAAAAACTTGTCTGGAAATGATTACTTGAAGACTGGAAGAAGGCAAAAAATCCCACTTCGTCCAGGTGCTCCTGAAGTTGCTTAGCAACTGCCTCCTTAATCATGTTCTCCAAAAAGGGAGGTTTGACAGAGGATAGTAATTAGATGGTTTCTTGAGGAGGGTCAAGACCTCAGCATACTGTAGGCAGGATGTCATTTTGCCCTTCAAATAGAGGTGTTAATGAAATGCCCATCCACTGGGAAACTGCTTCCTCTCTGACTTTCATGAGCCCTGTGGTTTCCTCACTGGGGCTCTTCATCTGCTCCTGGGACAAGGCACTGCCAAAATCAGCCCTGGGTGTGCTCATGACCTCTAGTTTTGACATCCCGGGTTGATAGCTGACAGCTTCAAATATTAATGATTTTGCCCAACAAAAATTTGAAGACAAATTCACTAATTTCTTGTGGCACAGAAAAGAAACTGATAGGGAACTCAAGTCTCCTTATTAACTTTGCCAAGCAAACTGTGTGCATCACAAATGCAAATAACTATTCAGACAGAAATTTGGAGTAAAAGAGTTATACTGAAGTGCATCAGGAAATGTGATTATTTGGGGGTGGGGGGTGTTAACACTTTGAGAAAGAGTTTCCTATCATCACAAGAAATTACAAACTGTAATTTTACTCATGAAAATACAAATATAATCTTGGTTTCCAGGGACATAAAAAAAATGAAGTCCTCTTCAGCAGTTGGAGAAGACTGAGGGAAAGGTGACACTGAGTTCCTTGGCCTTATCTGTCTCCCTTGGCACTGAATCATCATTCTCATTCAGCAACAGTTCAACATAGTCCTTGTTCAGTCTTTTACTATTAATGTACAGACTCTTCTTTTTGTGTACCCACGAAGTCTCAAGTCCAGATGAGCTCTGGCGTTCCTGGTACCTCCCTACACGTACAAGGCAGCATTACTGAATTCTTCCTATGCACTGTATCCTTCTTTCTGCCTCTTGCTTTTTTGCACTGCTTCTCGCTAGATATGGACAAAATCTTCCTAACAGGTCCAGAAAGGGACACCAAGTTAGTCTGGCTAGACTAATTTTAGCAATGCACCATATATCTGCTCATTAACGAGTCTTTAAAAATTATGTTTGTTGTTAGATGTGAGGGTTATTCTGTATTCCTTTATCTCTTTTTGCATCTTGTTTAAAAACCTGACTTACTTTGTAATAGAGAGCTTGTTTTCTTTGTTCCACTTCTGCTTAAGACAGCATAAAAGCTTTTTAAAATTTTATTTTTTATTTATTTATTTATTCATTACAAAGTAGCACTTCTTTATGAGTCACTTGTAATATATTAGAGGTTTTCCTTCCTTGAGCTTAAATGTACTGCAGACAACTCCTTTTACATGCGTGCTGGAAGGGCTTTCAGAATGTTGCAGAATATTACTGATTTATCTCCGGACTTTAACAAAGGCACTTTCCAGTTTATTTGAGACCTTAAACTTCGTTATCTTTCTCATGCTGCAAATATATTTGTGCTTCATCCCTCTCTCCAAGTCTTCAGTTTTTCATTTCATTTAAATAAATACATATTTGTAAAATGTTTGTGTGATCTAGATGAGAAATGTATTTTACCATGAGCAGCATTACAGTAGAAACTAGATTATTTGTAACAGTGTGCAAAGTAATGCCCAAACCTGACAAAACTGGACTAAAATGGGGTTTTCAGTCATATCTGCTTACATTTTTTAAACTTAGTGCATGTGTTTATGCTGGCTGATCATGCATAGAAAATAATAAAAAAACCCAGTAGATATAAACCCACCCTTTTTTATTACAAAACACCCCTCATATTTAAATGCCTTCTCACTTTTCCAAGTCAATGGCTGCTCTCATTTCCAATGCCTGTGAAACCAAAAGATCCAAAATAGACCTGCAAGATGCTCTTCATTATCACTATTTTTAGTAGTGCTACTCATTCCAGATTGTAAAGCCCATTGAAGAAAATAAGCATTCTACTTTTTTAAAGGAGAAATGTTGTTTTGTAGCGAAGTCAGAATCTACAGATAGAGCTCTAAGGAGCCCATCTTGCAATGCAGTCAAAAACCTTGAAAGTTGTTTTGGAACAAACATAACCACAATCAGAACCACAATTCTCAAAATTAATGAAGGGAATGTTTCAATGTAAGATGAATGTTTCAATGTTTTGTGTGATTTAGGATAAAATTGTTTATATTAAATTAAGAAGTCCTCTATGTGCATTGGTATATCACTGCACAGGACTAACTTATTTGATGTGTACAGTTAAATGTAATCAAAATGTCAGTTCAATTAATCAACAGAGGAAATAATATGCACTCTAATCAGAGTTCTCTACAGAAAATGTTTGTTGTTGTATGTGATGTTATTCAGAATATTTTGAATGGAGGTTGATTTTGTGGTTTTGTTGAGTAAGACATTTTGTTGTTAGAGTAAAAATTACTCTATATCCCTTTTCCTTTTTTTTCTTTTTATTGTATTTCCTGCTACCTGAAAGTGCTCTATTAATTTATTTGGAACATTTGAAAAAAATTAAAGTAATTTTTTCCTAGGAAAGTACTAAGCTTATGACAGACTCTTGTAAATTTGAAACTGAGGGAGGAACAGAACAGTAGAGGAAACAACACTCAGAATTTTTTATTCACTCTCTAATGATTAAGAAAATATTCAAAGAAACCAAATAAACAGCTATCTCAATTAATTTCTTTTCTGTCCTTTCCAATACTGAAAATATTTTAAGCGCATTGCAAGGATTGCAGTTGAAGGTTATGGCTGCGAGTTTCTTCTGGGTCTAAGAATTTATGGGTAGTTAAGAGAAAAATAAGTAGGTAAAAGACACTGTACATTTATCATCTGCTCATCCTCAACAGAAAATATACAGATAGATATTTTCCCAGGCATCTTTCCTCCTCTCAATGTCCCTCTTAAAACGGCCAATAGTATAATTTTTCCTAGGACTTAATGGTATTTCCAGTGCCTGTTGGAGACAGAGGCATTTCCTATGAATGACCACAGTCTTTTACAAATCTCAGGCAGTTTGCAGATTGCATTGTAGGGGGGTTTCTCTCTGTTCTTCAGGGAAGGTGGCTAGATGGATATGACATTTTTGCACTTAAGTTTTGTGCATTAAATCATGTACCATTGCATCAGTAACACACCCTTTGCCATGAGTGCTCACATGGAAAAGGATCATTCATTCATTCATTCATTCATTCCTGCCAGTGAAGGTGTGACACTCAAAAATGTCAGGCACCTGTCAAGGTGGGCTTTCTATTTTAAACTTCAACATTGTCAAGGTGCTTAAAGGTGCATGAGCTCACCCACTGCAGTTCTCACCCCACAGAACTTGGGCTCTGCATGGCTGTGAAAGGAAGATGAGATAAGGATTTGGGTTCATTTCTGGAGTTGTTTTTCTCTCTACATTGACTGAAGGCCTGAGAATCTCTAAAATAGATGCCCTGGCCTGCCTTGTTGACATGCCTAATTCATTAGAGTATTAACTTAACCTTCTACCACTAAAAATACAGGTTTGAGCCTCCTAGTCTTAAACATTGTTTCTTGGACTTGGATTATTAAAGAATTTAGGAACTAGTACTTAGTACAGTAGAACCATGTTGGTTTTCTTCTTTACAATCCTCAGCAGGCAGAGCTATCAGCTTCAGGAGGTAATCTTTCATTATAATAATCTAATCAAGACATACACAAAACTCTGCAGGCTAAAAATGTAAAATCTGTCTTTTATTATCCTTGCTTTTAAAAGTATGAAGTAAATTTAATCAGTTTTGATAATAACTGTAAGGAATTTTGTTGGGTAGCATGTTTACCAGTAGTAATTAATAATAGACCATAATTTTGATTATGAATATGACAATAATTTCCAAGATAGAATCAATACCCATGAAACAATGGGAATATTGTAATTACACACTTACATTGGTAAACATTTTGTAATGAGTATCTATGAAACTTCAGAAGTCTTATATTTTCCATTCCATTATTATTTTGCTTCATTTATGGAGGAGCATTATATTCCAGTTATCTGATAATTATCATTTTTACACAGAAAATCTTATATTGAAACATACATGCTTTATATTTTATTCAAAGTTAAAAATTACTAGTGGCTCAGTTGCTCTTTATTAAATGGTTGATTACTAATATAAGAAGTTTACAGTATAAAGAGAATATGCATATGATCAGACAGTACTAACTGGGTGACAATCGAATGCACAATGTCGTCTGCCCTCTTGTGACTTTTTATGCATCCATAGGCTTTTTCAAAGGAACGTTTAACAACATGGTTAACTTTATATGTGCTGGCAATCCACTGAAGTTAATGAAATCAAATACGGATGGAAATTCAATGTATTCACCCAGAACTTAGTGCAATGGTTAAGGTAGCTATTGCTGACTTACTGGAAGAATTACAATGGATCTGAAGTGTTAAACCAGCCAAATAAAAAAAAAAATTAAAGAAAGTTAAAAAAGAGAAAGAACAGAAGACAGACCAATGTTCCAGATGTAATGAAAAGGCAACAAAAAGCGATACACATTGTGTTCACCTCTTTAAACTTCCTCAGCTCTTAATAGCAGAACTATATGCTCCACACCATCTGCCAGCTGTGAACAGAAAGAAAATCACACATACAGGTACTGTAAAATACAATCTAATTAGTGTACTAAAGCTTAATATATTTGAGAATTTTTTTTGTAAATATAAAAACAATTATAATGGGACAAATCTATTCCCGTGACAATATAATGAAGAGGCTTATGCTTCTGTAATGAAATGTTTCATTATTCTGCATCATGTCTTACTGAATATATTATATAGTCTCATGTACAGCAATTAAAATGGTAATATACAGGAGCAGACTCACAGAATCTGAATCACTATAGAGCACTGAGCAGACTGCTGAGATTTACAAACATTTTCATGGAACTGTCACTCTGAGATGTGGCTTGCTCAACATTTGTGGCTTTAGCTAACTCTCTTCAACAACAAGCAGTAAAACCTTTGCAATATATCCAACAGTAATTGTTTCTTCAAATTAAAGAAAAAGTATTGGTAGCAAATCCCTTTCATGTATAAACCAACACATTATTTTTCCAGCACTTAGGCCATCCACTCCACAGGCTTGCAGACAGAACTACAAATCCACATCAAGGAAGCAGCAGTGATGCAGAACTTCTATGGAAAACAGTAAATTTTCCTGCATTGCTTGCAAGCATAAAAGCATGGTTTTGAAACCTCCGTTTCTTACCCCTGGCCATTCCAGAATTATGAGAGACCCTGTGGGAGCCAGACGACAGAGACCTCAAGGAGGAGGGCTCTGTCTGAGCAGGTTTCTGTCTCCATGATAAGCATCATCATTCACACATTGTCTAGATCAGCATGAGATCACAAGGGCTCCTCCCCTTTTGAGTGGTGGTCCAGTGCAGGTTTTTTGGTACTTCTAAGAAGGTAGCTTTCCCCTGAACATTTGTATGATTAAGTTCAGTTCTTTTAGAGTGGCAAAGCCCAGCTACAATTACTGTAGAGAAGTTACTCTTAGCCCTTTGTTTAGGGCCCTTAGCACTGTACCCTTGCTGTCAATCAAGGACAGTGAGTATCACATAGCTAGGAACAGTAGCAGAGGGCCATTTGGATTTGATTGTCTTAGAGATCTTTTCCAGCCTAAATCATGCTATGAATAAGGAAGGAGGACCACAGGTCTGGTGCCCAGTGGTTAGTTATTCATCCAGTACAAGGCATGCCTTGGTTTCACCTGAGTCACTTGAGTGTTTCTGTTTTCTTTGCAAGGAAAATATATAAATACTCCAATGACTCATAACCAGAAACATACCCCAGAGCACCATATTGTGAAATCTACATTAGGGACATGCAGTAAAACCAGTAATAAGCAGTTCTAGATGGAAGCCTTTCCAATGGAGAATTGCTCGATCCCAAGAGAGGATAAACAAACCAGTTTCCTGGAGCTGATTTTTAATAATCACTGCAGGAACAGATCAAATTGCCTTTACAACTATTACTGCAAGTTTTTTTGATTTGTAAAATTTAGACAATTTTGGCAGCCCTGTCAGGGTGAGGGAACTATGTTTCAAGTGTTGCTGTGCCTGATTTAGGTCTCTAAATTCAATGGGCTGAATGGTCTCCTGCCTGCTGTGCTGTCTTGGTGCCAAGGGCTAGAGAGGTGTATCAGCTGACATCACAGAGCATCCTGCTTCTGTTGGAGCATGTGCTTTGGACTTTAGTCTTGTGTGCATGAGGCTGCACAGTAACACAGCAGCAGAAAACATGATGTATTTTAACCAACAGCTGCTCATGCAAGAGGAAGATTACCAGGCCTATTTGCACAATACACTATATGAACAGCCTTCTGATTACTCCAAAAGCAACAAAGAGCACTGTGGATTATAAACCATACTACAGATTTTATGGCCCTAGTGACCAATACAAGACTGAAACCACTGAAAGAATAAATGAAACACATTCATACCCATAATTAAAATAAAACATTACTATTGTTTTGCTATAGGCCAAGTGCTTGTAAACTCAACTGTAGTTCTCCTGACAGCCACCTCTGGGATATACCATGTGGTCAGGTCTCCTTGTTCTTGTTGGTGCATAATATGCTTTGCTTTGCTTTGCTTTTACTTTACTTTACTAAGTAACCCAAACATACACATTTGAAAGTCAGTACACTCACTCTTGATGTACTGTTATAGGGAATATCTGGGACAGGATTTGAGAGTGATAGAAACATTTTAGCGGCTCATGTCCACTTGTCAGCTGCCCCAGAACAAACCAGATTTCCCATAAATTATGTTGCCTCACTACTAATCACTGAAAATCAATTTTCTGGGAAAATTTTAGATTTTGTCCCAAACTGGAATAGATTTTAAAAATGTTTCATATATTCCTTATCATTAAACTCTGTGGAAACATCCCTATAACTACTTGCAAATACAAACTACCAATGATTTGATTAATTTGCTGAGAAATGTTTCTAGTGTGCTACTTCTCATTAAAAACATTCCCTAGAGAACTCCTGGGGATAGAGACAGGGGGAGAAAAAAGTGCAAAAAAATATATATAGAAAGCTCATTTTCCCATTCCCAAATTGGGCAATGCTGAATGAACAGCTGGAAGTGTCTTACAGCATTGGCAGCCATGGGCTGACAGGACAGGGACAGTGAGATGAAAATAGGAATGAGAAATAGGTAATTGGAATGTCCTTGATGAGAGATGTCTGGGAAGAACTAATCTGAGATCACACAATGCTGGTGGGAAGACACAGGTATTGAAAGAGAAAAAGTAGTACTTGGAAAAGACAAAGTCTGGAACACCATGAACACTTTCCCTCTGTGAAGTGCATGCTGGCAATTCCCTTCCTACTGTCAGATCTATTTCCACATCCTCTGTCTCTACATTCCAACCATAACACTATATAGATGCACAGCCCTGTAGCTTTGCTAAGAGGTCAGTTCTGTTTCAGTAGTTTTTTGTAAGCTCTATTTAAACAACTTGTTTTTTTTTCCCTAAAAGATGCAATCTGGTTACAACAGCAAAAACAAAAAAACCCAAAGCTTACATCAGGGAAATTATCAGAATATAGACTTCTTCAGAAGACTTTTGAAATATGTTACTCTTGAGAACACCATGGAAAAAGCATCCACTTTACATTCTGTAAATTAAAAAATTATATTAGACATTAATATCCATTTTCAGAAAAAATCCCAGTGCTAGAGATTTTGCTGTTGTTCTGTGTCTTGTGTTTGTGGAATTTGCTAGAGATCCAGAAATCAAAATTGGTTTACTTTACTCAAGATTTGACAACACACAAGCCTTTTGAAAATAGAAGTACAAATGTACATTATATTAAAATACAGCAAGTCCCTGCATAGACAGGTTAAATTATCTTAGTGTGTTGAAAGTGGGTTAAGTTTATTGGAGTGTGAAAGTTAAAGAAAATGAAACCAGAATAGACAGGACTCTGAATCTTTCTAAAAATAAACAGGGCTGAAATATACAGCTTGTTTTAGCTTGTGGTGAAGGATAGTGGTTAGGGAGAGTGATCACAAGGCTTTTGTGGAAATGAGGTACACCAGAGTACATTAGAAAGAAGAGATCCAGAGCATAACAAACCCATTGCTCAGTTTCTCCCATTCCCCTCTAAATGCAACCAGTGAATGAAGCCTCATCTCACTGTCACTGTGGCTTGAATACTGTCCAATCTTTGATATGTTCCAAATTATTACAAATTCAGTTTCCTATATGAAAGTCAGAGCCATGTAACATGCTTTTGGTGTGAGACTGAAAGCAGACATGGCTACATCCCAGCTGGTGGAAATGTGGTAATGAATTTCAAATAAATTTCAAACATTTGTTAAACTCCTCCTGAACAGTTTTACTTGTTACTACTAAAATATAGATGCCATAACTGACCATTCACACTGAAGATTTTAATTACACTGAGACTGAAAATAGAGTATAATATTGAAATAGTCTGTCTTCTGTTCCACTAGCCTGCTGCCCTTAAAAATTTCAAAGTAAACTTTCTGTTTCTCTTCTTTCTCAATTTCTCACTTAATTTATGATTAAAATCTACAGTTTCATAGTAATTGAAACTAGGCTGATTTGTATCTGATGATCTGTCTCAGAGATTGAAGTCTTAACAAATGTATTATAAAAACTCCTTAGTTTTTATTTTATAAACCTCTAAGTAGATTTCTTTGAAAATGAGATTTCAACAACTCTGTATTCATATATTTATCAACTTTATTTGTCTTACTGGCTCATGTTAATTAAAAAAAAAAAAAAAAGAGGTGACGTTCAAACAACAGGAACAGTTTAGCAGAAAAGGGCCTGCCACGCCAGCTCAATTTTTAAGAGTGAGCCAGGAACTCAAGTCCTTTCAATTGACTAGAACTAAGCTGGTTCCTCCTAAAGGAGGTTTTGCCTGTGCATACTCAGAGCAAGTAGCAATCATAGCAGTTTGTAATTATACTAAGTTTAATTACATATAAAATATGGGAGCTGAAACATTTGATTTTGACTTGTAGAAATAGAATCAGTTTGTCCTATTTTCAATTGCCCACTTATGTTTTTTTACTTCTTTCCTCAGTGTCCTGAAATGAAGGACACTCCATCAAACATCTATCAGCACAGGAGGAATGGAAGATGCAGTAATGCATATTATACTTTTGGAAAGTCAGTAAATTGCACTAGCTGCCAATGAATGCAGTAAAGATTCTGCTTTTCATTGCTTCCATCTGCTGGTTTCCTTTTGTGTTGAACTGTTAAGACAAGCAGAATCTCATCTTGTGGAACTGGTAAAATATTATTTAACAAGAAAGTAGGACTTGCCTATTTTTATCATAACCTGCTAGATATTTAAACAACATTGTAAGCTGCTAGTATGTAAGTTTACTAAAATTTAGCATGGCATTTTTTCAGTTTCCCCAAATTTTTTAACTAGTGAATCTTATACAGTAACAATATGAATTCGCTTGGCTTTCAAAAGCATGCTTAAAAGGTTTTGCACTTCTTGATTATAGTCAGCATCTTAAAAAAACCCAAAAAAACGTTTAATTTAAGACATTAATTAGTTGTTTGGCTTTAGAAGTCTTAGAAACTGCAGCTTTTTCTACCAGTTGTAAAAAGTATTTTAGTGAATTTTCAGATATATCAGCATTTCAATGAAATACCACTATTTATTTAACAAATCTGTTGACTGTTGACTGTCCCGAACTATGTGCATAATTTTCTTTTGCATTGCAATGTATATGATTAACCAATTTAAAATGGTATTTTAAAAAAATTTTGTGAATTTATTTTTTACTGCTACAAACAACCACTCATTTGACAGTGTGCAATATCCTCATTATGCAAGCATTTGAGTGATAGAGGTATTCTCTTCAGATTAAGCTTATAAAACTTGAATGTCTGAATATCAATTGGATGTGATGCCTATCTGTACACAGACAAGATTAGTTTATAAATGGGCACTCTGGGATGCCTCTCTCCCCCTCCATTTCTGTTTTCATTTCCTAAAGAATAAAAGCAGACTCTAAATCATCCACATTTCTTGAAAAATAGTCTTCAACATATAAGATGCAATTCATTTGACCTAACTATAAATGTTGAAGGTGCAGATGCCTATATCTGAAATAGTTGCCTTACACCCCCTCACATGTAATTAAATGAAAACATTTTAGGAGAAGTATTCAACTTACCTATCTTAGATGCTTGGTTTAATGGAAAAGGAATTATTCTGAATAGTTTCTGGTTCCTCTTTTTTATCTCTGGTGAACTTGTATGCAAATAGCTCTGATATACAAGTGTCTTTCAAGCATCTGTGTTTGGAAAGGCACATCCTGTCTGGAAGCAAGGTGATACTCCTTAAATCCTCTGTTGTCGCCAACAGTGATGACAAATGAAAAAACAATCATTTGTGCCCTTTAAAATGTTTGTGTTTTGAGAAGCTAGAAGGGGTCATAGTTACAAATACAAAGAAAGATGATGAGAGTTTTTCAGCAGGTTTTGCTTACACAGTTTCATTAGATCATGCTCCTCCTGGCCCTGAAAATTTTAATGTAAGTTGCCAACCACAAGAGAGCAAGAACAATGTTTAGACCTATTACATAATGTAATCAGTTAACTGATCCAAAGAACTTTTAGGACTTAAAATTAGGATTTAGGACTTAAAATTAGCTTTAGGACTTAAATTAGGATAAAGAGTGGGGCTTTTTTTCTTTTTTTATTGAACTTATTAATCACCAATTTAATTGCAAAAAAAAATTACATTCATTACTATACTGATACAACAAACAAGCAGACAAAATGGAAAAGAGTAGATCTAGAATGAATTTTGGGAAGATGTTAGCAAGCCTATCCGTACCTCATAGAAAGGTATTTCTATTTAATGTAATTATATCCATGATCTTGACCTGTTATTTACCTCAGCCTCATCTGAGCCAGTTATGTTGCTAGATGGCTCTAAACTAAATAGACACATAATAAATCTCAGCATACAGGTGTAACAAAAGTCTTAATGCAGGTCTAGTTATCTTTGAACTACCTTGTCCTATAGGAACCGTATCTTGCCTCATTATATGGGGGAAAAACCCCACCATTCTCAAGAGTTCATAAGAACTTGCCTTTAAACAGGCTGTGATAAGGAGATACTAACCCTGACAGTCTGAACAACAGACACCAATCATTATGCTGTGGCAAAGCTCTTCCTGGATCCTCAGAACCCCAGAGGGACATTACCACAACTCAAGAAGCCTGATATGAATATTTAATCTATCTAAAATTGGGTGATTATGCAGATACTGTGCGTCTGGGAGAGTTGTTCCCCCAGGGGCTTATAAAAATAAATACTACGTCTAAAATGTAACAGTCAAAATGCAGGTGGTGAATTCTTTCTCTGTCACTTACTTGCAGCTCTTTTTGGCTTGTCCTGATGTGCTGTTGAAACAAATGGTCCTTCTCTGAAAAACAATTGCCGAGGTACCTGCACCATGCATGAGGGATCGAGGGGCTCAGCACTGGAGTCTGAAGTGCTCCTCCAAGCCATCGACTGCCATATGGGTGATGGGTTTGATGATATGGGGAATAGTTTATAGGTTTTCTTTTTAGTGCGTGGTATATTAGAGTCTCACATTTTAATGAATTCCATAAATAAAAGATGATGAAATGCCAATGCTTTGTGAACTACATGCAGCTAGTTTCATCTTGAAATCCGGCTACATAAACAATGTTGCAACCAACATTTTTTACCCTGTCTTCTGTGTTGATGTTCTTGGAATTACTAGTTAAACAGCAATAGATCACTTTCATTACCAAAAATAAAATATTGAGCTAGCATCATTCTGTTTTTTGTACTTTCACCTCAGCTTCATCAGTCACACTGAGTGCAATTGATCTGTTCTGGGTAATGGAGACCTGTCTTCCTGTGGGAAGCAATTTGTTGTTCTAGCTGAGGCTTTGGCACACTTCACTCTAGTGCTCTAAAATGTGTAAAGTGGGAACATTAGGCTCTGAGCCAATCACCTCGCTGTCTTCTCCATGGCTTTCAGTACCAGATTTCAGAAAGGTTATAGTGGAGAAGAGAGGAACTGAGACCTAGACAGATCTGCAGCATGGGGGTTTTAACAGTGGCTTTTAAAAGAGTGCAAACTGTCCCAGAAATTATCTTTTTTTCACTTTTTGGATGAAAATAATGAAACATTCATCAGAGATTCTGGTTCTGTCAGGAACAAACAGCAGCTTGATGAGCTTCTACAACTGCTGTTCATGCACATACCCTGAGGAAAAACAGAGAATTAATAGCTTATTTGCTTTACTTGGTGAGAGAGAAGCTAGGGCTTGTAGGAGAATAATTCAGTCAGAGAAATTGCTAACAAATACATAATTTCTTTCTTGTTTTCAGAGAAAAAAATTACTCTGACTTCAGATAGACTGATCTTTGTGAGGCATAAAAACATGCACTGCAAAGAGGCTGCTCCTGATGGCAGAGTTTCTTAATCCCTTTTTAAAAAGTAGTGCTTGTGCTGCAGAAGCATTCAGCATATTGCCATGGAGAGAGGAGAAAGCTTGAGCAGTTTCGCCTCCCTGTCAGGTGTCTGGGCTGGAGCACAGTGTCACACTGCTGATCAAAAGCAGTGTTTGTTCCCTAACCTCTCTGCACCCATCCGCAGTAAAAGAAGCAAAGGTCACAGAGCAGAGGGGTTACTCTATCTGCCACCCCAGCCCAGCAACTAAGCCTCTAGCAAACACATTAGTGTTTAATTTGTCATCCCCGGCCGTGCTGCCCAGCGCCTGTTGTCCCAGCACCCCCTCAAGCACTCGGGGAGGCTCTGCAGGCGGTGGAGCAGGGAGGAGATGTGACGGTCAGGAAACCATTAGCACCAGGGCTGGGTCCACATTCCTGGAGTTTGTTGCCTCACCTTGAACACTGGATTTTAACACACAGCTTTGAGGGGCAGTCGGGAAGGGACAGGAAGGCAGCGGCCACACCAATGGGTGGCAACTGCTGGTTCTCTAAACATCTCCCCCTCTCCTCTACTCTTGTCTCCATCCTCCCCCACTCTGCAAACAAAGAGTGTTTTGATTGCTTGGATGACAGCACAGGAATTTGCCTTTTCAAAAGCACTCGCTATGTATACACAACCTAAGTACTGTAATCAGAAGAACCTTTAAAAACCATCACGGGTAATGGAAACTGTAGCAGTGACCAGTTGCATTTGGAACCAGAGTTTCTAAGGAACACATAAAACACAAAGACAAGTCTGCTCATTAGTCCAACGGTATGATGGGCAAGAGTCAGTAAAAAATTATTTAATAGGTTGCCAGAATAGTTGCTATTGCCTTTGGTTATGTTTTAATCCCTTCAGTGTCTCTGTTTGCAAAGTCTTACGTTTACAAACCTCTCTGAAATATACCATTTAAATTCATTGCATAATGCACAAAAATCAATTTTCTTGTTCAGCAGCCAAAGGGCAGGAGAACTAATTTTTGTGCATTACAGCATCATTTCAAACTGGCCCATTTGTGACAGGTTTTCAAATGTGCATTATGCCAAATTAGATGAAAGGCACCACAGGATGATTACATACTTTAAAGGTATCTGGGACAGCAGTCAGCTTTCCTATAAGGAGAAAAGATTTCTGGGAAATCTGAGAATCATGCAGACAGGTAAGGAAATCTCCATGCTACATAACTGCGTAGCTTAAATACAGTCCTCAAAATTAAACCATATTTTACAAAATTTACCTCCCTGAAAATACACGTGCATTTTAGCTTGCCCACTTCCTGCTCCATATTAAGACCATATTTCTTATCTACTGTTTTTTTCATCGTAGTTTCCCTTGCCCTGTCCTAATCCTGGTTCTCTCACCTGCCTCTCTATTCACTTGCCAAACTTGTTTTTCCATCTGTCTATCATTCTGACTCTGATCTGTTCTAAATTTAACTCCTGCCCACCCAGTACTTCAGGTCCTGAGGTGCCACTGCCCAGAACTCTCCCCCAGTCTTCATCTGACCATACGGGCCTTTTGATACACCTTGCTGTTCCTTTCCCTGCTCCCTTTCCTAGCTTTGTGGGCACCACTGATTCCCATTTTTCATCTACTCTGGAGAAAGTTCCTGAACTCTAATACTACTTATGAATACAACTTCTATACTATCTTCTCTTCTGGCATTCACAGTAGGTCTTCAGGTTTAATTATTGCCCTCTCCAAACGTTTTTTTTAGAGGTCTTTACAACCTTCAGTTTTTCTTTGTTTAGATCTATCTGGCATTTCAAAAGGTAACACTGACAGGCTCATGCACAGCCTATCTGTGCTATTTTTATTCACTTCTCGTTACTACCTCTTCTCTTTACATCCATTCCCATTCCCATTCCCAAATGGCTCAGCTCAAGACCACCTCCTTTTTTCTCAGTTCAAGCTTCCTTCTTTTTTGCCTTACATTATCAACCACTTGCTTTATGTGTACATTCCTCCTCCCTTAACTATACCTTGTTGGGCTGTTTGTCATTGGTGCATCTCACCCATCTCTCCTTGTTCACTGTCCTTCTCTCTCTGTCCTCACTATGAATAGGCTCTCTCTGCCTGAGGACATACATGATGCTCTCTGACTCCTTCCTCATTGCTCTCTAGCCTTGATTCTAATCTACATGTTAAACAGAATTTTTCTTTCCAAAAGTAAGAAGTTCCTTATCATCTACCTGTAAAGCAGACTTTTCCATTATGATTATCTCCAATCCTTTTCCTGAGTTCACTCCCCAGTTCCTCTTAACTTCTTCTTTGTGGAGTAAATACCTTTTCAGTTTTTTCTTGCTTAAGATCCCATTTATAGAATCTTCCCTCTTCCCTCAATTCCCACTACTCCTGTGGTGATACTGGCTTACCCTTCTGTTTATACGGGTTCCTAACAGACAGTGAGTTTTTACATCATTCATGCTAGTGGTTCTCATATATTGCTTAGCATCCACAAACTCTTCCTGGCTTCTCAATATTTTCTCCTAACTATCTAAACTCTTACTGAAATTAGAGTATTCATGATGAAATCTCAGCATCTAATTTTTATCTACCTCCACCACTCTTCATGATTTTCTGGCAGCTTTTTTTGAAAAATTATTAATTTCAGATTATCTCCTACTTCTCTCAGTTTCCTCCCCATTTATATAGATCTCACCAAAATTAATATACTTGCTATCAATGTAACATATAAACCGCCTCTTCTCTTTTCTTCTTCTTTGAATCCATTTTCTATTTCTTTATTAGTTTTAGGCCACATGTGTAGGCAATATCATGAGTTTAAAGTGATGTTAAGACTATAGAGCATTGAGTAGCCACGGACACCAGGCTGTATGGATTATTGTCTGGGATTTTTGTGAGCTGTTTTGCTCCCAGTGTAAGTGAGAGTTAGGGACAGTAGATCAGCCCATGTGGGTCTTTCATAATAGCTTTCACTGCTTTGTTTAAATACTTACCTTACCTCTAAGCCTCCATTTGTTTTTCCTCTTTTTATAGATGCCTCCTGCAGCAATGTTATCTCTCACACTCTGATCATTAGAAAAAATTATGGTACCATTCTTAATCTGCAGGCATATGTCTTAACCCTAAAGCCAAACACTAAAGTCGGGATTCTACAGGCATCTTCTTCCCACTGATGCTCCTGAGCACTAAGCAAACAGCAATTAGCTAAAACACTCTAATTTTGGCTGCATACCAGAAGTCTATAACAGATTAAGAAAAGGTTCAGGAATGTTGGAGATTAACGATCATATGACAGCCACTAAAAAGTTCTCCACTTACTGTGTTGCTCCAGTTTTGATTGTAAAATTGATTTTGCATTTTCAAAACATATTAGCAATATCATTATAAAATAGCAATACTGAGGGGGAAATTAGGGCTGTTACTGCTGAGTGAAAAAAGAGTCTCAAGGTGTAAAGAATTTATAAGTGTTTATTTCCCTTTATGGGACTTCTTTCAGATGGGCAGATAAATATTGGAGTGTTATTTAATTCTTTGTAAAGCAGATACAATCACATCTCTTTGACCATCAGAATGTAAGTTGGTGTCAACTTACCCCATTCAGCTCACATTCAAAGCCCTGATTACCCTGCTGTAAGAACTTTATTATCGTTTGATCAGTATCTCACAACACATGGTTACTGTATATACTGATTTTATCCTATGACTATTTTAAGAAAAAGGAAACCTGCACAAACAGCTGACTTTACTGATACTGTTAGTGCTGCCTAGCTGTTTTATTGGTCTTAGAAGCCAAATAACATGAAGTATTATTATATAATCTGTGAGGTTCTTAGTCTATTATATGATAAAGAATGTGCTAAATTCATTAGCGAATGAAATCTGGAGGTACACCAGTGGTATGTTATATTATACAGTCACTCAGATGCGGAAAATGCAATTTAATTAGTAGAAAGTATGAACAAAGAAGACAATAAAATCTTTGCTATGAAGCTCTGGTGGTTAATTAACAGACAAATTCTGGTTTTACCCTGCTGTTTCAAAATGGAAATGTTTTTATCCTAAATTAATTTCTTGCCCACAATAAATAATACTTTAAATTTCCTGCTGATCTTACGTAGATAGCAATCTAGCATTTCAGTTGGCATTTGGAGGATAGGGACATCTCATATTTACAAATAGTTTGCCATTTTAAAAAATATTAATCTTTATATAGCTTGCCAGCAGGATATAGAAAGAGGGTTTGGGGGACTTTTTGTAATCATTCTTGTGCAGGATTTGTGTTTCATTCTCCCCCTGATTTCTTTGAGCTTAACAAAAAACAGAGTTTAGAAGATTTGTTTGGTATTTAACTTGATTATTTAAATAAGAGATAAGAAATTGCCATTATAGCAGCTAGGCAATAATTTCCTGGGGTCAGGGTCTCTCCTGCCCTGTGTACACCTCTATTGTTAATGGAGCTGAACATGCACACAGGCATTTTTAGAAGGGAATGTTAAACAGTCCCCATTTATTTTACAGTGCAAATACTTACAAGACAAAACACAGACTTCAGGAGTCAGTCTGAAGACTTTAAAGAAAGAGCTCGAAGAACAAAGAGATTTAACAGCCTAACCATTACTTTTTCCTCACAAGTTCTAACTTTAGAACTGCAAAATGGTCTTTAGCTATCACAACCCCACTTAGCTGCCACCAAACCATAGTGAGGTGGGGTTCAGGCACCAACTTTTTTCTTAACATTTCTTCAGTGGACTAGCTGAACTCTTCTTTAGGAAACACATCTCACTACACGTACAGGGAGCTTAGGTACAGATGCATATCAACCAAAAACTTACTCTTATTAGAAATTCCCTAAATGGGCATCAACCAGAAAGGTTTCTTGTTCAGCTGGACAAGTATCTGTAATAGCATTAAGTGTTAAGGGTCAAACTGTGTGTGTGCTCAGAGACATTTGTGCAGTGCAGTGTGACCCCAAGAACAGGAGTCTGTATCAGTCAGAACCGTATCACTATACAGGACCTGAGCTTACAGCATGAAGTGGTGTCAGGGAGGTTTAGGTTGGATATTAGAAAAAGTTTCTTCACCCAGAGGGTGGTTGTAACAGCTCCCCAGGGAAGTGGTCACAGCACCAGCCTTAAAGGAGTTCAAGAAGCATTTGGACAATTCTCTCAGGCACATGGTGTCACTCTTGGGACTGTTCTGTGCAGGGCTGAGAATTGGACACAATGATTCTTGTGGGTCCCTTCCAAATACGATAATCTGTGATTCTATGACAATTTTTTTCTCTTCAATACTGCTGTTTGCTTCTAGTTGCCTTTCAGCTGCCTTTCAACATCATAAAAGTGTGCATTCCCTCATTTTTCTGGTCTGAACTGATGCCTGCAGCTGCCACTGAGCTGAAAGTCAAAGTGCAGCAGGTGGTGGATACTGTTATCAAGCCAGAGTGCTTCTGAATCCCTCAGTCGAAGCCTCCCATCCCACACTATGGTCACCTCTTCAACCAGAACAATAAACCTGACTGAAGGATTTATTACCTCTGCCTGGGGCCTCACTTTATATAGTCCTCTCCCTGTATACCTCCCCCACTCTCAGGTTAGAAGCAACTTAGTCTTTTTTGCTGTGGACAGAGAAATTATAAGAAAATTCTGATTAGTTCTGAAGGCAACTTCTGCATTTTTAGCACCTGTATTTTCTAGAAGAGAGTGGGTTTTTTTACTTCAGGCAGAACAGGTTTGCAAGCTGCAGTAGCTGAGTACCTTAAAGATGCTTTGCAGACAGTTCTTCAAAGATCTGTGACTTCAGCAGAAGGAGCTTTCCTGAGGCAGCTGATTTTACAATTGCTTTGCAAAGAAAGAATATTGCCATCTTGACATTTATCAGTAGTAAAAAGTATGTCTCAGGGAGGAAAATATTGTGACAGAGTTCAATCTGCTCAGCATTCAAATGACAAAGATTTTACAAGTGTTTACTGTTTATCAAGAGTAAGGGTTCTGCAGATTTTAATAAGACTTGCATTGCTAAATACCCAAGTAACCCTTGGAAATTTCACCCTAATGATTCTTGAGGATGGTCCTTGTGAGAAATTACTTCTGGAGACTGGAACACATGGCTCATCCAATACAGTTGCCTGCTCTCACTTCTAACAATTCTCTTCTGCACTGTGCAGAAGATGCACAAGCCCCTAGCAGGCATGGCTGAAGGTCTTCCTGTCCATGGCACTCACTTTGTTCTCTTGGTTCTGCTTTCTTTCTTTTCACAGTTTTACAGAAATCTGTGTAACTGACAAGTGAACAAGTTATGCAGCTTGGAAGATGTGAAAAATAAATGTAACAATGCTTATTAATCAACCAGGATTTATTTGCTATGATGATCTAAGGAGACTCTGAGTTAGATAGTGATATTGTTCATCTTTAATAATGATCTAGAAGAAGTAATAATATGCTAATGAAGCTTCAGGTTTCATTGTGAAAGATATCCTCCTGTAAATCCTGTGAGCTGAATAATTGCCTCTGTAGTAGTAACCCAGGACAGAAAGATACAGCAACCCAGGTGTCTCAGGGTGTAGACAAACATGCATACCCCTGCACACACACACACACTTCTTCCTTTCTTAGAAATAAAAAACTTAAATTCCTAAACTGAAAAGAATATTATAATCAAAGAAATATTGAAAGGAGTACAAAACCCCAACAGTCTACCTTGAAAAACCTGACATTTGAAAGACACAATATATCAAGGCATAAAAACTTTGCAGAAGCTATGCTTCACCCTCAGAGAATGCATATTGTCAGCTATAAAATGTCATGTATCTCAAACCAACACATAAAGTTTCTTACCATGAATACAGAGGTGTTCATCCTTTGTTATAGGACAACTTGTTAAGATGCATGAAGCTGTCACTCCAGCTAGAAGAGATATGCTTCATTTTGCACATAGAATATATATAAAGAGAACAGTGAAACCACTTTATTTGACAGTTAAAGTTGGTCTAGGAATAGTGAAAAGTCCTGTCTCTATCTGTGGATTGCTTATCTCAATCTCTGGACAGATTTTTCTGTGAAAATTGATATAAAGCTTTTCCACAGATTCTTTTTTAGATATTCCAAACTTCCCTCACAATATGTGAGCATTGCATTTAAAATTATGAAGTTTTCTAAACAAAGATTTCAATGAATAGGATGCAAAACATATGAGTGCATTTTGCCTGGTATCTATGGCCCATTATTTGAAAGGTCTTATGTCTTGGACATAATAGACAATGAACTTCCTTCTGCTTTCAGTTACACTCATATAAATCTGGAGTAACACCTTTGGAATCTGAGATGAGTTCTGCCTCAATCTCTCTCTTTTTAGATGCTGGACCATGGCCAATCTTTTTACTTTGAATAACTGCCTCCAATGTTGGGATTGTATTCACAAGTAATCCTTAGAAGGTACATTAGAAAACACAGCTCTCAACTTTGGGAGATGCTAGACAACTAAAGTCTGTGCTATATTAACCTAAAGCATAGGCCATAACTGTAAGGAAATATATCTGTGAGCCCTATGCAAGCAACTGAGAAGGAGACGTGCCTGCACAGGCTCTGCAATTTGCAGCCTGGCTGGAATGTGAGGCTGCTCTCGCTTCTTAAAAGGAGGCAGTGTCCCTCTGCTCTTCCCTCTTCACTTGTCTTGGTTTTAAACGTACTTTAGTGAAATTAAGAAACGTATCACCAGCATGTAGATCTTTAGACAACCTTGTTAGGCTCTGCAGGTGATTGCATATTTCATTTATTTATCCATTCTCTTTGCTGAGAGGTGGCAAGTCACACTTTTCACAAATCAGTTCAGTTCCGTGCTGTAAACCAGATTAATAAAATAACTCAGTTTAAAATGAAATTTAATAAAGTACTGGAAACAGAAGCTTTAGAGTCATAATTTTCCTGCCAAATTATTTCATAGCATGCAACATGTTTGCTTAAATTATTGCAGAATCTACCATTTTTCAACTAGTTCTTCGAGAAATATCTATGAAGTGTAAGTCCACTGATACCTGCAGGTCAAAAATTATGCTGTAGGAAACTGCCTAGACAAAGACCTGATAAAATGGTTGAAGTTCTTCATGTCAGGATCAGAAACATCCTTCTGCCCTTTCTTGTGCATGAGTGTGGAAGAGCATGGGCTAAGTTCCTCTCCATGATAATTTATTTTTATTAGGAACATTTCCTAATAAAATATTTCCTATACACCAAGTCTGAAATGTTTTTTGTTGCATTTAAGGGAGAAATGCACAAGAGCTGCATTTCCAACTGCTTAACAACTCATGTATGGTGTGTTTCTCTTTTCAACAATTCCCACCACTCAGTTCACAGTTTCATTAATTTTTCAGGTGAAGTTTTGCTGATATGTGGTTAAAGGATTGAAGACATTGAAAAATATGACACTGTATTTCTCTGCTACAAGCTGCTGGTAGAGAAATTTATTTAGTGTTAGTACAACATACTCCACACCCCTCTGTCAAAAAGTGAAGGAAAAATCACATTTCTGAAGACAAGAGCTGGTAACACAGTTCTGTACTAGCTCAGACAGACTTTTCCAATAACAAACCTAACAATAATACTAAAAATTAAAAGGGTCAAATTCTCTAGAAAGCTTTTTCTTACAAAGGGAACTGAAAGACTTTTGATCTTCTGTTCTGGGAAGAAGAATGGAAAAAGTAAGGTAATAAAACTGAAAATGTCACATTTGAATTTATAATAATTAAAAAAAGAAGTAAAGGCCAAAGCAAGATTCGGGAAGATCTGAAGTTGTGTGGGTGACAGGGGCTGCCTTGCAGCACGGGACAGTGCCCCCATTGGAAATCAGCTGCCAGCCCCACTGGCCAGTTGGTCTCGTCTGGAAGCATTTACCTGTAATTAGAAATCACTACAGCTTGAAATAGTACTTTTAAAAACAAAAGTAACTTTCTATGAAGCAGTCAATGTCATCAATCCTTCTAGGCTTATCAGAATCACTGGGCCTAATTCTGACATCCACATATATCCTAATTTATACAGAATTGTGAAAGACCCGCAGAAAAGACAGAGATTTAGCCTCAAAATGTTGCCTTAAGCCCTAAACTACCTGTTGAGACTGAATCTCTCTGGAGTAAAATGGCTTAATTCTATCTACTTCATTGTGTTCTGGATGAGGCCCAAAGGAAGGTACACTTTAAATGTAAGAGTATGCCTTTATTTTTCACCATACATGCACCTGCCATGGAAACCCGAGTTACTTTCTCTTAAGAAGGCAGAAGTTCCTAAAATATGGTCAAATAACAGTAACTTGCAGCTCATAATGAGCAGACTAGTGACTGAAGGGGACAGAGAAATGCTGCATGGAATATTCTGGGATCAAGTTATGGTTATGGCATAAGGAAGGTGCTGAGTTTTCCAGCACCTTGCAGTCAAGAAACATGGTGAAGATTTGGCTTTGTCTCCAAAATACCTCAGACTTGAGGAAAGGCTTGCTGCAAAGTTGTCTTCTCAGTGACTGAATTAAGTGCTCTGTGTGCCAAAGCTTTGGTGTCTGTAGTGCTTGTGATGGAGAAAAAACCCAGACCAGTCAATTTAAAATATTGTTGAGAGGTAATTTAATAAAGAAACCCTGACTGGGGCAGTCCATGAACTGCTCAGTATTGGAAGGTATTTTTTCTTTTTATTTTAATATAAAAACCAGAGCTGAATGGCAGATGTGTGTGTGCCTTGGCAGCAGTATGAAAATCTTCCAGTGAGTTTGGGGAGGTTTTTAATTTCGATGTGGGCATGGTTTCCCTTGGGCCTTCCTAGCACTTCCCATGTGAGGCCACCCTGCTGCCCACCTGGGAAACCAGGAGTGGGGTCACTGTGCTCCCATGCCCAGGGCTGCTGCACAGACAGGGACTGCTGGATGCTAAAAGGGTGCATTACCTGCCCGAGTCACAGTGCAACCCCAATTACTGCGGGGTGCTGGGTTCATTGTCAATTAGAGTGGCAGTAATGGTGAGCAGCAGCTGTGACAGATGGCCAGGCTCCAGCCACCTTGTGGGCAATGGGATCAGAGCCAACTCAAATCTTTTCTTCCCTCTTAAAAACAGAAAAAGAGAAATAAAAAGGAAAAAGACTCTCAAACTCCAACATAGTTGTCAGTTAATTGCAATGTATAAGGGGGAAGTATCATATCTACAAAGGCAGTATTTATCTGTTCTCTATTAACCCTTACTTTCAGCTTTTTGAAGTCAAGATTTTGTTTATTTATTACTTACTTCAAGCATGTTTTAGCAGGATGTGCAACCCAAAAGACAGTTTACTTTAAACCTTTGTTCTGAGGGGAACTTACAAGATGCTTTGCTCATAACAACCAGTTTAACCCAGCTGTTAGATTCTTAATTGGAGAATTATTTCTCTCAGAACTGTACCAGCTCTGTTTCTGAGCACAGTGCATTAAGACAAACCAAAGACTGGACCTATTGTCTCTGATGAAATCCAATTCTGTTTATTAGCTTAAGGCGATATTTACCTTGTGTTTAAAACTGGAATCATAGCACCCTTCCTAATCTCATCTGGGCAAGAGTCAAAGTTCTCTCCAAAGGGCTTGGACTGCTTTATTTCCAGGTGATTTGGGGTGTTGAGCACCTCTTCGTTCCTCTCAAGGTTCACCCACAGCCAATATAATGTGTTCTTGCAGGAACCAAGGAAATGCCTGAAACTCTATCTCAGTAATCAGTATGGAGCAATCAACAGAAATGCAGCCAACATGGGCCACATCTTGACAGCATTCTGCACCAAATTACACTTCCTGCACAATTTGGGCTGTGACCTCAAAGTGCAACACTTATAATCTGGTCAGATGTGTGCTTGAGGTTTATTCACACCATGTGTGCTACAGTGATAGCTTTCTGAGGTGAGAGGGAATACACAAACAGGGATGGTGGTGTCCCATCAGAGGAAATGGCCTCCTGTTTTATCAGCAGCCAATTTGAAAACACGAGTCCAGGATAGTTTAGAAATTGAGTGAAGATTGTTTGATGTTGAATAAAAGTTGTTGTCAGGTAGTAGGTGTAAATCAAAGAAGGAAGCACATTTAGATTCTTTATCAACTAAATTGCAGATTCTTTGGGAAAAGCAAGAGGAAAGCAAAAAAAAGGGAGTGGATTACTTTCATGCAAGCTTTAAACTAGTCCCTCTGTAAGTGCTAGGACAAACAGATTTTCCCTTCAAGATACAAACAGCCCACCAGAGATTTTCATCCAAAAGGCGAAGCATTTTCAGCTATCCAGAACAAAGGAAATCTCTTTTCATAGAAGAGAAAAGTTGTGGTAGGCTAAACATAAACAGAGCTAACAGGATCTGGGCACACAAAATTAGAGCAATATGTCACAGATGAAAGACCACAAAACAGGCTTTCACCAAATACTGAAAAAGAGAAGGAAAGGAAAAATTTAAACAGAGAAAGCCCTAGTAGCATTACTAATTGCTATATATTTTGTTACTTATATTACAATGGTGTCTTGAGGCCCCTATGTAGAGTTAAAATTTAAGCTTCAGTTATGAGCTGCTGTGTGTCTTGTCAGTTAATGCCCTGAAGGCAATGAAAGAACTGAAAGAAATTTTAATCTCTGGTTGTTAATAGTGTTGACAATTGAGTGCAGTCTTAGGACAACAAAAAGGATTTTTTAAAATTTGTTTGTTTTTGTTACTATGAATTCAAGCTTTGTGATGACTTTTTGCTAATAATCAAATAATTTCCTCAAGCTGAAATCAACAGTGGAAAAAGGGCTTAATGAGCTCTTACTGCTTAGTATTTGTGCTGCAAAGGTTTGATTGACTTACTCAACATTCTCCTTATTCATTTAATAAATAAATAAAATAAAACTAGGTTGTTATCCTATTATATTATAGCTCTTATTGTGTTTTATGGAGAAAGAAAAATCATTTCCTTTGCTTAACCTTTGGTGCAGAGGTTGTTTTTGGAGAATGGCCGAACAACCTTTCTTCTCAAGTACACTTAGAATTCAGCTCAGTCTGTCAAAACCATAATTACAGCGGGTAAATTCCCAGCAATCTGAAATCAGCGGTGTATGCAGTGTAGATGATCCCTCATAACTTTATTTTTGTCTTTCTGTGGACTATTCTATTCACAGTGCACACTGTGAGCAGCCACTGTCCCCTTTCTCAAAAACTCCAGAAAATACTGGTATTCCAGGTAGGCAGGAAAAGACAGAGATGAGGGGGTGAGAGAGCACCTGCTGTTTGGGTTTTTCAGGCAAAGACTTGATACACAAAGAGAATAAAGGAAATGTCTGTGGTAACACAAGCAACATGAGCAAAAAAGGAAAAGAAATGCAGTTCTTCCAGGTTCCTTGTGGGCATCCCAATCATATGATCAGTCCTCATATTTTGAAGGACAAACAGGTCAAAATAGTGAGTGAACAATGCAGGCATTTAAAAAGACGTATTTGCATTTACTTGCATGGACCGTGGCTCAAGAGATGTATAAAATTATTTTAAGAAAAATAACTTACTGATAAAAAAAAATTGTTCCAAAATGTAAACTTACAGGGCAGCTTTGGATGCAGTTTCCTGTATCAGATAAAAACTGGATCAGAAATCCCTTCCTTACCTACAAATAATAACCGTGCTCTTCATTTCAGTGAAATACTGAAAAGCAAATAAATTATTTTGGAAAGTATTGTTAAAAATGCCAACACATTGTTTAATAATTATCATTCATTCTACTTTGCAATCAAACTTTTGAAAATGTGTTTTGTAATAATTTTAGATGTATCAAGGAATTCTCCATTGGCTACTTATATCACATCTGCAGTTTTAGGCAGAATAGAAGTTGAAATCTTTGCAATGGTTAAAGTCAGATTTAAAATTAAAAGATACTTTCAACATTAAACTGGTGAATAACTTTACACATGAGAACCATTCCATTTGGCACTGTTCATGTGTAAAATCACGTATCATTACGCTGGAGCTTAATTCTGCTAATCCTTATTTCGGGCTGGGTTACACTGCTAATTTTTAAAAGACTCTTCATCCATTTCAATAGATATTTCTGGTTCTGAAAAAGAGCTCATTCATTAAAAAATATTGTCAAGAAAACCTCTGAGAAGCAGTCTCTCTCTTTGACAAGAAAGAGATAAATCAATAGAGAATTTAGTAGTTAATTGATACAGACAATATACAAATGAATAACCACACTGCAGCCATGGAAAAAAGAAAAAGAAGGCAAGACTGCTTTTTTATAGAAGGGCACTTTGTGGCTCTTTATTAACTTGCAGCCTCTGCAATATCTTGTATACTGTTGACATTCCTTAGCTTGGCTAACAGTAACATGATTACAGTACTCCCATCACACCCTTCACTAGCTCAGTCAACTCTATTCATGTGTTACACACCTGTGCATATTTGCAGTCCATTAACTGTGGTGTGAGAAATATTAGCTTTCAAGGTGGACTCAGTAAAGAGGTGTCCCCCCCATCCTTTTTGTACTTCACAAGCACTAAAGAAATAGTTAGGAAGTCACTGGCCCTTCATCTTGCATAATTCTCATATTTGATGCTATCATGGTATTGTACCAATTTAACTTCTCCAAATAGGTAGGTAGCAACCCCCCCACCAGACAGAGTTTGGATCTTCTCTCAGCTGTGCCAGATGGTCTAATGAGAGACAAAATTTCTTCCTCTTGTATCTGAGATTATCATGTATATTAAAATGTTACCACCCTGAATGTTCAAATCTCATAGGAGCATCCTAATACTGTAGGGAGACAAAACTTTCAATGCCTATACTTTTCAAAATTATATCAAAAACCATGGGGAGTTGTTTAAGGAAACTATGAGATTATTAATGACATCAATTAATAATTTATTTTAACTTTTTTACATTTGATTCAAATATCTGTATTTAGTTATGGCAGATGAAAAGCAGTGTATTTATCTTTTAGCACTAAAGCCCTAATCTACACAGAGAACTCAGTGGCTAAAGGAGATGTCACTATCTGCAATCTATTGCAGTCTGCACTTAAATGCAAAACACTTTTTTTCCTTAACGTCTGGATGTCCTGCTGTAAAAATATGATGGTGCTGGAAGTGTTTGTGTATGGTCACACATGGGAGATATTTTGACAGTTCACTGTTTGTTTTACTGACACAATGGGTAAATTCAGCAAAATTTAATCCCAGAGCTGAATTAAGATTGAGGTTGACCTGAAGTTTGTAATTTGACTGCTGCAGTTCTGGCCTCTTCCATCGTTAATTATTTGTTTGATTTGAATGAGGACCATCACAATTCCAATTTATCCAGAAATTCATCCCAGATAAAGCCAAGAAAAAATTCTCATTTCTTTTGCAAGTGTAGGTAACAATTATTCTCTAACACAAACTACTTTCTATTGGCCAGTAGAATGATCATAACTATTCAGGACTAAAAGAAAGTTAATGACCAGGTAAGATACCTACTTAAAGAAATCTTTTACATAAAGTACCTTCATGTATTACAGATGTTGTTTAGGTGTCAGTGCTGGAGGAAACAAAATTTCAGCTTAAGCTTTGGAACAACTGATAAATTTAAAACTACTTTGAACAGAAAAACGATGAGCAATTGTTAGCATCCTCTCTCAAGTGTTTGGTGAATTCTCCTTTCTCATGTTAATTCTCAGATGGCTCAAGGACACATACTACAGCTACTGAAGATATGCAAAGCCCTAATTCATGTTTCAAAGGCTTACCCTCATCTGTTTCCTGATTTACCTTTGTGTTTAAAGCCTTTTATTACATCTTACTTCACCATTAGGGGACGCTGTGAATGGATTTACTATCGAATGAACAAAAGTGGAGAATTAAAGGTCTAAATCCTGCATGAAAATCATGGAGAAAATCTGCAAGGTAGCAGCTCCTGAGTGGTGAATGAGCTTCCCCTATTCTTCCTTTCATAGAAAGCAGTGAAATTCATAAAGACTTTCAGTGTCTTTATGATAATGTAACAAATCTGCAGTGGAAAAATTAATAATTTTAAAATTGGTTTTTTGAGTTCATTTTCATCATCTCACTGTCAGAAATAAGTGGTCTAGAGATAGAAGGGTCGAAACATGATTCTCCCTTGAGTAATTGTAGAAACTCTGTTCCCTAAAACTTACAGGAGTGGTTGCTATGATGGGTGCTAATAAGAAATTTTTTAAAGACTCTTTTACATAAAGAATCTGTGTACCAGTTCTGAACAGATGTGAGGTCACAGGGTATATTATTTTGAACTATCTATAAGTAAGATATTGTTATAACTCAGTCACTGGAAAGATTTTGAAATATCTGTGTTGCTTTAAGCTATGTACAAGCAGAAATGGTGTAATGTAGTTAAAGAATTTTCAGATTAGTTTAACAACATCTATGTATGTGACACTAAGACATCCTCAGATGCTTTCCTTCACAGTCACTGGTGTAATTTGAGTATATCCCTAAGATGAGTTGCTAGTCATACTAGTTGGGAATTTGGCCAAACACTTTTCACATTTTTAAATGAAATTCAAATATATCTACCACAGAATTTTAAAGCAATTTTACTCTGTTCTAAAACATATAACTAATTACTGTAATGAAAGAAGCACCTTAGAATATAATTCTAAGAATTACTTCTAAGAAAAATTAATAAATTATACAGTCATACCCATGTACATATCACAGGACTTTAAACACCTCTAAAACCTGGTGGGTTTGACAGTTTAAATGACACATCTGATTTCAACAAAGATATCTTTATACATGTAATTGATTCAGTAACTGCAATAAAACCTAGGGCAGAATTTAGAATCATAGAATTACTTAGGTTAGAAAGGACCTTAAAGATCACCTAGTTCCAACTCCCTGATATGGGCAGGTTGCTCAATGCCCCATCCTACCTGGCCTTGAACATTTCCAGGAATGAGGCATCCACAACTTCCCTCGGCAACCTGTTCCAGTGACTCAGCACTCTACAGTAAATAATTTTTTCCTAATATCTAATCTGAACCTACTCTGAGTTTGAAGCCTTTCCCCTTTGTCCTGTCACTACATGCTCTACCAAATGGTCCCTTTCCGTCTTTTCGGTAGGCCCTGTTCAGGTACTAGAAGGCCACATTAGGTGACTCTGAAGCCTTCTCTTTTTCAGGCTGAACAATCCCAATTCTCTCAGCCTCTCCTCATAGCACAGCTGCTCCATCCCTCTGATCATCTTGGTGGCCTCCTCTGGACTGGCTCCAATAGGTCCATGTCCTTCCTGTGCTGGGGACCCAGAGCTGATGCAGCCCTGCAGGTGGGGTCTCACCAGAGCTGGGCAGAGGGGCAGAATCCCCTCCCTCACCTGCTGCCCACACTGCCTTTGATGCAGCCCAGGGCACGTTTGGCTCTCCAGGCTGCAAGGGCACATGGTTGGGTCATGTCCAGCCTCTCACCCCTTGCACATCCCCAAATCCTTCTCAGCAGGGCTGCTCTGGATCTGTTCATCCCCAGACTGTGCTGATACCGGGAGTTGCCCTGACCCGGGTGCAGCACCTTGCACTTGGTGTTGTTAAACCTCATGAGATTCCAATGAGCCACTTCTCAAGCTTGTCCAGGTCCCTCTGGATGGCATCCTGTCCTTCAGGTGTGTCACTGCACCACAGCTTGGTGCTCATCTGCAAATTTGCTGATGGTGCACCTGATCCCTCTGTCTATGTCATTAACGCAGATATTAAATAACGCTGGCTCTAAAGACTGCTAAAGGACAACACTCGTCACTGATGTCCATCGGGACTCTGTGCCATGGACCACTACTCTGGATGCTTCTAGGAGGATCTGTTCCATGATCACCCCAGGAACAGAGGTAAAACTGACAGGTTAGCTGTTCCCAGGATCCTCTTTTCTACAATTTTTAAAGAGGGATACAATGTTTCTCTTCACACCTTAAGGTGATTCCCTTAAAACTCCATAAGTAAAGGTGATTTATGGTCATCTTATTTTATGTTTATAATGGGGGAGCATACACCAGTGGCAGTCAGTCACCTGAGGATTCTTTTACACTCTATGGGTTTGGACCATGTTCAATTCATCAAATACAGATGCCTTGGGGTAACTTGTACCATGCCTTGGGAGCCATTTATTGTATTGACTCAATCTCCTGTTACTGCTTCAGCAGGCTCATGTGACTGACTCATGTTTTATTGGCTATACTGTGAGCAACCATGGTTAGGGATGTGAATCTCACCTTTGCTGTCCATACTTAAAGTTCTGTTTAAGTCATTGGTAAATTTTCTGTTAAAGGTGAATTCTTTGGTTTACCTCCATACACAAAGACAAATATCTCTCTATTTCTTTACAGTTTTAGTGTTAGAAGCAGAAATCCATTGAAAGGTGCCTGTGTTGTTACCTGAGTCCTGGTAATTTCCCATTGAAATTCCCAATTATATAGGTTTCTTGGTCTCACCATCGCTTAGGCCAAGTATCACCTCATGCTGCATCTGGAGCTCCATGCCTCTTGAACTTCAGCAAAGAACCTAATCTCTGATTTTAAATGTCTTCACCTCATGCAAGCTCATTGTTCTCTTGCCAGCTAGGATCACAAATTATAATTTTTTCCAATTTTAAATATATCCATTACTCTCACAGTTAACCAAGGCTGCAAAACAAAGAAGGGAAAAGAAAATCACTGAAAATCACATTGTTAAACTGGCAGGAAACCCAAACAGCTCCAAGCATGTGATACCATTAAAAGAAAGAGAATAGCAATATAAATCACAATGAGTTTTCTCTAGCAAGCCTGAATTTAACAGGAGCTATTGACATCTGCAGAAGAATAAAGCCTCCTAAAATTATCTATTTGATAATATTCAGAGAAATAGTACAAAAACACCTCCCTGGGTTTTAAGAATGCCTTGATATCATTTCAAGAGAAATCCATGGTAACAATTTCAGGTAAATTATTCCTTTCCCCCTAAGCAATTCTGAAGTATTAGATTCAGAAAAGCCCTGTTAGGTCAGAGTAAATGTCCTCAAATCCTGCCTTGGAGAGTGGCCAAAAGAAAGGGAAGAGATTAAGAACAGGGCAAAGCTGGAGCAATGCTTTTACAGTGATTTAGTGCTAAGGGGCCTCCTGAGGAAAAATTATTGTCTTTGTATTTAACAAGTTCCAGTAGCCATTGCTTCCTTTAATTTATGCAAGTTTTTTTTTCATAGCTTTTTTTTCTTTAAGAAAAATAGGAACAAACAATTCTGTATTGAATGCTTCAAGACACTCATGATTTTATATTTCTTTTGTCGTATTTCTATTTTAGCATTTTCTGTCTTTTCTTTATAGGTCTTAGTCCCTCTATTCTGTCCTCATACAGAAGTTAGTGCATAATTTTGACTTTCTGGTTTTTTTTTCTGTGTATTTTGCAGTCAATCTATATATTTTTTTAAGTCAATAGAACAGCTGTTAAAAAAAGACATGCATCTGTAGCCATATGCTGGACTTATTCTCTGTTTCACTATTTTTACCCTAATAATTTTTAACATTTGGTTAGAGTTTATTTGGCAACTGATGAGTGGTAATCTGATGTTTTAATGGAATTATTGTAAGATGTGTATATATATATATATATAATACCCATAAAGTTTTAGAAAATATATAATTATAAAGCAAAACCTAGAAGTTTTAAAACATATGTATTTATATATATATATACATACCTCAATATTTGTTCATGTTACTTATTTTAGTTACCCATTTTTAAGACTTTCCCAGGAGCATTTCACAGCATCAATTTTTATATTGATTTTCCTTCTTAGCCAAAGAGGAAAGCTAGATACTTTTGTGGAGCAATACAAAGCAGAGACCGAAGTCATCTCTCCCTCTCCACTGACTGCAGAAAAAATTGATGTAGATTAAAACCCTAATTTAGCTGATGTCTGAAACTGTGTAACATGAAAACCACCATCGTCCCTGGTATGCTGATGGATGAAGATTCCTTTGTTTGCTAGAAAGACACTTCTATACTTCTCACAGCACATCTGCAGATGTAGGATTAAAGTTATGTCACACTAACAGAAAGTGTAAGTGCAAAGCCTTCTGTGGGTCTCTGCACTGTTTTCACATAATCATGCGGTGCTGGGTTAAACTCCCTCTTTCCATCTCAGCTGAAGTAGTACGGTAGTCTGACCTCAGTCCCTTGTTAATATTTAAAACATTTTCCCTTGCTTCACTGAGACATCTAATATAGTTATCTTTGACCTATTGACTGGCCTTATCTATATCAAGTATTGTTCTTGATGCTTGAGTAGTCTTGTTCAAATCAATAAAGGTAAAGGTGGTATAATCTGCCTATAAATGGAAGATGTCCTTATATATTATATGCTCTGCCAGCTTGTGCTGGCTACATAAACTCTTTCTAATTTCACAAAGAAATTAGAGATGTATTTCCATGGAAATCCCCTGCAAAAGCCAGATTTGCCTGTAAATGTTTTCATAAAAATAAGCAGTTTTGATATTATCTAGCATCTGTACAACGACAGGGCTTAATACATCAGCTGCATTAAGCTTCAACTTAGTGTTGATACTAAGCATCTCTGATTCAAAAATAAGTTATGGTGCATTTGAACTCTGTTCATTTTGTTACACTTCGAAGTACTTCAACTAGTGACAAACAGAGTTGAAAAGGAGCTGCCTGGAATCCATGACAGGTCAGCTTACCTCCCTAGGATTCAGTTTTTAAAAACATGTGAACTATATAGAGAAGTGCTCCTGTCTGAGAGAATGTTAATATTTCTTTATTAATGGCTAGAATTATTTCTGCTCTTATAATTGACAGTGTATGTCAAGATAGCTTTTATTTAATGAGATGCTGTAGCATCGTAGAAGTCAAGAAAACATCCAGCAAAATGTGATCATTTTACAGCCATGTTATCAAAAGGCACATGTTTGTTGAAGTCAGATTGTGCAGGAAGAACCATCTATAGCAAAGGTGCCACAGCCTGGCAACAAACTGTGAAATTAGAGAAATTTCTCAAATAAACTGAGCTCATTTGAGAATTGAAACCTTAAGCCTGAGATTGTGCAGCCTACAATAAAACAGACTGCCCTCTTCTCAGGGCTTCCTGTTTCCTACTACAGGTCAGCATGGATTTCAATTTTACTAAAATTTCACTTCAGCAAAAGCATCAGGGTTTTGGAGTGCTTTTTGTTCCTTGCCCACAGGCAAGGAACAGGGTGAAAGAGCAGTGACAGCACTTGGTGGCATAATACTTGAAGCAAAAAGATGTCACAAGACTCTGCTTCATGCTCATTTTCTGTCTTCCTTCTGGTTCTTATCCCTTTCCTGAGTTCTCATGTGTCTAAATGCCATTTTCCTACTTGCACGCTGGACAGAAATTCTCCTATTAAAGAGAGGGAAACTTTGCCAAGCCTGTTGAAGAAATCTTACATTACCTTGGACTGAACCTATGAGTTACCTGTTCCTGTTTTCTCAGAAAGAAACTTAGGGATATGAACTAAGCCATTATTCCAAGGATGCTCTCCAGGAGGGGTGGTTCAGCTTCCTGTAAAATTCTGCCCTAGCAACAGCAAATTTAAATTGTCAGCCACATGCTTATCCCAGGCAGAAAAGAACAACAGAGATGGCAGTAGAAGAGTCTGGGTTACAAACACAAAAGAGGGTGAGGAGATCTGTGATTGCAGGAATGTCCACTGAGAGAGTGGGTGATGACCTTCAGGTAATGGGAATGCTTTGCATGAATAAATAAAACTTTGGCTGGTCTTGTGGCTTTACAATTATTAAGAATATTCTCAACTAAGCTTTTGCTAAATATGCTTTCTTCATGCACACATTGATGTATAAGAAAAGAATAGTCATACATTTTATAAACTATTCATTTATTTTCCATTACAGTTGTACATACATGTATAGATTGTTTTGGCAGAGCAGCAATGGTTACATCCTATGGAGAGAGCAGGTGAAAAGACTAGGCTCACAAGTGTACCATACCAAGAGCAACAACCCCTTCTCAGTTGGATCTTCCTAGAACTAGATTCAGATAAATATTGGCAGTAATAAAGATGGGGTTGTTTTCTTTGTTGTGGTCCCTAGATCCATAACAATTGACAATTTCATCAATTGCATGAGAGTTTTCAGCTGCATTTTACACAAATAGCTCATATCAAACTTCAGTGTAACTCATAAAATAAGAAGGTTTTATTATCTTTATAATTAATAACTGCTCCAGTGCTTTCAGTGTTTGGGAGGTTAATCTTACTTGAAGTTTTTGATTAAAAACCCAGATCCACTGTGGCTTCTACATCTGTTTTAAATAGCAACAGCATTGTTTCAAAGAAGTGGATAATTTTAGTGTGCAATACAGATTAAAGTTTCCTTAAGTCATTGTCCCATGGGGTTATCTGTGGTTGACTCTCTTCTAAAAATTTTTATGGAAGAACAAAACCATGTCAGTCAAACTGTATTTGTTCTACAAGATTGTAAAATAAATAATTACCTTCTAGACCTTAGAAGTATATGGCTGAACGCTACATATCAGGCCTGGTTTTCATTTTACTAGGATGAACTAGCTTTGAAGTTCTTCAGTTTCCTATCAGGACACACTTGTACTAGTAACATATAATTATTTATTTACTTTGTCTACCCAGTCTGCTTTTCCTAAAGATAATGATGACATACCTTCAATTCTAGTACCAACTGCTTAGTTTGCTTTACAAAACACAATAGAGATGGCCATTAATGGCACAGAAAACAAAGTTCAAAGCTTCAGAGTACATGGCTTTAGTAGAAAGTCAGTCCTGATTATCTCATCAGTGAAATTGAATTAGAAACATTTTCTGTATTCTAAGTGCACCTGTCTGTAATCATAAGATCAGATACTCTAAACTTGCATAGTGGATTTGACAATAATTAGATATCTGGTCTTCAAGAACTACTTTTATAAAGCAGATGTGAGGAGTTTTGGCCTCTGCCAATCAAAGTTATAAATCTCCTCAGGGCTGGCTAGACAGGTTTTGAACAACAGTGGTTGTCTTAGTATGTGTAACAGTCTAAAGCTGCAGCATCTTTCCCTAACTTAGAGTTTTAGTATCTAAAATATACTTAGGAATATGCATGCAGTAAGGAATTTCAACATTTCTGCCTCCACAACATCTTTAATAAATTTATTAGTTCCTGTTCCTTTTCATAACCATTCTGACTTTTAATAGGCTTGAAACCTAATCCATGTCTAGGAAGTTTAGAAAACAATCTTTCTAAGAAAACACTTTCATCTGAAGTCAGGCATATAAAATTAAGAATGCTCAAATATACCAAATGAATACTCCACCTTATTCACTATCTTGCCTCCAGTCATGGCCGGTAAAGATAATATACAGGAAGAGGAAATATGTCTTAAGAATAAATGAATCTTTCAGTTCTGCTCTGAGTGAAAGACAGTACCTGTTCTTCATTCTGTATCTATTTCTTGTTGCATTTTGCTGGAGGCATGATTTAGTCTTGAAAAACAGCTTTTTTAATTCATTGTCTCAGTGTCTTAATTCCACCTTGTTCAGAATGGGAAGATATAATGAGAAATTTCTGGGTCTCTCTTTGAAGAAGGTCAGGAGTTCACTTAAGCTCAAACAGGCTAAGCATTTTAAGGCTCACAGGGGCCAGCAGCATGCACATGAATCATGCAGCTGATATTACCTCTCTCTGCCCCCACTAGAATGACTCACTGACAATGTGGTAGGGGGAAGGTAGTGAGATGCTCAAAATTGTATCTTGAAAGAGACTGTAGCTATTCTGCTTCTGCATCTTAACCTTTCCACATGAAGCTTCTTGAAATTTGAATATTGTTATTATTTGTGGATATCCCCCATTTTTGTAACTATCTGTTCTTTCCACTTTGACGTCTAAACATTAAGCAGGGAGTTTTAGGAAAGTGAGGAATAAGGCTTTGAAAGTACTGAATACTCTTTGTAAAAAATAAAAGAATTTGAATTGTAAGTGGGCTGTGCTTTCGAATTATTGGAAGCAAGAAGTGATCATTTTAAAGACCCAATTGCAGTGTTAAATGATTTCTTCTGTGATGTGTTTCATTGCACCTTGCTTTCCTGTTTTACTATAACTGAACTCTGTATAACATTACCTAATCCTGTTCTTTGTGATACTTAGCTACTTTCTGTCTATGGCTATAGATAATTTAGGACTCTAAGCTTGCACAGCCTGAACTCCCTTCCTACCTAAAATCATTCTACTCACACCTGTGACATAACACTGTCTAATTGTTTATATCAGCTGGATCCTTCTTCAGCCTATCTTAGATTAACGTTTTTCCCCATGTATGTTTTAATTCAGAGAAAATGAAACGCCACAAACTACTGAAAAGTAATTCCAATAAGTAGAATAATATTCCAATGATGATTCTAATAACTGAAAGGTAGTGGGTTGTAAGTTGTTATACAGGTAGAAATTCAAGTTAAAGCAAATGAAGCCATATACAGTAGTCCAGCTGCAATTTATGCAGTGGAGATCAAGTTCTGGACTAAAATATATAAAATATGTAAGGCTAATCATTACCTGCTGTATATATGTCACTGCACACCACAGACATATCTTGATCACATCTCTTGTACTGGTTAAGGATGGGTATCCTGTCTGGCTGTTTATAACCATAATTTACCTTCTTGAATACTGATATCTTATTCATGGTAATCTATAAAACGTGTCAGGGGAGGTTTAGGTTGGATATTAGAAAAAGGCTCTTCACCCAGAAAGTGACTGGCCACTTGAAAATTTTCCCCAGAGCAGTGGTCACAGCACCAGCCTGACAGCATGTAAGAAGTATTTGGCCCCCACTCTCAGGCACATAGTGTGACTTCTGGACTGTTCTGTGCAAGGCCAGGAGCCAGACTTGATGACCCTTGTGGGACCCTTCCAGTCCAGCATATTCTGTGATTCTGTGAGACAAGGTGGATTCTTCTTTTGTCAGTCATATAATTCTCCACGGTGAGCTAAAGGGAGTTGCATAAATTGTATATGGAGAAATTGATTAAATGGGCTTCATGTTTGGGTCTTGGTGTAACTTGCATTGACTCCAGTTCTATGCATACTTAAAAAAGATGCGTGCTTTGACTGCAAGTCAAATCTAAATCATTAATGGCTTAAAATTACCTGAATAGGATTGGTGTGCAAATCTGGCTCCAAAATACTAGTAATTATTAAACTATTTGTCTGATAAAGTTGTAAGCCTTCATCTGATCTCCAACACTTTACTGACATTTAAGTTTGCTTTAGTGTGATTCTTTAAAGAAACAGACCCATAGTCACTGATTTATATACTTTCATTGGGTGCAGCAAACCCCTTCATTGCCTTTTTTTTTAATTCTAGGCCACCATGTAGCTTTATGCACAAGCCTCTGTACTCCATGAATCTTAAAAAAAATTGTAAAAGAAAAAAATTTGAATCTTAAAAATTTGTAAAAGAATGTCTGTTATGTTTGCACTTTTAATTTAACACTGGTTGGGATATCTGCCAATGTAATACAGGCACTTTTCTGTGCACTGGAAAACCCAATTAGGACTTGTTCTTAGTTTGATTATCAGTCAGAAACATGCATACAGAAATATTCATTAGAGACCTACTGAGAGCTGTGATAAAGCAGCGGACAGCTGAATTACAGAGTCTGTCAGTAACCCCACTACAATTTTACATTTGCTTGATAAAGGACAAGTAACAAAATATCTAAGATGTAATTTGGAACCCACTGGAACTGTACTTTATTATGGTAGTTATTGTTCTGACTGTCTTCAGGAGGTTGGTAAGTGTTTCATATCATGATACTGTGCACAAATGATAAATCACCGTGCTATATGTTGCAGTGCTAAATGTTGCAACACCCCGCCATGCACAGAGAGGTAACACAAATATCAGCTGGAGATAGCCTCTCAGTCACAGCCAAAAACAGTAATTTGAGGGTTGGAAACCCAATACATTTTACAGAAGCTTGAACTCGAAATTTTTTTATGTTTAAAGATGATGTCTTGATTGACCACACTTCCACAATTAAACAACAGTTCTATACAGTACCTAGAAAAAAGGGAAGGAAAATAATTCCTATTGTATAATTTGTACAAAACACTTCAGTTAATGTTAAATAGAGATATATTTTTTAGCTTACAGACCTTTTACTATTGGCCTTAACTTCTAGCAACCTAACCCATTGGCACTATAACACATGATCTGAAATGATATTAAGTTTTCAATAGAATTGGGAAGGACATAGGCATGGAACTATGATATCAGTCAGCTAACTAGATCAAAGTCTCTCATACAGTTTATTTAAAAAGCACTTGGGAAATCTGGTTCCAATAATGACTTCAATGTGTTTTCCTTTCTAAACAGAAACAATATCGCATTTGTAAATGGAAAAAATGACATTTGATCCCTTTATTGAATGTGGTTTTTTAGTAACAGAGTTGTTCAAGATATATAAACTCCGATCTAAAATTAAATTATTTAAATAAATATTAAAAAAACAACCCTAATAAGAATGCAGAATAAAAGGTCTGTTCAATATTTGCAACATGAACCAGAACCATTGACACAGTATGGGCTGCTACAGTCCCATTGAGCAAAAATAGTAGTAGTGTGTAGTGTTTCTTCTGTGATTGAGTCCTATTCAGACTAGGATTCCTTATCAGCCTATTTCACAACAGGTGTTGCATCATCAAGCTTAAAATAAACACATGTTAAATCAGTTACTAAACAAAACTGTTGAAATATCAGTATCAATTTCCCTAAGCCATGCTGGCTATGTATATATTCGCTAACTGTACCGTATTCTCTGATGAAGGAATAAAACCAGTTCACTGTATGAAAATAAAAGAAAGACCCATGCCCAAATGAACCACTTTAAAACATGCACAGCTTTTGAGCAGGGAAGAATACTAAAATACAAGTATTCCCTTCTAAACATCTTAATAATTTTCTAATTGGGAACTATATGTGTATTTTTGGCAGAGTAGCCCAAGATACTTGACTGGCACATCTTACTTCAGTGCTTGCTAGCCTCACAAGCTGTGAAAGCATTTTTGCTTGGAATATGTTTCCCTGTCATTTAAGGTAATACAGTTTTCCCCAAGTAACCAGACAAAGAGCAGATGCACAGAAGCTGTGTGTAGGTGTACATTAGCAGGTACAGGCCGAACTGAGCTTGGTCTTCCCATACTAGTATTGGAATTGGAAATATGATGGGAAAAGACACCAACGTAGGAGTCTGCATCTAAATTTTTGGTCCAGACACAGTTCTAGCCATGTGCTGTACCAGAACTAACATACTGGGCTGAAAGTCTGGAGGCTGACTTCACAGAACAGGATAGGCTGAAAGGATGGTTCAAACCTCCCCCTTTTCTGCCTGTGTTTTCTTAACAATTCCATTTTGCCTGGCCTGAATTTAACTCAGCTGTATGGAAAAAACATAGAGATGTTACCTAGCTCAAAATGTGCACAGCAAAGAAAAATTAGTTTTTCAATGAGGTCAAATCCCCTCCATCTCACTGTGTAATGACATGTTTCCTAGCACTGGTGCAAGGCAAGTAACAGGGACTTGCAGCCACAGCAAGGTGGGCAGGGCTGAGCTGCCTTTCCTGATAGCACCAATTTAACAAGGCATAAAAGGAGCACCATGCATAATATATTGGCATGGGTGTAACACTGGGCTGGCCCCTACCAACTTGCCCAGGAGTAGAAAAGATTCCTTTTAGAGCAAGACCTAGAACTTTAAGATGAAGCCTTGACTTCTCTATTTTAGGCCACCCCTCTGCTTTCAGTGATCTTCACTCTATCTTGTGTACCTGCTTGTTAGGAGGTTGTCATGATGACTTCTCCATATATAGTTGAAAATCAAGGAAAATTCACTTAAGAAAAGCACTTTTGATATGTGTTTAAATTTAAATGTTTTGTTGAAGAAGGATGGTCTCAGATCTGTGGTCATTGGCTATACTAAATCAAGAACTTCAGCCTTGATGCAAAGTTCAAGCAATTAAAAAAGAGAGGAAAGGCCTATTGGTTTAAGTGAGTCTTGTTCAAAGCAGCTCAATTCTTCAGCATTTGGACCCATTTTTGAGTATATATTTAGAGCTTAGGAAAATGACACATTGCCTGGAAACTGTTCATATACTGTGAATCTACCCCAAATTTTGTGACTATGTTCAGTCTTCTTGTACAAAAGAACCATTCTGAGGATACACATTTATGCATATATCTGATTATGTGGGGCTTAAGAGGGACTGACATTATGGTTACATATGTACTGTGCAGAATTTAACTTTTATGTCTCAAACTGGGTGGAGTGATCCGGCTGCTGGAACCATATGGAGTCTGTAAGGATATTTGCAAACATGGTTGCTTACACACTAGGATAGTTCAAGTTTCTAATATTTTAATGTTCTGTAATTCCTACTCTGGTTTTATTTTCATTTTAAAGAACCATATTCTTTTTTATAACCATAAAGACACATATAAATGTATATTAATACCGTATCACATATTTTTTTTCAGTTGAATTTTACTCTGAGAAAAACAACAAAGCTACAGCTGAATACCACATGAAAAATATTTAGCCTTGCAAGCACTATTTATATATCAAAAATCTTTATTAAAATCATGGCAGCATACTGCTGAGTAAAAACATCTGTCATTTCCCCTCCATCTACTTTTTCCCCCTTAAACAGTAACACCCACATTTCAAATGGCTGAAGAGTTTATTTAAGTCATGCTGAGCATATGGAAAGTCCCTGTATCATCCACACACACAGACAGATAGCAGTGCAACTCTGGGATGAAAAGCCCTAAAAGCACAAAAAACACTGCAAAAAGAGTGAAAGAAAATACAATCATTCTGTGTGAGTGCTGTACTAGATACAGTAGGTCTGGGGAAACATGTTGAGTACAGTTCTAGGAGATGACCTTTTCCCCTCTGTCATTACTAAAGATTGTAGACGGGTGAGCCGTCTTTCTTAAAATACACATTTGTACTTTGCTGACAATGCTGCTTTTCATGTTTAAAAATAAAAATGTTCCTTATAATAGACATATAATTATTCATACTCTGAAGGCTTCAGTCTCAGTATGTGGAATATTGGAGAAAGAAATGATAGTCTGCCTTGACTAGTTTATAATCTGCTCCATAAATCTGTCATTCAGTATAAATTTAAAAAGCTGGCCAAAGTTTTTACTCTTGTTTGAGCCTGTTTTTGCTTATGCTGCTTATATATTGATACTAACCCTCCAACCTCTGTGGACCTGCTCCTGATTTATAGCAGTGCACCTGTAAAGGAGCACATCATGTCAAACGTCTGCTTGGATGAGCTGGGCTACTCGAATGAGTGAGAGCTGAGCCACAGCACAATGACTGGATGCCTGGAGTAGTGGGAGGACTGATGTGGTGAAGCAGCAGCAAGAAGAATGACAGAATGGCAGACTGGACATTCTGATTGATAGATGAGGCCTCCCTGATTGCGGGACCCTAGTACATTCCCATGATTTTTGAGGGGAAAATCTTATCTTCAGCAACTGCATAGTTCTTGATCAGACATTATATGACACTTATTTTTCCAGAACACAGGGACCTGGCCTCCTGCCAGGTATGCATTTTTGTGTTGCTTCAGCCTTGGCTTATCTGGAGAACAAGAGTGAGAAAAAAGTGTTATGCCTATACTATATGCATGCACTATATAGCAGAGTTCCCACAGGACAGTGCAGATGCTATGTATAACTCTGCTTCTAGGTCAATCTTGCATGGGAAATAGAGATTCTCCTTCCCATTTCCTTCTGTAGCCAGTCCATACACTTCTATAGTTAACTGAAAATTTTTAGGTTTCTCCTTTTAAAATTTGCTTATAAAACCTTATTTTATAATAATTTTCTTTTTCCTTGATAACTACCTCCACATTTTCTGAAGTTGCAGAGGGCTCTGCAGGAAATGAAATCATCTCTCAGACACACAGAGGACTAGTTTGTTGGCTGGAGTAACTTAATCTAGTCCACTAAGAAAGAAGTGTAAGTTTTGTAGTTGCACATGCTTAACTTTTAGGAATGTTGTTGTTTCTATTACTAAATCTGGCAGGATTAAGGTCAATAAAAGCAAGAATAATTTTAATTTGGGGACTTCTCTACATTTCATAAGAAAGATATAAATGAAAATTAAATTAGACTGAATTAAGAGCAATAATTAAGCTACATACAATGGTTTTAATTATTTCTTAGCAAACCAGACACAGTGAAAGAAAACCGTAGATTTATAGAAATTTTAAATTTTGGTGTTTCATAAATATGTCAGATATCAAGGTGTTTTCATCTTCTTAAAATCTGCTGTGAAATTTCTAGAAGCCTACTTGTTGAAATTTGTGGTTTTAGTCCCCACAAGTTGTCTTTTTTTCCCTCCACAGCTGTTATACCATGATATCCACTGTTTGGAAAAGAGTAGACACAGCTGGCTGTTTCTTCAGTGCTGTCATTGACCCTTACCCTATCCATTAATTGTCCATCACTGATGATATCTGGTCTCCTACCTCCTCATCAAACACTTCCATACCCAGATGTGCTTAATCTCTTCTCAGAGACATGATTGATGGAAAGCCAGCCACAAGTCCAGGTCTAGGCCATGGCATGGCAAAGGAGTTGTTTGCAGTACAGATGATGTGCTGTCCACCTTAAGCAAACTCTCTGACTGCAGTAGTTGGCATCTGTGATGCATTGAATCTGCAGAAGTAGAGGATGGAAGGGAAGGGAGTGCAAATTATTCTTTGAAAGATATTGGCAGGGAATGTGCTTTCTGTCTCATAGTGAAAACTGAGGTGCTAGCAGAGGGGAGACACAGTGGAGAAGGAGATGCACAGCTGTCTGCACATTTGAATAGAACAAGCTGGTCCTGAGAAGAGTCTTCAATCACCAGAGTGGAAATAAATCAGTCTGAAACAAACACTTCTAAGACATCCAGATTTCACTCCATTTTTATTCAAATGATAAAAAGCTGCATCAAGTATAGTAAAAATCTTCAAAGGATCCTTCCAAGACTACAACCCTATTGTCTAAATGTATTTTTTAGAAAAACTCTGGCACAGACTTGGCCCTGGATAATGAACACTTTTGGAACAATGCTTGAGTGCAGTTCAGGAGCTGGCACTCATCAGGGATGTGCTCGATGTGAGACATGAATACAACCACTTTATACTGAAGGCCAAGAATATTTAGTAGTCTATATAGGACATACCAGGCAGCTGGCTTCAGCTTCAGAGAGCATATTTCATTTATCCATGCAGATTTCCATGCTCCTGCAGTTGCCAATTGTCCCCAAAACAAGGGTGGAACACTTCTTCATACTGAAATGCTTCTTATTATTTCCTGCAAACAACAGAGCAGTACACCTCTGCATATATCTTAATACAAATTTTCACTTTAGGTAGCACTAAAAACAGGACATAGGCTGGCTTGGGTCTGTTTTCAGTGCTTCTGTAGAAGGTTAGGTGTTAAATCACACAAACATAGGTAGCACTGCCACTGTCAAAAGACAGCAGCATACAAGGAGGTGATAAGCCTGTGTTCATATCAGACGGTTAACAAAATATCCATTGAAGCCTGGGCAGACTTTGACTTAACTTTGTAATTTTAATATTAGAAAAGTAAGCTTTTTGCACAAGGGACATTCCACTATCATTATCCTGTTTAAATATTGAAGCAGATACACTTTCTTTTACCTTGTAGTAAAAATAAGAGTGGATTTAAGAAAATGTAGGAGAAGCAATTCCTAATCCAGGATAAAACTCCCAAAAATCTAGCAGTCAGATTGTGCTGTTTCCATTTCCCATGCAGTTGTCTCTGTGGAAGCAACTCTCTGCAGGTGGCAGTGCCTTGCTGCTAAATGCCTGGAGAGGGGTCCAGGGCTGCTGTCAAGGGAAGGAATGTGCCTCCAGGTGCATGAAAAGGACAGCAAGCAGGGTGGGTGGTGGAGAACACTGGCAGCATCAAGAAAAGGAGGCTGAAGAAACACAGACTGCAGAGATGGAGAAATAGAGGAGATACATTTGGAAGCAGAAGAAGGAAAATTCAGATTAGGAAAAAAAGTGGAAAGTTACATTATGGTTCCTGCAAGGGAAAGGAAAGGGAGGGGAACAAAGTGAAGACTTGCATGAAGGTGAGGAATATTTCAAAGTATTTCCCTGCCTTGACTGCACAAAGAAGTAAAAGGGTGTCAGGAGGCTGATGGTTGGTTTTACACCTACAGATGTCATCTGTGTCTCCAAGTTCCATTAAAAACACACCTACTGAATATTTTATAAGGATGGAAAACCTCAAATAGATTTGCCCTTAATGGGCTGTATTAAGAAAAGCTAACAGGCTGTCCTCCAGTCTTTTCCCTAAGCAACTTCACGGCCTTTTCCAAAGAAAAGGAGAGATTTCTTCTGAACTCACGATCAGTCAGCCTACCATTTGTTACTGCTTTGATAACATTGATAACATGGCAAAGGATTTGGTGGAGCAAATGACCGTTTAATTGCACCCTAGACCTGCTCCTAGGTGGTAAGAAACCTATGAGCACCTGAAAAAAACCCTATCTTGCCTTGGCAAAAGGAATGTTTAGGGTCTGTATTTTTTTCATTTTAAAGCTTGGTCCAACTAATATGCATATCCAATTACATGGTTATTCTTTGTTGCAGTCTCTCTTTTAAATTTTTTTTTTCCTGACTTCAGGGAAAGGGAAAAGGCCCAACAGGAGGAGATGAGAAAAGGAGGATGGAGAATGAGCTAACTAAAGGAATTGGAGAGTATTTGTAAAGTTGGAGGTTCAACCAGAATATTTCTCATTGCGGATTTAAATTAGTTTTATTTCTACCTCCTTCTTATGAAAAAATTAAGAGTTCAAATAAGTGGACAGCTGCATTTCATAAATAGTACCTCTTCTTACACCCAGAAATTGTCCCTTAAATATAATTGTTTACTAAATATTAAATGATTATTGGGGAAGGGAGTTGCCCCACGCACTATGTAATTATCTACTTGTTCACAGCATTTCAGTTGTCAGCTGTTAGTTAATCTCATTTTGTTTCTGGTATTTTCATTTAGTATTGAGTTGTTATCATTAAGCAGTTTAAGCAATTATTAAGCAAAATTCTTCTGCTAAGAATTATGAAATAACTCTTTGCTTCCCAAACTAAATGGCTAATTTCACAGCTTCTTGTTGTAAGACTGGAGAGGTATGTATCTTTCCCAGAGAAGAGAGGGAATTGTGGGGCTCACTAACAGACCTTAGGGAGCTGGACAAATTGGCAGTGTACAAAACAGTTGCTCTGAAAACAATCGTGTCTCTAAACCATCAATTCTCATTCATATGTAATGTCATGATCCTGCTTCTACTGAAATAATTGGTGAAGCCTTTCCTAATTCCACTGGGACTAAGATTGGTCTTTTGGGCTTCCATTCTGCAAACAGGCATGCACATACTGAACAGACCTATTCGCATGATTAAGTTAAGCATGCAAATAAGTCTTTTCACTTGCTGCTTGTACATTACTAATATTTGGAAAATTGAAGAGTTCCTTTTCTTCCTGCAACCTTTGGGCTAAAAAATTCACAGTTTCCATTGAATGCAGGTAAAGGATATTGACTTATGAGCAGAAAACAGCCCATTTTGTTTTGGTGTGAGTGGGTTTATTTAAACCCCAGATATGAGAAACAGTGGTAACAAAGGGCCTTTGTCCCCACACAAATTAGCTGCAGGAAGAATTTCATTAAGTTGCTCACTGGTCATAGCCCTGTTCTTTCTAGATAGGTCTTGAAATTACTTGGTCAAAATTAATATCCTTCCAGAAACAGATGACTTTTTTGAGACATCATGTGACATACAGACAAAAAAAAAAGAAAGTAAAATGTTGAAAGGACTTTCTAGCTTTTTTATCTTGTGCTACATGCCTCTTTTCTTACATCTCTGCTTTCTAACCACTCTTCTCTGAAAATGACTCACATCCCATTTTGTCACTTTGAAACCTAGTTAATTGCTTATATTAAATTTCCAGATGTACATGAGAATTCTGCCCACTAATTCCACTAAAATAGGAGGATTTATGGTAGCATTCCAAGCCCTGAGTGAATGTCAATAACACCATTTCATCTCAGTAAATAAGGTTGTAAGGGATTTCCTTTTTATTTCCTGCTTTCCAGGAAATGTGCAATTCCTCTCTTTCAACTGATAGACTGACAGATATTGGAGTCCAAACTAGTGAGAATTAGTATGCCATTACTGCTAGGGAAAAGCTGTAGTCAGGAGATACATGCTCTCAGCAATTGCTGGTGTTTTTCTACCTGTTTTGAGGGGGGACTGAATTTGCTATCACTGCTCTGCAGCCTCCACTGCCTGTGAGCAGTGCAAGAGGGAGAACAAGGCACAGAACTAAACCCTTCATTCCTGCTGTAAAGGCCTGGGGAGAGACTGTGAGCTTAAATATGGACCTGTGTTCACAAACTCAGATGTAGCACATGAATTCTGGATTCTCCCTCACAGTAAAGATTTGTTGATACTGTTTTCAAATTTTTCCCCTCTTTCTGTTGAAATTAGTCTTGGACTCTTTTCTACAAGATGTCTCAGTTTCAACCACTTTTTTTTTGTTGCCACGGTAACATATGTGCTGTGAACAAATATTTTCCGAGATCACAAACTTCAGTTTATTCAAAGACAGATTTTGGGTTGCTTCTGGTCTAAAATATATTTGGTCAGATTGGGCTAAGGATTTTTTATCTTCTTATTGGCTTTAGCACTGCCTGGAAAACTTTCAGTTTCTGATATTCATAGCTATGTATGAAGTACAGCTTTGATCTGAACTTCAGATGAGATGTCCAAGGATGAGATGATAGGTGTAGATTGGGTTTTAGGAAATAGGGACTTGTCCTCTAAATATGTACAAATTTGTCTTGCTGACACACATTGAGGTAACCCAATTTCCAAGAGCAGGTACAGATAGAGAATCAGATCAGCAGGTGCTAAGGTTACTGTTTGTTTTTTCACTTCCATAGCCCAGGGTGTGGACTTTGCACTGTGGAGAGCCTGAGGTACCTGGCTCAATTTCCTAGGACATTAACATTCCCTGTTCTCAGCTGGTGGCACAAGAAAGCTATTGCCTTATTTATTAAACACAGACTTAAGGAGACTTCTGGGAAAAGTGCTGCTGCCTGCAGAGTGTGTTGTGGATAGCTGTTCTCACAGTGTTTCTGAACAAAACAGCCCTACACAATTTCTAAGTTGCCAGAGTACTTCAGCTGATGACTTGAATGGCCCCATCTCTTGCTGTGCTCCTCTAGTCACTTAAACTCAGCTGCTTGTTGGGAACTGAAATAAGCCTTTAAGATACAATTTCAGCTCAGCTTACAAAGAAATTGCAGAGTGGTAGGAGTCAAGGTGGATTTATAAAAGATATTAGCTGCAGAACTTTGCTTCAGGAGCATTCTCAGTGCTGTTGAAAACTCTTCAGTAAGTATAGAAAAAAGTTCTAAGAGAGTCAGAAGTAGCTTTTGATTGGGAAAGAAAACTAATTAATTATATGTTGGGAGAATTACCTTGGCTACCAAATGAATTATGCTTTTTCTAGTCTATTACATCCCAACAGGTGGATTTCTCCAAAAGGCACCCAAGGCACATGCACAGATGGATGAATTCCTGGTCATTGCAAGGGAGCTGCAAACAAGTGATTTGCCAGGTGCACCTCAGGATAAACAAGCCTTCTAGACCTGACTTGCTTCTTTGATTGCAAGTAAGCATAGAAGATTAAAGACAGCAGGTCTCAAACACTAATTTGTTATCCTCTGACTAAGAAGCTTAAATTTCCAAAAGTGTCAAAGACCTCTTGGGCTAAAGAATTTGGTGCTGGAACTCTCTGCTTATATTCTTTTAAGGGTTAGATTAGTTTGGCTGAAAGTGTGCATGTTTGTATGAAGATATCTGAGCCACAGAAAATGATGTTTGATTCATATATTTATATGCTTATATGTATGCAGCTATATATATATGCATGTGCACAAATATTTTCACACTAGCTATTTTAAGACATTTAATCTTAATAGAACCTGTGTTTAATAGAATAACTGTTGGCTGTTATTCTCAGTGAGAATTTACATAATTTTTTTCGTATTTGTCATAAAGAACAACAAAATGTATTTATAGAGTATCAACCTCTTTCCCCAAACATCTAACCTCATGAACATATCAGATCATATATTTTATTACTCAGTGTAAGATTACACCAATTTTTGAGCTGAAGCCCGACAAGACTGAGTTTTAAGTGGTAATCAGCAATAATGTATAGCTTGCACCTTAATGTCACTATTGGTGATTTAGTGATTAATTATCTGACTGCTGTGTAGTGCTTAAAATAATCTAAATGCATAGGGTAAATTAGTTGATCAGGAGAAATATCTGTCATGCAAATTCAGTTCTTACAGAACCTTCCTGTCACACTCATCAATGACAGCCTAAGTGGGTCACCAGAGTGGATGGCCCCTGTTAATTTATTTTCTCAGACATGCAATACATATTCATGATATCCTGCTGTTTGTCTGTCACCTCAAAGAAACTCTCCATCTCCTCCAAATTATAATTAATGAAAATATGCACAGTTAAGCTTAGGGGCTTGGAAGAAGAGATATTGGTATCATGTTAAAGGGGGGCTGCGAGGCATTGGTATCAGCAGTTGTTTGCTAATGTAGTAGAGGAAAAATATTATTTTGCCTGATACAACCTCTTTAATTTTTTTTTCCAAGCAAGAGATGTAAGAGATCATGTATAAAAATAAAATTTTATAAAAGTATTCATGTATACATATATATGAGAATGAAAGTCTACAGATTCATTATACAGAGGAGCTTTTAGCCCATACTATTCCAATATAATTTTTTTTCCCAGACAATCACAATTGAAGATCTCTGTTCAAGCTATCCCCATATACTCAGACTTTTCAAAATCCTACTTGCCTATTTGCCTAGGTTGAGTACTTTCTGGTCTGTATGCACTTTTATGCAGAATTATCTGTATTTATACCAGTCGTTTCCTGTAATTGCTGCAGCATTATATGATATAGAAAAAGATACATTGTGTGGTTTTTTGTATTATCTTACAGACGTAAACAAATGCACCTTGTACCTAAACTAGTGAAAAGACAGAGGTAAAACATGCTAACAAACACACATTATGGCACGAGTAATGGCAATAGCAGTGGGACAAATTGTATAGTTTTATGATAAATTGCTAAACCATGACATAAATGAAATTTATCTCTTTATCAGTTACCTTGTCTGTCTCATCTTTTTCCTGCTACTAATCCTCCTCCTCTAAAGCTGGCTTGACTATTCCACACCTCTACACAGCTTCAGACAAATGTCTGTTAAGTAAGAAAAAAGAAAATCAGACTACCAAAGACATGATTGTTCCCTATGAGCTTTTCCAGCACCTACACCTGACAAAACCCCAAAATGTGTAACTTTGAATCTTAGAGAAGTTGTTGTCATTGCATTTTATTTTGCTTTGCTCTTTCCCCCATTCTTAGCAGAATCACAGGTTTACTTTCAAAACTTATAGGTAATTTCAGGGTAAAAACACCTTTGTTTCAAAGCTGTCTTTACTCCCTGTTTAAGAATGACAGCTGACTTTATATTTATCAAAATAAAGGTAGCAAATGTTAATTGTATGTACATATTTGCAGTCTTTTGGGATTAATTCCGGTCAGAAAGAGGAGCATTAATAGAGGAAAAAAACAGGAATTACAAAATTTTAGCATCTGTAGACATTTCATAAATAGTTCTTCTTTTGATAGTATGTAAGAATTCCATGAGACTGAATTGGAAAGATTTTATTGCTGACCTGCATGACTTAGTTGTGGCTTTGTCACTCATAAATAATGTATTCAGCCCCAACTCATGCCACTAAAACATTTATACCACAACACATCATTGTGTATGTTATATAAATATTTATTATGATGAATTATTAAAACGAGCAATGAATATTTATTCCTCTTGCAGCATGAGTACATGCATGTATGTATATTTCGTGTTTATACAAATATACACATATAAAAATGTTTAAGTAGCTCTCTACACATGGATGTACATGTATACAGGTTCCCCCACATATGTGCATTCTCGTGTATATACATCCACCCATACACAGGGATGTGCACAAACAGCTGCAATTCTGGAAGGCTGCAAACATGCTCTTTATAGATGTGCATTATTTATATATGGAAGCATCCACATGAAAGGTGGAATTATGTACATTTAATATTTTTTATTATCTATGATTAATTCTGACAGGATCATGGCTCAGATGCAGCTATCATAACAAAGGCAGGGCAAAGGCCTCGGCCAAACATTATCCAAGGCTCTGAGAATATGAGGACTTTCATCAGCTAAAATTTACAACACAGGAGGTTCTTTCAGCCACTGTTTTCTTGTTTGTCTGCTTATGGAAAAAAAAAAAGAAAAGAAAAAGAATTTCTATATAGACTTTGTGATACCCAAAATATATTTAAAGGAACAATGTTACACTGTAATTCAAATGTCTCCCTACAACGCATGCCTATTGAATGTTGCAGCCTGTCTGGGTACATCCATCTAATAATATCTGATATCAAACACTGTTGGCACGTTTTTAAAAATTTGCCAGGAAGTCATATGATGGTGCAGAGAGAGGTAAGAGAGAGGAAGCTAGCTATGAGCAGTGTTAAGGGAACACAGATGAGGGACAGAGCCTGGGAACCAGACACGAGGTGCATTTTCCAGTCTCTGAGAAACTTTTCATTGCACACCACGACATAAAACATTCCAAAGCATGTTGCAGATTTGAAATATTAATAGGAATTCATCAAGCTCCATAGACTGATGCTTATTTCCCCATTTGGTATGTACAAAGCAAAGGATTAACACCACTGGCAATATTTGTGTCAGACCATACTGATTAATTTAATATTCTGATTGGATGAGCAGCAGAGCTTTAACGGCTGTTAACTTTCTGGCAAGCGAGGCTGAGAAGGTGATAATGAGATTAACATTTGGAGGACCTGATTTGCTTTTGCACTGTATTTAATTACTACTTTGACACCAACTGGTATGGATTGTGCAGATATGCTGAGAGATACCCATATTTGCTAAACTATAATATTGGCTTTAAAGAAATGTGTCAAATTCTGAGCTTTCAAAAACATTTTGCACAGACATGAAAATTATGTAATCTCGTGCTCAGTTAATAGCACCTTAAAGAGGATATTTGGAGCAAGCAGAGTACTTACAGGAAATGAAGAATGGTATTAATCAGCAATGAAAGTTGTACATTAAAGGTTAGGAAATATAGTAATAATATAGGATGCCAAAAATTGACTGAGATGATCAAATTGACTGAGATTTTACGAATGAAATTAAAGTAAGTCTAAAAATGATCTTGAGCTCTATAAAATAAAAGCACAGCAGAGAAGAAAAAGAGACATTAACACAGTCAGGTCTGCTTAAAGATTTTGTCATTTCTTCCTTGCTCTTAAAAAAAGAAACGTGGTTTGGATTATTCTTCAGAAAGAAGTCACACAAAATCATGAAAAGCCATGTAAAGCTTATACTGAATGTTGAAATACAAAATAATTAAGAGCATAAACAACACAGGAAAAAAAGAAATAACCTTTACTTAAACAAACTCCTAATTTCTGAACCTGGTTTTCTGAACAAGAATGTGGTATTGACCAGCCACAGCTGAAAGGAGAAAAGAGATAAGACTATCAAGCTGGAGTGTATATTTTATAGGGATGGCCAACAGTTGCTCTTGGGACTAGTCTCAAGGACTTTTTCAAGATGATTTGCTAAAGGTAGGAAGATAACATGTGCTGACTGAAAATTTAAATATATACGTAAGAAATTAATGCTGTTACTATTTGGTTTACCATAAAAAGCTTATTAGGACTATAGCCTGTTTATACACAGTTCAGAGTTTGAAGAAGCATAGAGTTTTAAACATGTACCTTCTAAACACACAATTAGTATACTAATTAGTAGCTTACAAAATCATATACATTGTTCTCAGTTTTCACTGGCTGAGCGAAGCATTTATTTAATTATCTTGACCTCCAAGAATTATCCAAGACCTCCAAGCATCATTTCAGACAGCTATTGTTTCGGATCCAACTTCAAGCTGAAACAATCTACCACACTGGTACTGTTAATGCATAAAGTGTGTCCTTCAGAACCTTTCTCCTCCCAAGAGCAGGTGTGTTGCAAGGCAGGAAGCAGGGAGAGAGAATCCAGCTGACATACATACAATAGCCAGTTTTGATGGTCTACAACTGCAAATGCAATTTTCACACACTATGTAAGTTCATTTGCACTGTTAGTGCAGTGCAAAAAGCCTTAGGCTAAAGGAAAACCAGGTCTTTTTCTTCAGGTACTACTGTCTCTTTGTAATAACTCATTGGTAACCCTTGAAGCCCTCTAGATATCAAAGGTCAAGATCACCAAAAGATATCCTGGGATGATTTTCTGTATTTTCTATTGGTCATTTGTTTTATATTAAGAATATAATTTATTTTAATCTCACATTTATAATGTTTTTCTCACAACACTGAAAAATTTACACACTGCTTTGGCACCAATAATGTGAAATGACAGCACACAGAGTTGAAGTACGAAACAATAGTTATCAGTGCTTCAGTGAAGTGGGGATGTGAAGATCCAACTACCTTTCTCATCTGATTTGTGGAAATCAGGACAGACCATCCAGTTTCAGCCTTTGCCATTGTTTCAGCTTTAATGTCAACTTCATGGAAGCCTTCAGACATGACTTCAAAGCTAAAGCAGTTAAACAAAACAGATAACTCTGAAACAACTGAAGGAAGATCTGCTGAGCTGCTGTGACTGGATATGCAGCACAGGAGATTGTGCTAGATGTTTCAACAGCATCGTTCTGGTATGCTGCAGACAGCATGTTAACTGTTGCACAAGTCAGCAAAAGGGTGATAATTCTGATTATTATGGGATTCCTTACATTTGCTCTGCATCTATCATGGTTTTCATGTATACAAATGCAACAATGAATTTTTTATGTACGTAAGGATAAAGGATGTCTTAAATCTGAAGCTGATTAAGCCATCCCACACTTCCTTCAAATTCATTTCTGAATGACCAGGGCTCAATGCTCCTTCAAAGGCAAATCTATCAGGACAAACAAGAGAAATAAATTTCAGCAAGGCAAGGATGGAATAAATAATCAATTACACGTAAGAATTTGCATCCACTTTGCTAGGTCTTGAACTTTTGGTTCAAGTCTACAGTGCATTCCTTTGCTTCAAATCCACAGTGCATTCCCAGGAAATCTTAAAGCTGTAGAAAGAATAGACCTTGGGAAATATCACAGTACGGGTTGAAAGTGTCTAGACTGACTTGTCTTTGGCACCATAAGAGGAAAATTTTCTGAGCTGTTTTGAATAACTTTGCTGACTGATCATAGGTATAAGTCTTTTGGGGTGTCTTTTACTGAAAAATCTGACAGATGCTGCAGAGAGATTTTCTGAGCTGAAGAGACCAAGTAACAGTTTGGTGAAGGAATGGTAAACATCATGACTGTCTAGAACTAGCAATAAAATTAAGAAATGCTATAAAGAGAAGAGAAATAATGTTAATAATTTTAAGAACAGATTATTACTGAATAATACACAAAGGACAGACAAATATGCATTTGAGCAGCTGAAGTGGCCCTGTTGCAGATTTGTATTCCTGACAGTGCTTGCCAGTCACACCCTGGACATTACACATCTGTCTGCCCACTATAAGCCTTTTTTTTCTCTTTTTGTTTACTTCCCTAATATTTGAAATGCAATCCAAGGCATCTTGCTTATTAAACTGGAGAGACTTCAAATTTGCTTTTGCACAATAGGAGCTAATTGTCTGAGACAATTTGCATCCATCAGTGCAGTGTTTTATGGCTTTCAGACTCAGTGTAAAATGAATAAATAAGAGAGCTGAAATCATTACTCTCTTTTATTACTGGAGATGTGCTGGCTAATCTGGGAGTAATTTGAATGCTAGAGGCCTGTCAAACACTGGACATCTGTCAAGCTCTATCTACAGCCCATAGTTCACAATCTGTGCTACTTAGTAGCCTCCTCTTTTTCCTATCCTGAACATTTCCCAGGCAAAACCAAAAGTTGGAGATAGTTGTTTAGCATATGTATTTTTTTATTTTCTTGTTTGTAGAGTTATTTGGAGAAATTTATAATTTTACTGTTTGGTTAAACCTGGTTGAGATTTAATTTTCATGCTGTTGGAGAGTGATAGTCTGGTAATTTTTTAATGAAAATTCTGATATTTCATTGCTGTTTTAGCATCATTATCAGGTAGAAAAAGAGGCCATCTGTGAATTGCTGCTATCGATTTCCCTCATCCTTCCAGAGGTTGTAGCTGCTGTACACAGCACTGCAGAGTTGTGCAGGGGAAACAACAATTTAAAAAAAAGGGGAGATACACATCTAGGATAGATGCCATAAAAATAACTGTGGGGGACAGACAGACAGCAATAGAGGAAACAACACTTGAGGGATATGAGGAAAATAAGGGTGCAAGATATTTATGTTAGAAAAAAAAAGAAATCAGACAGTGATAATGTTTTTAAGTAAGAATTTGGTGTTGGAAACCAGGGAAAAGAGGAGGCCTTTTAAAAAGGAAACTATAATTGGAAATAGAATAGGAAACATAGAGAAATTAGTTAGCTAGGAGTGGGGCATCATAAGAATGAAGATTTTAGAAATAGGTGGCAGGTAAGTTCCAAAGATGAAGAAAAGTTCAGTTAAGGAGAATATTATCTGTTACATGAAAAAAAAATCAGATTTTTAATTCAGAAGGAGACAAATTATGTGTTTTCTAAGGAATTATCTGAAAAAACCCCACAGCTGCAATGTTATGGTCACTTCTGTAATATTTAATTGGTACCAGAAGTTCCATAGCAGACTTATGCTTATACTTATGCTATATTCACCCCATTTCTTCCCCCTTTCTTCAGGGGAACAGATGCTTCTGTGTTGAAAGATATCCTGAGAGGAGTTTCCCCTTGTATATCCAACACTTTTAAATGGCATTGATTTATGGTTGCAGAGCTCAGAAAAGAAGCAGACAGTCAGGAATCACCTGGTGCCTGGAGTCAGAATGATTCCCAGGCCCACAAAAGATACAAATTTCACATCTGATACCAGCTTACATAAACCCTGATATTTCATGGAAAAATGTAGGATATTCTTACCATAAAGATCTTTGACTGAAGTGTGTCTAGGTTTCAGTATCATTCAGCAAGGAGACCACATTGTTTTATTGTCTCATGAAATACACCAAATGTAATAGTAATAATAACAACAAGAACAATAATAATATCACAAATGTCACTAATAACAATAACAATAATAATATGCATTATTTTTGATCCCCCCTTCTATTCATTCCTAGCTAAAAGAAATTATCTCTTTCTTTTTATGCACGTTATGAATTTTTTTGCACAGGTTCAATCATCCTTGCTGCCCTTCCCTATATTATCTTTTATTCTTCTGTCTCTGTTTAGACCAGGGTTGAACACAGCATTTTGGATGCAGGTACCACTGAGATGAGGGAACCTGTTGGTTGAGATAAAGACAGTTTAATACGTAAAATGAAAGCTGAATGCACAAGCAAAAGCAAAATATGAAATTTCATCCCTTTCTATAGACAGGCAGGTGTTCAGCTGGCTTTATATATTCAGCATGACATCACACTTTATGGAATATCCCTTGGGTCAGTTGTGGTCTCTCCTGGCTGTGTGCCCATCCAGCTCCTTGTGCACCCTCAACCTCTTTGCTGGGAAGTAAAGAAGGAGGAGTAGAAAAGATCTTGACTGCAAGCTCTGCTCAGCAGTAACAAAAACATCCCCAAATTATCAATACAGTTTTCCGCACAAATCTAAAACACACCCCCATACCTGCTACTATGAAGTAAATTACCTCTATCCAGCCAAAACTATCACAAGGTCATTATCAGTAGCAATGCATTACAGAACTTGTTTTACATAAGTGTCTCATGTTTCTCTACATATGTACAATGTACCAAGAAGTTTCCTGGTGCTGTTCATTATTCCTGGTCTGTAACATGGAGGTATCGAGATGGTAAAGCAGTGACCCACTCTGTTTTGAGTGAAGCCACCTAATGCTCTCCCAGGTAATTCAGTTGTGCAGTTTGGAATGATTTCCTGATGGCAGCCTGCATGATGTTACTGTCTTCTGGAGGGCAGCAGAAGGGAGTGTACAGCTTCACTCCGTGTCATCCAGGTGGCTGCAGCACCAGCAAACTGATATTGAGCTCCCAGTTATATCTGCAAGTGTAGATGGAGATTGTGCTCTGGCTGATATACTGCACAAAGCAATAAACAGTGATTTCTGAAAGAGATTGCTGTGAAAAGTGAAGGAAGAAGTAATACCTCCTTATAACTAATAAGGAAGTGTGAGATGAGTGACTGACATGTTTTGAAAATCAACTAGTGCATCAAAATAAATTACTTTTACAGAGCTAAGCTTACAGGATGTATATCCCTCTCCAAGCTCATCAGTAAATATCACAAGAAAGGAATAGAAAGAGAAAAAACATTGGACTTTGGATAATCCTGAAAATAAACAGCCTTGTTGTGGTGAAAATAGAGTTGTTTTGATAATGCAGCCCCAAATTTCTACAAGAAATCATCAACTGCATGGGGAACAGGGTCCTGTTCCCTGGATCCCACAGATGTACTGCTGACATTTGCAAATATTCTCTCCTATGGTGTGGAGAGTGTGTGTATATGACTCAGATTATACACTGCTAAAGTATAGGGCTTATATATATATATTTAATATATTACTGTAAATGGGACATAAGGTTTCATTTACAGTGTGTAAAATGCTCTGAGATTTTTAAATATTCAGAAGTGTGACACTGCTTTTTTTCATAGTACCTCTTTATTTGCAATCCTTCAACAACCAAATTTCAATACATAATATTATTTTTTGTGAAGTGTTGTCTTTTATTTCAAAAGTAGATTGCTCTATTTTTTTTCTGCAAATAAAAATAAGACAAAGGGAAAGGAAGAGCTTAGTAAATCTATTTTACAGATAATTTTCCACTGAACTCAAGCATTTACACCACTGTAGTTTTGATCAGATTAAAATTTATTTTAGTGTAGATTGATGCTACTTTAGTGACCTGTGTAAAGCATGGAAGAGAGATGACTCATAGTAATCTCTGAGGAATTATGTGTCAGGTACAGTACAAGGCAAATGATCCTCTGAGTTTGTACATCAATTAGACACATATAATACATGTGTAGGGATAAGGATTTGTGAATTATTTTTTAAATAATCAGGAAATCTTCAAAACCTGCACAATAATAGACTGGGTCCTGCAATTCTCAGTGTGCACTGAAAACACAGAATCCACATCCTCAGGTTATGATCTGACTTTAGTCAGATCTGTTTATCTGCAGATAAACAGTAGCTGAGGGTCTGGCCTTGGGTTATTGCATGGGTTTTTTTCTGCCTCAGACACCAGGGATTATTAAGTCTCTTTTATATAGTGGTCAGGAATAGATACTTAGGGAAAGAGTATAAAATCAAGGTAAATGTAGTTTCCTTCTACCTTCTTGCAAACAGAGCATTTCATCTGAAAATGGATGCTGCAATTAGACTGCCAGGGGCCGAGGAAAGGAGGGACATCTCTCAGGTGTACCATACAAACATATTTCATAATGCTGGTAGAATTTAACTCTGAACATTATTCCCAGGTTTTGGTGCTCCACTTGTCCACATTAAGCAAAGCTCAGTTTATTTCTATATCCAATATTGTAATGAACAGTCTAGTTTCTTCTGAAACAAATCCCAAATTTGTATTTCTGAAAATATTTTGAACTAGACTGATTCTGTCATTACCCAGTATGGAAAACACCATACCTGTTTTAGGTCCCTTCACCCTACACAGCCTTCTAGAACCATTTCACTATCAAAAATTTCCAAAGGCTCTCATGCTATAAACTGAACAGTGTCACACATGCTGGTTGTTTCATGTTATAAAGATAGGGAAAGTAGAAAGAAAAGTGGTGTCAGCAGCATCTGTACTCCTCTGTATCTAATGTCAGAATGTCTCTCAGCTCTATTTCTAATTGCATTCAGAGAAGAAAAATTTCAAATCAAGATTACATCTAGGGAAATACCAAAAGGCTATCTTAATACTGGATTCTTTGACTGCCCGGGTTAGGCCGACGCCTTTTCATCATCCTTCATTGTATAGACTGGTCTTTTGGTGGTAACTAAAGCTGGGGATTAAGGGTCTGGTGTCTACTGATTTGAGAGCAAATCTATAGCTGGATTTTGTGAGGTTCCAGGAGTTAGACAGGGAGCTGCTGCTAAAATTTCATTAGATTCTCTTTTTGTGAGAGATTAGTTATTATAATAAAAAGTTTCCAGGTTAGGCTAGAGTTTGGGAATACAACCTTTAATTATCTAATTCATTACTGGGTTCTCTAAGGCCCAAGAACCAGACAGAAATAGGTATTCAGAACTTCTAAAACCTTCTGGTTTCCTGTAATCTATTGTTAACTTTTACAGGCCTTGGAGAAAGGGAGTGAGTGATTGTTGATGAGCATCAAAGGTGCTTTTTGTTTCTGCCTTTTTGTTAACTTTCTTTCTGGTTTTTTTTCTATTCTCCCCCCTCCTTTTTTCTTTCTTTCTTTTTTTTTTTAAAATACATAGTTACCAATCCATCTTAATATTTGGATTAGATTTGGTGTTACGGCTTAGTAAAACTAGTAAGAACTGGTCACTCTTCTACAATTAACTGTAGAGCTAGGGCCACAATTTCATGTAGAATTTTGAAATATAAAGCTTCAAAAGTTGAGCTCATTACTGCATAGTTAGAAGTTAGGAAAAGGGAATGCTATGCACAGAAGAGAGTACCATATGTTTCATTAACTGTAGGCTGCAAGTAGAGGGTGGAGTAGAATGTAAGTTTGGGGAATGGCTTGGGAATAAACCCTCAAAATTCCATTTTATTAACAGCCACTGAAGGGCCCACAGAATTAGGTAAAGGTCCAATGACTCATGTTCTCTTTTAAGATACAACTGGTACTTCAATAATTAAAGTTAAGTTTAATTAGGGTTAGAATTCAGGGGTGTTGTTAGGGTTAGAATTTGAGAATGCACACATTCAGAGCCATGATTACTTCTGGATTCAAAAGTGCCTACAGGGCTAGGAAGAGGGCATAGTGTTAATAGGATCGAAATAATAGGATCTCATTTAGCGCAGGGATTTATTTCCTGGCTCTAATTACCATTATAGTAAGGACAGGGTTAGGAAAAAAAAAGGGCTTGAAAAAAATCTCTGTTTTCCAGCTTACTAGTGAGACTTGCAAGGACTGCAGTCTTCTAGGAAGTTGGTTTCTTCATAGACATGGGGTTTTATATGGACTGTAAGAGTGGTCAAGGGTCTTATGATTGCAACTTGATTCTCTAATTCATTTGGGAGCTTTTATTTTAGCGTGTACTGCAGACTGCAATGGATTAGGAAGCTAGTTTCTTTATGAGACTTATCCTCTTCTTTATGTCTATTTATTGAGGGCCCTGCACAAGCTTATAGGGTTTGGGAATTACAGACTTCACTGGTCCACTTAACCAACATACCTGTCAGAATCTGCAGAGTGAAAAATAGAGTTAGTGTTCATAACCACCATGGTCCCAACTTTCTTTAAGGCTTTGGATAGATACCTTCATCATGGACTTAGGGTTTAGGTGAGAGCAGTGCTGGAATTCAGTCTGGATGCTCACAGTAATGGAGAAAGCACACTGAGAAAGAAGATGGTGACAGTCCTTTTAGAGCCCTAGCTCTGCCAGTGACCATCATCATGGCTCATACTGATGGTGAAAGTAGTGGTGATGATGGCAGTCTCCTATTCAGGCTGGAGAGGAGTGCTGGCAGTGGTGATATCTGTAGTTGAGGGTAAGATTTCATGATGTTTAGGATGGTTCTGAGAGTGATTTAAGGGTTAGAATTCCTCTGTACACCTCTTAAGGATAGTCAACAAGTCACTTTAAGGTTATCAGATCTCCAGAAGATCATGACCAACTTTGATTGGAATCAGGATCCTGTTTCCTAACCTTAAATCATACCAGCTATTGTATTCTCATCAGACACTGAAATAAGAAGTGGGTTGAGCTATATGATGAAGTACTGTTCAATTTACTTGTGTAAAGCTTAGCTGTGAAGTTAGGAAGAAGTCAAAATTCCAGGGAAAGCTGATGCCTTGTAGCTTTAAGGTTGCTTTGCTTGAGTCCCAAAAGGGAACACATTGTCTGTTGTCTCACCCACCCCATCTACTGAGACCAGCATTTATCTCAGGTTGTATTGAGGGCAACTATCACTTCAAAAAGGTTTTTTGTTCTTGAAGCTCAAGGAGTACTTGTAGGGATTTAGAAGATGACAAGCCACTCATCCCATCTTTTCTCTACAGGTGGTTGATATGCTATCAGTTTTGCAGACAGAATTATCATTTGGATTATGAATGAGCAATAAAAAGATGTAGGAACTCAGTGCATTGGTATATTTTTGCAAAGGATTCTGAGATAGGAAAAGGGCTGATCTTGAAGGTTGCCATTGTATCATCTTCCAGGTGATGGACTCATCAGTTCTGTATTTTGAGCTTTAAAGAATACATAATCAGACTTAGGACTTGGAAATGCAATCCTCTTGGGAACTGGTTTTGAAGGTATGATGAACTCAGGAAGGTAATCATGTCACCACCATCAGAGCCACACCTACAAGTCCTGGCAAACTGGAAGTTTAAGGTGAAAATTCAGCTCACAGGTTGGAAGCTTATGTGTCACTTTTGTGTCACTTATATGTCACTTTTCAGGGGGTCTTGAGATTGAATCAGAAGCCCTCTGTCAATTAATACATTGAAGACATCTTCTATAAAGAGCTACTACAAGTAAGTGGGGATAAAATGGCTAAAACCAGATGAAAGAGACAATGCAATAGCAAAATATGTTTCATAATTAGGAAACATATTGAGAACATGTTGATAGACATCTCAGAAGTCTATGATTACAATTTCACTGGTTATAAAATTTTGATAAAGAACAGATATAAATGTAAGAAAACTTTAAGTGTTGTTAGTAGGAGAAAGTAATGCAATCCAACTGATAAAGTTACAGCACTTAAAATATATGTATTACCAGAAGAATGAAAGATAATAACTTTTAACTACTACTACTACTACTATTACTAAACAGAATGTATAATAGCTGAAGAAAGGACAGAATTTCTAACTAAGTGCAGGAAAGTTCTGTAGGGAACAGATATAAAATTACACACATTTTATCTAGTAGTAAACTAATGGGAATATAACATATACTGAATGGACTAGAAATTAACAGGATGTAACTATAAACAAAAAATCATCACTGAGTTGTTGCAATTGTAATTGGAATCTATTGGGTTCTATTGATCTGCTACATTTAATGGCTTGGAAGGAAACATGAAAGACATCTAGTATTACTGTGATGCAATGGCTGAGGGCAGGTGACCAGTTTGGAATAAACTAAATCACCCAGAGACCTGGAAACAAGTAAAGTGCATTGTGGAGTGCCCAAACACAGACCTGTGCGGGTAATAATAGAAAGGGCAGGCTATGCTTGAAAGGACTGGGAAGGTCTGTCTTTGTGAGATTACAGATTCCAAAAGGACTTTGAGGACCATGGTAAAAATATAAGCAAATTAATACTCATCTTGTAGCAGGGACAGCAGGGCTCATGCCAAACTCACAGGGGAATCTGAGGAGGAAAACATTTCCATGATTGTCACACTTCCAACAATTTCTTGTAAAATGCATTAGCTCTCATGTTATCATCATTACATTTTATTTTATAAACTTATCTCATTTATGTATACTCATTTCAAATATAGTAAAATAACACCAATGACTAATGGATCTTGGTAGCTTCCCCATTGCTGAGATGACTCCTATATTGCTAATAACATTCTTCTTTAAGAATGCATTTTGGTTTTCTTTTGCTTTTATGAATCTTGTCAACAGAAGATTCTTCTTTTAGGTTAAAGAACAACCAAGTGCATCTTCATCCTGACTGAACTAAAAATCCAGTCATAGCTGGATTTCTAGTTCTCATACATGATTACTTAGATGATGTAATACATTATTGACCTTTCCTTTCTGTAACAAGGGTGTTATCAGTTTATAGAGTTGGGTATATACCTGTGCACCTATTTCTAATATGTCTATTCACAGACAAGTTCATCCTTTGCAGGGAGATTCTGTAGTGCAAGGTGTTTCTCTCCACCTCCAGCCTCATCAACTGGATAATTTCCATTATAGGACTGTATTATTTTCCTTTCCAATTAGAGAAGTCAACCTAAGAGGGGAAAAAGAACCACAAGGTTTCTAAAACAGGTAATTTGTCTTCACTGTTTATATTCTACAATAAATACTGACTGCAACTATTGAGAAGTTAATATTTTATCTTTCCTTGTTTCACTGAAATGATCATTGCTCTCAACTGTTGGAACTGAGATATTTACTATACTAAAGTCATCTTCCTTCACGCAAGCTTCATCTTTCTCATAATTAACTGTCTTCAAGTATTCAAGATGTATTGAGAAGGCAGCTGGAATAAGAATTTTACTGGGAGAAATGTTTCTTTAAAAGATCCCCCATCAAGTAAGTTACCATCTTAGGCTGTTGTAATTTTGTATAACATAGTGACATTAATATTTGGTGAATTAATATTGACCTTTCTACATTCCTTAAACAAAATATACAGTGGATTAAATATTTTAAAGAGGATTTACCAGATTCCGCTGTTTTTAAACACTGGGAGCTTCCCAGTGTTTACCACTGGATTGAATGTGTTGAGTTTGTAGGACAGCTGATTACTTTGGAAAAGCTTGATGACTTTCATTGAGAAGAGTGGTCAGCACCTGGTAGAACAGGTTCAGGGAGCCATGCATAAAGTTATTGTACATATGACTCACCCAAGAAAAGAAGTAACCTGAGGATATGCTGACTGCAAGGAGTTCTGACACTGCTGCATCCATGACAGTGGTGAAACTCTCCCACTCAGCACCAGTACAGTGTAAGGGAACCAAAAGTGAGGTTGGCAGGACACCTGAAATTATTTGCATTCAAATTAAAGGAAAGAAAACTTAATAAAAAGACAGCATCTAGGGACAAGTGAATAATTTCAGGCATAGAAGTCCATTTTCTGTAGCTTCTTCGATTTCTACTTCTGAAAATGAGCAGATTCCTACCTGGAACTCTGCTATGACTGTAAGTATTAACCCTCGTGTTCCCTGTCTTTGGAATGAAGACAGAGGCAAAACTCACTATTTTAGGAAATTTTAGGTCTTACTATTGCAAACGCGATATTGGAAGCACTAAGAATAGTGAGCAAAATGAAAAAACTCTCATGATATTTTTGTCCAATTTTGTGTCCTGTGAAAAAACAAACATATATCATTTTATTTTTCATTTTAGAATGAAAAAGGAACAGAGAGCCATACTGAGAAGTATCCCACTTCTAGAGATGTGGGCTTTTGAACATTATTTTTTCTGATCTTGGGTCCTAGGTTTAATTTAAATCTGAAGAATTAAGATTCAATTTACTTGTATATTCAATTTAACCAATAGATTTTGATGGAATAGTGAGATTGAATAGCACAGGTATAGTATTCCACTTATACAGAAGTGATGGTTCCTCTTCTTTTCCTTGTCTTTGTACAGCATCCATCCCAGAAATATCTGTTATTTTGCCTGTGTTAGGGATTCTGCAGCAGATACTGACAGCTTGATCCTTTGACACTTAAATGAATAAGGCAAAGCAAGACTTATTTGATTTTTGGTCAGGCTCCAGACTTGACAATAAGAGATCAAAGAAACTATAGAAGTGGAAAATGAAGGAGGTGGAGAGGAAAAAGGAAAGGAAAGTCATGAGTATTGAATATTCAGTCATCAGACATGATTAATGCAAGTGATTTAAGGGCAAAAAATGCAAAATAATAAAGCTTTGACTGCTGTCCTGATATGGCTGTTATTAAACATGAATCAATAGTTGATTACACACTTAGATCAGTCAAAACTTTCCAAGTAATAATAGAGTGTGAGGTTGATTATGGCAACACATTCAGACTGAATAAGACTTCAAATGCATTCCTTTTTAGCTATTTATAAAAAGAGATCAAAAGCACAAGCCTAGAAGGACTTTTAGCTAAATGTTAATAATACAGTCAATTTATTTGTAGGGAGGTCACCTGTATTTTCAAATTCTTTATTAATGATATAATTTGTCCAGAGCAGTACAAAGAAATTTATCTGGGGAAGTGAAAGGGTAGCAAGAAGCCCAGCTCTGCTTTATTGAAAACAAAAGGAAGACTGAGCAGGGAATGTGTCTGGAATGCACCAATGGAAACCAGGAAGACCATGACAGACCATGTCCAGCCTCTTGCAGATAAAAAGACAAGTTTCCAAGAAACATAACCCCAAACCCAAACACATTAAACATCCATCTTTTGTTTTTGAAGGTTACATTTTGCCCCTTACTCACCCACAAGGCTTTTTGATTCTAAGGATAAAATGTTCTTGAAGAGAAATAATCTTATGACTTACTTTAGTCTAATTTACTTGTCAATTTTCATATAGAAATTAGAGTTATATCATGCCAATATGTAAATACCCTTTATAAGCAGAATTATTCTGATGTATTGAATCCTTCAGGTTTATGAAAACAAAACCCATCACATCTCCACTGTTCTGATAACAGAAGCAGTTTCTGAACTACAGTTTTCACTGCCCAGGTGACTCTAAAGAGTGGAGGAGGGAGCTGTATTCAAGGTGAAAATCCTGTTGTCTCTTTACTGTTGGTTTTTGGGGTTTCTTTAAAGATTCTAATTTTTCTGTGGCATATTCCAGATATATTGGATGAATGACCAAATCCAAATAAGGACTGCTAGAAAATGTTCCTTTTTAGCAAAAAAATTAAATTATTAAACAGTTAGGAAGGTGAAAGAATCAAGAAAAAGTAAAAGGAATGAAATGGAGTGGACATTCTGGACCCTGTTAACTCCTGAGTGTTGCCACTGAGGACTTGTCACAGCACACATGAGCTCAGTTTAGTTTTACATGCTCTATACCTGTGTTGTGGGGCAAATTAGATTCTGTTGATCTTCAGCTTGGATCCCTATTTACCCCACTGTAAATGACATAAAATCCCCCAAATGACAGAGTAACCCTTAAAATTAAAAAGCAGCCACCTAAGTGATGGCACAAGATGAACGATGTTGACAGGTCTGAGAGGGGGAGAGTTATTGTGAGAGCACAAAAGACAGCAGAACATAAGGAGTGAGGAGTGAGTAAGAAAACCTGGAAGACTTCAGAGTGACTGATGGCTCCCAATCTGTGAAGAGGACAAAAAAAGGTGGCAACAAAAGCAAATATGGACTTCACTGGATAGGCAACAAATGGTAACAATACAAATGTGCTTGAAATAGCCAATTCCTGGAGCATCTGGTAGGACATATTGGCATTAGGACATCACCCTTATCTGGGAAAGGTGTGCACTGATTTACAAAAACCCACTTTCCTCTTTTGTGATCACTAAGAACACTATATTTGTATTAATCAGGTAAAACAGTTATAAGGTGTATATTATTTGAAGAAAAATGTTAGGAAACAAATGCTATAGTAATTTTGTATATCTACTTCTTAAAAAAGAATTTGTTTTAATATTTTAAAGTGATATGGATTTTCTAAGACTTCAGGGACGCTGGGAAAGTAAAGAATGAACAACATTTTTTTTTCTGATTTAATTTTAAGTTTTTGTATTCAAGGCTGGAAATAGATAGGTCTTCCATACACAATCAGCCATACACACTTCTCACAACCTTAAAAAGTGTTTTTCATTTTTTTATTATTATTACTTCTTCTAAGATGAATTTTCTTGTTTATTTTGGGGCTGAGGTTTTTTTGCCTTATGGCTGCTTTTGAAAGGAATATCAACCCATCCTGTCTGTCATATGGCTGATTTGAGAGGAGACTAAATCACTCCAAATCAATGCTACATTTCTTTTTTCTCCCCAAATACACTGATATCTGGCTTCAACAAGGACAGCACTAATTTTTTCACAGTAGCCTTGAGGGGGTGGAGCCTGGAGCTGTGTGAACATGTACATAGACAAAAGAACAAGTAATTACTTTGAGATTTTGTCTAAAATTAATCAAATGTTTTAGGCTTCCAAAAGTTGCTTTCTTGTTTTTAGGTATGCAACTTTTGCTTTATAAAACACCTATATCCATTTGTATATAAATGCTGCCAAGTGAATGTTCTTCAGAATAAAAGGCCTGTACAAATATTGTATAAAACGTAACCTGCAGAACTTTTGCCTAAAAATCTGTTTGGTGAGCTAAGTACTTCAGCATATTCATGGCTTGCACATTAAAAAATGTCATTTTTTGAGCTAATGCTTCAAAATTAACTCAAAATTTGATTCCTGAATAAAGCACAAGTTGATGGAAAGTGCTACCTCATTTAAGGATATAAACAAAAATACCCCAGAGCTTTGAGGACAAAGAACAACCCGAGAACATTTGCCCATTTTTTTAATCCCTTCTTCCCCTTGTATTTAAACCATTCAAGTTTATGGTTTATAAAGGTCATTTGGTTAAAGACAAATTCTTCCCATATTATGTTTCTATAAAGGCCAAATATTATTTTCAACAGGTCTCTGTGTCCTCTTGTCAACAGACAGGCACCACCATGATTTTCTTGAGTATAGACCTATTATTCTTTTTTTTTATTTTTTTCCTTTCCTTCTACTAAAGACAATTTCATTGCTGGCACCACCACTCTTAAGAGCCTTTAGTACAACTGCACAACCAGCATTCCCTGGCTGTGGTTTTTCCCTATTTGGTGTTGCAAAGTCTGTGCTGCAACATTTCTCCTGCTAAATTATCTACTTTTTCTAACCTCATGTGTAAGAGTTTTGTATTCCTCTGACCCTCATTAATACCTGACAGACTTTTAAGAGGAGAGACTGTGCCATTTCAGTTATAGCAGAGAAATAGGAAGGCAGTTTTGGCCTTTTACTCCCAGATTTATGCTGAGTGATAACATATGAAAAATATGCCCGTAGTTAGAAACTGTGTAAAAGTTTCTAAGATATTAACACTGTTTTACTTGTATATTGATATATTAGTGTGTCATATGGAGAAAAATCTAGTAATATGACATTATTGACCAGCACATCACATTCAAGTTATTTTTCCCTTTTGGTGATGGAGCTAGAATTGCTGGCTCTAGGGCCTGTGTGAATAGTATCTCCCTCTAAATATTGTATAAATGAAAAAAAGTCTGTTTTCTACAATATTTGCCAGTCTTTCACATGGATTTCTGGAAAGCTAAGTCAAAATAAAGCCATGGTTATACAACTCAAGACAGGACAGGGGAAGGTGAATGTAAGGTAAAAGTGAATAGAGAAACTTATGGTTTGCACAGCATAATGATCTGTGTGTATAGGCACAATACTGTGAACCAGAGAGAGCTGGAACTGCTCTTCCATAAAATCGTTATGGCTGAGTAATAACAGCCTTCCTTGAGCAAAGGAGTAGAGACAAACACAAGCTTTTGATGAGCAGTGACATCTGGCTGCATGTCCTCCCATCGACTGTGAGGCTGAGAACAGTACAGAGGGGTAGCAAACACTGATGCTGTGTCAAGGAAGTTGGGGCAAACCAGAGATGCAGCTTTGTTAATGAGCCCTGGAAATTTTTTTTCCTGGAAGATCGGTGCTTTCAGAACAGCAGATTCTGAACTTGGTCTGCATTGCTGGGGTGTTCCGCCTGACCATCATGTCCCAGACCTGTCATATGTAAAGTCTTCTGTGCCCCAAAATCTTTTAAAAGAAGGCAAGAGAATTACCTATAGTTTATCTTCGGAAGTTTTCCCAGTGAACATGTGCAATATTTCTCCCAGATTAATCTTTTCTCCTGTAAGAAGTTGGTGTAGTGCTGGTTCAAAACGTGGAGCTAGGTAGCCCATTATTGACAGGTGAAAAAGAAGAATGTGGAATTGATTAGACAACTTGCTTCTGCTTTACTTCCTAATTAATCAGGTGATAAAACACGTAGTATGATAGTTCAAGTAAATAAGAACATGGATAACTGATTCCAAAGCTTAAAAGGATTAAATAAGCTGTGCTCTGCTAAAACAAAATGGAATAGTCTTTGCTGACAGTTATACTCTTGCAGTTGCTCAGAATCCAGGAGGATTGTGTAATGTTACTGCCACCAGATTTAACCCACTGTATGCAAATCAAACGGAGATTTTCTGACAATGGCTAAATATCTCAGATGAAGCAAATCCACAAGACTCCAAAGGAGCCAAGAGATGTAAGCAGTTTTTCACCCCATAGGACTGCTGGCAGCAACGTTTCAAAGGAAGGAAAGGATATCTGGACTTGGAAAAGGCTGGGCAAACACTGACACAGATGTATGAAGGTTGTTCTCCAGATAAAATATTTTCTCTCTCCTCCACTCCCTCCCTCCCTCCCTCCTTTCCTTCCTTCCTTCCTTCCTTCCTTCCTTCCTTCCTTCCTTCCTTCCTTCCTTCCTTCCTTCCTTCCTTCCTTCCTTCCTTCCTTCCTTCCCCTCTCTCTTTCTCTCTTTGTAACTTCTTCCCATTTTTCAATTCAATATTATTTTAAAAAAGAAAGACATTGACAAAGAAAGCATGACAGACTGTAAAGTGAGCAACACACTACCACCCAATGAATTTTAATTAAATTTCTACAAACTCTTTACCTATAACCTCTCAAAGCCATTTTTTATGACTGGTCTGTGAAGACACACAATAGCCCTCTGAGGTTGCTATTTTATTAGCACTGTTTTAAACCTGCATAAAAGCACATGAAGCTAAGGCTGTTGCCCATATAGAGGTATTAGCATAGCGTTCCCAAATGCCTCTGCTTTGCCCTAGCTTTTTGTGTGGTTAATTTGGGTCTAAATGCTAATCTAGTTGTGTAATGTGGATCTCACCCTACTTTAGACACCAGAAAATTAGGTATTTAAGGCAAATTTATTATTCATGCTCCTACTGTGGTAAAGGAAGAGAGACATGCTTCCAAAAGAATGATTCCAGCACCCAAAGATGGGTGTCAGGTGTCTGAGATTTGTAGGGTGAATTGCCCCCAGGAGATAAAAACACTACTGTAACTAGAGGTGGTGCTTTAGAAAACCAACTTCGATTTGGGGTTCACATAAATATCATGGAGGCAGACATCATCCTAAAACTCACCAGTCAATGTCTTTATGATATCCATCTCCTAAATTTGGAAATGAGTCTCATAATGTAATACCTCATACTGCATTTTGGTCACTGATTTCCAGTATGCTGGGATTGCAAAGCACAACACGCCCTGCTTTCCTGGAAAAATGGGAAAAAATAGTCCAAAAGTCCAATGCCTTAAGAGCACTAGAAGCTCTATTTTATAAATACCACAGTAGTTTTCAGATCAAATAGTGGCAGTAGGAAGACTGACTGCAGAGCACTATAGACCAGTGTGTTACAACCTGAATATGTATTAGTGTATTAGCACAGATACTGACACCTCCATCCACACAAAATTAGTTCTGGATAAAAGCCATGCAAGTTATTAAGCAAAAAGTAACAGTTGAAATGTAAATCTTCATGGCCTGACTTGGTAAATTCTACAATCTCACTTTTGTGAAGTGACCATTTTTACCAACTTTCTTAGCCAATGAAATAAAAAAATGTAAACACTGTTTCAGAGATTGACTCAGCTGAATGAATCAAATATTATATATAATTTATTGTAGCTCTTGATTTGTGAAAGTGTATTGCTCAGACTGTTCTCTCTTCTTTATATTCTCTTCTCAATTACTACTACATATTTGAGGCATTTAGATAAGCATTTAAATATCTTTCATTTACCTAGCATGTTTTATCATCCTAGAGTACTTCACAAATTTAAGAACAGAAAGCAGAAATTCTGGACCAGATTGCAGCTGGCTTTTCTTACACATGCAGGGCCAGACTTTCCCCCCAGGCATCCCTCCTCCCAGTTGCAATACATGCAATCTTCTGACTGCAAAGAATATTACACAGAAATACCACCTGGACAAAGGAGTGGTCAGAAAGAGGAAATATTGTATGCTGCTTTATTTGACATCAAGTGAGTGCTTCCTGCACAGAGGAGTGTATCAACAATCCTCTTTGTTGTCTACTGGTATCTTTTCCCTGTAACCCACTCACAAAAATCCTCAAGGAGGTCACATATATGTCTGTTTATATCTGTGTATGTATATCTGTACACATAGATGTGTTTACTTTCATCATTTAAAATTAAAAGAAATAATAAAATATTAGTGAATTTTGCACGAGCTCTGCTGTCAATAATGTGTAACATTAACACACAGAAGTTTAGGAAGAGAGTTTTCATTTGCTCTTGAAGCAATCAGCAGATTTTAGAGAGGTGAAATGTAGTGACCTTTTACAAACTGGATAACAATGCTTTCATTAATTTCATGTGATTATTATCTTTCATGACAACTGCTCTATGGACTTTTGCAGGTATGAATTCTGAACTACCCACTGACTGGAAAGTGTAGCTTGTAACCTTTTAAGGTTAACCTTGACTAAAAAAATAATACATATAAGCTTATGCTTATAGACATGTGGGGGTTTGAGTCTAAGTGAATTAGTTCTATTCTAAGTACTTTCAATGTTCATTAAAGGAATGCCTAATAGTAGCAAAAATTCAGGACGTTGTATACAGTGTAATATTCATGTGGCTTCTCTGACAGATTGTTTGGGTATTTCATGTTGTAGATCCCTTTGAACTGCATGAACAGATCTTTCTAAAGTAATATATCAACCAAAAAAAAACCAACACAAAAAACCACAACCAAATAGTGAACAAACAGATTACTTGTGGAAATTAACTTTTCTAATTATTGAAGGAAATATTTGTTTACTTTGGGGATATGTATTTGTGGAGCTAGAGCTTTTCCATGCATGATGCTTAAGTCAGCTTTCAAGAAGGATAAATTGTCTTTCTTTTTATGTGCAAAAGTAATCTGAAATGCATGTAGGCTTCAAAAATAAATAGACCATTCACAGACAGTGCTACCACTGCTAAACTTGGAATTCTCTACCAAGAACACTGCTTTTCTTGGTGAGATTCAGAGGGGAAATATCCATTTATGCCAGTAGGATTTACACATCTAAAATGTTTGTTGACACAAAATACAAACTGACTGAAAACTAAACTCAGAGATGAGGCTCTCTGCCACAAGATTAAAGTAATGGGAGGAATCTGAATGGAAAGCAGCTGACACATTTTGGGCCAGCTGTCTGTAAATTGCCCCTTCTGTGCTGAGGTGCTGTGTGGTCTCTGCTTCACTGCGTCACGCTGCAGCCATGCTACAAAGGCAAGGCTGAAAGCCAATATTCAAATGAGGCCCGAAACCGAAATACTATTTTTCTCCATTAGAGGGTGGTCCCTCCTCATCATGGTTCAGTTGCAGTGGCAGCAGAAGACCTGCAATGCAGTGAGCTGCGTCGGAGATGACACATGAATCAGGAGATGTCTGCGCCCTTCCTCCTCACGCCTTGCACTCCCTTTTGAATGTGAGAAAAGTGCACATGGACACAGCCCAATTCCAAACATACATGCAGGACCTGCTTTGATCCATATACAATATATGCACAAATGAGGCCACCTGCACATACATGTAGCTGTGCCATGTAAAGCAGCTTGAGAACAGCTTTGCTGTAGCATCTGTAGCTGAATTTGCCATTGCACAATTTTTCTCCCGTCAATAACATCTACTTGATTTCAGCCATGCTAATTAACTGTGCACATTAAAAAAAACCCACCGCATTTGGCACTTGTATATAGGTGTATACAAATGATGTATTAGAAATAAAACCTTTACATTAAGGTAAAATTGTGATTAGGAATTTGAAAGCCAGAGAATACCAAAATGCTACTTGCCAAACAAATCTTGCTGCACTCTCATGTGAGTCTGAACAATATAAAAAGCCTTTCACAACATGATTGCATTCATTATTGTAATACCCTAATTCCATGCAGGCAACTCTATTCATTCACTTTGTTTTGAAGATTATACATACATGAAGTAGAATTCTGCAATGTCTTTTTACAGCTCAAATTCAATAAGAAGAAAAAATTTTCAATAGAATTTCCTACTGTAAAGCATACTATGGAATAAGTATTGCAATGAAATATAATAAAGAATTGCTGCTGGCATAATGAAACCACTTACACTTTGTATTTCATTAGCTTAATAGTAGTGAACTGTCTCATTCACAGCATTGCCTATTACAGATTGTACATGACATATAAAGCTCACAGAAGAGGGCTTTGAAGTTGTTGTTTCTTCTTTTTTTTCCTTTTTCTTTTTTTTTTTTTAATGACAAAAACCCCAGAATTACCTTGAATAAAAGCCAAAATAGAGAAAGCTGATTGCCAAAGGAAGTTTGGACACTGAGCACTCATGAAAGCAGAGTGTTGCAAACAGATGAAGATGGAAGTGCAGGGTAACAGTGCTTCTGTTTTAAATTGACATTGCACCATTACAGCACTTTGGACTGGCAGAGGGTCTGCTCCCTCAGCACAGAATGCCCCTCTGAGCACACTGAATTCTACAAGAGTAATCTGCCATTGGAACCACTGAAATAGTGAAATGTTTCATACTGCACACATATTTAAATATTCCTGATCAAGAACATAGTATTTTTCTCCTCCCAGAAACAAGCTTTAATTGCCAAGCAGTCAAACAGATCTGTTTTCTGAATGTCAGTTTTACTGTCTAGTCCACATCATTCGGCTGCGAGTCCAGAGAGTGTGTCCCTTATGAACACTAATGTGAGGATTTTTCATAAGGTTCTCATAATCCCCTCACCTACAAACTGAGAAGTAAATGCCAAAGGTTTTGTCATGCTTAGAAACACCTATTCAGAAAAGATACCAATGGAGAATAGACATTTCTTTTATCACTCTCTATTATTCTCCTTCATTGTTGTGCCAAAAGAGAGCATTTCATATGAAATATCTTCTAGATCCCTACCAAAAATAATAAACAAGAGACATACATTTGCCTCAGTAATTCTGCATGGTCAGATTTTGAGAACTAAAACAATCTTTTCAGGATTGTTATTCAGCCTTCAGATTTCAAAGCTGCAAGGCGTATGGGCTTGCTATCCATCAGCTCAGCCTGTCTGTGAGCCTCAGACCTAACAAAACTGCACTTTAGAAACAGCAAATGAACATTTCCTTGTAGACAGTACGTCAGAGTAGCAATAATTTGTGAAAAATGTAAATCTGCACAGTGCACACTACAAAACAATTTGTGTGGTAGAAGTGTAGAGCAGTGATTTTATTAGAATAAGACCATTCTTATTCAGTGAAAGACTCAGACAGCTGTTGTACGAACAAAGCTTAATATTACTTCATTTCCCATGCAAGCCTATTTTTCAAGTCCATAATGTCCCCAGTCCACCAAGTTACATTTAAAACTACCTGGAGAGCTTTTTCACGCAGAGCTTGTGTTACTCATTCTACATATGGTGTGAAGTTCACAGATGAGAAATGTGAGTGCCTAAAATAAATACTACATGAAACCTGAGAAGCGTGAGGGCCCTTGGGAGTTCAGCAAATGAAATGCCTATCAGTCTCTGACACAGCAGACGCTCCCTACAATTGGCAGCTTCATGCTTCATTATGCATGGATCAGATATATAGGTATGGCCCCAGGCAAACTCCCTGGTTTAAAGGAGAGGTGCATGCTGGGGAAAGGCAAATGTCATTTGCCTGTGAATTTGAAAGATGAGGGGAAAAGGGGAATAGAGTTGATTAACCAAATATATGAGGGGTTTATTTTGTACCATTTATCCGAGAGTTTCCTCACCTAGAGTTGTTTCCAGCATTATATGCATTGCACCTTTGATGTTTTGTGGATTTAACAATGTCTAAAAACGCAATTATTCTTGTCCATCCAGCTGAACAGGTCCAAAATAAATAACAAGCATTCAGGTTTTTTACTTCCAGGAAAAAAAAATTTGCTGCCTTTTGTAATCTTTGTAATATAACCTATGTTTACAGCACAAGGTCAGCAGACAGACTTGCTGAAATTGTGCAGATTCTCTTAAACATCATTAAAGCATATCATGCTGCCTTAATGAATAAAAACTATTCTAGAGACTCAGCTATGGCAGGATGTTAGTCATGGGTATTTCCTGTACAGGAAAAAAAAATCACACCACCTAGTAACAGCTCAGTTTGCTCCACATGCATGTAGTTCTAATTAGAAGAAACAGTGAAAATGGTAAATCCATCCTGATCCACAATTAATTGAGGTGTAAGAGAGAAGAGGGAAAGAATAAAGGAGAAACTCATAACTGACAATCTTTTAAGAAAGCAAAAAAGCTTAAAATATTTGTAGGAAAGGAAACTGTATTTCATCATTCCTGAGAAAATTATGACCCTGAGGGATCAACTGAGCAAAAGTGCTACTGAGTATTGGTGTGTCTTAATGAAAACCTTTCTTTCCTCCTGCAGCATTTCCATTCTGAGATTTCAATCATGCTATGTTCTGTCAATTAAGCTTTAAAATATAATTGTAAAGCTTTTTTCTACCATACCAGTAACAATCATGTCAGATTTTCTTTGAGATAATTTATATACATGCATATATATACATACACATATTTATTTACATACACTTTTATATAAATCTATTTCTCTGGGTGTCTGTGCATCTTTTTCACTGCAAAAATTCCATGGAATAATGGCATGGAATTGTTTGGAGCCTAAAAACATAGATGAAAATAAAGCAAACCAAGTCTATAAAACTGAGCGACTTAAGAAGATAAGCCTTCAGCAGCTGTAACAAATAGAATGACAGAGAAAGAAAGAGAAAAAGAATGCCACTAATGTCTCTCAATGCTCTCTCCTTGTGTTCAGACAAGTTATGGCTAGGAATGTAAAACTTGAATTTAAAGAAACTGCATCTGGTGGAGATTAAAAAGGATAAAGAGGAGAAAATCGGTTTGATGTACACTTCAAAATGCTGCTCATAATATAGTTTGTTCTATTACTTGAAAAGAGAGTATCACTGTTCTTTTATGTCTACTTTTTAATCCTATGCTTTTAAAGTATCTTTTATTTGCTCCTATTTGAGGTGAATTGCCTCACTTCAAAAACTTAAATCTAGTTTGAGGATTTTGACTTTAGAGTGGCTTTCTTTGAATATTCTTCTGAAGTTATATTTTATCCTCCATTTTACCAATTCTCAGGTTTTACTGGGTAGTTGTGAATACGTGATCTTCCACAGTGAGAATCACCTGCAGGCTCAAGAATGCACATTTTATACTAAAGCTGCCATTGTGTTGTGTCAGGATCAAGAGAGGTATTTTCTCAAGTTTGCTGAATTGTAAACATGAATATTGTCACACTGAATCATGTAAACACAAACCTCATTTTATTGCCATTTTTCTATCCCACATGACTTTATCATTAGCTGCTGGAGGGAAAAAAAAACCAACCTTAATTTTAGTCAGTTTTTGAGCTTGTTAGAATTTAAAACATGAACTTCACTGTCTAATTGTGAATCCAAAAATCCCTCTGATTTGAATTAGAATATTTGTCTATTGGTAAACTAGTTAGTGTTTTATTAACAAGATGATAGAAAGAACAAAAAATATGAACTTCAGCTAATGCATCATCGAATGAAGATCATTAAACTAGACTCAAAGGGCAAGACACCATGAGAAAACATAGCCATCCTAATGGGTTGCTTGAAAGAGTTGAAACAAAAGCAGAAGCTTCCTTGGACTCAAAGGACCTTGGATATGTTACAGCTGCAGTGAAATTAGGAGTTTTCCTTTCAGGACTTTGTGTCCAACTATTGTGGAAGGTCTTTGTAATAGTTTCAAATATTTTTATTCTGTGTTTCAGCATCACTTTGCTTGGTGGGATATTGGTAGATGAACAGTGCCTGTAGTTCAGAGAGAGAAAAATAAAATGTAAAGAGAAACTATGAAGTCATTGAGGCATGACCATCTGAGATGTGGTTCTTCTCACCAGATTAATTTATAAGTTCATAATTCAAAATACACACATGCATTGGATAAGATTCTCATCTGCATTTAGGCAGAGTGGTGCTTGTCTTTCAAGTAGACATAAATTGAATCCAACAGAAAACCACTCTGCCCTGCCAGAATTATACAAAGCATCCTCAGTGAAAAGGGAATTCAGGCTATTAGAAGAAGCAATTTTTAAAAGTTTTATATTTTATTTTAATTGAAAAAAAAAATTTAACTACCTTTAATTTCTCAAACTCCTTTAACATGCTTCAACTCTGAGGCATATATGTTAGTGGTGTACAAATTTCACTATCAAGGAAAAAAGCACAAATATTTTGGGGTTTTAGAGGTACCTGATTCAGTTCAGTCAATCAGCTTTATCAACCACTTAGTTAACAGTCAAGTGCAGAATAAATGAAATGGACCTGATGGTATGAACAACAAAAAATTTATATGCAGAAAAGGTACTCATAGATTCATATATTATATGCTGGGAGAATAAAATGGTCATTTAATATTTAACCTATATTTTTACACAATAATAATTTTCCCAACTGGAAACTATTCCAGTTTTCTGGATGCTGTTTTTTCTTTCATAACAGACACCAACCATAACGGCATAAATTGGCACAACTACAACAGGAGAGAGAACCAACAGGCTGACATTTGTTTATGTCAGTGCAACACACACAGCTGTCTGTGCCATGTACAACACAGCAGTTTTACAAACTTTAATGTAGATTACATTAAGACAATGAGAATTGATTTGTGGAAGAGTGCAAGACCTTTGTACTCCTAAGCTGCCACATCTAGTTCTCTTCTTTACAACTCTTAATATTCAAATATTGGACTTCTCCCTCTCATACAGGAAACCCGGCCACATCTCAGTTGTAGATACCTGCAAGACTCAGCCACCTGTATGAAAAGACAGTGTCCCACAAATAAAGAGCTCTTAGGCCTTATTGTGTCTTTCAGTAATGCTCAAGTTTGGTTAAAAAAAAAAAAAAAAAGAAAACTCTTATCTTAAATAATTTTAAGCATGAATTGAGCAGAAAATGTTTGAATAGATTGTCCCATTTTGCAGAGAAATTTGAGGTTTGTCCCTGCTTTATGTCCTTTTTGCAAGCAATATGCCAGCTATTATCTTCCTCCACTGTCCTCAGAAACCTTTTTTCTTTCTTTTTTCTGACTCATGCTTTTTTCCTTGAGGTTTAGAGTGTTGCTGGTTCAGACTGATGCATGTGACTGGCATTGTGAAATGAAGGATGGTTACATGCTAACAAGAGCACCCTTCTCACTCCATGTTTCACACACAGCAGCAGCAGCAAGTGATTAATGGAGTGCCTGGAAGGGAGGTTTGTGTGGATGGCTGAAATCATCCTGTGCTGCTGTCAGGATCCTGGGAGAGCAGCAGAAAAGCATCCACCTATATTTACATCTCCCTGTTCTACCCCAAATATTTACTGTGTACCCTTTGCTACAGTTTAGCCCTATTCAATATTTTCACTCACTCCTAATCTCACTTCTCCTTCAGATATCTGTTTTTCTTCTATCTCTCTATAACCTTTAACCTTTGCTGCTACTCCCCAGTGAGCAGATATATAGGATGAGGTTTGTCTGTGAGCCAAAAGCAAGCACTAACCAGGGAAAGCCCAGAGCTCTAAAGTTGTGAATGCTCTTGGTTCAGGTCACAATACAAATTACCCTGTTTGTACAATTACTTTAAGTAGTACAAGCGCCCCAGTACTACTTAAGGAGAAGATGACTAAAAGGTGAAATGGCATCAGCCAGGACAATCATGCATACAGGGGAATACTTAGACAGGAAGGACAAGATGATATTGAAGATATTTTCAGCTCAAAGACCAGCTGTTTTCCTTGTTTAAAGCTGCAATTGGAACCACTAACACCTGTTAGCCATTATGAAGGAAAATATAATTCTCTTTTTTAATCTTCTTCATATATAATTTGGAAAGTACAAATCATCTTTTCACGTAGTCATCATCCTCAAACATGCTGTCCCTGTCCTGTTCCCTTTGCTGTGAGCTCAGCTTAACAGCATTGCAACATGCAGACACCTACTCTTCTGCTCCATGACTGATGACCATGGCTCTACAGTTCCTGATTTGCAGACTGCACCAACTTTTCATAATTAAATCAGAAGCAGTTAAAATGAAGTTATCGATTTTCCTGATAGGTAAGGTGAACTTGCTTAGGGGGCTCTAACAGCTGGATTTCCTTTAAATGTTTTCTTGTACAATATAAACTTCCGTCAAACTGGAAAAATATTTACTTCCATCCTTCAGTGTTAACAACCTGACTGACTTTCTGAAATGTCTAGTTTCACAGTGTGACTAGTATTTTACTGGAATCTTTCATGCAGAAAATGCAGAATGGTGGCCACAGAACTTCTGCTAAGGAAACCAGCCTTCAATGGGATTTCCTTACCCCGGACTGGAAAAGATTTTAAGGAAGTTAGAAGTGAGTTGTTATTGTCCTTTAGCAGGTTGACAACCCTGCAAATTCAATAAACTTGGCAAAATTCTCTCAGGTTCAGCAGTAATCTTCACTAATGTTAACTTCTGTCTTCTATATTCTCATGTACAATACTCTGAGCGAAAGACTCTGCTTTTACCAAGGTAAATAAAGAAAAGCCACTGTTTTGCAGAGAGCTATATTCCAAGGATTTAAAAATGTATAAAGTGGACACACGTATTATATTATGTCTATGCCATTTCACTGTGAAAGAGGCAGTAGCCATCCTTTCCTGTTCAGAAGATCCTTTCGCAGGTATCATGTTACTTCTCTATTATGTATGAAAATATTTTAGCTGTTAGTTTCAACCTTGTTTTAGTTGCATGGATGTATGATCCCAAATCAGCACAATTCAGCATGTTTTGAAAAAAATGCCATTCAGTTAGAGTGCGGAGTGAGATTAAAACAGAATGGAAAAAATTATAACCTTTGTAATGAGGTGTTTTTCTGCACAAGTGGCAAGGGTCTACCACGGCAGCTGACATCAGCAGGGATGTCAAACCTCTCTGATGGGCAAAACTCTGTACAGAATTTGTATTCTTGCACTTCTCATTTACCAGCCTCGTTAAACCTCTCACCAGTGACGCAATCACTTTTGGTAATAAACTAACTTCTGCAGAAAAAGTTAAATCTTTGCCTCTAGAATATAGTAAAATACTTTTCACATAGTATCAGCATGAATATTAAGAACTTAATTTGCTTAGCTGCTGTGAGATGAGTTTAGGGAAGTGTGCTTCCAGGTCTTTAGAAAGAGCTTTTGTCATTTCCCATGGTATGACATTACAGTAACTGGAGTTACACTGTGTGTAACATTAGAAAGGGATGAATAAACATTTACTCATTAGAACTCCAGAAGGATGTAGCTTTGTGGGGTAGTTTGGAGGCTGTTGCTCAAGAAATAGTCTCAGTGATTCTTAGTGCAAGTATGCAACGGCCTTAGAAAACTTCACTGGGGTTTTCCTCTTTCTTAATCCATGCACTGATGCTTCATTAATATATAAGAAGGGTGAATAAATGGATTGATGGAACAGAGATAAATAAATGCTATTTATTTACATACTGACCTTACAGACATTTTTCATGTTTACATGTATAAAAGACTAAATCCCCAGTCAGCACCTCTTATATGATAGAAGGCCATCCTTCTATCTAGTTCTCTCAGGTAATGGAGTCTGCTTGAGAGGGGATTTGGCAAAGTCTTCCTTGTAGTCAAGGGATTTTTTTTCACACCATGCATGATAAGTACTCTGAATCCTCTCCAAATCCAGGCTGGTGGTAGAGGTGATCTGTTTGTCTGCAGAAAACACTTGCAGAGATCTCTCAACACTGTGTTAGTGCTGGCATGTCCTGGCCATGAAAAAAAAGCCAAGCAAGTCCTATTACAGCAAAAAGAAGTGGATAAGACACATGCAAGAAGAACCTTTCATTTTTAGCTTTCCAGCCCACCCAGGGCCTTTGAGGTGTTTTTCCTGTCTTCTCTATAGTAACAATCGTGGTTACTAACAGCTGAAAGAGAAATAAACAAAAGATACTTGAAAAAACATACCTATGGCAAAACAAACAGTGCAGCTGGTATTAAGGAGTACTCATGGGCAAAGCTGTTCTGAATTACTACTCAGTTTGCCACCAACTCCTTTCAGTTCCTCACTGAACAATGACAAATCTGACAATCTGGGTTAATCCTGAACCACATTAGGGATCCCTCCTCATCTAAACACTGCCTCAGAACCAATATCAAAGACATTTATGTTGTGTTTTTTGCTTTCTGAGCTGAATTACTGGATTACACTGTGGTGGGAGTGTAGCAAATCACTTAACTGGAAACAGAAGAGAGAACAATACTGGTCAGTGAATATGTTCCCAGCTTTAAACTGATACATTGCTCACAACATGGTGATGGCAAGCTCCTGGTAACCCAGAACCTTTGTGTTTCCAGTCCATAGGTTGCCTGAAAAATCAAGTCACTTAGCCAGAGCTAAATGCTGAGCTCTGTGGTCATCTCCTAGCATCCCCAGATTCTGCTTTTGCCTCTATGAATTCTCTACACTCATTTTTTTATTTTTCTTTCAAAGATCTCCTTAATCATTACCTTATCTTTCGAAACCCTTCCCATGCCAGACCTTCTGTGCTTCACCTTATGGGTCTGCTCTAAAATAACAACCAGCTCAGGGACTTACACCTTTGTAAAAACACTGCTCTCCTGCTTCAAATCTGTGGCATGCCGTCTTCCTGCTCCAGTAAGAGCATTCCTAAGTTCAGCAAGATCCTCACCAGTATCCACAGAACTTCCAGAGCCTTTCTTAGCCCTCAGGTTTAACCTTCCTTCATTCCCACAGCCTAAAGAGGCTTGCTGCTGAGGCCCTTAAGAAGCACATATGGTTAAAGCTCATTTCACTCAGTCAAGATGTTCCTTTCTTAGGAGTTCCACTTGCAAAACTGAAGTAAAGCAGAATTAGTGATCTTGTGCAAACACAACCTTCTTAGGAATTAATCTTATATCTAAATATCAACAGATAACAAAACAGTTGATGCAAGAGAACACAAAATTAGGGAAATGATACTGTAAATGCTGTCAGGGCCAGCTCTATCTGTTTGCATTCCCCAGCAAAAGAGGGAATGTTGTTCTTAAGGAAAGAAGGAGGGTAGAATGATGGGCTCATTCAGAGATCCTCTGCTGGGGATGGACCTGTGCTGGAGACCCTGATGGAACGATTGCAGGAACAATGCCTGGAAGGCCCTGAATGATGGGAAGTTTTGTATGAAAGATTTGAGGGCTCAGATTCAGAAGTGTTTACTATAAGAAAGAGCACAGGCTCCTCCTGCAAACCAGCTGACTTGCAGCAACTCATTCTCCCACAGCATTAGTCGCTTACTGAGCCTAAGTGCACTCTTTGAGTACCACTTTTAGGGAAGAACTATTGCCAGATATTTTATTAAAAGAATTACTGCTTCAGCACTGGAAACTCTATTAGTTTTATTATATTCTGGATGTAATTAATATATTTTCTTCAAAGCCTGATGAAGGCAAAAAAGAATTATTTTGAATGTTTCAGCCAAATTAATGAATACTCTTCATCTACTTTGTGATAGACTGGAGTCATAAAGCAGTTATTGACCAGTCACATCACAACAGAGAGCACAGACTTACTGTTTCCTTGCACAAAATAGTCGGGACCTGACAGTTAATCTCATTTTTTAGTCATGTTACCATTTCAGTTCATCTACACCAGTTCTGAATTTTTCAGTATTCACAGATCTGCACAATTTCACAACTGATTTGAAAACATTCATGTGACACAGAGTTATCTGAGGTACCCAGATTCAGATCACAAATAAGAGTGTTAATGACTTTTCAAGCACTCTCATTTGTATACAATGATGAGATGCACTCCCCTATAACAAATTGGTAAATTGCAGGAATGCTTTATAAAAGTGAAAGACAACAGCATGGTATATGTGTAAGTACTACTCGAACAACTCTAAATTCTGTATAGCTCATACTGTGGTATTCAAGCTTTATGGGCTTCCAGAGAGATCTGCAGCTAGAATTATTGTTGATCTTTACAGTATGTCTCCTGACACTGAAATTGATGTGTACTCGTATTTAATTTTAATGGCATTGAAGATGATACTTATGTTGCTGTAATAAGTATTGTCTTCAGGACTCACAGAGCTTAAGGCTGGATCAGAGCTTCCATTTAAGTATCAGTGTTAATGCTGCTAATACTGATCCTATTAAACTGCACATAAACTTCTTTAGGCACTTAAAAGATACACATCCCTTCAATAACAGAGTTCAGTGTTCCTTTGGACTGCTGTGTCCAGGGCAACAGCAATCTCCAGGTTCCTCATGGAAGACAACACATTTGCCTAGGACATGATTGTAAATTATTTTTTTCCTTAGAAAAGAGCAGCTTTCAGAAAATGGGATTGTTTGGACTGAATCTTACAGCTGTAGATAGCTTCAGACACTTGCCAGACAGATAAACATGTTTCAGATCCTATCAAGCCTTCTGAATTGTTTGATAACATTGTAGAATCTTAGAAAGTCCAGATTCATACTAGATTTTATTACAGTCACAACATCTGTAGATGGGAGATGACATTTCAGTAATGCTTCTCCCACAAGCCTTTAGTTTATGAATTGCATATGCCTTCAAGGACAACAATGTTCATTGCTTAAAGAGGAAGAATATGCAATGGAAACATGGTATGACAAGTTATTGTGAAAGAAAAAGCAGCTCTACCGCCTCAACATTTATTTGGGAAAGGGCTGCATTTCTAATGCCCACAGGAACCTAGTGAAAGTCTCTGTCTCGCACAGAGGTGTGATGTACTTCACCACTTTCCACTAAGAGCCAAAAAGGCAATATCTTGTTTGGCTGTGAGACAGTGCCTTCAGACTCCCCACTCCCTGTGAATGCAGACCTCAGCAGGAGCCTGGACCTCTGCAGGGACAAATAACTGAGTTCCTGGGCTGGGAAGGCCAGCTCTGACTTCCTTCACCAAAAGTGTCAGATGAAGACCAAAACAGCAGACAGCTATGCTGGCTGCATGGGCCACAGATAAACCAGTATCATGGGTGGGTCAGGCTGTATTTACTGAGGCCCCAAACCTTTTGTGATTGCACATCAGGGTGCAAAGTGTGCCTGAACTCCTTCACACCATCTGGGCCTGCTTTGATTGGCTTCTTAAGCTTACAGGCTTCTGAAAGATCCAGATTTCTGTCCCTTCTTATTTATCTGAAAAGCATAGTGAAAAGAAAGAGGCTCTGAAAAACCTGATGACATTATAGTAACAAAATAAAGTCACAAGATTACTAAGTACTTTTGTCCTCAATTGAGAAAATGTCAGTTACACTTTTGTCTGAAACCTCGGGTAATCAGAGAAATTAAAGGCATCTGCAGTTGCAGGCTTAAGTTTCTGACGAGATTATTTTCTGAATGTTTAGGAATGTGATTAAAAATTCCCTGTACTTGCCATCCCCCATTTTTAGTTATTAGAAAGTAGTGATAATACTGAAATGCAAAAAATCATATTCAAAGAGGCTCATTACCTGTCATCAGTGCTGTGTGGAACCTTTGGAGGAATGATACAAGAGAATTATAAATGTATGTCATACTGGGAATACTGAGATGACTGCCATCCTCTGCCTCTGGGAAAGTATTTGAACATCATGTGTCAGCATCTTCTGTACCTTTTGAGGATACTGAACAAAACTGAACAAACTGCTAGTCTGGGCATTTCTAATTAGATGTGCAGCACAGATATATTCCACACAAGAATATTTCATAGTAAACTGCACAGCTTATTTAGCAAAACTGCCTAGTACAGTTAGCTGCTCAATACAGCTATATAACTTAAAATAGTTTGGGTGCAGTGTCTCAGATCTTGAACAAAGATGGTGGGACAAAACAATAAAGAATTTAAAACAAAGAAGACATTGATGCCTAAATTGGAAAGGAGAGGTATGAAAATCCTAACATGAGGTACACCTATTTGAAGTCTGAGAAGTCTGAACTCCAAAACCAATTGTATTTTTCTCTTTTACTCTTAATTTCCTGAAATACCTAGAGGTATACACATTTGCAGATACTCAGAATTTGCTTTGTCCTGGAAAGGATGATCAGAAGGCTTTTGGCATATCCTTAAGCTAGCTAGCTAGCTGTGAATCAGAATGGGTGTTTTTGCTCTTATTACTTTTAAAAGTCCAAAGTAGCTTTGCAATCAGAATTTAGAAAACATACTTCTCTCAAATTTGTATGATACACTAGGCTGTAATTACAGGTGCAGTGATATTTCAACATGCATACATGCATTCCTGTCTGGATTTTGTCTGTTCCTTTCCACCTCTGTGGCCTAATAAAAAAGTGAGCATTATGAATTATACATTGTTCCCCTACTCTTATAAAATGTCTTGCAAAGTGATCTTTTGGAACTACTGTTTTACAAGTTGCTTTTTTCCATGTTCATGCTGTTAATGCTACATCATCTGCTACAACAGACTGAGTGGTGTCCCATCACCAGAACTTGGAAATGCCTGTTCTAGAAGAGCTTGAGTGGAGCCACTGCCCTATCCTGCTTTCACGAGGTCATAATTGCAGAGAACAGCAAAATGACCCAGAATGCAAAACAATCTTCCCTGCAGCCCCCAGTCTACTGCCAAGAGACCAGAAAGAGTTGATTATTCTGCCATAGCTGCAGTTGCTCCTACCAACTAGGTGACATTGCCTGCATGTTGGTTATACTCAAGCTAGGCATTTCCCTAACAGAGAAAGTGGATTTATGTCACTTTCAGAGGCACATAAATAATCCTATAATCCACTTTCTAGGAGGCAGACAGTGACATTGCTGGGGGGGGTGGATTGGTGCAAACAGGCTTCTACAAATCAAAATTTTGGAGCTCCCCCTTATGTGGTCTTGTGGGTTCCCCCATTGTGCTATGAGAGTGTTCCCAAGCTACAGATTTAGCCCTAAGCTTATTTGCTCAGAAATGAGATATTTTCCATATCTGACATAATTAACTCACACAATTTATTGCACTGTTATTTTGAAAACTTCAGCACTATTTGCATAACAATGTTATTTCTAGAAAGGATACTCCTTATGCTTAAGTAAATACCATTCTGAAAGTGTGTTTATGCATTACACAGGCAACAAGAAATCTGTAGCTGCCAACTTGTTCTAATCTATCAGTTCAAGGCACCAAAATTGTCTTGGACTAATTGGTTTTGAAAAAAAAAATCCTTTTCTTTAACAAGTAGCAAGTGCATAAAATAAACTGTCATTAAAAAGACACAGCTTTCCAAGTTTTCAATTTTATTCCACTTTCATTTGAGTTGGAAGAAACCTGAAAAAACCGGGATAAAAGATCCTTCCTGTAGGAATCAATTTTATTTATGCCATCTACCAATCCTTTTTACTGTACCAGAACAATCTAGTGTAATCAGAACTGGGTGCTCTTTTAGCCTTGGTTTTGTGCTTGCTCTGCCCGTCTCTTTTGCTTTTGTGAAATGTCTGAAGATCTCCTGGCTAACAGGCTTGATTCTTTGGTCTGCTGTATCTTCCTACTGGTGGCTTTTTCTAGAACTCCAAATTCTTCATTTATATTTTGTTTAATGCAAAGTTTTTTTTCCTAGGGCCCAGTGAGATGCAGTGAGAGGATGAAAGAAGCATCCTGAGAGGAGATAAGATCTGCTGTCTGAAGGTACCCATCTCTGTAACTTAGAGTAGAAACGTATTAAAACAGCTTAGACCTTACACCAACATTTTTAATGTCTGAAATTTGGTGACGTGTACTCTATTGATGTATTTCTCTACCACTATTTACCAGTAGAATGGAAAATGGACATCATTTTTTACCCATCTTAATGTCATGGTTTAACCCCAGCCAGCAGCCAAGTACCACCCAGGCATTAGCTCACTCCCCCACCAGCAGGATCAGGGAGAGAATTGGACTTGTGGGTTAAGATGAAGACAGTTCAAGAGAGAAAGGAAAAGCTGCCCACATAAGCCAAGGAAACAAGGAACAAATTCACTGCTTCCCAAGGGCAGGCAGGTGTTCAGCCATCCCCAAGAGAGCAGGGCCCCATCACATGTAACAGTGACTTGGGAAGACAAACACCATCACTCTGAATGTCCCCCCTTCCTCCTTCTTCCCCTCATTCTACAAACTGAGCATGATGTCCCATGGTCTGGAATATTCCTTTGGTCGCTAGGGTCACCTCTCCCAGCTGTATCTCCTCCCAACCTTCCTCACCAGCATCACAGAATGAAAAACATAAAAGGCCCTGGCCCATTGTAAGCCCTGCTCAGCAATAACAAGAATGTCTCTATATTATCAGCCCTGTGTTCAGCAAAAATCCAAAATATTGCCCCATACCAGCCACTGTGATGAAAATTAATTCTGCCCCAGTCAAAACCAGCACACTTAAGGACCCTAAATATTGTATTAGTAAAATTTTCCTAGGTAGGCTCAGGAAGATCAGATCAAACTGAAGGAATCCCTCAGAGGTGATGCAGTTCTCCCTACACCACCTTTGGATCCCTGGAATCATGTAATAGGTTGAACCAAATTCAAAACTCAACATTTCTTGCATTTGAGATGTTCTTATCCTTAGGAGAAAGAAATAGGGGTACAAAAATCAGGAAAGAAAAATCCTCTTTCATTTAAATAACACCAATAATACAACTATGCTTATGGAAACATCTGAGACTGGAGAAGAGACCATAGGACTGCCCAGGGAAGGAACCAGGCTGTGACTTCTAATCATAGGAGCACAGGGAGCCATTTAGAAAAGAAGACATCCATTCCAGTCATTAAATAAAAAACTCTGCCAGAATGAAAGTGGAAAAAAGACCTTGTAAGTGATGTAAGTAACTTAAAATACATTGAAAAAAATTAGTTACTGTGTGGCCCAGAACCAAATACTTGAAAGAAAAAGCAAGTGAGTTTTGCACTATTACCAATTGATTTATAAATCTCACTCCTCGTAAGCAAAGGTGAAGGAATAAGTTCAAGTTCTACTGATCTGCTACAATGGTAGTCCCAAAAATTAGCTATTTCTTCCCATGTCTGATCATAGATCTCCAGCTAAAACATTTTCCCTGATTACAACAACATGGCGAGTAAAAAATGGAATTGAAACTGGATTTCATTTTCTTCCTCAGACTTCTGCAGACTCTGCTTGAGGAAATGCACAAGACTGCCTGTCTGTCTGTGTGTGAAAACTGACAGGGTAAACAGGCTAATCAGCTCCAACCATGCTTTGTGCAATCAGAATCTCCTGAGGATTGCACACACTTTTTCCACCCTGTTTCTTTTGAAATTAAGCACTCATATTACACAGACAATCTGCATTGAATTAGAGACAACTCTGAGCAAGCACCAATCCAACCAATTTAGGCAAGTCTGCTTGTCAGCCTTGTTCTTTAAATCTCTGCAATAACACGTGTGCCCCTTGCAGCATTGCCTGGGGCTGCTCTCTTACTTTTCTTAGGCTCTTTGGAATCGTGTGCCCACAACATGGCACATTCAATCAAGAAGTTGTTTAGCTCTAATTGTTTTAATATCAGCATTCAAGTCTTGACCTCTTTCTTTCCCAAATAGCAGAATCTGATAACTCACAAAATACCACGGTACCTCTACAGTATTTGTCATGAGAAGAAATTATGAATCTTTATAGCCGGGACCTTTACTTACAGGAGAGTACTTGCCCAGAATGAGATGTGTGGAGCAGCAATATTTCCTTGAAGGGATTCCATCCCCACCAACTGGCATCATAACATGTGGCCACATCTTTTGCATGGCTGTGCCACACATTGCTGAGGCCATCACATACAAAGTGTGGTCCCCCTGGGAAGCTCCACTGAAATACCTGATTTATAACATTTAGTTTAATCATGGTCTGACAGAATTTGCTTTCTGTACCAAAAGGTTTGAGGTGATTCTCCTGCAAATAAAACCTGCCTGGGAAAACATGAAAATTTGGAGCTTACTTTTGTGTTAGAGAGATAAAAAGATACATCATCCCCGCTGTCTCTTTTTCTTTTTTTTTTGGTTGTTTTTTTTTTTTTTGTTGTTGTTGTTTTTTGTTTTTTGTTTTTTGTTTTGTTTTGCTTTGTTTTGTTTTGTTTGTTTGTTTGTTAGTATTTTTGTATTTATTGAGTTTTCATGTCTCCATTCTGTATTCTTAGTTAAGGATGTTAAACATCATCCTAGTAAGACTTAGGTGAGTCCACACAGGAGAGCAGGAATGCCTCAGGTGTCTCCCACAACCATGCTTCAAAGACCCGTGCCCTATCTGTGTACAAATTGTGTTACACCCTGGGCAATGCAGTCCTGACCTTGAATATTTCCATACAGAGAAGTGCTGGAGTGCACACAGCCTGGGAAAGGTCCTCATCTGCTCTTCCAGCATAGGGAAATCCAAACTCACAGGCTTGATGCTGACTGCAAACAGGTCAAGTCAACAGGGTTCAAGGCAAGCCACAGGGCTTCCTGCTCATCTTGCTGGCTTGGCCATAAGCATGTCTTGCCTGTCAGTATAAACTCTGCTCCTTTGCTTCTCAAATACTGATTAACTCAGGTCCCTTTTCAGTGAAATGGGACATGAAGATCCCCTTCAGAAGCAGCCGGGTTGTACTCAGTCTGGTTAGTAACTGAAGCAGCAGCTGAGGTGATTTGGTGAATGAGGGCTGTTGCAATGCTTGGCCACCTTTGTGGCTACTGTTTTCAGCAACCAGCAGTGTGATTTTTAATTTATTAATCAACTCAGGGACACATGAAAGCAGATTATAATAAGAATTACAGAGCTTTATTTTATCAGAGATTTTTCCTATATTACAATTATAATGATTCTGCGTCATAACTAATACCTTAAATAGAATTTACTTTCAATGAGGTTTGCCTATCTGTGCAATAACATTGGTTTTGACTGACTGTGGGCTGACAATGCTGTAGGGCCATCACAGTAGGTGGAAGGATATTTCTGTACTCTACTATTCTAAAAAGCACCTTTTGTATTTATTTACACCCTATTGTGTTATTTTACTTGTTGTGGTTGGGGTGATACATTGAATAAAATTAAAAATTGAATGAAATTGTATATATTTCGTTATTACTCAAAAATCTGAGTAAACAGAGGTAAAGAAAACAGGTCAGCTTGTGAATGGCAAAATGTGTCCTTTTCTCACTCACTTTTTTCCAACTTCAGTTGTTTTTTCCAACAAGAATCACAGCCCTTCACAGATAATATCAACGAAAAGCTGTATAAGCAACTTGCAGTAAAATAGTAAAAGCTACAGACATGTCCTACCTGCTTTTATATATGTATCTTAGGGAGAAAACTTGCAGCAAAATGTCTTCATGGGCTAGCAATCTGTCAACATGGTTAGCTGGCATCCTATGAGGACTTTTATGGGATATAACAGATGCCCCTGACACCAATTCTTCAGTGTCAGTCACACTAGCAAAATGAAAGCTGTAGACGGCTTCCCTACCTGTACTGCTTTTATCTGCTACAGGGATATATCCCTTAGAAAAGAATTCAGAAAAGAGCAAAATTGAGTCATGCTGAAGAACTGCTTCTGTTAAGAAGAGCATATGTGGAGCATTCTTCAGCTGAGATGCCACATATTAAAATGGTTGTGCACAGGGGCTGGTGATAGGTGCCCATTTGTGAGAATGAGATAATGCATTACTTTCCCAAAAGCAGGCAGACTGCTTATTACATTTAAGTGCCACCTGTGTCTTGTGGCAGTGCCAGTGACAAAGAAAATTGCCTGGGCTTGAGCCATATTGGAACAAGAAATGAGGTAAACAATGACATTAAAAAGTAATTCTCTGCAATGGCTTTTCTTTTTAGCAAGTAATTTTAATATACTAAATTATTTGGTATAGTCATAAAAGGCTCTTGCCTTGATTTACTTATATTATATGCTGGACTTTTCAGGCTGTTAGTATAACTGGTATATAGTCAAAGTGACAAGCCACAGTAGTTTCTGTAGATAGATAAATCTGTCAAGTAAAAGACTCTTAGGTTTTGAAGCTTCTGATGGAATCAGGTTCAGAGTACACGGTACAGTGGATTTTCATACTACTAGAAAAATACATTCTAAAGTAAAATACATATAGTTAATTTGAACACATCATGAGGTGAAATCAAGCAAGTCAAGAAAGGCATCAGTAACTTTTAAGAAAGTATATCCTTTGCAATGTAGGTAGTGGATATGAAGTCTTTTGCCCCTAGCATGGTACAAATCCTGGCAGTCAGGAAGACTGCTGCAGGAGAGCTCTGGTGACTGCACTCACTGGTGCAATAACTAGCTGATGGACCACATCCAAAAAGTAGGAATAAAGAACCTAAATCTGAACTTGGACTTTCGGCACACAAATTCAAAATTACATGGTTCTTGAAAGACCCACCAGCATGCCAGACCTTTTTGCTTTAAATAGAGTGGGTTCAGCAGATCAAGTGAAAATAATCAATGCATTTACACCTCTTATGACTGCATTCTCAACTCACTGCTCCTGCCTAAACTTAATTAGGAAAGTCAGTAAAGAAATGTTATTGATTATGGCCTTCAAGTAATTATTATAGTAGATACTTTTGAAAATATGCAGTTGCTAATAAGAGATCAAGAATCATCATAAAATAAGCAACAGCTATTGCTTCTTTTTAAAATGTTGGGCCGGGGTAAGGAGTATGTAGTGCCTTAGCTGTTTCTTTATTTTCCTCCTCAGACTGAGTCAAATGTATTATACTGTCTACCTCTGATGGAAAAAATCTAAACACAGGTCCATCTACCTTTCTATGCTTCTCCCTGTTAAAACAGCTATGGGCAAGACTGAGGGAAGCAAAGCACCAACGGCTCCACCAATCTTGACTACTACTTTCAATGAGAAATTAATGAAGCCATAGCTGAGAAAGTGGAAGAAACTATCTCTCACCTTCCCTTTCCCATGCCCCTGGTATAAAAGAGGTATTAGGGTGGCCTGAGACTCATTGAAGTAGTAGTGCATCTGGCAATTCAGCCTAACATTTGTAATTGGACTCATGACTCTCTCTTCATGCCTGAGAGCAACACACTTTGCCATTTGTGCAGTCATCTACGCTAGTCCAACGGGGTAGATAAATCAGCGGTCTGGAAAATAAGGCTTCATGCCTGTTTTATATTCATTTTGCATAGGTACAAATGACTGCACAAATGCCAAAAGATAAAGCATCAGATCTACATAGGTGTTAAATAAACAGCAAATAGTCCCCACTTTATTTCCAAGTATAATCAGTTTGATTGAGTAGAAGAAACTTCAATACAGTTCATAGCTAATCCATGAATAGTGATACACAGTAACACACAAAAACAAACAAAACTTCTATTGAACACAAAATACATACATTTCTATAATATCTGAGGTCAATAATGTCTGGGACTGATATAATTTGTATTAATCATAAAACTCTACAAATATAGAATTTTTTTCTGCAGCAGATAGAATATAGCATGGGTTACTAAAATCAATATTTAATTGACTTATAACACCATGATTACATTACATGACAGCCATGTACTTACTTGTCAGTCAGCTGTAACTTTTGTTAATAAGATTCACTGAGCTCATTATCTTTTGTAGACTGTTAATTTCTGAAAAAAGACCTGTCAGCAGAAAAGATGTTGTCTTCTTAAAAAAATGCCAGATTGTTATTGAACACTCCATAGGAATCATGAAAAGAAATAATTTCCACAAAGAACCTGAAATTATTTGGTTGACCTTTATGATTTCTACTCCTTAACACAGACAAAATTGGAAAAGGGAAATCTCTAGATCCAAGTAGTACTAAAAATCTTTCAGGCTTTTAATAAGTTGAGGAATAACTACTTGAGGAAACTGTCTATGCTTTATACAGACTTTTATTTCTTGATGAATGACACCCACCTTGATAATCACAGAATCACAGAATAGGTAAGGTGTCTCCTCCCTGCTTAAAAAGGGTCATCCTACAGTACACTGTACAGGATTGCATCCAGACAGTTCTTGAATACCTCCAGTCAGGGAGACCCCACAGCCTCTCTGGACAATGTGTTCAGTCATTCACACAGTGGCAACAACTCTGTCTCAACTCATGCCCATCCAGTAATACAAAGGAAGTGCCTTAAGAAAAAAATCTATCTAAACCATGTAGTTCAGATTATTATTATATATATCCCTGTACAATAAACTTTCATTTTCTGTCTTCCTTTGTCACAATGAACAAACGGCATTTACCACATTTACAAACTTCTGTTCTGAATGACAAAAGTTCAAAAATCTCAGTACATCATTGAAGAACATCAGATATGATTGAACATAGGAACTACAGGCCATGGTAGTGAGGAAAAAAAATGGTTCCTAAGACTCTGACCTTGGAAAAATAGCTTCCTGCTCTAGTATCTGGCAATCATTTCAACACAGAGCACCTGAAGGATTCTCCAGCTAGATGTGAGTTTCCTACTAGCATGATGCACTTCACAGAGCAGATAGTCTTGTGACTAATTCTCACTGCATCTGAGGAAGGAAACCAGCTTATGGGGAGAGGGAAAAATATTATTTTCCTCACTTTTCTTCACTTTCTTACATATGATCTAAAGTATATAGCAATTCAAAATATGACAAAAATATTTTTCAGGATAAATATATGGGTATGAGTGTTTATTACATTCTTTTTAACATCTTTTCAAGAACATCAGAAAGTCACATCTTTAAGATTTTATTTTGAACATCAGAACATCTATAACATGTCATTTAAATACACTTAGCAATCTTCATCTTGAAATTATTTAGGTCCCAAGCACTCTTTTTGAAAAGTTGCTGAAAACTGTGGATATGTTATGATTATGAAATTTCTTAATTTCCAGGAGCAATTTTATCATCCTTGCTTTTTGTTTGATTGTTTTGTTTTATTTAATTTCATTTTTATCTCTCTCAATATTACAAATGGAATTTTTTCTTGTACTTGGTCTGCAAAATTTTGACTTCTCATTTTTCCTTTGTAACATTTCACCACATTTCCCTCACGCTGGTTCACAAGATGGTCAATCTCTGTTTTTTAGGATGGCCCATCAGATTGCACCAAACACAAAAAGCATAATTTTGGCCACAAAATCTCTCCTTCAACCAGTGGATGAAGCCTTCCCTGCAGCACTGCTTTGGTTACTACTGCAATATTAATAAGCATTGGTCCTAGCATCTTTCTTTCTAGGATGCCTCTATTTTCTGATAGAGTTCCTTTTCAGCACAGTCCACTGAGGCCTACCCTAAACAGTTCTTTGTTACAATTCTTACATTAAACCTATTCACCCTCAATTAAATTGCTTCATTCTAATCTCCGTCTTAATCTGTTTTGCTCTGGAGCAACCCGATATGAAACAAAACCAACTAAATCTTATTGAGATGTAGTGGTACCCAGTCAGCACACCATCCCATTAACATTTATTTTCCATTTGTAGAAATTTTGTTACTTCTAAGACTAGTGTTTCATCCATACATTCATAGAACATTGTCCACCGGTCTTGCCTAGTGAAGAATCACCTGCTGAGTTCAAGCACAGCTTTCCTGCTAACATCTGAAATAAGAATTACTGCAAAGTAATCCAGCCCATTATTATACTTTCACCTAATTTCAAAGTCTTGGATCTTTTCCTCAGGATGTGCATTTTCATATACTGGTTTTGTGTCATTTCAAGAATTATCATTCTGAACTCCATATGTCTTTCTGTAGAAGATATTTTTTCATAAATTTCTGACTGTAAAAAGCTCATGTAAAAGTTGCTCAGGGGATGCTTCAGTCTGGAATGCTCTTACATGGCAATTTCTAATTTATTTTAGGACTTGCAAGTTTTGCATCTTTCAGTGTGCTTTTCTGAAAAGGCACTGTTTCACTCACTAACCATAACTTTATCAAGGCCTCTATAAATTAATGGAACTGCAAAGTGTTCTCTTCAGCTTCAAATAATTTGCAAACCCTTCTATATTTTCAACTGTTATGTGTCTCTTGGTAAGAAGCATCACTGTCAATACAAAAAGATCAGTACCCCTCATGCTGAAATACAATTTCAGAGTTGCCTTCTTAAGACTTAGTGAAAACTAAGAAAACATCAAGTGCCTCAGAACAAGAAGTTATTGGAAATAGGGCTGAGTGTCTTCCTTCTGTTTGCACTTGGTACAAACAGAAATTCAAACATTGTTGACATGATAGACATATGAGACAATGGTTGGATCATTTCACAGGATCACAGAATGGGTCAGGTTGGAAGGAACCACAGTGGATCATCTTGTCCAAACTCCGTGCTCCAGCATGGCCATCCTGGAGCACTTGGCACTAGGTTATGTCCAGATAGTTCTTGAATAACTTCAGTGGGGAGACTCCACAACCTCTCTGGGCAATCTGTTCCAGTGGTCAGTCACACCAACAGTAAAGAAGTTTGTCTTCATTTTTAGGTGGATCTCTCTGTGCATCAGTTTCTGCCTGTTGCCTCTTGTCTTTTCTACTTCACTGGGTGTTTCAGAAAAAATCACCTGTTTTCTTGTAGTAGCAATATATTTAGTATTTGGCAAAGTTAAACTTTGATTGAAAGCAGGCTCTACTATAACAAAAAAATAATATCAGTAATGGTGTTATATACTTGATGTAACTAATTGAGCATACAAGGCTGAAAATTCAAAGTATTACGTGCAGGAAAATGAAGAAAAATAATTTCAAATAAGTCAGCACTTCAAAACTCTTCAAAACTTCTTACCTTAGTCTGTACACATCTTTCCTACTCAGCCTTCTGCAATACCATGTGGAAGAAATATTTGTAAATCTAAAAAACAATCCATATTTGTAAAAAAGACAGTTATACTAAATTAATTATATATTTCAATTTTAACACACTAAATTGAAACAATGTCAAGTCAAAGAATTTTCAATGTCAAATAGACCATTCTTTGTCTTTTATATAATTATAGATTTTTAATTGACACTAGGAGAATTATTTGCCTTATATAACAATAAGAACTTGTATATATTTTTCTTTATAGAGGGAAACAGGAAATTTAATACTTATTGCAGAAATAATTCAACTTTGTTATATTCTGTTTACAAATTCTTGGGTGCTTTGGGGGTATTTAGTCAGGTCACTGTAACAATCCATCCCAAGTCAGGTAATCAAGTTGCCTAGCAACCATACTCAGGATTGATAAAGGCAAACTACCTTCACATTTTTTTTTGCCTCCCCTTTAAAATCAATATGACAAGCTTGATATTGGTGATGTGAGATTAGTTGAGAAAATGCATGAAATTGCTCAAGAAGTGCATTGCTCAAGATATTCAATTTTGAAGGCTAGGCCCAAGCACATCAGTCTAACACATAGTAGTATTTACAGAGATGTTATTTCATTTAGTACATGTGCTTCATCTCAGCACCTGCTTTTGTTTTTTTTTTTTTTTTCTTTTTTGTTGTTCTTGTTGTTTGCTTGTTTGTTTTAATTTGTTTGGGTTTTGTAGGGGGTTTTTTTGTTTGTTTGCTTGGTTGACTGGTTGGTTGGTGTTTTTTCGTGGTTTGTTTTGTTGGGGTTTTTTGGGGGGGTGGCAGGGACTATTTCATTCATAACAGATTTTAGTGTTTCATAATACTACCATTATGATGTTTTGTCCTGAGTAGCAATTTTAATGTCATTAGGAAGAGAAATTGATCATGGGTTGGCTTAAGGTAGATTGAATGTGCTATTATTTGCTTTCAAGAATTCAAGAAACTTTATTTTCTGAATGCAGAAAAATTCAGTGGATACTGCTTATTCATGAATTCAAATGCTCTTTCAGCCATGGCACTTTCTGCTTCTCCCAGTCAGTTTGCAAGGGCCTGACTGGTGTTTTCTTTTAATGCTGATGTCTTCATTCTCCCTTTAAGCTTCCCCAATCTCTGCACTATTTTCCACAGAGCATACAACATACCACTCAAAGATGGTGAAAACCCCCACAAACCCCCTTGTTAATTTGAAGTTATTTATGTCTTCACTTGAAACAAATATTGCTGTTTCAGCATTCCAGTGTGCATCGTTTTGGACACCACCAGAGTCAGAAATAAATCAGGATCTAAGCTGAAGTCCTTGCCCTGGTTCCAGTTCATCACAGCCATGTACCTCCAATCAAACAACTACTATGGCCCTGACATGTAAGGGCATCTTCTGTTGCCTTTCTGCCTAATGAGACCTTGATTATCTTTACCCCCCCAACCAAGGTGGAGCTGTTTTAAACTGGTTTTCTATCAGAAAAATAGCAAGGAATAATGATGTCCATGAGTTGTATGAGTATAAGAAAACTGAAGTGTGGCAGGAAAAGATTGCATTAAGTCAGGATTTATTACAAGAATTTCAGTATTACAGGATACTGTAGAAAGAAAAAAGAAAGGTAATACAATTTTGATTTTAACAAAATGTAATTATAGTAGCTGAACATTGGCTGAATTTCCCTGTGTTGATCATGTAGGCTGTATATGTGTAAGGTCTGGACTGCTTACCACTTGATTGCATGATTGTTTATCTTGGTCATTATGCATTTGTTTCTGCTCTTTGGTCTGAGAAATGAGACTTGTAAGACAGGACATGAACAAAAGACAAGGAATAATTAGTGAAGTCCTCATTTTCATTATACTATTACTCAAGTCTGCAGGTAAAGATGGGTGTAGACGCACTCCTAATATTTTGTGAGAGCAAAACAATGTGAAAGCTTTCGGTAGTTAGCAAAGAGGCATAAATACAGCACATATGAGAAGCCATTTATATTCCAAATCAGTATTCAGAAAGTTTTGCTAAGGGTTTGAGAAGCTGAGATGAACCCGAAGCTTCAGTATAGGTACTTTTGATGGAAAAGTATATTTGTTTATGCTCTGATAGTAGCTATGCTTCTATCTAGCTGACATCTACTTTCACATTTCCCTTGCCTTCAGAGAGAAAAACAGCGTGTTTTTCAAAATTCTGACAGAGTATAGCTGCCCATGCAGAAAAACTGATTTCTAGGCTATTTCATTTTGCAAACTGTGTGGAAAAAAGCCAACCATCACTCACTGCCCCCCTCTCCTGCCCCAGCCTCCAGGAGGCCCTTTTCAGGTCCTTCTGTCTGGCTTCTGTAACCAGAGCTCCCAAGAGAAAGGCATTTGCTCTCAAAAGAGGACTGCCTTCTCAGAATTCTGTCTCATGGAACCTAAATTCTTCTACTAGCACTGATTGACAATCAATAGAGTAAAGAATTAACCAGATAGCGAATTAATAAAATAAAGAGTCCTGGTTAAGACTGAAATTTCTAGTGCAAAAAAAACAAGAGATGATCAGCATTATATTTGGACATTTCAGTATATGTATTTTTGTAGTAAGAAACAAAACCCTTGAATTAGATTTTCAGTAAAGGACCACTATTATTATTATTATTATTTAATTTGTTCAAGCAAGAATAAATCATGTTAGACACCAATTTTTGATGCAGAATTGCTTTGTAAATGTGTTCAAACTCAGAAAAAAATTTATACCGTACAAAGTGTTTAATCTGGTGAGCTTAAATGATTTAGCTAGAATTACCTCCTTATGTGAAAAGCATATGTGAACTTTGAAGACCACAAGTTGCTTTTACATTTCCACTCACTAGAAATCGCAAGGAAAATCTCTCTAGACCCTAGGAAAAGAAAGGAAAAAATAAAAAAGAGCAAGATGTTATGATCATGGTTTTTTTTTCGTCACCATTCTTCTGAATAGATATATTCACATTTTAACATTTGGAACTCATTTATGAGCAAATTGAGTATATCAAAGAATTTCCTGCAGTTATTGTTTCATAAAACAAAATTAAATTGAAACTTTCTAGTCAACCACTCCTCCTTTTAGAAACTACAAAAAAAAAAAGGAAATAATATATAAAGCTGCAACTAAAGAGGGGAGAATACTGCCAAAATAGTCTCATGCAGTGATATATAATGATTGGTGACTGAGATTGAAACCTTTTATCAAAGATGATGATGAAAACCATGAGTTATAATCTCAGCTTTTCCTTTGATCTTTCATCCAGGTGAAAGATTTTTTGAGAGTCTCACAATAATCACTGTGAGTGAGAAAATTCAGTTTCTACTAAGTGTATGAATACAGGTGTTTGGTTTGTATTTTTTTGAAATGGTTAAAGTACAAGGGGAAAAATAAAGGACCCATAGTAGTAGTAAGATTACATCTAACAAGTCACTCAGTCCTGAATCAGTCACTCAGCCAGTGAACTACTTAGGAACACACTTAACTCTCATTTTTACAGCACATATTATCCTTTAAACATAATATCCAAGATTGTAAAGAGAAGTTTTATCAGCTTTCCATTTAATTCTGCCTTGTGCTATTAACTCAAAATGGAGCAATATCAGTGGCATTTTATGGTAAGTTAATAGGTATAGATAAAATCTTCTATAAATATTCATTACATCTCATTATTGCAAATTAATGAGCAAGATTCTGAAATTAAGGTTAGCCTAATTTGGAGATATGTATCACTTTTCCTACATATGAGACATAAGAAATAAATTATTCTCTTAAGCAAAGTTCTAGTTTACTCCAAGGGTGGCCCAGAAAGATTGACAGCATATTGTAGGTAGGGTAATCTGATTGACTGGGAAGCAAAGGGAGAATTGCTGTTTGGCTTTAGGTATGATAAACAGTATCCACAACATTCATTCTTTAGCAGCTGGATCATTTCTTACATTCCTGTGTCTTATACTCAAAATATTCTGCTGTGGTATCATGTCTGAATCCCTGCCTTTTACAGCACCGGCTCAGAGGGCATGGCTGAGGTCACAGCTGATGTTGTTCACATCAGTTAGCTTTGAGAGAGTCACTTAGCTCACTTCTGGGTCAACTCTGTCAGCATTTATCAGGGGAGGCCACAAGTCACCAGCTTTTTGAAAGTACCCAGATTTCCCCATCTTGCTGGTGGGATGCAGCATCTCATGTCTCCCCTAGGCAGTCTCCACCTACATCCCTACATTCACAGGGACATTAAATGTCTTGTTCTGATACTGTGAAAGAATTTGGAGATAATCAGAATTCAAAATTAATGTTGATGGCCTGCAAGGACAAAATTGACTCCTAGTGCTATCTTTGCAGGACTAGACAACTCTGAGATGCCTAGAGAGGTTCAGCACAAATACTGTGTGGATGCCACATGTGCTTCAGAGAGATCTGTGCTTAGAGAAAGATCCAGACTCCTCTCAGAGGTGCTCATCAATAGAAGAATGGGCAACAGATATAAACTGCAATAAAAGAAATAAAAATTAAATATTAGGAAAAAAACCCTCCAGGACAATTGAGCAAAATACTGGAATCAGTTACAAAGAGAAATTGTGGAATAGAATAATAAAATTATAGAATCAGTAAGGTTGGAAGAGACCTCCAAGATCCTCCAGTCCATCAGACCTTTGATCAATCACCACCCTGACAATTAAACTATAGCACTAAGTGTCCCACTGAGTAGGTTCTTTTTGACTGTGTCCAGGGATAGAGATATCACCACTTCCTTGAGCAGCCCTCTCCAAAGAGTGAAGAAATTGTTCCTGATGTCCAGCTTGAACCTCCCTTGATATAGCTTGAGGTTCTGTCCTGTCACTGCTTTCCTGGGAGAAGAGGCTGACACCCACTTGGCCACAGCCTCCTTTATGTAGTTTTAATGATAAAGCCTACCCTGAGCTTCCTTTTTCTCCAGGCTGAACAACTCCAGTTTCCCCAGCTGTGCCTCACAGGACTTACTACCTAGACCTTCCACCAGCTCTGCTGCCCTTCTCTGAACTCACTCCAGCAACTCAATGTCTTCCTTGTAATGAAGGGACCAAATCTGAGCACAGGACTTGAGTGCTGAGTACAGGGGGACAATCACTGCCCTGGTCCTGCTGGCAACACATTTTGCTGATCCAGGCCAGGATGCCATTGGCCTTCTTGGCCACCTGAACACTGGCTCGTGTTCAGCTGCTGTTGACCAGCACCCCCAGGTCCTTTTGCACCAGGCAGATTTCCAGTCACTCTGCCCCAGCCTGCAGCCCTGCAGGGGATTGTTGTGACCAAAGGGCAGCACTTGGCTCTTGGCCTTGCTGAACCTCATACCTTTGGCCTCAGCCCATCTTTTCAGCCTGAACAGATCCTTCTGCAGAGCCTTCCTACTCTCAAGCAGATCAAGTGCCACCCAACTCTCTGGTCTCAAAGATACCAAAAACTCAGGTGGAAAAATCCTGAGCCACATGGATAAAATTGACCCTGTTTGGAGCAGGATGTGGAACCAGATGTCATCCAGAAATCTCTTCTAACTTAAATTATTCCATGATGCTGTGACAGTTCAGCTTTATAAATCAAAGGTGAGAGAAGTCCTCCAAAAGTGGGATGTCTTAAACTGAAATCTTTGACTGAGAAGATTCTTAGGTGTTCAACATTTAAAGACTGAAAAATTAAAAACAGAAAAAAAGAGGAATTTTGGGTATGGGGAGGAGAAACTTCTAATTTATGTAGAAATGCTTCAAACACTAGGCCAGACTGAAAAAAAGAATATTGCACCTTTTTTTAGAATCAAATCACAGTGCAAATTTCACCTTAATGGGCATTTGGACCCTCAATAGCAGCTGCACCATGGTCTCTAATTGCAAGGTCCCCAAGACCAGGCAAAATAATGTCCAGTATTTCAGAGTACTATCACCGAAATTAATAAATGTATATTCTTCTCCTGAAGCAGAGTGCTTCAAGTTCAGGAAACTCAGCATTTAGGCTCACCATGTTCTGTGTTCCTTTGGAGCTCTCTGGAAGATACAAAGCTGTTCTTCCCACTTCAGTGCTTGCCATGGACTAACTCTTTTCTGTTTAACTGGTTTTGCCTTTTTGCCTGATTCTGTCACTCATCCAGCAGTGGCTTTTCTCCACCTCCTCATTCCACCCACTGTTTTTGTGTGAACACATCAGTTTTCTGTAGCCTTTGCAATCTGAGGGGAAAAAAACCACTTTTCTCCATTTTGTAGACCCCCCACATACATTATTTTCAAAGCTCAGACAGAAATATTTCTCTTGCCATCTTACTTAATACTATCTTTATTTCTTCTGCCTTTCCATTTTGAGTTTATAATGTTATTTAAGTCTAAGGTGTTCTCCTAATTAATATCTAAAACATTAAATAAAGCTACTTTTCCCTCAAATTAATAAAATAAATTTACAATATTGCAAATATTACAAACATTTTCACTCATTTATCTGAAATGTAAATATATAAATACAGTTTGACTCACACTTTAGGAATGTGTTTTACCTCTGCCATGTCGTCAGAAAAATGCGGGCTTTAAAAAATGAGATTCATATTAAAGTGTCCATTTAAACCCTGGAAACCAGATTCTGTGACCTCTGTTGATAGGATTTTTGCCTGATTAATGAAAGAAAAAAAGCCTGAAATATTTTGCTCATATTAATATCAGCACAAGAGGTACATTCATTCCATCCTCTGTTGTCAGTGGATGCACAGACAAACCTTTGTTAGATGGTACCCATCCTCCCTTCATATGGGTGATACAAATCATGTCTTTCTCATGAGAACAAAGTCTTCTGTGCTCTTTCAAACAGAAAAGTTTAATACATTTTGGAGGAATTTCTTCCCTTTTTTATGGGTACTGCTGGCCAAGAAAGAAATATAACTTAGGACACAGAACAGTTTGAGTGTGTAAACTTGTGGTGCCATACAATATGTCTTAATACTGCAGGTTTAATACTAACTGTGCCCCAGTAATTTAATAATTCTGTGGGAAGACTGCTGGGTTATAGAGGATATTTGTCTTGTGATTTCTTTGTGGCAAATCAGAAATTACAGCAGTGCTCAAAGGAATAGAAATCTTAGATACTCATGACCTTCACTGAAACCCCTTTCGTCACTTGTCAGTTCTTTAAGGGGCAATTTAATTGTAGCTCTTTGGTGGTGACAAGGTAAGTGCTGGCATTTTGGCACTGTCATTCATTAACCTCATGCAATGTCAGCAGCACAGCCTCAGACATGTCACCATTTCCCCAGTGATGGCAAGCTGACTTTTAGGACATATGCTATTTCAGAGATGCTTACTAGACAAGTCTGCATACTTCACATTCTTTTGTATGGCATCATTTGTGTATTGTTTATGCAGTTAAGTAGCCTCAAGACTAAAACCAACTTGTTTCAATCCAGGAAAATAAAATCTGCCGTGTGCCATGAACAGAAAACTACCTAAATTATTTATCTTGCTCAGAAACTAAAAACAAAACAAACAAACAAACCCCCAAAACAAAACAAATGAGACTAAAAAAAAACCAACACCAAGCAATTGAAAAAAAAACCAAACCCTTGAGCATAACCCAGAAGGAAAAAAAAAGAATTGTTATCACTATACCTGAAGGTTAAATAATAGTCTTTCACATGTAAATTTCTTAAAGCAGAATTAAATAAATAAAATGCCAGGTCACAAGACACGTAATATACATTATTAATATTATTATTTAGCTTATTTTTCATATTTCTGAATGTTTTTGAGAAACCAAACTACTAGTACTAAGTAGATTGGGGACAACTGACGCTGAGAATTATTTGCTGATAACAACGTTTGCCAATGCCTAGAAAAGCAGTCTATCTTTGCCTGCACCTTTCCTCTGCTCCTTTATTTGGACCTCAGAGTGACTGGAGTTTCTGTCCAATTCCACCATAAATTAATAGATATTATTATTATATAATTATTATAATATAGTGCACATAATTATCTAATTATTACATATTTAATAAATTATAATAACAGTAATAATAATAAAGAGCTTGATTTTCACTTTGCAAATTCACATAAAGAGAACTAAGGATCACTCAAAAATGAAGTATTGTTGTGCTAAATCATGGATGATTCAAGATGCAAACTCTTGAATTTAGATTTGAAACCCCAGAAATTTAAACCTATTGTTTAAATTTTAAAAAAATCTAGATCCAGGGTGAAGCTGGATGTCAAAGTGTTCCTATGTTTCCTCCTTTTGCAAAAGCCTAGTCTGATTAGTCTAGGACTTGAACCAGCATAACCAACATTCAGTTATGTCCAGTTCCTGAAACCAGATAGTGAGAAGTCAATACTTGGAGATCATTATTTTTTTAAAAAGAGTTTAAAAATATTCCTTTCTCTAGTGAAAATGAAAGACTTTACTACTGTCACTGAAAAAACTTCCCCAAACAACAGATATCAAGGAGCAACCTAGTCTTAAAAAAAAAAAAAGATGCAATTAAATTTACTAGGGATGTCTGAGGCGAAAGTTGAAAGAATTTCTACCAAAAACAACACGCAGGTTTTTACAAGTCTTGATCATACCAATGTGATTATTACGGGAAAAAAATTTATTTAAATCAGCAGTTTCCAGAGAATAAAGCATTTTAATGACTTATTCCTATCAGCTCTACTACTGGCTTTGATAGAAACATGTAGGTGAAAGCAAGGGCATGGCTGAGAACGTATGAGTGGTGTGTAAGAGGAATGACTGAAACTTGGGGCAAATGAAGTGATAAACAAGTTGCAGTACAGTGCTGAGAGCCAAACCAGACACTCCATGCACTGTTACAGTGCACCTGTCAAGAAACAGTAATCACTTCCAAACATTATACTGGATGCAATGGTACAGAACGTTGTTTTGCAAGTAAAATTCTGCCCATATTAGACATGTAATAAATGCATGAATGGCATCAATAGGAAAGCAGTAATGACCATAGCAGGGACTTTTCCAGTCAAATAAGTGGTGCTAGGTGTAAAGAGAAAAATGGAAAGAGCTAACACATCCAATTAGAGAGCTGGGATTCTGTCCTGTGAAAGCAATTCCATAGTGATACAGCAGGCAGTATGAGTCCTGCTTTCCAGCAGCAGCACTGCAGCACCGAGCTGCAGCTCAGCCCCACACTGAGAGCAGCCCTTTGCCAGGAGGGCCTGCTGCACATCCACACCAGTCACACTAATTGATCCAATAGTCTTTGCTATAGCAGTTTAAGAGAATTTAGATTCTCTCTGGATTTTGCTCTCCCTTCCCCCAGGGCTAGCAACACAGATGAGTGATTTCCTTTCGTCATACATAAAGATGTAGAGACACAACATTAATTGCTCTCCTGACAATTTCCAATTTGGTGAACAAAAATTGAACCAAAGCAAAAGCAAGTGCAGGAACGATTGGATTGAAAGATTATGATGAATCTCTGAGTGTTGGGTCCCCTCTTCCCAGTTGTTCTGACACCTTTCAGGAGCTAAACTACTTCTTACATATTTACCACAGTATTACATAATTATAAAATTTTCTACTCATAAATTAAAGGAATTTCTTTCACTGCAAAAAAACCCTAAAACCAAATTCTCAGCAGAAGGAGTAAGTTACAAATGTATGAAATTATTAGGTAAAGCTGATCCTAAAATATCTTGATGCCTTTTCTTCTAAGTAAAATGTCATGTTCTGCACTGCCTTATGCTTATATTGGTCCCACTTCCTTGCTATCCCACTTAAGGGGCTTCTCAGATCATCTGTCCTCAGGTAACAAAGCACCAGATGGCTTTTATCAAGTCATTCCTCCTTTGAATGGCTAAAATGTGATACCACTGGCCCTTGAGAGCCAAGCAGGTCAACGGGAGGGCAGAACTGACTCGTTATCTTTACTTTATACACATTTAGCTAAAAAGGTGAGAGAATCTAAATGAGATGGTGTTATGCCTGGGAAAGCTGGCAGGGCAGGAAAACAACAGACAGAAAGCCTTGCTCCATTGGCTCCTCTCAATCAGCTGTATCAACCTTGCTTTGCTTCTTGAAAGATCTTGAAAAATTTAGCAAACATTAATTAGTTATCCAGGCATGCCTTCAATAAAATAGAAATCTGTATTAACACTAAGACAATCAGAAACAGGAAACAGATGTGAATTTTGTGCCCTTCATTTCATCAGAAGTGCTTGACCAGTCAGAAGAAGTGGTGAAATTTCTTTCCAGATTCCAGTGTGTGACTGCTCAAATTTAGGATGCCTAAAGGTAGGAGTCTCTATCCATTTGACTTGCTATGGTGCATTTCCAAGGGGGTGCTGAGAGATGTGACACAAGACCTGGATAAGTCTCATGTGTCTTGGAGCAGCCCATGTGATCTCAAAATGTACCAGACAGTTCAGCATAGGTGAGATCCTTAAACTTATCTGTTCATGACATGGTTTTCTATATGAGCTACGAGCAGCTGTAGACAAAGGGCAACATAGTCAATATAGCCAATGGAGAGGAAAGGGGAATTCAACTCACCCTATAGTACTGGCCCACCTGAATTGCTCTCTAGGCTTCAGTGACTGCAGAGATCAAATCTTTATGGAGACTTGGAGAGCTCTGAAAACATTCTAAGCTATTCTTAGGTTTCTTATAAATAATCATCTAAATATTCAGAATCCCTTAAAAAAGCTTATAATTTCATTCTATAATGTCAGGCCTCACTTTTTAGCTACTGTGAATAAACTGATTATATAGGGATATCATAAATATATCAGATATATCAAAACACAGTGCTTTCTTTTTACAGGAAGTAACAAAATGCATTACTTCTGGTAATGAATTCACAGTGGAACCAGACAGTTACTGTCATTGCTGTATTCGAGGTCTTGAAGAATATAGTATTATTTAGATTGCTGATATCTAATTTTGTTAAGACTCTCTCGAACTGGGCTAGGAGAACCAGTAATTCCAAATTTTTGCTGAAAAAGTTGAGAGCAGAAAATACCCAAAGGCTGAAAAAAAAAAAGAATAATCACAGATATAATTTTGAGAAACTCAAAGAACAGGTCACAAAACTTTAAATGGGAGACAGGAAGCTTAATGTGTATTTTCATAGCATAATAATCTCTTGTAAATGCAGAACCAGCCAAAATCAAAGTAAAGCAATGTACAACAAAGGGAGGGAGTGAAAGACATGATTCAATGGAAAGGAAAACATTTATAGGGAAGAGGAGTCAGGGAATCATGAAAGGATGCTGTCTTTGGCCAAAACTCCTGGAGTGCTGAGAGGAAACTGCGATAAAGCAATGTCTGTAAGTGTGCTCATTGTTTTCTAAAGATCTCTGCACTTCTCATGCTGAAAAAGAACAAAGATGTCTAGAAAGACATATATTTGTCTGCATGTTGTCTTATCCCAGTTTGTAATTAAGCAGTAAAACAGAATATCTAGAGACCTGTTGGTGCTAGTGTGCCTTGCTCTCTGCCTCCAAAGCCAGGTGGAATGGCCCAGCTCACTTGGTGCAGTTAAACCCTTCTCAGACCCAAAGCAGAGTGGGCACTGCCCTGCTCTGCTCCCAGGCAGCATGAGGTGGCTGTGACCAGAGACGTGGTGGAGCCCAACCCTGCTTCACTCATGCCACCCACAAACCTAAATGACCAGGAGAATCCTGGAAAGCTGCTTAAGTTACCAGAAAATGCTAAACCATGGACGCACATGGGTGAAGCAAAGGATGTTTTTAGTCCAGATTTACAAAATCTACAGAAACCCCATACCTGTGAATATTTTCAGACCTCATCATATTTTCATGAATTTAATGACACTCTATTCCTCAGGAGTTTACCTGAGAGTGAGATTATCAATGCAGATTATCCAGGCCATAGGGTGATCACCAAGTTCCAAAACATTTCTGCTTAAAGCACGCCACTACATAAACAAAGGCGTATTGCCTTGACAGCTGTACTACTCTCTGGTCCTGAAAAACAAGATAGGATGAAACCTACCTGATTCAATCTACTTTTACACAAAATTCTTTGCTCCCAGAATAAAGTGGGCAGTCAAACACAGTGTAGTATCATTGCTGACTGCACCAAAATAAGGCAAGGTTCTCCTAATGGAGTGGCTACAGGGGTGGCTTCTCTGAAGAGCTGCCAGAAGCTTGCAGATCGAGCAGAGTTACAATGTTTACCTGGCTGGAGCTGAGCTAGTGTTTGTACATCCAGTCAGATTTATGCTGGCTGGAGTTTTTCTGCTGCTTTCTCAAAAAAAACCTAAAACCAAACCAAACATTTATTATTATCTGTGATGGAGATTGATTCAGGGATTGCTTACACATGGCTTTATATCAAATGAAGATCTAAAGTAACATATGTACCATTGCAAGCAAAATCCAAATCCAAGAGTGGTGAAACACTCCTCTATTCCAATAGGTAGATAAAATCATTGTGCTCCTAACTTCTTGGCACAACAGGTCAGGTCTTGCTGTAATAAGAGTTCAGTGGCCTTTAAATGTTCTCTGTAATTCTTCAATGGAAAGAGTACAGTACTTAACATTTTTTTCCCCACACCAGTACATATTATATTTTTCTACTTAAGAGGTGTGAGCATCTTACCTGTACACAAAGCCACAGAACACTTAATTTCACAAAAGCAACAGGAACCACAGGTATCAGCCCTCTTTCAGGCACTGTTTATCTCTGTGCCAGGTGTAGTTGAAGGCTACATGGGAATCCTGCTGTTGCTCAATTGGCTGGCAGGTTTTTCCTGGCCTTCAGTGAGGAGTGTCATTTCTGGAGAGGGATGCAGGGGGTGTTCTGATAAAATGCTGTGTAGAGTTACAAATAACAGCAAGAGGGAAATCAGTAAAAGGAAATTAAATTTTGTAATATCACCCAAAGATAGAACTTAGGAGTTCAAACTGTCAAGTCTTCACTATAGTGAAACAAACCCTGGGTGTTTACCAACCTTGAAATAATTCAGCTATCCCAGTTGTCTTTTATAGTATGAACCCTGTGAGCAAATGAACAATCAGAGGCAGGAGTAGACTTAAACACTTTCATAAAATTTATAACACTGCAGCGAAAATATATAGTTCTTTTTTTTCTTCAATGCTTTTGATTAGTTCCCTTCTTTTTTATTCATTGTGTTAGAATAAACTGGAGCTTGATACTTTTCAATTAAAGAAAAATATGTTATCATTTGCTGTCCCTTTAAAAGTTCCGTGTGCACATGGAATAACATGTTTATAAACCAAAGCAAATAGGAATTTTAAAAATAATCTGTCATCCTGTAGTATTCCTGCTAATGTTTTGATTCAAACTCAATTCATCTTGATCTCTCTCATTATTCACTCTTGAACTGTTTAATGCCAGAGTTGCAGGCCAACTGGCATGAAGAGCGCAGGGAAAGCACTATTTTCCTGCAATATAAAGTTGGATGTCTCACTTCCATTATTCTCTTTCACACCCAAGATAAATCCTGAGCTCTGCCACAGTGGCCCACATTGATTAAAATGAAAAAAAAGATACAAAAAATCCCAGAAAATGAAAGGTTTCTAGCAAGGTGTATTAAGAGAATCCAGGTGATACTTCTATACTTTCTAGCCTTTTGAAATCTTTGCAGATTTCAAAGATTCTCTTCTCTTCTTTTTCATAAAGTAAGATGGTTTTTAAGGAAACAGAGAATCTCAGTTCCATTGAGATAAATGGTGAAATTCTAAATAAATTTGCCAGCAGCAATGCTTCTTGCTTACCGTGTTTTCTATCAAACTTTCTAAATTACCTTTTTGCCAAACAAGATGACTACCTTCAGCAGACACAGTTCTCTCAAGTCCCCCAGTGAAAGCAGTGTTCCTTTACAGAGTGTATATATGCATACTTGGAAGCTTCCCACCAAAGTTAGATAAAATCTGCTTTTGATTAAATAAATAAATAACATCTGCTGAAATCTTAGAACAAGCATGACAAACTGCAAACTGAAACACTTGCACATACTTGATGATTTGCATCAGGCACATCAAGCATTACTCTATCAGTAGTTCTGAAAATTAGGGTCAAATTCTGCCAAGTGAGGATCACAATCAGAAGTGGGAATTACCAGCAGAAGCTAGAAATTGCTGCTATGTATGGTAAGCCTGGATTGTATTTTAAAGATGGTTTTACATGCTAACCAGTGTAGATTTCTTTCTCCAGACTCTGTCTTGCTTCAGAATTTTTTTTCTCCAGTTCTTTAGTTCTAGGCTTTTTACTTACAGGCAACGCTTAATTTATTTGGAATGCAACTTAGCCTCTTCTCTGATTCACCCAGTTCCCTCCTCCCCAGATAACTGAAAGGTAATACCTTCACAAAAAGCTTCTCCTTCTGCCCTCCATCCAGCACGAATTATCAAATTTCTCCTCTTTTTTACAATAAAAAAATAATTGTAATAGCCTTGCCTTTCTTGAAATATGTCATTGTTTTTAAGAGTTTTTGCATGCATGTGAGAGGAGATTTCACTTTTGTTAGAACATACAGATGAGCAGTACTGACATATTTGCCTGGATCTATCAAGTTACAGTTACTGGTACAAGACTTCTGTTGTCTATAGGACATCAGCATATGCTATAATTATTGTTCCATCACTGCCCTCAAGAGTGAACATCTGCTCCTACCCTACCATCACAGTTTTAATCTACTTGCAGCTCCTGTTTCCTTGAAGAGCAGTCCAAATGAGACAGACTCTGTCTTTTACTTTTCTCCAGTTTTTAATAGCTTCCAGGCTTTCACCAGTGTGAAGTGAATACCTCAAGCTCCCACTAGTATTCATTTAAATGAAAAACTGAATCCCCTGTAGCTGTGCTTGTGCCTGTAAGCAGATGGAGTGAGGTAGGAATCCAACTTTCTCACAGGCACAAACACAGTAACAGCAAATTGATTTTGCTATTCAAGTGGTGGGGGTGTTACAGTTCTCAGTCTCACTTCAAACTGTGTTGAGTGGGGAGCCACAGGATTTGCATCAACTCTAAGTGTCCTCCCACCAGTGCACAGACATCCTGATCTTTTGCAGCCTTTCCCAGATGTGATGGAGGACCCCCATTCACCCATTCCACCCCAACTCATCGCTGTGGTTTACACACTTTGAAAAAATTTTTGTCTTAAATTTTTTGTTTTAAACTTAGACCAACCAGTGGTGTCAAATGGCATTCTCTCTTTTGTTATTGTTCACCAGCCTCTTCCCTACTGCTTTGAAAGATGGCTTTGGAAGCAGTCCTCATAAGAACTAAGTCTCCTGTGCAAATTTCTGCATTTTAACTTAAAATTGTTCTCTCATAATGAACCTCATACATCAGCAATAATAAATAAAGCACCAGTGACAATTTCACTACCATATATTAATCTTTTAAATTACTTTGGAGTGACAGCTGTCTGTGCTTGGAAGGGCTTTTCAATGTTACACTGCATTTTATCATCCTCTTTGGAAATATCATTTATCTCTTGCTATACAGTAAACTCTTCATGATATATTCAACCATGAAAGAAATAGTTCCTTTTACTATTTAATAATAAAAAATATACTTTTTGTTGCTGATGATAAAGACTGAATCAAAGGTACTTGCAATTTTAAACCAGCAGAAATAACCCTGATATTGACTTAATTTCTGCTGCGTTTAGACCTCAGTTATATCTTGTACCTCAAGAATGTCCTCACCACCTTAACTTAAAGTGACCTGAAAAGCTTGTTTTGAACAAAATTTAAAAACTGTTTTTAACCTGTTTTTAGGAAACAAGCATATATGATTACACCTCTTCAAGTCAATCTCTTAATTTGTCCCTTGCTTCAGACCTTTTAGCCAATTTCAATAAATTGTGATAGGAAAAGAAAAAGTGCAAGGGTATTGAATTCCTACTTAGTTCCTAAAAGTAGATACCATATAGAGGAAAGAAAGACAGACAAATTAGAGTGATCACTGAAGAATGAGATGTGGTCTGAGACAAAAACACCCACATGGAAAAGAGTCAGGTAGCAAAATGCCTGAAGTTCTGCTGCTTGTGGAACAATTTGTGGATGTTATCATTTGACACAGTGGATGTTATCATGCTCCTGATACATCTAGTACTGAATGGAGTCACTGAGAAATTAGGAGGATGGTGGAGCGGCACAAGACTGGTCCTGGGAGCAGCCTCAGAAAAGTATCTGCCTCAACCTTCCTCTGCTCTCCATCAGAGAAAACGATGACACTCGAGGGCTGTGCCTGCCCTGCACGAACCATGTCCCCCCTTCTGTGTGACCCCATCAGACATACACAGAACTTGGCTGAAATGTGGGTCCTCATGCCATCCCTTTGTTACCTCCAAATGGTTGTTAACTGGACAAATACTTGTCAAACCATGTTTCAATATCCAGCCCTGGTCACACTGAGCTAACACAGCTGTGATACATGCACAGTACAGGGCGTTACTTTCAGTCACATCCAAGCGGGCAGAGATGTGGTGAGGCACAGCCTGACACAACATGAAACCATCATCAATTTCTAGTAAGAGCCAGAATATTTTAGAAGCAGCATGTAGAAATTAACATACTTCTGAAGGGAAATGTTTGCAAATCCTAAAGAACCTTCATGGAACACAAATAGTAAGACTACAGATTGATGACAGGTAAATTTACAGGTTTTTAAATTACAGAGCAAATTCCCTGCTTAAATAAAAAAGATTGCATTTCAAGTAGCTTCTGTGTGACCTCTGTATTTGCCCTCTCATTACACCCCTGCTGCATTGGTTTTCAAACTAATGTTGAATTTTCTTTTCCTTAAAAAGCCCCCAAACCTAAAGCAAAGAATAATTTGCAGCATATATAGCTGGTTAGACTAGCCTTAGCTAACACAAAGGAGACAAAAGATATAAAGAATTTGTTGGTAACAGGAAAGTTGATGGATTCTCTTTCCTCCCCCAAGATTAGGAGTCAAGAAAGTTCAGAACAGGGCAAAAATATCTCAGTAGTTCCTTGCAGAATTTTCATATTTCCTAATCCTCAGATCCCTCTTGGTCTCAGAGAAAAACATATGCTTATCATTCTAAATCAAGTAAGCCACAAAATGGGAAAATGCTGCTGGAAACTCTGATATTTATGGCTTTACACCAGTTGCATACTAGTTTAACTTGAACATTAATTGTCCAGTGGAACAGAAATAATGTAAATTATTCAGGAAATTTTTTTGGGAAGATAGTGATTGCATGCATTTTTAATATATGAAAAGTTTTCACTTCAAACCAGAAGGGAAAATATGTTTAAAAAAATCAAAACAACTTTCTGTGTCCTCTGAAAAGTCTCTGATTTTGACCAGATTAAAACACAGTAGTTTCTTGGTGTATTTGTACTTGGTTGGTTATTTTATCCATTGCCTAAAAAGAAATTACTTTCAAATATCAGAACAAGGTGCTTATCAGAGTCTTCAAAAAAAAAAAAAAAAAAACAGACAAACAAATAAAGGACAACAGAGGTCATTTCAACAATCTGGAGATAATTTTTTGCATAAACAAGTTGGATTGCTCTTTGAAATCACATAAATTATAAACTGCTGAAGATTTGCATGTTGAAGTTACTCTTGCAATCAGGGAGCTCTCATAGTGATTCCTATGTAAAACGGATCCTTTATTGTCTGGATACCTGTAATGACTATCTTTAAAAAGTATATTGTAAAGGCAAAAAACATATATAACTCAAAAGATTATGTGTTGGAGGTGAACAGGAAAGATTTGCTAAATTCTTCCAACTAAGGCCATTTGAACCTCCCTTACACTGTCAGATGTCCTTGTATACTCTGAGAACCACTTTGCAGCCTTGATGTTTGCTCTCAAAAATTCATTTGACTTTGAAGTTACTTCCACTAAACTTGTGTGGTCTTGGGGAAAATTTCCTGCTGGTGCAAGCACCATGGTACACTGCTCTTTTGCTACTCAAGGGTTAGAACTTGATTCTCCCAGGAAGTAAAAAGGATGGAACTAAAGAGAAGTGTGACAAATGCTTAAAATGAGAGACAAATACAGTGGTTAATGGCCAGGTATTAAGGTGGGAATAATTCTAGGGCTGAGAATCCAAGTTGTATATACAGAAACACATAAACATACAAACACATGCAGGCACACCTTTCATTGCACATACAAAACATTTGCAGGAGGCCTTTCTGGATCCTCTGCAACATATGGGCTCAAGCATTTTGATGGTGGAACTATAGTGCTGTATACGTATAGGAAGACTGTTCTCAGGCAAACTATTAAAAAAGTTTGATCTTTTCCTCAGACTTCTACATGTATAGGATCATTCACTTGAATTGCTCTAGAAACCACTCAAACTGGCTAGACTGTAGAAGCAATATTTACAAGTGTTCCCTTATCTTAAAACCTATCATAAAGTGTTTGTCCTGGAAGATGAATATTATCACTAGTCAGAGATCACCAGGCTGCCAACAAGATGCAAAAGTAGCAAATGCAAACTGCAAAAATTCTCAGGCTCATGTAAAGTGGTCAAATGTTCTCACAGATCACTGAATTACACTGCACTTCAATTGAAATCTAAAACCTGTTTCCTCCTTTCCCTGTCCTTTTCTCTATGTGCCATGATAAAAGGCCCTGCTCTTTTATCTCTAGAGCTTTTCCCTTTTCCGTGTTATTCCAACACTGCAGAGGAGCAACTTCCCTCACACATTCCATTTTACAATGCCAAGGTTTGGTTTACACTGGATAAGGATGAGGAGCATGATTAACCCTGTACTTTCTATAAGGCATCATCTAACTTTCACCTACTATCTGTCTGAGCAAGAATATCCTCTTAGCTCCAGCAGAAAAATGGAGTGAAAGCTTGGAACGCATTTCCATGTATACTTTTATTTTTTTCAGAGTGTTCATCAAATAGAGGTATGATTTGAGTGGTTCTCTTGCAAACCAAGGAACTTTGGAGTTGTAAATGACATGACAGATTGAAAAAGTCCTGAAAATAATGATAGCTGCTTGCCTTTATGGTTTATAGAACCTTCCATGAAGGAAAAGTATCACTTGTGTTGAGAGCAGCCAGGAAAATAAGCACCCAAACAATGATTTCAAAGATAATTGAAAAACCCAACAAAACATGCGAAGAAAGAATAAGTCAATTGAGAATCCATATTTATTTCAAAGTTCTTACAAGTTTTCCCCCATCATTTCCTTATAATTTCTCATTACACAGATGTAAATGACAAAGAGAATTGCAAATTTGTGTGCAAATTGTTGGAGAAAAATCTTACCCACACTAATAAACTGCTGTAAGTGCTGCACCACATGGTATGACAGAAAGGCAAATAAGAATTTCTCCTTGAATCCACAAGTTATTAAGAATAGTCTTCCATCAAATAGTCTGACACTATTTTGTTTGTAATCTAGAAAATAAGCATTTTAAAGGTGTCTCCAGCACAGGAAGCACATTGACCTGTTGGAATGAGTCCACCATGGTAATTAGAGAGATGGAGCACCGCTCCTATGAGGAAAGGCTGAGAGATTTTGGATTGTTCAGCCTAGAAAAAAGAAGGCTTTGAGGTGATCCAATTGTGGTCTTCCAGTACCTGATGGGAGACTGCAAGAAAGGTGGAGAGAAAATTTGTACAAGGGCACATAGTGACAGGACAAGGGAGAATGCCTTCAAACAGTAGCCATTAAGCCTACTTCAAACAGCAGGTTTAGATCAGATATTAGGAAGAAATTCTTTACTCTCAGAGTGGTGAGGCACTGGAAGAGGTTACACAGAGAAGTTCTGGACACCACATCACTGGGAGTGTCCAAGGCCAGGTTGGATGGGGCTCTGAGCAGCCTGGTCTAGTGAAAGGTCTACCTGCCCATGGCAGGGGGGTTGGAACTGGATGATCTTTAAGGTCCCTTCCAGCCTGTGATTCTATGATTCTATGATTCTAGTAACAATAGAATCATAGATACCTTTTATTATAGTATAACCATATGGCAATACTATCACAGTTTTAGTAACAGGAAACAAATAATGTTGTAATATAAGCTACTACATGATGTAATATAAGCTGCTACAAGATGTTTTAACTGCTAGCCATCACAGGTTCATAAGACCTACAGGAGAATGTGACGACAATCAACAAGCCTCTTCTGTTAATTACCAGTGCAGTAAAACTCTCGATACTGTCTCTCACTGTATCCTGCAGGACAAAATGTCCTTCACACAGCTGGATAAACACATCATGTGATGGGTGAGCAATTGCTCATGGATTGGGCACAAAGGGTTACAGTGAATGGAGTGACATCACACTGGTGACCTGTCACTACTGGGGTTCTGCAGGGCTCCATCCTGAGCCCTGTGCTCTTCAATAGCTTCATAAATTACTTGGATGCAGGACCAAAGGGTACCAAAATTGGAAGCCTTGCTTCCTCTGTTTTATCATACAGCGCTTTACAGTTTGTTCTTTCTGTCACCAAACATAATGAATGATGAACAGATGTAATTTTAAAGAAATATGACAATATTTTTTTCTCTTTTTGTTACTTAAATTATTTTTCCTTGTAATGGAGACAGACCAAGCTCTTCACCTGACATCTTTAAGCTGTTGGCTTGAGGATTTTCTGGACCAAATTTGATTTTGTTGTTTATGTATTCCACTTGTGGGGGTAGAGGAGATCACTGCATTTCTTTCTTTGTCTGGAAGCTACTTTTCCATTAAATCCAAACATAATCCATTTTGTCTGTTCTCTAGCTTTGAACTACAGCTGAATGGAAAATATGTTGTGCCCTTCTTGTCATCTGCATTTGCTTTTTGGGCTTCCAGAAGAAGTTCAGTGTCTAGAATGTGGAAGAGCAATAACTTTTACTCTTCCCACCTTTTCCCTGTAATACTTTACATTGACTAACTGACCAGTGACACAAAGAAAGCTTCAGAAGATTTCTCTGCAATGCTGAGTCCTTGCCAAGAAACCTCTCTGAGTTAAATGACCCAGTCAAAACACTTTTGGCAGCTTGCATGTAACTGCAGCAATCAAGGAACTTTGTAAGTTTATGTAATACCAGTCCTGGAGGTGATAAAGCTCTATCAACTACAACATTTCTTTTCTGATACACAGCATCTCACTGTTGATGTTTTAATAGCAACGCGTTTCTTGCCTGAGCAAGCAGCTGCACTGACTGTGTGACAATCTCAGCATATAAAATACTCTGTCTTGAGTTTATTTGGGAAAAAGAATAGACTTTGCTGAATCAGGGTATTTCAGTTTGATCCTTGTAAATCTAGATGAACTTCAATTTTATTTTACTCCCTGTTCCAAAAATACATGGGTAAATCTGCAGTAATTTTGGGTCAATGATCTGGTTATTTAAAACTATACAAATGAGAAATCAAGAACAAAGACATTGTGCAAGACTATCAATAAAATAGTTTAATCAGACCCTGTACCTTTGTGTTTCCAATTTTCTTCAGTTTTTATGTCATAAATTTGTATAGGCTGGCTTCTCAGATGGCATAAGTCTGCATTGATTTCTGTCTGGCATTGGTTGTAACAGATCCTGCAGTGTGTTCACAGTACTCCCATTCTTTCCTATGGAACTATCACGTCAAGCACGTGGAGTATCCATTTTCTTGAAATGGAATATGATTTACGACTAAAATGTACAGATAACAGATTCGAGGAGAGCATATACTATGTAACAGAATGTATGTAATTATGGGGCTGAATCCTGTCATTTGTTTGATAGAAACAGTGTTTAACTGCTGCTTTAGGCTCTGAGCAATGGTTTATAGTATGCAGAGGAGCATGGGGTAGAAATCCCTGAATTAACTCCAGTACAGTGCCCAGCAGATGTGTGGTAGATAATGGTAGCATTATGATAGAGAAGGTAACAATTCTGCAGAGAGCTGCTTACCACGTTCCATACCAGGGCATGCTATCACCCAGATATGGTCCAATTATGAATCCCTAAACTTTCCACAAGTGGCCAAACCTGTTACAAGATTATTTTATCATATACATCAGGTCCAAAACAGTCTTTTCTTGTCTATTTTGACTTCTTCCTTCTGAAATCCTCTAGATTATGAAGTCCAACCATTAACCCAGCACTGCCAAGTCCACCACTAAACCATACCTCTAACTTGAGGCTATTTCTTCTTGTCTTATGGTTTGTTATTTGGGAGGAGACCGACCCCCACCTGGTTACAGCCTCCTCTCAGGCAGTTGTAGAGAGTGATAAGGTCTCTCCTGAGCCTTCTTTTCTCCAGGCTAAACACCCTCAGTTCCCTCAGGCAGTCCTCACCAGATTTATGCTCCAGACCCTTCATCACCTTTGTCGGCCTTCTTTGAGTGTGCTCCAGCCCCTCAATAATGCAAGTTGCTACGTACTTTCAACATCATAAGTGCAAAAAAACCCACCTCAAAGAGTATGAAATTCAGAATTTGGATTTTTCTGCCTGGCCTAGTTCTGAATTTTCCATCATTGTGCTCAGTGAAGAAAAAGACAGAAGAGACCATCCACAGCCTCACAGAGCTCAGGCTCCTTGCAAATGAGACATTACCCTATGAAATAGGCTTCTTTGGGGACCATATGACATTCATGATTTAGAGCAGCCTTGAAGCTTTCCTAACTTGAACCAGGCCTTGACCAGTCATAGCTGGGGTAATCTGGAAACAGCAGAAGTTGTTTTATTAACAGACCCACAGCAAAGGAGCCAACTGAAGGATGTTGCAGCCCTTTGGTTTCCATAGTGCAGACACCAAAGCTCTTGGGCTGGTGCCCAGTACTTTATATGGGAAAAATGGGTAAACTGTTCTTCACAGACAAAATGTCTTTTAGTGTAACTCATCTGTTACTGTGCTTCTTAATTATTCAATTTTTTAAATTAATGAAAACATGCAAATTAAGAAATGGCTGTTAGAAAGGTATAAATATATTTCATTGCCAAAAGTAATTAGAACAAGTAATTACTTAAACATTATGGTTTAAAATTGAATAATATCTTTGATAGCAAGCTGCATGAGGAGAAAATGCTTAATATGCATGATATAAACTACTTATCCTAGAGACAGTCCTTTTTATACTGTTTACATAAGATGTATGTATGCTTCACAAAACCTTAACATTGATACCAGTAATTTTTAAGGGCATCTTTTGCTTTGCTCATTTACCTTTTGGCACGATTTTGTAAGGAATACAGCTCACTAACTTAATTCAAGCAAGCAATTATACAGACACCTGACGTGTATCTTTACAGGAGTATATGGATTCCTTCCATGGCTGCATTTACAATTTGTTTCCAGGCTTTGCTGGACCATAGCTACTCAGTAAAGGTAGTTCTCTGCTACTCAAAACAATTAATTTTTAAAATTCCTTCCAGAAATCAATGGAAACTTTCAGATCTTGTTAGGACGTTTTCCTGCAGACAACCATGTACATCACAGTGTGTATGTGTGTCCTCAACAGGCACAGATGAAGGGCTTAATCTTATCCTGAGCAAGGTGTGGTGTCTGCTCTGGTACTCTGAGTAATGTCTCTTGTTTCTTGTTTCCTGCTTCATCTACTTCCTAAGAACTAATGCCACTATATAAACACAGACTCCCACACTTTCATCCTCTTCACTGGTTCAAATGCTTTTATCATCCCTGGCACTGCCTATCACTGATAACACCATCTGCAGTGGCTGTGTTTTGCAAGCTCATAGACTTTGTCTAAGTGCTCCCACTATGGTGAGGATAGAAATTTCCTCTTGTCAGGTCTGGCTGGTGAGCAGATGAGAGACTTCCCATGAAAATGAAGGGAAGCAGAAATACCATGTAGCAGAGCACTGAGTGGGAAATATGGATCATTTAGGGACACAATTCAGTGGTGGACTTGAAGTGCTAGACTAAGAGTTGGACTTAATTTTGGAGATATTTTCCAACCTCAATTATTCTATGATTTCTAGATTAAGTCTGGAAAAAAAATAGATTTTAGTAATAAAAAAATCAAAAAAGATTCTGTCATTAGTTACACCATTCAGTAACAGCTCATTTACTGATAGTTCTGTATTTTTCATAAGCCTAATGTAAGTGTTCTGTCAAATTAATTCTTGTAACTTTTATATTGGGGAAGTACGATCCCTAGGAGTAAAGCCTGTTATACAAAAGTCAAAAAGGGGGTATCAATTTAGCTGCTTGACTAGTCACCTATTTTTGTGTTAGAATGTGGCCCATTAATATGTTGTCAAGTATCAGAAGAGGTCTGGGTCATAAAAGAATTGAAGAGCAACAGAAAACAGGAAAGCTTTTTTCAGAGTTTTTCAGCTGTTACTGTGCTTGTGTTATCCTGCCACGGGAAGGGTAGAATGATGGAAGCATGAAGGTTTTTCTTGATTCTCAGCAGATGGCTTGTGAAATTTAATCCTATAGGGAGTACAGGGGCCCCTGAAGATCCTGGATAAAGAAAAATGCATGACTGATATGTTGAACTTACTTTGTAGGAAGAAATTTTTGTGAAAGTGCAACTTTAATTATGTGATTAGAATTTTACAGTTAAACACTCAGACTTACATTCTTTCACTCCATGGATTACCAATCCATAGGTTTTGGACATCAGCAGGACAATTGCTAGTGGTCAGGGAGACTAACAGACTACCTGACCAAACTGCGCTGAAGTATTGCACCAGAAAGGTGCTCAGAGCCTGAGAATTAAAGCACTTAATCAGCTCAGTCTGAGTAAATTAAATGATCCATTCAAGTCTGAGTATCAGAGACATTGCAGCAGAATTGTCATGCTCCGTCACAGGCTTTGAGCAGACAGTCAGATCTCAGCAATTCATTGCAAACCATGTATGTTTGTCTGCTGGCTCTCTGTTAGAAAGACCCATCATCACTTCTCACATAATTATTCTCTTGAGATTATTTCCACAGTGCTTGGTGCGAAAGACATTCATAAGTTTGCACCTGTTGATTTGTGGCAACAGTTTGATTTCCTCAAGTAATTCAATGAAGTTCTGCCAGCACTGGGATGTCAGAACAAGTGAAAAATCTGAATAGACACATTTGTCAATCACATTAGGTGTCCAAGATGAAATGAGTGAATAAATGAAAGCCATTTATCTAGTGAGCAGCTGCCCTCATTTCTAAAGATCCTGTTAAGATTAAAGCTGTGCTGCTAGCGTCTTTTATTCAGTTAAGGAAAATAAAAGTAAATTTAATACTAACAACAATTACTTTAAAATAAGATAGCTGAACATATTTTCTAAGAACTAGAGTCTTAAAAATAATCTTTTGCTTATCCTGAACCACAATGTTTACCTTGAATGTGAGAAATTGGTATTTAAGTTTTAAAAATAAAATCTAAATTAAATTAAAGGAAAATTAAATTAACTAAATTAACAACAGCAATAAAGACGTTTCCAGCTGAAAAATCAAAATGCCATTATTTTATGACAATTTAAAAAAATTATTTTCTGTTTACAGTAAAGTAATTGAGGAAGACCATAAAAGCTTTCTGAAACAACTTGATACTGCCAAAACCACAGGACTCACTGGAAAAGATGCCAGTTCAGAGCATTGCTCAGTTTATATCAGCCCTCAAAACATCCGAGCAAGAAACATAATTTCTGTGAATGTGTTTAGTTACAAATGGCAGCATCTGCTAGCATAAAGATTATGTTTAAAGGTAAAGTATTAATATTCTCTAGCACTGTAAATACTTCTCATTTCCTCAAGTGGGGGTGAAACTTAGGAAGGTAGCATCAGACAGGCCAACCTAACCAGGTGAAATTTTCAAGGATAAGTATAAGCCAACAACAGCCATACCCATGCAGCTTTTGAGGAAACACAGCTAAATGATGGATGATACTGCCTTTCAATGCTGGCTTGCCATGAACCATACAGAAAGCTCATCTTGCTCGATGGAAAGGAGAGAAGAAAGAAAGAAATATATTTGTCATCAGTTAAATGTAAAAATGAGCAGAGAAAATTCTTCTGAAATCTTCAATGTTAAAATATTTAGGGCCAGATTTTTAGCAGGAATAAATAGACAAATTACTACACACAAAGTTTTTATAATAGAAGCCTAGAACTGTGTTTTGGGTTGCAACAAATGACTGTGCAGAGATAAAAGATTATATATATATTTGCCTAGTAACCTAAACTACTTTAATCCAATTACATCCACTCTCTCCTTTGAACATACTTTTCTGGACCTTTTTCACACATAGACACATTGACTCCCTTATTTACATTTCAGAGGTGGCTTTAATGTTAACATGGTACCAGGAAAGACAATTTTTTGCCTACAGAAAGTGTCAAGACAGTTCATGATTAAGGACTGGATTCCTTCACAAAACTCGCCCAAAATCTTTTCTGCCTACAAAACCTGAGTCATTCTGTGGTGTGAAGCCAGTGCTCTTGCCATGCTAATGACAGCCTGGGAACTTTAAAGTCCTCTCATTTGCCTGATGAATAAGTGCCTGCCCTAGTCACCATTTCACTGTGAGAAATTTTTACCTTCTTTTAGGGCTACCTTTAAACTTGATCTTCCCCATGCTGCTTGGAGAGGATGAGAATCCCATTTAAATTAAGTGCATTTGCTAATGAAGCTGCTCAGAAATGCCTTGCTTTGCTACCAACTCAGCCTGCTTTCTGCCTGTGTATGTGTGGTTCTCTTTCATCTAAATATTTATATTGCAAATTTGTTAAAGCAGAAGCCTTTTCTTTCATGTTCTCTTTCTTTACTTTTTCATTGATTTCATAAATTCTTTTTTCGTGTAGCAGCTGTTGTACCATGGTAGCCGTGAAAACCTCTGTGGCATTAATGGTTTTGACTAAGAAGCAGAGAAAACATTGTAATTTTCCTTAATCTTCCTTTGAATTTTCAGTTTGCTGAAATCTGAAGCCCAAAGCTTCTAGCTGAAAAAGAAATTCATAGTGTGTGGAATTAAAACTACTGGAACTCTCTGAGGTTCAGCATAATTTTCCAACATTTTAGGTGTAGTTTACCTTGTAATATATGTAATTTAGAAAGCATGGTTGTGTGGGTCTTCCCACACAAAATATTAAATAGATTCTGTAGCCAGTAAAATGCTAATAGAAATTGTTTCATCTAGCTATGTCTATATCTGGATGACTTCTAGAAATTATGTAGATATTGAAATATTAATACCAGGATTTTTATGTTTTTAAATGAAGTGAAGATAATCTTTACCATAAATAAAGTAGATTAGAAAAGTGTAGATGATATCTAGTTAATTTTTACCTTGTTTTGCTAAGTTTCTATAGAATATTAAAATAAGAACCTGAGTATAATTTAGGTTTGAAGGGATCTCTGTAAGTCCAAGCTTCTGCTCAGAATAGGCCAACTTAAAAGTTAAATGAAGAATGGTGCCCCATTAAGTTTAAACAATCTTAAAGGACAGAAACTTTACTGCCTCCTAGCACTTTTTTCTATGTATACAGTTGGAATTTCTTTCATTTCAACATGTGACCAAAGACTATATCCTTTTTGTTGTGCGCCTCAGATTAAAGTACATATCCAGCTAATTTGCTAATTGCTATGGCTAAAATTTCATCACTGAGGAGATGGGAACTCATCAGTTGTCCTAGTAATAGCTATAACAGGCACCAAACAGGGCTGTATCCCAGCCTCAAAGACAACAGTTTTTGCTAGCTGCAGTCTTTGTGGCTGTCACTCTTTTCACAATCCCTGACTGTCTGTCCAGATCTGGAAAGACTCTGAAGACTTTCTGCTGGATTAGCTTTCTGAAAAACATCTGAATAAATCCATAGCCAATTTAAATAAAAAAAAGGTACTGAGCAAAAGTTTAAATTTTCTAGGGAAAAAACTCCAGTAAAACAATAAAATCCATATCCATCAGAAATACTGTAGAGACAGACTATTTTGCTTTTCATTTGCAAAAATGCAAATTTGCAATGTTAAACTGCTATATTATTTTTTTAACAGAAGATGGCAAAAAAATGTACTATATCCAATAGGCCTTGGCTGCTTTTGGCTGTAGAAGCAAAATCATGTTCAAGTCGACCAACATTCAGGGCAAGCTACAAACACAAGCCATTTTAGCTCAAGAGTACTAAGGAAGCTGCTTTTTCAGACAAATGTTTTGGCTGCCTGCCTCCTCCAGTGTTTTGAAATGCTTTTCCATTTTGCTGTTGTTCACATTTATAGCTTAGTGTGTTAAAATAAAAGCTGGCATAATTGTCCTCTTTCTGTTGCCCTGGTGCATTTATGTCTCCTCCTCAAGAGATCTTTCTTACCCTTTTCACATTCAGAACCCAACAAACCACTGAAATTGTGTTTCATACAGCTAGCTGCAAACATGCTGAATATTGATTATGTGCTCAAGCACTTTCCTGAGTTGCAGGCAATGATCTTCCCTATAAATTGTCTTGTTTTCTTGAATGTGAGACCTGGTACCCTGCTCACCTGAGCACTGAGAGACAAAGGGCATCACCTGACCTTCATTCCTTGATGCTTCAGCATGCCCTGGCTGAGCCTGATGGACAGAGTGAATGCTGATACTGCCAACACCAAAGTTGCTTCTTGCCTGAAGTAAAGGATGAGCAGGGTAGTATTTATGTCTTGCACAGGGTTCATGAGTGCTGCACAGCTCACCATACTGCAGAAACACCTCAGCCAGCTCTCAGCTAGTGCACTAAGGGCCATTTGCCTCAGCAGGAGCTCCAAGCAGATTCATGTCGATTTAAAAGCCTGGCTTATATTTCACAGAGTACCTTCAGTGTTTAGAGTATAAAAATAAGTTTTCCTTTAGTTAGGTGTTCCTTTAGTAAAGTTAGAGCCTATTGGATTTTAATTTCTCTTTATCCATTGTTTTTAGTCTTCTTTTGAGGACAGATAATCTTTGAGCTACATGAAATGAATCTACCCAAAGACATTTTGTAAACTAAAGAATTATTTTATTTTGAATATCAGTATTCAAATACAACATTCTTTTGTTCTGAGTTAAAACTCCTAGTACTGAGCTGCAGCTTGAAAAAGTGCCACAGATGGTTACCACAACCCTCAATCACTGGCTGTGCTGTGAGATCAGAGTTCTGTAGAAATACTGCCATGACTACACTAATAAGCAGCAGAGTCTGTACAAGAACAGAAACATCCACCCCGTTAGCTTAGTTCCTGGCAGACTTTTGGATGTAAAACAATTAACACCATCATAAACCGTCCTGGACAATGATTTGGGGAGTGGGGCACTCTAAGGATTGCTCCCCACAGGCAGCTTGGATGCAGCTCCCTTGTTTTGAGAATTAAGAGAGTTTAGCTGTGTAAATGTGGATTGTGCCATATCATTTGTCCTCAGGGACAGAGAATAGCCTCTGGCCCATTTTATTTACTGGTATAGACAAAGCTTTTAGAAAAACACCAAACTTGGCAATAGTTTTTTATTTGTATTGTGGTTCCAATAAATCTCTTCTTCTCTCAATGGCACTGTTATTTTTTACTGCAAAGCCATTAAGCTGAACAGTTCCTTAATAATGATCATCAAAACCAGGATTGCAAAGGGAATAAAAAGAAGCCAAACACTGGATTTTTTTATAAATTGCCTCTATGACATGCTTAAGATAATAAAAGTTAGTAATCCCAAGAGGAGGCATGTATGGATATCTTTTTAAATACCTTAAAAGGTAACATTTAATTAAAATATAATATAAATGTAGTGGCTTTACAACATGAATTGACACATGGGTATAATATATGAAAAATAATTATGAAACTTCTCATCTTGTACCTAAATGTCCTACTTACAACTTTCATGTTGCACAAAGGGGTTAATTTGACACAATTATTTCATCTTAAGTAAAACAATACAAATGAAACAACAATAAGGAAAAAAAAATGCAAAACCACATAAAGTAAGTAGATAGTTGTAACATGAGGTTTGTGCATACCCAGCAAGATCTATTTCACTCAGGAGGAGGCCTCAGGCATGACCCCACTACATTTTTGCTCCAGAAAGGGCTGATGACATGAGTAGCAAACTGTTTCCTCTCCTGTTCAACCTAGCAGAAAATGACTTCTTCTTCTGTTGTCTTTGTTGAATGTTGTAGGGTGGAGGGATGTGAAGAAAGACTTTTCTGGGTGCAAACTACACCCATGCCAGCAAAGAAAGGGAAAAGGGGAAAACCCTGAGAAAAGGAGTGGCATGGGAGATGCTCCTTTCCTTCACCCTTCAAAGAAGGAAAATGTTGTCCATATTGCCTCCTGGGAGTAGTGCCCTTGTGTCACATCTGGCCATGACCTAGGAAAATGCCAGCTGGCATAAGTCAAAACCTTGCCTGTGAGCACATTGATAATCAAGTAGTATAAAATCACAGATATCAGTCAGGCTCAAACCCATACTTTCACTGGCAAAACAAATATAATTTTTTTTTAAATGGTAAGACGAAGATTTGCCCCACAGTTTGGAAGGAGTTGTTTTTCTCTGGTACCTTCCCCATCTGCACAGAGTGAGCTCAAAGGTGGCTGTTGAACTTTGTGGTTTGATCAACACACTTACTTACAGGGAGATAACTTGGTCTGTAGGCAAAGATAATGTGCAAGGAATTCACTCATGCACCGAGAAGGAAGTCAGTACTGATGAGGTGGGATGCCAGCCTGGAGAATGAGATGATAAATTAAAAGAAATGGGAAGGAGGCAGTAGATGGGGGATATATGATAAGGATACCATTTGTTAGTACAGTTTGCAGTAATATACACCATTTAGTCCTTGCATGATTTACATGATTAGTGCTGTCATTCTGTCCCTCAAGCAATTTTCATTAGGTTTCCAAAACTCTTGAAATTATCAGTTTTAAAACTGATTGTAAGTATTGTGGAAAGGATTACTAAACTCATTAAAAATTACTTTTGAAAAGGGCTAAAAGAAGTCCTCTGAATCAGTGTTAAAAAGACAAAACTCTATACCAATTTTCTGGGACAAACCTGTTACTTTTTTAATGTCTTAACATGATTTTATCTAGTAAAAACAGGATAGTTATGTAAAGATATTTTTATATACTAATAACTGCTGCAACATAACATTTCAAATATTTTATAAAGTTAAAAAATAACAATTTTGAGAAAAAAAAAGTGTAACCCTTCAATCTTTTTGATTTTGAACTGCAATGTTCAGCTAAAAAGCCAGAAATGAGACCAGTTTGGACAGTTGCTGGATACAAAAATTATCACCCTAGTGCTTAGGAGAGAAAGAGGATTAAGAAAGCCACTCTTGATCTTTCTAAATATCAGTCAAGGCACAGATTTCAGTTATATCATAAATAAGGCATTGAGGATGTAGAAGAACAGCATCCTGACACCAAGTCCATTAACTTTTCCTTCCCTGAAAAGAGAGGTCTACAGAATAAGAATACACCCACTTCAACAGGAACAGGAGGCCTTGAGCTTTTATAGGGGTAGAAGCTACCTCTTACAACGGAATACCTTGACATATTTCCATGATGAGATGATTGTGCTGTCCTTGTTTAGGTGTAGTATTCTCCAATTTAGTATCCCCATTAAAAGGACCACACACCACTTTCCCTCCAATGGAAGGCCCAAAAGGCAAAGATCATGGGTTGAGATAAGAACAATTTACTAGAAACAGCAATGAGATAAGAAAACCACAGTAACAGCAAAAATATTAATAACAAAAGGTGTAAGATTAAATATATTTATGTATAAAGAAATTATTTGCAGAGAAAAACCCCTGCCGTGTTTCCTCCCCTGCCCTGGCAATGATGTGTGATGGTATCCAATGCCATCAGGGTCCTGGCCATGTCCTCTTACAGCTATTGCAGAAAGTAAACCCTGCCCTGGCCAAAACCAGGACAGCTGATCTTGGAAGTAGGAAAGAAGAATCTGTGTCCTGCACAAAGTCAGAAGACAAGCACTTTGCTTCTCCTGGTGCAAATGCCATCCTGAAACCTGCAGGACCCCTGAAGTTTCTGCTTCTTTCCCTCCTGTTTTTCCTTTCATAAGGAATTGTCTCTAACTTGGCAGAAGGGAGATGATTTAGCAGAAGAGTTGAAATACTTTATTACAATTATGTATCTGGTAAAGTTAAACATACTTTATAAACTATCTTATCTGATCTAGATATTACTATCTTTGCATGGCTCTGTGGAGTTGGTGGAGTTCAGGTTCTGTCATCCTAAGGACAACATCCCAGTGAGGACTGCCACAAGAGGTGAGGGCATAGCTGCCTTATGGAGAGGCCAAGAGTAGAGATTAATACACAAACTGCCAAACAACAGTACCTAAATTTAGATCTGTAACGTAAATATAAAGGTGATGTGTTATTCAAGTCTTTCTGAGGGAACATATATTTAATCTCTTCCACTGCTCCAAGTATTCCATAAGACTTCAAAGAGGGATGCAGAAATGGCAATGTGTTCTTAAGAGGATTCTCTGCCTCCTTGCAGAGAGGTTTCCTGTTGGGCACCTGGGTTTCTGGACTCACGTTGATGGGCTTCCCTTATGTGCCACCAGTTCAATCAATGCTAACTGGCAGCAGACATATGTGAGTGAAAGAATGACTGCCAACACAGTTTAATTGACTCTGAAGAGTCACCCTGGGGTGAAACTATCAGTCCCAAGCAAGAAAATATTTTTTAGACTCTGTGGTTATAACACTCATGGCCATTTCTGTGTTTCACAGGAGCTTATTTTGTTGTAAGAAAACAACCACAAATCATTAGAAGTTAATACCACAAACACAAATCTATAAAAGATTAATTTGATGCCATATGATAGTGAACTTCATCAGAAAAGAATGGCAGATTCATTTTTATAAAATCATTCTACACTTGTCACTTCCAGTAAAATATATGGTTTAGCTTATTATGAACATAGATTTTCGTTCTCCCTGTCAAAAATCAGGAAAGATATTAATCCCTTCACATTAGCCTTGGATCAGTACATTAACACTCAATCTGAACTTTCAAAGGGAGACTACAAAGTTATGAAGCATGGTAATAGCTCCTGTATGTACACACATGCAAAGAAAAGAGAGATATGCATGTGTTGATTTCTGTGAGTGTGCTTTATTTGTGCACAAGCATATCACAAATCTCTAATCCATATTACAGCAGTGAGCAGAAGAATTCAGGAAACATACGTGAATGTTTTCATTTTCCTCCCATAAAGAGGTAGTCCAATTTATTATGGTTAAACATCAAGTGATTATTTTTGGAAAAGAGTCATCAAAATTAGTATTCCTTGAGGTGTTAGCCATAGACACTAAACACTGGAAATAATTAAGTTAACTTACAATTTCTGGACAGTTCAGAAAGACCAATTTAAATTGCTGTAATTTTCATAGATAATATCTTCATTTTTTCTTCTTCCTTTTAAGAAGGGAAAGCTTCTAATAACAGTATTATGACCCTTCTGACATCAGTAAGACAAGAAACATTTAAGAAAGTGAGTACAAATGTGACACGAAAGAGGAGGTTAGTTATTTCCTGGAGACTTTTTTTTTAACAACTCCATAGCCTTTGACAGTTTTGAAGCAGGCAGATTGATCTGGTCAAATGGGTTATTGCACTTTCTATGGTACCAGCCTAGATCTATTTCCAGTGCAGTACACCATTTTGCTATAGGATATGGGGAACTCATTTGAGATGTGCCACTTGACAAGGAAAGGAAACAAATTTCTGCAGGGCAGAAATTCCAAAATGAAAATCTTCCAGGTAAGCAACTTCTCTGGTCAGTAGTAACAAAATTTCCTACCTGCCTATTTTATTCTAAAGAGGGTAAGGGAAAACTGAAAAATAAACTATTATCCTAGTCTTGAACAGCTTTTTATTCATAATCACAGAATAATAGTTCTCACTGATTCCCTACTTATTAACATGGGCTCATTACAGAGCTCAGGTCTATTAATCTGCATGACATTAAGGAGTTCTTGCTCCTCAGGCAGTCATTGGAAATCTGTGAAATTACAGAGACTTTCAGAAGACTTCTTAAATATGGGCCAACAAAAATCTAATTTTGACAAGTGATCTGTGCATTCATATCCACCCAGGTATACATCCTACATGCACACAGACACAGAAATATTGGCAGGAAGGTAAATGGAAATGGGACTTTGTTTCCTTTGGCCACACAGAATTACTGCACTGCTCCCCAGGGGTGGAGCACGTTGAGAAGGGCATCTCCTCTGTGTCCACTGTGTAATGCATTTGCATTTTCAAGAGAGATGGCAAATACTTAATGTGTTCTTTCAAGAAGCACATGTAGAATCAAGGTTAATTTAGTCAGTTTTTTACCATGAGTTCTCACATGAGAGATCAAGAACTAGTGATGACATGAAACAAAGACACTGATTGTTGCCCCCACGACCTCTAAGATATAATCTAAGAGAGCTGCACTGTCCTTAAGGGTCCATTTCCCTTGTGGATTACTGAACAGCTATGGAAGAATAAAATCAGAACAAGCATATGTGCTAATTCACCACCTTCCCAATACTCTCCCAACCCCCTTTTTCCTCTCAGAGGATTCTCTCAATCCCATGCAAGCTCCTTGCAGCCATGGGACCCTTTGAGTGCTGTGCCAGTCCTGAATAAGATCCCAGGAGCACATGGCACACGAGGATGGCACATGAGGATGGCACATGAGGATGGCACATGCTGGACCTATAGTTAATTGCTGTTTCTAGACTCACCACAGACAATATTGATGACTTCCTAAATAAGCCAAGGAATAAAACTGTTTAAGCTGCCTTGACTTAGATAACAGCTGATCACAAAATTAGTGGACAGTAGCATCTGCAGTACTGTGTTCCTGCCATAATCACATGAAGACACCAGTCCTTTTCAGTAATACTTAAATTTGCCACTCTAGATAAAATAAATAAAATGATCTTAAACAAATATGTGCAACATCATCAGACAGGATAGAAAATAATCACAAATGCATGAATGATGACTGGATCTTTATTAAACACTCAGCAGACAAAGGACTACTTAAAAAATATTAGCACAATCTAATTTAAAGAGGATTAAAAATAGCTTTAAGAATTAAAAAATAGAAAAAAGAAAAATACTAATAGCAAATACAAATCAGAAAACTAGGTTTGTAGAAAATGAATAAAGGAAAGAATTCCTAGAAAAACCAATAGTCAGCAGAGATAAGAGCAAGAGTATGGAGGGGTCATTTTAGAAACAAAAATAATTCCAATGGTGGTATTAATTCATTATTAGAGGTAGCAGAATTCTTATTAATGTTGATGAGATCTTAGGGAGGGCAGAAGTGGTCAGTAAATACATCTCTTGTGCCCTTGGGAAAACCTTGATAGAGATTTTTATTTCAGTCATTAATAACCAAACATGGAACACTAGTTTAAAAAAACATGCAGGATCAGCAGGTCTGGAAAACCTGTGTAAAAGAACGCCCAAAGAAATATTGTGGAAAGGAGCTCTCTGGACCATCAGTGCTCATTTTTAGTACATCTTTGAAAGATCTGAAAAACCTGGCAAAGATAAAATGTGCCACTACTTAGGTGGTACAACCTAAGTTACTTATCAGGCTGTGATATAGAAGCAAGCAGGCAAACTAATCTGATTAATAACAAGGTACCAGAGTAATAAAAAATTAAAGATATGGAAGGCAATTAATGAAAATTCACAAAGGTTTATACAAGCAACTCTTGTTTAACTAACTTGCTGGTTTTGTCTAAAAGATTAAAAGTTGTGTTATTAAATGCATATGTATTGATGCTTCTGCCAGCATCTCCATTAGCGGTGCAGGACATTCTGATTAATTTAAAGAAATTTAAAATTGGCAAGGGAAAACAAAATAAAACAAGATTTAAACATACACTCTGTTATATTTTGAAACATGGTACCTAATTCCTACTAAATATGAGTATTTTATTTATATATTTGCATTTCAGAGAAGTTTTAGTAGTTATCTAAACTAAACCAGAAAATCTCTGTTGATCAAAGGTAACACAGCATAAAACTAAGTAATGCAGATGACAAGCCCCAGACCTTGCTGTTCAGGAAATATACTCAGAACCAAACAATGCAAGAGGCAACACCAGGAAGAAACTTTGATTATCTCTGGAATCTAAAGTCTGAATTCCCAGATACAGGTGCTGACCCCTGCCTCCTCCTGGCTTTCCATTAGCAGGCTATCTAGAAAGCCACCAGCCATTTCCCACATCCCTGTCTCCATGCAGGTGAAATCTAAGCACACGATCTCGTTATACAAGGAGCAAGCAGGATCTGGGCTATCTCCTGGTGTTCCCTTGCAGTTAAACTTAGATGCAGCCTTTGAAAAGGAAATGCTGATGGTAGAGGCAATTGCAATTGAAGGGTCAAAAAGGTGATCCTGGGGTGTATAATTACAGAAGGTGAAGCAGCAGAGGGAGGTCAGATTGCATCTGCATTTGGCAGCAGTTAGATTGGAATGCTAGCTCCTTTCGTCTGAGCACATTTCAGGGATGTTACAGATTTCAAAGGTCTCACAGGAAAATTTCAAGGGCACATAAAAATGGAAATGTTTCACTGCAAAATCAAAAGATGATCAGTCTGATTTAAATAACTGAAAGATAAAGCATTACTTGTTCACATTCTATATACCTTATTAAATTTCTGTTGTCCGTGTAGAGCAGAAGTTTAAAAGAAGACTCCTGAATCTATAAAACTACCTCAAAATGAGATTAGTAAGCAAAATTTGAAGGTAGACATATTTGGCTAGTTTTAGAGACACAGTATTCGGACAGAAAAAGATTAATTCATGGATTCTGTGATTATAGAGGGTGTCACTGTAAGTGATCACAGCAGACCTACACAATAATCTCTGGGTATAAAATAGCTTTAAACCAGGTTTGAAACCTGTAGGTGCCAGGTCATGTTGAAAAAAATGGACATTTATTCCTTTGCATCTCCACCCATGCTTCATCTGCAGTACACTGCATATAGCCTTGCACTAATAAGCTTAGCTATATTTTAACAGACAGCTTAGTCAGTGTTTGAAAGGAAAGAGTAAAAAAAAATTTTAAGAAGTCGAAGACAAATTCTATCCTCAGTTATCCCTAGTTATCTTCATTAAGATTAATATGTCAGCAAGTATAAGGGAAACCAGAATCTGAACCTATGGTCATCACATGTGAACACTACATATTTGTACCTAATTAGTTAGAACTAATTTTGCATATATTACCATAACCTAACATCACACCTCTACAAAATAAATTACATATGTAGATAAACCAGGTAGCAGCACCAGATCTGTGCTGTCAGGTAAGAATAAACACTTCTAGTATCATTTTCTGAAAATTCATGAAGACGCAGCCACAGCTACCTACTATAGTACCATTTTCTTGAGTGTATCTAATTATAACTAAATTAAATTATACGAGTGTTCAGAAAATTTAGAATATGGATAATTTTCAAACAACATGTATTGCATTATTATATTCTGCAATTTTTTTTGCATTATCAAAACCACTTGTGATAAGGTTGTTTTATCATGAGAATAACAGACAAACTGGTCATTTGTTTTTACGTTCCCTTCAGACCATTTAGATTGTTTTCTTCTAAGGTGATGGATCAGTTTTTTAAGTAGGAAAATGGATTATGTATAGAATAACAGCAGAGTGAAAAAAGCAAATTGTTTTGGGAAGGAAAAGAAACAACAGGATCTTTCAAAACTCTGGAGAAAAATGTTGGTTTAAGTGTAGTGCCAAAAAGAAATCACCATTCCATTTAGTATTTTCAATATATTCCCACAAGGAAAATTCTGACTCCAGGAGCAAGATACATAATTTCGAATAAAATAGGGGGCCATGGGAAACAAAAAAAGTGCAAATTTATCTTCACAAAATAAATGAAGACATCCTTATAATTTACAGGACCACTGTTTTGCAGGTGTACTCTTCAGCAGGGACTCTGCTTTGTAACTTTACCTTTTAGGCACATCAAAAGTGAAATTTATATTCATGTTAAATAGCAATAAATAAGAGAGTTTTTTTTTTTTTTTTTTTTTTTTTTTTTTTTTTTTACTTCCTAAATCTTCAAATACTGAATCCAGAGAAAAAGGCATATCCTCCTTGCCTTCCTCTAAACTGTGTTGCATATATTCAACCTGGGTTAAACACATCCAGAATTAAGAGTAGATGTCTGGAACTCTCTCTCCACCAGCTTTTATTTAAATTCTGGAATAATTACGTAGCAATTTACTTGAAATGAAAATGGAAAAGCACCTAAGGAAACCCTTTAGAGAAGCACCTTTAGGTGAGACATTCTCTGGGTCTCAGTTACCCATTAATATCTTGGGTTATAAACGCCTTTCTAAAGTAGACAAAAACTTGGTACAGAAGAACACATCAAAATTATTTACATTATTAGGAGGTGAATTTTTTTTTTTTAACTGCAGTGATTCTACCTGTACATCATTGAGCAATGCTTACAGTTAGATGAACTCTATTAACTTTCAACAGCAGATGTATGTAATCAATTGTGCATAACACTGTGCAGTGACACCTTCGTGATCTGAATGTCCCTGCTAATGACAAAATTTGTATGCGGGAACAAAATAACCTGAAGTGCTCTGCTGAGTCTTGTTAAATAAATATGCATTTTCATATTCCATGGATTCTTTTACAAATGAATATTAACAATAGTGCTTATTTATTTATTCTAAAGTAAGTCTTTGAGACAGGAATATCCTGTGGGAAGTCAGAGTAAGAGTAACAGGAAAGTTCATGGGCTAGGACTGAAACATTATTTTGAGCAATGCATGAATTTTCTCTTCTTAACTGCTTGACATTTTCCAAAATCTTGCTATCATCAGTGGGAAAAGAGATTTTTTCCACCTAAATTAGAGCACATCTTCCTAATGGGAGATGAGCACAAGGAGAATAACCACAACAGTCTAAACAGGCTGCCACTGTTGCTATTATGTATAAAATACATAACCATAATATTTAAAATTTCTAATTAAAAGTGGAAAAGATTGCTTATTTCTTTATGTTTATACAAGTATTTGGAATGAAGTAAAAATAACTGATAGGGGAAAAGTATTCTTGTCTGTTTGTTTTAATGTGGTTATTTTTCCTGTAATATCTATGTCCTCTGTACTAATCATGGAAACTAAAAATACAAAAATCATTCAGCTTTTCAAAGATTTCCATATGCTTTCCCACACATGTTGGGAGAAGATCACAACAGTTAAACTTCAGTATTTTGCGTTAAAGTTAAAATATTTTGAGAAAACTAATCAATGCAAACTGATATACAGACAGTCCAGGCAACACCAAATCCTGATCTGATTATTGAAAAACTATCTCTGTTAACCACACCAGGGAAGAAATCTTTCTGTCCAGCTCTTGTGCCATAAAGGACTTCTTTATCTTTATTTGTCTTTATGTTTTTGTTTACTTAATGTGGATTTTGAGAGCAAGCTTGAAGTAATCAAGCATAGAGTGGCTTAGAGTGAAAAACAAGCCAAACTGACCATAAAATAATGAGTTACAGGACAAAGTGTATCTAGGAATCATTTTTCACTAGGAAAAATTTCATTCTCTTCCTTGCTGCATTGAGGAAGGTATGCAATAACCTTAAAAATATTTATTTTTTTGTAAAAAAAGAGAAGAAAGACCCATCCTACCTACACAGATGCACTTTCGGAATATGTTGAAAGAGAAGACATTTAAACTGAGCACAAAATCACTAAGTTGAAGGAACTGTCATCTAAGGGAACAAAATCACTGTGGAGTCCACCGGTAGCAAACACTACTTTTATTTTTCCACCAGCTCTAGAGCTGGTCAATTCTCTCAAGTGAGATACTATAAATGTAAGAAACTATTGCTCTGCACCATGGACCTCTGTAGAGAAGATGTGAGATGGCAAGGGAAGGAACAAAAATTTTATACTCATCTAAGCAACCACAAAATGTAATCAAGTACACTGTATTAATATCTTTCAGTTGCACAACAAAATCACATGCTTACCCAACAATCATTGCCCCTTAAGCTTAAAAAGACATATTTGAATGCCTGTGCCTTTCTGCATAATCCTAACCTTTATTTTGTTCATTGCAGTTTAAAACTGAATCTGGACGTTTGCTACTAAAGCAAACGATAATATAGTGTACATTACCAGTTTGCTTCTACTGAAAAAATATGCCAACATATATGGCAGAAAATACCACGTAGTTTGAACCAACCTCAAGATATGTGACCCAAGGTTTATTTCTTCAGTGCAGAATCACTGTGCAATCAATGAAGCCAGTCACTCAGAAGTGTGCCAAAATAGAGGCAGGAGAGAAGAACTGACAACTGACTTCACAGTTAATGGACCGTTTGGATTTGCCACTGGCAGGCCCTGAAACACGGGCACATTAGTGATGAAAATACTTAAAACAGAGAAGGGAGGAAAGAAAAGCAGGTCACTACCCATGTTAGTAAAACGTGTATCATTATGCATATATGCTATTCCCAATTTTACTTCTTTTTACACTTTTGTCATTTTTCACAAGGAGGAAACGAGTATGACCAAGTTTTGGTCATAAAGTAGCATTTTATACTCCCTTTACAATGATGCAAATACTTTAGTGATGGAAAGTTACATCCCTGGTATTCAATAGAACAGCACATGTGAGAGCAAACTAAGGAGTTCATCCACAGACAGAAAAAAAGGCTGAGAGTGTGCTTGATAGAAGTAAAAGGCAAAAAGTCAAAATCAGAATAAAAAGTGGGTAAGTGGGCACAGCTGAGTTTTCTGACTATGAAAGGCATCTTCAAAGAGCTCCAAATGTCCAGCAATCACTGCTGCTCCCCACAGTCTTCTTACATCACAGAAAGTAGAATTTTATGTGGTAGCTACAGTTCTTCTGACTAATGCTTAATGTGCTTTGTAGAATGTGGTTTTGCTTTTCTTTTTTTCTAAAGATCTCACCCTGCATTTTATTATCTTTTTCACATTAGATGAATTAAGTAGATTTCTTAATTTATTATGTTTTGCACCCCAATGGTCAATATCTTTAATGCATAATTTTGAAAAGTGTGCTGTTAAAAGAAATAAGCCACTGGATTTTCGTCCAGCCTCGAGACATCTGATCAGGCCAGATAACACTCTCTAAATAGCTGTCAGATTGCAGATATCTGAGGTTTCTGAGCAAAGCTGTGATCAGCATGCAGCTTCATTAATCTACTCCATTCCATTCTTTTCATATGTCATAATATAATGGTAATGAACCAAGAAGCGAGTATTTGTAGACTGCACAATAGACATAAACAATTTATCATTTTCTGTTTAATTAAAGAACAACAATAAAAAGAAAATTATCCATAACAGTCCAGAGTCTGCTGAAGGATTCAAGATTAACATGCAGCTAAATGACTGTGAGGCCCTCAGTGACCTCCACAGATGAGCACCAGAAGACTAAAGCAGCCCTGTGCAAGAAATAAAAATTTTTGTGAGCAATGTTGGTGCAAGTTTGAGTGGTGACAAAGATGTTGAATAAGTAGAACTTACAGTTCGAAAACTAAGAGAAGCAAGGAGGGAAAGGAAATAGCTAATGAACAAAGAAAGCATTTTTAGAGAAGTATTTTCTCTTTACGCACACAGAAGCATTCACACGTGTTCACACACTGCATTCTGTGAAACAAATTATCCATTTAGGAAAAAAAGAAGAAATCCTACCCCATAATTAGCAACCAGTTTAATTGCAGTCTCTAAACTGCTCTTTCTGGCAACACCCTCCAGTCATGTTTTTAATTGGGCTTGACTGTCTCGTAAGCACAGCCCTACATGAGCTGAGGTGCAGAGCACAGGGAGACTCTCTGGGAGAGTCCTGCTGGTGCCAAGACCCCATTTTGCAGTTGGCTGGTGCCATTTGCTGCCACAGATTGGCATGGGAGCATCTCCAGCAGCCAGGGGAATGCTTTCTGTCTTTGTTCTTCCCAGAAACATAACATTTGATTCCTCCTCAGGGGATGCCACCATAGCAAGAGCAAGGGTTCAAAATGCATTTCTTCCCACACCTATTGGTTAAGCCTACTTTATTCATAGCTTGTGCCAAGTAATGAGACTATAAACTCATGCTGAATTTGAATACGCAGCACAGCAGTCATGCTTGAATGGAAAGATGCCCCAGGAAATTTAACTTCTATGTGAACTATATTTACCTTTTATAAAACCTGCTTTCTATCAAGCTAAAAATCACAGAGGAAGCAATGGAACAAGCTGAGGAAGCAAAGGAAGAGTGTGTTGCTTCTCTAGACATCCCTCAGCTTGCAGGCTGCCCTTGGCACACAGGAGGTGTCAGGTGCCACTCCCCAGAGTGAGCCAGGGAACTCAGGGCAGCCAGCTTCTCAGCAGCAACACTGCTGCTTTTATTGGCTTTGTGCACTCACTGAATATTCATTCCTAATTCTGCAAAAGAGTGGTCTTAAAATTTAAGAGCCGTCTCATAAAGAACATTCCTAGGTGCCAGAATTATGTCAGGCCACAATATCCTTATCTGTTCAATGGGATTCAAAACACGAAATGGCTTTCAAGGACCAAATTGAAGGTTCATAGTTAAGTCAACAGGGTAGCTTACCATTCAGAAGTGTTCCTGATTTCTTTTGTTACCTCTCTGCAACCACACAATAATTTGCAGGAGGTTTTCCTCACCTAAAAGTGGTTTGAAAGTTATTTGCCTGATTTAAGTTCATCATCCAGACTTATCTCTGAACAGTGAAGTGAGAGAGACACATATAGGAAAGTGTCTTGTTCTTGCTGTTTGGGATACCTACCCCAGAATGACAGAATCACTTTCTACAGAAGCTTTCCTCTCACCAATGGCTATTGAAAATGTAAAAATGGAACTTGGAAGGCACACCTTGCATAAACCAGCTGAAATTAGTCTGCCTTTATTTTATCTTCTCAACATATTCAATTTCTAAACTCAGCTTGTGTGCTGCTCTCCTTTGTGACTCAGGTCTGTGATCATCAATCTGAAATCATATCTGAAATACACAATGGATGATCCTTCTACAGTCTCTATATTTGCATTTTCTCACTATGAAAACAAAAAAGAGTGTGAAACAATAGGGCCAATGTTGGTGTACAGCAGGATCTTGTGAAACATTAATGTAACTGATTCCCAGGCATATATCTAGAACCCAAAATGGAAATGGAGCACAGCTTATACAGGAAAAGAATTAATATCAGGGGACTTTAGATTAGAAAAAAAAAAAAAAAAAAAAAAAAGGCTGAATAGCAAAAGGTGAATTATAAACTTCTGGCTATGAGCACTCATCCTCAGTCAGATCATACATGATTATAATCCTACATATCTCCAAACATTTCACAGCCCAGATTAGTATAATCACAATATCCACAAAAAAAACCTAACAGACAATATGACTCATTATGCAGTGACATAGCAAATTTCCTTCTTTTGTATTATTCATTTGTGTTATTGTTAATAGATTACTTAAAGCAAAGCAGCATAAGCACACTGTTGTATAATACTGCATCTTGTCATAAAGTTAATAAAGACTCTGTAATTATTAATACAAAACATCACTATACTTAGTGGAGTATTTGATCATTTTCCATCTGACTCCCTTACCTTTACCTCTTCATTAATAGCATGGTGACTTCATCTGTAAACAGGGAGAAAGCTCCATAATTGTCAGTGGATGACTGAAAAGCATGTTTCAGTAACAGAAGATTGGAGATTTTGTAAATGCAGCCCCTTGTCAAAGCACAATGGTTTAGGGCAAAACTGTGCCCATTTCTTTACCCCATGTTTCTGCTAGTGATTTTCACCCTCAGAGAAGTGGAGATGAAATTAAGCATGAAGCTGCACTCCACCCAACACAGTTCATAATCTGTGAGTTTAACCTGCAGAAAAGGATGGCTTTCCATTAAAGACTCCAGGCTGAGAAGCAGCACCAGAGAGTTTCTCAGCTTTATTTGGGCACAGGATTCAGAGGCTTTGTACTGGCATGGATCACTAACTGGATACCATGTCCCAGGCTACTCAGACTTCTTTAGTATCACTCCTTGGGCACACATCAGTGACAATTATCACCACCACCACACCACATCAAACAAAGGAATAAAGTTTTAAAAGGAACATGTCAATCAGAATTTAAAGATTTATGTATTACATGCCTGGGCACACCTTTATTGAAAAGGTTCCAATTGAAGTATCTTCCAGATTTTAAGAGGGAATGTATCCTGAATCTCCCAGTGTCCAAAGCTTACACAGATAATTCCCAGTTTCCTTAGTTTGCATCTGACTGACATAACAATATCTACCAAGGCTTCCCACCAGCTTTTCAATATCTTCTAGTTAGCAGTGAGACACATCTCTGGATCTTCTTTGAAGCTAAAATGGCTATAGTTATCTGAAAATTGATTAAAGAAAAAAAAAATCCAAAACCCAAAAGGGCACCCTCACTACACACACACTTCTTATGAAGTCCTCAATTACTCTGTGAAGAGAATCGCAGTCTCATCATTCTGGAACAGAGCAAGAAATCATCTCTAAATATGGATGCTTAAATGTTGTCAGCCTCTGAAGAGCACTCCTTAGTTGGTCATAGTCCTCACCAAGAATTCAGATGAAATATTTTGTTTCAGAAAATGAAAATATCTTAGGGCAGTTTCCACCAGGTAAACACTATGAATACAGGATATTCTTGTTACACGTAGGCTTTTGCCTTCCACAGTTTTACATGGGCAAGAAACTGGTAGTGGGAGTAAGGTGAAGAAAAAATCTTCTATCCTCAGAAAACTTCATTTTGGAATTTTTTTCTGCCAATTTAACAAAAAACAAAACAAAACAACAACAACAAAAAAACCAAAACCAAAACAAAACAAAAAAAAGCCAAAAAACCCCAACCACCCAAAAAAACCAAAAACCAAACAACAACAAAAACAACCCAGAAAACCAAACCACAAAAGCCCCCTAACTAAAAGCAAGTAGCTAAGCCCCAAAAGCCCAAAAACCACCACCAAAAAAGCACTCCCACACCAGTCCTTGCAAAAATGTTTCTATACATTTTATTTTTAACTCCAGTCTTTCATATAAACTCCTCCAATTAAAAAGTATTCCTTTATAATAACTAAAACCCTTATCTTTTTTCCTCTGTGTTCTGTGGATTATTGTCTTTAATTTTTATAAACAGGCAAAATGCAAAGATGTGTGCTTTATATACATAAAAAAGGGCTTCATCAAAGCATAATTATAGCAGAGAGCAGAATATGCAAATATATTGGTATTCAAATATGGTACAGTCAATATGGTGCTTTCAGATTTTTGCCTTTTCTAGTTTCTAAACTGCAGGAACACTGTGCAAGCTGAAGCAGTATCTTTCTGCAGCACACTGCTGCTCACATTACACAAACAGTGCTTGGCTGCTTTCTTGCACAGGAGCATCTGCTCAGCTGACAGTCCCTAGCGAACCAGCTTTGTTTTGTTCAAGGCACCAGTGATGAGTAATGGATCTGGCTAATCCTGATAATGTATGATGTAATTGTCAGAGGGGTTTAATTATCAGTACTTTACATGTGGGATTATTCTGTAGTACAGTTTTTAGTTCACTTACAGACATTTCTAAATTTGCAAGGCCTGTGATAAGTTGTAGCTATCCAATCAGCCATCATATTAACACATCTTTCTACCACATTTAGGAGTACAGAGACAGAAGCACAGAAGCTCAGCTTCTAACTTAAAAAGTAAATTATCTGTATTGTTCCATAAAACTATCATCAGAACACTTTTGGGTCTAACATAAATCCTACTCTCATACGAGAAGCTAAAATAAAAATGTTTTTAAGGTTTCAAAATCACTTGGCAATCAGACAGGCAGTAAAAGTTTTTTCTGTAGGTGAAAGCGATGATTAGTCAGTGTTAGCCCTCTGCCAATGCTTTTAAGGTCTGACCCTTGAACACCATTTTTCTTTGTTGTAGGAGGTCCTAAGATTGAGGAAGGACTGTGAAAGTGAGAAAAAGGTGCTGTACCTTTTCAAGCTATTGTGCAATTGGGTGACAACTTTCATCCACAAGAGACAGGAATCAAGACAGCTTCAGCTTTTTAGTGAGTAGTGTCACACAGAAACCAGTGGGATGACTGGAACTGATAGGAAACACCAAAATCAAAGCAGCTAAAAGATGTATCTACATAATCTATTTACTCAAATGTCCCCCAGCCAGTCTGAAACAAATCAGCTTTCTCAGACTTGAATGATAAATATCCCCCAAATTCTTGCTGTCAAAAAGTGCAGCTTTTTGCCAGCTCTAGCTGTGACAGATATTCATCAGTTAGTCCCCAACAATGTTCTTCACTTCCATATAACACAGGATGTAGGAATACACTTGTGATTAAATAGCTAGAGATGCATGTCTGGGCTTCTAGCTCCCCCAATGCTAGCCCCAGCTTTGCTACTGACTTTATACCACTTCAAAAGAAAAACTGTATCTCATATTTTAAGAGAAAAAGCATGTCCTGGAGTTTTGGTTTTTGGTAGTTAGAAGAATTACAACTTATCACAGGCCACAGCCTCAAGATGAGCCAAGGGAGATTCAGGTTGGATATCAGGAGGAATTTCTTCATGGAAAGGGTTATTAATCATTGAAATGAACTGCCCATGGAGGAGGTGGAGTCACTGTCCCTGGAGGTGTTCAAGAAATGACTAGACATGGTCATTTAGTACAGTATATCTGACACAGTGGTGATCAGTCAAAGACCAGACTCAATGATCTAAGAGGTCTTTTCCAACCTAAATGGTCTGGGATTCTGTGATTCTGTGAACCCAGCAATCCCAATTATTATTATTATGGTGACCTGTGACTGTGAATGCTCTTTAAGGTTTGTATACCTATGCACAGCACACATATTTGCTGGTCCTTCATAGCAAAAAGAACAATTCCTTTTGTCAAAATTTTATCCTAACAAGTCAACAAATACCAGTTCTTGTATATATATGTACAGGTTACTTCAGATGACTACTTAGACTTTTCAAAGTGATTCATTTTTGACAGAGACGACCCCATACCCATGTTGTGGTTTAACCCCAGCCAGCAGCCAAGTCCCACACAGCCACTCTGTCACTGCCCAGCAGTGGGATCAGGGAGAGAATAGGAAGGGTAAAAGGCAGAGGACTCATGGGTGGAGATAAAGACAATTGAACAGGAAAAGCAAAAACCACAATGCAAACAAACCAAAACAAAGCATGAATTCACTGCTTCCCAAGGGCAGGCAAGTGTTCAGCCATCTCCAGGAGGGTGGGGCCCCATCACATGCAATGCTTACTTGGGAACACAAACACCATCACTTCAATATCCCCCCTTTCTTCCTCTTCCTCTCCCCACTTTATATACTGAGCATGATGTTGTATGGTCTAGAACATCCCTCTGGTCAGTCTGGATCACCTGTCCTGCTGTGGCAGGACGTCTACCCCGCCACCTCCTCCTCCTGTGTGTCACAGATAACGGGTGCATAAAGAGATAACCAAAAGGCACAAAGACACAGCAGGGGTCATCTCCAGTGCCAGTGGGGCTTAAGCCTCAGCTGAGAGTTTACATCTTAGTCTGGAGAGCTGATGGGAGGAGAGATAGAGGAAAAATTACTGACTTGAGAGCCACAGTTTTATGACCATAAAAGATACATGAGTTAGCACTGGGGCAGAAGGCTCTTACACCCTGAAAGTGTTTGAGCCTTCTCCCCAAAGTCTGGATGAAGTTTCGTGGTTAGTTCTCTAGAGACTGAGGGAAAGAATCTCGATGTGTGCCCTGATCAGTCATTGGATGGTGAGATACATTGAATCCTAAACTTATACTACTTCTTCGCTAGCTGTAAGTGAAACAGGTCCCTTGTTGTGCACTGTATGTTATCTACTAGTAGTCTTTCTTTTTGTTTTATTCCTGTGTAGTATTGGTTTACTTTAAGTCATATGTCTGTTAGTTTTCTTGTCTATTAATAAATAATTCATTCTATAATAGACAGAATCAGTCATTATTAAAAGAACTTATACATGAAAGTGGGTTTCAGGGTGCTGGTTGCCTCAATAAGGTTGACCTACTGCCAAGGCCTGGGCAGGACTCAAGGGCTGATTTTAACTCCCACATCCATTTGTGACACCTGGATATGTCTCCTCCCAACCTCCCATGCAGCCCCTCACCACTGTGGCAGTACAAAAAGCCGAAAAGGCCTTGGCTCTGTGTAAGCCTTGCTCAAAAATTAAAAAAAATCATCACTGTGTTTAGCACTAATTCAAATTGCAGTTCCATTGGTTCTATGACTGTCTTACAGTGGTGAAACTTGAACCATCTCTCTGGTATGTATCTCAATACGTCACTCCTACTATAATTCTGTGTAGAGATGACATTTATCTTGTGAAGACAGTAGGCACTAGAATAAGAAGGATGTTGTGTTATTTTGTCTTATATTATTGTCAGGTTATATATTATCAGGATAGAGAATGCAAAATAGTGTTATGACTGAAGTTATCAAAAAGACTCCATCTGATTTAAGTAGGAACTTCCTTTTGTGTAATAAATTTTATATAAAATACAGAATGATGATCCTTGAATTCTCCATCAGTTATATATTTAAAACATAACCTAATACATTTAATTCTTCTGAATATCATTACACCGCTTAAAATCATTCACTTTGGAGAAATGGGTCACTTAAAAAAAAAGTTTTAATGGTCCAAGTGTAAATTTAATATTTTCCGCTACAAATTTTCTACACCAATTGATAATATGAATTCACTCCACAATCTGTACAAAAAGACAATATGGGTTTTAAGTAGGAAACTATATTTGGAAGATTTTAGAAGTGTTTTTCTTAATACAAAATCTACAAATGTAGCAAATTAGTGAGGTCTTCCTCTTTTTCACAGCAGCAAACAAAGCTGAGTTTCTTCTGTATGCCTTAGCAATTGTCTGGGGTAATTGCTGAATCTGAGCAGTTCTAGAAAGAAGTGCAATCTGATCAGGTCCTGTCTTGACTGATGAAGTCTTCCAAGGCAGTGGTCCAGTTTACTCACTGTTGTGAAGCAGTGTCTTTAAACTCTCACAAACTGTTCAACCTTTGGGCATTTATCCCCACTTTTGGTTACGGACCTCCTTGATTATAACATTACATAGCACTAGCTTTCTCAGATATATCGTTCCCCTGAATATATATAGAAATCAGTTTGATCTTTTGGCATAGATTTATTTTATAGAGCAATTCAGAGTGTCATATGGCAATAACCTAAGGCTGTGGGTACAGAATTTTTTTAAAGGTATAATTTTTCCATCATTAATACTGCTAATGTAATCTACAGTTGCTGCAGGGACTGGCACTCTAATTTAATAGTAATTTGTGAGTCAAAGGTGTTGAAAAATCATCTCTGGAGAGCTGGTTCCAGCATCTTGCTCTCTTCCAGGACTTTGAAACCAGGTCTTTTCTAGGGCTGGTACTTCTTACAAAAATTCAATATCCTGAATCCTTTATAATTTTATTTATGTTTCACTGCAACTTAGACTGCTTTCTACTGAAGTCTTATGAAAATACTTGATGTATCTGATTAAATCAAAGTTCTGTCTGTCTTTAAAATAAACACTAATGCACAAAGATATAATTTCAAATATATGCCAGGAAGAAGAAATCATTAAGATTCTTTCACACCAGACCAGATGTTAGTATCCATATTTTCCTAATCTATTTTAAAGTAGTTCTGGTACCAAAGAAAGGGCACTCAGTCAGATGGTCCTTTTATCTCTTTTGTTATAGTTCACGTATGAGATAACCTCAGAGCAAAGAAAAGGTGTTCTTGCAGTATTTAAAAATAACACGACATCAAGCTTAAAAATTATAAGAAGCCTCAAGAACCAAAGTCAGAGGACTTAAAAATGCAATTCATACTGGCTAGTAAAAACTTTCCATATTATTTAATTTCACAGATCTTCCTTCTCTCTTGGTGTTGCCTAATGAAGAATTGAGAGCTAAATCAGAAACCAGAGCTAAATTTTTCTTGGCTTTCTTGATGATTGGTGACAATATTGTAACTCAAGTCTATAACTTGAACATAGGACTGGAAGTGACTTTTGATAGAGCTAAACACAGTGTCCAGCTCTTGCATCATAATCCTTTCATAAACTTGTCATGTTTAGTTAAACAAAAAGTTAGGGTTTTCCTTCTCCTTCTGTGGGAGGAGCTGTGTTGTCTTGGCACATCACCGTTGTACTAGTTATGGACTTGTTTCTTATTTTTCTGGTAGACCATCCAGTATTTTTATACTCATTGCTCCTGTGCCAGAAGTATCCCTTAACTTCAATAATTTTTCTCCCTAACTGGTGCTTAGTCTCCTATAGCAAAGCTTGAGAATTTATAATTTGGAGTGTATTCATAAATAAACAGGGACAGAGACACAGAGGGAGAAGGTGACTACTCAGTTTTATAAAATAACCTGTATGTCTTCCTTAGCATCTTCTGCCTGGTAATCAGACCCAGAATTTGTCCATGCACATTTGTTTGACACCACATCTAAAGCACAGCATCTCTTAGTAAGGTCAGTCCTTTTCTGTCCATACCCCTAAGATGTTCTATCAGTGTGTGATTTATCAGTGTTCTAGAATCTCTGAATACTGCGCCAGTCTGGTTCCTCACCCATACTTACACCATGGGAAATAGCTACTTGGAGCAAGCTACTGAGTGCTTCACAGGAGGGTGACTGCCTCACTTGTGTATCAGACACAACTGTCTGTAACTGCACAATGAAGATGAAAGACAAATGATAATCACAAAAAATTTGATCTGCTGACAAGTATAAAATTTATTCTGAGTTGATGCTAGATTTTGTCCTGAGGAGTATTTCTGCTTACAAGGACAATGTTTCTCTTGTTCTAAGGAGCTCAATACATACTGTGAAGAATTGAACTTCAACTGAGTTTCGAGCTTTAGGGTCTGTGAAACGAAGGTTTTTGAGCACAGCTTTTAATCCCACAACTGTTCAGTTTACCAGTCAGTCAAACGGGGAGAGTAACATTAATCCACCTTTTAGAACACTTCAATGGGTAAAGCATGTTTAATCAGTTGCTCAAAAAATAAAATTCTCTCTTGAGATTAATTTCTGCCATCAGAGTATTGCTCACAGAAGGAGAGAGTCTCTTCTCCGCAGCTGAGAGATAATGTGTGCCCTCAATATTCAGTTAGTTTCATAGAATATAATAGAGCATACTCTTTGTAACATCTTTAGTTGTTTATACCATCTCTTCTCTGCCTGTCTTCTCAGAAGTGCACGTCTGAGAATCCATTACCTCCACTAAACTTTTTCTCTACAAAACTGTATTACAATGTGAAAGATCAAGTCTTCTAGATTGAGCTATACAAGAAACTGCCAGGATTAAACAGATAATCAAATCCCATAAAACGTCCCACTCAAATACAGTTTTCTGCTGTCAATTCCCTTTACTCCCATCTTAGCAACAGAAGGCGGTAGAAAATAAATAATTTTGAAGATTTTTCCTTTTCCTGAGATTTTACAGTAAGCCTTTAAAATAAACTGTAACTTTCAACTGACAGCATAGTTCTTTTTATTTACTGTTTCCAATGGGATCTAAGCAGATAATTGTACAAAATCATGGTAGCTTTCTGAATCAGATTATGTCTTGTAAAGGACAAGAAATCTTCTTAAGAATACAGAAGAGGCTAATGCTATAAAAGCACATCAAAATCACATGTTGTCATCAGATGCCATCATTATTGCCTTCTATAACTGCAGAGGAGATATTTTAATAAAAGATGTGTATAGCTCCCTTATTCAAAGGCATCTTAGCCTAGACACTGGGTGTGCCCATGTTACCTTGTCATGCAGTGAGGGTGGCCATGAGAAGTGAGACCCTGCTGAATGTACACCCTACCCAAGAGGACTACTGGGCTTCTCATAGCAAAGAGTCATCATGATGTGGCACATAGTGGGTACTATCGGCATGCAATTTGTTCTCTGCTTTGGGTCTGCCACTGAGAAAAGGATTGGAGCAAGGGACTCCTTAAGTTATTGTGACTACAACACTACCATAAACCTGATTTAGTGTAGGGAGAAGTGGGAAAAACACTGCTAGCCCTCACTTGATGATGTTTATCACTGCACCCTGTTTCTTTTCTGAGTATAATGAAATCACAATGCTGTGATGCAATCAAACACAACATTTCATTTCAGGTATCCACTATCACCTTTCAGAGTAGGCATCAAAGCAGATTTTCTGCTGGAAGCAGTGGACATTATGAATGGTGAGTTAGATAATTAAAACTGCAGTTTAAAAAGAATCCATAAATATTTCTTATTTATTCAAGTAAGGAAGACCTTTGAAATCCCAAATTTCTCATTTTCCAGGAAGAAAATTTGATACATTGGGTCCTTACTGCTGACTAAAAGCTCTGCTTTAAGCTGGAGATAGAACTTATTATATCAACAACACAAAATATAACCTAGGGTAATAAAAGTCGTTAGAAAGAGAAAAACACTTCAAAATAAACAATTAAAATCTTTCTTTTCAAAAAACTGCCATCAAATTGGTAGAATTTTATTTTACAATATGTATACATGTATATATGCAACCAATGAAGTCTTCTCAACTCAGTGAAATTCTTTCCTTTTCTTTTCTTTTCTTTCTTTCTTCCCTTCTTTCTTTCTTACCAAGCATACTTTTGATATCAAGCAGCTAGCTTTTAGGTTTATCATAATCTTGATTTAAAAGACATAGTTACCCATCTTGAATACAGACACTATTTGTAGTTGTGCAATACTAAATAAGATATACTAATTATGCTTTTGACCAGAATCCAGGACTTCAAAACATGTAGGCATGCATTTTTCATTGGAAAAACATGATTACTTTCATCATGCCCCATAGTCATAACTGAGGAGAGAAAAATATCATCTTTACTATCAAGTACTTAACTGAGGCTTCTAAAGTGAGGTTACACAGTCAAGTCTAAAACTAAACTAGACACAGTCATTAAAAATAACATCTACCATCATATGACTGGATTTGAACTAAAGTGCTAATAATAAGGTCACGAATCTACTTCACTACATTCCCCTAGTACAGAGTCATACATCTGGTTTTTTGGGAATGTTGTAATCTCCAGAGCTCCTATAGGCCAAAAGCTTTCAGTAAGATCCAGCTACTAGGCTGTTTTTAGGGTGACACAAATTTATTCTAACTATAATGGTCAGAAAATTTCAAAGTGAACTCACTACATTTCTGGCAGCAAGTAAGGAGTAGGGTTTACCCACTCAGGAACAGCACTGTACCAACAGAGCCACGCTCCTGCTGCTTGATTCAGTGCATGAGTTACTCTGGTTTGTTGGACTGGCATAGATGTGGTTTTATGCTGCCAAAGCTGCTTGGACACTGCCCTTCTATTGCCATCACTTGGCCTTGCACATGTGCAGCTCTTACCCATTTGCAGGCAGCTACTGAACCAAGTGTAATGGGGAGAAATACTTGTGAGAGAACTTACTGCAACAGGCTTTTTAAGAGAGGAGAGACTGAGAAAGTAATTCCCCATGCAACATTTTTTCAGCTGGTCCTAAAACGCCACATTCCTGCACTGAATGAAGCAATCATTTAGCTAAGAAATCAAAACAAGATACCTTTTCTTCTTCTTTGGGCTTTTTATCTGTGCCCACTGAGAGAAAGAGTGAGCATGCATCTTGAAACATTTAATTATAGGAAGAAATTGGGAGCTGGAAAGCTGTGATTGATCTTATTAACTTTGTGGTAGTATTCAAGAGCAGAATAAGTCTATTAGTATTCCTCTTTTCCAATAAATTCTTGTTGAAAATTGTAACTCTATCAGTTATTGATCTTTGCATTCTTATCTTAGATTCTCTTCTAGAAGTAAATGGAGCTTTAAACAGAGCAACTGCAAGAAATAAACAGAATAAGTATACTAACACTATTAGCCTGCCTAATTGTAAGTTTCTGAAATACACCTCTTTTTAATTATTAAATTTTAACCACGTTGTCTGGAAAAGAAACATTAAAGATTCAGCAGATTAGACACTCAGGAACAATGTACTTGCAGTTTAATTTTAGCTCTCCTAGTCTAGTGGTATATTTTACTGCTATGTGTTTCCTCTTCCTATTATAAAACTTTGAATTTATTATAGGAACCATAGAATTTAATTAATGTAATTCTAACAATTATACTATATAACAATAAATAATGAATAAAATTCTGAACAGATAAAAGTACCCTATAGTAAAATTACAATATCAAAAGTAAGTAAAGTCAATAACAAACTACAAAGAATATAATTACCACCAAAATATTGCCATCTGAATGAAAAAAAAGAAAATTATTATGTCTACATAACCCACCACACTCAAAGAATACCCAGTTGATCAATGATTTCAAAGAAAGTGAGTAACTTTCTCATTAATTGTGTTATGGTTTGAAATTGCAGAGGCCAGAAGCATTGCAGGCTTTGAATTGCATTCAGTATTTGTACAGATAATGAGAACATTCATGATTCCACTAGAGAGAGTCAAACGATTTTCAGATGAGATACAGACCTGAGGGCTTCAGAGCAAAAATCAGACTAAAAGTAGATGGGCTTGAAAAACCTCACAGAGCTAAAAAATGGGAGTATTTTACAATTAGGTAAAAGAGAATCTATCTAGTATCATTTGAATGCACAGCAGTACCCAGCATCCAAATTCTAGTCACAAATATGCTATTTACTGTAATTTTAGAAGCACTGTGCACACTCAGATTCACACATATACACATGATAATAATTCCCACTGTTTCCCTCTAAACTGTTTCCCTCTAAACTACGAACATTACAGCAGTTTCCAAGTAAATAAGATATTTTAAACACAGATCAGTTCCTCTAAAGGAACAGAATAATAATACAGAGTAAAATATTTTTTCCCAGTTTCTACAGGACTAATGCAGACTACAGTAAAAAAGCTGCTCTATGCCACTTACCATAGCAAGTGTAAGCCATATTATCTTACATTTTTATTAGGTAATTTTGAAGAATTAGAAATAAAAACAAAGCAGCTAACCATAGCTACTTGTACCACTGATCCACATTTTTAGAAAAGCAAAGTGTTCCATTCTCTTTGTGTAATTTCTTTTTTTGCTAAGCTACCAGCAAAAGAAAAATAGGGAGGTAAAATAACTAACTGTTTCCAAATAACTTACTGTTTCTTATCACATGAAAGCCCCACATTTGTTTCAGTGAGATGCCTGGTCCTGGAGGCACAGCCAGCCTGCTTGAGGTACCACCTAAAAATACATGACATGGCAGGCAGATCTCACTGAAATCACACTCTGATTTCTGAAAACTCCATTGTGATTCCATGTTCTTAAATCTCAAATGTCCAGAATGTCCTTTCAGCCATAATTAGGAATAAGGTAGTGGAGCTGTATAATCTCAAGTACTGTATTTGTACTAATAATAGCAATATTTATAAATTTATATAACAGATTTTCTTTCCTTTGTGAGTCCAAACATACACCCACTATGCAGGAATGTATGAAAATCTGTGGCATTTAATGTGAAAATGCTATATAAACATATTTACTGGACAATGAACTTAAGAATAGTTTTGTATTTTTTTATTAAGTAACTTTTTTTTTATTTCAGCTTTTAGAAAAAAAAAACATCTGCTTAGAATACTACTTTCAAGGACACTAGAAATATATTAAATGAAATAAAAATTTCAATTGCTTTGCCATCCCAGTTTAAAACAAACAGTTAAAAATTAGTTTAGATGTCCTTATAGAATAAAAATTACTTTCTGTTTCTGCCTGACGTAGCTGCGTGTCTCAGTTTTAAGTGTATTTGATATCTGCATGTATCGAGTTATGATATGCAATGAAGTACACAGTACTAATATCTGCCTAGAGAAGTGAATTCATATTCAAAATACACAGATGATGAAGGTTCATATATACATTTGCAATGATCTTTTTTTAATGTGTCAAAAATGATGATGGTCTTGTAACTAAATAAAGCAATTTTCTGGTAACCAATATTAAAGTTATATACATGCAACAATGTACTATTAAAATAAAGCCCTTCTACACAGGACTTTATAAAACAGCTGAGTAGAGCTCGTATTCACATTTTCATCTTTGTGTTGTTATTTAGATTCTTCCAGTTGCTTGTGTCTGATTTTTTTATTTGCAGTTTCTGCTTTTTTTTTCAAACAGCACAAATATCTCCATTCCTTGATTTCTGAATTTCATTTCCCAAGTATCAAAGAGAACAGGACAATAAAACCACAGTGTTTTCATCGAGTTAAGAAATTAGTTTGATCCTGAATCTCTATTATGAATTCATACACAAGTTCTTGTCCGCAGATGTCTCTAACTGGTTTTCTCATAGTTGAAACAAGACAACTAGAGAAGAAACAAAAATTATTCCTATAAAATAATTTTATACTCTTTTGTTTTCCTTTTTTCCTCTTATTTATCAGAAGAGTTAAATATGATAGTATTCTACGACTAGACTCTTGGATGCATTGATGCCCGTGATTAAACAGTTTATGAATTCATCTTGTGTTACAATGATAAAGTGGCATTTACATCCTCAACTATTGTAACAAACAACAGTTGCAACAGTAAGCACAGACTCTGAACCCTGCTGCATTTCACAATAAACTTGAATTTTTCTATAAAACTATAAAACTAGGTATTAATTTATAGTATTTTAGCTGCTGTCTTGTTAATTTTCCTTTCCTCTGCCTCCTGCAATTACCTTTAATGAAGAGTACATTTACAAGCATTGATGCAGATGAAGATTTATTCTTTTGTCCATTATCTGAACTGGCTACAAACAAGTCAATTCCATTCCAAATGTTAAACAGATGGGACAGTGCAGGTTATGGTTCAGCTAAAACACTTTCCTAGTAGATATATGTACTCTATTTTTAAAATGATTGCCTATGAATTCCAGAGTGTATCTCACTCCTTCTGGTTGGATTGGTATATCTTTTCATTTCCATCTTCTAAACTAGCCTAGTATGATATATTTTTGTTGAATTACCTTATCCTTCTTTGAAAGCAGGGATACCTTGAGGGTTCCACACTGCATGAGTGTCCATGCACAAACACAGAGTAGTTCAGTGTAGCTGGTTTCCAGTAAATTATCACCTGTATTTCCTGAGACCTAATTTCCCACATAGACAAGTTCTGACAGGCTGATGTGATATCAATGATTTATAGAAGCTGTTCTTAGCTGCCTTCCCTGAAGAAATTAAAAGTAAGAGGTACCCATTAATTCCCAGACTTACTATACTGGGAAGTCACTCATTAAAGGTCTTAAGATTGTTAAACCCACCTGAATGTTGTATGAATCATCAAATTTGTATGTTCATGGTTTCACATGGAATGCAAAGCATATAAGAGAAGGAATCTAGAAATATAGCCAGGATTTTTTCCTTCTTAAAGAGTTCTCCCACCATTAGAATTGCCTCTAATATTTTTTACTTACTCATTAAGAATATCAAGGCCAAACAAAATTTCTTTTGAGTGCTACTCGCCAAAACCCATGGCCTTGGCATTTGTCAGTATATGAATGAGAAGTCCTCATATTAGTTTACTACATAAGTTCACTTATCTTTTATAATTTTATTTTTGCATCCATTCACTTTTACATTGACCCTACTGGTTCCTTAATCAGGTCCTGCATGGAAATCAAGCTCTTTATTCTTCCTTCCTAAACTAGTGTATGATGCCTGTTAGGGTACATTTTATGCACACACTTGTTCCCTGTGTTATATTATCCTCTGCTGTGTGCTCAGACCTTGTTCAACTGATGCTGGAGCAGTAGGAAGATAGAGCTGGATAGGAACATTTCTACACATGTGAAACATATTTGCAAAGCAGTGCTACTACCATCTGTACTACCATTTGTACAGAGGTGCCTAGAAATCCCAGCTGAAATCAGCATCCTCCTAAGCCAGGCACTGGAAAGAATGATAGCAGGTTACCACCTTGGTACTGACAAGCTCAAAGTAAAAAAGGGAAGAAAGTTTGGAAGGTTTATAGAGCCACAAAAAACTGGAAAGTGACACAACAACTCATGCCTTAGACAGGAGCTGATCCTTGACTCTCTGCCCTGAAGCTGTTTCTGTATTTAGCAGAAATAACTTGGAGACTGGGCTGGCTTTTGCAAGTCCTGAAGCCAAGAGCTTCAAAAGTTTAAGACATCTGAGCAGCTGGTGGAAGACATAATATTTTTGTGACTTCTGCACTCTACATTCTTATCTTTGAAAATCTTTTTATATTTAAAACATACTTCAGGATGTTTTTCCTTTCCCTGTTTTACTCCCCAGAAGCAACAGATAAAAATCCTGTGTGTGTAACAGCATCTTTCTAGATTCTGCTGCAATACAGATATTCTGAGAATGAGGATTTCAAATAAGTGGTAAAGAAAGTTCAAGGAAACAAGAATCCAATTTCCTGTAAAAGGGATAACTGTATTACTGGCATAAAAACAAATGAACTTTTTAATGGCCTAAAATTAGCTTTATTCTGAAATCCTGTTTTTTTAAGATGTTTTCTTATAAAACTTAAAAAAACCCCACAAACACATACTAAACTGTCTTCATTTACTTAAGAAGAGATCAAGTATGAAACCAGAGACCTTCATATCTGGTGAGCTCAGAAACTTGTAAAACATGACCAACAGATGGTTCATGCTGAAATTATCCTGGAGTGATTCCTTCAGGGAGTCATTACTCAGTTGTTAGGAAGCTGAATAAGTGTCTCTCTCATTTTAGCTAAAGCCAGAACCTCAATGTTATGTCTTATGAGAAAAACCATTAGAATACACAGGAGAATGATACCTTGCCACATAAGCCTAGAAATAATTTTGTGAGAATGGAAAATTTCCTCAGTTTTTCTAGGAATATCTGAGTAATGTTTCAAAACCTCAGAAAGAGACAAGTTAGAGATTCTGAGTTCATGTAACAATCTTAAGCTTTATTTTCTTTTGCAATAAGTTTTATATTTTTTTCTTGTTCTCCCAGGAGTCAGGGCAATGTTGGCTTTGAAAGAAGAGTAAAACTGAATTATGATGCTGCTATGAAAGTAGCTGCATGAGCCATTTCTTAATAGAGATATAAGGGTACAAAATCCAGGGATGATGCTCCTATGCTATGGTTAGTGAAGGCATTTTGGATACTAGCAGATAAATGTCTAAGCTATAACATCATGGAATCATAGAATAACTTACACTGAAATGGATCTCTGAATATCTTCTGGTCCAAACCAGTGCTCAAAGCAGGGACAGCCTTTAAATCAGCCCAGGTTGCTCATGAATTTGTTAATCTGGATTTTTCATTTAATTATCTGAGATTTTAATGCTTAGCAGGTTGCAAATTGGCATTTTAGAGAATTTTTATAATGGAAAAGGAGTGACTAGATTCAAAAAAATATTTTTCATACTTTAAGAAATATATTGTTATAAATTGATACTGATAAGTCAGTATCTTCAATACTTGATACAAACACATCCAATGATTTGGCTGTATATTATGCAAGATTAAAAATTATTATTTGATGATTATATTGATGCCAATTCAAATTAAGAAGCTGTCTATGAAGAGGGAAAATCCTTACAAAGCAATTTAATTTACACACAGAATGAACTTAGCTCTTAACATGTACATACAAGCCACAGCAAGTAGCCAAGGTGAGAAATTTAGACACAAATTCTTGCCTGTGTGTAAAAATATCCATAGGAAAAATGTTCTGAGGAAAAAAACATGGTGGAGGTTATAATATGATCCACTTGAAATGGTGAATAGGGGGTAGTTTCAACAGTTTTACTGCTAAGCACTCATGCATCACATAAATTCACAGAAAGCTGAAAGTAAATAGTAGAGGTTGGTTTTACAGTATAAAATCGATTTTACTAGAGATGGAGTGACCATTTTCCAATGTTTATTCATCTACAGCTACCTTCTAAATTGATACAGCAGTAGAGAAAAGATAGAGTTCAAAAGGTTGTCTGGATCTCCTTTTATTCTCTCTATTTTAAAGAATTTATGGAAACTCACTGACAATAGAAAGAAGCTTTTTCTCTAGGTACGACTGTGGCCTGTTTCAGCTATTTCTAGATGGTGTGTGGAGCAAAGCAATTCATCAGTACTTTTTAGGAGAAGAATTATTAAAGGGTAGTCAAAGAAAAAAGAAAGGCTTTGAATAAAGTGAAACATTCCTTAAAGGTAGAGGATTTGCTTGAGTATGAAAGGAAGCAATCTTAGGCTCAAAAGGTTATTAGAAGATCTAAGAAGCCCTGCTGCCAAAATCTCTATAGCACTATTAATAAACATACTTCAGTGGGAAAATACGAAATAAGATTATAAGGATAAATGTAAGAGAGCACAGATCCTTTGCAATACCTAGTTTAATTAAAAGTGGCATTACTCTTGATTCCAATGCATTGAAGTTGAACATGGATAAGGTTTCACTTAATGTTATTAAAAGCATGCTGATATGAAGAAGATTTTTTTGGAATAATTTAAAAGAGATGTTTCATGTTAGATTAAGACAGAAGTGGACAAAGCTCTGCAATTCTGTTGCTCGTTAGTGAATTTGAAGAGCAGGTATTCTTTAATTTTTTAGGTATCTTCCCCTGACAAGTTTAACAGGACTTATAGATTGTGTTAAATAACATGAGCAACAAATGCATTTGTTAATATTTTTAAGCTTATTTGAAGCAAGAGGCAAGGTTCATCTATTTCAGTCATAAAATATCTATAACAGAATGGATTCTAGGAATATTTTGTTAGATTTCATGTCTGTTACCAGTTGAAACTTTAATCAAAACATATGATATTACAAGATTAATCTGAGCCAATTTTTGGTTGAATCTGAAGCAATTGAGAGGAGTGGGAAATGAAGAAAATATCCCCCCCAAAAACATAAATGTGATTGTTTACAATATCTGTTTTGGAAAGGATTTGACTAAGCCTGAGTCTATGTTTAAAACTGGAAATGCCCAGTAAAACATAAATGATATTGAAACCATCTAAAATGAAATAAGGAACACCTGGCAGTGTGGAAAAAGTAACAGTGGAAGAATATTCTGACTCCTGAAGCTGAGGATTACTCTGTTCAGTTGTGCTGACAGGAGGCTTGATGGAAGCAGAAGCTCTTATGCATAAAAAAGGAAAGGACTTCCTCTCCATTGCTGAGAGCAGTATACGTATGCCTGTTTGAGGAAAGTAATTCTTTTAACATAATTAAAATATTTGTATATTCATACACCTACACGGATGTGTGTGTGTGTGTGTGTGTGTGTGTGTATGTGTGTGTGTGTGTGTGTGTGTATTGCATAGGAGGAGAACGGCCTTTAGTCCTCCCCTGTGGAAGGAGGAGATTTGTTTTCTATCTGGCTAACCAGTGGCTTGGGGCAGGAAGCCTCAGCCTCCCCTTCTCCAGATGGATGAACAAGATTCATCTCACCTGAACACAGATGACTACAGCAGAAGCACACGACCGGTCCCGTAAGTATTTGCTCCCACTGCCTAAATGGAAGCTTAAGGGGACTCTGTTAAGTATCAATATTTGTATTAAAAAACGCCTAAATTCAGGTAAGACTAAACTTCTGTCTCCTTGATGGTGCTCAAAGAAATTGTGTCATTATGGGAAGTTCTTCAAATACTCACTGGTACAAACTAGCCAGACAGCCTAAATAATCTATAATGTGTAAACTTGCACACATTGTTCTGTCCTCCCACCTGGCTTTCATGTTCTTTTGTATGTGACCACTTTTTCTCTTCACTCTTTCAAGTGTTTATCTCAATACTCATGTGTACAAATGAGTCCTTCTGTTTGGTTTGGTGTACCACTGTGTGAATCAAGAGAAGTGCTGCTTTTAATTAAACTAGGGTCTGCAAAGGGTCTGTGTTCTCTTACGTGTATTTTTACAATATTTTTTTCATATTTTCCCACTGAAGTATGTTTATTAATAGTTTGGCATGGTATACCTCTGCATAATCCATCTGTGCCATTGTCCTTGCCCCTTCACCTCTTTCAGAGGTTTTCTTTCCTTATTTTAAAAGAACTTGCACTGTATTAAGGAACAAGGTTCCATGGGTAAAAACGAAACATATTAAAATTGGCAGAACCTAGTCTTCAGAAATCTGTTCTTTCACCTACATTCCTCCTCTAATGCATTATAGAAAGTTAAAGTATGGTGACAATTCAGGGCAAAAAAAGAAAATAAAAAAATTAGGTCTTATATAAACTGAATTATTTCATAATGGGATCACCTGAGGATATTCATTCCAGCATGCTTAGAGGACTAGCTTAAGTAATTTCAGAGCCATTAGTAAAACTTTTTTCTGAGAGATTGTGGAAGACATAAGAAATTCCAAAGACTGGTAAGCCAGGAAATTGTGGAATAGTTATCCTAACTTCAGTTCCTGGAAAAAGCCAGGAATTTTTCAACAGAGAGAAAAAAAAAAGTTACTAAAAGACCATAAGGAGGTAAATAGCACCGAGGGTGGTCTTGTCACAAGCACATGTCAGAACAAGCCAATTTACTTTTAAGACAGGATAACAAGTCTCATGGACAGGAGAAAACCAGCAGATGTCATACATTAGTGTCTCAGGCTTTACACTGTTTCAGACAATACATTCATAAAAGCAGAAAAAACGTAGTTTAGAAAAGCATCTACTGTAAAGTAAATGCACAATTGTTGGGAGTTGTTGCAGAGTAGTTATCAGTGCTGCAACCCCACAGATGTGGAAAGTGGGGTATAAGTTTGGTCTGGTTTTATTCAGTATTTTCATTAGATGGCTGAGTAGAGACTACAAATATTGCATTAAGTGAAAGATGATAAGTCAGTTTGGGAAGGGCTGCCAGGTTAGAAGTTCATGCTCCCTGACATGCTGTAGAAAGAAGCAAAAACCAGTTTCACATGTACAAATGAAAACTTTGTACTTCAAGAATAACCATGCAAGTAAGACGGGGAATACTGGAGCAAGCAGCAGCTCTGCAGAAATAGAGTGGGGGAAGGAGCTGACAAGAATAACTCAGTTGTGACTAAGAGTGTAACAAAAGCAAGTTCCTTTCACCACTTCGTGAAATTTTCTGATTGGTAAAATGATAACAAAAAATGCTGCAAGAACTGTGATTTGTGCAGTGTCTGAATACATGGATGGAAAAAAAAAAGAACAAGAACCTTCTAAATATATTACTGCTATAATTATCCATCTTTGAAATCAACAGAATAGTGTTTTGGCTAGGTATTTAATTTAGCTTTGCTTTCTTTGCTTTTGAGTGTTTGGTTCTGATTCCTAAAATAGAACATACTAATTATAATCTACAATAGGCGTCCTCTCTACACAGAAAATGCAGTTTTCTTCCACTTCAGATTGTTAATTCAACAACAACAAAATGTACAGAAGAACTTCTGATAGTTTTCTACAACTTTACACTGATGTAAATGATTGTAAAAAGTGAGTAATTGTGAAGCTATGGAAAGCACGAGCTTTGCTTACTTAAAGTAGTCTACATCCAAGTAGGATGCCCAATGTAGTGTCTGAATTGAACACAACAAATAACGGGTAATTTCTAGGCTTGCCAAAGAGATGTAGAGCTGCTGCTGATCTCAGACTGTTACAGTAACAATTTCAGGTAAACGGAAAGTAGCAATGAACAAATCCAAAACATTTCCTAAGAGAAGTGATTTGTTGTCAAATTATAGAAAACCAAGTAACAAACAATATGCATTACTTAAAGTACAAGCATCTTCTTGTTCACAGTCTCTTTAGTCAGGTTTTCTTTAGTCAGGTTTCCAATTGCAAGGCAAGAGGGATTACTGTGGCTTGTATAATAATTTTCACCCCTCCGTTTCTCCCTCACTTGTGCACAAATTCCTTTCTTAAATGGTATGTACTTCCATCAATTTCATTATTTTTAACAGGCAGTTGACTGTGCTTAAATATCCTTGACATGGAAAAATACAGGTAAAATAAGTATCTGTTTAATTTTAAATTTATTTATAGAAAATACTCTGTCTACAACTTGCTCATGACAGTCTCATCGATACCTTTTTTGTCACAAACTCTCATCCACAGCAAATAGGTATCTGAGAGCAAATTCTGATAGTATGGGAAGAGAATGTTCTTTGTAAGTTTGGTTCTGTTTGGTTGAGTCAGGAGTTTTTGTGTTTTTTTTAATTTAATTTTAAAGGATCTGAACTGCTTTGAAAGATATGCCCAGCTTGCCTTTGTCCAGACTGCCTGCCTTGAATCTACCTTGCATCTCCTGCAAGAGTGCTTGGCTAGGAGAAGCCAAAGCCATATCAGGGAGGAAAAAAAATTAACAGTAAAGACTATCACATGTTTTTATTTAGCAATAACTCAGAAAACATCATACAAGTGATCCTTGATTTGAAATTGAAGTTAATGTCCATTGTATGGATGCTCCACAATGTATATAGAGGTATGTGAATTTATAATATTACTTCACATCTGTAATCTGGCACTCTATAGAGACAAGAGGAGATCTCAATAAAAATAGCTAAGATATTTTATTCTGGCTTGTGTTTGTTTGTTTTAATAAACCAAAACTTTAGCCTAGCCATACTCAAAATTAACTGGGCTGCAGTCCAACCATGTCCAGGTCAGAGACAAATTAAAAATTCCATGCTACAAAGTCACATTTATCCACCTACAACAAACATTCGAGAACAAATATGCTGATCTGAAGCAGAAATGCTTTGTTACTGGTCAGGATATAACTGATTTAATTTAATTTGGTAAGGAGTTAAACTAGAAATGAATGCAGAATTTCCTTTAAGCATTTAGCAGAAACAAGAGAAAATTTAATAAAAAATATTTTAACATAAATCCTACTGTCTTAATAGTGCCTAGATCTTTAAAACACAGGCAGAAGAAAGCCTCTTTTTTTAAGTTCCATACTGGGATCACTGACAGCTGTCAGACTTTATTCCTTATGTCAGAGTTTTGTCCAGTGTTTTCTCCCTGCAGCAGAAGACCTGCATTCTAACTAAACTTTTGCATAATTATTCCAAAGAAATTTTAATTCAATTTCAATTACTTTCACACTGTATTTTCAGAGAGACTAACTGTGTATTCAGTTGGAAGCATTAAAAAATACAACTGCATCTGAAAAGAATGCTTTTTCCTGTGACCTCAGCCGTCAGAAGAAGAAAAACACAGCTGGGAGCAGTATCACAAAGCAGACGACCTAGAGGAAGAGAAGGCTGCAAGCTGTGCCTCGGTGGGGCACGGGCAGCTGCAGAAACGGAGCCGCAGCAGCCGCTTGGAGGAAGCCAAGCCAAGCAGTAGCGTCGCTATGATAAAGCTGTGGAAAGCTTTTTGAAGCTCTGACATGACTCCCCAAGCAGCGTGGTCAATTGAAAGAGAAGCACTGCCCAGGGCTCTGTGGCCCGAAGCTCTGGGGAGGAGAGGCAAAGGCTGTGCATGCCAAAGGGCAGGAGACAGCTGGCTACAGCAGGCACTGAGAGGAATCACTGCCTGCCTGCCGAGCCAAGCCGAGAAGCAGCAAAGCCAAGGCTGTGCTCAAACTTAGGGTAAGTAAAGGCTAGTAAGCCCTTTATGCAACTGGTATGAATGGCACGCAAATTCTATTGGGATAATGAGAAAGTAAATTAAACTTGATTTTTTTTTTTTTTAAGTGTATTTCCACAGGAGATTTAAAGGAGTCTGGACGAGGAGACTGAATAAGCTTCTGGCAAGAAACATGACAAGACTCAGAGACTGCTGAGTTAAAATGGAACAGCACCACTACCAATATCATCAGAAAGCGAGACTTAGCCTTGATGATAGGCAAAATCCATGTTTCATGATCTGAAAGCAATCCTGCAAGGTTGGATTTCCATTATAATTTGTGGCAGTGGTCTTTCTTATACCTATAACCAAAAAATGAGAAATGCAGAATGCCTTGGCAATGGATATAAGCAGAAAGACCCTACCTGTGACTAGGATGGCAAGAGTATTTGGAATAGTCAGGCTTTGTAGGTGAAGTTATGCAGAGACCTTAGGCTTCAGCCACAGTAGCAGATACATAATAAGGCAAAGTGCCAGGGCCTGCAGTTGGGTCACAAAAACCCACACAGTGCTACAGGCTTGGGGAAGAGCAGCTGGAAAGCTGCCCAGCAGAGAAGGGCCCAGGGACATTTCTGACAGCAGCTGAACATAAGCAAAAAAGGGCCAAAAAAGGCCAGTGGTATCGTGGCTTGTATCAAAAGTAGTGTGGCCAGCAGGGTCAAGGCAGTGATCATCCCTCTGTACTAGTGAGGCTGCACCTCAAATCCTGTGTTTCATTTTTGGGTCCTTCACAGCAAGAAGAACATTGAGGGACTGGAGTCAGTCCAAAAAAGGGAAACAAATCTCGGGCAAGGTCTCGAGCATACAACCTCTGAGAAGCAGCTGAGGGAGCTGGGGTTGTTTAGCCTGGAGGAAGCTCAGGAGTTTATTACTCTCTACAACTGCCTGAAAGGAGATTGTAGCAAGGTGGGGGTTGGTCTCTTCTCGCAAGTGACAAACAGTAGGACAAGAGCAAATGGCCTCAAGTTGCACCAGGGGAGGTTTAGACTGGATATTGGGAAAACTTTCTTAGCTGAAAGGGTTGTCAAGCATTAGAACAGGCTGCCCAGGGAAGTGGTGGAGTCACTGTCCCTGGAGGTATTTAAAAGATATATAGATGTGGCCCTTGGTGACATGGTTTAGTGCTGAACTTGGCACTGCTAACTTAACAGTTGGACTTGATGACCTTAGAGGCCTTTTCCAAACTAAACGATTCTATGATTCTGTAAAAACATATTCAAGCTGACCATGAAAAGGGTCAAATCCAATCCTGGGGAGAAATTTAGCATGAACACCATTCAAACGGAAAGTTGCAGCTATTCATTCTCCTGTAATACCCTCCCTGCTGATTTCTCTGCCTCATTTACTGTAAAAGCTGTTCAAAGCATATCACTCCAGGGTTTGGTTTGGTTTTTTTTCTGTAGTTGAGAGGACAGTCTGATAATAGCAAATAAAAATAATACACTGAGTGAAAATATGAAGACCTCCAAACACTTTTAGAGCTTTTAAAGGTGGAAAGAGACTTACTATCTTTCTAACACAAAAACAAGAGGAATTGAAATGGATGGTTATACACCACAGGATCAAATAAAGCTTAGATATTAATTGCCTGAAAGATGCTGCAGTATAAAGAATAAGATTCTCCACAAACTTACAAAATTTAGTTCAGACCAATTAAAGAGATGTCCAAATTAAAAGAGCTATTATTTAAAATTATCACTAATTTGTGTTCCCAGATGTAAAGCAAAAGAGTGGTCAGAAAAATTAGCCTGTACTTCTGTCCTAGTTGTTATTTCACTCTTGGGCTACACAGGACATTGTATATGGATGATACTTGAATATTTTTGTCTACTTAAATAACACTTGGAAATCTTTCAGCTAAAGTTTTTATGGCTTATTCTTACACATAGGTAAAACTGAAGGCTGGATATGTTAGATAGGAGCTTTCCCTTGGATTTATTTTTTTCTTTTATTTTTATTAGGTTTAGTTAGAAAGTATCTGAAAATGAGACATTTCTTGTTATTTTTGCCTTTGATTAAGAAAGCAATTTATCCAGAAAATAATTTAGAAAAAGATACAAATCTTTTTTTACCTATGAAATCATTGGTGAAATGCTTGTAGAGAAGAAATCAAACCCCACAAGAAGAAAAAATGACATATATTTAGACTGTGTAGTGGTTTGTTTCTTGAGAATCTCACGATGTCCAAGAATCACAAGGCTTTCTAGGAGTGCTTGAATGGTGTGGGTTGTGGATTTTAAACTATGGATTTTTAGTGAAGCCTCTTTATGAAGCTCTAGAAGAGACAATTGGTGTGGATTTCTGAGTGCCAAACCATCTTACAAGAACTGCAAAAAGCACTAATGGCAGAACCTGCAGTAGGGCTTTCTGATATAACCAAACCCTTTGAATTGTTTGTACATGAGAGGCAACAGTATTTTCTTCTTCTTTTTCAGTAAAAACAAACCAAGAGAATCTGCCCTGTTTGCCCACTCACCCTATTAGCTATGTCCCTGAACAACACTGCAGTATCGGTGAGCAACATCCTCTTCAATAATATTCATTATGGACTAGACTCAAAAATAAGGATTTAGAGAATGCAATTAGACCATCCACATAGCCTGAAAAATTTTATTTTTATCTTACTGTGGCAACACAAGACAGCCAAGAGCAAAGTTTGCAACAAGAGGTGTTTTTTTAGCAGTGGGACTACACCAGCAGACCAAGAGTCAGTGCTGAGTCATCTTTCTTCATTTACCTAGAAGAGGATTAGTGTAGTGACCTGAATCTAACATCTCCATCATACATGTGATTTGAAACTACCCAGAGGACCAAACAGTGGATCATGCCTTTTTAAGGATTCACAATGTGTTTGGTAGGCACTTTCCAAGCAGTTTCTAATATAGTTTTCCCTAGAAAAAACTGTCCTAAACTGAGACAGTCCATACTGTGCAGTAAATAAACACAATTTCCCCAAATTTATCCTGTTAATGGACTTCAGAATAGTAACATACATGACTTCTTAATCATCTGCTTCTGCGGTTGTCAGATGTGATTCTCCATGTAATTAATAGAAAGAAGTAATCATAAAGTCTTGAATTATACTTTTATAGTGAGCTGTTTGAATAATGCCTGGTTTACGTTTCTTTAGATTCAAATTTAGGACTTAGTATTGTAAATAAAATGTCACAAAACGTAACTCTTATTCTCGGGGTCCGGGACAGACACGCAGCCCTGCGTGTTCCAAAGGGCCCCCAGCCCGGGGCTCTCATCAGCACCTGGCAGTCCCCTGGCAGGATCCTGCTGATCCCAGCTGCAGGCTACAGCCCGGCTGGAGAGATAGCAGCCGCAGATACTCCTTGAAGAAGATAAACTGATACCAGACTAAGAGATGAGAGGGGTCTTCTATATGGGTTCTCAAGTTCATTAGGCTCAGAAGGGTCCAGGGATAAAGGACAAATAAGGTAGAACATCAACTTTCATACGGAGAGGCTCAACCAACAGACACAGGGTTCAGGGGAGGAATGGGGGAGGGACAATGCAAGGGGGACCAACCAGGGAAGAGCAGGAGAGAGGAGAAGGGGGCCAGGCCCATGGGATGTCGAGGCTGGGGGAACATTCTCGAACAATATGAATATTTAAAGACAGGCGGGGGATAACTGACCAACCATTGGAACTGAATTAACACAGCAGTAACAGGAAGGAACCATTATAAACTCAGGGGGGAGATGTCACACCATGATGCCTTCCCACCGCTCGACGGGCTTGTTTGTCTCCAGCCACCCTCGGGGGGGCTTCAACCACTGCAACACTGCATCCCAACTCAAGCATTATTTATTCTTTAAGCTGTTGCTTCTGACATAAAGTTTCTGGATCATAATGATACAGACACCCTCCTTCAGTGTTTCTTGCTGCTTAGCTCAGGTGCTCCCTGCTGTGTTTGCTGGCTTCTGTCAACCACATTCATGGACACCCTCATTTATCTTGAGATTTTTCAGGGAGCCAGTGTAATTACCTACTGCCTGATGACTTTTTCGTACTGCGTATGCACTTATGTCAGTTACTGCATCCTAGTCTTGGTGTCTCCTGGAGCACTTCATTTCATTTAAATGCAATGATTCTCCTCATTTTTGGACTACATGGCTTCCTTAATTGTTCAAGGACATGTTAATTAAGTCAGATTCTAAGTGGTTAGCTCTTCTGCCATTGGCTTTCTCCATTTCCTTTTTAAAAAATATTATCAGTGAAACTTCAAATATTAAAAAAAAAGAGCTGCATTTTTAGCCCTTGCCTAAATGTGCGATAGCTTTAGTGGCACTTCATATTCAAAGATCCCATCAACTGAGCAACTGAACTTACCCCATGTCCTAGAAAGGTTTAACAAAGTGAATTTGAGGCATCATTTGGGGTCCTTACTCAATGGCTGAGCTTTCACAAACATGAACCACAGGTTTAACTTAGTAATGAAAGTTTCATGAAAATTTTTTTGAGAAAGCAGCTGTCCTGCATAAATGGTTCAGAGAATCAATCTTTTGTAAAATTTTTGAAGTGGAAAAGTCCCTTCAATTCCCATGGTGAAAAATAAATGACAAAACTGATAGGTGTTACAGTTTAAGTCATGTTTAGGAAAAAAATCCACTCTGAATGATGTAATCTACCATTATGTCTGATGAATAATGACAGAGGAAGCCATGCCAAGACTGTACTGCAGCAGTTATGGAAAGCAGACAATGTTTCAGCAGCCTCTCATTACTAGCATGAATCCTATTGAAAAACATTTCTTCTGAAATATATATATGCATACACACACACAGACACACATGTATATATTTACATATGAAAGTGGTTATTTATTTATTGAGTTTTGTAACCCAAAATGGCTATATATAAAAAAGTTAAATCATGATTTCATTGAGGAGAGGAAGAAACCCATATGGCCTACAAGCAAAACCAGGTGTATTTTAAAATTCTGCTGACTTCTATAAATTAGTTTAACACAGTTTCAAAACTGTTTTGCCACAGTCCAGCACGTTTGAAGAACTGCTTTAGCCAAGGCTTTGAACAGCACAACTATTTATTGTAATGTTAGTCTAAATATCAACAGAATTTCTCACCTATATTCATCTAACATTGTTAGAAGATAAGTTCTACCACCAAAATGCTGTACAAAGGACTCACATTTTTGCACATGGCTCTTAAGGTTGCAAAATCAAAGACCTTACTGTGTACTTCAGGGAGAAGAAATAGCATAAATATCTAGTTGGGATCCAACAAGAAAACAAACAAAAAACCCAAAAAAACAAACAAAAAAAAAACAAACAACAACAAAAAAAGAGCTTTTAAACTGAAACTGAGGAAAACCCTTGGTAAAATGTTAATGTACTGATGACTGAGGGATATCACTCACTAACAAACAAATGGAAAGCTTCCAATAGGGAGACTGTGTTGAGAAGACGATGTACTCATTTACAAGCATTCTGGCCTCTGTTCCTTTTTAATAGATGCAGCAGTTACAAAAACAAGATTACAGAGGCCCTGTGTAGACCCTGTGGCATCTGGTTAAGTGGCCCACAATCTGTCTTTTCTTTTTTTTTTTTGAAGGTCTACATCAAAGATGTGCCCTATTTATCTTCGTGTATTTGCTGTGCAAGTGACCAGACTTACCATTTAAAAACTTGATTGCATATGTGTCAAATTCCACCTGGAGGAATCCTTTCTCCTCCTGTAGGGACATGTTAAATGGATCTCTGGCTTTAAATCTTTCTCCCCAGATTTTGCAAAACAACTTTCATTTCAAAGGTTTGTAAATGAACTCTAGCAGTCATATGGCTGTTGCACATTTAGTTCCCTGACTGTCAATCAGTCACTGATGCATTAAAGACATATTAAAAAAATCACAATAAACTATGTAACATGAAAATACTGCTATCTGAAAGGATTGGAAATTCTGTTTTTAATTTTTAGGATAATCAAGCTATCTACAGGAGAAAATCTACTTTCCGCTGTTCTTACTTCAGAGAAAAATCCAAATCCACTTGATGGGAAAGAATGTGTTTCACAGCTAACTGGGTAAAAATCAGAACATGCAGAGAGGATTTAATTGGGAAAAACAAAAAAATAATTTAGTCTGAAAACACAGTGCAAAAGAAGTTTAAAATGTATAGTGTCAGTATGGGCATTAAACATATATCTGCATTCCCTTCATTATGTGTGAAATCTTTTGAAAATGATAGTGTAGGTGATCAAAAAAGTAATTCTAGCCTTTCAGCACATTGTATCAAAAAAGTAGACTACAGTCTCTATTAAAAGGAAATAGATATTGATGTAGGGAATACCTGATGATAATGAGACTGATTTTGGTGGGAGCTGAAGTGGGCCGTATTTATGGTTCAGCTGAAATCTTTCATTTGCCTCATAAGATGGATGTGCCTCAAAAGAAAAGTAAGGAATGCATTTGAGTATCACATACTTGCTAAGGACATTAGAACCTGTTAGTTTTTTACAGCTCAGTTTAAAAAAGAGCAAGCAGAAAAGTTAAAATGTCATTAAAAATATTCAAAGGAACATAGTCAACCCATAAAATAGATTTAAGGCTTGCTTTTTCTTTGCACAACATTAACTTATTCTTTCATCAGTAGACATGGGGAATAACTGTTCAATGCAGGCAACTTAAAACAGAGGTGATCCAGGGGAAAGACAGAGACAGTGTTGTGGTGGTTTCAGTCATCTCTTTATTATTACTACTGACAGGTAACTGAATTTCTCCTTTGCCTGAAGCCATACCACCTGAGGTTTTAATCTTGTCAGATTTTATGTGCTAAGCATGTTTGAGAGAGCTCTAAGGAATAACAGGTACTGCAGGAAACAGTTATTCTTCCTCTTGACTAGTGACACTTGCCAGAGCAACACACTTCCCATGTGCAGCTTTCCTCCCAGGGACTTAATACTTTCAATGGTATTACAGTAATAAAGGTATATAATAGCTTCTGTGATGTGATCTAGGAGACAGGCCAGCAGACTTCAAATCAAAAAGTATCAGCTTCTCTCACAATTTTGCCTTTTCAGCCAGTTTGGAGATACATCAGGAAAGGACGAATCAGGAAAGGGTGATCAAGGACAGACACCCATGGGTCCTGTCATGCATTTGTTGTGTAACTGCATAATACACCCACTCTGTAAAGAGAAGATTCTGACAACAATCCACTCTTTTATTTGGTACAACTTGTAATGAATTTACATACCAGTCTAGACTTCCCACACCACGATCAAATTTATCAGAATATTGATAAATGCAAGTTCATAAAGTGAACGCCAGCTTTGGGCAAAGGGAAAAAAGATTAAATATTTGAAGTATTATTTAAATTTTTATGCTGCATTGCTACACTGAATATTAGGAAAGAGACTTTTAATGATATAAATGCTTTTCCAGTGTGGCAAACAGTGATGATGATGTCTGTTTATGTTTTAAAGGGGTGATTATGTCTGACAAGCAGACAAATTCTCAGAAACCTTGGTCTGAAGCCATGGGAAAGAATATGGGAAGGAATATGAGGTATTCGGTTTCTTGGACTGGGATTCTTCCTGGAATCATTAACTGTGATTCTATGTATATGTGTGTGTGTGTGTGTGTGTTTGTGTTCCTCGATTTCCCTCCATCATTGTTTTTGTCTGTTATACTTTCAGAAATACAGTGTTGCTGGAAAACTGCAAGAAATTAATTGAAAGATTGCCATGAATCCAACTGTGGATTTCCATTTAACCTTAGCATGAGGTTTAGGTTTTACCAGGGGATTAAAAAGCATCTGAGAAATACTCACATTTTTTATTCCACTAGCTTTGCCTTCAGATCAATAAACTCAGTCAGAGAGGCTGTTATAAACAACTAGAAGATGCTTTAAAAGCACACATTTTCTTGCAACTGTTATCTGTACTCATGCATGCCCCACTAGCCCAGCTTCTTTGCTTTAATAGTGCCATTGTCAATCTAGAATGCAGAGAAGCCAAACCTTGGTTCTACTGATGGAAATGTAAAGTTGAAAAGCCCTGACTGGCTGACTGTATTTTCTCTGGCCTTGCATTTTTACATCATTTCCTTAAAGCTGATGAATCCCACATCATTCAGGAAGGGGGACAATTTATTTGCATGTTATTCATGTGATCATCATTACCCTGTACCTACCAATGTCTCAGAAACACCTTGACAGTCAGCTAAGATACCTGCATTCTTCCATTTTCTGAGCTGTCATTTTGGTTAACTCAAGCAACATGTCATGTTATTATTTATGTTGCATTATCTGACTTTCTAGATTCATTATTCTAATATTTAATGAAAAAATGTGAATTTCAAGGTAAATGTTCTAAGAATTTACAGGGTTTTGTAAAAGCATTTACAAAGTAAAGAGGATATGAGTATATGACATACCTGTTTTACATTTGAGGCATGGAATCCTTGTCATAGTCTAATTAAAGAGATGATTAGTCTTTGCTTCTCGGAGTCAATACCAACTAAAACCAATAAATATTTCAATGTATTATCTCAAGCAGGGGCTAAGATCAGGTAAGGAGTATATAAATTCCACAGCTGCATTGCTTGCTGTTCTAGGCTGTAGGTGTAGAATGAAAAGCAAAATCCTACATGTGAGGAGACTCACCACCACTCACCATTTGTAATGCTCTGCTTAAGGCTAAAAGAATGTTCAAGCTTGATTACTTGCTGACAGAGCTGGACAGGTAGGAGTCAAAGTCTGGTGGTACACCATAGTTATGAAACTAACATCTATTAAGACAAGATAGAAATAAAACTGCCTAGAGAACAAAAGAGAAAAAGAAAGACAAAAAAAAAAAAGAAAAAGAAAAAGAAAAAGAAAAAGAAAAAGAAAAAGAAAAAGAAAAAGAAAAAGAAAAAGAAAAAGAAAAAGAGAAAGAAAAAGAGAAAGAAAAAGAAAAAAAAAAAAAAAAAAAAAGAAAAAAAATAAACAGACAGTATTTAAAGGTAAGATTGCTTTCCCAGACTGGGGTCTTCTCTAAGGTGAAAAATTTGCAGAGCTAATTCTCTGTAAGAGCATCTGAAGGATTTATGAAACAGATAACACAAAGACATAGAAGCTTTTCTTTCTACCCTTTTGGGAGGGGTAAATATTAATAAATACCTATTTTAGCTTATGCCCTGTTTTTTTCTAATGTTAGGAAAGATGTTATTTACATCGAACTTTTTAAAAAGAACTTTTGTTTATTTTTACAGACTGAAATCTGTGATAAAAGTGATGTAAGTGCAAGTGGCAAAGCTGTCACACTGGAGCTGTGACAATCCTTAGGAATGGGGAGCTGAAAATATTCAGTGTCACAGTACCCAGTACCAGAGTACAAAACACTCTGGTACTCACATGCCTCCAAGTGACAGATTTAATCCCATAATTCCATTGTGACTGGTTCCTCCTACTCCTCTATTCCATTTCTCATCTTTCTGTCAAGCACTATAAAATACCCGGGGCTTTAGAAAAATTGACTGTAATTGTGGAATGCTGTGATGAAGTAACTTACTAAATACTAAGTAAATCATGTTTTATTTAGTAATGCACAATTCCTTGAACAGGGTTACTTACAAAGAACAAACTGGAAATGTTCTTTTCTGGGAATCTTGGATTTGCTGTTATTGCCTGGGGCTAAATCTGGTTATAAAAATTGTGAAAGAGAAGTGTGGATGCAAACAAGATTCTTTGCTGCCTGCCTTTGCTTCTCCCTCCATAAAGCCTAGCACTGTCCCCCTGATTGAAGCATGTCTTCCCAACACTGGAGCCTTGTTCTGCTAAAAAGAAAAAAAATAGATGATTATGTAACAGTGCCACCTGGTGCTACCTGCCAAAATAAAAGCTTTAACATGGAATGAAAAAATCCTACCAAAGGATCAACAGGAATCAACCTATTTTATGACATTAACTATACAATGATATGTTGTTTCAGCACTTGTACTCCACTACGGCTGCCTTTTGCATTTTATTTCTACTATGATTCACATTGAGATTGTGTTTAATTGTAATTTATTCTGAGAAAGAATTGCTATTAGGTTGGACTGAAAACATATAGTAAAATCTCTGTGTAAATTATAGATAGGGCTCTTATATCAAAAATTATTTTTTGTCTTACTCCTAGTATCTGAAACATGTTCAGTACAGTCCCTAATATCTAACTGCCAATTCAAAAGCATGTAAATGTTTGGGTGCTACTCAAACAGAGGTACTGGCAAAGTGTTTTAGAGGGAAATCGCATTGTGAACAAGTTCAGCAAAAGCTTATCAGCTGAAAACTTGGGCTTTAGCTAATTATCATACTCTAATACCTTCAGTATAAATCTTCCCAAACCAGGAAATGGCCTAACAATGTGGCATAAAAAAATTTCTTTATAAAATATAATTTTATAAATTTCCTCTCACAACAGTGATTTCCTTCTCAAGTCAGTTACCCTGGATTTATTTTTCACTTATATATTTATTGTGTATATATATAGATGCACATACACACACAAAAAATATATGCCAGAAATGAATGTCAGTTATCAAAACTCCTGTTAACTCCATAAACCTCTTGACTTCACATGGAAGCATCATCTGAACCAGAGGAAATTTTCTTGTTTTCAACCTTCTCTGTAATAACATGAAGCACAGAAATACTTCATTCCAGGCACCAGATGGGCTGGTAAGTTTGTTCTAGTGTCTTGCCACCAGCTTGCAGACACAACAGACTACAGATAACTGTCACTAAAATGAAAATACTTATTGGCTTTTGAATGATTGTACCAAATCTGTTGCTGCAGTATGTTTCTGTTTGTCCATAATTGCACTGAACTTTTAGTTCTTGTAACTGCAGAAGCTTGAAAAGATACCGTATTAGGGTTCTCCTGGGCCATGAGTTTGTGCTCTGCTGTCTTTGTTTGTACACTGTTTGTCTTGCATGGCACCAGTCTAAAGTGAGCAGTGCTCATTAGAAATGGCAAACAAGACAAATTGATTTTAAAATATAAGTTCTTCATAGAGATATCCCAGCAACTTCCATGTCCTGAAGGCTGGGGTTTTGCCCAACTTCTGTTACAATGTTCCCCTGCTCTCACTCTGTTGCTTTGCTCTTTTTGAGGACAGCCACCGTTTTCCCACCTACGGTGGGAAGTGTCACTTTAGTTCTCACACAGAGGGAGAGTCATATGGAGATCTGCTGTGGAATAACATCTACAACCAACAGATGGACCTGGGGAGGCTCAGCAGCTGATTAAGTGCTAAGAGTCAAATCATCCAAGTTTGATCATGCCATGTCTGCTATTTCCTACTCCCAAACTCAAAGCTGATGAAACAAATTAGAAAGCCACCATTCTTCGAATAGGTCCATATGCCCAAACTCCCATTTTTGAACTAGAGAAGGATAATGACTACAGAATCTTTCCTGGAGATAAAGAACTGTATTCTCCATTTTTCTTCACTGGGACTCAAAGCCAGGAGTTAAGTGTCAGTAGAACCTGACACTGATTGTGTATTTGTAACTCCCTCTGGATTTATGCCAGATGAGATAGCCCGACAACCCAGTGTTTTCCTTTCACCTCAGAATTTTATCCCTAATTTTGATTTTTTTCAATGTGTCCAAAGTTTTCATTACTCCTAAAGATGATTTTTTTGTGTAGGATTTTTTTTCCTTTTGAGTAAGTTCTAGAAAATCACAATTTTAAAAGAGCATTACATAAAAGAGTAAAAGGAATTACAAGTCACATTTGGTTTATGTGAATATTTGAATGGAGTAGTCTTAAAGCTGAAAATTTAGGGTAAGAGAGAAAAATAACAGACAAGATTGAAAAATGGGTTATTATTCAGGGATCACAGACCTCTAAGGGCTAATCATTGACTGCTTTTATTATGCAAAACAGCATCTGGTGTTCAGCTTCCACATTTGGAAAAAAGTGTTGTCTAATGAACCTCCTATTCTACATTTGCTTTCTACTTTTAATATCCTGTTAAACACACTGATGGCTTATCTGCAGTAAGAGTCAGAGTTTTAAAAGGAATTAAATGAATCCATCCAAAGGTACAGAAATGTAAATCCAGTTATTATTTAGGCCATTTGACAGCATTAGACTACCCATTAGTTTGCTTTTTTAGGAAAAGCAAGGGATGCACAGACGTGAAAGGGGAAAAGTGTCACAGTTTTGACTTACTTTCAGTCTTTGCAGCATGGCCTGTTGTGCTTTGTACTCCGAAAGGCAAGGAAATCCAGTCCAGTGGGGAAAGCCCAATTAAAGACAAAGACTGTAAGGCCATTTCACTTCAGTGAGAGTGGTATTTTTAGGAGACCTGTCATATCCATTAGAGCTGTTGCAAGCAAGACAGGTAGTGACATTGGTTGTGGATTATGTGACTCAGTAACTCCAATTAAGAGCTAATATATTTACCTCAGTTCTGTCCTCCTTCCCTTTTTCTGCAGTACATTATTGAAGAGCCGTAATGAGAGCCAGACCAGTCTTTTACACGGTAATAAGGACGTGCATGCTGTATGAGATAGATGAGGTCAAGAACTGGAAGGAATATGGTCTAGGAGTTCATGGTTTGCTTAGCCAAGCACAAGCACAGGTTGGGCAGAGAAGAGATCAAGAGCAGCCCGGCCAAGAAGGACTTGGGAATGGTGGGGGATGAGAGGCTGGACACGAGTCAGTGAGGTGCTCTTGCAGACCAGAAAACAAATCATGTCCTGGGCTCCATCAGAAGAGGCATGGCCAGCAGCTCGAGGGAGGAGATTGTCCCCCTCTACTCTGCTCTTGTGAGACCCCATTTGCAGTGCTGCATTCAGCTCTGCAGTCCCAGCATAAGAAGGACATGGATCTGCAGGACATGTCTGGAGGAGGCCAGAAAGATGATCAGAGCAGGGCTGAGGAATCTCCTATGAGAACAGGCTGAGACAGCTGGGGTTGTTCCCAGAGAAGAGAGGACTGTGGGGTGGCCTTATAGCAGACTGCCAGTACCTAATGTGGGGCTACAGAAAGCCAGAGAGGGACTTTTTACAAGGTCATATAGTGACAGGAGAAGGGGGAACGGTTTTAAACCAAAAGAGAATAGGTTTAGACTAATATGAGGAAGAGCATGAGGGTGGTGAGGCACTGAAAGAGATGGCCCAGAGGATTTGTGGATGCCACACCCCTGGAAATGTCCAAGGTCAGGTTGGGTGGGGCTTTGTGCAGTCTGGTCTAGTGAAAGGTGCCCCTACACATGGCAGGGGAGTTGAAACTTTATGATCTATAAAGTCCCTTCAAACCAAAGCCATTCTGTGATTCTATGGCTTAATATACATGTTCAACTCAAAAGCATTTAGACTGTAAGGAAATATGGGTGTAACTCCAGGCTGTACTTCCTTGCCTGTAAATGAAAGAGCTCTCAGGAACCATCTCATGGAACAATAAAAGGCATGCCAGGAAAATGCTGTCAGGCTTTGATATTGCCCTGTGACGGTAACAGACAAACTTATCTGTGGGTCACTCCAGGGACCATTCCATTGAGTAAGCATGTGATTACTTTCTGGCATGGTATAGGTTTCAGACAAACAAAAAAACCTAAAAGATACAGTGCACAACTTGAGTTTTGCAAGTTACAGGATGCAGGTTAGCAAAACATCACTTCCTCTCCTCACTGACAAATTACATAAGCACCTAGATATAGGGTTTGTACCCTCAGTGGGATTCATCTGACCAAGCAGAGACACATAAATATGCTCATCTAATCGTGAACTGGTTATTTTAATGGATGCCCTGCTACCGAGTGACTCAAATAGGTCAGCTGAATCCCCTTTTAAAAGTGTTTATATCTCTCTGTTGACTACAAAGTAAGTCTCAAGTGACTAGTTCAGATGTAGATGGCTACACTGAAGATGTCTAAAGTTAATGAGATGAATCTCAACCACAAGTGTCCTACCCACTTGGGAACAGAAAAAGAGTTTGGAATCATCTTAATAAAAGATATAAATGAAAATGTTGTTCTGTTACAACACTAGTTCAAGTGTTCCCAGAAGTGAGAATGTAAAGATCTATCAGAGGAATAGTTTAGCTGCTCTTAGAAAGCACTGACAAGTTGACAGTACTGTTGCTACTTCTGTAGCACTGTTGCCACATGTACAGCACTACTCATGGAGATGGGATGAGACTTGGGGGAAGTGTGTGCCATTCTGACAGCCACAGTAACATCCCCTGATGGGCTTAGAGCTAATGCATTGGGATAGAGGTTCTCACATTAGGTGAAATGATCAGCATGCAACATGAGCTACCAGAATTAATTTTTCCATTTACTTCTTTCTAGTTTCAGTTTCTTCAAAACAGAAGACATAATAGGTGCAGTGATGCCTGGAAACTTAGCTTCATATTAGATCCATTGTTAGTGGTTCAAGATTATCTACACAATTGTGTTCTATTTAGTGGCCAACAGTCCTTTTATTCTTAATTAAAGTTTTTGTTTCATTTCATCCCTATTTCATTTTTATAGTAAATCAAGAAGATGGGAGATTTCTTATAAATCATTTTGTTCTTTGGAGAAGCCAGGCTAAAGTGATATACCTTTCTTTGAAATAGATCATAAAAGACAATTCAGTTACTGATGAGGCATGAATGTATCTAATGACATACTCTGTAGGGTGATTTGTTTTAATTGTCACAGTGGGACCTGTTATTACACAGTGGTAGAATGGGTCACTGCATTATAAAATTAAAGCTGATGCAAGGCATTCATTTCTAGCTTATTTGTAAATTCAAGTATTTGGGATAAAAATATCCTGACTGTAGAGACAGTGTATGGCAACATGCACAGCAGTGGCAAATGTCTCTTAATAATAAACAGCTGTGTGAGGTCAGATGTTAAGGAAATGCAAGGGAGTGGCACACTGGGATTTTGTTATATATGCATTAGGCCAAATGAAGTCAAGGGAAAAGTATCTGAGAGTAGGAATAATTTCTATTACCAGAGGTTACTCTTCAAGGGCAATTAAATGTGCTGGCTCACATTCATGTTGTTGGGCCACAAGATGTGAAAAATAAGCCAAAACCTGCTTTGAATGGAAAGCACTGCAATAACTTTGCTCAATTTTCAGTTTAAAACTTCTTCTTCACTGAATCAGTGAAGAAAGGATGGCTTTTCTGGTTAGCTGAGATTTTTGGGGGGGTTTTTTGAGTGTTTGTGACTTTCATTTCTGCTTTGTGATTGGATATAATGTTTTGCACCCAAAAGTATTTCAAAAGCATATTGTCTGTTCATGTATCCATCTGCTGGTACTTACTCAACTGGCAGATTTCATTGATGTGAACATCTCTGCTCAGTTCCCACAAAAATGAAAATAGGAACCTCACTGCTCAGTATCTGTAAATGTAAAAAGGAAGATTATTTTAGGCAACACTCACAATTAGAGAAGACAATGATTTAATTTAAATCTTTCAGCTGACCTCAGAGAGCCAGATTCTTTGTCTATTTAACCAAATTCCATTATTTTTTCGATGAACCATGGCACAAGGCGTTGGAAAAAGCTACCTTCAGAGGTCATTTTGATTAGTGTCTTCTAAAAAATCTTGTGTTATCTATTTTCTCCACTCAAAAAAACTGTGTTTTGCAGCTGAAATACTGTACTTTAAATGGAACTGGCAAGTAAACTGAATTCTTTGATGGGCTCTTCACTTTCCAGAAAGTTAATCTTGATTTGAGTGACATCATAACTAAGATACAGTAAGACAGAGGTTACCCTCTGTTTTTTGTAAAAGTTTACTGCTATTAAATCCCATGTTGGGATTGTTAAAACCAGGAATAAGATAACTTCTGATACCAAGCTGCAGGAATGGGTGAAAAAAAAAAAAAGTTTTCTTCAGAACTATTTTTCCTAGTTTTTTTACAACTCTGGGGGAGAAATAACTATTTTCTTAACAAAAAAATCTGAGCAAAACATCTGAGGTCTTTATTCACCTGGATAATATTGCCAAACCTCAGAGTCAGTCTGTATGTTTTTATAGGCATATCCATAAATGTGTGCATTTACAAGCAAATGTGCTTATCCAGGAAACCACAATACCAAAACTGGATCAGTCCCAGGTCAATATCTTTCTGTTCCTGATTCTTGCTTCCTTCTTTTTCCATGTCCTGGAGCAATCAGGACTGTACTGCTCTGGTGGGGCTTCACATCCAACAAAGCTGACTGCTGATGAACAATCTCCAGTGCTATGGTTCAGTAGAAACATCACTGTGCAAGCCAATGTCCATGTACATTCCTATCTCCTAGAGTAAAGTGATTATCTTATGTCAGATTGTTAGAAAATAATTTTTCACTAATGTTAAACACTCTACAAAATTTTCTTCTCTTATGACACCTACTAAATAGCAGCTATGTTTGTGGCAGCAACCAAAATTCTCAGGAAAATAATTTCATACTAACATACTGCATTATTGGGCTCACTCTATGTAGCTGCATTTAACTACTATCTTTCCTACTTTTCTTTCTCATTTATCATTACTTCATTGTGATAAATCATCTAGTCATACAGCCAGAGGTGGGAAAGATCTATGTGATCATTAGCGCAGCAAAATTTTTCTTCCTTTTTTCCACCTAGCTTTAAATAGGCTTTAAAATGAGATTCCATCCATGTATTTTGAGAGCTACAAAACATTACTGACTTCTCAGTTTCACTCTTTTAATCTTGGCAGGGGTTAGTTCTTAGTACCACAAATACTTTGCAAAGGGTCTGTCCCCTTCCGCATGAGATATAATGTGTGAGAAGTGAGGTCTAGTCTCTTTCTCATATTTTAATCAGATGGAACCTGTAGAATAGCTGTGGTTTCTCAATTCTGAAGACACGTGCCAAAAAAATTTCCTTCTCCATTATCCTTAATCTTAACCTTGTTGGTTAATTTCATTACTAAAATCATATAAATTTAGATTTTTAAAATTTGTATTGTGTTCACTTATTATCCTGTTAATTTCTGCTGTCTTGTTTTCTATGGAAGTTTCTCTGCATTATGTAATCTTTGAAAGTATTATCACCTAAGATTCACTTTCTCACGTTGTTTTTTCAGCTCTTCTCAACAGACTGCAGAAAATTAAAGGAGAGATGTTAGCCGCGATGGCAACTATCTAGGACCTGCAGATAGAAATACTTTTCTTTCCCATTTAGGATGAACTGTGTATTTCTGCCTGCTTTATGTGTACCTGACAGCATGTCTGTTTTCTTCACAAGGCAGGTCACCGAACAGGTCAATCTATTATGGCCCTGAATTGAGTTTGCTTTGTGGAATTGTTCATTGCACTGATGTTCCTGCGGCCTCTCTCTGTTGCCTTCCCTTAGTTTCACTCATGTTTTCTGGAAAAACAGAAAAAAAAAGATATTATTAGGTTTAAAAATACAGCTTTATCAGGAAAACTTCAAGCAAACCATTAGCTTTTGTTTCAAACTGTTGTACAAGCCAAAATGGATTCAGGCTAGAGCACAACGGTGAAAATGAAATATGCGAACAAGTTTTTGTTTTAAAATATCAACATCTGATTTCTCAAGCCCTGGGCACTCTATGGAACCTTTTGCAGATTTGTTTACTTACATATATTAAAATGCTATTAAAAATATTTAAAGTATTTTAATGTGCTTTTCTCTGCTAATAAGTGAGTTACTATATGAGGTACCATTTTCTCAACATGATCCTACAGCTGCAGCAACTGATATCTGTAGAGAGTGAGAAAGGTACAACTTACATATGTATACAAAAACTGATTACATACTTTGCACTTAATGGTGCAAACCAGGTACATGCAAAGTGGGATTTAGGTGAACTGCTTTCTAGAAAACCCCATAGGCCTCTGTGGACAATAAGGGAAGAATCAAATTAGGTGCTTCTCATTGCAAAAAAACCACCAAAAAAACAAAAAAAGAAAAAAAAAAAAAAACAACAACAACAAAAAAAATGTGCCGCCATGATTTTGAAGTTAGAGTCGGATTCTGTGCTGTTAGTTCATCCTAAAGATTTTTGCAGCAATCTACTCCTCAAAATTATGTAGTGAGATTTCCTGCAGCCTGCTCTGAGTGTTATCTTTTGCTGTAGTTCAATGTTCTCCATTACAAAAGTTCTAAGGAATAAACGTAGAAGGCTTCCCCCCTCCACCCCTCTAAAGCACAGTTTGTATGGCAAAAGCCTCACCATTTTATTAAAATAAAGAGCAAAGTAATGTGTTTAGTACAGAAGTCTCAGTACTGGCAACTGTAAGATAATCAGCATATTGTTCAAATCTTCCCCCTGAAATAACCTCTGGAAGGCTTGATGAGGAATCACTTCTCTGTCCTAGTAGTGCTTACCTCATTTTCAGCAGCATTCTCTCATCCTATTCAAAAATGAGATTAACTCTATTCAGAAAATAATAAACCATTAATTTTGCTGTCAACAGCAATGCAGGTAATTGTTATTTATGCCTCCTTCACAGAACCATATGATTAAAATTTGTCTGCAAAAGATTCATACAAAATAAATATAGATGAGATATAAGTAATTTTGGGCTGACAAAGTTTTCTGAGGAATTGATTGAAACCATTACTTCATATTGAATTTAATGATTATGAGGTAATTGACTGACAGAAATTAATAACTTAGTAAATCCTCACACTCATGACACTGAGTTAGTTATCACTTGCCTTTCCCAAATTACAAGTTCCTTCATCGTTAATCCTCTATATCCAGGACTGAAGTGAATTTTAAAAATTCCTCTCTTAAGTTTTTTTAAAATACAATAACCTTAAAAGAAGATTGATAACACTGAGGGTTCTTCAGTGCTAAAATATTTTGTCTTTTCTTCTTGCCTTACACATTTGGAGCTTTTCCTTATATTGCAGACCCAAAATATTATGCTGTCTCCATCAATTCTGTCCCATGTTGCTTCCCAGGTAGCCTCACAGTCTCTCTGTGGCTCTGTTCTCACTCAGAGGTTCTGAGCACTTTTTTTCATGAAGGAAACCTGTAAGAATAGTGCTAAGCAGTTGGGGCCAGAGGGGTGGTGATGGTTGTAGGTGTGTGTGCAATTCTGCAGCACCAACCTATCTGTTGTTTAGTAAAACTTAATTTGAGGTAAGATTTAGCTTGTTCAGAAGAGAGGAAACAGTTAATATCTGCACTAATTATCTGAAATATACGTTGACTTTGTCAATAGAATAAACATACATTCTAATGCCTCCTAGAACATAAATTATCGAATCTTTGCTTCAGGCTCTTTCTGGCATTTATAGTAATTGCAATAACAGATATGCTAAGTTTATTCCCAGATGCTGATCCATTAAAAATTGAAGGAAGGCAGGAAGGCAGGAAGGCAGGAAGGCAGGAAGGCAGGAAGGCAGGAAGGCAGGAAGGCAGGAAGGCAGGAAGGCAGGAAGGCAGGAAGGAAGGAAGGAAGGAAGGAAGGAAGGAAGGAAGGAAGGAAGGAAGGAAGGAAGGAAGGAAGGAAGAAAAGAAGGAAGGAAGGAAGGAAAGACGGAAATAAGTAAAGAATGAGGGAAAGAAAGAAGGAAGGAAAGAAGGAAAGAAGGAAAGAAGGAAAGAAGGAAAGAAGGAAGGAAGGAAGGAAGGAAGGAAGGAAGGAAGGAAGGAAGGAAGGAAGGAAGGAAGGAAGGAAGGAAGGAAGGAAGGAAGGAAGGAAGGAAGGAAGGAAGGAAGGAAGGAAGGAAGGAAAGAAAGAAAGAAAGAAAGAAAGAAAGAAAGAAAGAAAGAAAGAAAGAAAGAAAGAAAGAAAGAAAGAAAGAAAGAAAGAAAGAGAAAGAAAGAAAGAAAGAGAAAGAAAAAGAAAGAAAGAAAGAAAGAAAGAAAGAAAGAAAGAAAGAAAGAAAGAAAGAAAGAAAGAAAGAAAGAAAGAAAGAAAGAAAGAAAGAAAAGAAAATTTTGTCAGGGGACTTAACACTGTTAGAATGAGCAGAATTTAGTCAAAATCTGCAAATCCCTAACTCAAAAAGAGTGATGCACTGAGTACACCATGAGCCAAAATCTCAGCTTTTAGCTGTTAAAGTAGAATTTATAATCTTCATTGAGGCATTTAAACTAGAATTAGGACTTCCATCTCCACAGCCTGAAACACTGCATAGCTAAGACAGTAACAGGAAAAGAAGTTGCAAGTTTGCTTTAGTTCTCTTCCCATACTAATGATAGCCCTGGGTTCTTGTCTCTGTTTCTGCTGCTTTTGCACCACCTCTGGCATTTTTTCCTTTACTATAAAATGCATAAACAGACTCTGGAGCAAATATTCTTCGTGCCTTCCTTCTTTCATTGCCAGCTAATTTCTGTGATGTGCTTGGTGAATCAAGTTTCTTCTTGCATGTTCACTGCCTGACTTCCTGGAATGATAAATTTCTCATTCCTTGAAAGACTTGCGCCAGCTTCAACAGCAGGAGTGCAGGCTAACAATCGCAGCTCTATAATATATGTGTCTGGATCACCATCTCCAGCTAAAGTTCTGATTATAAGGGAATTAGTTTGACTATGTCAAACTATCCTGTTTGATATCAGGTATGTTGTTTCTGGTCAGCTATTCAAAGACATTTAGATTCTTACTGGAATCACAAGTTTTGTGGGATTTAGACAAAAAACCCCAAGGATATAAATTTTGTCTTCTCTATACAAATTATGGGGCAGTAAGATATCAAAATAATAGAGGTTGTTAACGAATTCAGCCTGAAGATTTTTCAAATGAACAAGTCCTGTTTCCTTAGTGACTTATAAGACAATGTTTAGATTAAGTTTTACCTCAACTATCAAGGATAAATTGGGAAGTGTAAGTCAGTGTATTCTCCATCCCCTTTCATGTTTCTATCTCTTGACTCATTTTAGCAAATTGTGAAAGCTCTCTTGAAAGGTCATGGGTATTTAGGATGTCTTAGGAGAAATCTCTTATTTTCAAGGCTGCCTTCTCATCAGTTTTCTGACAATGATGGAAAGTTACCAGCCTGGAGGAAAATTCCATAAATATGTAACTGAGAATTCTTTTTGTTGCTGTTCAGTCCTCTGGTATGTTCTTTGCATGTCACACTGGAAGAAGTGTCAATTCTGAATGTCTACTATTTACTATTAACAGCTCTCTATATTTATATTTCATTTCATGGCTCTTATTTTTGCTTGCAGACTGTGGAGATTCACAAAGTTTCCCTCTACTCTTCTTTACCAATCATATGGCATTTCAGCCTCTACACATTACCGCTTGCATATTTTCTTTTCTTCTGTGATTTAATGTTTCTGATTTCAAAGCAAGCACCCTGAAAAACAAGTCCTTTCCTCCCTTCCTGCTTACCAGTTCCTCCTTAAACCTATGACAGCAATAATAAAATCAAAGGAAATACAACATTTGTCTGAAAACATCTCAGCAAAGTCAGAACAGTAGGATTGTTTTCTCTTTAAAACATTATGGCTCTTCACAGGCATTGATTCAAAAAGAAGGCCAAATAAATAATAACTCCATAATATCCATTTTTTTCTCCTGAAAGGGGTAATGAAATAGTGTCTCAAACTGCACTTGAATTATAAGATTAACTGATAGCGGACACTTCCTGCTATCCAACACCTTTTCTGCTGAGATTCCTTCCAACAGAAACCATTCTATTATTCTATAACTTGGAAAGGATGTGCACCATATGAAAGGGCTGGTTAAGAAAGGCTGAATTCCTAGGAAAGGACTGCATAGCAAGAGGGAACATCTGCAGATGCCAGCAAAGACAAAAGTACTTGTTTGGAAAAGGTAAATCTTTACTTGATTCAAGCCACTTTGTTCCTGTTCTAGGAAATTCAGTTTTTATATGGAATGTGACTAGCCATGCGTGTTGTTTACCTGGACTTCAGTGAGTATTTGACACTGTCTTCCACAGCACTCTCCTGGAGAAACTGGCTGCTCATACCTTGGACAGGCGCACTGTTCAGTGGGTAAAAAAAATGGCTGGAAGGCAGGGCCTGAAGATGGTGGTGAAAGGAGTTACATCCAATTGGTGACCACTCAAAAGTTGTGATCCTCAGGGCTCAATATTGGGCCAGTCCTGTTTAGCATCATCATCAATTACCCAGAGAGGATCAAGGGCTGCCTCGGTCAGTTGGGTGGGAATGTTGATCTGCAGGAGAGTAGAAAGGCTCTGCAGAGGGATCTGGGCAGGCTGGATTTTCAGGGCGACCTAACTCAGCCTTCTAGTACCCAAAAGGGGTCTGTGAGAAAGATGGGGCTAGATAGTTTTGTGGAGCCTGTTGCAACAGGAAAAGAGATAAAAGTTTCAGCTGAAGGGTGGTCAATTTAGATTAGCTATTAGGAATAGGTTTTTTACAATGAGGGTGATAAAACACTGGAACACATTTCCCAGAGATGTGGTAGATGCACCATCCCTGGAGACATTCAAGGTCTGATTAGATGAGGGCTCTGGGAAACCTGATGCAGTTAAAGTGTCCCTGCTCATTTCAGGGGGTTGGACTAGATGACCTTTAAAGGCCCCTTCCAACCCAAACTATTCTTTGATTCTATGATCCCATGGGACCCCTTTCTAAACTAACTGTCTTGTGAGCCTATGATCCATGTTCTCAGTGTGAAGAAATCAATTTGACTTTTTCAACTGAATTTCTTGATCCAGTGTGATGCAGACAGGCTAATCTTCTCGAAGCTGTAAAATATGGGTTTCTCTGGACAATGACTTTCCTGGTTTAGACCTTTACATCTATAAATCCCAGAAATACTGTCTATGGTGTAAGGTCGCTGTTCATAGCTTCAGAAATAGTGAACTGAAAGATATTACCTCACAGAATTGAATATAGACTAAAGCTATATAACTAAATGGAGTGTACTTAAAAGGCATAGATTTTTTTTAGCAGAGAGTTGTATGGCTTTTCTAAATCATTCTACAAAGGTATACCATAAAAATCTGCTAGTCCATTAAGTTCTACAGGCACAGGGGAAAAGAAGTGAGGGAGGAAGGAAGGAAGGAAGGAAGGAAGGAAGGAAGGAAGGAAGGAAGGAAGCAAGGAAGGAAGGAAGGAAGGAAGGAAGGAAGGAAGGAAGGAAGGAAAATTTTAATTTTTTTTTTCAAGAGAATGAAGGGATCACATGGGAAGGTTTCTTTCCTGGTCCATTTTCGACCACAAAAGAAACCTCACCCCTCTCTATAACTCCTGAGCCCTGTTTTTAAAACTTTTTAAACATTGTTTTCCAAAGGAGTTAGAGCATCAAAATGAGAAAAGGGAGGTTCACTGGATCACTAGGGACCAGACTGTGAAAAACATACAGCAAGTCTGAATTGCAGCTCCCACTCAGGAGCTGGATGTGGTAATGGTTCTCATCCTGTCTTAGCCTGCAAGGTTGAGGGGCTCACCAAGTCCTGCATACTGCCCAGAATGAGAACATGCATGTGGACCCAGAGGGGAACTCAGCTGGTAAGTGGTCATTCATTATTATGCTACTTAACTATGTGCTTGAGATTGTAAACTGAAATTTTTTATTTAAAAACAAACAGCTTTGCTGTCATGTATGACTAAAAGCTACTTCTTTACAACCCCTCCTCAGCAAAATATTTCCTGGCTAGGTACTAGGAGACATTATGGAGATGTTAAAATAAAGCTAACCAAAGAAGTAGCCAGTGAAAACAACAATAAAAAATAATCCAAGTATGCACTGCCTGCTTTCTATTTCCCAGGGACCTGAAATAACATTGCATAGATAAGGACTTTTCTCTATTTCCATCTTTATACCCTCACTCAGAAACTGTGCCAGTAGGCATTAATTAGCAAAATCCATATATTCACACCTGTAAAACAGATGTTGCTGAGTATACAAATGGAGCCACAGTAATTCACACGTTGCTACCACATTATAGGCTAGTAAATCATTACACTTTAATGTTTAAAAAAATAGTAAGATAATAACAGAAAATCTCTCAGCAGCTGTCATTGTGGCAGGAAAAACACACCATTGCTAGACAGCATTAACAATCTACTCAGTCTTTGTGCTTTGGACGACAGCCAAAAAGCTTAGATCACCATTTTAGCTGTTCTTATCCAATGAGTTTGTTACTGTAATAATGTAGTTTACAAACCATCAATGTAGGATTCTTTTTAAAAAAATGAAAAGCCTGAAACAGCAGTCTCTGGAATCTACACACTATGACATGGAGTCAGTTAATAATGTGACATTCAAATAGACAGAGCTAATCTAAAGAGACTGTTATTAAATTATACTTCATCCCTTGGTAGTGGGAACAGGTACATCTGAAGTCCCTATTGTGGTGAATTAAGTTTCATTTAATAAAACCTTCATTATTTCCCAATTTTATATGAAAAGAAAACTAAATAGATTGCTTCTGGGCAAGTCACTGAAAGTAATCGCTGTTCCCTGGAAGTGACAATGCCCTGAACATGATTAACATTTTTAGATTTGTTAAACTGTTCCCATAGCAAAAACTGAGGCTATTCTCTTGCTATTCCAGAATCAGTGATGACTTTAGTAATGCAGGACTGTTTCTGAAAATACATTCTTTAAGAAACAGGAATGAGTAATAAACATGCTGATTATCAGCTAGAAAGGAACAACTACATTTTATGCCTGAAGATAGGTGGAAACCTCATCAGCCTAAGTAGATTATGACAGAGAATTAGGTCAATTTGCAGTGAAAGTGTTATAAAGCTCCTTTGTGGTCTGCTGTCAGAACTCCCCACAAATAATCTTGCTGTTTCAGTAATCTTCTGTATTTTCTTCCTGTTGATCTTCTTCATGGTTCCATCAATTTTATTCCTTTCCTGGATCAAAATAATCATGACTTAATAACTTTCTCCATATTAAAAACTACTATCTATTTATAAAGTGAAATACGGATAAAAAGAAAGAGGGGGAGATAGTTTTTCAGATGCTTCCTTTCAGTACTGGAATTTAGCCATTGAGGGTGAAATATAAGGATGATTAAGTTACTCACAACAGTATAATATAAATCTGTGGAACAATGCAGGGAATGCTGATAAATTACAATTCTAAGAGTAGGATTCTAGAAATGTGCAATATATTTACGAAGCTTGATATTTAGTAAAGACACTACAGCTATTTTTTTATTTTTAAAATGTTTTTATTTTTTTTATTTCTTTATGTTTTTATTTTTCTGTGACTGGAAACAAGTGCCTTGTCATGGGGTCAACAAACATTAATTCATGAATATTTAAGGAAAAAACCTGTAATGATATATGGACATTATGCATCCAGGTCCCAAGATGCTTGATTCCCATATTCTGAAGCAATTTAACTCTGATTAGTTACTCAGTACAGAATGACATGCACATATAGCAAGATGACAAAATAAAATTTACACACTGGATAATTTTTGGACTTATCAATCTTAGTAGTTAAAACAACTGCTGTAGACTCTTCTTAAAAAGCATTAGAAAAGCATCCAGGCAACATTCTGAGACACTACGAGGAGTGTTATTTGCAGAACTTGTGTGGCATAAGCTGATGGTTTTGTGTCAGGGAAAAGAACCACTTTCAACAGCTACACGAAATTTTCTCCAAGAACACTACAACTACTACAAATGTTGTGACAGAAGTGATAAATCCCCTTAAACAAAACTTGTGTCCATTAGGCTAGAACAAAAGGAAAACAAAAAATTTGTGCTACATTCATTTGGTGACTCACTGATTTTTGAGTTGGCCTCCATTGTGCTTTTTCAGTGTTGAAATGCAAGTTGATATCTGTGAATATATCCAAATTGCATAAAATACAGGAATAGCACATACCATGTAGACAACACAGGATTTTTTTTCTGAAAATAAGCCGTATCTTCCTCCTCAGAAGCTTCCCCTAGTGCCTGGAACAGGGCATTTCTATGTAAGGTATTCACTGGCATAGAACTGTGAGGAGTGGCTGGTACCTTGACAAGTTGGAGATCTGGACATAGAAGAATCTTCTGAAATTCAACAAGGGAAAATGCAGGGTCCTGCACCTGGGGAGGAATAACCCCATGGACCTGTACAGGCTGGGGGTTGATCTGCTGGGAAGCAGCTCCGCAGAGAAGGACCTGGGGGTCCTGCTGGTCAACAAGCTGCCCATGAGCCAGCAGTGTGTCCTTGTGGCCAAGAAGGCCAAAGGTATCCTGGGGTGCATTGGGAAGAGCTTTGCCAGCAGGTCACAGGAGGTGATCCTGCCCTTCCACTCAGCCCTGGTGAGGCACATCTGGAGTGCTGTGTCCAGCTCTGGGCTCCTCAGGAGAGGAGAGATGTGGAGCTCTTGGAGCAGGTCCTGCAGAAGACAACAAACACGATTAAGGTACTGGACCATCTCTCTTACAAGGAAAGGATCAGGGAGCTGGGTCTTTCAGCCTCATTAGGAGACAACAGAAACAGTCACATCAATGTCTTCAAAGTATTTGAAGTGGGGTGGCAAAAGGATGGAGAAAAGCTCTGCTTGGTGGCAATGGGCTGAAACTGATGGACAGGAAGCTCCCCCTCAACATGAGGAAGAATTTTACTGTAGGCGTGACTGAGCACTGGAACAGATTGCCCTGAGAGTTTGTAGAGAACTGGCTGGACATAAGCCGGTGCAATGTGGTCTAGGACAACACTGCTTGTGCAGAGGTTGGACCAGATGACCCTTCCAACCTGTCCCACTCTGTGATTCTGTGAAATGAACAGGCAATAGCCAAACACAGTCAAAACTAAGTCTCTCTCCAATGAACCTGCATCCAGCTAAAATAACAAAATAATTTGTCTTCTTGTGCTTCACATTTCCATCTTCTATGAAAAAAGGTGCAAATCAATGACTCAGAACTAGGCTCAGAAATTGATTGAGACAGGCTTTCTTGGTTTTTGTTTTCAAGAGCACATGACTAAATTAATAAAACCCTTTTAATTTGAATTGCTCAAGCAAGAATTGGTGGTAGAACAGTATGAATGTCTGTACAATAGAATTTTGGGCAAAAATATACATCAGACACATTTCAGTTATGTAATGTAATAGAATTTAATGGATTCCTCTTACAGCTCCCTGCACTGCATTTGATTTACATCAAGTAGGTTAAGTGAAAGCATCTCTGTCAAAAGAGAATCATCATTGTTAGTTTAGTGATGACATTGCATCAGTTTAGAACATTCATTTGCATCACTGTCCAATAGCTGTTCATAGGATGCTTTGTAACAAGATGGAGAGTGGACAAAAATTCCTGGAGCTGGCCATATTCTGAGCAAATGTCTGAACAATGCTTGTTCTCATGGTTGCAGTTTGTTCTCACTGTTTCTAGTTTTCATATGTCAGATTCATAGGAATTTATGCTATCTTTAATTACAGATGTTGTTGTAAATATCCTGTAAATATTATGGTGGCAGGATCTAAACAAATGAAGTACAAGAGCTAAGTAGCATTAATAACCCCAAAACAAAGCCTAGAGTACTCTATCCACTTTCTCTAGGATAAATGCAGTTTGCTTTTGTCTTTCCTATCTCTGTTTCTCCTTTAGAGTATGTACAGATATATGCATTGGAAAGTGGAGGAAACACAGATTTGTGTATTCATCAACACTTTTTCATTTCATCTGCACTGGAGAAAGAGTGAAGAATAATTTAAAATTCTATTCAAAGTTCTGTTCCCACTACAAATTTAGATAAAAAGTAAAACAATAAAACCCCAAAGGATAGTGGAGAAGCACTATTTGTGTTTTCTCACTTCAACATGAATATTTTTCCTTTTTGTGTCAGCAAGGTCACAGGGTGGATATGAATAAGTTTACACAGGCTATAAATCTCAACATTTAGGTGGAAGAATAGTAATAATCAAAAATCTAAGAATATAAACCAACGAAAAAGCAGAGCTGTTCAAGCTGCCAGACACCAATTTTGTATCTGCAACAATGAGAGTAATGTTTTAAGGAGACCCTGCATGGAGAAAATGATGACTGTTCTCTGCCATGCAGTCCAATCTCCAGGTTACCTTTATGACAACCTGCATAAGCAGTCTGCCAGAGGCAGAGGGACAGAAAGTGAATGCTCTGCTGGCTGGCTGCCATTCTCTGTGAGGTGACTGATAATAATACTTAATCAAATTCCTATCTGTGGTCTTTATCTTGCACCAGTGTATGCAGTCATTCACTTGTTATTTGGATCACGTCTCCCTGTTGCTAGTAACAATCTGAAAATGATAACATTTGCTGCTATTTTTATTTCTTTTCCAGGGAAAGATAGGTTTCTACCTCCTTATCCTCCCCTCTCACTTCCCCAACACACATATATTGGATTATTGGCCTTCAGTTGAACTCTATAACACTGAACAAGCTCCAGTCTTTTCCTTGCAGATTAACTTTTTAACAGAAATGTTTCCTGTTTATGAAAATGGTGAATTCATATACACAGCTGAACTTGGCGGCATAAGGGGCTGAATGTTTAAGAGGAAGAGACAATACTGGCTTACTGTTAATAAATTCTGAACACGTATCTTGACAAGGAAATATCCCCACATCACCAGAATCAAGGCCTTAATCTAACGCATACAAGGTGAAAGTCCTTGGGTAACAAACAAAGGTGGAAATTTAGGAGGCACATTTAGTTGAGCATTCCAGGATCCACTCAAGGCTGTCACATTAAGTCTTTTCTTCTCCTCCTTGGTAGATTAACAGTCCATGTTCTCCTTTATTGTTCGTAGTTTTTCATGGGACTGCAGTAAAGTCCTGTCTCAGTTCAGGACCTATAGTAGGAAAAACAGAGTCAACTATTTATTGAAACACAGTATAAATGTAACCATATTAAGGCTAAGCGTGTCTCTGTGTTCAGAGGGAACTAGACATGCCCAGAAGGCTGAAGTTTCTGTTTTGTGTAATATTTGAGTCTGGCAGTACTGACTTCTGTTTATCACTACTCCCCTGTAACATACAGGGACAGATAGCTGAACATAGAGTAATGTAAATATCTCAGAGTGAAGGTTTAATGGTTAATTAAGGCTGTAGAAACACTCACTCTGCCTAGGATGGCACAACATTGTTTGCCCTTTCCTTTCATTCAAGTGCCCCTCTCATTAAGCAAAACTAAGGTTTTGCAAAGAAAGTCCCCTGTTCCTGAAGGAGTAGAGAGTTGCACTGGATTAATTTCTGGTGAAAATAAGATTCTGTCCTCCCTTTCCAGTAATCAGGCTTTACCCTGGTTTTCAGAGCTCAATACCGCAACAGTCCTTAGAAATTCTATGAAGATTTGCACTAGGCATTTTTCAAACATTCAAGAACCCTGGATTTATATTCTGTTATCTTCTTTATGTGAAATAGAGTTAGGAAGGGATTGGTGATTTGTGTAAGTTCTTACTTTGCTTTCATATACTTCACAACTAGCTGCATCTTTGCTGGGAACTGGCTCTGACCCTGAAGCTTTTCATTAAATAAGGAAAAGGGAAAACTGAGTACACCCACATGGTGTCCAGCCACAGTAAGAGTGAAGAGGCATTTTTGGCAGGAGTGAACCAGCTAGTTGGGAAAGTCAATAAAACAGTTTCAATATCGGACTTGTCCTAAGCCAGACATCAAGCTTCTTTAGGGTGTCACCTGGAGCAAGCTGGGCCCAGAAGGGCCCAGAACCAGATTTGGGTTTTCGGGTTTTTTTTCCCTGAATATAATTCATCATTTAAGGTTCAAGAGTCAATGACAGGTCAAATTCTGACCCCAGAATAAAGTTTAAAAAAATTACTTTTTCTGAAAGATTCAGAAAAAGAAAGCAGAAATCACAAATGTCCAAAGCATACTGAAATGAAGCAGCTTGTTCTTCTTTATTTGGCAAAACAGAGAAAAATGTAAATGAGAAACAAAGGTTATAAAACTTAAATTTTAATAATTATGTTTTAAACTGCTCATTTGAGTAGTCTTAGAAGGGTAAAAAGATGTGAGAAGTTAATATGCTCTCTCTCTCTCTATGTGTTCCATAAAGAAAAGAAAATTATTCTAGAAAACAATCCAGCATAATACAAAATACATTTTACTTTGTCCTTTTGCATTAATTTTATACCTACAACATGCGAAGATGAAATTTTCCATTAACAACATGGAAAGATTAAAATATCTAAAATCTTTAGTGTATAAATAAGTTAGCAATACACAAAATAATCTCAACATCATTAACTTGAAAAAAAACCTAAAGAAATTTAAATTAGTTAAACTACAAACAGTATTCTCAATTGAAAGTCTTCAGTCTCTTTGACTGGATCTTATCAACAAGGTTCCAGCTAAACAATTGTTATTTTTGAAATGCTTTATTAAGCCAATCACAATGATTTGGTCTCTGGGGTTGTCTCTAATACTCTATAATATATCAAATGTCATTGGCTGCACTGAGATTTCATGGATCAACTAAGAAGAACACTTATGGAAGTTGATAAAAAAAAAAAAAGAAAAAGAAATGGAAGTTGATGAAAATTAGCATAGGAGATGGCTGTCAAGTGCTTTGTAAGGATAAGAATCCTAAGAAAGTCATTCAAAGTCCATTGGTGTGACATGAAACAGATGAATAGGAGGTGAATTCACAATTGGGAGATTGGAGTCAGTCCTTAGCAAAGGAAATGCTACTAAATATCATTGATAAGAATTGACATTCACATCAACAGAAGTCAGCTGTCAGAGTTCAGCTTCAGAAAACACAATATTTGAAGGGAGAGAAACATCCCTGCATCCAAATTTCCCTTCTAAACTGGCTATTTTAAACACATGGACAGGAAAAAGATGTATCAATAATTTTATCACATCCAAATGACTTTTGCATCTAAAATTAAACTAATTTTATGGCCATGTCTAATAACATTTATGAGACTGCATTTATTTTACACTATTGATCTCATCACTAGTTTTCTTCATACATAGTCACAATAAGATATAAGATAAAAAAGTACATTAAAAGTTCATTGCTAATAACCACTCTAATTTCCAGCTATAATTATTTTTGTGTTCATCTTAGCAGTCTTGTAATGATTTAATTATCACGAGTATGGAAAAGTGTTCATTATCATCTATATATGGAATGATAATTCTAATTCAGACATTCCAAAGTGGTAGTAACCCAAACATTAAATTCTGGCAGCTTCTTACTCACATGGTTTCTCCAGAAAGCAAAGTTCTGAAAGCAACTTAACTTAAGGTATTAAAATATTTAATTGAAAAAGTATATATTTTGCCTATCTCCTTGAAATTACAGTTTGTAATATTTTTGCGCATATAAGGTCTGTATCCGCTTATCCCCCAAGTTCTTACTTTGTGTCATTCATAGGCAGAGTATGTCCCCTTTTTCTCCATATTCATTCTCTTTGTATAAATACAAATCTTCACTCCAACCACTCAGATCAATGAGTTTAATATTTCCTCAAATGAATCAATCTCTTTCTATGGATTCTATAATAGTTAATGGAAATTCTTACTTTGATGTCTTTATAAGATTACTAAAGACTGCTGAAGTTAAGTGAGGCAAAACCATGGGCTAGAGCAATAGCAACAAGAGATCTATGACAGGAATTGTTTTACTCTATGATCTTAGAATTCAGTGATTTTAGACTAAGGCCAAAGTAGCTTGAGTGGATGAAAAAAAAGGTATCAATAAAAAGTACAATAATTTGTCAATTAAACTGAAAATCAAAATGAAACATGAAGAGAAGGTAGAATAAGAAATACTATAAATGGTATATGTTAAACAGCCATAAAACATTAATCCTTAATAAACAAGCCATGAATTCACATCTAACTGAATAGATAGATATCAATCATTCCCATCATCAGAAACATCCACAGACTTTTAATTCTTCTTAATATGCACTATTGCAGATGGATTTGATTACTTGTATGCAGATTAATCTGTCTGCAATATTGCTGTGCCGGGGGTCAAATTTTAGTAAAATTGTCCTAAAGTGTATTTCCCTCAAGATGTGTTCTGTTTTACCATATCATTCCTCTGAACTTGTCTTCACGTTATCCTTTTATGAGATTTTCTCCAGTTTATAAACCTGTACCCTGACGATAAAGTAATACTCTGGCAACACAAATGTCTGCTGGGGAGAAGAAATATTTTAATAAAAATACAGATGTATTCTGTCTTTTTGCAAATGGCAATTGGTGGATTAGGTTAAGCAATTTAGTTACAGAGAAATAGGTGTCACTTTCCCAGTGTATTCCAATGGAAACATAAATTTCTTCACTACATGGAAACATTAATTCATGAACACTGTGTACAGTTAATAGAGACTTGTTTATTCAACACTTTTAGTAGACCTGGTATCTTGAAAAATTTACAGATGTTATTAGGAACTCCCCAGGTCATTTAGTGCAAAAGAGCTTTATATACTTTAACAGCTTAATATTAATAAGTCATCTCCATCATCTTTTGCAATGTTCTCATTTCAAGTAGAGAAACTGATAGCTGCGTAGCCTGCTCAGTGATGCAGTGTGATACAAATAGGAAAAATAATAGAATGGGTTGAGCCAGAGTGAGAAAAACAACACATCTAATTGAAACAGCAAGAGTTAAGTGAGCAGAATGGAATTTATCTCATCTGTGTTTAGCTATTTTAGCCCAGCTGTTAGTAAACATGCTTATCCATCCAAATACTACTTTGCTCACAAATAATCGAGTCCACAGTTTCATGACTTGCTGGAAAATACAAGGCAAATCTGATCTGTGATCACTCCTGTAAATAAGGAATAGGTTCATTTAACCCAGTTGCATTCCAGCAATGTAAAACCAAGTAAGACCCAGAGATCTCACTGAGTTTCTGTCTCTAACACAGGTCTCTGCTGTGGAAAAGCAGGTATGCAAGTGTACCCATCACTCAAATAGTTGTGATTATCATAACAACCTCCTGACCTGTTCAGAAATTTCATTTTACATTCCTGTCTTCATGCTCATCAGACTCCAGTCTGATTATTTTCAGAACCTAGACTAAACATTGGCCTTCAGCTCCAAGTAGTCCTCTAAAAAGTCTTTCTTTTCCTATAAAAAGGCCTGTAGTACTTCTGCCATCGGTGTCCTACCTCAGAAGCTTGTTATGTGAAATACTTTTTTGTAGATGTGCTCTAACAAGTAATAAAATCTGAGGATCCTTTTTGGTAACTATAATGGGAGATGCAATGATCTCTCCTGCATCTAAGCCAAAGCAAATTAACTCCAACTGGACTTTTAAGCTCCAAAGGAAAAATGGCACAAATCAAGATATTACTTAATCTAAATTTAATATAAATGTTAGTGTGCAAATCCAGTGCAGCCTAAAATTGAAATTGCATTTTCTATAAATTCTGTAAGCTTAAATTATTTTACCTTATAAATTGCAAAGATAATATAAAATGTAAATTCTATGAAAATACATAATATAAAAAAATTATAAGGACATATTTTGTAGGCTATTTAAATCTTTTTCAGGAAGCCCTTAGGTAACAGCTAGCTATAAACTGTTCTCTGGGAGTAGTGATATACACTTGTCTCAATTTTATATCCTTACAAAGGTAGGTGCAAGATTTTACTTTAAAGACCTATATAATTTTACAGCAGAAACTTAGGAGTATCTTGCATTATGAATCATCTGAATAATAGTTTTGGCCTGAAAGGGAAATTTGGCAATTTATGCTACAGATCCAGCTTTGACACTCTTTGTGTCTATTTTTTCATTTGTAATATTGAGATGTTAATCCTGAACTACAATTAGTTCAGAGTGATGAGAAAATAATCAGAGAGTCTTCACTCAGGCCTTTGAAAATTTAAGTCTTATGGAAGTGTAAAGCCTAAAATGTGTTGCTGTCAAATAACACAACATTTAGGGATACTTTTTCAATGCTCTCTGAAGTGCAATGATTTGAGTAGCAATCAGTGATATTTTGAAAGGGAAGTGTCTATTTAAACACTGAATCCATGACAATGAAGGCAAAATTGGTTGTACTAAACCTTGTCTATTACCAGTACACAGTCATTCAAGAGCTAATTTAACATTTGTTAAAAACTCTGTTCATGACTGGGGGCAAAAAGAATTTTATTCTTTTGCAATAAAATAAACTTTGGCTATAGACTTTTCATGTTAGGTTTTGTTTTTTGGGGTTTTTTTTTTTAAATTATGTTCAGTTAGTTAATCATCTAAGCTTATGCTTATAAAAAAAACCAAAATTATACATATAGACAGAGGATTTAGCTCAAACTTCTAGAATAAAGACACATATGTCTAGTATATTTTTCTCTAAGGAATTATTAATAGCATTATTTCATTTTACATGTTTTGATCACACAAAAAGGAAATGGAAGAAATTTGAGATCAGTAGGCCACATCCATTGCTGGTGTTACTCCACAAAATTCAGGGAAAATACACTTGGGGAGAATTTGACCCAGAAAATCTGAATCTTTTTGCATATAATGGAACTGATTAAAGTCAACACCTGAAGTCAGGATTGCTACAGTACAATTGAAATTATTCCAATAGTTTCCTTTTATTTTTTAAGACAATTGCATTTCCATAAAGTAATCTTCTTATCATACTTCACTCCCTTTTTTTCTATTGGACATAAATATAGACAACCTTTGATTCAAAGTATGATATTTCACAGACATCAGAATACAGATTTTAACTCAAAAATACTAAGATCATATTTGTTACTTTTCAACATATATTACACAAAAATTTAAGATGCACAAAGCAGAAACAAGGACATGGTCCAGCAATTTCAGTTAAGCAGCTTTTCTTTCCTCTTAGCCTGTGTGGACCAGGTCTTTAGCACCAGTTTGCACAGCTGTCCTAAAGGAAACATAAAGCTCAGAATCTGATGCAGTACGAATGAACTGGCACACACACGTGCATTTTCTTAGCTGGCATTTTCTACCTGGTGGAACAAATAATTGAGACCCAGTGCACATTAAATACTAATGCTTTATTAAGCATTTAAGCTGATGCTGCTTCCTTTTTATGTTCTATCTTTCAAAGCAATGAGATAAAATAAATAGTAAAGAACAGATTCTGTAAACAGTTTGGGGTTTCTTTCTTTGTAAATTTAATTTTAAACATTTAAACATTTTTTTGTCTAAAATATTTTCTTTAAGCTATAAATTAAATCTCCATTAAAACTGCCTATTTGTGATCAGATGCATGGAATACCTAACAGAGGGAATGTTGCTGTTTAATTTACACTGTCTATGTGCCAAGGATATAATAAGATCTATCAAAGGTATTTCTGTATCAGCTTGACAGTGCCATGTTTTTTGTGAAATGCTACTGGTCAGCTAACAAATTCTATTCAATTCCCCTTAAGGAATACAAGAGCATGCTGTAAAACAAATTAAAAGCATATAGATGACTATACTAAAGTTGCACAACATATACAAAAAATTAATAGTTTCCAATGTTATGAAAATTATTATAAAAATCCTTAATAGACATTTTTTCCCTCTGTACTATAGTAGTAGTGCTCCCAGAATGATAATAATCTTTTTTTTTCCTCACACTGCTGAGCTGGGAGTGACCTCACCTGACCCAATTGAAATTGATTTTGTTGTTGAACTCCTTGCTAGTGCAAATTAATCTTAGATCCATACAAGATCAGGGAAGCAAGAACAGAGTACAAAGACCTCAAATACTGAGGGAAAAAATTAGCTCTGGAAAAAGTATTTTAGGTTTGGAAAGATAAATGGTCACAATGACTTGCTTTGATAGAACATCTGTAGAATAGGAGAAGAGAATGACAAGAGCTCTGTGAAAAAGGTGTAACTTAATAGCCTAATTTCCTGCCTGGCCCCAAAGAAATATCTGTCTGCTTCTGACAGTTGATGAAAATGCACCAGGATTTGATTTGCTCACCAGTGTGGGACAAGTTCAGTCCCATCTCTCCCTCAGTTCCCTTGAGCTATGTGGATACAGCAGTCAGGTTCTATTACTGATTTCCATCTTTTTTGTTATAAAAATATTAGTTGCTTTTCTTTTCATTTCTTTTGCTAAAGATATACCTGCCCCCTTTTTGATCTCTTTCAGTATTTGTCTTGTTTCCACCATAACAGCTGATCTCCCTTCCTAGCCATTTGAAACAATATGCATTTCAATAAATTCTCATGTCTCAAGAAATGTCTAAAGGCAAAAAGAAACCTTACCTTTGCAGACACATGATGTCATTCTCACTTAGAGCACCTGTTCTGTGCTGCTTGAATTCTCCTGTAGTGAATGCCAAATACAACCTTACTTTCACAGACTGTGCAGGATTCCTCTGAGCGCCATGAGCTTTGACAGAACTCAAAGTTATCTGGTAATGCAGGGCCTCTGCAGCCTGCATTACTATAACTGACAACCACTGATGCCCCCTTTAACAAGACAAATATGAGAAAAAACTGTGTAACAAACAGCTTCATCTTGAGAGTTATGTGTTTCTTTTTGAAAAAAAAACCCATGATAAATGTTATGACCTGAAATAAAAGGTTCCAATATTGTATAAATTAATGCTAAATAATTTAAATGGAATAAATTAAGACTCAGCCATCATACAAAATCATTTATTGTAGATTTGGAAAAGATCTGAAGCTAAAAGAAAGGGGGAAGGGTCAAGGAAGAAAGCCAACAACTTTTCTAATTTCAGTGTTCACTGAATACACCTTGATTAGCTAATTTAGGTGCTGCACAAAAAGATATAGACATTAACCCACTTTTTATTCATTTGCTTTTGCAGTGAAAAATTATTTTTGCTTTGAAAGTAAAAAATTTTGGAAGTAACTTTTGATTAACAAATCATTTTAAAATATGAAACTAGAAATATAGTCAGGTGTTTAAGTAAAGAACACAACAGAAAATCCATACAGCATTTCTCAGACTGGTCAGGAGACTACTTGAAAACCCCATGAACTACAGAGCTAAGCTGTCATAGGTAAATGTGGACTGAAATGTAAGTCAAGACTGTATTAGTCAGAAACTTCAATGCAGTCCCAATGTCACAAACAGGAAGGAGTTAGGATGTGATAATTTCTAGAGAAACTTTAAATTCCAGTCTATTCAAACATAATTTATTGAATCAACTGTATTGGACAAGGAATATCAAGCTCCAGTGGATAAATAGTCAAATCAGTTCACTTTTGTCTCCTTGTTGCTCTCCTTTATTCTCCCTACATATTTAACACACACTCTTACTTGCACAGACCTGCTTGCACAGATCTCTTGTTTCTTGCCGCTCTCCTTCCACAGCAGAATCCTGATCTTAGTCACAGGGCACTAGTTTGTTGTTTGTATTGGCACACAACTCTGAGTTAAATGAAGATGGACTGATTATTTCCAGATTCCCTTGAGCATAAAAGTTAGAAGAGAGATGTGTAGGACTGCTCCTTACTAGCATGATGTGGTCATGCTTGTAGGTCAAGATGTGTTGTTCATAGCTCAAAGACTTACTGCTCCTGCAAGCACAGTGAGCTCAGAGAACCCTGCATGCAGCAGTGTTTGAGGATGATGCTGCCATTCCTCAGTTTAAAATACAACCCCCATCACTGAACTCACAGTGCTTCTCAAGTGGTAAACATGAGAAATTCAGAAAAATCTAGGAAAGACAGGCAGCTCTTCTAGGTGGACATAATAAACTTAAAGGGAAGTCTCCAAAGAGCCAGGAAGTTAGGCTGGCAAAAAGCCAAGCATTCCTACAGAATAAGTTTCAGATCCAGCAAATATCTGTACTTTATTCTCATATAATTTTTTTTTCAATAGCTTAAATAATATTTTATTTATGGGAGACTGGGGACATTATGATGTATTTCTATACACAATTACGATAGATACAACAAATGTAATATGTTAAGAGTTAACAAGAACATTCGGTAATAAATAAGCAATCTATGCCTTTCTCTTCCCACATCTAAGATAAACTGAAAAATATGTTTGCTTTTGCATCATGAAAGAATGATAATTTTAGAAACTGGATAATATTTCCTGACAAAGGAATCTGTATTAACATTATGGAATGCAAATTATGAAGCAATTTGCTTGATGCATTTTTGCAAAATTCCACTTATTTCACTGGAAATGCGCTAGCTTGTGCCTAGGCAGAATTATTCTTGCAATAAATGTGTTCAATTTCAGAGATTTGAAAGTACTAGGAAAGTACTGTTTATGGGAATAGTTCTAAAACTATCAGTAGTTAGATGCACACTAGAAAAATGCAATTATCCTTCAGAGAATTTAAAAAACTGTACAAAATACTTAGAAAATAAAAGATGTTTGCAGATGAGTGTCTGTATTCCACAACAATGCAGTGGCTATTAAAATACTGTTTTTGTAAATACCAGGGATCATATCTGTGATGACAAATAAAGAACTGAAATCTAATGTAAAATAAATCTAACAAAATCTGGCAACATTATCTTCTCAAAGGTGAATTCTAGTGTTTACCCTTTTTAAGGGTTGTATTCACTAATAGTCAAAACCAAAACTGATGACTAATCCAAAATTCACTGAACTACATCAGTTATCTGAAAGGAGAAAAAGCATTCATTATGTCTACAAAAGTACCAAATTACTTCTGTGTAAGTTACTCTCTAGAGAGTACAAAATACCAAAAAAATCAGAAAACGCTTCCTGATTGCTGATTTGACCAGTGAAAACAGGTTATGTTCATTTAGAAATGGACTAGTCATACAGATCTAATCAATACTCCAATTACAAACAGAGACAGAAGCAAAGAGGAAAAGAAGTCACAAAGTCTTATTGCAAATATGTCTCTGTTTCTGCCTATTTCCCCCCAAATAGTATAGTTGTTTATGAAACAAAATTCTAGTGTACAAGACAATAAAAATATCCAATAACATCAGAGTAATTAAAAAACTTATTTAATTTTTAGCATTTTGAAACATCTCAAAAAAGTTCAGCAAAGTAGAACTATAAAAATTCATGGTAGTAGTAAATAATTAAAGCACTGTGGAAAAGTTCTCAAGACTTTCAGCAAGTCTGAAACATCTGTGGCATCTTATAAAATTTATAAAAAACACAATATGGACTTCTCCAGAGTCTAGTTGCCATTTCTGTTTTAAAGGCAGTAGTAAACTCCAAATGTGGGTGTTAAAATATTTGAATCAAGCTTCAGTCCACAGAGCCTCACTTTCCCAAAGAGTTTGCCAGGAAATATTGTTCTGTTTATAAGTAAAATCGATTGGTTTTATCAGCTGAATGTTGTGAAGAACTCATATTTTTATCGGTTCTGCCTTTCCTGAGGGGAAAAAAAATGGTCTTGCATGTGGCCTGTGAAACACTCTGTCCTCATGATCAGCAATTTACTGAGCTGTTAATGAGGTTAGAATAGAGCATTAAGCTGCCACTCAGGTGGGTTCCTAACACACTTTTTCGGGCTTGCTCGTTGAATAGTTAAAAATGCTGACTAGAAATGCCCCTAGGATCTTGGCTTTAGACCATAACTGATCTGCTGGCTGACATCACAAGATGGGAGTGCATTGCATGACCAGGGCTAAAGTCAACTTTCCAGAGGCAGAGTTATTTCAGTCATTTGGAAAAGCGGAAAAGCTTGTCCAACACAACCATGGGAAAATGATGTGGAAACCTCTTCCAGTATTAAAGAAACAACCCAAATACCAGACCTATCAGTAGTTCTCAAGGTAATTTTGGGTTTAAAAAAAAAGGTAAATTTCTGTTGTGGGATAACAATACACCAAGAGGCCCAAATCTATTCAAATAAGCAGTTGGTAACAAAACAATCATCATTTCAGTTACCATAATTAAGGTCCTGTAACAAATGGAAATGGTTTCCAGAACTGGAAGTACCTGATGATATAGGTACAGGAATTCTGTTGTCAGTTGCAAGCCACCAAAAATAGTTATACAGGAGCAACAGAAGTTCTTGTTTCCCTGAAATTCTTCTTCTCCATTTTTACCTTTTAACTAGTATTGCCTGTGTAGTTACTGTACTAAGCGATTAAAGTCCACTGGGAATATAGACGTGAAAATCTTCACATAATTGTTTTCTTGTATCGTGATTTGAATTAGCTTCTGGTATAAGGGCCTGATCCCCTTCCCTCATCAACCTCATTGGAAAGAAATTGAATGATGCCAATTCTTGTTCAAAAAGCACTTCAGTATGGTTTTGAGTGTAGCTGGTCTGAAGGTCTTTTACAGTACACAACTTCAGTACCAGCTCTTACTCCCTCTGCCGTACCTTAATCAGCATCTCATCAGATTTTTGTGTCCTTTAACTCCTTCACACGCTCTCATGGCACAGGACAAAACCCAGGCTTTGCAGGATTTTGTAACATATACAAGCCCAGCTGTGTACCCTTCAGCCTGGTGCTAGGGTTCATTGCCAGAACTGCACATATTTACCAGGAAAGATGAAGGTGATGGGGATGGTCCTGTCCAATGTGAGTTCCAAGCGTGGAGTACAACACAATGGTAGGGGCACAACCATGAAGGAGTTGTGACAGAAGGGAGAATGATCCACAGATGAGACACTCTGGAGTAATGTCTATCCCCCACTGCCATAGTACAGAATTCTAAACAGCTTACATTGGCTGATTAGAAATGGGGATATCAACCCTTGGGGGATAAAACAGCATGAGGTGTTCCCACTTCCTTCCTCACTCCACTGCTCTGTTTCATGGGAACATAATGCTGCTAAAAACATGTTTCAAGGAGTGGAACTCCCTTCAGTGGGGGGTTGTGGAGTCCTTTATCTTCCATCCATAGGAACATTTCCATTGCTTTAAACGTATTCTGGATTAGACCCTACATCTTTGTCTCTTTCCAGACACAGATAGTCCCACTAGCATCTACCTGTAACTGTGTTTGCCCTCCTTCCATACAATCACAGTATTTCTCTGTGGCCTCAGTGATATTAGATGCCATCCTTAAAAGGACACACTCTGAAGGAACACAAAACACGCATGTTTGTTACTGCATGGCATGTAGGTAATTTTTTCTTGATAATGCTTTAGTGTATCGATGGCTGTTAAACACACTTTTGCCAAGGATCTGCAAGGCATCTAATTTATGGTCATTGCCTAACAGACTGTTTAAATGTTAATGAATCAGGTAGCTGAATTACATGCATGAATAGCTACATATAGTTATTTTAGACAGGCTGCAGTGGATGGAATTACCAATGCAACTCACCTGCCACTAATACTAAAATGTGAAATTTGTTTCTAAGTTACACATGCATATATTCCAGCTTCAGCATCAGCAGCATTGGGTAAAACTGTATGGTTGCCAAGATAATGAATTTTCTCCTGCCTCTTTGTATAAGCCTTTAATCGTGTGCTAAGAGGGAATTGCAGGCAAGTGAAGAAATTGCTTTACCCCTCACTTTCTCAGGTGGAAGCTGTGATCATATGTATGAAGTGTACACTAAAAATTAATCAAATATTCAGTTTTAATAATTTTATTACACTATTAGTGTAGGATGTTTCACCCTTCCAAATCAGAATTGTTCTTTGTTTCCTTATTTCTTTACCTTTTAATGCAACTCCCTAACTAGAAGGTTATTTTCCTTAATCATATGGAAACACAGAATCAATTTGTTCTTGAGGGACCTCAAATAAAACTTATGAGTTTGATGGTCGATTGATCATTAAAAATATTTCTGCAGATGACTCAGAGGTCCAGAGCAATTATAAAATTCTACAGGATTCCAATTTGAATAGCTATTTTGAGAGACAGAGTCTCAAAATACTGTGTGTTCAATGAACACAAACAATTACATTGCTTTTTTTTAAGCCCAGAAGGTAAAAAAAAAAAAGAAGGGAAAACATGGAAGCTTATAAACTCTCTTAAAAATTAATTTTAATACTTGATTTCAAATCCTGCAAAAACACATAATCACAGTTGTCACAAAAATTCTGTGTACTTAAGTCATCTAAACATATAACACAAAATCCTAGAAGGAAAAAAAAGCATTACATTCCTCATAGGCAACAACAGATTAATAAATCTAATAAAGTTCACTCATATTAATCTTGAATTTGCACATGCAAATTAGGTACTTCTTGGCACCCGTGAAGGGAAGCCTCATTAAAACTGGAAAAAAAAGCCTAAAGGGGAAGCACTTTATTTTCTAGAAAAAAAATCATAAGTATTTTGGCCTTTTTCAACAGCCCCATCTGTCCATTAAATACTATCCATTAAAGAGACACACAACAGAGTGAATATAAAACATGGATGCACAGTTTTCCAGTGTTTTTCCAGTATCTTGAAGGTTTCTGCTCCAGTAGTTTTTTTTCCTTTCCCCTCTGCTCTTCTCTGCATCCACTGCTTTGATATATTCCCATATTAATCTATTTCATCACATCTCAAGCAGTGCTGGCGCTTTCGTATTTCCCAGTTGCTCACACATACACATTTAGGCAGCTATGATGCAACCCCCCTCCCATGAGACAGAGTTTAAGCATAGTCTCCGCTCCCTTTCATGCACTTTCATGTCTAATTGCTTTAAAAGAAAAAGGGGTTGATGAAACATATTCTTGAAATTTTTTCCACTTAAAGAAAAAAAACTAAATAAAAGATAAAAGGCTTAAATATCTTTCTTATATTACAGGTCTAGCTGCATACAACTATTGGCTAAAATAAACACAGCACAATTTTTTATTTATGCAATAAATTATGCACAAGGAACCTTTATTCCTAAAAAGGCAAACAATGAGCTACCATATTATTGAAAAAGGTTATGAACATACAAAGTAACAATGCCAGCGGCAGCTGCCTATCTTATTCTTGAGGAATTAAGTATCAGATTTTCAGGTACCCTTGGGAATCTGAGGATCACAATAGGCATAGGTATTTGAAACCCTGCATGGTGATAGCCTTTATGTGTCTCAAGGGATGTGAACTACCTACATCAAGACAGAACTTTTCAAAATCCTACTTTGCTTTAAAATCTGGTCTTAAAAGTTAGTAGAGACTTTACTATAACTGCAATATAGATATTCTGTAAGCTGGCTGGAGCAGCATACAGCATGAATTCTCGTAAATCTGGTAGTGCAAAATTCAAATATTGATCTGCAAAGGATCTGCAGGGACTGTACGTGAGAAAAGTAAGCAACAAGTAAATGTTAAAAGCTCCCTCTTCACTGGCAAAGTCCTAGCAATTTTGCCTGGTTTTCTTCTGTCATCATCCCCAGTCATCATCAAATACCTGGTACATTCATAGGATTTGCAAGAGAAGATGTGCAATATGAAAATGATCCTACAGCTGCAAAAAGCAAAACACACTGTAACTCTTGGCTGCCATGCAGAGGTCTTCCCTTTCAGAAGAAAGGAATATGCACAGAATGAGACAAGGAAAAGCCATTTATCTCACCACTAGCCATTAGTCAAGGAAATCTATAATTACCATTCTTTGCAGGTTCTCCTTGATGGTGCTGCTTCCTTTGCAGCAACCCTCTAATTCATGCAGGAATTGCATTTAGGTAGCTGTTATCCTCACCAACTCTCATGACGTTAGTTCTGAAAAAAATAGTGATGAGCAAAGAAATAGCATGATTTGGTTTTGCCTGCATCTTTCAGGTTTTACCCTTCCCTCCAGCGTTAGCTCTTCTACTTTCTAATAGAACCTTTTAAAGAATAAGTAGTTGACCACCCACATAATCCATGATGTTTACACAATGCCCACTCACCTTTCAATTAATACTGCATGCACAGCACTAGAGAACAAAAGAAGCATCTTAGTAAGAAATATGCATGTACTGACAGAACTATAAGTCATTAAACTAAACCATTTTTTGCAGAGAAGCAATTAAGACAAGATATTGAGATCCTTATTCAGAAGGTTTTTAACCCTTAATTAGGTAAAATTGCCATCAAAATCAATTGATTTGTGGAGGAAGAGAACAATATAAAACATTGTGGGAGGACTTCAAGACATATAAATAACTGTAGTGGACTATATTCTGATTTTTAGTTGTCCATTCCATGTTTAATTAGAGGACTTTCAAAAGTGAAAGACAGAAAATTATCTGCAGGACACAGTAAAAGATAAAAACAAATGTTTGTGAAATTAAAGGGTGCTTGAGTTTCAGTCCTAAGCTGGCTGCTTCCAGGATGTCAGACAATGGAGAGCTCTGTGCTCTGAATGCCAGAGGGCTTTGCTGTCAGACAATACTGGAGGCCTTCATGTTGGGTTATATGTACAAAATGTTTCTTTTCCAGAGTCAAGATACCATGATACCAATTTGTATGTAGCATAAGGTCCTCATAAACATCCATCTGCATTGATAAAATCTTTTCTTTCCTGGGTGAATTTCCAAACAGTTCAAAAGTGCTTTTTAAAATGAAGTAAAAGTTCTTAGTATCCATCTGTAATTTTCTGGTAGAAAAGTACAGAGTGTAATTGAAAACAGCTGCTCTGTTTTGTAAATAAGTAGAAAAACTTCATTCACTGCTACACTGTTAAGCAAAAGCACACACAAACAGGTAATTTCAGACTCCAGTCATACAGTCATATGAATATTCTTATGTGCAAATACAGTAGTACAAGGCCACCACAACTAAATGGACACATACACTATTCACACTGAATATTGATATTTTGGTGTTTTACACTGGGACTGTTCTACCCAGTTTGCAGCTTTAAACTTGTACAAGTAACACTTATTTTAAAAGTAGTTCTCTTGTGTGAGTGGCAATTGTTTCAGTCAGGACTAGTGCATTACAGATACATGAATAAATGTTTCTTCCTTAACTTCCATATTTGATTTGTGATTTTAAAGGAAAACTAATTTAACTTTTCATTATTTAGTCAAACATAGAGACAAGTGTAGAGCTAAAATGCAATTTCCAAATTTATCTTTACTCCTGCTACCTTGTCGACCCATTTAAACCCTAAGGTAGGAGGAGAAGGAGAGTTGCAGGCAGAGATTTTATTATTTACCAAGAAACACCCAGACAGGGGGTTATGATCTCACTTTCTAGGTCCTAACAAAATAGTATGTGTTAGTAATCAAGTCTTCCTTAGATGCAGTGCCTACTAACGTATCAGGTATGTGGCAAAGGTCTCCTGAAATAAGTTTCATGTAGGAACACCTGAGAATGTTTGGAAGGGCACATCAAGTCAATACCATAGCACTTGTCATATCAACTATGAACTGAAAATACAGTTACTGAAAATTTTAGGTGCAAGGAGACCAAATATCACTGAAATTAATGTGTGGTATGCAAAGAAATAGCGCCAATATAGTTTTGTAAACTGATGAAATTGAGATCATATGCTCAGCAAAGTGAAGTATTCTTGCTGTTTCCTTGCACATTTTTTGTAGAACCAAGCGAAGCTTAGAGAATCTTTTGCAAACACTTACAAAGGGTTAGTTAAATTTGTCATCAAAAGGTTATTTAATGTTTAAATTATTGAGTATACTGAGGAAAGAATAACAGAAATATATACAAAGGTATATAATCCTTAAAATCTTTCCTAGGTTGAGTTTCTATCTCCCTTTTCCTTTATTCAGTCTGCTATCAATGATTTCAGTAATGCTTACTTATTTCACAATGAATGAATACTTTTACCCTCACTACACTTACTGAAAAGCAACAAACTTCATTCAGATTAACATGGCTACAGGATTATAACTAAATGCATATGAATAATCTTACTTGTACCATTAATATGCAGAAGATCAGTCTAAAAAAATTACACCTTTCTGTAGAAGATGTTTTCTGCCTGATTCTTGCTCTCTAGCAATGGCATTGTTTCACTGTCCTCACTGAAAATACTTATGACTTATTTTTCATTTATACCAGATTTAACTTCCAACTGTGTTGTCATAGATGAAATCTGATTTTACATAGGTAGTGCATAATACAAAAATGCTGGAAACAAGATGGCAATGTGACTTCTAGGCAAAGGAAATTCTAATCTGCTATTCCTGACACTTTTTATTTCAAAATTATTTTTGCTATTTACAGTGATAATATAATGACTGATTGTGAGAACTACCGTACAATAATTTTCAAATAGAAATCACTGTGCTTTTTAAACACAGATTTCTTTTCTTAAATCAAGCTTAACAAAGTGTGAAATTAATCTAGATAATTGTTTCTCATCTTTCCCATCTCAATGAGTCCTTAAACTAAAAGGATATCAGAGTCTCCATTTACTTCCCAGTGTGCCTGTGTTTAATAAAAGGCACATGCACACACATAGAAAGCACAGACTCACCTGTAGTCAGCAGGAAGTTCAAAGGGCCCAATGGACAGTGAGCCAGATCTCCCTTCCCGGTGGTCTGCGATGATAAGAGCTGAAGTTGGGCAGTAACAAGATCTTCATGAGTACAAGGAGTTAACCTTCTCCATTTGATGAGATTTCACTCCCTTCTAGAAAGGGGCACAATCACTTCTTTGTACCACCACTATTGCAAATTCATGTCTACTTTGTTTTGAACCCTTTCTAAACTCCACACTCAAGCTCTAATTTTTTTGTTAATAACTAAAAAATGTGACATGGGGGTGGATTACAACTAAAGTAGTCATACTTGCATAAACCAGGTACAAACACTGTAAGCACCAGAGGGAAGTCCACTTTGGTAAACTTTGAGTGTTGCTGAAATTTTTGGAGTAGATAAGTGCATATGATATCAGTCAAATTCAGGACGCATAAAAATCTGTCTTGGAAAACAATTTCAGTCCACCTAAATTGTCTGTAGCAATATGCTTTCTCAGGGCCAGATTTACTGCTCTACTTCAATCACACTGCAATGCAACAGTGATGCCAGAGAACACTAAACTCAACTTTCTCATCACTTAAGACATACCACAGATTTTCTTCACACAAGAGACATTGAACAGCCAGGAGTGTGTATGAATACAGCCTACTTGGGGACATTTTAACATTGAAAAAAAAGTTAAAATGTCATTTCACTGTCACTTATCACCACTCACTCCACTGTGTCATCTAAATCACAGAAAGGAAACTGCTCACCTGACTACAGAATTTTGTGTCCATATGTCCCTTAGATTCCTCACATTAGGCAACAGGCAATTAAAACAATCAGCAGAACAGAGAGGTTGCAGAGAGCCAACTTATATTCTACACTGCTGATTAATTCTGAGAGAATGAACACTACCAGAAGTTTCATTTTATTGTCATATCAAATCTTCACATTTAACACTATTATGCTTCTACCATTCATTCTGTGAATAAAATGTGCTTCTTCTTTTTACTTGACTGTATGTTTTAAACTTCTGTCTGCCTGCTCAGAGCTACCCATATACTTGTTGGAAGAGTATGGGATGAGAATATTTTGCGTACACAAGTTTCAAGGTCTAATATCATTCAAGTCAAGGCATGTCAAATTGTAAATCTTTTAATGCAATACAAGCAGACAATTTGGCCACTGTAGTCAGGACTTTTGAAAGAACCAGTCTCTGGCCTTAAACAGAAAACAGAAAACTGTACAGAGATTTACTGCCTACTCAGGGGACAACTTCAAGTCTTCATTTCTGTTCTAACATGCAGTAAGGAGAAAATACACTGGAAGCAGTCCAAATGCATGGAAGATAGGAGAGGAATCATACTATTAGGATGAAATAAATTACCCTCTAGCCAGTCTTAATTGACACAAGGACTAGACTAATACTGAATTAGAACGTCAGAAAAAGCTCTTATGTTACCATGTCTTACTGGAAGCAGGCATATGTCCAAACCAACAGAGATCCGAGTCTTTAAGTCAAAAAAATGGATTCTGCAACAAAGGCAAGAATGGTTCCATTCAAAATCAGCATATCTTAGTCATAAGTCTCAAGTGTTCAGGAAGAGCTAGGAAAGAGGGATCTCCATGCTATCAAAGGACTTTCAGAAAGCTGCAATTATGTGAAATCCCAGATGATGAGATGCCAAAAGGGCAATATTATTAAATGGGTTTACAGGTGCACAATGCACTTGTAAGACAAGTAATTTAATTTTCAAGCTAAAGCCATCAGGTTAGAAGCTGAATATAGAATAGATTTAAATGGTGAATTATTTTATAATAATTGGCTTTTAGCCAGGAGATACAAACACTAATGAAATCTAGAAGTTGATTTATAAACACTAACTTTTAAATTAGTAGCTCATAGTATTTTAATATTTTAAAATCAAAGAAAAATATCAATCAACAGGTGTTAAGTGAGTTGAAACTCACTGAAGTATTTTCAAAAAGTGATTGAATGTAGAAAGGCCTAATCCTATTAGTGTCTTTTAACAGTTTCAAAGACCAGCCCTCATTCAGATACTTCATAAGGTTTAATACAGTGATTTACCACATGTAGGAATAAGGATTACAGGTTTCTCCATTTGGCAGAATGTCTTTTGGAAAGCAATGATTCTAAGAGTTATGTCAGGTAGTAAACTTAACGTGAACCTGCAATGGAGTTTTTCAGACAGAAAATCAACTGCAATCTCTCTGTGTGAGTGAGAAATTATATACAGGATTTGAGAGATATGACACCTTTGTATATAGGAAGAACATTACTGGAATGCAGTGTTTAGCTCTAGTATCAGGTACTTGAAAAGCTGATCAAGAAACAGGAAAGTCTGCAGAAACGAGGAGATAAAAAAAGGATTCTGACAAAAAATGCCTCACTAAACACTCTTTTAAATGAAGATGTCCAAAGATGTTTTTCAAATGCTCTACAAGTTGTTCATGAGAGAAAAAAGATATGTTTTAACAACATTTTTGAATTATCATCTGACATAATTTATAGAGACTGGAATCTGAGGGCAGATCAAATCAGATTGCAAATAAACCAAACAATTTAACATCAGTGGTAATCAATCATTAAAACAGTTTACCTAGAGGTGTGATGGATTAGCTATCATTTGACATATTTACTACAGAGTGTAAAGTTATCTATCTACAAACAAAAAAGAGAGGTCACTCAGAGTGTGCAGGTCAAACACACAGGACAGGGACCCTATCCTGACACGGGGTGGCAAGACTTTTAGAGAACTTTGTGGATTATGTGCAGAACATGAGATCCTTGTATAAAATGCTGCAGTCACAAGACCTAGCAAGATCATCAACCGCATAAACAGGACACAAAATAGAAAAATGGAGCCATTACCTATTTGTCACTCCTGTCACAATGTCACATGGGAGTGATTTATCAAAATAGTAAATTAGTGAGGGTTCAAAGGAGGCAGGTAAAAATTGTGAGTCACATTAAACTCTTATCCATTCCGAAAAGAAATTATGCTGCTTTGCACTGAGTTTAAATAAGAATTAAAAATATTCAGTGTTGATTTCCAGGAGTTCTCCATTACTGGGATGGTTGTTTTGGATCTTATTTTCTTTTCAAGGAGGAATGTCTTTGTTCATACAGAAATTAATATGGGGAAAATACATATCCTGCATTATAGAATATGTCAAACTAAATACCTCTGGGGGTCAAGACTCTACGTTTTCCAAAATAATAGCCCTTTGATAGTGATGCATATGGCCACCCACATGGGGGTATTCTGTATCCAGGTTTTCAGATTCAATGATCTTCTGGCATTTTTGGCTTTGTAAAAAAAAAGTATTTTTAAAAATTGTTTGTTAAAAAACTATCACAGAATCTACATAATTAAATGAAAAGCTTTTGCCAAAACTTATTGATGAAATAAGGTTTTGCTAAAATAAGAGTCAAGTGTCTCTTCAAATCATTAGGTTTCTCTAGGTATTCAGCCACAAAAATGGAAATGTTTCTTACCTCATTTAAGAACATTTTTGATTTTTTTTTCTTTGTTAAAATTTTTCATTAAAAAAATCAGATTAGTTCTGCTTGTAAACTCGCTTAACAAGAGCATTTTGCACTGCAAGGTGTTATCCAGAACACATTTATTCTACCTACGCTGTGAGCCACTGGGAACAAGTGAGCCCTGGCCCCAAATCTGCCTGTGTCCTCAGCATGGTACATTGGTATGCCTGCAGTAGTCTGTTCTCTAAGTGGACTTCTCACCATTTGTGTGTGTGCATGTAAGCCACTGGGGCTGGTTAGGGCAGTGAAGGCCACTTGGTGCTCTCAGGGTCCCAACACTTTCAAGTCTCATTAAAAATGCCAAAAATAAAAGGAAATGAGGAGCTGAATTAATTTTGTCCTGAAGAATTTGCTACATTATGAGCTGTGCCTAATTTAACATGAAATAATTGCTAGATTTGAATGTAAACATTCATTACTTTATTTCATACCCCTAGATAAGTCTAGCATACCACTCCATAGCATACCACTCCATACCACTCCATACCACTCCATACCACTCCATACCACTCCATACCACTCCATACCACTCCATACCACTCCATACCATACCATACCATACCATACCATACCATACCATACCATACCATACCATACCAACCATACCATAATGTACCGTAAAATACCTTTCTTTTTTCTCTTTTTTTCTCTTTTTTCTCTTTTCGCTCTTCTCTTTTTTCTCTTCTTTTTTCTTTTTTCCTTTTCAAGTAATTGAAGTCTGCATCATCTAGCTTTCCTTGTGGAGTTTTAAAAGGCTTTTGCTGTTAGATCAAGACAGAAGATCTGCCAAAAAAAAGGTTTGGAGAAAAGTCGGTTCAGGAATATTTTGATACATGGCCCGAATATGACTATGGGAAAATACATTTTTACCTTTGATACGTGGTTAAAGGGAAGTCTCATTTCACTTCTGAAATTACTGAGTACACATGAATTATGAAACACAATGAAACTGAAATTGCTACTGCATTGCTAAGGACAATAACAAAATGTTGATAGAATAGAACAAATTTATGGAGATTCCTTTTTTCCCCTGATTAGACACTGTTAGAGGAAATGGATTAAAACAAGTGTCAGTATAATGGAGTAGTTATAGTTAAAATAGTTTTTTAATGTATTTTGCCACCAGCTTTGTAAAGGCTATTCTAGAAAGAAGATAAATATACTAAAATTTATTAATACATATATGGAAATAAATGCCAAGCTCTTAGTCTTAGTGACAAATAATAGAGGCATTATCTTGTTATTTGCAAGGTAAAAATGAGTTCCTTTTCACTTTCAAAATGCAACAGAATACATTTTAAGGTTTTGTTTTTAAAATCAAACACAAAACATATCCAGAACTACCAATTTCACTGAGAGGAAATGCTCGAAGAGGTCCTCTGATTTCTTAGCGCTCACCATAGGATTGGGTGGTTTCAGGCATCCCTAATAGCTGTTAAAAGGTGTTGATCGATGATGAATTTAATAGTGCAGCCATTTTGTTTATGTACCTACATGAAGAGCTTCAAAAATCTGATTTTAACTACAAACATTTCAAATTGAAACTTTGACATATATCTCATAGATGCAACAATTTTAATCAAGGCAAGGAGTCTCATGATTATCTGGACTGTTTGTTCACCAGTGAGCCCTGTATAATGAAATACCTGTAGTGAGTAAAATATACAATAAATTGTCTTAAAGCTTGCTTCTTTTCCCCTTGTTTTTAAATACATGTGCATATCTGAGGGCTGCCAAAGTGATCAGCATATAATAGCAGAACAAAACCAAAACACTTTAAACCCTTTACATGAAGTTTTTAATGCAACTTCTGATACGATAAAAAAGACATTTATTGAATCTACTTAATATCATCCCTGAAACAATTAATTGTTTCAAGTTCCTTTAGAAAATTATGCAATGAGTGAACAAGGACTTGTCAAATCACTTTGTAATTAAATTCATGCATTTGTTCCTGTTTTAAAAATGGCCACATATTCCATCTGCCCATGCAAAATGCTTAAGTATTTTCAGCCAACTTCCCCGAGTAAAGCTGTACACCCATCACACACAGCACACTTCACTGTTACAAGGGCCACAGCTGCAAAGCACTGTAATCAGGACAAGAAATCACCTTTCTTTGTTGTTCAATTTCTTTTGTTAAGAGAATTTCAGAATGAGAAAGGTTCAGATCGTAGACTTTTTACAAAAGAATAGTTAGCATTTTCTGGAGCTGGCTGGAATTGGTGTGTCACCTGCTTTGAATGCAATGACTGAGATTCTTTTTCCAAGCCTTTTTCTAAAAGGGAAGCTGATCAGGGAAGGAGAAGCAGACTTGGTGCAAGCTACTTTGTACTGAAATATTCTCATGATTGTGTACACCTCTTCAAGGCTTCAGGAAGTTCTGCCTTAGACCGGAAACCCTGAACAAAAATTCTTATTGATGATCGTGGTGACTCTCATCTCTTTCTCTGGTTTAGGTGTTTACAGATGCAGTGCTGGCATTTAGTGCAGTTGGAAGGACTCGCCAGAAACCACCTTTCTGTAAGACCCCTCACTTTGTTTGCAGTTCTTCAGTTAATGTCACAAAAGCTAAAAAAGCACGGGAACTTCATCTGTTAAAACCTTCAGGTTAAAACCTTCGGGAATCTTATCTGTCAGAGAAACAGTATGATCTACTCCCTCAGACCAGAACAGGCAGAGCTGATCTTCTGGTTACTTACAGAGTATCCTTTGGAGAAAAATAAAAATCAAAGAACTAACAAAAATATCAAAAAGAATATGGGAAAAAACTTAATGTGGTGGCAAACGAACCCTGGTGTTGTGAGTAAGAATGAAAAACTATTACAGAAAGCTCTGAACACCCTGGTGAATCACCGAGGACTCTCCTTAGCCAGGCAGAAGTGCTGAGCTTAACTGATTCCAGATGCTGCTCTGGATTTCCAGTGGTACCATTATTTTTTACGCTGGGGAAAAGAATTAAAAATTCATGCCTAGATCTGCTCTTTGCATATCAAACCAGTTGTGATAAAACTCTCAATTCAGCATTTCTCGGTGAAGAATAGGGAAATGGCAAAGTAGATTAGATCCATACAATCACAGTACTACTTAGATTGGACAGCAACTGTGGAGATCATCCAGTCCCATCCCCACTGCTCAGAGTAGAAGCTGCCAGAGAAAGTTGCCAAGGACCATGTCCAGCCAGGCTTTCAATATCTCCAAGGACAGAAACTCTGCAATCTCTCTTGGCAGCCTGCTCCAGCATTCTGTCACCCCAACTGTAAAAGACTCCATCAGAGCTGCTAAAGTCAACAGTCAGCAGTCAAAAGAACTTTAAGAGTGAATCAGCTGAATAGTTAGAAGGTGTCTTCTGATTCACCTTCTGATTCAAAGTGAACTGATTCACTCTCCAAGCTCCAACACAGCTTAATACATATATGGTCATGAGCTCTCTCTACAAAAAGAACAGCAAAACTATTCAGCTTTTCGCTTCACAGCAACACTTAGAGGTCTCTATAGTATCTTTTCTGTCCGTGATTCCAGAAGTATACAGCAAACAAGCAGGTATCAAGAAATGGAGGTTCAATGTCCCAAGATTTAGCTTTCTGAGGTTATTGCTCAAAATTATTAAGATATAGAGCTGTCTAGATAGATATAGACCTAAAGCAGTCTAGTAATTTTTTTGTTTGATACTAAATCACTTATATTAATTCTTTCTTCATGAGCTTTATAAAATAACTCATAGCAAAAGTACAGAACTACATGGAGCTAATCCATGGCTACGTACTCCTTTTTTCATAAGTGTCTGCTAACCTACAGCAAATATTTACAATTATATTTCATTGGCCAAGCATACTGGAAACTTTTATCTCACTGGAACAACCATTCTGTGGATTTCAATACTTGTTGATGGGTCATAAGGCAATTTCTCAGGTACAAACTATTAGGTTGACAAATTGTTGACAAAAAAGACTGTGGGATGTAGGGTGGCAGACTGCATAGGGCACAACAGAATGAGAAACAGACAGGCAGTATAACCTGCCAACTGGCAAGTTTCTGAAGTGTGAAGGTTGGTCTCACACTCATTCTAACACTCAGTGCTGCAAATTCAAATACTTAGCCTCGGGGTCAACATTTGCCAGGAGTAGGAGTTAGCCTTCCAGTTCAGATTCACAGTAGTAGTATAAAGAGGTGGAACAGACAAAAGAGATGCATGCACCACCACTATTAGGAGAAATAATGAAAGCAATCCAGAAATACGTAACAAACACTGAAGTAAGAAAAGATGAAAGGCATTTGTGAGACATTGCATAGGCCTCAACCCTCTGACTATATTAAGCAAAAGAGTGAAACCAGTGATAAAAAATGTCGACATTTTTTCTAATAGAATCATAATGTGCTGCAAAATTATAATAATCTGATATATTTGATACAAAATTACATGAGATAAATGCACAATGGGTAAAAAGTACCTGTTTAGTAAAGTGGTAATGATTTAAGAAATCAGTTATTAATTTTCATGGGCCTATTTCCAAGTTCATTAGAGCTGATGAGATTTCAGTCATTAGTCCAGCAAGCACTGTTGGATCTAGTCCTGGATTGGGGTTATATTGGTTATTGCATTAGATAAGAATGTTCAGGTTAAATGTGAAATCAATTAGGAGCAAATTTATTCCCTTAATCAAACATATGTGGCAATAATCACCTGAATGTTAAAAGAGAAGGTAATCGATCCGTAATGGCCATATATATATATATATATTTTTTTTTTCCCCAATTAAATGACACCAATTTATAGCACCTTAGGAGCTAGCTTAGAAAATTTTTGATGGAACCCGTGAAGTCCTCAGTTAAGCAACAGCCAAAAATCATAAATTATTGGAAATTCACTACTTGTCCTTAGAAGTTTAAGCCGGGAAATAGCAATTGGATATTTCCTAATCAGGTAGATTTTTATTTAAGGAGTCTTAGATACTCATTTCTGAGGTACAATCAAAGGAGACCATAACAGGAAGTTATTCTGGACATAGTGCTGGTTGTTTTGGCTTTAGTTAATGTTTTGCACCAAAATGCCAAAACAAATTTCTCTTTTATCCTGTCACTTCTGAATCTTGGATATATATAGCCAGCTCAATTCTGAGCTTCAAAGGAAGAGTTTTTTAAGTTAACAAGCTCATTAGCTTGAAAGTTAAATATTTGAAATTTACATCAGTATGATCTTTTAGAACATCATCTAAACACATGTGAATAGCAGTTAATAGGACCAAAAGTACCACAAATTTTCTCTTACTGTAACAGAAGTAATTTGCACTCAGGCTAGTAAAAAAAAAAGAGATCTCCTAATGAAAAATTGGAAGGGAGAGGTGTATTCAAAATACAGGCAAAGTTCTGCCATCCAAGAATACCAATGAGTATGTTTACAAGGCTGTATATTATTTCAGTCCAAGTTTGTCCAGTTTGGGGAGGGCCTGTCAGATTCAAAAAGCTGAGTGATTTTTATTTTGCATTTGCCGTTACTTGAAACTTCAACGGTTTTTTTGTCCAGGGCACTGAAATGCCATTTTCAGGCATATTTTAATCCTGCATGGAAGAACAGAAATTGAAGCCCACTAACTCTATTCAAAATTGGCTTATCAGAAGAAGGTGCTCCTTGCTAAAAACATGTAACTAATTCTCTCATCTTATTTCTGCACTCTTTTCTTCTTATGATGTAAGCCAGAGAATAGCAATCCAGTTATTAAAACAAACAAAACTGGAAACAAGAGCTATTCAAATGTCTCATTCGTAGAAGGAGAATCACAAGGAAATGTAAGATTTCTATTGTCAAAGTGTTTTCAGGGAGAAAGTCTGATAGCTAAAGTAAACCCCTTCAGGAAGAGGAGAGGGGAGGGAAGGTTAAACAAGGGTGAATTCTCTGTTGACATCTGGTTGAGTGAAGAAGGGACAAATAGAAGATGTCAGTCACCAGGCCTGAAGCAAACTTCATTCAGATGTGCTGTGCTATTGTGAGAGGCATTTCTGTTAAAGAGTCATATTGTAAACTGTAAATACAATAGTTCATAGACATTACAGTCAACCAACTCCCTAAATGTGACTGAGGTAATGGGTAAGTGTAATCAAAGATGAAGGTTAAGGTGCAAAAGTTAGCACCTAGAAGCGAGTAGAAGAAAGGGTCAGGGATTTGTGCTAAGGTCTCTTGCAAGACCTGAGAAGCATCTCTTTACAGAAATTCTATAATCAGAGAGGCAGGAGAAGAAACTACTTACAAGCATAATTTGAGATGAAAAAGTGCTTAGCTTCAGTACTGTCTGCACATTTCCAAGGGCCAAAATACCAAAAGTAGAGTTGCAGGGGTTTGCTAATGTGTCTAAGAGTAAAGAATGGCAGGAGTCACAACTACTTGGTGTTGCAGCACAGGAGGTACTGCACTATGTCCCTAGCAGGAACAGCTAGGGGAAAAATAGCTCAGAATTAATCAGATCTTTCTTCTCAGAAAATTGTGATAAACTCAAAAAGTAATGAAGATTAAGACAGGAATAGAAAAATAATTTGTTCAGCCTTGTAGTTTTCTCTTCAAGAAGCAGACTATTGTAGTAGTTAAACAGAGTAAAAACAACTTCCTAAAATGTATCTATGGAATTTCTATTATTTTTAGAAAAGCAATCACCTGTTAAGACATATAGTTTATGTTTATTAGTAGGAGAAAGTTACCTCACTGACCACCAGGCAACAACGTCCAGTGGTGAGGACTTGAACTGGTGCATTGCTGCAATTCTGTTAAACCAAACATAGACTCCGCATTGCTCCTAATCAAGTTTTGGGAGACAAGCATCTGCTAAGCCTCATAAGTAACAGCAAAAAGAGGGTTTTTTCCCTTTCTATTTTCATGCTTCTTGACAATTCACCATGCAGTTCAACGTGACCTGAGCTGATTTCTCAAATAAAAAGAGCTGCCTTCTCTTCTCTGCCCTTCTCCTCAATGGCATGATCCTGCTCTTTTCTGCAGCTGCAGTAGATCTACTCAGCAGATTCTTTGCTGATTCGATTTTGTTCATTAAGCCAACAGAAAAAATATTCCATTCTTTCTGCTTGGTTTGTTTTCTGCCAGCCCAGTGACCTGAATTGGCTTGTCAAAGGGTCAGGCAGTGCCAGAGCAGCGTGAAGTGGCGGGAGTACATAGCTGGGAACAAGAAAAACAACCCTTTTACCAGGAAAAAGCCATTAGATAAACTTAGCTATCTCTTCACACAGTGCTCACATGGATACTAAGTTCATAAGCAGGAACAACCCGAAGTAAACCAGGATTGATCTCACCTAGAACATGTCAGCTCACAAACTTCAGTATTTCTGGAGCTAAGCAGCAGCAGACGGTAAACCCTTAAGTTGTCTCAGTGTCAGTTACCTTTGTAGATGAGGCAAAACCCCAATAAGTAAATAAATAAACAGAGGAAAAATAGTCCTGTACATCAGCTAAGCCTTGCTGACCATCCATGTGTATGATCTCAAGCTTCAAGTTAATTCAAGTTGGCTTAGTCTTCTGTTACTGAGATAGTATTTGCATTTGCTGGGGCTTAGGTCACACACATGGACAGTTACCATAAACCTGCTGACACACAAAAGTTTGCTTGTGTGTCCAAGCCCTCAGAACTTTTATTTTTTTTTTTTTTACTATTTGCTCACCTTCTTTTTCTGCTCCATTTTTACTATTTTTTAATGGGGATACTTCTCTTCTACCCACTAGCTCCTTTGCTGGTCTTTGAATGGAGAATATCATATTAAACCTGACATAGATGTACACTTACAGGCAGCATGACATTAAGTATTCCAAGTAAAGGTGGGCTAATATTTTCAGCTGATACTTTCTCCAAAAGTAGGCCCAGCTCAGTGTTAGGCAATACACTTATATTCATCACTGCTTTCAGCTGATTGAAACAGAAATTTAAAATGTGAAAAGCATATCTAAATAAACATGCAATAGATCCCAAAAAGAAAATTATATTTTTTTCCTGTGGAAGTATCAGTGCAACAGTGAACATTATTCTAGCCACTGCACCCGTTTTAAGCTCGTATAATGCTATTGAAAAAAATTCTAGCTGACTTACATCAAGCAAAGAGAAAAAGGGTCAGGATCAGTTGTGGATACTGTAAAAGTCACTATTTTAATTGCTTGGGTGAGAGACCTTGAACAAGATGAAAAATATCCTGGATGGATAATTGAATGTGTATGCAAGAGATTAAAATAATTAAATAAAAATTACTGTTTCTCCAGTAACCAAACTATAAAAGAATGGATGGTGCCAGGAAATACAGCTTTTGAAATAACATGAGGAGGCTTATATTACTTTCACTGCTCAGCTGCAACTGAAATCCAGATGTGGGAATCAGTTATCTGGGGATGGTGATTTTGCCATAGGGAATTAATTAATAAAGATTTTATTTGGAACAGCCATTTTTTTTTGTAAACAGATAATAAGAAAATATTTCTGATTTCTGTTATATATACATCTTGTAATTCCCAGGCCTTAGTCAACTGTGGCATACTATGAAAACACCACCAATGCCTGTAAAAGGACCCAAGGCTAAGGAATGGGTACATTATACCTTTCACAATCAGTGAAATCATTCTAAAGTGAGATTCTATCTCTTTCCTTAGTTTTACCCTTCATTACAAACAAATTTACTACTGTTTCTAGGTTAATCATTTTTCATAGTTTTTCAGCACTTGAAAAGCTGTCATATGCTGTACAGAAAATATAGAAATATACAGAAACAAGGTCACGACCCAGAGCTTGTTACTCGACTACAAAACAGACCCAAGCAAGAGCTACAAATAACAGCACAGGATTACAAAATGATAACAGCGTGCTTCCTCACAAGTGACAAGGAGGCTGATCAAAACCAGGGCTCCAGACATCATGATGCAAAGCCTGATGGTGCCTGCTACATTTCCTCCAGCTGCAAAGTAGAGTGATAAGTTTTCTTTTCCACTAGGTGATCTGCCACAGGTGCCAACATGCCTAACCTTTGACTAACAGACAGATGCTAAGGCTTTTACCTGTGCCACGCAGCTCTCTCAGTTCCAATCAATGTCTTCTGCTCAATTTTGTTTGTTATTCTTTTTATGCTTTCTCACTGCTATGACAGCCAAGCTGATAAAGACAAACAGCTGAGATGCTTTGCTTTTCCCTGACTAGTAATTTATTCCATTTCTCCCTTTTTTACCAGATAGTGAGTATAGTCTGCAGGAGAATTGTTCTTCGATGGTATTCCCTCCAAAGTTTCATCTTTGCTGAAGGCAACTCCTCATCAGTGAGAAAACACACAGCACAGAATACTCTGAGTAACATTTTTGTTTGGGAGTGGAAATATTTATTAAAAGCAAAGAAAATCCTACTCAAAATACCTAGAAGTGTAATGTGTTTTTCTTTAATAACAGAGCAATAAATAGCTGTAGACAAGGTGTAGGACAGGGGGAAAATCACAATCATTTCAGTTTCAGATGATAAGCAGAAATGTGCAGGTGTTGTGCATTAGATGACCTTCCCTATGTGGGTCACCATTCATCAGTACTCTGTTAGCAGCCTTACCTAGGGCAGCTTGATGTGTCTCATTTCTCATGTCTCCATACAGGAATGATTACAGTTAAGTATGTTTAGGTTGGCTTATAGGCTGCTGAGCAGAGAAGTAAATTTACAAATATTTGAGAGGTGTAAAAGCTATCAAAAGAGAAGAATTATTGTAATAGGGCTAAATTAATATTAAAGAAATGCAGAGTGTAAAGCCAAATCTACCTAGAAGTTATAAGAGTTTCTCAGTTAACAGTATCTCCAGTCCCTCTATGATTTTCTCAAGAAAAAAAGGTTGAAGTATGGATACATTTGCTCTTCATTCCAGGCATAGCATATAAAGAGGTTATGGTGACATGACACTTGTGCTTGTGTATGCATGCCTGTGACTCAGACCTCTTTCATCTTGACAACAGAAGCTGTTAAGTGACCTATAACTGATACTGCTGATTTAGAACATCCTTTAGCTTTGGCTTGCTTTTGTAGCTTTTATACAACAGAGGAATTGGGGTTCTGCTACTGCCTGGAAATATTTGTGACCTAGACAGCAAATATCCCTTCTGTGAGACAGATGACTTTGCAGAATGTCAAAGAAATGTGAGCAGCTGGAAAAATAGTATTCCCACCATAAAACTATATTACTAGTTAACATTATTTATATGAATATGAAATTAAATTCTCTTTTATATTCTATAAACCATAATTTAGGATTTTCATGTGAGCAAACTTGAATTCATTCGGACTTCTGGTTTGGGTTTGGACTTAACTCTCCAATATGAAAAGAAGTAAACCAGTTGCATTTCAGTTTATAGTAGTGTTCGTGTCTGTTGTGACAGAAGGATGTGACAGTAGCAGGACCTGAAGGTGTCCTGGCTCTTCCACCCAAAGGTTGTCTCTTAAACAAATGCCTGTTGGCTTTTTAACTGTGTGAGGTACACAAATTCAGGACAGAACCATTACACTGCAGTATTTATCAGAAAGAAATTGACAGAAACACAAGCACTCTTGGGTTTTTTTACTTTCTCTATCTACTGATATATTCTGAAAAAAATATTCAAAATGCAGCTGAGCTTGGGACACTGCAGCAATTTGAAACATTACTATGTAGAGGAAGGATTTTTTATTATTTTTTTTAAATTTCCTGTTCTTTCAGTTTGTGTGAACACCTCTCTGGTATATGGTGTTCAGCAAGTGTGGTTCTGCAGCAGTATGTCTGCCCCACCCTGAGGGACTTCGGAGACATGACCCTGGATTCCAATCCAACAGTTTGAAAAGCGCCTTTGTTTGCCTTTAAGTACCCTTAATGCCTGGCAGCATTAATGTTTCACCACAGATCTCTGTCCTTCTATCCCACCAAGTGCAGCTAGAGTGCTTCCTTCCCATTCCCTAGTAAAAACAAACAAACACACCCACCACAACTCAACAACAACAACAACACAAAACCCAATACTGTTTCTGAAAAGTAAATGACTGGAAACTGCTGGCTTGTACTATCAAGTCTAACATATTGTCTGACAAATTCATCAGGCTACGTACAATCCATAGGAAATGTGTATATTGTACTTAATTCTGTAAAAAGAACTGTTCTACCGTTAGGGAGAAAGCTATTAAAAATTAGGGAGAACACAAATTGCATCTGAAATTACTTGCAAAGCTCTGTATTGGGATCAGTAGGATTAAGTTTCCAGATTTGGTAAATGCTTCCTGGATAGTTTTGAGCAAGTTATTTATCAATATTTGCCTCATCTTCCTGGAGAAAATTTCGAGCCTTTTTCTCACCCTAGGTGGAACTTGGACTCTGCTGGTGACATTAATGACACTGACCATGAAACCAGACTGATTTCTGTTTACTGCATTTATGCAATAAATCTATATACAGTTAGCAGATGTTCAGATAACAAGTGAGTATTCATGAATATGTTTGTAAATCTTGACACTTTGAGGAATTTGCAATGAATGTCACTGCCTTCCTATTCACTATAGTCAGATTGTCAGTCATCTTACTGTCTGCAAAGTTTGACAGCCTTCAGAAAGAAAAAAAAATCAAACATTCACAGAAGTAAAAAGCTGAGGTGAACAGTTCAGAAACAAATTGCAGTCTGGCCAATTTGTTAAATCTGAAAAGTCTAAAAAAACTTAGCAAATACTTACAAATACTAAATACATTCTCAGCTTATGGAAATAGTTTGGAAATTATTCCGGAGGAAAAAAAAGAAAAGCTGACATTTCAAACATTTTTTTTTTTTGTTTGACAACTACACTTTGAGCAATTCTTACCATAAGTAATCACAGATGTCTCAAGAAAAACAAAAGCCACTCATGTTGTGGGTTTTTTATTGTTTTCATTTCTTTCCTTTATAACAGAATGAGACATGTCAATTTTTCTATGGATAATAACACAACTTGACCTTGGGTTCTGACTTTTAATTGATGATTGGTCTAGAACAAGTAATTTAACTCACAATTTTATCCAAATAGCAGAGCCTATTCCATCCCAAGGTGCTCAAGTGACATCGGTAGAGGGCTTGGTAGTTCTCAGAAATAAAAACAAGGGGTAAGAGTTACAAGTCACAACAGTGGAAATTCCAATTAAATATAAGAAAAAATATTTATGTGAGAGTAGTCAAGCACATGACAAGAGAAGTTTCAGAATGTCTGTTCTTGGAGATTTTAAGTACTTAACTGGAAAACTACTTGAGCAATCCAGCCTAACTGTGAAGGTAGTCCCACTTTGAGCAGGAGGCTGGATTTCATGTCCTCCAGAGTGTCTCCTCCTACTTGAATTTCTGATGTTTAGAAATTTAGCACTGTAATGAGGGGTTTTTTTTGTGTTGTTGACTTTCCAGTGTCTGAAAACAAGATGGACTAATTGATATGCAAGGATTTAGAAGTGCCCTAGCATGTGTATAGGATGACAATAAAGGAAATATGAATCTGTGCTTGCTAAATGCCAAAAGAAGCAGCAGGCTTCAGCATACACCCAATTTTCCACATTGTTAGGTACAGCTGTGAATTCTTTTTAAAAATCTAGAGAAAAGCATGCCTCCTTCAGCCACCAGTGTAATATCTGTTGGCTTCCACCAGAAAGAGACAATAAAGAGACAGAGAATTTTCATTAATTTTTGAGGGGTGGATGAGTTTGTATCAAAAGGTCGGGAAGATATTTGTGGCCAAAGTAAGTAGGCCAGAAGAAAAAGACAGACTCCTATTTCTCACTCCTTCTCTTCACACAGTTCTTTTCAGCACTCAGTCTCTGCTGGGTAAAAGAATAAAGCTTTCCATCAAATAGGAAACAGATTAAAATGTTAAATATATATCTAATTTGCCCTGTAGGCTTGACATTTGTAATAAACCACTCAGAGCTGAGGTACAGTGTTGCATTTTTCCAGGCATCTTCAGTCAAGGGTGTACTCACAAAAGCCTGCATATGGCTTTTGCCTGGAATTTAGCTGCATAGAATAGAATATTTCAGTTGGAATGTACCCACAATGATCATCTAGTCCAACGGCTTGACTACTTCAGGGCTGACCACTTGTTAAACCATGTTGTAAAAGGCATTGTACAAATGCCTCTTAAACACTGACAGGTTCAGGGCACCAATCACCTCTCCAGGAAGCCCGTTCCAGTGTTTGCCCACCATTGCAGTAAAGAAATGCTTCATAATGGCAAGTCTGACTATCCACTGGAGCAGATTTGAACCAATCCCACTTGTCCTGTCACTGGATACCAGGGAGAACAGCTCAGAGCCTCCCTGAAACCTTCCCCTAAACCCACCAAGTGGATCAGAGCATTGCACGAAGTCCAGACCTGAGCACAGGACTCCAGACGAGGCAGCACCAATGCCAAATACATAAGGACAATCACCTCTTTTGACAGGCTGGTGATGCTGTGTCTGATGTGTCCCAGGGTGCAGTTTGCCCTCCTGGCTGCCAGGACACACTGGTGAGTCATCTCTGCATCTTGCTCCTAGTCATGAACTCAGCCATGCTGACAGAAAAATTGGCTCTGTGCCCTGCAAGGCCAATTGTCCGGCACTGCCTCTGGGAAGGCTGAGAAGCTCTAAACCATGACTAGCCCTTTTCTCAGACAGCCTTGTTGGATAACAGGAATTGCCTCATTGTGTGAGCTGTGATACACAATACCCTGGTAAAGTCCTGTCTGATTTACCGTCATCTCAGACAGACAGAAGAGAGACTTCAGGAGGCAGACAGGCCTGAGAACAATTTACTGGAAACAGAATCCCAGTGAGGAAAAAAGATCCAACCCAAACAAAAGTAAATAATCGACCTGTGGAGTCACCATCCCTGGAATTGTTCGAGAAATTACTGGATTTAGTACTTAGTGTAACAGTTTAATTGATGTGGAAGTGTTCAGTCAAAGGTTTGACTTGATGATCTTGGAGGTCTTTTCCAATATTAATGATTGTGTGTTTCTATTCTATAATCTGCAATTTGACCTTCATATACCGCTCTCACATAGAATAGTTATGTACATAAAGGTGCCTTCTACAAAAGAGAAGAAGAGACCATTAGGAAATATGGCAGGAGGGACTCCTAATCCCACCCACTATATAAGTACTGAATAAAAAATTTGATACATTGGCCATTAAGGCACTATTTTCTTTAGCATCTTGTATAAATGCCCAATATCAGACAGGATGAATTGATCAACACTAGCCATCCTCCAAATGCTCCCATTATTCTCTCCCCTGCATCCTTGGAACACTCTTTTTGAGGGCAGCCTGCTTGGGATGGTCCTCAGCTCTTCCAGTACTGTAACCCTTCCTCAACAGTGAAACTAAAGAATTTTCCTATGCACTACCCATAGCTGAGACACCTTCATCTTGTAGGAAATGCAACTAACAGAGCAAGATATGTTTCTGCCTCTCAGCTCACTGTCAGCCTTGAGGTGGAGACTATTTCTACTAAACTCAGCAGAGCTAGAACTGATTAGCACCTAAGTGAGGGATTTTAAAATAAACAGCTTTGCAAAGGAGCAAAGGTGGGCAGCTCATCTATTAAATATCTTTACAAGACAATAGATTTTCCTATTGGGAAGTCATCTTAAGCACAGCCTGAAATTACAACCTTGTGAGCCATAGGCCTGTGTATATTTTTTCTTAGGCACATTCGGTCTGCATAAATGGAAACAGCAAGGCCATTTTCTGCATTGGTATCTATCACACATCATGCTTAGGATAGTTTAAACAGAAAATTCCACATACTTGTTGTTCTCCTTTACCTCCATGTTAAACCAAACCCAAATCTCTTTCTAATAATTTCAGTTGCAGTTTCTAAAGTAAAGTTTAAAATATGATTATGGATATTGACTTTAACCTGACCTTTGTTCTTAGCATTAAAAATAGAAAATTAGAATATGACTTTGCTCTTTGGAAAAATGGATATTCCAGAAAATTGAACACAGGAAATAATTTGGACTTTTGTGTCAACAGCATTTGACAGGAGGCTGTTGAGAACATGATGAGTGTCCCGAGTTTAGCTAATAGGTGTGACAAAACTGCAGTATGGTCTTGTCATGGTTTGACACTGGCCCAGTACCAGACACCCACAAGAGTCACTTGCTCACCCTCCCCTGCCACAGCTGGGTAGAGGAGAGAAAAAAAAATTAACAAAGGGTTCATGACTCAAGATAAGGACCAAGAAGAAAATACTTCAAGGGCAAAACAGGCTCAACATAAGGTTGCAAAATGAATTTATTACTAACAGAATCAGAGGATGATAATGAGAAATAAACCCTTAAAACACCTTTTTCCCCCAGCCCGTCCCTCCTTCCCACTGACAGCACATGAAACAGGGCATGGCGGCTTGGTCAGTTCGTCACCTGAGATTTTCTTCTGCTGCTTGGGAAGAAGAGAGGAGGGAGAGGAGTCCTTCCCCTGCTGCACCGTGGGATCCCTCCCACAGGAGACAGTTCTCTGTGAACTTCTCCAGAGTGGGTCCACTCTCAGGAGCAGCAGTCCTGCCAAAACTGCTGACACGTGAATTCCCCCCATGGGCACACAGTCCTCCAAATACTGCTGTGGCGTGAGTCCCGCTTCCATGGGGTGCAGTCCTCCAAGGACAGGCTGCTCCAGACTGGAAGCAGGGCCCTCTCTCTCTACTGGGTCTTCCACAGCATCACAGCCTCCTCCAGGCATCCACCTGCTCCAGCATGGGCACCTCCATGGGTTGCAGGTGGATCTCTGCATCCCCCCTGGATTCCCATGGGCTGTGGGTGGATCTCTTCATCCCCCACGGACCCGTGGGCTGCAGGGGCACAGCTGCTTCACCATGGTCCTCACCATGGCCTGCAGGGGAATCTCGGCTCCAGTGCCTGGAGTGCCTCCTGCTCCTCCTGCACTGACCTTGGTGTCTCCGTGTTGTTTTCCCTCACATATTCTCACCTCCTCTCTTCTGACTAGAAGAAAAACTGTGTGTGCTCACTTTGTTTTGATTTTCTTCTTAACCATGTTATCCCAGAGGTGTTACTAATCTCTCTCATTGGCCCAGCCTTGGCCAGATGCACGTCCATCTTCAGAGCCACCAGGGATTGGCTCTGCTGGACGCAGCAGAAGCCTCCAGCAGCTTCTCACAGGAGCCATCTTTGTGACCCCCCGGACACCAAAAGCCAGTTCATGCAAAATGAATACAGGTCTACAGTGCACACAAAACCTTCAAGGCATTTTTATTTTCTAATAATAATTCCTATGGAAAAAAATATGCATATGGGATAAAATCTTTCAGAAGCAAAAAGGGAAGCAGTGCATGCACATGCTATATTTTTTTGAAAACAGAAAAGAACATGGGATGTTTTCCCTACAAAAACATTAGTTAATAGCTGTCTTCATAGGACTTGTAAAACATAGCAACGGAAATTAGCTCTTGAAAAATTACATTTATATATATAATTATAAAAATACACAGAAATGAGAGATACTGGACAGCATGAAAAATCTGGTGTATTGTTTATCAGTGATGACAGGTGGCTCCCAAGGGAAATGGTTGTGCTTAATTAATTAGATGCAGAAAAAGATGCACAAATTTGCACTCATCAATTGTTTTCAAGTGTTCTTCAGCATCATCAAAATAAAACCTAGAAAAACAGAAAAACAGTCTGAAGCTTTCTAATATTATATATGTAAATAGTTCTGCACAAATCTGTTACATGAATGCGTCTTTAAAGTTAAAAATAATTCAAACATATTTGAATCCAGCTAACAAGTTTTAATTGATATACAAGAATCGGACTATTGATGTACTCTCAGCTAACTCAACTGTGTAATTTGTATGAAAACCTAAGGTAATTTGTTCTGACACCAACATGCAGGGTAAAGCATTTGTGAGACCAGTCTTAAAGACATCAGTGTCACTCCAAGGTGACAACTTCAAAACTAGCAACTGTAAAAGTCAGTGAATTTTACCTTCTTGCTCTGAATTGAAAGAGGATTAATATTGCACAGCTGCATGCACCTGTTAATGATGAAATCTTTGTCCATTAACTGCACAGGAAGAAATAAACTGTAGCTTTGAATAATAATTTGTATGAAGCATGGAATATTTGTGTAAAAATACTTAAGACAAAAAGAGGGATTTTTATGTATGTTAAGGAAGATAAAGACAGGAAATCAAGTTATACACAGCAAAAATTAACAGAAAGACAGTGACAACCAACAGGTGTTGTTTCAAACTGTCCATATTTGTCTTCTAATTGCCAGTAAAAACTTTCACAATGTCTTTAGCAGTCACTCTCTCCATGTGTTTGAATTGAGGAACAAAAAACAAAACACAGTTTTAAAAGGTAATGAGACAAAGTGAAATGGAGAAGACACTACAATGGATGTTGCAAAGAATTAGGCTTTTTCACTGAAATCAGAAAGAGATTTTTCTTAATTACATTTAAGTGATCCCTCTTTCCTTCTCCCCCCCATGTCCCTTTTTTTTCCCTGGTACTCTTGTGCTGTCTGGAGCACTCAAGTTTTGCATAGAAACCACCCGTAGACAACAGCAATCTCTGCCACTATTCACATGGTTCAAATTTCCTGGTGTTATCCTTTGCCTTTCTTGTCCCCTACTCAGTCTTTCATGCACACACTCCCCTCTATTTTTTTTTTTTTTTGTAAAAAAAACCCCAACGAATCAACCTTTTGTCCCTTTCAATTTCCTCCTCTACCAAGAGCAAATCTGCAGGATTATAGGGGAGAACTTGAGAAGAAATTAGAGTAAACAATACTTTGGGGTCTATTTATGGAAAGGGAATAAGGAAGGAGAGGATGAATCAGCCCACATAAACTGAATCAGTTCCTCTTGCCTTTCTCAGCAGGCAGGTAAAACAATGATTCATGAGCTTTTGGCCTAAGGGAGTCAGAGCAAAACACAAATGCAGACGCTACAGCTTGAAAAACCCACAGTTCTGTAAAATACCTGTGGGAAATATTTTGTTAAGAGGTGTCTCAAAAGTCAGTGTAATTGTTTGAAGTCCTTAAAGAGGAAATTGTCATCCTTTAAGAATCATCCTGAAAGGCTTAGGTTATTTTTTTTTCAAAACTAAAATTCATATATAAGCTTGACTTGGTTGGCGTTTATTTTCTTTAATTGTATGTTCTGGAGTTCTCATTTCAGATTTTAGGTTTGAAGGAAATTTCCTGTCATAAGTATTTATTACTTTTTACCATCTCTGCTAAATGTTTGCATACATCTATGCAATTTATTTTATCTTTTGAAGGTTCAATTTAACACATAAGCAGTCTGTGATCTGTACTTAATTGAAATATATTGCACACCAAGATATATGGTAATTTGAAACTAAATTAAATGAATATACAGGCTCATACTAGAAAATCTAAATTAAATCCTTCATATAAGGAAGGATTCCCAGACTGGAATAATTTTCTAAAGGAAACTAGCCAGAAGAACAGCAAAAAGAACAAGAATTTTTTTTTAGTGAAAAAAGAAGAATAGAACAAATAAAGTGTCACCCAAAAACTTGAAAAAACCATCAAAGCACTCAGTTCTTCAGAGCACATTAACACTTAAAACAGCATTAGTATGTGGGGATTGGAAGGTAATAAATGTGATGCCAAATTGTAAAGAAATGTTTAGGGAGCAAGAAATCAACAAAGTGAAACAACCACACCAAGTAAAATGGTTGAAATTATAAGAATTAATAGAATTAGTAGATGTTAGGTAACTATGATATGATGAGGGAGAAATAGCTTGGATACTGTAATGGAGAATCACTTGTTGGTGTGTTAAGAGTTCTTAGAAGAAATAAATAATCCAATGAACAACAGCAAACTCTGAAATCTTGAAAGATTATTTTATTAACAGTCTTTTCAAAAGTCTAATTGAATTAATTCCTGGTTGAAGAATAAAGCAAAAGGTAGGAATCAATGGTAGGTTTTATTAATAGAAGTTCCAGTTAGAGCCCAGTGACACCTCTGCCTGGATTTGGTTTTAATTATATTGAGGTAGAAAAAGAACAAATAGTAAAGTGACAAAGTTTATTTATATGTTATTCAGGGTGATAAAACTAAAAGTCAGATGTGGAAGTTTGCGGGAATATCTTATAGTATTGGGTGACTGGGCAATAATCTGACAGCCAAGATGGGATGGTGATAAATACAAAGTAATGTTAAAGGAGTAAAACAAGCTTTGACATAAAGTAATGAGCTCCACTCTTACTATTCCCATTCAAAAAAGAGATTGTAATCACACTGACAATAGTTCTATGAAACCAGCACATTAATAAATTTGCAAAAATAAATATTACTGATTACCAGAAAGCAAATAGAGAAAGCAAAAAGAAAACATCATTATCGCTGCTTAAATCTGTGACCCAAATACATCTTGCTTATTAAATGTGACTATTAATTCTGTCCCACTAGTAAGACATGAGAAAGATTAAAAAAATACAGTAAAATGACAAAATTATTCTCTAGCCTAATGTGACTTTCTGCAACACTAGGAAATGCAAGATCTGATCCTAAGGTAAACAACAATTGTGCTGTCATTTATCCAGTAAGACATCTTACTGTCAAAATGTCGAGCCTCAAATAAATGATTTCAGAATTATTCCATTCTATTTAAAGTAATTGCATCGGTGTAATTACTTCTCATTCCTTGTATCATCTGTTGTTGAGGAAGATTGTTTCTAGGAAGGGTGGCAAAAATAAGTGTGAATTGGAAGTCCTACATCTTGTTTCATTTGGACAGGAGATTACCAGGATCCTTTAATGGAGCAGATGCAGTTGGAAATTTTGAGCATTCAGAGCAAATATTAAAACTGCAGGCTTGATCTGCAATTTCTGAATGTCATTAGATATCTTATCCTGCTCTTACTATGCTGAAGATTGTCATTGGAAATGAGAAATAAAGCAAGGGAAAAATGACCTCCCTAAAAAAGATCCTCAGACAGAACGGGAAGGTGTCCATGAAAACAGACAGAAAGATCTCAAGTGAAAGTCGGAGATTTTATATTCAAGACTGCAAATCGATAGTGGATAGTTATGTGGGTTCTTGATAGATCTTAATCTTGATCTCTTCAGATCTTTCTAACTTGTAAATTAGCTCTATTAAACTGCAAAAATCCCACAAAAGGATTTGAGACTAAACTGATGGAAGGATAACATGATTAAATCATTGATTAACCTGAATGACTGCAGGAAATTGAGAAGGAAACTAGTGCTGAATGAAAAGAAACAGAACCCTTTAATTAGTGATCAAAGATAGAAATGTATCATGTGATTGCAATTTTGAGCCATGTACCTGCATCGAATTACTTCTTTAGTTCTTTGAGACTTAACTAGGGGGTGTCCTATAAACACTTTCATAATCATACCCTTACAATAAAATTTTCAGCTATTTTGATGCTCATTGTGCCCATGAATTTCAAACTCATCCAGGAGATCTCAGGGTGGAAAGTTTTAGAAAGATCATGTCTGATCTGCTGATATTTACACAGTTATTTTAAACTGTCATAGAATCATAGACTACACCACACTTCTGGTTTTATATTTTGCAGTATAATCTGTTCATTTCTGGATCTGGTGATCATTCAGAACATCAAGGGTAAATTAGGGGAAAAAATAATGTCTCTTTTTCTGAGGTTTATGAACTTGTAAGAAAGAAGGAGAGAGTTAACAAATGCAAAAAAATCCAAATATAGATATTTGATTCTTCCATAACAATGCAAAATAAAATTCAACTGTAGCTAGACATTTTTAAGAAACAAAACCTCATTAATATTAAAACATCTTTATTTAAAAGCACAGGGCATTTTTATGGGTTGCAAATACCCAGGCCCTAGCAGCAGCGGGGGCTCTGTGAGGGGAGGCCGGGGCTGCCCCAGCCAGACACAGCCGGTTCCAGCCACACACAGCCGGTTCCAGCTGCACACAGCCGGTCCCAGCCAGACACAGCCAGTTCCAGCTGCACACAGCCGGTCCCAGCCAGACACAGCCGGTTCTAGCCGCACACAGCCGGTTCCAGCTGGACACAGTCGGTTCCAGCCGGACACAGCCGGTTCCAGCTGGACACAGTCGGTTCCAGCCGGACACAGCCGGTTCCAGCTGGACACAGCCGGTTCCAGCTGGACACGGTTCCAGTCTGACACAGTCGGTTCCAGCCAGACACAGACGGTCCTGGCCGGACACAGCCGGTTCCAGCCACACACAGCCGGTTCCAGCCGGACACAGCCAGTTCCAGCCACACACAGCCGGTCCCAGCCGGACAGAGCTGGTTCCAGCCGCACACAGCCGGTTCCAGCTGGATCCAACCGCCCACCGCAGGGCGCGGCTGAGCCCCACACACAGGGTGGGTGTGGCTCTGGGGAAAATATTTAAGAAATGGCAAAGTCACCAGATGACAGAGAGGAGCAGGGGAAAAAAATGGAAAAAAACAAGTTTGGGAGGACTAAGATGGGAGAAGAAGGAATTGGAGAAGGTGGTCCATGTGCTGGAGCAGAGATCGCCCTGCGGCCCATGGAGAGACCATGGTGGAAGAGGTGTTTCCCAGCAGCCTGGGGAAGGATCCACACAGAGGCAGGGAAAAAGTGTGAGGGGAAAGGAGCTGTAGAGCAGAACTATTTATGGTCTTAGCACAGCCCTCATTTCCCATCCCCCTGTATCTCGTGGGGTAGGGGAGGTAGAGGACTTGGCAATGGAGTGAAGTTGAGCCTTACAGGGGGAAAGAAAAAGGTGGGATGGAGTTACTGTTTTAGTTTATCTTTGTTTCTGATTGTACAAATCATTTTTATTTGGCAATAAACTCAATTGTCCCCACATTGAATCTCTTTTGCCTGTGGTAGTAACTGGTAAGTGATTTCTCTGTATTTATCTCCAACCATGAGCTATTTCACCTTTTTTTCTCCCCTCAACATCCTGCTGAGGAGGGGCAGTGAGAGAGCATGTGGGTGGGGGTCTGACTGCCCGTGCCATGGCACTAGACATGTGTCAAACCTGCACGTCCAAAATCCAAGCATGGTCATCTGTGAGGACATAGCAAGATTAATCCTGAGATACCACATATAACATTTAAATTTATATATATATCTCTTATACTCAGGACACTTCCACTTACATTTTCCAAGTGATTTTTTAAGTATCTTAGGAAATGTTTGGGTTTTAAGAATCCAAAGTATTTCAGCTGGAGTTATAGCACAGTTATTTTAACTTGTTGATTTTAAGTTAATCTTTTTGCTCTTTAGTGGGTGAAAGAGAAATTTAAGTTAAAAAAAATTGGATAACATTGTATAGCATTCAGTCAGAAAGCAGTGACAACCAGCAGCCATTATCATTTAACTAAAACCAATTGCAGTATTAGAATACTAGAGATAAAGGCTTTTCATGTTATAAAGTGAGATACTCCAATATTTTAGTATTATAGCATTAACTGTAAAAGCTTTAGACTCTATGGCAGTTATTTTCCACGTGGTAGTTACACTTTGCTGTTGGATCCTTTGGGGAAGTACATTTTAGAGTGTAAAATCATTCTGGAGCCTATTACAAGCCATTACATAGCACAAATATTATTAAAATCACATCAAACTTACAGCTGCAGTCGAGGGACCAAAATACAGAGGTTGAAGGATCTCCATGAGTGTAATTACATTCATGTGGGGTCAAAGTAAGAAAACTTGAGTGGAAGAAAAATTATTCCATCTCAACTCAAAACATAAATGCTGAGAAGCCCTTTTGGTCTCACATGGATGATAATAGTTATATTTAAATTAATTTCAATCAGAACCCACATTTTCAATTTAATTTTTTGTTTAATAAATTGTGATATTATCAGGATGAGGGTCTAACATAAATCTGTGAACCACATTATACATCCCCATTTAGTTACTGGTACTCCAGTTACGTGTTACTGGTACAACAGTCAGAAAAACAATCCTAACATTCATTGTTTTGAAATGTGACCTTTTAACTTTCATTTTTCACTGACAGCAAAGGTCTTGAAGACACAGTTTTAGTTATATCTTTACTTACTGTGAACTATACACATACACAGATATAAATTTGCCAATAAGCTCTCGTAATCTTTTGTTAATTACTGAATAGAGTAACATATGTTCAAACAAAATGAAACTATTTTCAAAAAAATACCATTTCAATCATTTTGTGATCCTAAAGAAAGCAAGTGTGCAAAAAATACACATTTCCACATGGGAGGTGGCAAGAAATACAATGACCAACATTTTTTCTTCTGATTCAGTAGTGGGTCAGGGGACCAGCATGTTTAGACAATACACCTCATTCTGCTGGTTAGCTAACACAGTGTCAGTACCTGTTCTGACTTCGCAAGACTAAAGGGGACCAAACTGTCTCTGCTTACTCTCCAGAAGGTATGGTCTGATTTTTGGGAATGTTTCCTTCTTTATGTTACCTCTCAAATTTTGCAAACAAAATTCCAGGAAGATTGCCTGAAAAGACTCAGGCCAAAAGTGTGTCAGCAGTCATTCCAGAAATATTGTAGTACTGACAAGAGTACTTACTTACTTAACTTACTAATATACACATAAATTGTTCTTCTCTAGGGTATATACAAACTAGTTAAATATTCTGACTGCCTGTCAGTATAACCTGTGCCCTAGATTTAGCACTGATAGGTAGCTCTGTAAGAACAGATATGGCCTGGGCATTCAGTATATACAGGTCCTGACCTCCAGAGGTTCTCACAGATTTCACTTCTATTAAGTGACAGGCACTGTGATTGATGCCTGCCAAATGTTTGTTTTCTTATCCTTTGCCATGAGAAATAGATAGGTGGGATATGCTTTTGAGGATTTTTTTTTACTGCTATTATTATTTTTACTTTTTTATACTCATTCATTTTCTGAAATGTGTTAATGACGTAATATGCACAAGAAAAAAGGTCAAATTGCTGGATCAGTGGGAACCATTCGGTGCCTTGCTGTCAGACAGCATCAACCATTGAGAAAGTTTTCTTTTTCACACAAGAAAGTTATGCTCTCACTGTTTTATGTTCTGGAACTGTATGTTGTACTACCCAACACACACAGTTAATCACGCTATAACTTTAATTAATCTTTTGGCATATGTGCTTCTGAGTGGAGAAGCACATAGAATGCAAGGAGCAAGCAATGGACTGTAGACATTGAAGCAGGCAGTGCTCCTGAGGAAAAAAATTATTATTTTCTGGAAAGGAAGGAGTATTGCTGGTACTGACCAGTATGTATATGTGGAAAGCTTTTAACCTCAACTCCATTCTTCCAGCCTTGTCATATCAGGCATCTTACTTCTATATCTTAGCTGTCTCTGTACAAAGTAAAAAGACAGTTTAGTGAATATATACTTGACTGACTTTCCACCACTTCTGGATTTTTCCCAACAACAAGGAATCTTCCCTGATTCCTTGATAGCTGTTTGAAAACAGTTTTGACACCAGTCTTGGTTTGAGATCAAGTTTAGAGGCTTTGAATAAAAAATAAAAAAATTTTGCTGTATTTGAAATAACCTCTTTCTTTATACTGTAAGGACATTCATACACTTCCTTTCCCTTTCCCCCAACATTTTCTACCCCTTATTCAATTTCTTGACTGATGTCCACATCCTGTAACCTTGTGAACATCGGCAATATTAATACTATTTTTGTGATTTTTACTCAAGTCACCAGTCCCTACAGATAATGAGTTTTCTACAATGACCTTTTGAACCTCAGAGAGGAACTTCCACTCTTCTAGAATAAACTCTCTGCCTGGAAGGAATGCCTTTGAAGTGTTCAGCAGGAAGGTCTTAACATAAGTCTGCAGTCAGCATTTACATAAAAATGGATCAGCCCTCAGACCCCACAGTTGGAACCATTCTCCAATGTATTCAAATTACAGTTTGACTACAACCCTCTATTTCAAAATATTTTCTATTTTTAGACTTGCAGACCAAAATTAATCACTGAACTAATTTCAGCCATAATTGAATGACCCCACAAGCAAAATAGCTTCTGAGAATAATCAGGGACTTCAGAGCAACTTTCTGGCATCATTGCAGTTTCTCCACTCACAGATTTGGACTTGCAGAAAGCACCTCGGGAGAGCTGACACAAAAAGGCAGGAAGTTTGCTGCACACTTGCACATTCCAAATGTCCAATCCTGCAGAGTGAGGTCACTGAGTCCTGGAAAGACATCTGAGAGAATTAAACTAGTCTAATAAACTGACATCATCTGAGAGGAATTAGAGAAAGATATATAGGAAAAATAAAGTTATTACTATTATAGAAAAGCCGCATAACACAAATAAAAACAAGCATCTAAAATGCCTGCAGGCAGCTCAAATGATAGGCTGAGTGATATTTTATAATTATCTATGGGATGTTTTTTGTTTAATTATGACTTCATTTCATCAAGTTGAAAGCTAGCATCAGTATGAAAAGCAGTAGGAAGCCAGTTTTAAATGTTCAGCAGAGGATGCTGAGAAATATTGTCAGAATCATCAGCTTAAGCCTGACAAAATCATGCAAACTGAAGGAATTCAAAATGGGTCATGCACTTCAAGTGACCTCCACAGGACCCTGTGTATTATATATGTACTTTATGGCACAGGGACAAATTGGTTTTTGTTTTGGTTTTTCTTATACAGCACACTGTATTTATAAATTTAAAATAGGAAATTGCTGAGGGCAAACATTCACAAAACATCCATGTCATTTGGTTTATCACAAGAAAGGAAAGAGAACTTTAATCTCAAGTCTGAACAATACAGCCATGCTTTTGTCTGAGATTTTGTAGCCTAATGCAATGAAGACCACACTATATTGGTACAGCAAATCAGTTTCTTTTATATACAAAACAACTTTATTTATAAAGTGAAGCTAATCTGAAGGCAAACAAGAGACACGGGGATTGTGGCAGTGTTGAAAACAGGGGGAAGCATCTGCACAATATTTGGACAAATTTCCACCTCTTCTGAAATTTGTATCTTAATTCTGACATAGAGAGACAGGTATGAGATTTTTCATATACTTTCACATCAGAAGACACAAACCATGATATAGTCCTGGATCAGTTGGGACTAAATGGGTGACACAGCCAGGATTAAACCCAAACAAGGTGGACTGAATGGAGTCTGTGCAGTGATACATGCAATTATTTTTTAAGTGCCTGCTGAGATGATCCTTGAGAAGGATATTCTCTAAATGTGAAATATAAACATTGTCAGAGTAATGAAAAGTATCCATTGGCTTTAAAGATGTTCACAGAGTACAAAAGGCCTTATTTTCCAGTTTCCTGATAAATTGCATCTTAGTGTCAGCAAGGTGATGCCAAACATTTATGTAGAAAGCCCTGGCATGCAGAATCAACCTAAGGTAGAAGCCATAACCATTGATTCTTCTGAGATCTGAAAAAAATTCATCATTCTTGAGTGCAGTGTAGCATCCATCACCACAATCAGGAAGAGTGAGGCATTGAATAAGTAGACCTCTAAAATCATAGACTGAGATTAGGCTTTACCAAATAAAGATAGGCTTTACCAATAAGGCTGTTCTATGCCTAGGGTCTACATGCTGCTGATATCAGGATAAGACATGATCTAAGGTTTCCAGCATGTTCTCTCATCCTTTGAAATGCTTTTAGAGAAAGCAGTTGCACTGGCTGCTGTACAGTTTCCTTGGTGAACTCTGCAGCCTGAGTGTAGAGCAGAGTGTTGCTCTGCTTGCTAAATTATATCTCGAAGAAAAGCAGATGAATCTAAAGGATTAAGTTAATTAGCAGTCATTCAGACAAGAATAAACCTAAACACTTAAATTTAGCAATGCAGAATTTTTATAAACACTGAAAAGGTAAAAGTAAATTTTTTTTATTCATAGTGTGACTTTAGATTATAGTCTTGAAAAACTTCCTTATGAAATATATAAATAGCAAATAATTTGGAAGAAGAGCACTGAAAACTCATTGACAGCATTCACAGAAAATGTTACAGAAAGTGAAATGAACATATGAAGCCTGAAATAGTGAACAAATAACTACATCAGTAAATCACAAATCAAAGCTTTTTTCCTTAAAACTGTGGGAAAAAAAAAGAAGATAGCGCTGTCACTCCATATACAACAATTTTTGTTGATGCTATTGGAATAAAAATATTCAGTACTGGCTCATGAAATAATGGATGAGGAAGCCCGACCAAGAATAACTAATCATATTAAAGATAAATGAACTAATAATTAATCACTTCAATCTGAAAGTTTGTGGGTTAGGCAGTTTGGATAAACACATTAGAGTTTTTTTAGTCCTTCTCATGCTATAATCTTTACATTTCTTATGCATTAAAATTTAATTTATAAGCTATAAAAATATTATAATTCCATATATTTATTGGAATCCCAAGCAAGAATTTTTGATCTTATTAATATCACCATACATTATTAGTATTATGTACAAAGTATGCCTAACTGTTAAGACTGTTTATTCCAAAGTGACTTGTAGTGATATATCCAGGGTGCCTTCAATTCCCTTTCATCAATATTTGCTATCACATGAAAGAGAATTATTTCTCATCACTCCTAGTATGGGGACAGTTTCATTCATATGAGACAGTAAAGAATGTATGGAACAATGTTAGCTAGATTTACTTGATTTCTGAGAAGTTTCTTGCAAGTCTTTTTCTTCCTTTTTGTGCCTTCTCTGAATTCTCCACTTCATTCCTCTTAAGGCAGTTGGACAAGGTGAAGGTAACTGATAAAAAAAATTAATAACCTGTGTAAGAGGAGGAAAAGAATATACATGAGCTCCAAGCTGTATCTACTTTTTCAAATGGCCTTTTCATCAGGACTGGTTGTGGCTAGAACAGGAGGAGGCAGTGCTACCTCACGTCTCTGAAATATTTCACTTTGATGTCAGTAAACCATCCTGTTATATTGGCACATACCCCACCTAAATTTCTCGGTGCAGATCTAACACAGACTAGAAAAGCAGTTTTTCTCATTGTGAAATAGATATTTGATGATTGGTAAGCTGAATAATTCAGAATCCACTGATCATGCTGACTAGTTTTAAAATAACTGCATAAAACCTTAAGTATGCAGTATGTATATGGCAGTCCTTAAATTTAAGAATCTGACAGCAAATCATAGCCTTGGGTCTGTAGTAGTAACCTATGCAGTAGAGGTTCTGTCCTACTGGAACTGCATTCTGCAGTTTATGTATGCCAGTTCTGTATGGACAGGAGTTATAGGGAGCATAACTCTCCATAAAACATAAAGTTTTATATAGTAAGACATAAGGCCACAGTTATCATGGCTATTGAAATTAAAAACAAATTGTCTACTCTATTCATATTCATGTAAATGACATAGATTTCCAGTTAATCCAATATTTTTGTAGTGGTTTTACTTTATCACAAAATGGAAGAGAAAGAAACTCCAAAAGTTAATTCTTCTGTCTTCTAGGCTGGTTTTACAGAATTGGAGCTTTGTTAATTTCAGCTGCATTACTTCTGGTTTACATCTATGCAACCAAGTAGAGAAACTGAGATGGAGATAACTTTTAAAATACTATCTAAGAAGTACTGGGTGTAAAAAGACCACATCAATTGAGTGTTCTTATGCAGTAATTTAGAGAGATTTTAGCAATGCAATATACTAATTCATCATTTCAAATTAAAAAAAATCCAACACCCAACTGAAAATATATTCTACTTTCCGTTTGCTTGGAATTTTCTAATTTGGGGGTTTATTAATTTGGGACTCATTATACAGAAGCCCAACACAAACCACAATGACATAATGTGATTTTTAGAGTACTCCCTGCATGGCAGAAGTGCCTTGCTAGGTATTTGCAGAAAATTTTACTTTTCCATGTTCATCTTCAAAATTAAGATTTTACCATTTCAAATAGATCCCTTTTAAAAAATTCATTCCATTGCAGATTTTCAGTCTAATTTTCACTTTTATAAAGTTGCCATTACTACTTCTGTTGTGATTATTATAATACTGTAGCATGAACAGAGAAACCTACAGAAGTGGGAGTTTCCTAATTCCATTAATTTGGCTTGATTCTATTGTCTGATTTATAGAGCACTAACAACTTTCTCTCAGTAAACGCAGCCTCCTTCCCGATTTACACGCTCTTGCAAGTAAGGAACACAAACGCTCCCCACTTGACTGCAAGCCATTACTGTGCGCTCAATTTCTGTTCAGTCAAGAATTAACCTGTTCACTTAAGAATCTCAAAATACCACCATGAACAAAACAATGCTTTAGACCCAGCAGCTGAACCAATTTGTACAACTTGAGAACTTTCTGACTCACGGATTTTATATCCGTATTATCCGACTGCACACGCACACCATTTCCATCTCAAATTATATATTTTAACATATAAAATAGTCCAAATAATCTAAATTATCAGTTGATTTGGGTCAGAATATTGTAAAAAGGTACTTGAGGCAGAACATGGTAGATATTTGTCAATATGTTTAGGTAATCAATGAGGACTGCACTAATGTGTTTGCACTGCACTGGATCTTTCCTCCTGACTGCTCCTGTGAGGATCAGGATTGTGGAAAATCTCTGCCACTGAATTGCTCACACATTTACCTGAAGCTCTGATGGCCTCTAGTCTGTTTCTCCTGATGCCACTCTTCTCCCAGACTGGTCTGTACAAATCATTTTACTCTCCTGGGCAACAGTTTCACTCTTCTGGCAGCCTGACAGAATTACTGCAATTGTATACCTGCAGAAAAACATTACTAAATGTGACAAGGACATATTCTGAGGATATAAGGTATTTTTTATTTTTCAAAACAATGCACATTATTTTTTAACTACATTATATATACTATTTTAGAGATTGATATTCTGAATTGATTTAACACTTTTCCCAATTTTCTGGCACACTCTCAAGGGTTTAAGTCTCTGGATAAATTAAAACTTCTGCAATGGTAAAAAAACCCAACAAAATCAGCGAATTCCAAACAACACCAAAAATTTAGAAGTTTAGAAAAAAACAACAACCTGGGAAGTGGACAGCACATCTCTATGAGAATAATGGAGTGTCCTTAATGCTGACTGTGCAATGGAATCAACAGAAGGAAACGTCTCTGCTATTTAAAAGCTCTTTGGTTACCTTCAATGTAATTCCAGTTAGGCATGCCACCCTGGCAGCTCAGTGTCTTGGCTACCAAGACCATGATCTGACAAAACAGGCTTGAGAAAACAAAAATTGATCAAGAAAAAATTTTATAGAGGTTATAATTTCCACTGGACAAGTCTGCAGAGTGTCTTTGGAAAACTCTGCTTTTTGTGCCAGATGTAACTAAACGCACATGAATTGAGAATGAGCCGCCAGGTGGTAGGAACATATCTTTTACAAAAACAGAGGCTGCACGGTACAGACAAGTACTTGGCACTAAATACTGTAGCAAAATGTGATTATTTTGAAATTTATTATGTATCAGTAAAGTAATTTTAGTCAATTTAGAGAAAGAGAAGAGCTGCACAATTAATGTTGACACATAATACCAAATAAAGCCATTTAACCAGAGTAAGTTCTTTGTACACAATTTTAGAGATGCATCATTTGTTCGCTTATTACAATATTATGTCCCAAATAAAATAGATACCAGCTTGTAACAATCATTTCAGCACCAAGGTAACAAAAGAAAAGCAGTAGATTCTCTGCCAAGTCCCTGCCTAGTGTCACCCCAGTAAAAGAGAGTAAATGATGCAGTCTTCAAACACTTTAGATGGTGTCATGGGAGAAGCAGGTGGGCTCTGCTTACTGCTTTCAACTTTCCTTGTCATTGAAATCAGTGAGAAGATTATGCCAGTTTATTGTTCTTTAGCTTCTAGAAACTAGGGAAGACATTTTTCTCCCTGGATTCCTCTTTGCTCAGGGCAGATTGCATAGACACAGCCAGTAAAGCTCATTTCATGCCTGCAACAGCCAAGTATACCTTTAATGAAGACACCTCAAAAGTCTAGACACAAGAAAGTGTCAGCTTCAGGCACACAGCCTGAGTGCAGCTGAGACTCAGAAATTAGTGCCAATTTATTTTTTTTTGCAAAATTTTCACAAGCAGCTACGTCTAACACCAAGACATGTGGAAGCACCTCTCTGCAAGACAGTCTGGTAGTTTTTGCTATAATTTTTGAACATTTGGCGTGATTCCTGAGAAGGTTTTTATTTAGGTGACTACTACTGCTGTATAAAAACAGATTGCATTATCCCTGAGGCAAAGGCTTGAAGCAGGGAGCTAGACAAACTCAGGGAAAACATATCAGGTCACTTATACTGTTATTCCCACTGCACTGTGAAGCCGCTGTCTCCATGGGTGCTGTTCTCCAAAAATGCAGGCTATGTCTGCAGCCAGCAGTGTCTTTGCTCTCTACCAGACCAGTTTTCAGCACTGCATCCCAAGTTAATTTGAACTCACTAGAAATCCAGAGACACGTTCTGCAGTCACAGAGTAAACACTTTGCATTTGAATGCCGAAGTCCCCATACTCAGCAGAGTACAGGACCTCAGCAGCCACCCTCTGTCCTTGCAGGTGATGTTCTCCCTTATACAGAGCAGATCCCACCATGCCAGGTGAGCTCAGCAAGGAGGGGAGGCAGCTGTGATCTGGTGTTGGTTATGGACTTGCCAGAACTGATAACCCAAAGCTGCAAAGCCCTTCTGAGATGCTCCCACCTCCTGCCAAACTTTGCTGAAGCTGGAATCAGACCCCTGCTTTGAACACAACATGGTGCTCACCGAAGTTCTTTCCAAAAACCATTTATATCCCTTTGATTAGCTCGGATTGCATTGCTGTTGAAAGACAGCAGATTATTCAAGATTCTTGCAATTATAATGTGCTCTTTAAAGTTGCTAGACATCATCAGCAGTGGGAAAGTAAAGATCAAAAGCTGTGAAATGTTGACCTACGCTTCCCGAGACCAGCTAGTAAAGGAAACTGAAAAACTCACTGGCAGTCAAACTGTTAAAAGTAGTACTTCTGATGCAAGTCTGCTGCATATTGCCTGACCTTTATACTGAGCCCAGATATATGAGGGTTTTAAGTCCACAAGCTTCAATCCCACCTTGAGAAATAAGGTAAAGCTGCACCATCATAATATATTGTGTCCTGCCACACATCTCTTTGCTACCTCTTTTGATATGAAATTAAAAAAAAAAAAAAAAAATAAGAACACTACATTCTTGCTTTTCTTTATGCATCATTTCCATGCTGATTTATGGTTTATTTCAGAATAATAACTATAAGATATAGATTATTCCAACTACACACTGTGTTTGTTACAGGATACAGGCATTAGCTAAATGTACTGTTAAACATATTTCCATCTTGCAGCAACATGATGTTCATATTACTTTCTTTTAGCAATAAGATGATTTTAAATTAAAACAGACAATAAAAGTCTTGGTACTGATTCAAGTTGCAGCCATTTTTTATGAGATCTTTATACTCCATCATACTGTTACTATAAAAGCTTTTGAAGGAAATACTGTGGCCAAATAACCAGTCCCCTCACACCCTGTTTTCAGCATGTGGATGGAAATAGTTATCACATTCACATTTCACACCTTATCCTACTCCAAAAATTAACTTAAACTAACTTTCAAGTGTAGACAAGTCTCTATTCTTGAATAATAAATTTGTGACCATGCTTACGAATTGTTGTATAGTAATATGTAAAATGACATATAGCAATGTATAGAACTCCTCTCACTGGAACATGGATATAAAAGAAACTAAAACCAAAACCCAACTTCATATATTTGTGATAAGTGTAATGGAAGAAAGATACATTTAACTTTTGGAGACTGCTGAGGTGCCAAGTCTCTTAGCTGGAAATAACCAGCTGGTAAGGCTCATAGTCTAGATGCCCAGGAATGAGCAAGACCAAAGTGAACAGAAATGCTTATTTCAGAGTTAATAAATATACAATTAAGAGATATGCTGAGGAAAACCATATTAATTATAATCTCCAACATTCCTTTAAAATTTCCAGTGACTTTTATCAGAAAACTAAATGATAGGACTGAGGGAAGACTGAGAAAAAAAATTATCCATTTATAGATTAGTGTGTGCATATATGTGTATTCTTTTCAGTTATTGAAAACCCTTCTTATTAAAATCAAAAATTCTTTTGAATTAAAAAAAAAAATTAAAAGCATCAATTTCTCTTTAGTAGTAACTATTAATAAATTGCAGTTCAGTAGGTTTATGGAAGAAAACTGGTATGCTGCCAAGAGGTTATCTTGTGTTAAAAAGAAAAATATAGCTATCTTACGGGAAGAAAAAACTGAAGCTTTCATATGAAAACTGGAAAGAGCTGTTGTTTTACTTGCTTTAGGTCTGTTAGCTCTGGAAGCTATAAATGTTACAGAACACGAAGATAATTTTCCATTTTTACTGTATACAATATTAAATTACTACTCATAGCTATTTTCAAGAGAACATACCTGTATTGCTGGTTTTTGTATCCATTAGAAGCAGAGAATTACAGAATCAGGCTTTTATATTAAAGTCATTGAAGCAGGAGCATTGTTAAACTGCTCATGTAAAGATCCAAATGGGCAAAAGCTAATGCAATCAAGTGCAAATTTCTACTTGACATACAACTAATAAATATTGGCCAGAGGTTGATAGTCACAGTATCCAGGAGAAATAATACTGACAAAATGGTGGTAGTGAAGGAAAGATAAGACATCCAGAAAGAATTTTAGTGACCCACTGTCCACAGCGTATGTATAGCTGCATTAAGATTCCATGTAAATTTCTGAAGAAGAGTTCTTATAATTCTAAAACTCACTAAACAATGCCAGAAAGCTGCACAAAGAGGCTATGATATACCTCCAACTGTATTGCCACATACCATGGGCTCTAACTTGTTATCCTCAGATCAAGGCACTAAAAAGTGCTCAGTGTCTGAAAGCAAAGATAAATTCATACAGCAGTTAAGATGTACATTTTTAAATTTCAAGTGTGGTTAAGCACAGGAACACCTTCTTATGGATACAGTGTTTTCCTTCTCAGTTAGGACCTTTCATACCAGATTGGCTGTACCTTTCTCAAAAGATGTGCTTAAGATCACTCAAAAGACATAAACATGAACTACTTAATGCAACTGCAAGGCTTGTGTGCAACACAATCATAACCTGTGGCCTCAAGACTTAAGAAATTATGAAACCATTTACAAGTTAGTCATACTTAGTCTGATTTTCAGTTAAGGGATAAAATCACTCATAAACACATATGAGTGAAGAAATCGTGTGAGGAATAGGTAAACTTCCTCAAATGAGAAAAGATATTAAAATACAAAGTTTTTTATGAGATTTACTTCCATGTCCTTCCCATTACGAAAATTGCATCTTCATTAATATTAATACACTTCAGGTAATGCTATTTGTTGTTTCACAGATGTTAACACAGTGCAACCAGTAGGGATAAAACCGAAATAAGCAAAGTGATCCTATTAAAGCATGTGCAAACATGCTGTGTAAACAACTGTTTATTATCTGCATCAAAGCAAATCCTCCTATCTCTTGGCAACTGAGCCACCAGAAGACCTTCACCACCATGTCAGATTTTTCACCAGGCAGAAATGAGCTGTATGTAAACAACAACAGTCTGTCAGTCACAGTGGTGAGGCTGTCACCTTCCATGATAAGATCTGTTTGACCATTAACTCTGGCGACTTAATTTTTTCCTCCACTGGATCTGTACATTACTTTTATTAATAATACCTGAACAAGGCATTAATGAAAGGACTTCATGGGACTTCCTGTGGGTGGTTGGTAGGTAGGGGCAGACTGACAGCTAACTACTTCTATTAATTTTACTTTCACATAGTAAATTGAAATTAGCAGATTAATTATTTATCAATTATATATTTGTAATACTGATTTTAAAGTGTCATTTTTTAACCATCTAAGATTTGGTCTACAGAGTCTGAATTAATTCTGTTTAACTTAGAACACAATCTTAAGAAATTTACTGAGTCAACCTTGATTGAAAAATATTGCTTTCTCAGTGCTGACAAACTTGAAATTACTTCATTTTGAATTTTTTATAGTGTCAGATAACCTGATGTCAGACTTGGCCCTATCACTATCCTGTTTTAAAACTATGTCCTATATCAGAAACCTTTTATCTTCTTAGACACAAACGCTTTTGATTTCCAGGGCAGAATACTTGCCTGACAAAAAGAGAGATTTGTGAACACTTAGTAAGTAATTTTTCAAAACATAAGAGGATAAATAAAATACATTGGACTTCCTCAATTTCTCACAATAAAGACAAGTGTTCTGGATTCCAGATAATCCTTGTATCTTTTTCTGAATCTCAGTGTGAAAACCTATTTGTGCACTTTTCCCTGTGTGGATACTGGACTTTGAGTTCTAGACACATCCACACTAACACCTTTGATGATATCAGTCTCAGTAAGAAGGTCTACCATCTTCCACTTTATATTTCTCAGCTCCCAGCTGCTAGTAGTATAAGTCTCAGACTGGAAAAGTGGCTCCCAGTTCCTTGTCTGCCTTCCATAATCCTAACAACATATGGTTTCTCATTCAGCCCTTGGTGTCGTTTATCTCAGAATTGTGTCTAAAATGATTCCACCAGCTTGGATGCATCTGTCTGCAAGACCACACTCTCTGCACATCATCTATGATGGATGTGAGCCAGGTCAGGTATCAGAAGCTGAATTTATTTCACCTAGGGTTTCCTCAATGTTAGTGGATGGTCTGCTGTCATGCTAGGCAATTTACTGATTTCCCACAGGTCTCAGCATCAAGACAGAAGGTCAAGCAGCAGTTTTATTAATACAGTGCTGAGAAAATGGGGAAAGAAGCAACTAATAAAAGAAGGAAAACAGGAAATTATTTCATAAATTATTTCAGACAATTTCAGAAATAAGGCAAGGCAAAGTAGGTCAGTGTTCTTGAATTCTGATGGATTAAAAATTTCCACCTTCATTCATTCATTCATTCTTGTTCAGAGGATGACAATATTCCATGTGACCGTATTCCCAGTTATAATGAATGACCCGACCTGAAATAATATTTGCCATGTGTTTTACCATTATCAACTAAATGAGTAAGCTCCTGAAATGTCCTAATCTGATGAGTAGTAAGTCACAAGATGGGATATGGGAGTCTAATCTCCATGAGCTTCATGCCTTAGAGACCAAACTTCCTGACCTAAATTCTGCCTTTCTAAAAAGTACACATGCCTTCTATGTACAGAGGACAAGACAGGAAACGTTCATGGCAATACTATCAGGATAAAAAGTATTTCCTATGGAATTTTTTCAACCTAGATAATTTCCTCTTTCTGTTTCAGTTAGCCGTAGGATAATTGTACTTGGCATGAAAAAGGGCATGAACTCTCTTTCGTTGGCATGTATTTCTAATCGAGTTTTTCACCACTACAGTTGCTGAAATTATCATTATTATTGTATGTTAGAATCATAGGATTGTCAAAGTTGGAAGAGACCTTTAATGTCATCAAGTCTGTCAAGCCAGCACTACTGTTGTAACCCCTAAAGCACTAAACCACATCACCTAGTGCCAGATCCAGGCACCTCTTAAACACCTCTGGGGATGGTTACTCTACCACATCCCTGGGCAATCTATTCCTGTGTCTGATCACTCTAATGGTGACATTGTTTTTTCTAATATCTAATCTGAATCTCACCTGTCTCAGCTTAAGGTTATTTCTTCCTGTCCTCTCACAGCAGGCACAGCAGAAGAGACTGACCCCCACCTCACTACACCCTCCTTTCAGGGACTTGTAAAGAGCGATGCGGTCCCCCCTGAGCCTCCTCTTCTCCTGACTAAACAAACCCAGCTCCCTCAGCTGTTCCTCACAGGACATGTCCTCTAGTCCTTTCACAGGCCATGTTGTCCTTCTCTGGACATGCTGAAGTACCTCAATATCCCTTTTGAAGTGAATGATCCAAAACTGGACTCAGTGTAGCCTCACCAATGCCAAGTACAGGGGGATGACCACTTCCCTGGTCCTACACTACTCTTGATCCAGGCCAAGATGCCATTGCCCTCTTGCTCACCAGGGTCCACACTGGCTCATGTTCAGCTGCCTGTCAACCAGCATCCCCAGGTCCTTTCTGCTGAACAGCTCTCAAGCCACTCCTCCCCCATCCTGCAGTGCTGCCTGAGTTTGTTTTGACTCAAGTGCAGGACGTGGCATTTTGCCTTATTGAACCTCCTGCAGTTGTCTGAGCCCACTGATGGAGTCTGTCCAGGTCTGTCTGTAAAGCTTTCCTACCCTCATGTTGTTAGGCAAGCTCTGAGTACATTAGGCCATTAGAGAGCTCAGCTGTAAGATCAACTTGAAAAATCTCAGGCAGCCTTAAGTAGAAGACAAATACTGTCTGTTACTCCCCAGAATCTTGGTGCACCCAGACTTAAACAGTTCTGCCTAAAGAAACCATGTGATAAGAAATACTATTGCCATGGGCATTGGAACAGCTGTAATGGTTGATTTTTGTGGTTTGTTTGTTTTTTTTCTGTTACTATGAGATTCCTACACTCTTCCAAAATTGAAATACAGCACAAAACAGCTTGTAAAACTGAGTCCAAGTGGCCAGGACATAAACCACTCAACAAATGCAATCATTGGCACACTTGCATGATTATTCTGCAGATGACAAAAAATAATACCACCAGTCTTCCTGTAAGGCTCTTTATGATATCCTGGCATCAAATGGAAGTGTGTTGCATGTTAACAAAGGCATTCAAAGGTCACAGTTATACAGTAAGGAGAACATTTATCAGAGGAATAAACCCCAAATTTCAATGCAAAGGGCAGCATTGGAAAGAGCACTGGGATCATCATCAATACATTCTCTGGTCTCTGGTGGCTTTATTATGCATTGTCTATCTTTTACAGCCTGTCTAACAAACCACTTGTCTGCCACAGTTCCTGATTAGGACAGTAACTATTCCACTGACAATGTCCTAATTAGGGCTAAAATTCATCCGCTGAGACTGTATGTCTCTCTGGTGAGCCAGTCACTAAAAGAAATGTTCACATTCTATTGTTATCTGCTCCTGCTCCACTCCCCCTTATTCTCACTTTCTTTCACCTAATGCATTATTTGGGGACTGTAAAACACCAAGTCCTAATACAGTATAGACTTAGATTGTCAGTGAAAAGAAAAATTGTAATTAACATTAACAATGAAAATTGTCAGAAGCAGTTGTAAAACCCTCAGTGGAGAATTCTCATAGAGTTTTTGTGAAGATATTTAACTGGCACAAGACTCAGTATTGCATTTAATTAATGCTATCTTTTGGCACATTATCTGTTTAACCTTTTAAGTTGAAGGTGGAGTCAGCACTGGTAATACTGTCTAAAATTTCTCGTTGTAAAATCCTGGGATTTGGTTCCTACTTTTTGCACTTGAAGCATTCAAAGATTTCCCATGGAGCCTGAAAAGCAGCGTTACTGAAAGCTTTCAACAAAAGAATACAACTGTTTCCAAAACTGAAGTTGGGGAAATCCAGTATTTAAACCCCTGTTAGGCTGCGAAAAGCATATCCTCATTAGGGTAAAGCTGCTACTTTTCTGGCATACAGATTTAACATTTTCCAAATGTGAGGTTCCCAGCGCCATTGTTTCTTTGCTCTCAGTGAAGCCCTGAAAAACCCAATGGTAAAACCACTTTGCATATTTCTAGGTAGAAGCAATTTAAAAACATGTAATGGTTTTAAATAATTGGTAAACATATACACGGATGCTTTGGAGTTATTCTGGACAAACCTATTGTTCTTTTTAAAGTCACCACAAAATTACAAAAGTATAACAAAGGCTGCTTTCAACCATTGCAATTGCTTGTTTTCATCTGTTCAATTTTCATTTAATTTTTCTTTCCTTTATTGAATTTTAAAAATCTTATTTATTTATTTATTTATTTATTTACTAAAAAATTACTTTATTTATTAATTAATTTACTAAAAATGCAGTATGTGCAAACACTTTATCTATAGTTTTTATAACTCCAAAAAGGTCCCCTAACTAAAACAGGACTTGAAGATTTGCCTCAGAAGTAGAGAAATACTATCAGACCATAGAGTATTTTTAATAACTATATTAGAACATGAATTCTTCTTTAAAAAGTTCAGCCAACTAGCACAAGCTATGGAACTTATAAAGATATTTGAATCTTTTTGTAAATAACCCTTACCCATCAAGTGTAATATACAAAAAAAAGAGTGATCATGACAATATTGTCACAAAAACATTTTATTGATTTATTTGATAAATAGATATGAACTAATGAAGGATATGTGATGATGGTTCCTTCCTTCCTTCCTTCCTTCCTTCCTTCCTTCCTTCCTTCCTTCCTTCCTTCCTTCCTTCCTTCCTTCCTTCCTTCCTTCCTTCCTTCCTACCTTCCTTCCTTCCTTCCTTCCTTCCTTCCTTCCTTCCTTCCTTCCTTCCTTCCTTCCTTCCTTCCTTCTGCTTTCAGTTCCCACTAGTACTAAGCTTGTGGATCTGAACTTGCATTTCACTTGTTACCACAGGATTTAATAGTTAAGGAAGCATTAGAGATTTATATTGATAGAAAGAATATGCCTCATGTTGTAAAAGTCCAAATGCAAATCATAAATATTTCTGAAGTCCTATCAGAAATACAAAGTTTCCTGATTATTTTGTATTTAGTAATTTGTGATAAAATGGTCAAATTATCTCATAAGTGTTTGACATGAAGGTTTTTAACCACTTGAGAAATCCTGGATCAGTTACCATCAAATTACACATAACCATGTATAATAAGTCTGATTAAAATCATAGAAGTATAGAATAATAAAATTGTTCAGGTTAAAAATTTGTAGTCTCTAGATTAGAATGTGTCATATACACTCCCTCTAACCAGGATCAGGACAGAATTTGCATTTGATTAGCATGCTGGGGGGTTTTAAATCAAATTTTGTTAGTGGTACAGAATATCTGGATGCCTGATGAAATGTATATATTGATTTCTGTCTACCTTTACTCTTTCTCAGGCCAATAAATTACCAATCAAATTCAACCTGTCGGGAAAGTACTTTAGAAAGGCATTTCATTCATTGTTGGTTTTCAGGGAGTGAGGAAGGATTAGAATAATTGAGACTATGGTTCAACTCAGTGAAAGGGAAGTTCCTTGAAGACATGTGGGCACATACAATCATGTTACAGCTGTGTTTAAGGGTTATGACTATTTCAGAAAAGCAACTAGAACAAGAATTTTCCTCACCATTCCCTTTTCTATCAGGTCATAATAAAGAATAGAGTGGTGGTCACATTCACTGGGGATGCTCCCTTGGGAGGGAATGATGATTGCAAGACCTTTTGAGGAAAATGTGTACTGGTACTCCAAAATGCAGGGATCTAACCCTTCTATCTGGCTAATCTTTTTAGCATATCAGATACATCTTGATCAAAAATACACCTTTTATCCAGCCCTTTAATTTAGTTCCTTAAAACTATATGAGATATCCAATTTTTTTGTTTTAAATAGGCAGGTTCAAGAGACTGTTTGCCTTTAGAAATAAGAGTCTAAGCAGTTACTTGATCCATATGAAAACCATGCTTCTCAGTCTCTTTTCTGTAATACATTTCTCCAGAGTTAGTTCAGATAAGGAATTAAGGCATTAAGGTGTGGGTCCTATCAGAAGAGAAGGGCAACTTCAGTCTACTTGGTTGTAGAGCTCTGCATAATCAGCAAGCAAGGAGTAAAGAGCATAACACTATTCTGGGTACCCATACTCAAATTTACCTATTTGGTGGTCAATTAACTTTCTGCTTCCTTGGCATGTGTTTCCTTACTGGCATAGATGCAAAATAGCTTTTTTTGCAAAGAAATCATCGTCAAGAACAAAGGAGATTTTTTTGCTGCTATCCCCATTAACACACTGTGACCTGAATACTAGACAGAGGTAAAGTGACCCAGGAAGCCAACTGGAAGCCAAAGTTTCCAGTACAAACTCTTCTGGTTTTTAAGCTCTCCTTTTTTTGCTATCTCCTTCACAGCTGTGATCCTGCAAATCAGGTTTCCAGTGCTTAGCAGTATTAGTCAGTGATTTGACACAGACTCTGAGCAAATGGAAGCTGAAACTCTAAACAGCTTGTGAGGAGTTATTAGTGCTGTTTAATGTTTAAAAATAGTGTATATGATTTTGTTTAGTTTGTTTTTCTTTCCCCTTCCATTCTGGACACATTTACTACAAATCAGATTTTAATCTACTCAGAGCTTGAAAACTTCTGTTCTACAGCCTGAACCTCCCACTCTGATATTCCTTAGCATACCATGACAAAGTAGAAAAATCTTCACAAAGGAAGCTTTTCAAACATGCAGGACATTCTCCTGAATTTGAGAATGGTTTCTTAAAAGGGAAGACTATATTCCTATTAGAGCAATCTATTTTGAAGTTTACTGAGGGTAAGACTGACTTTTAGCATGGCCTTGAGCAAAGAACCAATGACCTGCAGCACATGGCGGGGGGAGGGATTGATTATTATGTGTATCCTACATAAACTCTCCAAGACAGTGGTGTTCTGAGAAACAGGAGCTATAAATCTACTAAATCCTTCTCTCTCCCCCAGTACTCACCACATATTAAGTCTCAGGAGAATTATATTTCCATAGCTACTCTGATCCAGCAAGAAGAAATAGGGGAGCTTTTTCCCCAACATCCTCCATTATCAGCCCACTGACCTGCTTGGGATAAATTCAGTGTGTTTCTGTAGTACCTGTGCATGAAAACAACAGAATCACTGATATTAACTTTTGAAATCTAGGGCATATTCTGCTGAGCAGAACCTTCAACCAACCAAATTATATGCTTGCAAAAGAATTTAAAATGCGATTTCCCACACAGGCTTCTAACAAAAATCAAAGGGTGATGCAAGAATGATGAATTTGTGGAAAAAAATAGGAATGTGTATGTATTTGTTTCCTTCTGTTTGGGTACTGGATGAATTGCACTATCACATAACTCAGTTGTCTTCCATTTCCTGATGGTCTCCTAAGAGAAACGAAGAGAGCAACTGCTCTGGATGTTTATCCTTTTGATGAAGTCTATATTACTCTATTTTTGAGAGAAGATTTCCAATGTAACTTTCCATTTTCTGCCTTTTCACTCATAAAATTTTTTCAAGTCACATTTCAGGTAAGAAGCAACACCTCTTCTGCTACCCAGGCTTCTACTGTTGTCCTGTGACAGTCTAGAGAGCAAGAATCAATCTCATTACCCTCAAGTAATGAGAACTACTCAAGAATTATCAAAAACCACTGAAAAATATCCAGAAAAATTCATGTGCACAATAGAGGTTTTTTATAAAGGAATGATAGCACAGATAGAGATCTATATGTAGAAGGGTATTCTTGTAGAAAATGGATAAATGGATAAAGTATGCAAAATTGAGATGATATAACCTACATCATTTTGTGACAGTTAATATAAAATAGGGCCATTCACTTCCAGATTTATACAAAATAATACATGTGCCTGACAATCATACAGAGTCCCAGGCTTATAAATGCTTAACGGGGCTGCACTTCCAGAAAAAGGGTCTTTCAAGGTATCAAAATTACTATTAGTACAAAATTATTGACATGGGAGAAACCAAACTATTAATCAATTTCAAGGTCACTGAATGAAGTCTTAAAACCACAGCAAAGTTACGTGCATAAAATCAGGGTCCTAATTCTGCCCTTAATGGTACATTACTTTCAAGTTCAGGCAATCTCTTTGCTTCCATTAATGTATATTCCATGGTGGACTCCCTGATACATCCTGGTCAAACTCATCTTTTCCACCTGTGTATATGCAACACATGATTTTAATTTATCTCAGTCATAAATGTAGAAACCAAACTAAAATTATTGGTTCAGAAACAGTTCTAAAAAAGGATTTAACACAAAGTACTGTTTTATTTGCTTAGAAAATATATGAGACATCAACAAAGTCATTTTTCCAGGAACCATATCACCTCATCAGGATCATGGTGAAATAGATTTTTAGTTATCAGAATAAAGAAGTTTGGTTGCTAATTACCACTCAAGTGCAGTACCATGGCCTGTAAATGCCTAGGATTTTCTGTTCCCCCACTGCAATAAACACACAGCTGTGTGCTTTGAAATTCACTAGTAGCTATAAAATAATGACAAAAAGGAGCAAAAGTTTTTCATTCTATACTAAAATATATAAACACCCTACTCTATTATAAGACCATAAAAAAGAAATAAACGTATTTCAAGTATTGGAAACCTCACAGTAGGCATGAAGAATGCAATCACACTTGACACGTTTCTTCTGTGAACAATGAAGCATGCAGTCATAACCAAACTGCTATGTCTGCATCCTAGCAAATACATTGACTTTTACTATGGACCAGATTGCATCTTTGCCACATACCCCGTGTCAGAATGAGCAAGCTGAGAAGTGCTTTGATGGTTGCATATGTTGTTATCATGCAGCCCCAATGAACAGCAGTTTCACAGGAATGAACTCTCAGTCTATTTAAATATATGTGCTACAGTGCAACCTCTTTCTAGCTCAGCATATGTCCTGTATTGGGCTTTATATCTCTCCATGATAGTTAAACCCTCTATTTTTATTCACTGCAGAGCTTCTTCTATGGAAACAAATGTACCTATGAGAGCTAGAGATAGCACTATATCTAAAGGAAACATCATATTACTTCTGAGGCAGCACAAAGCTTTAACTTCATTTCTTGGCTTGCTCCTGTCAAGCAGAGATTCAAATACAGTCTTTGATCACTGAGAAACCATAAGCAACAGCCAGAAAAGTAGATGTGGTTAACAGCTGACATCACTGTTGATGATCCATGAGCCATTAAGTGCTCACCAACAGAATGGTGGAAATAAGGCTGACAGTGTCTCATGTAGTGAACAATATTGACAGCCCTGCAATGAAAGGCTAAAAACAAACCATTCCCAACTGTCACCATCTAAAATCTAGGCAGGCCAGCTAGCTAATAAAAGCTGGAAACAGGGAAAACAAAACCAAAGCAGCTAAATTAACAAAGACTTCTCAATACTTTTTTACATACCAGCTTGTGTACCAAGTTAACATTTTTGGGCTATGATATTTCCAAAATTTATGGGCAATAAAACAGCAGTGTTGAGTGAAGAATGTCTTCAGATAGTTTATACAGCATAACTGGTACTCAATTTTTTTTTTTTTTAACAACCATAGGTATTCCTTACTTATATATGGCAGCTGTTTGAAAATATTAATCTATGTTGTTGCTATATTTTAATGTTATGGATTCACTCTCTTCAGGGATATTTGCTCAACATTCTTGAAGCTCAAGATTGGTGTTTGAGGTTTTTTGTTTCTGCAAAAGGAGCCATTGTTTATGTAACAATAACGCCATTGCATAAAAGTGCACAACTGCCCCACAGCTGACCTTTCCTGAAGTAACAAATTCCAGGAAGAGAGCTGAGGTTCAGGATGTTCCTCACATCTAACTCCACCTGCCCTTATTGACCTTAAGGGCAAATTGAATTACCTGAATTCAGGTTTCTTTCAAAACCAATTTGTTCTAACAAATTTGATCCCTGAGAGGAGGTACATCCTCTCAGGAAACACTTGAGTTTTTTTGTTTTTTTGGGTTTTTTTTTACCAGAAATCAGATACATGGAAGCACCAGGGAGTATAAGGAAGACATAGAAAGATGAGCTGTAGTGAACAAAGGGTCTTTTTTTCTTTTTTCCATTCTATAAAATCAGTGCTGATTTCAAGAATAGTAATTGGGTTATATCTCAAATACATATATGCTTATAGTAAGCATGGTTATGTGGTTATCTGGGATTGTCTAAGACTTAAAGAAATGGTTTCAACAAATTTAGTTTGTGTGTGTAAATTTCAAATTTGCTCCTCTTAAGTGTCTACACTGGTAAAACTCAGATCTCATATATAAAGGCATCTTGGCTATATTCTTTCAAACTAATTTCCAATAATGTTTTCTCCATCTCTTCATTACTAGTAAAGACTATCATCCCATCCTAATCTTCCATCAGAGAAGTATCATCACACCAGCTACTGTCATTGTGGGATGCATAAATCCAGTAAGAGTCTTTCAGTCTTTAGACACGTGACATAATTCATAGTGCTTAAAAATGCACAGGACTGTATTTTAAGAGTTGCTATCTTCCTGTTACTTAAAGGTCTAAGACACATCTCAGATCAGCATACTATTTTGCTTAAGTTTGCTTTTGCATCACATTTAGTACCAACTAGCAATCTTGTCTCTTCTTCCTTTCATTTGCTATTTCATCACTTTAAATACTTATCACTCTCTTTTCTTTAATCTTGGTTACTGTTTTCCTTTTTCTAGTCACACTTTATAAATTTTGGTTATTGCTTCTGTTTGATTTTTAATAAGAAGGCAAAGGACTGCCAATATTAATTTCCTCTCTCAATAATTCTAGTACTTGCCTCATTCATACAGTAATTATTTTTTGTAAGACTTATGAAAGCTGCTACTATTTTGAGATAACAATAAATCTGTTTTTGCACATTTTTGGTTTGAGGAGAGATTGAGCAGGACAAGCATCTTCCAAAGTCAGTTTTTCTGAACACAACTACAAATATTAGCACTTCAAACACAAAGCTTCCAAATAGATTCAGAAAAGATGATCAACCCTCCTAAGACAGCATTACTGACAAAATTTGAATTGAGGAATTGCCAGTTCCCAGCCCCGTGGGCAGTCTATTGAGAGACATTGCCCACTGCAAGTGAACCTTGTTTCCCTGTACTGACTAAAGCAACCTGAGTTGGAGCATGCAGATCCTGGAGCTCCCCATACTGTAAAGAAACCACAGTGAAATACTGAAGATTAAAAAGTAGGTCAGACTTAATAAATGCATTTTTAAGTAATCCACACTTCAGATCCTGATATGAAATGGATGAAATCTGTGGTCTGTTCAGTAACTAGAGATTCACCCTATTGCTTTTCTTATGCTAAAATTCTTATGCACACAGAAATGGCTTATGCATATTTGCATCAAAAAGGAAATTAAAGAAGCTGCAAAATTAAACCCTCAATTCTAAATAAGAAAACTGCAGAGCAAAGGTTGGAGCAGGGCCAGATGTAGTAAAAACAGTCAGTTTTACCTAATAGATATTATATGTGGAAAAATCATGACCTTGCCTAGGAGCAGTGGAAATGTCCAACCTACTCCTTTCTGGCCTTCTTTCCTCAACTACAAATAAAACACAATTCTTATTACATGCAAAACAATATCTTTCATTCACTATTAACAGAGTATTTTTATGGGTGGTATTTTATGACTGAAATATAATGCATAATCAGCTGCTCCACAGATCTTGCTTTGTGCTATAAAGTACTATAAATTGTAGTAGTTCTCAGTGCTGAATCTGCCCCTGGATGTTTACACTGGAGCTGCTCCACCTTTGCTTCTTACACCAGATATGAAGCCAAAACTTCCTGCTGTTAATGCCAAATATAAAAGAACCAAAGGCAGTAGAAGGATGGCAGCACACTCTTACTTGGAAAAGCAAAGGTTTTGAGACATGGTTGGATTCCACATGGCAAAAATATGATCTAATGGGTCTCCACTGCTCTTTCATTTGCTTATATTTACAAAGTCAGTGCTCAAGGTATTTTTAAACTTAAATACAAGTCCTTGCCTCTCAGTGGACCTCCCAGGTAGTTCATGTGGGTGTTCTACATAACACTTAGTCCCTGGCTTTTATAAGCAAACAGACACAGCTTCTAAAGATGCCTATAACCTGTGAAACCAGTCATGCCTTTAGGGAAATTCATAGTAACAGCAACCAGAGGAAAAAATGGTCTAGTTGTCTGTCTGTTATTGACAGCACATCAGAAGCTTGGGATGCTTCCACAGGCACAGGAGGGTTGATACTCCCTAACAAGTAGAAGAGATCCCTCAGACATCACACACAACCAAGATATGCACATTGTTCTCACCTTTACTAAGCTCTTTTCTTATTCTGCTTATTGCTTTTTACTGATACATCTCTGCATGTATGTTGCACACCCACATAGACATAAGCAAATTCCTTTGAACCAAGATCTCTAAGACTACTGGAATTCAATTTTTTTGTACATTTAAATTGTGTGTTTTTTGGACTACTTGTACCCCCTCGGACAGTTCTTTGGCACACGTGGTGAGTTAAGCATGGCCCAAGGACCATGCTTAGCAGGGATATGCAGATTACTCATATTGTGAAGGGTAAAATAAGATGGACTATAATAATAAAACAATTGTTATTAGGGCCAGAGAATAAGTCCAAGTACCATTTGGTTTATTAGTAAACAAGTCATATTTGGGCCTCAGAAGTAGCACAACCAAGGAGAACTTCAGGGAGAGGACTCTTGAAGAAGTGTTTTTCATTTTTACAGATGCTATGATTGGGAACATATTCCCTATTTCATCACTCCTTTGCTGGAGCTCTATTCATGTCACCAGAACTTTCAACACAGTTGAAAAATGCTCAACCAAACATCTATCCCCCAAAGCAATTAATATTTGCAGATCTAGAGATTTTTTTCATATTTACAGTATTATTGCATTGAAATTAACGGGATTTGGGGGAGCATTGTATATATATATATGTATATATATGTATGTATGTATGTATGTATGTATGTATATGTATATGTATATGTATTTATATATAATCAATCCAAAGATCATTAACAGCCCATAGAATCCATTAACTTTAAGGGTACTGCAGCAGCTCTCTAGTAGGACTCAGACCCTTGAGGAATTGTTTTACAGAGTTCTTTATAATCTATACATAAATTTAGATTTCCCAAACCCTGATAAGATGATGCCCAGGTTTTCTCAACAAGGAAATAAGCAATCATATATTTAGGATTTCCAAAGCATTCCCTGTGTTATATAAACATAAGTTCAAGAACTATTGCAATAACTACCCTTTACATATATACAGCTGAATATGTCCCAGAATAAACTGCTACCGTAGAGGCAAGGGTCTGAAATAGATCAGACATTGTAGTGCCTGTACTCAAGGGCAAGTGGGCAAAATATTTCCCATGCTAGTAAAGTTTGAAGTGACAATGAATAATTTGCAATTTTTGGTGAGTGTTAAGCTTCCATAGCTCCATTGGAGAGGGGAGCAAGTCACAGTTACAATTTTCACAAAGAAGCCAGTGTTGATGTGAAGGTTTTTTGCTTTGTCCCTTTTTTGTTAAGTGTGAAAGAGTGGAGGCTGTGGGAGCGGATCGAATGACCTACTGTGTCTTTTATACCACAGCAACATGCACAGAAAGAATACGATTCTCTGAGTGCAGTCCTGAGCAGATCTTCCCCCTTTTTGCTGTCATCCTGACGTGGTAGAATGTCCTTGCTGCAGAGAACCCAGCGGGGGCCAAGGGCAGAGGCAGCTCTGACTCTGCAGGTCGCTGCAGGGTGAAGAGTCGTGCCGAGCTCAGAGACCATGACTGTCACTCAAGGAATCATTAGCAATGAAAAGAGGTGGTGAAGCTTGTTGTGTTGTCATCACACTGTAAGAGGGTTGGCTGCAGCCCAAATTAACTTGCTTAGGGAGTGTGAATCAAAATGACATGCAATCTGAATGTTAATGAAAATTTTCTTGTGCTTTAGACTTTAGATTCCATCCAGAAAGCTGTCATCTGGAAGACATCATCTCTCTCCTTTCCCCTTGCTCTCTTTTTAGGATATGTATTTGCAAATATAAATGAAAAGAAGAATTATTTATTTCCCTTAAAACCTCCGCTGCTTGGATCTCGGTTTACAGAGCACTGTATTGTTTCCAGAAATTTCCTTGTGTTGTAGCAGATAAAAAAGGAAAGCAGTAGATAAAATGCCCTGCTTTTCAGGCAAGAGAATTGCAAGGGTTTCACAGGCAAATAAATGTCATAACTCAAAGTGCTGTTGTGCAGCAGTGCAGCTGTACTGTCACAGAGAAAGTTCCCACTTATGTTACCAGAGGACTGGACTATTCAGGTGCTATTTGTGGTATTCACCTGTTTAAGACTGTGTCAGTGAAAATCGTGTTTTTCCAGCCCAGACAGCTGAGCTACTCCAATGAGAAACCAGTCTACAGAGATGGAAATAAAAGGGAAGCCTTTAATGTACACAATCATCCATTTCCTGACTAATGTGCAGTCACATGCCTCCCTATTTGGCAAGGAGCATAGTTAATTTTAATTAGTATCATTTTTATAACAGCTATTAGAGACTCTGGGACTGCTAAATTCAGAGGTCCTCTTCTCTCCCTCATGCACTTAAAAGGCAGCTCAAAATTGAATTTCCTGTCAGCTGGTGTGCAACACGAACTTGTATCCTTCACACTACATTTCAAGGAAGCTGCTATACATGTTGCAAAGCAAGTAATATGTTATCAATAACTAAATAAACCTCTTTCTTATCAGAGTCAAAAGGAAATAAAAACTAGCTTGAGAGATTTGAGATTATAAAATGGTGTGCACTACTGGTCTAAATTATAATTTAGTCAGTAAACTATCCAAATGCCCATTTTAAATCAACAAAAACCAGATCCTGGCTTAAAAGAGAACATGAATGCCCGAATCTAGCAAAAACAGTCTTAGCAAATTCAAACAATTGCTTCAACACGGAAATGTGAACACAGTGAGACAATGTGAACACTGAGAGAGAATTCAACATTTAACATGTAAAATAATTAGATAGATTTCATTTTAGAAATATACTATTAATCCAAAAGGCTCAGATTTTAATAAATATCAACACATAAAGAAGTCTTGGAGAACTTTCAAGATTCTGTATTTGGACTTTTTTCAAGTTACATATTTACCCTTTCAAAAAAGTTAGTTAGAGAAATATTTTTTTCTACATTTGAGACAGTAGCACACTCAAGAACGAATGTAAAACAGACTGAAGTCAATCAGGAGTTTTCCAGTTTGGAAAGGATGGCTGTATCTGCTTAAAGTTGAGTTTCTGATTCAATATTATGCTTAGTCAGTGTGTACACTGTTGTATTTTCAAATATTGAACCAAGAACTTGGATTGAAATACAAAAGGATGAGTTATGTCACTAAATAAAACTTCAAATGTGTTGGTTCAAAAATTTAAAAATGTGAAGTCCTGAGAGACACCGACGTTTTCATAGGCAAGTAAGGTCATCTAGGCTCCCAGACATGCACAGTTGTACATCTCCACTTTTTACATGGGATAAATCAGACCTTCTCTGAGCAAATCCAACCTTAAAGAAGCAAGAATTCACTAAAAAGAAAAAGGCATTACATGGATGTCAGCAGTGAACTGTATTTGCAAATATTGGAGGACAGGGTACAATTCTGGAGAATAAAATTTCATTGCTCTGTGTTCTTTTTTTTTGTTGTTGTTTTGTTTTGTTTTTTTTTACTTAGCAATAAACTACTTTAACCACTTTCCTCCCTCCATTGTGATATCTGCCCATCTCACTGCACTCCTCTGTAGGAACACATTATAAACCAGAAAAATGAAATGACCCAAATAAAATACAAACACTTTGGGGAGCCTTTTTGTAGCTCACATCATTCACTGAGGCTGTCTCCAGGACATTGTACAATTGTACATCAGCATAGCAAAAGGCAGCAGTAAACTTTATTATAACCGTGCAGAAAATATCAAACAGAATTCGTGAGACAATCAGTCTATAAAACAGTATTTAAAAATGCTCTTAAGTCATCTAAGCAAGAGAGAGCACTGCTAAGTGAACCAGACTTTAGCAAAATAGTTCTTTCTAGTGATCACAAATTCATACTACTTTAACAGTGTTCTCTCCTTTCTCTGAAACATGTTATTTGAAGGAAAATGCTTATAGTGTCTATGCTGAAAATATATTTCTTGATAAGTTAGCATTTATTTCCTTCAGGTCTCTTAAATCAGCAGTTTTGCAAAATCAGTGGCACTGACCAGAAAATCAGAATACTTGACATTCTTTTTTTTGTAGGACAAACTATTTTCTTGTGGTTCTATTCTTCACGATTTATTTCTTTTTACTGTTAAAATATGGTCACTAAATCTTATTTGGGCTCTATTAGCAAGGCTGCAGTGTTAGCTAATCTGTACCTCTGGTACATCTTGCATGGGGAAGGGAAAGAGTTGTTTCTCTACAGCTAAGGGCAAGCACAGTTGAAAGCTTCATGTACGATTCAGCTTTTTTTGTAGTTCTTGTGCAATGTCTAGATGTAATGATATGAAGCTTAGGTGTGATGATCAGATAAATTTGAAAGTGTGCCAAATTAAGAAGCAATGTATAAGGAACTGTGACTCAGGCTTGCTTGCAGTCACTTAGGTCTAATTACAGCCACTTTACTGATGTGAAAGGTAGTCTCATTATGATTTACACGCTTAGGAGCCAGAAGGAGGTGTAACATAAAAGAGATTGGTTACTTAATTTCCATGTCTCTATATCTCCTCAGCATGCAGTTTAGACTGAGACTTCTTAACACATCGGTAGAGATGGAGTAAGTGAGACTTAAATAAGTGAAGAAAATCTAATTTATATCACTTTAAAAGCTGTTTCTAAAGCAGGATCACTATTTAAAAGATGTATAAAGACTGTGTACAGAAAATGCTACTGTAAAGTTAAAGAATTTGTGACAAATGTTGGCAATTTGAGTAATTTCTAAGTTAAGAAATACCAGGTTTCTTTTTCATATAGGCAACCCATTTGCTCACTTGTACAGCTCTACTGAGCAGAGAAGGGAGGGATCCTGTGAGAAAGATGGTATATGGCCCCACAGAGAAATTTAATGTATCCAAGATGTACAAAAGCTAGAGACGTATCCTAATCTTCATATGCTTGATTATGGAAGGTGAGGAAACAATGTATTTTTATGATTATACACGAATGTCCCATTTTTTTTAGTTGAAGAAGAACTCTTAGTTGTGTTTAATGTCATCCTATCCCTGTCATACATTGCTGATATCCTTCTATCCTGTACTTTCAGCACTGCAAGACAGCTGTGACAGAAATCTTATTCTAGTGCATTGCCACACAAAGTAGGTTGCCATTTAAGTAGAGCACAGCATGACCAGCTGTGCACAGCATGTCCTCTGTTTCTCCTCTTGCGCTGTACAGCTAAGGCTGTTTCCATTGCCACACAAAGCTGAAAAGTCATTACACAGGCTGAGATGTCCATGTATGCCCATAGAAGGAGGTAAATCAAAGAATAAAAGTAGCTGTTACCTCTCCTTCCCTTTCCTCACCTCTGAAAGATCTTCATCTCTTGGTGTTGCCCTAACCAGAAAACTGGAATGAGCCTTTATGGCAGAATTTAACAGAGAGAAGTAATTTGCAGGCCATGGAACAGCCTGAAACAGTTCCTTATGCCATTTGATACCTTTCAAGGCTGCATCTGTACCAGAAATAAAATGCGACATATATTATTCCACTGCCCTGTCACAGCATAGCTTGCATCTTCACTCCCCAGGAAGAGGTGGCACCCTTTGCACTGCCTGTTGAGAAGAAATCTTAGTGTGTACTCTCACCAAAACCCATGTCTGAGTTTGGTCTGGAAGGATGATAATTGTCACAAGGCAAAACTTTGTGAAGTGACATCCCTGGTGAAAACACAGACAACCACAAACAGGGGTCAATCTTACTGTTCATTGGCTTGTTTTATTATTACTTAGGACAGATTTAATAAAAGTGTGACTGAAGAAGGAAGAAGAGTTGTCTGCTCTTCTCCCTTCTGCCATCTCTCAGCAAATCCTGGGAACTTACAATAGCCTGGTGTTGCTGCTCCTACTGCTGCTCTGGCAATAGTACCCAGCCTCTGGATGTTCCTATATTTAGCCATTGTTTCTGCCATTGTCAAAACATTCCAAGAAGTGCAAACTAAAGAAATGATGATAGAAAACTCAGCAGCAGCTCACTAAATAATCACAGCATTAAAACTCACCCCCTTACTGCTTGTTAGGCCTAAGGGGATTTCTTTTGGCAGCAAAGCCTTGCACCTATAAGACTTTAAATGAAAAGGTAGCAAGAATCATTTATGAAGTAGAACAGTAGGCAACTTAGAAAAACAGCTTCTATTTGTGTAGTCTACAACCATCTTTGCCAGGTAATAGAAAGATCCTTGACTTATGACAGCTGTCAAAACATTTTTAAATTACAGAGCAATGCAGTCAATCCATGAATCAATATCAGTGCATTAGCCAGCACCCTGCTGCTGTAAGAGTCATCTCTCAGAAAAAGTAGGTAAGATGTCAAATGCTTTGCTCTTGGTTTTCTGCTTGAACTAATCAGTAGGCAGAAGTACAAAGATTTGACTACCCAGGACTATTGCAGGATATTTTAACTTACATACACTTTTTGCAAGTTCACCACATCTTTTGGAAATCATGCACCATGCACTAATCACTTCTGCAATCTCAAATCAACACCCCTCATGCACAGTCATTACAAATATGCCTACACAACATTATTTCACAGTCTATGTAGAGTTAGTGCACAAGGGAATAGGGATCACATACCACATGGCCTCATTTTGTGCCACCTCAAGTTTCAGTACATGAACTTCAGTCAGAGGAAGCTTAAGGCCAGTTTACATTGGAAGGATATGACTCAGTTGCCCATAATTACCAGTTTTTATGTCGTTGCTGAGACTGTCTTGTCTGCAAAAACTGCTGATGCAGACTACTACAGCACAGGCAAATTTCACATTTGCAGGAAAAAACCCAGGGTGGAGTTCCTTAGAGCCTCTCTTTTGCCTGCTGTTTCTGCAGGCACAGTTGGGAGCTATAGCATTTGGACCTGAGCAGGCATATTCAGAAACAAGATGAAGTCCAAAGCATGTGATTTGTTTAAAAGTTCTACAAAATCTTGCAGAACTTAATAAAAGCTCACTGAGACACACTGACAGTTTTAGACTGTTTTTTGCAAGGGTTTAAGCAAGTACTAAGGGTTCCCTGAAAGATGTTGAATATCCAAACCATTTGCACATGCTGTCTTAGCCACTTCCTTTTGAAAACACACTATCTTTGAGGCACTTGTAAGTGTTAATAATATTTCCAATCTCACTTGAAAGAGGCACCATTTATTTGTGAAATATACCTTCTTGATGTTATTTTGTACAGTATTAAGAAATTAATCAGATCTGCTATCAATGTATTTAAATCAATCTTTGATGGTTAAAAATTAGCCACTTTTCAGGAAAAAAACCAAAACCAAACAAACAAAAAAACCCATGGGAAAAAAGGCAAAAAATAAAGGCATTTAAAATTTAATATTATGCCTGTTCAGATGACATAGTTCATGGTATGCCTTTTCTCTCTAGTGTTAGTTTCTATGATAAACATCACTTTTCCACTTTACATTCTCTTCTCTTACTTGGTAGGAGTCCTTCACTCAAAATACTGAAAGTAAATAAGTAAAAATGCTTCAGCTTTTCTTCTGCAAATCTAATTTGAGCAGCAAAATTTAATTAATTATATCAGAAAATTATATCAGAAAACAAGAACCACTGCTTCTTTGATGTCTAGAATCAAAGAAGTAACACAGCTGGAAGTTCTGAGTGTCAAAGTACACACACAACTACCTCTGCCAATGCATTGCTGATTGTGTGTCTGTGTGACTGACAAAAAATATATAATATATTCTGCAACTTTATAAACTTTTAAATTTCCATACTGCTATAGATTGCCTTTTTCCCTCTTTACTTAGTCCAAATGTGCTTCTCAGCCTGATTTATACAACAGTGCAATCTGATGTCTTCAAATGTCTTTGCTCCGGATGTTTGAGAGAAGAGACTTTCTAAGCGCTAAAGTAAAAGAGGTGTTTGGAGGTGCTGTCAGAACTGGGAGCCATTCAATAATTAAGGTTCAACAATTAATTACTTGAAGGCTTTAAAAGAAAACCTAAAGGTTTCTGAATATATTTCCCAAAGCCTGTTGGTAGTCACTTATGTTGGATTATGCTGCATTCTGTCTGAAAAGCTGGGAAAAAGGAGCCTTTACATCCTCCTGCAATGATGGAAGCTTCAGTGTGGCTATTGTTAAAAGAGGCACTTTGGAATTCTGCAGGACATCACAGGAGGAGATGGCCATCAGGCAGGATAAGTCTGGGAGAATGGAGTCTTACATTAGTTGAAGAGAGGGACAAGAAAAACTCACAAGAGGAAAATTAACATCCATATTTACATTCATCTTCATCACCAGCCATAAGCTGCACAAATCATTTTCTTAGTTGAACAGGTAAGTATACCTAAGTAGCCAAATACTGGGACTGTTATATCTGGTAAATGTGTCTCCATGGCTATTCCTCTCCTATATTATCATTATGCAACCCTTCTCTCCAGTAAAGAAGGTCAAGGCGTGTTTTTATTGCCTTTGTTAATTGTCAAGTCGAATATACCTATAGAGATTTAAATTTTTTTCTTGTTTTTTTCTTTTCTGATGTTTCCCAAATCCAAGGGGAAGCATCATTGATAGTTGCAGGTGTGTAGATTTTTGACAATTGTTGTTCTTGGTTTAGTTTTTTATCTTGTATTTTCTATTGGAAATTTCCACTTGAATATAAGTTATTATAAAAACAATAACCGAACAAAATTTTTTTGTCACCAGTTGTACTTCTCTGACTTCAGTTTTGAAACCACTCAGATTAACTTTGAGCATGTTAGTAGCCTCACTTAAATCCATCACACACGTCTGTCCAAATGACAATTTTATTCACTGTCTCTGAAAACCAAACCGGACAAGCAAACAATAAAAAATTATCATGCCTTGTGAAAGAGAGTCATAAAGCATAACAACTAGAAATGTTAACAGAGGAGAAAGGGAGAGAACTGTTCTAAGAATCTATTCTCCTTGACAAGTGGTATTTATTTAAACAGTCTTCTGCTTCATTCTCCTGATTATTACACAAATATTTTATGCTCTGGTTGTTTTACAAGTGCATTAGCTCTTAGGAGAAGTATAGTACTTTTATTAGTGCTCTATGAGACTGTTATACAAAAACCCACCTGGGAGGTTTAAATTTTATATCCTCAGCTCTACTAATTGTTCTCTAAGGGATTAATTAGAGTAACTTTTTAGCTTTCTAACAAGTTTGTATTCACACTTACACTGAGTTAAGAAAGAGCTTGCACAGTGATCACAGAAAAATTCCGTTTGTTTCTATAATATATCTAAACCTGCTGATAAGAGATCACAGTAGTTAAAGTAAAAATAAATGTACATAGAAACATAAGAGTTTTAAAATAACATTCACATTTCCATTTGGTTTTATCCTCTGAGTTCTCAGGACAAACATAATTATTTATAAATAATCTAAGGAAGAATTCGAATATAGTTAAAAGTTATTCATGTTTGTGATCTGTTCTGGTTATTTGATTAGTTTGCAAAAGTATCTAGCAAAGTTATCTCCTGTTGGTGTCTTTTCCTGGATGCCCAATTACTGTGCTTTTAAGACTGTCACAGAGTAGGCCAAATTAAAAAATTATCTCATATCTTTATTCACATGAATGAAGCCAATAGCCAAATTTCAGAAATAATTTGTTGAGGTCAGAGTGCTAGGTCTGTATTGGACACTGAAACATCTAATTCACAGTCTGATAATCATACATAAAACAATTTTAGGTGCTAATATAGAGTCCTAGCTCAGAGTCCATAATTCCAGAGAAGCTTCCTAAAAACACGACCTTTAAAAAAATTTTTGACTACTATACTCCTTTAAAGCATGATGGCAATTTAAAGAGAGAAAGATGACATTAACCAAGAAAAAAAGATGCTAACATTCAGATACCAACAGTAAAATTGTCTGTTGGAAATGGTCCCTGACTGTGCTAGGTACTATCCTGTGCCCAACATTTGTTTAGGACTGTGCTGGTCAGTCTGGTCCAGGACCAAACTTGGGATTGATTCGAACAATCAAGCAACAAAATTCTTGAGTTAAATTTTACTGTTATCTATGCCAATTTGGTGAAATGCACTCTGGTCCCTGGCCAACGCACTCTCTTCCATGGTTGTTATGAATTTCTTTTCTAGAGATGGTAAGCTAACTACTTTTAAGAGTGTTCAAAAGTGAATTTCAAGTTTTGGGTCCTCTCTTATTTTCTGTTGCTTTCTAGAGAGATGGTAGTCAATATTTGTCATGGGTGAATTTTCTGTCAAACCCAGGGTAGCAAGGCAGCAACTGACAACCTAGCTCCTGCACCTTTGTGAGGTAAGTTCTCACTGTTCCTGGTCTTCCTTGTGATCATGGCATCTTGCACCTTGATAGCAATCCAGTGACTTTGAAAAAGTAATCATTTTTTTGTTTGCCAAACAAGAATGGCAACAAAGCACAATATAATTCTGAAGTAAAATTGATTCTGAAAACATGTCAGCTAAAAAAGCTAGCTTCAGTGTTTCAAAATAGGGAGAAGTCTATTGTAAGAGAAGCTTGTTTTATGTTTGTCCATATTAGAATTTAATTTCAGGATCTTCTGTGTTTTCATTTAAAAAGTCTTGTATCCCCTTATCCACTATCCATTGGAACTGCTGATTGACCTGGATATAGCCTTCAAGGTTGGACCACAGCTTGGATAAAGGCACCCTTTATAAATCCTCCAGTCACTGAGGATCTCACTGACTGTATGAACATCCTAGGGGTATTTCTAAAGCCTTTAATCTTGATGCAGTCTGACTCTAGCCTGTTTCCCTTTTTTTTTTCAACAAGGAAATTATGGCTGGGAGGTACTGATGTGAAGGGAGACACCGAGCTGCAAGACATTCAGCTCGTATAGACTCAACCTACAGAGCAAGGTCAGGTTTATCTTGCAGACTGTATGTAGCATGTTCAGAGTTAGTTTACATATTTCCAGGCTTTCTGGTGAGTCAGAGGCCAACTTCTCTGTGAAGAATTTTCTTCATTGAACAGTTTTGTTTATCTAACACTTTAACTCTTACGTATTTTTTTTCCTGGAAGGTCTCAGGAGTCTGGTAGCTACAGCTTCAGCAGCTTTATAGAGGAACTCATGCATTACAGGAAAGTCTCCGTCTGGTGATCCAAGCACACAGGCTGACCTTAATGAACAGACAGGTTTTAAAATAGGAGGCAAAAGTTGTTTAGATAAGGGCCTTATTCTGTGGAAAGATGGTTCTGTGAAATTTTCCAGTATTCTTTAATAGAGTGCCAAAAAAGCTTATTTCCCTATAAAAACAAAAAAACAATCAAACAGACAAAAAAACCCACAAAGCCAAAACAAAACCAAAAAACTCCACAAAAAACCAAAAATCAGACACTTTAAATTATTTCCTCAGAGTTAGGGAAAACACCGGCTGTCAAATGTGACAAGTGTGTAACAAGCAATTGCCCAACCTGGAAAGGAAAGCAAAGCACCTCTTTAGATTGTGGGGCTCTATTTTAATGAAAGGGATTTGAATCCTTTAACATTTACAGTACATTTGAATTATGTATTATGCTTCCCACTGACAAAAATACAAAACCTTGGACAAAGTTTAATTTCATGATTTACTATAGCACACCCAGCAAACTATTGCTAGTAACTGCGCCACTGCATGCAGGAGCTGCCACAAATATCAGTTTTACACTCGGCAAATTTGGAAACCCTAAAAATTATGTAATTTCTGCTTTACTGTATAAGAGCTTCCACCTCTTGGCAGTCAGAGTCATGGTGTTTAAATTTAATTTTCTCTAATGTAATCGTTTTTTGCCCGCTATGTTTAAGGCAATTTGAATCAATATCCCATACAAGTAATTTAGAGTCCATAGCTGTAACCATTGCAAGCAGTGAATCATCTAAAGAACAAAATAATTTGTGCTGAATTTCCTACTTTTTCTCACTGGCTGTTTATAGTGATATTCACTTTGATTTGATTTTTAAGAGCAAATAATAATATGTTAAACAATATTTGCATAAAAACAAATGTTTCCTCATCTACTACTCAACCTTAAATAAAAAAATTCTTCATTGAAAGAACAAGTCCTGCTCACTTGTCCTCCTATTACAAGATACAAGGTAATGGTTTAATCAGGTCTGTCAAGTCTTACACTTTGCATTTATCTCAAGGATCCACTCACATGACTTCCCAGAATATGACACATTCCTTATGCAACACCTGTGGCTGCACTTGTACTGCCTCTGGACCTCTCACAAGGAATTCCCCAGTACCAGTGGTGTCCAGTGGATGGCTTCTTTAAGAAGGAAGGACCATGGCACCAATCACCCACCTGGAAGGTCACACACTTTCTAAGAGGGCCCAGGCCAAGGAACAAGCTTAGATATCTTTTGTCCCATGGTCTCATGTAGCTGCAGTGGAGAGGTGAGAGATGGTCCTCACACAGGAGCCAGTCTTTTATCCAATAGTTCATAGTGGAGTCATGTCCCTGCCTCACCTCTCTCGAGAGGTTAAAGTGTTACACTCCTTCAAAGACGGTCTCCTCTCAGAACACAGGTGCTTCTATATTGTCAGAAGAGTCACCAAACACTGGAGTACATGTGTCTTCTTCCAGAGAAAAATTGTGTACAAAATGCAGATCCCCGGGCTGTGCTGCTCCACAATATTGGGAATTCTATGGGTACCGAGGGAAATAGGTCAATATATTACTTCAAATTTTATAATGTGGCAAGAAGACATTTCCCCTAGTATCAGAGACTTGCATATTTTCCTTAAAGGAAGGGGTGCCCTACATCATTTTATTGCAGTGAAAGTTTTGGTTTTGGTTTGAAAACTACATTTTCAAAGAACATTTTTCAGCAATACAGCCCACAGGCAGACAAGAGAAATGCTTCCAGTATCAACCTCCACTGTGGCAAACAAGACACATTAACTTAAACCAAGCTGGTCTTCTTCACTCACAAATCAAAATCTCCAACACCGTGTACAAAACCTATCAAAAATTCAAGCACTGAAAGATACTGCATATATATGTTTGTTCTACCTATTAAGTGGGGTTACTGGGCACAAAAAATAATTGGCTTATGAGCTGTCCAAGAGAAATGGACACTATTCTTATTCCACTCAAAATTATGAGATGAAAGAATGAAGAAAAATAGCAATGCTTGTTCTTTACTCCTTAGACTTAATCAGAAATAGGATTAGAGGAACACAGGGGTACCTTCAACTGGCAGGATGGACCAAAAGAACCTCAGTCAGATGCTCAGAGGAAGAGATATCAACAAGCACTTCAAGAAAATGTTAATGTAACATTTTACTCATGCTGTCTTTGTATATGATACTTCAAATTAATTAGTAACTGGGTTAAAGTATTAAAAATCTTTTATGAATCTTTGACAGACATAGGTTAAATTAGCAATACCATTTTCATTGAGTAACCCTTAATTATATGATTTTATAACACCAGTCTTCAAATTTAATATTCTATGAATCTTCCAAAATGTATTGTTTAGTCAGGGACCACAAAAACAGACAAACAAAATCCCTGAATTATGCAAGACTTTGTGTAAAGGTGTTGCAAATACTGAATTATACTGGAAAAGTCCTTAAATTGGCAATCTATTTTACTGCTGGGAAGCAATAAAATTGTTGCATACTTTCTGGTATCTAATCTCTTAATCAATATGAATTCCCAGTAACAAGCAATGAATTCCAACCTAATTGAAACAATTAGCCTAACACTGTTGTCAAGAAAATACACTATTATAAATCATGACATATTAAGTATTAATTTCTTAATCTAATTTGAAGTACGACTGCACACAGCCTCTCCATGATACTTACTGTTGATAATACAAATGTTGGCTGTAAGCCTGCAAAGCGATCAGTGTGGGTTTATATTGGCATGTAGGGTCTGCACATTTGCATTACTTTGTAGAATGTAGCATGCAGGGAAAATAGAAATGAAGAAATACTGCAGAACTTGTTACTGGTTGGCTTTCCCAATCTGGAAATCTTTTCTACAGAACTCAAGATCTCCTTTGTAAAGCTTAGCAAACAAGGCTCTGATGCGTGCAGAAGTAACCTTGAAATAGCTTGTTACTACAACAAAAATTATTCCTAACTTAGTAACTTAATTGTTTTATTCTTAATTATCAATAGTTTAATTCTTAAATTATGAAGATGGAGCTCTTAAACTAGAAGACTCCAACAGTTTATTGTATTCATCCTTGTATTGTGTGTTTACACAAAATTATTCCTGTTAGGTGAAAGATAATAAAACATAATTAGCCATAATAAAAGACAACTCCCTGTAAAAAACACAGTCTCTAAAAAGCTAATATAAAATAATAAAGATAATAAGAAAGGATGATATTCTCCATAGTATTTTAGAGAAAGGACTGTTGAGAAATCAATTTCAGCAAGATGCCTCTCATTTACACTAACGAATTTGACTGACGAAGGATTCCTCTGAATTCCTTCATAGCAAAACAAAAGATCTAGTCCCTTACCTCAAATGTACAGTTCATCTCACCCAGAAGTAAACATCAAAATCAGCTCAGTAAAGTTGTACTATAAAAGTCACTGTTATGGGTAGTGTAGTATTTTTAAGTCACATTTAAGTCTCTGGTGTCCATGAGTAAGCTGTATCAATCAAGGAAACCAAAGAATATTTTCCTTGAAAATTCAAAAATAGATATCTAGCCTTAGCTAATTTTCTTTGTTTACTATATTTAATAGGGAAAGAGAAGCACATCCAAGAGGTCATCTTCTTGTCTTTGAATGAGATTACTTTCAGGAGCTCAAACAATGCATTTTTTTTCATATGTCTTAAGATAGAGAACCTCACACTCTCAGGCTTACTCAAACCTATACAGAAAAACTACAGCAAATTAGAAAATCAAGCAATGTGGCAAATCCCAGATGACTGTTACAGCCAAAACAACATGTTTCATTTCTAAGGTGTCTCCTTTGATTTGCTGCCTGATGAAACAGTAGTGAAATACATTTAAAGGACCTACATTGTATTAGGAAGATCTTAAAAATCCTTGACACATGATAACCTGTGTATATACACCAAGACAATTTTTGGAACATGTAAACTATAGTCAACTCTAAAATGATATTTTATATCATGTAATAATGAACAGAATATTATTGCAGCATCATTCCCCAAGAAATTTTTCAGAAGCTGGCATACATCTCAGAAGAAATTGTATGAACTTCTATTTCCTGTCCCTTCTCTGACCATACAATTTACATTTTATTTTATTTAACAGTCCTACTGGCTGTTTCAGGAACCACTTATCTAAAAATGTAGTAAAAGTAGGTGATGCAAGTTTTAAGAAAATCGTAGTAGAATTGAATATATCAGTCCAAAGAAAACTACAACACCCTGATGATTGTCCAACTGCCCCACCACTTCTGGACTGACCAACAGTTAAAAATGTTGCTGAGGGCATTGTCCAAATTCTGAGGGCATTGTCTAAATTCCTCTTAAACACTGACAGGTTTGGGGCACTGATCACCACTTTTGGAAGCCTCTTGTACTGTTTGACCACCCTTGCTGTAAACAAATGCTTCCTAATATCCAGTCTAAACCTCATGGGTGGGGCTTTGAAACAATCCTACATGTCCTGCCACTGGATACCAAGTAGAACATCTCAGAGCCTCCCTCTCCACTTCCACTCCTCAGGAAGATGCAGAGAGCAATGAGAAAAGTCATCATTTTATGCAAAAACAAAAAGTCAGTCCCACATGACACATCATATCACACCAAAACATATATCTGTACCAACATTTCATAATCACTGTATAAAAAATTATCAGGAAAAAAAGTTCTAATATATGAAATGGGATGATTTTAAAAAAGCATTTAGGTTTTTTTTGTTTTCAAGATACTTCCCAAATCTCTAAAAACTCATGAATTCTTGAGTTATATCAGTCAAATGATCCTTTATCCTTAATCTAATTGCAACTAATATCTTTAGAGGAATGCATACTTAGTCAATGATTCTGTATTGCCATTATTACTATTAGACTCTTGCCACTAAATCAATAGCAGCCTAATCTGCCTCTAGAGATCACAGCATTTGCAAGAGCTTACTCTTGTTCATGCATCATTTGAGACCTGTGTGGAGCTTTCATGTCAGTAATGACGAGGTTTGGGACATAAGAAAACAGCCACACGTAATTTCATGAAACACTAGTCCCTCAAATGAACAGTTTCAAATAAAATGCAGAAGACCCATGAAAAAGACTTGTCAAAAGTTTGAAACTGTAGAATCCTAAGTGCATTGCAAACTAAGCAGAAAAAAAGACAACTGTCAGTGTTGATCTAACATGCTAATGGGAGAGATTTTTCAAAGCGTCTCTCAGAGCTGAAGCATAATTCTGCTGAAAGTTAATGGAAGCTGTGATCCTAAGCCATGTAACCATGATAAAAATTGTAGACTGTGTATGACAGAATTGCAGAATCTCATAGTGGTTGAGATTGGAAGGGTTCTGTGAAAATCATTTAGTCCAGCTCCCCTGGTCAAGTAGGATGACCCAAAGCCAGTTACCCAGGGCTGTATCTGTAATATCTCCAGGGATAAAAAGGCCACAGCCTGCCTTAGCATCCTGCTCCCAGTACTCCATCATTCTTTAAGTAAAAATGTGTTTCCTGATGTTCAGATAGCCCCTCCTGCTTTTTTGTTTGTGCCTGCTGTTCCTGTCAAAAAGCTACCCTTCAGATATTCACATATATTGCACTCTCTTTTCAGGTATTTACATAGATTGATAAGATCCCTCCTGAACCTTCTCTTCTCTATGCAGAATGGTCCCAGCTCTCTCAGCCTTCCCTCTCATATGCTGCACTGCAGTCCCTTAAGCACCATTGTGTCCCTTTGTTGAAGTCTCTTCTGTGCACCCGTGTCTCTCTTGTACAGAGAAGGCCAGAACAGGACACAGCACTACAAGTATGGTCTCACCAGTACTGAATAAAGGGGCAGGGTCCCCTCCCCTGGAGTCTAATGCAGCCCAGGGTACCATTTCCCTCCCTTGCAGCAAGGGCTCCCTGGCTCGTGTTCAGCTAGCTGTGCATCAGGACTCCTAGCTCCTTTTTGGCCATGCTGCTTTCCAGCTGATCCTCAAAACATAATTCTGCATAGAGTTGTTCTTCCCCCGGTAGAGAACTTTGCACTTCTCTTTGAACTTCATGGGGTTTCTGATGACCCATTTCTTCAGCCTGTATCTATTAAAAGGAATTTTCTACTATCTTAAATATTTTTCTCCTTGTAACTGAAATTAAACTCATGTTGCTGGATCTTTTTTGTGGGGAAAAAAAAAAAACAACAAAACAAAACAAAACAAAAATGCATGGTTTTCTTCCCTTCATGGAAAAGTGTATTTTCTTTTCAATAACTTCCAGTAGAAAACAATTGAAATTGTGAGAAGTGAACACCCCCTTTCCTGTGTAACTTTCAAAATATAACAAAACTTTTTCAATTTTCAGGAGATGGCAGGCAGAAGCTCTCCCCACACACTCAACAAAAGTGGTGTAAAGGACAATTATATTTTGTTAACAAACAAACATTAAGACATAAGGTAAAATTATGCTTGAGTGCACAGAATTTATTTTTTCCAATAAAGATTTAGCAATAAAAATGATGAAAGACTTATTAGTTCTTCTCAGTGGAAAAGTGATTTGTATTATTTTATGATACGGTACAGATTGCTCTTCAGTAATATGTAGAGCAAACTACTTGAACAGAAGTGTCACGTGAATCAAAATGCAAATAGCCCACTGGGGTTGTATATAATAATTCTCTAGGGGTTGTGTTGTTGCTGTTATTGGTTTTTGTTTCGTTTATTGGGGGTTTTAATAGAGCAAGTATCCAAATCAAAATAAAGTTACATTAATTTGACACACTTGAACTGGACTGGGACCTCAAGAGGGACCCAAGGGAGAAGAAGGATCCATTGAAGCTGTTCAAGTCAACAAGCACATCTCTAGATAGTCGAGGTTTTAAATTGCTTTCTTCATCCTCACTTCATTGGTGCTTATACTACTGAAAGAAATGGCTTCAACATGTACATGGTCTGATTAATATCATGGTACTTATAAATTTGATTCCATTATAAATTGCATTGCAAAGTACAGTTTTCAGCTAAGATGAATATCTATACATAAACGTGCATAAATTCAGTGGCACTGACTAGTCCTGCAATGCAATAAAATGGAATATTAATCTGAAGGTTCCTAAAGGGACATGAAAATAGTTTGTATGCTGGCAGGTAGGAACAATCAAACTGTGCTACACAAATACAGTTCTTCTTTTGTTTCAGCCAACATACAGCAATGAAAAATAATGGCCTGATCCTTGCATTTCAGGGTAGGCAAATTAATGTATTCAAATTAGTGGTTTAGTTGTTTCCCCACCTCCTGTTTTGTTCTAAGCATTATGAATTCAAAACAGTTAATTGAACAGGGCAAAAAGATGAAGCTAGATTGGCTTGATGGACTTAGAACTTTCTAAAAATGAGAGAAATTTCCAAAAATTAAACTCAAAGAGAAAAAAAAATCTTTTAGGCACCATTTTCACCTCCTCCTCACATATAATAGAAAAGCTAAGTACAAACTATCAAGTCATAAAAAAGCTTATCTCAAATCAGAGGCAAATCCACTTCAAAATGTAAAATCACTGAATTTTAAAACACAAATCAAAGTGAGGATAGTGGAAAAAATGTCATTATTCATTTCAGGAGTAAGGAACTTAGTATTAATTTTCTTCTCTAAGGCATACAACACCCCTTTCATTTATTTATATAATTTACCAACAGCTGGAAAAATTAGGAAATCTTAGAATTTAATTTCTTGGAATTGTGTTTTGGCATTCAAAGCTTTGCAGCTGCTAATTGCAGCATTTTGTTGCAGGCCTCCTTGCATTCCAAGCCTGTTTCTTTTCCTTGTCCCATCACAAAAATACTCCCCAAAGACAGCACAGAGTGTGTTCACTGATGAACTTTTCATGGAAAAAAAAGTCTACCATGAATATCTGAAATTTCCTCAGCACAAGAAAGCTGTTTAAGAAGTGAACATTCTATATTAATTTCTAATATCTCTTAAAATAAAACAAAACCCACAGAAATATTTTTTTCTAAATTTCCCATCACACTATGTTTGTGTCCATGGCCAAAATTTTGAGTCTTGTGGCTTAAAACTAGAAATGTTAACCTTCATAGTAGGACTGTTTTCAGTGTCTGAACAAGTACTTTTCTGTTTCTGCTCTTTATGATTGAGAAGTCCTCATAATTATCTACAATATCACATTGCCATCTGGAAAAAAATTCTTCCCTCCATCTCTTCATTTCCATGACTTGTAGAAAAGCTGTTAACCTGTTACGTTGATTAAGCTTAAATCTTTGCTTTTCTGTCCATACTGTTATCTCATTTTTTATATAGACTGTTCAGAATATATTTTAATATTTGTGCCAAATGGATTTCAGAGATATTTTCATTGTATTTCATGCAACAGCAACAAAACACACCAGTGAAAAATTCTGGACAAGTTCCTTTGAAGAAGATATTTTTAAAAACTAATTTTAAAAAATTGCATATTTAGAGGAATTTTGCATTCTCTGTTGCCACTGTCTGTAGTTCACAATGGGAGAACTACTCTGGTCTTCTAGTATAGCTCTGACATTTGAAATTCTGGAGAAAAGCTAACTGTTTGACAGCACTAGTAAAGAATTATTTGTCATTAAAAAGAATCATTTGGGGTTGAAAACAAGGGGTTTGGAGCCAGGGGATCCCTTTTGAGGAGTTATGGTTGAGGGGAATTGCTCAAGAGACTGGTAGACAACCATTTCTCTTAATAGAACCTCAAAGTGTAAAATAATAAAATCTACACCAGGTTGTACTTTACAGAATAATCTGACTAGTATAAAATAATCTGATTTCCTTGTATTTTTAATTTTTTATAACTATTAATAAATAATAGGAAAATTTGTTACACTTAAAAGATTGATACTCAATTTATTTCTAGAATAAAAAATAGGAACCTCTAATTGTTACAAGAACTACGATATATATTTTAAATTTATTAACAAGCAACTGAATGCTTGAAGCATACTTAAAACTGGGAAAAACCTAGAATGCAGTGCTCAGTTAGGGGAGAATACACCTCTTTGTTCAGCCAGCCAATATGTGTCATACTCATTTTCACAAAGAAAAACTTTCAAGATTTAGAAAAGATAATAAGAATACTAATGAAATAAGAGGAAAGGGTCAGTGTACATTCCTGGTCAGATCTGCTCAATTTAAGTGAGCTATAAGTTAATTCTGTCAAGTGAGGAAGTGTCTCAAGCCTGTGAATAAATCACAGTAAGTTGGACTGTTACACTGGGTACACTTAAATTTAAATAAAAGTTTCTGTTTATAATCTCTCATATAACAGAATGATTCAGAAATGCTAATGTTTACCATAAATGATCATCTTAAATGAATTTTAACAAGTAGGCAGATGAGTAGAATTTTATAGTGACTGAACCATATCTAAAGCTTTCAATTACAGCAATATTTTCAGATTTCATTTTGTTGTTCTGAATACTCACATTGTATTCATTCTCATAAGATTAATAATTACAACAATTCATACTTATAAAACATTCTTTCTTCACATTTCTCTGTCTTGGCCTCTTTTTGTAAATTTGATGTATGATTCCTTCATACCTTAAAGTGTAAAAATAGGGCAACAACTGAAAGCTGTACAAACGTAAAACTTTGTAGGCTACAGCATAACATTTTTCCAGGCAAGAAATTAAGGTTAAGGGAAATACCTCTAATACACTTCTAAAATTTCAAATTAAATTCTCAGGACTGAATCCTTTTTGGTTAGTTAGACCTTGACAAAAATTACCTCAGAGGCTATGGTCACTCTAGCAAAAACTGTGCAAGATCCTACACTTCCTTAGGTAATCACATGAGGAAAAGAAAATAAAGAAGCTTGAAAACCTGATACTATCCAGAACAAATTCTTGCTTGACGTTATGATCACTGATTAAAACAGTAGCTTAAATCATCTTCAAAAGGTTCAAGCCAAAACTAACTCTGTTAAATATGCAATAACCTCTGGTCCTTTTCTTGCTCTTGTAAAGTCTAAATCTGAAATTACTTTTCCCTCATCTGTGGATAAAGTTGCATGTTTTCCTAATGAAAGTGAAGTCTTTCATTTTGCTGCTGCTTAAGTTCTTATAAAGTCAATGTGGACTGGTTTTCCTGGTTTGTACTGACCAAGCTATCATGATATGGACCCATTTGCCATTGACATAATGAACCTTTAGAGCTCTGTTAAGATACCCACTATTACCTTTCTGATTTTTAACACCTTAATCTACGTGAGAGAGTTCTTGTAGGGTTTATTTTACACCATAAGAAAAATATGACTTTTCAATCAAGAATTTAGATTCAGAAAGTGTTAAAAAGACACAAATATTTTCCCTCCATTATAGAGAAATGCTTTTGTCAAACAGCCAAATTGGAGGAAAAAATAGATTAGGTGTTTGTTAGAATTATCTGACCTATGATTTGTTTTTCTTCTGATCTAATTCTTATCTAAATACTCTTGGTTTTCTTCCAATAAAACATATTCTACCTACTGTGAGGTTTACTTAGTTATAGATGGCATAACACTTTGAAGATGTGAAGTATTCTGTCCAGCCTAAGTTACCTCTATCATGTCTCACTTACTGCCTGTCTAAACTAAACTAAATATCATATCATGCTACCTTCTTTTTTAAAGTATTATTCTAGAAATACACCTCCTATATACAATGCAAAATATTTTTTTGGTTTTGTATAATGAAAAAGTCTTATTCCATAGATGTATGTCCCTTTATTTACCATTCTCAGTTACCACCAGCAAAAACACCAGCTTTTCCACTGAATGCCAAGAAAGCCAATATGACATGATTTATTTTTATTGATAGTACTGAACCCAGCTTAAATCACAGCTCTATACCAGACATTGGATATACACATTCAGTCCCAATCTGCAAAGGTTGCAATCTAAATGAACATAATAAATTGAGAGACATTGGAAGGGAACTGAGGCAGAAAGGTCAGTCAAACAAGAATATTTGTCCAGTTCAGGAAGGAAGATTTGTTGTAAAACTGAGATTCAACCTACCTGGATTTCTCAGGGTTCAGGTCATATTTTAACAGCAACACCTTAGGCTGGTACATATCAACTGGTTGGGGAAAGAGGAACCGGAAGGTCTGTTAACCTACAAACAGAAAAGTAAGGATGAATACAGCAAATCTAATCTTTGGATGCATCAGTGATATGAATGTGAAAACCACAGCCAGTCATCAGCTTGGGGAAACCTAGTTGGAGTCAAAATCCATATTAAGACACCTCAGGAAAACTGTGAATCAGTTGGTGTGCAGTAAGAAAAGAGGAAAAGTTCAGAAAATATTGAAAACAATTCACAATAAAATAATGATGGATGTAAGCTTATTTAATCTAGGAAAAGAGGAGGGAGGATGTGGTTGTTCAACCTTGGCTGGCTACCAGATGTTCACCCAGATGTTTTCTCGCTCCCCCTCCTTAACAGTATGGGGGAAGAAAATAAGGTGAAAGAATTTGTGGGTCAAGATAAGGACAGGGAAATCACTTACCTATTACCATCATGGACAAAACACACTGAACTTGGAGAAGATAAATGTCATTTATTGCCAGTTAAAAATAGCGCAGATTAGTGAGAAACAAATCAAAACTAAAGAGACCTGCTATTACCCCCACCTCCCCTTGTTCCCTGACCCACCTTCGCTCCCTCACTCTTGTATCCTCTATCTGTTCCCTTCCCCATGCAGCACAGGAGCACAAGGAATGGGAGTTACACTCAGTTTCATAACACATTGTCTCTGCTCTTCCTTCCTCACATCTTTTTTCCTGATCCAGAGTGGGGTCAGTTTGACATGGACTCTTTTCACAGGCTGCAGTTCTTCAGGGCAACTCCATCTCCTTCATTGTGGGGTCCTCCAGGAACTAGAGAGCAGAAGTCTGTTCTGACATGATTATCCATGGGCTGCAGGGGAACAAACTGATCTTATTCATGATCTGTGTGGAATCTTGGGTGCCTAAAGCACCTCTTCCCCCAGCCTCCTCACTGGTGGGGTGGGATGAGGAGTCGAAAAGGCCTTGATGCTGTGTAAGTGCTGCTCAGCAATAATAAAAATATCCCTCCATTATCAACACTGTTTTCAGCACAAATCCAAAACACAGCCCTATACAAATCATTGTGAAGGAAATGAACCTTTTTCGAGCCAAAATCATCATGCTTCTCTCTCTCACAATTGCTGCTGTTTTCACCCTTTCTAAAATGTTCAGTAGTAGTTACACCGTGTATATCATACATATGTTGTATGCTAAAAACAGAGGGACCACCAGCATCACTGATGGGCTTAGCTTTGGGCAGCAGTGGGTCTGCCTTGGAGCCAGCTGTAAATGGCTTTATCTGACATGGGGTTAGCTTCTGGTCTTTCACAGAAGCCACCCATGAAGTCCCTCTACTATTAAAAATTTGGCACTTAAACCCAACACAGAGGTGAAATTTTCAATTCTCAAACTCTATTAAAATATGTGTAATGGAAGTTAGTAAAGAAATAAATATCATTAAGTTCAGAGAATCTCTTGAGCTGAAAATTCATGGAGGCCAGGAAATCATTAGGGATGAATTTTGGATACTTTCCCCACATCCCATAACTGCCACTCTTATTGAGGGACATGCATGTTTCTCAGACAGAATTCTGGCTAAGTGGTCCATGCTAAACCAGAGCATCTCTTCTTATATCCCTTTATTCAGAATTTTATAAAACGTATCTAGCATTTTATTACTTTTGTCTTAAATTTCACAAATAGAATTCAACAAGATTTGCTTCCTACACCACTAAAATCTCGGGATTTGAATACATCTGTTCCATATCAGACTGAGGATTTTTTGAAGTACATAAATAGTTACAAAAGGAAGTACTATTTACTCAAAACAATCAGTAATACCTATTAAAGTGGTGATACTTCAAGATAAATAGATTAACCCAAGGACTCTTCTGTGTTCTGGGATAAATGAAAGTCTTCCCGTTTTCAGAAATTTCTTCACTACGGGAACTGGTAATATCTTGCTCAAGTGTCCTGAAAGGTTAAACTGGTCGGAAATATCATAATTTTGCATGCTCTAACATTTCTTCAAGCTGAAATACTTAAGGAATAGAGCATTTCAAATCTCAGTGGAAAAAACTAGGAAGTTAATGAAAATATCTTGGATTGAGGACGGCATCTGGGCCTTCTTAATTCACGTTCTTAAAATGAAACACATGTTTAAAATGTTCCTGAAGTGTGTCCAATGTAAATAGTGGTTAAATCTTCAATCACTTCCTTGGGTAAGATAAACCATTATAATGAACAATCTAGGAAAGACATAACGGAACACAAGACACACTTGTACTATGATTATGTGCATTGTGCCACTTGTACTATGATTATGTGCATTGTGCCACAAAATTTCAGCCCTGAAATTTTACTTATGCTGAAACTTTAGGGATACATAAGGAAAGAAAAAAAAAAAAAAGAAAAAAAGAAAAAGGAAAAAAAGGAAAAAAAGGAAAAAAAGGAAAAATAGGTAAGAGATTCAATAGTTAGGTTTTCCCCATATTTCTTAAAGGGGAAAATTTTCTGTATGGTACCTGCTGGATAAACAGTAGAACAGCTTTTCTTCCTACACTTCCCAAGTAACAGAATTATTGGAGAAGAGCAGCTCAAACTTCTTATGCTGCAGTAGGTAGTAACAAATGGCATTGGTATGCAGCCTTTTAGTGCTACTTACCATTTGCTAACTACTTTGATAATGTAACTGGACCATAAAGTTATGTTCAGAGATACCCAGGGGTTGATACTAGGCAAAGTAAGCTACTCAGAATTCATAATTGGCATTAGATAAACACAAAAGGATTTAGAAATTGCTTAGCTGATGGATGCTTCACTGTTTTACTGAAAAAAATAACAAAAATAAGGCAAATATTTATTTTAACAGCAAAAATCAGGATAATTATTTATTGGTTATTTAATGGTTATTGAAGAGACAAACTTAACCCCATAGCAATACACTTTCGAAGATTCTTCTTCCCCCCCCCAGTATTTCCTTTTAAAGTGTGGTCATGCTGTTGACACACAGTCAGCAAATGCCAAGCACCAGAGCTTTAAATTCAGTCAAATCTGAGTTCCACTTTTGCATTCCACACTTACAAAAACAAGTAGGAAGCTGAAATACACCCACTTTCACAAGTTCAAGCTTTACTTATTTATGCTTCCAGGAACACTGCTGGAAGCCTTAAATCATGTTAAAGTTGGTCTCTAAATAGGATTTTCAAACTTCAGAAGAAATGCATAAGCAGTGTAATGCTCTTTCTTCTTATCTTGCATCACCAGTGCTTACACTAATTTCAACAAAATAATCTGTAAAAGGCACAGATTTCATAAATTAGCAACACAGTACCCGTTGGAATCCATCCTTCAGATCATCTGGAGGCTTTGCATTAAGAAGAAAAAAAGGAGAACAAAGCAACAATGTAAAACTTAAATCTTTGCCTGAAGCACATAGCGTGATGTGAGCATTGATACCAGACTCTGGTTTAAATTAAAAGCAATTTAAGGAAGTTCTTTATAAAGTAAACCAGTTAGGCTGCAACTGAATAGCATAATAGGCTTTTACTGCACCGTTTGCTCCTGTTGCCATACTCTTGACTCAGTGTTTCTCAGGATTTATAGGACTTTCTTGGAGGTCTTCTTAAGAGTTCTGGATTTTAGGATTTCTTTGCTTTTCTTCATCATCCTTTATAAGTTACTGTTGTAACTTAAGTGCTGTGGTCACAAGACCACAGCTGTTTATTGTGAAAAGTCACTAATGACCAAATGACCGTGCCACCTGGGGCACTTACAGCCTCATGTTAAACTCCAGCTGCATAAAAAAAAAGATCTTCCCAGGCTACTGATTCACTGGCAGTGTTTGATTGTACCTGGAGGCAGGTGACAGCAAGGCAACTGGGCTCTTACTGTTTTACACTCCTTATTACACAAACCAAATAAATCTTCTCTAAGTGAATTCATGTTTTTTCTCACTTCTAAGTGACAGTTCAGTATTGAGCAATCTGTATACTGTTTGTTTCTGGGATATTGAACCCAAAATCTTCAAAATCTTCATAAAGACAAATTCCCAGACTCTCAATTTATCTTTTAGATAGTGGCAGCATTTGTTGTACTCCACACTCTATAGACTTCTGAGACTGTCAGGTCCAAAGCATGACTTCTTTAATACTTATCACTGTCTCCTTGTGCTACCCAGATTATCTCATTTTGGAAAACACTTCCACTAACTAGAAATATGGACAACTCCTGTGATATCACTTGTCTCATACTGTGACTACCAACATAGCAAGCTGGCCGCAGAGGGAATGAAATGAGGTTTTAGGGATAAAGCTAATCTAGAATCTGAATGTCTTGAAGAAAAGCTGCAAGACTTCTTCAAAAAAAGAAGTTGGAAAAAGGTTTCATTAATCCGCCAGCTTCCCCAGATAGAAAAATAACCCCAAATTTATGCTTAAATAACCACAGCAAGAAAAAAAGCAAAGGATTGCTGGGTTTGCCTGAATTTGTGTTCTGAGAGGTGCTAACATAAAACTTGAAACTTTTCTTTTTCAGTTGAAAATCTCATTCAAATTAGAGTGTCCAGTGTCCTTTACTTCATGGTTTAATATACCATAGTGGATATCATGGTGGTCTTAAGAGCAAAGTCATCTTAAGAAAAGAGCTGCAGTAATGAATAAGCAATGGTCCCAAAGTATAGGAGTCATAGGTGTGGTCAAATCAGGAACATCTGAATATTCAAAACAGGTTTTCTTGAACGACTTGTCTTCTGATTACCTGTTTTCTCCAGCTCTTTTTTCATTATGTTTTAGGCTCAGTTTCCCTTCATGCCTAACCCTGTGACCTGGTCATCAGCCCTCTCTCACCTCTATTTTCTTCCCCTGTCATAGTTTATGTCTCTATAATTCTCTGCCTTCAAATAACTGTGTATTAGCATGGGTTTCTTGGCATCGAGAATCACTTTTCTTTTTTAATCTTGAAACCTTTTTTCACCTTTCATCTGCCATCTGTATTTTTATGGTTTAGTATCATCTATGCCTGTTTAGCTGTCTCTCTGTGTGACCAGCTGAGTTTGATAATCAAGCACAGGGAATGTTTCTCCACGAGGAATTCATGTGTAACTTAGGGTTTTTCCATCTGGAGAAAAAACTGTTTTAAGGAGGCAATAAAAGAGGGTTTCAAAACTGTGACTGATGTGGGTGGGTTGAGGTTGACCAGTCACAGACTACTTGAAAACAAGTTGCCACCAAATGAGGCCCAAAGGATCAAGGCTGATCAAAAGGCAGCAGTCCATCCTACAACCAGCAGTAGATCTGTAGAACCCTATCAAGTATGTGTACACCATCTCTTTTGTTCATAGACACCACTGGAGACAAAATATGGACCTGATCAGGACCAAAACAGTTTTTCGTATTAATATCAACCACGTCAACCACAATGAGTCATAAGAATAACAATAGGTCATTCTTGAAGACTGGAAGCAAGCTAATAAAGACTAGGAAATACAGCTACTAAAACAAAAAACAAAAACAAAAAAAATAAAAAAAAAAAAAAAAGACCAACCAAAAAACAAACCCCACCCCCCAAAAAAAAAAAAACAAAAAAAGCCCAAAAACCAAAAAAGACAAAAAGACAAAAAATAAAAAACAAAAAAGACAAAAAACCAAAAAAAACCCAAAAAAACCCCCCCTAAAAAACAAGATAAAAACCAAAATGCAAAACCAAACCAAATCAAAATTATTTTTATTTAAATTTCTGCCGAAAAAAGAAGTTTCATTGGAAACTTTGATGTCCTGCACAATCGACTATAGACAAATTAATTAATTAAACAAAAAATATATTTAAGTGAATTGAAGAAAGCGCTCTTTCATCGTATATTTTGCAGTTATTTCCATGTCTAAGTCCTTTTTCTGCATTAATCTCACAGCTGGAGATTTAGAACTTGTCACCACATTTGAATATGAGGTTGTTTGGACTGAATACAATGTTTAGTATACAGTGACAACTTATGACCTTCTGTCATCAGTTCTGTCTTAATATTATGTACATACTTTAATTCAGCTTTTTGAAGTGCTATTATTTTAAAAGATAATAGAAATGTTTGTAATTTTCCCTTTTTATGCACATTGCCTCAATTATGCTACTGTGTCATGACAATTCTCTTTTAATATGGAGTAATTTAGGCTTGTAAAAGGAAAACATACTGCCAGCAGGATATTGTGTTACTAGAAACAGAGGTTGCTCATATTTTATCCCGCACCTCTTGAGGAGGCATCAGCCACAGGAAGTTGTGTTAAATCTGAGATTATGATAACCAAAGAATAGGCAGTATTTCAGTCCCATGTACTTCATTTGCTCTCTCTGAATTTCCATGATATCTGCCTAAGACACTCGAAGGGTTAGAGGTATTCAAGAAAATGAGAAAGTCCTGGCTGGACCCTCACTGCATTTAATTCCAAACAAAAATGGCCACCAAAATCCTAATTATTTTTGTAATTTATATTTTTTTAATTAGGCTGAGCCCTACCTTTAGTTTGTACTTGCCGTTAACCAATTTTTCATGTCCAAATACTGAAGCTTTCTGCCTTGATTTGTGTTGCACAGGAAGCTAACTAAACTCGCTGATGAATTTGTACCAAGGTTTCCAGCATTGAAGGGGAAACCCACAGATATTTTTTGAAGTTTTGGGTTGTTTCCATATCAAGAAACATTTGTACATTCAGTTAAGGATTTATAAAATCTACTGGCACCTTTGAAACTGTTCAAAAGCCTCTGAATTTCCCTGATGAGGAGGGAAGGATAAAAGGCAACAAAAGTTCTGAAATCAGGACATCGTGTGAAGGGGAGCAAGCATAATATGGGATTATTTAAGACTATGCATTGCATTGAAGTGTCAGTGAAATAAAAGCAGTGTTGTTGAGGCCTCTTTGGATATTCTCATATTTATCATCATCACAAAGAAATCCCAATAAAATACAGAAAGAACTGGGGTTACCTCTGTTTACTATAATACACATGTATGTGCATTTGCTCATATATCTGTATTCATATTTATACAAAAACATTCATTCCATTACATTTATTCCTGTCAGGAAGTACCAACTCGTTTTACTTGCACAGATGAAGTTATTTTAAATCAATTAATGGAAGTACTATCTCCTTTTGTACTTCCTATAAACTTCTCCCTCCTCCTATAAAACCACTAGTCAAGGAAAAGAAGATCCAGCACTTTGTTCTTTCAGAAAAAGAGAACAAGAAACTGACACATCTACTAGTGGCAGACTACAGAGCTCACCCTCCCTCCTCAAGGAACTAAGTTATGTGGGTATGTAAGAGAAGTTAGCTCTGCTAACTAAACATTTGCAGCCACTTCTCATTAACCTTTCCTGAGGAACTCAGTTGTTTAGCTATAAATTATAATAATTATTTTGTGATATTTTTTATTTCAACTGCATTTCCAAGACAATAAGCATTTTAAACACAGACTTACACTTTCCTCTTTCCATCCTTCCAATCTCTATTTGACCCTTAGTGTGGCTTTTGGATGTCTGAGCTCACAGGGTAAGAAAGCTGCCTTGGCTCAAAAGAAGCCACTTTGCAAGGGCCAATAGCTGCAGAAGCTGTTCTTCACTTTGTAGGAGCTCAGGCTGGCTCCATTCAAGCTTAAGAACATTTGTAATGTAACTCTCAGTGCATTACACCTTTTCCATTTGATAAGCTGACACATTACAGAAAAGACTTAAACCTCTTAAACCTGAAAGTGACAAATCCATTATCCCAAAGAAAAGGTACCTAATGGTGTTAGAAAATAACCTAAACTAACAGAAATTCTGCAGATTTCAAAAAAAAATAGTAAAATATACTTTTTTTACAGCAATAGAAAAAGCATTATTTGGAGAAACAGATTCTATAAGTCAGATATGTGAAAAAGATTACAATTGACAGACACATCAGAAGGGATGCATTGCATAACTTTATGGTATCCTGAAATTCTCTTTCTTGAAAGAAAAACAATTTAAACTCTTGCCATGCTCACATTGAAATATGAAATGGCTAATATAACATCAAAATTTATGGACACTTTCTTCATTCCCAAAAAGATTTTTAGGACTAGTGACAGTCTTTAATGTGGCATTTATGCCATTTACTCCATGTGTGTTCACATGTCCCTTCTTCTGACCACATAAATGTTTTTTAATTAGAGTCAGAAGAGAAAACCACACTAGTGATTTATGATCTATTACTATTAGATGGCTTGAAACTGAAATAAATCTGTCTTGACTTACACTAGCCAGAAATCTAACCCTAATGCAGAAAACTACCCCAGACTTTTCCATAGTTAAATTCTTCCGCTATTCCATGTGAAAAGTTACCCTGTTTTTTTGAAGACTAGTTTTAGGGAGAAAAGATGGAATTTTCTCATGAACCGAAACTGTATCTCTGTTTCAGTAACAGAGGAAGAAATATTCTGATTTTTTTTAAATTGAGTGATTAGTAGAGTAAGCCCCTTATAACTGTGACTAGACATGAATGGACAGGCAACATGGACAGCTTCTCACAAGATGCAACACTTAAACAGATGGCACACAAAAAGTGAAATTTCCAAGTAGCTGTAAAAGACCATGTAGACAAAAAGCAATCTAATATGGAATTGAAAAAAAAACCTGTTTTTAAAAATTTATCTGATTAAATCAATCTCACTTTTAAAAAATATTCCTTCATGGTCACTTTAGGAGGTCAAGGTTAGGATAGTGACAAAGTGCAAAAATGATGCAGAGGTCTTCTTGAAGCAAAATAAAATAAAACAAACAAACAAAAAAACCAACAAGCAAAGAAACAAAAAAACCAACCAACCAAACAAAAAAAAAAACAAACCCCAAAACCCCCTAATCAAACCAACCCAAAAATCCCCTCCATTTCTACTACCTTATGATTCTTCTTCACTTAGTCATCCCAGCCATAACCACAAGCAGGCTGTCTTTGATCACATATTTTTACTGGCTCAATCTTTCTCCAACAGCCTTTTCTGGTTTACTTTTCTACTCAAAATACAAGATTATCCAGCCGTTGATCATTCCTGAATTTCCTCTTCCATTAAGTGGCACATGCAGTCCCTGGTGCTCAGAAGGAGACTCTTCTCAGAAGAAAAACCACATAATTACAGTGCCTACCATCCATGCAGTCATGCTGGCTTTCAAAATGGAATTTGAACTTCAGAGACTATTTTCACAAATGCATACTGGAATCTCTGAAACTCTTGCATTCATCAGTTGAGTTTATTAAAAAAAAAAAGAAAAGAAAATAAAAGGTACATAACAGTATATAGGGTATATAACTGAGTTTACGTAGACTTGTTCATCCAGTGATAAGCAGCCAAGTCATTAAACATTCTGACAGTGTTAAGGTGATATAATATTGTTATAATACTGTGGTCAGTTGATCTTGTCTGGCTCTCAGGTGCCCACAAAACTTCACTCTCACTTTTCCCTCTACCAATAAGACAGAGGGGAAAAAACAAGACAAAATGTTCATAGGTCAAGATAAAGTCAGGGAGATTACGTAGCAATTATGATCATGGACAAAACAGGCTCCACTTGGTGAAATTAAGTTTACTTTCAATGACTAACAGAGTACAATAGCAAGAAATAAGAGCAAAACTAAAAAACATCTTCTCACCACTCCTCCCTTCTCCCTGGGCTCAAATTCACTGACAACTTTTTTACCTCCTTGCCCCAAGTGGTAGAAGGGGACAGGAAATGAGGGTCTTCGTCAGTTATTCAGAATTTGTCTCTTCTTCTTCTTCAAGAGGACTCTTCACACTCTTCCCCTGCTCCAATGTGAGAGCCCTCCCACAGGAGACAGTCCTCCCTGTACATCTCCAATGTCAGCCCTTCCCATAAGCTGCAGTTCTGTTTTCCATGGGGTCCTTCAGACACAGGCTGCTCCAGTGTGGGTCCCTTGCAGGGTCACAGATCTTGCCAGCAAACCTGCTCCAGCATGGGCTCCTCCCTTCACAGGGACACAGGTCCTACCAGGAGCCTGCTGCAGTGTGAGCTTCTCAGGCAGTCACAGCCTCCTCCAGGCATCCACCTGCCCCAGCATGGATCCTTCATGGGCTTAGGTGGATCACTGCTCCTTCATGGACAGACCTCCGCAGGATGCAGGGGTACAGCTGCCTCACCATGGTCTGCTCCATGGGCTGCAGGGGAATCTCAGCTCCAGCACCTGAAGTACCTCCTCTCCCTCCTTCTCCACTGACCCTGGTGTCTGCAGGGCTGTTTCTTTTCCATATTCTCCTTCCTTTCCCAGCTGCTGCTGTGCAGTGGATTTTACCGTACCTTAACTATATTATCCCAGAGGCACTCCCACTCTTTCTGCCTGGCTCAGCTTTGGCCAGATGTACCCAGTAGCAAGTCCCTCTGGAAGTCAGCTGGCACTAACTCTGTTGCACATGGGGGCAGTTTCTGATGTCCCCTCACAGATTCACCCCTGCAGATTGCCCCCCAAAACCTTGCCACATAAAGCCAATACAAATGCAAGTGTAAATGTATATGTAAATGTATCATATTGCTGATGTAATAGACTTCAAGGTTTCCTGAAGAATAATGTCTGCATATCATCTCAGCTATATTATATTGCAGCACCACACACATGAAGCATGCAAAGATAATACAAAGTCAGCATTTTTATCTCATGACTTCATTTGGATTTCATATAAATGATTTGGCTGCATCACAGGACTACAGAATAACACTGAATCAACGTGCATCTAAGTCAGTGGAAAGATATCTATTGATTGCAATGACTTTTGAATAAGAAATTGAGTGAATTCACCACTTGTAACTTCACAAAGAGATTAGGAAAAAAACCCCTCAAAATCATAGAAGGTAAAATTTCTTCAATTTTTTTTTCACCGACCTCATTCTCTTATTAGTAATACTGATATAAATAATTAATCTAAATAATTTTAACATTCTCTAATCACTTGAAAAACAGATGCTTCAAATAGATCACATGCATGGCCATGGAGGCCAATGCAGAAAAACATTTTATTTCATATGTACGGTATAAACTGTCATAGTATTCATGTAAAAAGAAAATGTTTTAGTGAACTTTTAGTAGTAGAAACATTTTGATAACAACAACAAATCTGAGGAAGCAAAGTTAGGAATGTGAACTCTGGAAAAATATCTAGACATACCATATATGTTGAACTCTGGAAAAATATCTAGACATACCATATATGTTGCTATTTTATCTATGTTGCTCTTTGGGGCCAATATGGTGACAATCAAATATCCCAAAACTGAAGATTTGGTCTAGTGCATTTGCTGGGCAGTGTTGTTCCCTTTTCTTTTTATGCTCAAAGGATATGCTCAGCAATACCTCATGAAAGAATTTCTTATGATCAGACAGTAATTATAGTTTAAGCACTAACCTCTAGGGTTTTCATAGTATCCACTGCTATTTATATAAAAGTTATTCCACCACAGGAAAAGGATAATAGGGCTTTCTAGTGTTAAGGCAGCATTAAAAAGTCTTACATACTCTGAAACAGATACAGGCAGGAAAGCCATTCAAATATGCCACCTGGAAAATGTTTGACCACTTCACATTCAAACACAAGATACGATCAAGTAAAAGATGTTTTTTCTACTTTAAGATGTCCAGAGAGAAGTTAGTGCTTCTGAGAGTGTTTCCTATCTTAGAGTTTGCTTAGAAGATGAAGTTCTAGCTTACATAGATATTGATAGATTTAGACTAAAAGTGGAATTCCATTTCATGGGGTATGCAGTTATTTCAAACTTTGCTTTCATTCTGATGCAACATAAATCATCAAGTATAGTTTTCTACACAGAAGATACGTCCCAAAGTGGATTTTGAAACACATTTTAGAAATGATGAAAGAAAAACAGTTAAAATTTTCATAGTATTCCACATCTCATTTTGTTTCTGTTTCTTAAAAGAAAGTGTCACTGAAATATATATGTCCACAGACAGTTTTATTTCAGTCTCATCAGGAGGACCTTTCTAGCTAGCTCTGAAAATGACAGTCTAGCTTTTAAAGGATATTAGATTTAATAGACTGATGTTATTTTGTTTTGGTTTCCACAATCTTTTGTTCTATTGTTACTCAGCAGTCCACTAATTTCTATAAAATTTTATTATATGTTGATTCATTTGAGGTTTTTTTTTTACTTATTGTTACATTCATGGCCTCCCAAACATGTGCATAGATTTCCCAAGCAAAACTTTAATTCTAATTTTACTTTTTCATAGCTTCCCTGGATACCAGGTCAATTATAGACATTTTGGTAGAAGAGAAAATTTACAGGAGGACTCAGCAGATGTTAATATATATGAATCTTACTTGAAAAACAAAGGAGTCCACAGATCAAGTGTAAATTAGGGGTTTCATTAACAACTCATCAAAGTTAATTAAATGACAATTAACTGTCATTTACTTCAATAAGCTTTAGATCAGTTGTTAGTTGAGGTATTTGATACTTCTAAAGCAGATGGAATGTGTTCCATTTTTTATTTCTTTCAGTTTGTACTTTAGTAGGTGGTGTATTTTCATTAGGATTATATCAGGTGTTAGGGTTCCCAAGGATCAAGGACAAAATTATGGTCTCTTAGCAGTATATATAAGATACCAATATTTTGAATTGTATACATTCCATTAATTAATGTTTTCTACAAAATAAATAGATTTTTCATTTTAATAATGCTAGAAGTGGCATATTGTTGCCCTGCAGAAGTTATTTCTTTTGTATATATATGCATATATATATACACATATATGATACGTTTGTGTGCAATGTGTATCTTTCAAATGCACGTAAACAATATATCGAGTTATAAGCAAATTTCCCTATGAGAAAAAAAATTATTTGTATTTAAACTCAAATAATACAATAATTTTGCTTAATGTATTTCACTGTTTTATAGAATACTTGAATGGGTTAAAATGCCTGGTATTTCCTTTCCATTTATGATGGATACAAAAATAATTTTATCTTCTTGTAGAAATTTTTATTATATATTACTACATATTGTTATGTGTTTATACAGTCACTGACAAGTCATCTACATGTCCCATGGTCCTTCAACTCAACTAAATCGTAAAACTCTTTTTGTCCTCTAGTAGTTTAAGTATAAAATATTCCTTTTCAAAAATAGCATCTGTTAAGCTAATGTACAGAAAATGCAATTTTTATTAAGTTCCAGTTTTGAAACCTAAAGTCTACCTTATACAGATGAATCTTCATAGCCTAAAGAAAGACTTCAGGCATACTAATAAAATGTGATTATCAGTTTAAGTCTTCCTTAAAAAACAATCCATCCTGTGTTATAAAACTCCCTAATTATTGCATGCAATCAATTATTGGGCTCCTTTTGTTGTCTCTCTTTGCTAAGCATATGAAAACTCCCAGATTTTAAAAACCATCAAGGCCTATGTAATGGGATACTCTTGACAAAGGACAAGCTCATGGTGTGTCAGAGCTACTTCAGCTACTTCATGCTTCTCATGCAGCGGAATTTGGTGGATGCTGGTTCAGAAAGCAGAGTTTCTTTAACTTTCCCTCTTGTAGGAACAAGTCTTGACTTTATCAATACATGCAAACATTTTTGTCTTAAAACTCCTTTTGTCTCCCCTTAGATTTCCCACCTAGGATAATAGCAGTGGGTGATATTAATTCCTGTTCCCCAATCAGAGCAGTACAGAAAGGCAGCTTAAGATGGTTAATTCCCCTAAATACCTGGAAAAAAACATTACCTCAGCATCTCGCCCAGCCGAGTCTTGTTGATCACTGCTACCAATCTAATAAAATGTACTGGTCAAGCTAAAGAAATAACCCATATTCAGTGAGAAGTTAAGTCTGTGGTAGCCAGGAAATTTGGACACTTGAGGCTCATTCATGTACTATCCACACTAGTACAATACTTAGAAGAAAATTACGTGTTGGTTGCCATTTTATTGTTGCCAGATTGTTTGGGATTTTTTTACATAATACTTGATTTCAGTCTTGATTTGTGTTGAACCCTTTGGTGAAAAAGATAAAGGGAGGGAATATAGCATGTAATATCATTTGTAACCAAAGGCTTTGTATTTCTGCTTGGTGTTGCAGAGCCTAGCACAGACCCAACTAGAGTGAGAGCTGTAACAACTACATTATAAAACAGCACAGCTCCAGAGTTAAACAATGTGACATTGTTGAATACTTGGAGTAAAGGTCCCTATTCCTTAAAATATTATGGGAACTCAGAAGGGAAAAAAAGCTCTCCTGAGGGTTAGGCAAGTGTCTTAGGAGAGGAGTTATATTTTATCTGTACTTATATAATTTGCTGCTTGTACAACCACGACTGTCCTTGCAGAACTGTTAGTCTGTGGCCATGCAGTTAAAAGCCATTGCCGTAATGCATCCACAAGCAGAAGAGAGCTGTCTGCACCAGTTTCAGAAGGCAGTCATGGACACAACACACCCAGTGTGCCTGCACATCATATGGTTTCCCTCAGAGTCCCTGAAGTCTGCATGTGAAAAACTGATGTAAGCTGCTATGGTTCCTATGCAGATACTGGACATGCCCAGGTATAAGGAGTCCTTTGTTTTCTAATGGGTCTTCTCCAGCTGCTTGTGGTTATACAAACCGCAAACACAACTTGCCTGGTCTTGAGCTCAGCCTGGGCATAAATCTCAAGATGAAAATTACAGTTAGCTAGAGAAACTCTGATCTGTACTATGGAGTAGTAGACTAGGGACAAAGAGTACAATTCTCCCATTTTCAACAGTTCCCTTTGGCAATGGAGAGGCCTCAAAAGAAGCAGTTTGACCTCAGAAGAGAAAATCATGGGAGGAGAGAATATCAGGAGATGGAGGAAACTGCTGTAAGCAAAAGGAGAGGAAATCATCATTTAGAAAAGTCGCAGCGACCTCTCTGGGGCAGTCAAAAAACTGAAAAATAGAAAAGTATTTAGTCATATTCCTTTTCTGATGACACAAAACATTGCACAAAATTTGACCCTCACTCTGCTGGAAACATCAACAATCTATTTGTAATATAAACAAAATAATGCTTGCTGGCTTTCTGAAAAGTCTGTGCTCTGCAAGGCAGGTGAAATGCATGCAGTTGAGCTACGGGGATTACGAAGATTGCTGCTTGTGCCTCGAATCACATCATCTCAGCAAGCACCCATGAGTTATGATTCTGCAGTAATTCTCAGTTAATTTTGAGAGAATCAATGTACAACAGGAGTGAATCCACTACCCTGAGACCTGGTTTTAGCAGCTTCAAGAGATACATGTACTAAATATTCCTATATAGAAATGATGAATTTTTGCATCTTTGTGCAATGGTATTTTTAACTCTGGACCTCTGACCTACACTCAGGTTCACATTCCCAATACTAAATGCAACGATGAATTGTAACAAATTTCCTTCCAAAATTTAATTTTCTGAAGCCATTATATTACTGTTCTTCACACACATGGAGTTTCAGCCTGATGCATCAGAAATTACAAGCAATGTCAGCTGCAAATGAGATTCTCATACACAATAAATTCCCTCTTCAATAAATGAAGCTTCTAATTTTCACTCCTGAAATTCATGGTTTTTGCCTCCCAAAATTATTTTCTCGTATGCCTCAAAAGAAAACTAAATTTCTAAATCTTACAAAAAATGCAGCAATTTCTTTCCCTTGTCCTTACCATTCAAAATAAATCAATCACAGGTGTGGAATGAAGGTTCAGAAGTGTCAGTTTGAGAAATTCCATCTTTTAACATCAAAATTACACATTTAGAAATCAGAACATGTCACAAACTGACACTTAGGAGAAATAAATATTATTAAAATACAAAAATCAAATATTTCCTCTCTAGCAATTTTTTACCTCATTAGAATTTTATATTTTTTTGAAAAATGTTGGTAAAGTTTTCCTTGTGTCCATTATTCAAAAAAATTTATGCATATATCCATGTGCATGTTGCCAACCAGGGAGCTTTAAGAGAACATTTCTCACAAAATGTGGGCATATTAATGCCCCTATGACTTCCCTCATTACACTCATGCATCAAATTTCCTTTCAAATCAGTTTCAGATAATTTTCTGTAGCATGCAGAAACCATGCTCAGTGATAATCATGTATTGCTTATTCTTCACATAGATTTTTAAAATGTAGGTTCTAAGGAACAGCAATTTTAAAGGAGTAATTTACAGTGGCATCTTACATCTTAAATTATTCACATACAGTAGCATGATCTTACAACAGTAGGGGCACTGCATGACTACCTGGAATTCTGGGGTGCTTTTAGATGTTTGGAGGGACCATTCTCAAGGCACAAGAGATGCAAACAATAGTTTTCATTTATTTTAATATAATGCTTTCTCAACCAGTAAGTTTTCCAGCCATTGACAGAAGCAGCATGTAGAACTGTGTGTGTGTGTGTGTCTGTGTGTGTGTGTGCTTGCAGCACTGATCAATGCACTGATCAGAGCATGCTTCAGTTACAATGTCTCACAGTAAATTGCAGAAAAATCACCATAATCCACTGCTTTCAGTCACTGGGAAAAAGATCCTGAAAGTAAGGAAGGTGCATGCATTTAAAAAAGGCATTTACAATGCATTCACAAGAATAAGAATGATATATATATGCCAAGGTTTACTAATGACTGTGGCTTTTATGGAGAGGTTGGTATTAGCTAGATAAATCATCTGCATTCCATTTTATCAGGCTTTCAAATGCAATTGATATCATCCATCTAGACCACACAGGTCTACACTTCAGGTAAAAATCAAAACAAAGCTGTGTGGTCTAGTTTGTTAGCACTGTAAAGACAACTTATTGTTAAGCTTAAGATAAGCCTCTGCATTTAAATCTATTTATAGCAATCCTCAATAAGTATGCCTGGGTTCTTTTATACTTTCCAGGTCAAAGTCACAAAAGCTGTCACAGGAAGGTGTAAATTACACTCCTTTCCTACAGCAAATCCCTTTGCATAAGGGATGGAGTACATTTCAGCTCAAAACAGTGAGCTATTTCACTTCTACCTTCTCTCAGGATTTCGACTACAGACTAGAAGAGTGGGCAATTTAATTTTGATAAAGCTGTCAGTGGAAGTCATTGAAGAATCACAGACCTTGACCACCCCACTTTTATGTCAGAATTGCCTACTTTTAAAAGCTTATACTAGCCCTTCATGCCAGGTAACAAAGTGAACTATAAAAAGAGATTGCATATTGTTTGTGATCTCATTCCCTTTAAGAAAGGCAATTAAAATAGCTTCCATTTGCTTTCCAGGGAAGAGAATCAGTAAAGTGAGAAGAGTACTGTATGAATCCACCCATTTAACATCTCTCATGTAAATGTAGAAATGCAAATATAGAAATAAAAAAAAACTAATAATTAAAACACCTGTGTCTGAGGGCCTATCAAGGTGTAATAGTCTTGGTATCCACAACAATGTAAATTTATTTTCTGCCCTGTTACCTTAGTTCTTGATGTACTATTCCCTACCCATACACACTTGCTCTCTGTGGCACTCTCCCAGCACAGACAATGGAACAACAGAGAGAATACTTCACAATACTTCAAAAACTCAAAATAACTCAATCTAGTTACAACAGAAAAGACTACCGCAAACTGAGAGATACTCAAGACTTCTAAAATGATTAGTTGGAAAAGGAGAAGAAGGTACCCAGTTCCAGTTCCATCCCTCAGAGCCTTCTAATGAAACAGGACATTTCTGGCTGAATTTCCATGTGCACACTGGTGTGCTTCGGAAAGCCTGGGCAGATGACCAATCTCAGTTTGCAATCCTTCTTTCACAATTACAGCTGGTCAAGGGAGTTGACTTATGTCTGCTATTTATAACTTATGCCCCATGGCTTCTTGTTAGAGAGCAGGCTGTGCTGAGAGCTGAGTGATTGATTGTGAGTTAATGATTCCATTGTCTGCAGTAATGCAGAAAGTACAATTCTCATGCATCAAACTGTACGGGAGCTTTATCACCAAGGCTCTGTGCTTTAAAGTGGTGCTGTCACTAACACTCCTGAAAGAAACAGAGACCAGGACTGGAGGCACCCAGATGAGTCCTTGATATTCATGTTATTAATACTTCTGTTAACTCCTCAGGGTACAAAAGTTGTAGCAGAGGACTCGTCAGAGTTGTTAGGATGAGTGCATTAGGATAAACAGAAGAAGGGCAATTTTTCACCTTGCCTAAGGTAACATCTTGGGGTTTTTTGTTCAGCACTGCAGTTAAGTGCTTGCAATCAGTTACTCGAAATAATTGTTACAACTTGTTAAACTGCCTTTATTCAATGCAAGTATTGTGTTTTTTCCATCCTACTTTACCAGCCCTACAACAGTACACTTCCTTCATGATACTCACCCTCAATAACGTGACTGGTAGTGCACACACCACTGAGTGGCTTAAAATTCAGACATGTCTGTGGGATAAAGGGAACACCCATCACTTTTCCTGGACAAATTTCACTTCTGCCTTTAATTGGTGAGGAACCTTAATTTCACTGTCACCATTCTGCATCCTCCTTCAAAACTATTGACAAATCACAGCTCTGATTTTGCACTGTGTCAGGTACAGACGAAGAGCTGGAAACTGTTCTGTTGCCTTTCAGCTGTCTGCAAAGGAGATTTCTTCACATGATATGGAACAATATTTCAGCTGCTCACACTGGATCTGAAGTAATGCATCCAAGTGTCTGGAAGTGTCACTAGCTGTAACCTCAGAGGCTTAGAACTACACATCTGTCCTACTGAGGGTATGATTTGATTAAAAGGGCACGAAAATGCACCCTACATTTTATTGCTCTGTGGTGAGACCTGGGATTCACAGAATTTTCCCCATAACCTTAGAAAATTCATAGATTTTTGCAGATATGTGTCCCATCATTGTGGTTTTCGAATATTTAACTCAGTGAATAAGATGAAAAACTTACTACAGCCCTATTTGTGAATAAGATTTAAGTTCCAATACTTGTTTCATATTTTTGACCAAAATAATATCAGCACATGATTGCACACCGGAGTCTTGCTCAAAGTGATGTTCAGTGTCATTATCTTCTCCCTTAAAAAAAAAAAAAAAGAAAAAGAATATTTTGCCCAGCAATTTTTTTCAGAGAAAAATAATACCCAGTGCTGTGTAGAATGTTGGATTTGCATGACATTTCCTATGTGTGCACTGAACTCCTGTGAGCTCAGACACAGCAGGCATATTAGATACAGACTGTATTCCCCATAGAAATATCTCTATCTTTCAATCTCTGCCCAGAAACAAGTTTCAGACAGAAAAACAAGGTATGTTCAAGAAAAACTAAACGGATGATGCTCCTAATAAATATCAGCATCACAGTTTATATTTCACTTTTATTTGCCCATCAGAATTTTACTTAGAATTTTATCTCCCACTGTGAAGAAAGGCAGTCCTGAAATGTTCCTATAGAAAGCATAATGTACAATTGTGTGGGACACAATAAAATCTGATCCAAAGCCCCCAGTGTTGACATTACTGGCAGAACCACATAACAAAAAACAGAATTTTTTGGTGCTAACATTGAAATATTCATACAAAGCTGGGTTGAAGTTATGGCTGACCAGGATGGGATCTTTCATACCTAGGTCTTAGTGTGTTCATGGTGCTAAAATTCTTAAAATCACATACTTCCATAGAAGGTGCTGTCACAGAGTCCCACAAACAATGCATTACACAGAACTGACTTCTTTTACCCTGCCCCACTCTTACAATGAATTAAAAAGGAATTTTAGAATGTTGATGCTTTTACTTCATGTTCAGTGTTAACATTAAAATCATCATATTCCCAGAGCAGCAATATTTACTGTTGCTAATTTGATCATCTGCTGCTGCTTTAGGATGATATGCAGATATGTGCACATTGACATCTCACTTTGCTCCATCATATGTTAACAACAACTGTGAGGAAGGTAAGACACACAGTTCTGGTCTAGCATTTCTGTGCCCCCAAATAAAGTAAATAAAGCAGTAAAAGACTTTCCCTCCATTCACATAAACTTGTTTTTAAAAGCTGCAATAAAGACTTGCTTCTTGGCAGTGATAGTAATGTTAGGGCATCACCTTAGGATAACAAGTTTAATTGTACAACCATAACCTTTCACCCCAATTATGCTCAGTCTGCATTTATTTATTACTGAAGCCTGATGCACTTTCGGTACTGGGCTTTTTATTTTGCCCTGCCTTTTCCCTAAGAAAATATGTAATACCCCACATACAGAATTATTAAAGGTCTCTTGATTAAGGCTTTTTCTCTTTCACAAGTCTAAACACAATTAAAGTGCAATGAAGTCCTTAAAAAACTATTTCTTATTCTACTTTTATTTGTTGATGGTGGCTTTTCTTCTCCTTTGGCTTTGTAATGTCACTTCCCACTTTCCCTCCTTTCTGTGAGAAAAAGCAGCCCTAAAATAAATCCTTGAAGACCTACGACTTGCAGAGTAACAGTCATTTTATGTGGTATCACATGACAAACATAACCCAAGACAGAATAAGATGGATATAGTGTGTGACTCAAAGTAGTGCACATTATTTACAGATTAAAACCAAAGCAAAACAACTTTTCTCAAAGCACTTGGTATCTTCACCTATTCACTGAGCCTAAACATGATTGCTTGTGTCCAGTATTATCCTGACTGACTGCACTGACTTTAATTAGGCTGACTTCAGTATAACTGCTGACTGTTTATTTTCCTGAATTATGTGAAGGCAGAGCATGAAGTCAGAACTAAAGAGCATTTAGTCTCTTCTTACCGTCTTTCTAAGGATGCTTTTGTTATAGCATTTTCCACCTTGTTTGGAGATCTCATTCAATTTCAGAATACAAGAGAGAAAGAAAATACTTGCTTTCTCAAACTTTAGGCACAATACAAAAGATTCAGATGAACAGAGCAGAATCACTGTTCCTGTTCTGCAGTGTGCTGATATAAGTTGCACCTACATTAGGTTAGATTTACCTCAGAGGGCTTTTGCACAAGCACAGCAACTGTTAAGCTGTAAGTAAAGATATTTAGTCCCTAGATCCCAGTTAGTCTAATGTCTTTGTCTATAGGTGTCACACTAAAGACACAGGAAATCCAGCTTTGCTAAACAGGGACAGAGAGACCTTTTACTGGATTGTCTAAGATGACTCTATTTTGTGCAAACATCAGTGATTTCAAAGGCAGAAAAAGAATACTGCCCTGAAGTTATGAAATTGCAGACGTAGTTAACATAATTTTTTTGGCACCAAGTTTAATTCAAAAGGATTAAATAAGTGTATTCATAGATTTTTAAACCAATCAAATCTAGAAGCCATTTCCTGCATTAATTTCCAGCTAACTTAATTATACAGCCCCAGGCTCTGGCTCATGATCAATTAACAGAGCTGTAAAAATCTGGAGCCCAAGACTACCACATATTAATCACCACATCTGATGTAAGGAAAACAGCCTTTATTGTGGTTTCTGGATTTGAAATCAAACCAGTATCCACAGCTGATATAGCTTTAAAAAAAAAAGAAAGATTTTTTTAAAATTAGTATTTCTCATGCCTTAGAAAGATGTGGGAAAGATAGACTGTCATATGCAAAACAGATATTTAAAGTACAAGAATATGTTCATTGTAAACTACTGAGAAAAACTATGCATATCTGCATATCTTGGGGAAAGAGTTCACTAGTGCAGCCCACCACATAGTCACATACTGCAGATGCTTGTTTTCCTCTTCATGATGCAAAAACTGTCTAGTTCATTCTCTCCCAGAAGATTAATCATAACAGCATGATGAGCAGCTCTGCCATGGGTGCCAGTTTGGACACACAATCCCTTTCTGCCTCACATACATTAAGAGTTCACAGTGGTTTGCTAGGACAGTGGGTGCAATTCTCATTCTGATTTCACTTATCTATCTTAGCAAGAGAAGAAACATGGGAGTAACAAAACAGTCTGCAGGGAATCACTCAACAGCTGAGGCAATCCTGTAGGTTCCCAGTAAGTTCAGATGGATTAAGGCTTCTAAAGAGGGAAGATGTTACCATTAATGTACAAATGGACTATAAATATGTAACAAGAGTATAAATAATTTCAACAACATTTAGGGAGAAGAACACCCAACATTTGTGATGAAAGAATCTTTCTGTGGTCAGGCTGATGCATGTTGTGAATATGTAATAGCCTAACAACAAATAAACAATGAAAAAATCCATAGAAAGGAGGGGGGAATTAAATACATGCAGACAAGGTTCTAATGATACTGAAGATTACAGAAATTTCCTTCAGGAGAATATTTTCAAAGCACTATCTTCAAGGCAAAATAGCAGGGCCTTTTAGAGTGCCCTGATCTAAAGGTCCTTTGGAAAGGCTTCCAGGGATGCCTCCAAGAAGTGAATCATGCTTGTCATTTGCATACATTTAAATGTTATGTTGAACTGGTGCCACAGACACCCTGTAGAGACCAAAGGTGAACCATTAGCTTAGAATACAGTGTTACAGTACAGCTTTTCCCAATTTACTTTGTTAAGGTGCTTTGAAATGTCTTGTGCCTTTCTGGAAGGTCAAGCAGTTACACTTATATCTGAGTGTCAGGTAACAAATCATTAAACTGTATGTTAATACAATATTCCAGGGTACATAAATACCAGGAATGCTTCCTTAACACTTAGGTGCTAAAATAGGTGATACCAGATGATCCTAAGCTCCTTAGAGTTAGATGCCTTCATATATAACTTTCTTTACTCTTCAAAAGGGCTGAAAAAGGAATCTAAATCTTCTGTTTTAAGCAACTACAATGTATTAGGGGGATAAGAGGAGGCGTGATCTGATGAGATGACTGACTGATGACATCTACCTGGACTTCTGTGAGGCCTTCAATATGGTCCTTCATGACATGCTTGCCTCTGTATAGAGGAGATATATATTTAAAGGTTGGACAGTTCAGTAGATAAGGAATTGGCTGGATGGACTCAGTCAGAGAGTTATGGTCAATGGCTCTGTGTCCAGGTGGAGGCTGGTACAAGTGGTGTCCCTCAGGGTTCTGTTGTGGGACCACTGCTCTTCAGTATCTTCATCAATGACACAGGCAGTGGCATTGAGTACACCCTCAGCAAGTTTGCAGATGACACCAAGCTGAGCAGGGCAAATCAAACACCTGAAGAATGGGATGTCATCCAGGGGAACCTGGATGAAACTTCAGAAGTGAGTTCACAAGAACAGCATGAGGTTCAACAAGATCAAGTGCAAGGTAATGCAGATGGGTCAGGGCAATCCTAGACATGAGTAGAGACTGGGAGAACACATTGAGAGCAATCATGCAGAGAAGGACTTGGGGATGTTGGTGGACAAAAAACTGAGTAGGCAATGTCTGCTCAGAGCCCAGAAGCCCAACAGCACCCTGGGCCGTATCAAAATTAGTGTGACCAGCAGGTCGAGGGAGATGATTCTCTCTCTCCACTCTGCCCTCATGAGGCCCCACCTGGAGTTCTGTATTCAAGTCCGGAGTCCCCAGCACAGGAAAGACATGGACCTGTTGAAGCAGGTCCAGAGAGGCCATGAAGATTATCCAAGTGCCGCAGCATTGGTCCTGTGAAGGCTTTTGAGAGAGCTGGGATTGTTCACCTTGGAGAAGAGAAGGCTCCAGGGAGACTTCATTGCATCCTTTAGTAATTAAAGGAAAAAGGACGGCAAGTGACTGCTTATATGGGCAGATAGTGATAGGACAAGGGGGGAATAGTTTTAAAGTCAGAGGAGAGATTTAGATTAGAAAAAACTCTGTAACTCAGAGGGTGTTGAGGTGTCGCCCAGGGAAGCTAAAAGTGTTCAAGGACAGGTTGGATGAGGCTCTGAACAGCCTGATTTAGTGGAAAGTGCCACTGGTCATGATAACAGGGTTGGAACTAGAAGATCTTTAAGATCCCTTCCAACACAAGCCATTCTATGATAAAAACCTTAAAAAACTCCATGGTTTAGTTTTTTGCTGAATGACCAATTACGCAAGCACCATAAGTTCCTGAGATATTTGGAGTTTTATATATGAGAGCAGCCTTGGTCATTTCATCCTAAAGTTGCGTATTTAATATATCTTATTGTGTTCCTGTAGGACACAGGATTTTTAAGAAAATCTAAGCAAACTTTGTAGGGAACCCCTATGTTTAAATATACATGATTTCTTAGTGATAACAGTGCAGATTTCAGATGCTGTATGACATTTGAAAGCAATGCCTTCTTGATAAGTAAGGACTTCAAGTATATCACCTCAGATGGGTTTATTTTTGAAGGGGGAAGAAGTAGTTACTCTGAATCTTTACATGGCTCTTCACTCAAAAGATATACTAATACAAGTTTAAAGCAAAAACAGTTTGATAAATTTCCTTCAAACTGTCTAGAAAATCTTAACGGTACATAAACAATTGAAAATGATGAGGGACAGAAGGAGGAGTCCCAAACCACTATTTCAAGTACCCAGGTACATGACCTAAACATCAAACTTGAAATTATGAGATGTGAGGACAATGCTCCACCATTCCTACTCATGCTAGACTCTGCACAAAAAGGACGTACAACTTTTAGGATTTTTTCCCAATTCATACAAGGAGCATTCTCTTAGAAGCCCACAGAAGAGACATTGGATATGGAGTCAGATTCTGGGCTTAGGTCCAAGGACTGCTACAAGTCTTCTGTCTAATACGACATTTTTCTCGGAAGTGAGGGTTTGATCTCCCTCTGCAAGATACATTTCACAAGTGAGTGTTCAAGCCAAAAGACTATTATAAAAGGTTTTCAACCACTGGACACTACTACCACTACCATTATATTTTAGGGTGTATTAGTTACCAAGTAAGATGGCTCAGCATCTTAAATTATGTGAAGATTTTAGGCAGTGAATTTCAGCCTAACAGGCACAGCGAAGAGCATAAAACTCAGGAGAAAAGTGGATTGCAAAAACACTTTAGTATTCACCACTTGCCGGTTTAGATGTTCAGTCCTATTCAATTCTGAATGTTGTAAATTCAATTCCTTGGCACGTTATATATCCTATATATTGCTCAGGGATTGCAATCATCTAGCTAGGGTTATGAATCCAACTCCTCAATGCAAGTGTGACAAAATTCAGCTGAATTCTGCTGGCAAGGATAGATTTTGGTAAATATTTTCTTCATTTCTGGTTACAGATCCTCACCAAGAAGGGTAGATTTTTCCAGGTTAGAGCTAAGAAGGAAATGTCAAGGTTGATCTAAAATCAGGGATGTCTTTGATGTTCCAGCTTCAGAGATCTCTCTGCCATTTCAACCATAACATCTCATACAGCAAGTAAAATAGGAAAACACCTTGTTCACTTGCATTTTGACAGAGAGGTAACAGGAAAAAACCCAATAAGGACAAGCATCCTGACTGTTATATCACTCATCTAGATATTCAACCCATTCTCATGCTTAATTTCTCTCTGTGACCCTTTCTCCATGATTTTTTTCTTCTGCCTATCCCTCACAGTCAGCTGTCTCAATGTTGTCTTTTCTCCATAATATAGTTAAAAACACACTTTGTTTTTCTAGTCTATATCTCCATTCCCAGGCAACTAAACCCACTTCATCATGTAATTAATTTCTTTTTTAAACAATCTGAGAAATTTCTGAACTATCTTCTTTAATCAAATTATAGCCCTACCCCAAATTAATCCTGTGTTTACCCTCCAGCAGAAGGAAGTTTAAATTCATGGATTCTGCCAAAGAAGACTTTCAGCCTACATTGATTGGGTAGTCAGCAGACACAGCATAAACTGCCAGAGCCTCCTTGCCTCTCTGCCCTTTACTTGTGCTATCCCTAGTGGGCCAGACAGGTTCTTGGCTGGTGAGAGCAGTTGAGCATCACAAGCCATCTCACGGGTCATTGTTTGACCTCACCCAGTCCAGGGACCACACTATCTTTTGGTGTTTCTTTTCAATTCTGTCTTTTTTGTGTGATAATATGGAACTCCTTCCTCATGTAAATTGCTCTGTTGGCCTTGCTCAGCAGCAGGTCTGTCTTGGACCCTGGTGGCATTTGTGTGGCTATGAATCTGTTATGTCTTAAATTTCAAGCATCTGACTTACTGACCCCAGTAATATTCTTTTAATCTAGTTGAGGTATAATGCATGTGAATTTCACATATCCTAAACATACCTTAATGTCTTCTGCTATCTTTCTTGTGCTGCTTTTCATCTGAGATCAAAAGTTGTGAAATCTCAGCAGATGCCACTTATAGATATGGAAGAGTGGTTGCCAAAAAAAAAAAAATTTGATTGTATGAAAGCTGAACTAGAAGAAATATTCAAAATATGTTGAAAATCTTATGCACTCTAGTTTTGGGGTTTGGTGGGGGGGTGGGGGGGGGGGTGGGTGTTAGGTTGTGTTTTTTTAAGAATACTGTCATGAGGTTTTTTGCACTCAATTATCAGGTTTCAATTCCTTGCACTCAGTTGACAAAACATTATGTTTTCAGGTTAAATGTTGCAAAATTAATTTTTCTGAACCAAATATATGCCTTGAGACAAAATAGAATTAGTATGAGTTCAGAGTTGTACATATCTGCTTTCAAAATCTATTACATCCTATTTTTTTAAAGACAAAATGACCGAAGCCATAGGCTTTAGAACAAGACTTCAAACAAAAAGGTAGTAACCAAGCGTACAAATCTATCCAGGCAGCAATTTTGTATTTTCTTGAAAGCATATAATAGCTTATTAATATAAAAGAATGCTGTTTCTAGAGGTTTCATGCTGGTAAAATTAAGTCAGTTTGCTTTGATTTTAACAGTACCTATGCACAGCACAATTGATTGGTTTAGAGCACAATGCTGCAAGGTGCACCAACTGCCCTAAACACTGAAATGTAAAAAATGTGATACTGGTATAGAAAAATGGAATAGTTTTTGTACAAAGGTATGATTTTTAAAAAATAGCCTACAATTAGCATCATTCTAAAAATACTATATTTTGTTTTCACATGAATTATGTTTCCTTGTGCTTTTTCTGCCTCATGACAACATATAGAAAGCATTATTTTATCATAAAGGAAAAGAACTTGAGTTCAGCAGGAATAACTTTCTGTAAAGGACCATTTGAATGATTTTTTAAAAAAAGCTATTTTTACTTTTGATTCAAAGGTTTTCTTTGTTTCTATTATATATGTATGTACATATTTATATATAAATTTTAACTCTACAAATTTTCACTGAATATATCATCATGTAACAACTTAGTACAAACTGATTGTTGCACTGTTATACCATAACTATAAATTAAAAAAAAAAAATTCAGTATGTAGAAATAAGAGTCTGAAAGAAAAATGAGTCAAACTGTAATACATCACAAGGAAGCTCGACTTAAGGTTTGCACAATATCATTTTTTTCACTTTAAAAACCATTAAAGACCTTTTAGGTTTAAGAGCATAGTTCTCCAGACTTCTGGTTTTCCATTTCTGAATAGTACCTTGGGCTTTTTTTCACTTTTTGTATTTACAGCTCTAAAACATTTTGTTTCTGGTAATAATGCTTTACATTCTTCTCAAGGGAATAAAAGACATCTTCAAGGCATCTCCAAGATCCTAAAAATGGATCAAAAGAAATCCAAGCAATTGAAACAGTCAATCTTGAGAACTCTCCTACTTGCTCCTACTGAAAAGTCTATTTTTTTTTCTATAGTAAACCTTTTACATTTTCTGTATCACTGCAGGTTATTGTGATAACAAATACTGTAGTGTGCTTTTGGTGTTGCTCTGACACTATCTCACTATGCCACATGAAAAGAGTTTTGTAGTACTGCAGCTGAGCCATATTTGCCCCCAAATTCACCTTTACAAAATGGTTTAACTACAAAGAATTCAGCTGTTGAAGATGGATCTCTAAGTGATCTCCCCAGACAGCAAGCCCACAACTGTTTGTGCCACTACAGTTAGCAGGCTGCTGGGTGGTTCCTTACTCATCCCTACAAATTAAGAAAGGCACTAAAGAACAGTGGTTGTGCCAAGAGAAGACTGGAGGGTCATTAGAGCAGGAGAGAAGACAACAAAGTCGAGTAAAAGGACATGTGTTCATCAGAAGCAGAGATTTTGTGAAATTCTGGTGGTTAGGAGGGAGGCAAGGGCTGCCAGATGCTGCTGGACAACAGAAATGAGACGGGTAGTGCAATAGAAAACATTCCCATTCCAAGAGTGGAGAAAAGACTCTGGTGGAAAACTGAACATCTAGAGAAGACTTCTGTACATACTCCAGAAGTTATATCCTGGTTGAAATGACAGACACTTTGTTGTTATTATATTCGTCACATCAAGTTTACCAATTTAAGGATGAATTTGGGCTACTGGTTTTAAGAATCAAAAATATTCCTGTACCAAGACTTAAGCATAGATATTACACCCTCAACACACTTTGTTGCAGAAATAATTCTTTCACTCTATCATGTAATCTTTGCCATTCTTGCTAGCCTTTGCCCCTAGATCATAAATCAGCTAACTCAGTTTTGCATGTCCTCACTGGATTTGTTGCAAGTTGGAAAAAGTTTTCTACAGTCTATCCCAACTATCAAAATTCATAAAAAGAAAGAAAAGTTAATAATTTACTGAAAGCAATAGCCTTCCATCTCTGCAACTCCATAAAAACCCTATTTAAAAATTAAGAATTCTAGGATTTTACTTGCATTAAAAAAATTCTACTTAAAGTACATTTTTCTTACTATGCCTCTGGTAAAGCAAAACCAAGCAAGTATTAAAGAACATATCTATACATAGCTAATGTGATTAATTTCTTAGTGTTGTCATTTTTTTGAAGAAATATTTTGTTAGAATATTGAAGAAATATGTATTTATTTATAAATGTAGTAGATTTCTCAAGAAATCTGCATTTTCCAGAAAGAAAAAATATTCTTTGCTTACCACACATCTCTCTCTGAGGACTTAACATAATTTACTAAGTCTTTCCTTCTGTCTGAGCAAAAGGAATGATAACAAGAGATACTTAACTCTGAGGCAGAATCTCAGTAAGACTTTCACCACAGAAGTTGATTTTTACACAGTTCATTGCATTTTATGCACTTTATGCATTAAGAACTTCAGAAATGGCATGGAGTGAAATCAAACTTCTGTTTGGAGCATAAACTTCTTTTAAAATTTCTGTCCACATCTTCAATATGATCCATATATTTTAGAAAAATAGCATTTAAATGGACATTACTTTAAGGCTAGAAGTTCTTGATTAAAGATCAAATTAAAGCTGAAGTTACAGTTTGATAATATCAAAATCTCACCACTTGCTCGTGAGAGTTGAGCAAAACCTATTTTAAATGCCACAGCATTTACTCCATTCGATTTCTATCACCCTGACATTTGAGATAAGTTCTCCAGATGAACCTTTCGCTGAATAGAGCTGCAACATCATTTGATTCAGAAAACACATTGCTCTGGTTTTATATCTGATCTGGAATAAATCCCTCAAGGGACTAGCAGGATGAAAATGTGAAGATATGATTCACATAGAAGTCTCTAAAAATACAATTTGATGAAAGCTGTGCAAAGTTTAGGAAGGAAAGCAGCGATTACTGTGTTTCATGTAAATGTGCGATCAAAATCACACATTAAGAGTAGACTACCCATTCAAATGCACACACGCCACAATTTCAAAGAAAGTCAGGAATGCATAGCAGTATTTGAGACCTAAAATGACATTTTCCCTCTTATACATTTTCTTTATAACCCCACCACTCTTGGGATCATAATTGTTTCAAGGTGTGAAAATGTGTATAAATGAATATTTTTCTAGAATGAATATAAAATAAATCATATTATGCATACTCTGCCTTTAAACTTAGGCAGATCAAAACCTCAGTTGAGTTTTTGATGCCAATGGAGAATGAGAGAGCTGTAAGTCTGGATTTCAATTGAGACCAGAAATAATTTGCTCACAGAGCTAGCAATTCATATTCTTTCCTGGAGTGTTGCCCATTCTGGGATTTTCACACTTCTCTGGCCCCCACAGAGGATTAGCCAGATGTTCAGCAGCACATGTGTAAAACACCTGCTTCACACTGAAGCATTTGGCTTTGTTAAAACTAAAGAAGGGGAGGAGATGGGGAGGAACAGTGGGAAGGAAACAATGACTTTAGGCACCCTACTGTGAAACCCAGATGCATCCAGAAGCTGGAGACAGCTTCCTGTCTACTGATACTGCACAGTCAGCTCAGAGGAACAGTAGTCTTCAGGACTGGCCTGTGACTGGGCAACTCTTGCAAGAAGGAACTGTGGGTTCCACTGCCTCATTTGGGACGTATTTTTGTGCTTTAACAGCAAGTCAAGAAACAACTGAGTGAGGGGATGAAATGCTACTGTCTGTGGTGATCCACAGACTCTTTCTTGAGTGGAAGAAAAAGTGTTGCTCTTTGTCAGTGGCAGAGGGCCAGGGTGGAGCATGCTATGTGTAATGGCCATGTATATTGGGTCTGACTGGGGTAAAGCTCACAGGCCTTACAGTGCTGTGCTTTGCTTTGGTAGCTGGCATTGATAACAGAGCAGTGTTTTGGCTACTGCCAAGCTGTGCTGTCCCTGTGACATTCCTTCCCCCACTGAAGGGGATGGGGGGGCGCAAGATCCTGGGTGGGGACAGCAGCAGGCCAGCTGAGCCCAGTCAGCCAAAGGGATATTCCATACCATATGACATCAGCTCAGATATATAAGGGAAGGAAGAGAGGAGGAGGAGGAGGCACTCAGGGCTGGTCCATGTTTGCCTCCTTGAACAACCGTCACGTGTGCTGGAGCCCTGCTTCCCAGAAAGTGTCCGGACATCGCTGCTGATGGGAAGTAGAGATTGATTGTTTTCCCTTCTGCTCTTGCGTGCGCAACTTTCAACTTGCTTGTTCTATTTTTCCATGCTGTAATAAAACTGCCTTTTCTTACCCTGATAGCCTTTTTCAATATTATCCTCTCCCTTCTCCCAGTGGGAGAGGGAGTGATAGAGTGACTGAGTGGGCACCTGACACCTGGCCAGGGTCAACCCATGATACAGAAACTGGGAACCTAGCCTTAACAAAGACTGGAAAAACAGATATTTATTTATTTATTTATTTATTTGCTGAAGTTTGAAAGTATAAGTTTGAAATTAGCATGTTTAATTAAATATGCCAAATAGCAGAGGGAAAGTCTGAATATAAAGCAGCAGTTAATCTGGCACAGCATTGTTTAGGAGAAAAAAAACCATTCTAATATTTAAAATGTTAAATATCTGCAGTATTTCCCATCCAAAATAAGCACTTATTTTACAAAAAGCTGAAAAACTGAATACCCAAAACTGTGATCATGTTGAAGTATGTTCAAGATTCCTGTGCAGTCTTCCTGCCCTTCAGCAGATCAACCCAACTTGGTGTTGTCAGCACTGACTGAAGGTGCACTTGATCCTCTCATCCAGATCATTGATGAAAACATTAAACAGGACTGGCCCCAATACCAAGCCTTGGGGAACCCCACACGTGACCAGCCGCCAGCTGGATGTGGCACCGTTCACCAGCACTCTCTGGGCCTGGCCATCCAGACAGTTTTAATCCAGCAAAGGATGTGCCTGTGCAAGCCATGGGCTGCCAGCTTCTCCAGGAGAATGCTGTGGGAGACAGTAACAAAGGCTTTACTGAAGTCCAGACAGACAACATCCGCAGCCTTTTCCTTATCCACTGGGCAGGTCACCTCGTACTGAAAGGAGACCACACTGGTCAAACAGGACTTACCTTTCCTAAGCCCTTGCTGGCTGAGCCTGACCCTCTTGTTGTCCTGTACATTTTGCATGATGGCCCTCAAGATGACCTGCTCTATGACCTTGCCCAGCACCAAGGTCAGGCTGAGAGGTTGATAGCTCCCTGGATCCTTCTTCTGACCCTTCTTGTTGATGGGTGTCACACTGGCTTAGCTCCAGTCCTCTGGAACCTCCCTAGTTAAAGAGGACTGATGATAAATGGTGGAAAGTGGCTTGGCAAGCTCCTATGCCAGCTCTCTCAGTGCCCCTGGATGAATCCCATCTAGGCCAATAGTCCTCGTGTGTCTCAGTGACTCAGCAGGTCACTAGCTACTTGCTCCTGGATTGCTCCCCATCCCAGTCTACCAGTTCAGGGGGCTGATTGCACCAAAGACAATCAGTCTTGCTGTTAAAGACTGAGGCAAAGATGTCATTAAGTACCTCAGCCTTTTCCTCATCCTTGGTTACAGTGTTCTCCCCCACATCCAAAAAATTATGGAGATTTTCCTGGGCCATCGTTTTGTTGTTAATGTATTTATAGAAACACTTTTTATTGTCTTTCACAGTAGTGGCCAGGTTCAGTTTCAACTGAGGTTTTGCTTTTCTAATTTTCTCTCTACATGACGTAACAACATCCTTGTATTCTTGCCTGCTCCTTCTTCCAGATGCTCATCTTTTTGTACATACAAATGTCTTGCTCCTGTGCCTTTAAGATTTCCTTATTTTTTTATATTATTTTATTTATTTTATCCAGCCTTCCTGGACCCTTTGTTATTAAGGACTGCTTTGTGGGGCTTCTCTGAACCAATGCCCTGAATAGGTCAAAGTCTTTCCTCCAGACAAGGTGGAGGTTTTTTTGACCTTTTCCTTAGTACAGGAAGAATTGAAAACTATCATTTGTGATAGATATGCCCAAGACAAACTCTGACCACCACAGTTTCCACCAGCCCTTCTCCATTTGTAAACAGATTCAGACCAATTAGCTCCTACCTTTACAGGAAGAAAGCATCTCTTCAGTGGCACTTTGGGTGGTCTGTGATTCCCAGTACACTGCCTGCCTGGCACCCTATACAGTGCTACCACTCAGCTCCCTGAACCAAACATGCTATTCAGAAATATATTTGCATTTTCTATGCCTTTGCGGAGCAAGTACAGGGAATGACTTATAAACACCAGTTATAGACAAAAGCACTCTGATCAAAGAAAGATCATGTTACCAACACTCAGAACAGGAATCAACAGGCTGAGATATTAGCCGGGATTGGTACCAGATTCCTTTTCTAACAATGAACAACCAAATACCTCATCAGTGCCAGAGTTAGCATTGCAGGATGTTCCATGTGAAAGGAACACAGAAATTTTTTTAACCAATAGGGAAAAAAAAAAGAGCATACTTTGAAACAGAGACTCTATTTGGCTTTTTATTGATGTACTTATTCAAGTACATATATATATATATGCATTATATATTTTCTTCATAGTCTTTAAAAGTATTCCTGTCAGTGAGACAAGATGATTTGCCAAATTAATGTTACTCAAGGAGCAAAGAAAATTTTCATGTCCTGCCATTCCCTCTTTTTCCTTTTCTGTCTGTCTTGTTGTAGTTGGGTTCTTTCAGTTAAGCAAATACTTGTGGTTCTCCTGCAAAACAGCCAGGTGGGCTGTGCTGGCAACTAGCCTGGGGAAAGGTAGGCTAGTGACCCAGTGAGCTCTAGAAGGGCAGCTGAGGAAAATTGGGACTAGCAACTATTTGTAAGACAATGTGTAAAAGTGTGTTTTTTAAGATTTTAGCTGGGTTTTTTCATGTGAAAGGAAGCAAGGGGAAATGGATTGATACTTTCAGAGCCAAGGAAATGACTCCTATTACTCTTTTGAGCGGTTTGTGGGTTTTTTTTATGTTTTAACTGTTTAAAGTTTTACTTTGAACAAAGACAAATGCTGCTGCTCCTTTGTGCAAAGAAACCAAACATAATGTTTTAACTAAAATAGTCCCTCTGGTCGTGTCAGTCTGATGATAGATATGCAAATATTGAGTAAAAAATTGAGACAATCTGGTAGTATTAATGTTTTTGTTAAAGCAAACAGTAGAGTCTAGGGAAATGCTGGCACATTAGTCTCCCCCAGGTAAAATGTGGACTTGGCAATTTAATGCCCAAAAATGTTAGAGAAAGGTAGGAGAAAAGACTGAAACATTCTGATATTTCCAAAAATTTATATCTGCTGTACCTCCAATTTAATCAATGATCTTACAGAGGACACAAGAATGAATAGAACATAATTTGCATATTTAAAATAGAAGACCTTTATTGTCTGATTGACTTTGAAGAATAATCCTTATCCTTTGGGAAAGACACTTGTAGGTGCACATGGATAGGTTGCTCTTTTTTTTTATTCATATCTACAGTTTTTCCAGACTTTAGAGAGCCTCAGTAATACTTTCTCACTAGGTATGATTGGAATAGTGCACAATCATTTAAGCAATTTGTACACCAAATTCATCAGGGTCAGGATGAACCATGCTTACATGCTTAAGCAGTGTAAGGAGAAACATAGAACATGGAATTCTAAGGATTGCTAGTAGTAAATAATAAATTTGTATCTAACAACCAGCATATCTATTTCCAGAAAGTACCACAAAGCTTGAGCCATATAAAGCAATTAAAAGTAATTGGCAATTAAATATTTAATTCCAAAGTTGCTTTCTTTAATGTTTATTGTATGGGTGGTTCCAGAACTTCCTTACTGGAGATAAAATAATGCTTTTAAATATTTTCTAAAAAAGTAAGGTTGATTTTAGGGATAATTATTAGTTAGGAACTGAACAGTTAAGGAGTCACATGAAAAGCATGCAGGAAAGACCTTAATGCTTAAGGCCATCAGCTGAAGCAGGGAAAATAGGATTTATAAGTAGCAATACTTAGAAAGTTCTATAAAATGTTAGATAAAAGTGAAAAATAGAAATAAATATAATGATAAAACTGAGAAACTAATGGACTTTAAAGCATGAAATGTTTAGAATTTCCTCTGGTTCAGTCTTTATAAAAAGCTAACTGTGTCCAGATGTTAATAATTATTAATGAGGATATAGGAACGGCAGCCTGAGAATGTAATGATCAATTAAATAATTTGAATATATTCAAGTAATTATGACTTGACAAGCATCACCCCAAAGTACATATAGAGTTAGTTAAAGTCTTTCTTTACAGATGCAGGAGAGATGAGAGAGGTCTTTGGAAGGTGAACAAGTTCTAGAAAGTCAGAGAACAAGCATGGGAGGTTAAAAGGGACACAGGGAACTACAGAAGAGTCAGCTTTTCTTTGATAGAAAGATAACTGAAGCAAATTATTAAGCAATCAATTTGTATTCACCTAAAGACAAAATGCACCAACATGAATTTGTCAAGAATAACTCATGCCAATGTAATTCAATTTCTTTGACAGGATAACAAGATCTGAGAAAGTAATAGATGTCAGATTCACATGACACTCGTAAACCAGCTGGGAAAATATGGTCTGAGTAAAGCTGCTGTTAAATCTTGCCCAGAAAGCTTGAAAATAGCTTGTTGGAGAATGGATAGAATATATTATGTAATGCCCTTCACAAGACTGACCTGATATTATTCAATATTTTAACTAATACTGTAGGTATATGTAGAAAGTTCATGAATGACAACCACTTGTGAAGGATTTCATTTCAAAAGGCAGAATTGGAATTTAAGCTGATCTTGAAATAAACAGATGCCACAAATATCTGAGTGGAGAAATACACACAGTACTAAACATGGAAAGGAGAAATCAAATGCACAAGGAAAGGATGAAAAGTTTGTTGAGCAGAGAGATTTCAGAAAGATATGTTGTATCAGAAGGGGGAAATCTTACTTCTATGAACATTAATGATACATATGGCCACCTGTGAGGCTTGGGTGTCACTGTTGGAGCATATTGAAAGGGAGGCTACATCTAGTATTGGTGGAGTCTGTATGAGATGGATTCAACACATTGGGATGCAGAAGAGAACTCCAGACAAAGAAAAAAAAAAAGGCCAAAAACTATTCCAAGAGTTATGAATAATGATTGACAAAAAAGGGTCCATAAAAGAGAGAACTGAGGGCAGAATACAATATAAAAGTGGTAAACAGTGAGTCTTATTCACATATAGTGAATCTGGGACAAGAAATAATTGCTTTCCTTTCAAGCAAGGAAAATCCAAAGTTCAAGTATTAAAAAATTCTACCATAGCTGTTATACAATGGATGAAGTTACATTTGAAGGTTTTGAAACCAAGATCACAGGAGGTATTTAAAAGATGTGAATATCAAGAACAATTTAAAAAAAATTAATTTCCTTGCTCTGAGACAGAATGAATGACTGCTAGATGACACTTCACCTTCATATTCCTTGGATTTCTTTAACCATATCAGATGCTGCCTAGAGTCTAAGTTTCTTACCTTTTCAGTACTTATTTGTGATTTTTTTCAGACAAACGATGTGCAACTGAAGGTTATTAATAACATCTAGAAAACTTTGTCTACTTTTCAGACAACAGTCTGTTAATATATATAGATAAAAATTGCTTACTTACACACTAGGGAATACTCTGCTTTAAAATTTATGAAATGACATAGATGTAGAAGTGACATTGCATTCCTGACAAGACTGCAATTTAACTGCTCTTTTTTACAGACAGCAAACAGTTTCTGAAGCACAAATTAAGTGTATCCTTTGTCTTGAGTTCATCAAGAATCTCCCATTATATGCATGGAATAGGCCTGAAGTTCACTTATAGATGCACAACTTTTTAGGGAAAAGTTAAAAACTTAAATATAGCAAAATAAAACAAAAATCTTAATGAATTACAATAAAACAGGAAATTAAGATGTCAAAACCTATAAAAAAGTACAACCAAGATCAGCCAAAGCCAGTATATATAAAGTGAATGCTGAAACACCTTCCAATAGAGTAACACCTAATAATATTTTTAAAACATGTTTTTAAAACATTTGTGTGTGGTTTAATATATTACACGTTTTTGTCAGATTCATGTGATCTAAAATGCTTCAGTTCAGGGTGGTCTATAGATTTCTAGAAAATTAGTGTAGAATTAAACATTACCCTTTTAATTTTCCAAATATGGATTGAGCTGCTGCTGCCCCCATATGCCACTGGTCACTAAGCAGGCAAAGGAAAAACATTTCAAATAGGTAAATGTAACCTTTCAAAAAAGTTTTGTCCTAGATCAATATCAACTGCATGAGTCACATCTATCATGTCTGAAATTCATCTTTACACTGATGTCAATCACAGCTTAAGTCAGACAGAAACCCTCCAATTTAGGATCTTGAGGACTTTGCTCTACAGGTCCTGGAATGCACTTCTGAACAAACAGATTAATTTAAACCGGAATGAATTCTGGGTGATCAGATTTATTTAACCTGAAACCCTATGAAATGTGCCACCCATCTAAAAATACTCCTTTTCCTCCTCTTTACCAGGATGCAGACTGTATCCTCACAGTGGTGTGCAGAGATGCCATACAAAATGATGCTGATCTGATGCCATACACAGCACACACACAGGCCTCCTGAAAACAGTTGAGTACTTCTGACTGGAAAGGAACATTTTATGCAAGTGTATATGAGATTTGCATTTTCACCATTTGTGTGAGATTACAAGGAATGCTGCAGGGAATAGTGAGTCAAATCCTGCTTTTGTAACAGGCAGAATCTATTTATTTTACCAGTCTTCACAAGCAAGACTTCACCCTACAAATTAGTGACTTCAGTGACCTGTGTAAATTTAAGAGTGCCTTCAGGTCAGTAAGCCTGCATGTAGTAGACATATGTAAAGCACTGTTCATTCATGCCTAAAACTTGCAGTCTAAACCCGGATCCAATTAGTAATAGCTAAAAGAATTTACTTCTCCAGCTTTTAAAGAAAACGGAACTGAATTTAAAAAGTTGAGACTAACAGGAGTAGTAAAAACACAAAATAAAATCTTTGGTTAATACTGTTCTTTGGGGTGCAAATCAAATAGAAAAAAAAAAACCCAGGAAATTAGAAACATTTGGTACAAATTCAGTTCAGCCCCCTTTTACACAAATCACGAATTATATACCAAGAGATTTCTTTACTCAAAGGATCACAGCCTCAAATAGCAGACTGGACTGGAGATGTTCACTTAACCAGCACACATGTAATGTTTGGTTTTACTCCAAGGCTGAATTGTAGCCTCTTTTTCCTGTGTCCTATTCCAAATATAAAATTATTGAAGCAGTCAGTTATGTATTAGCAAGTAACATTTTCTCAAAAAATCATGAAGAGAATGGATTACCTTTTACAACTATATACATAAAGCAGAAGAATGCTACAAATGTAGGGTATCAGCAAAATTACAAAATTTGGCATGCAACACCTTGTTGACACTCAGATTGACCACCAAGAAGCTGGAAAACTTGAAGTCTACAACAGTTCATTTCTACACCTTTATTTAACTCTTAACTTGAATATGCTGGGAAATTCACCATGAAAGGCTCCTCATATTTTTCTATTGGTATAATGTGTATTTAGTGGCCACAGGGAAGAGAGCTTGGTAATTTTGTGTCCTTTTACAAATTTCTCGAGATCCTGACCTCCTTTTTCTACAAAGGAACACCAATGATCCAGTCCCTTTGCTCTTGGGAAATTTTTGTAATCAAAATGGGCCAGACTCCACTCCATAGGAATCTGCCCAACTCTTTCATCTGGATTTGTTGCTAGTGCTGCAATAAAGAGGAAGATTTGCCTGAGGCAGACACCTGGTGTGGAAAATTCAAGTCCACATTCCAGTATGAACAAAAAAATTATAAGCTATGAAAACCAGAATTTTATTGTAGGAAGAATCGGACTCCTTTAATAATTCTACCTTTTAAATGTAACTAATGGAAAATAAGGTGTTCAGGCTCCAGTTATTAATAGATAAAATTTGGCCCAGTCATAAAAAATCCCAGCTGAGTTTTCATGTCTTTCTGCATCAAAGGTTTTTAATGAAAGAAGGGAATGAGAATGGGGGAAGTAATTAGGTAAATATCATTAGCCCATGGAATCACAAACTGATTCCGTTTCAATTGAAGGATAAATATAACTAATTCTACGAGAAGTTTCACAGTGTGTTGGGGGGAAACTTAATGGGACATCACTAAGAATATAAGAACTTTGTTGGTAAAGTCAGCTAAATCTATTGGAAGGCAATGCTCTTGTCTCTCTTAACCTAGGGCACAAATGATCTCAAACTCATGGTTTATGTGATGATCACAATTTAGCTGAAGGGATCCAGGTGTTCATGGATTAATTTCTATTGCTGTCATATTAAATATAGGGAGAAATTCTAGGAAAAGCAATAAAAATGAGTTAACCTGCAAAGAAAGCTACATCTTGGGAGGCCAGAAAGTGAAGGGATAAAGTGAGAATTTCCAGCAGTCAAGTTGAGTTAGACCTTGCAGAGGAAATGGAAACAAGCAGTAAAAGGTTATTTAGCAACATAAATAAAACAAGAGAAGTTGAGCTATTAAGCAGTGCCAGTGGATTTGAGATTAAGACTTTATAGGTATAGACCAGAAGCTAACTGAATATTTGACTTCAGGCTTCAGGATGGTAACTGATGGCAAAATCAACATGAATAACAAGTGTGAGAATTCAAAAAAGAAATTAATGTCATGATATTGGAAATAAAAATCAAATAATAACAACAGATTATTTCTGTCATTGAATATGAATTACTGAAAAAACTCAAATCAAAAAATGCAAATATGATAACAAAACTACATCTTCAGAGGGAACAGAGATTTTACTTTGTCCTGTAAGAACTGAATTGCAGCATAAATTTTCAATTTATTTAGTTCAGGTCTTCAATAGATGTTAAATCACAAGACCTTTCCTTCTAAGAAAAGCCAAAAGAGTCGGTACAATAGAATGATATATTACAAATGTAGATTAGAAATTCTTTCCCTTTTTGTGCTTTACAGCACTGCATTATTCTTGAAATATTGCTTGAAATTGTGTTGAATTATAATAAAATCTGAATTTTGTCTTGTTTCTTTTTCATGGGAATTCTATTTTAATACCTGTGTTACTAATAGTACATGAAAAGAATTATAATAAGGAATTATACCTGTCTAATATCAATGTGAAATGATGTTTGTTTTTTTTTTTTTTAAACAAGATTCATTTTCAAGGAATATGAATTTAACAAAGAAATCATAATTTTATTGCTGGTGACCTTGGTACCATGGGAATATTAATTAACCTAAGAAATTTGAAACAAATGGTGGCTAATGATCACTAAGGTTTTCTTATATGGAAGTAAACAGAAGAATTGTAATATTTCAATTCCTATTGGTGTTCACAATGAATTTTGATAGTGGAAATGAAATGATATCAATATGATTTTTCTACTAGAACCCAAAAAAGATGGGAGAGACTGATCTGCACTTCATGAAAAAGTAGTGGAACTTCAATATTGTGGAATATAAAACCTAAAACTAGAACTGACTGCATAGGCATACAAACAAGCAAACCTTAGCTGCTGTTACAACAGTAATTTGTCTGAGAAATTTTCTCAGTTCCCATTTCCCAAATATGTTTTCTGAAATCCCTTCTCTACAGAAAAAGATATTAAGAAATTTTTCTAGCAAAAGTAAAAAAAAATCAGAAACCACTACACTAATGTTTAAGTGTAAAAAATATGAAAGTTACCTGTGGAATTGCAGCTACAAGAACCTGTCTTGCTGTGCAAAATAATGTATTTAAAAGATAGTGAAAATCAAATTAAGCATATGATAATGGACAAACTAGAAAAGCAAGACTGTTTCCTGATGGAGACTTAATTGTATGAAAGGTACAGTTAATTCACTGATTTACAACATCACAGATGATAAATGTTCCCTGCTGTAAAATAGACTTACTTTCTGAGAAAAAAAGTACATTAAAAACCATCTGGGAAGGGGGAGGAGTATTTACCATAGTCTTCATTTATTAAATATCTCAAGTCCTTACAATGAACTATAAGAAGGATAACACAACATATTTCTGTTTATATTGCTATGAACAGAATGAAGTTACCACTAGAGTTGGAATTAGATTAAATCTGTCCAGGAGTACATCTCAGCCTTACTTAATTTTGGAAATTAAAAAACTATGTGTGCACAGCAACACACACGCAATTAAAACTGTTCAAATAATATAACATTCAAAATATAACAGTCAAAAACAAATAAAACAGTCAAAACCTCTGTATTGTTCTGGAGATCCAGTTTGGAGTCTGAAAATCAATAAATTTATTTGTATCTCCAACAGATCAGATATGATTATGCAAAATGGAGCATTGAATTTGTTGCTGCTTCAGAAAAGATGCAGATATAAATTCTGCTGGATGGGAATTATTGTTGATTCTAGACTTCCACGAGTCTTAGAAATGAGGTGCATAATCCTTCATAAGATCAGTGTCTGAGGTGAAAGGTGAAAGATGCACAACCAAGTCATCTGCAAATGAAGTCAGAGCTAAACAAGTTGGCGTGCTCCTCATTCAAACAGCATACAAACTAGCTGTTGAGAAGTCAGTCCTTTCAGAAATTAGGATTCAACCTCAGAAAAACTCAGAAGTCAAGTATCTTACTTACCTAAGAAAGGAGGAAATAGACCTATACTGGCATAACTGTTGCCAGTAAGGCCATCTTTACTGTTGTGCCAAGGGTGAAAAACCTTCTACAGTCCCATATCTTGGCTATCTTAAAACTTATCAATGTGTTGTGAATTCTGGAAAGAAACAAACAGGCAGTGTTGGGAAGACTCCCCAGAGAGGACAAGTTTTCAAAGTAAAATCCTAAGGCATAACTTTTAGGATAATATTATGTAAATAAGCAATAAGATTGACTGAGGTTTCAGCAGTAGTGCTCTGTGATTTTGCTTTGAAAGTTTTGCTTTTTGGAGTTCACTGTAACCTCATTATATTTTGCTGGCACTTTCTCCAGGAAAAGCAACAGCTGCATAATGCTGATAAACCTTAAGAAGGCCAACATGCGTGATTGTGGTTTGTGTTCCAGTCTAAGTCAACCATATGTAAAAGCTCTAACCTGACACCATTTGCTGTCATTAAATCTCAAATTCTATCTTGCAATGTAAAATGTAAATAAATATGAATAATCATCCATAAGAGCAAATCTCTAAAGAAAAAATATTTTAAAATATTATTCCTAATTAGTCATAACATTATTATTGTAACATACTTCTATCGATATTGACTGAATGTGAAATCATTGCAAGGGAGTTGACAATGAAGAAAAATCTTTATGCATTAATGGTTTTTTTTAGTAGCCACAGAAATAAATAGATGACACTTCTAAAGTCCCTTTGAATATATAGCAATATATAAAAAAATTAATTGTGACATGAAATGTTTAATCATTTATAAAATCATTGATAGTCCTGGTAATATTCAATATTGAAACAAAATATGCTTTTGCTGAACATATAATTCCAGGGCACAATAGTCTTCTTTAACCTGAATGTTTTAAACTAAAATACCAAGTAATTTTTTTATTCTTTGCTGAATCTGCAGATTATAAAATTCATATTCTCCAATTGTTTTAACTTCCTAAATTTTTACAGAATAAGAAGAAAGAAGTCAAAAAGTCCAGTCATGTACTAGCATTATCTTTTTAAAAATGCTGGGGTAGATCCAGAATTTCTCCCATTCTCAAGGTAGAAGAAAAATTAAGGGTGTGATAAGAAATACAGAATGGAGAGACACAGATAACAAGTTTTCTCCATATGCCATTGGCCTGTGGAATTATTACACCATAGAATTCATTGGCTCTAAGAGTTCAACAAAAGTGAAAAGCCATTTAATTATCATGGACAACAATGACTAAAGAAAATAAAAATATAGGCAAGGACATGAAGCCTTTGTCCCCAAATGTAAACCAATCTCTAATTGAAAAAGGCCTCTTGCCTGTAGTTACTGTATTTGCCTACTGACTGTATTTGTGACCTACTGTGAGAAGTATCCCTGTGTATAGAATCAATAAGATATCAGTGTTAATCCATACTGGTTTAGAATAAAGTCCACAGCATTTGGGACCTTTGAACCTTTGCAAGTTAGATCCTACCTGTACAAAGTTTTCTGCAAAAACACTGGTGGTGTCTGTGTCATTTTGAGTCAGCAGGAATGCCAGATTTCAGACAGAACTGCTAAAGCTTTGTATTTGGATCATAAGAAGACATCCATGAAGTCTTAAATTTGAGTTTAGAGATGTAGTTATGATTCTTTAAAAAATCTTCTGATAAAACCATAAAAATCATAAAAATCTCAAAAATCTCAAGGGTGGCTTCAAATATACTGAAGGCAGAGAAAATATATTCGACCTATTGCAAACAATTTTTTTTAAATATGAGTTGAACTCAATAGGTCTTTTCTTCCAAGATAATTAATTTTTCAGGGTTGCTGTCAAGTATTTCAGGTTTGCTGAATGTTTAAATCTCATCTCTGCACTAAAAGGAGAATTCCTGTGTCTTCAAGGGCTCGCTCTCTAGTATACAAGTGTGATATACAATTCCTCCCTTATTTTGATTTCTTTTCCTGTTGTAGGAATCTTTTTTACTTTGTATTTATAGACAGATCTGATGACGTATAGTCACATAATGCAGCATCCCAACTCCAGTGTTCAAGTACAAATACTCCAGAGAAGTCTTACTTAGGTGATGAAAAAAGGCTCCAAAATTATCTGTTTCCAATTTCCCTGCAGCTTAGCCGTTGATGCCTGAAGGATTTTTTCTGCTTTTTCTCTGAATATTTCTTACACTGTTCCCTACATTCACAAGTATTAGCATGCATACTTGTGATGCTTTAGGTGATAGTTCAGCCTGGTTTCATGGTGTTTAGTAGGCCAGTAGACTAAACACCCCTGAAACCACGTAGAGTTAGAGACCAAACACCCTGTTTTCGTGAGCCCTCAAGGTCTCCTTGTAGGACAGATTTTGTAAACTAGAAGTTAGCCCACCCCGGCCCTTTATTGGGCCCTCCTGGTAGATATGCTAATGTGTAGAGTCTTTAATTGTATACTGTACTGGGGGGAGGGGGCTTTTGTGATGCGTTCTACCTGGATGGCAGAAGTCATCGAATGGGATCCTATTAAAATACCGAGGTAAACAACCCCCAACCCTCTAACCGTGTCTGAGACCAGAAAAAGGCATCACCATCAATCTACAGCCTGAAAAAAACTCCAAAATTTAATAAATCATATAAAATGTTGATCAGACACACGATCAGTTTGGGTAGTTCTGAAATCCTTGCTAATAAACTTTCCATGGCAGGGAATTCACCACTTAATTGCATGTTTTATATGAAAAAACAGACACTCCATTTATCAGCCTTAAATTTTCTACTTCTTTAGTTTTAGAAAATGTCCCAATGCTGTTAGTTTCCAGAAAAAAAATTGCTATATTTTGTTTTTATCCTACTAATTATTGAATTTCTTTCTAAAGTGTGTGACTACAACTGCTTTATTTTCTTCCTTCTTCTGTGAAAGCTGTTCATACTGCATACACACTTTTTAGGAGAGCTGTATTTCCAGTGTTTCCTTCAGTCTTGGAGGTCCAATGCAGTGAGAATTAACAATAGCTCAATTTTCACAGAAATTATATATGTGCTCTAATTTTGATAGAAGAATAGAATTAAGATATGAACTATTGCCATCCATGGGATGTTTCTAAAAGAAACAGGAGGTAGATGCTGGAAATTCTGAATCACATTTTCCTCCAAGAAAATGTCCAAGAGACTTAAGTCCTTCTCTCAATGTCCTTTGCTAGTCATGGATGTGGCCTCCTGCATATTTCTTCAGCTTTTGAGACACTGAGGTCAGATATATTACAGACACCCAATGGTGTTAAAGTGTTCTGAAGACATAATTCTTTTACAAATTGCTAACTTTGAACATGAAAGAGACTTGTCCTAACCATTTCTAGACAGTGCACAACAAGTTATCTACGTAGACGATGATCTTCAAAGGATAAAAATCCCTCTCAATATAAATGTGATTGAGGGGTTTTGGGGATAAATTAAGTACATGAGGTTAATAAAGTATGCAGACTTTCAAGTGGATTTGATTCAACAAAAAAATTTTCAGCGTTACTCACATTCTTGGATGTAAATCTCCATATAAAGAATGTAACTTGGGAAACAGACAAAGCTCATATTTGCTACATTTCTGATTTGTTGTTGAGCTGGTTTTGCTGGACAAGTGCGCTCTTACTAAGTCTGAGGGAAGTTGTGTACTGCAGTTTAGCTTTGTGCAGGTGTCAGTGCTCACTATAAGTCTGCTGCCTATGGAACTGGAAAGAGCCTTTTGATGAGTCCTGGCCACCTCTTAGCCCTCTACATGGCACTGCAGTGTGTTATACAGACAGAGCTAATACAACTAATGACCATTTTTTCCTATCTTTCCAAACTTTCTACTAGACCATGTTGGTCAGGACCCCGTTCAACCTCTACCTTGAATACTTGGAGGGATGGGGCATCCACAACTTCTCTGGACAGCCTTTTCCAGTGCCTCACCACCCTCTGAGTAGAATCTTCATCTAGTACAAGTTTCCCCTCTTTAAGTTTAAAATTGTTCCCCCTTGTCCTATCACTAACTCCCTGTGTAAAAAGTTGCTCTCTCTTTTTATAATCTCAATTTAAGTACTGAAATGCCACAATTAGGTGTCCCCAGAGCGTTCTCTGGCTCTTCTCCAGATTTTTTTGGTATGACCCTGTAGAAATCATAATTTGATTTCATAATAGAGTGACTCTCAGGAACAAGATTGAATTACAAGATCTCCTGAAGTTCTTTAACAGTGTTGCTCTGATTGCAGGTGGTCTTAGGGGATTTTAAATGGAAGTGGCTGTAGCTCCATGAAGCTGTAGCTACCTTCCCTCACTCAAACATTCTCTGTATCCATGCTAATACCACATTAAGTAATTTTGAGGCCAGTTTATTTAAACCACAGCAGTCAAAACAGCCAAAGCTAAATCAACATATACCCCTTCTCCATCTGCTTTAAGAATGTCTACACAAAAGATTATAACGTCTGCACAAAAGATTACTTATGTGCCTGAGACGTGTCCACTTTTTACAACTGTATCAGCTAGCCTAATGAGAGGTTTTATTTCTCTCTAAAAACCTTGCAGATTACTTAGGAGCAGCTTATACATAAGTTGTTCTGTGACCGATGTAATTAACGAAGTATGTGCTCAGTAGAGTTTGGATTTCAGAGTAATCTCTGATGTGGATTCTCTGATAACCAGTAAAGGATGAATTCAAGTCCTGTTTCTTTTACACAGCAGCCCACCTTTCACAACACTGCTGGAATTTACTGCATTTAAGACCTCTACCTCCATCTCTAAATTTAGCTTCAATCTACAAACAAGCACAAAAGCTGGTGGCATAAAGACACAGATAAGTGTGGCATGAAATGCTCCTGAAATGATGTATATATGGAACATGTCCTGTTTTGGTCTCAGGACTTTGCCACTACAAACAGAATAGGGAATCCACTGACAGGCTTCTGGTCATTTTAGTCAGTGCTTTCTTTATGTGCACTTCTGTGGTGTGTTTACCCTGGCTGGATGCCAGCTGCCCACAAAGCCTCTCTGACACTCCTCCCCTCAGCTGGGCAGAGGAGAGGAAATATAACAAAAGCCTTGTAGGTTGAGATTAGGGCAGGGGGAGATCACTCTCCAGTGACCATCATGGACAAAATAGACTCGAGTTGGGGAAATTAGTTTAATTTATAAGCAATGAAATCAGAGTAGGCTAGTGGGAAATAAACCCAAATCTTAAAACAACTTCCCCCATCCCTTCCTTCTTCTTGGACTAAACTTCGCTCCTTATTTTCTCTACCTTCCTCCCCATACTCCCCCTCTAGCAGCACAGGGACACTGCTCAGTTCATCACATAATGCCTCTGCTGCTCCTTCCTCCTTAGGAGGAGGAGGACTCCTCACACTCATCCCCTACTCCAGCATGGGTCCTTCAAATGGGGTGCGGTCCTTCAGCAAAAGCTGCTCCAGCATGAGTCCCCCACAAGGTCACAAGTCCTGCCAGTAAACTGCTCCAGCATGGGTTCCTCTCTCCTTGAGGCCACAGATCCTACCAGGACCCTGCTGCAGTGTGGGCTTCCCACAGGGTCACAGCCTCTTTTGGGCTTCCCCCGCTCTGGTGTGGGGTCCTGCACAGGCTGCAGGTGCATCTCTGCTCCACCATGGACCTCCACGGGCTGCAGGGGCACAGCTGCCTCACCATGGACTGCACCACAGGCTGCAGGGGAATCTCTGCTCCAGTGCCTGGAGCACCTCCTCGTTCTGCACTGACTTTGGTGTCCACAGGACTGTTTCTCTCACACATTTTCACCACTCTCTCAGCTGCTGTTGCACAAGGATCTTTTCCCCGTTTTTAACTATGTTATCCCAGATGTGCTACCACTGTTGCTGATGGGCTTGGTTTTTTCCTTGGCTTGGAGCCGGCCAGGGTTAGCTCTGTTGGACAGGAGGGAAGCTTTTGGAGGCTTCCAACAGAAGCCAGCCCTTGTAGCCACCATGCTATCAAAATCTTCCTGTGAAAACTCAATGCAATTTACCAAGGAGGAAGAAGTTCTCCCTATTCATGAGCTAGAATAACTGAAAATAGAAGAAAATTCAGACAAAGAAGCAAGGATGGAATATCTGGGATGGAAAGGATTCATGCTTGCATCTTTCAGCATGTTTGGTGTTGTGATTTAAGCACAGCTGGCAACCAAGCTTCACACAGCCCTCATTCACCCCACCCAGCTGGATGGGGAAAAAGAATCAAAATGGTAAAAGTGAAAAGCCTCATGGGTTGAGATAAAAACAGTCTAATAATTGAAATTAAATATATATATATAATAGCAGTAATAAATACCATAGTAATAGCAATGATAACAAATTAAAGTGAAATAAAAATAGAAGAGAAAAATGAAACCCAAGAAAGACAAGTCCATGCAAATGAAAACAATTGCTCACCAGCAACCAACTCATGCCCAGTCAGTCCCTGTGCAGTGGTTCCCCACACTCCAACTCCTCCCCCAGTTTTATATGCCAAGCATCATTCCATGTGTTATGGGCTATCCCTTGGGTCGGTTGGGGTCAGTTGTCCTGGCTTTGCCCCTTCCTCATATTTTGGGAACCCCCAGCCTCCTCAGTGGTGGAGTGGGGAGAGGAGTGGAAAAGTCCTTGACTCCGTGTTGGTACTGCTCAGCAGTAAGCAAAATGTCTTTTTATTACTGACATGGTTTCCTTCACAAATCCAAAACACAGACCCATATTAGTGACTTAAGAAAATACACTGGTTTTCAGCAGTGTATTTCAAACAATATTCACTCTATATGGGCAAAATTTATGAATGTTAACTGAGGGCAGCCTGGACAGAAGATACAGATTAGCCCACATAAATTTGAACTCTAAATGCCAAAGGTCATGCTTACAGGGCACAGTATATGAGGTTTGGTCTTAGTCTTTTGCGTGTACCTCTGTACCTCTGTACTGACCCACTACTGTAATATCTGCACTTAAATTTAGATATTAGCTCAAATTAGTAGCATCCTCATGTTGTTAAGTCAAACCACAGAACTCCATTTATTTGTCTCTTCTATTATTGTGAGGCAGGTTTCTATAGTCAGTGGAGACAGCAGTTCTCTAGTCAGGGGACAGTAGACACTTCACCTCAAGTGATCCAAGAGGAGGCAAATGTTCTGGTCAATTCTGCTGGTGGCTGAAAAGGTGATGTCAAACCCTGGGTCCACTTTTTCACCTTTAGGAAACCAGTGCCTATTTAAAGTGCCAAGTGCTGCTGTTGATTTTAATTTCTGCTTTGGAATGGTAAGAAGCACTTGACCAGATTTCGGGGGCACCTTCAAAGCACCTCCTTCTACCTGTGACTGACTGCACACTGTGGAGAAGAACCTGTAAGCAGAGGTTGCTCACTGCACAGCCCAGGGTTGGAGATACTTTAGTGCAGCATGAGCACGTTGCCAGTTTGAATGGTACAAACCTGCCACTCACTACAGCATGACATGCTAGATAGACTCATAGAGAAATAGGCTGGCTATTTTTGTGCATCACCTTTTCCTCAACAGACCTGATAACTGGTAAAAATAGCCTTAGAAATCTTCTTAGGAATTACTCAAAAAGAAGAATACCTACAACTATTTCTGACGTTATTCAGCAGTTATCTGATCAAAAAACAGGAAAGACACAAAGAGGTAACACTGGAACAGGAGTTCATAAACCTTACAAGTGAACCCATGAAACGTTTTGAACCTATGTCTTCCACTTTTTGTATTATCTTACCACATCTAACTACTTATATGTAGAAGGGCTTTTTCATCGTACAGCTTTTCCATTCAGGTCACTTTGATTCCTTGTGGAAGCATCTGCCTACTGGCTGTATGAAGTCTGGGAAGACTACTTGAGTAGTCTGAGTTCAGCCTGATAGAGCAAAGATCACATTTTTAAAACAGCAAGAATAGCATTTGGGGCACTGAGACTGGAAGTTTCAGTAGCTTGAAAATCCCTACATAAGTCAAAATCAATCGGCCAGCACAAATGACAGCATTAATCACTACATGGCCCCTAGAAATAAAACTATATCTACTTCTCTGGTAAAATTACTCAGTTTCAAGTTTTTTTATTAGAACAGTTTTTCACAAGTCCCAATGATATCCATGTAAGTACACAACTGCAGTTGTCCAGCAGGGAAGGTTTTGAGGTGGCTTTCTTATTATTTATTTTTATCCTGTCAATTCTGTTAAAAATTTCACAAAAAATGTTTGCACATGTTCTGAAAATAAACTGAGTAAACACAGGTTCTCCTGCAAGATATGTCTTAACATAAATCAAAAACAGTTCTTTGTGTCTGTACCCTGTAATGAGAAGAATATTCAAGAGAGATTTTCTATGGATCTGTGCCATTATCAAATATACAAAACCAAGTTATAGTGGCGTTGATGAGTAACCTCTGTTCCTTCTTATAGCAAAGCTGTTCCAAATTAATTAATAAAATATTACAATGGAAAGAGTGGAAGAGTAACACTTTGAAACAGCTACTGACAGGTGATTTTTCTCCACTGCAAATCTTTCAGCAGCATATTTTCACCAGTTTCACTAATTTTGCAATTATAAGTGCAATAAGACTGATAAGGAAGCCAACTTATTTTAGGACTCTGAATTTCACTGAGTTTTGTTTTGAGGCTGTTGAAATCTTCAAGGAAGTCCCTGCTGTGTTCCTAAAGTCAAGCACAATTCAACCTGAATGAACCTGAATGACTTTAAGTCATGATTTTTTAAATTAGGTTTTAATAGGTTTATTTTAATACATCCATCCATGTACATATATATATATCCATAAATAAATATGCATAAAATATGCATATACAGAAATGCATATGTATGTGTTTGTTTGTGTGTGTATGTACAAATATATTTCTGTATATGAAATGAAAATAACTCATGAGTATAAAAAATCAGGAAATTAAACATTTGGTAAAATAATAATTTGTAGTTTTCTCAGAAATTGTTAAGCAGCAGACCACAATGCAGTAATTAATACTACTGATGGGCATCAAAAATGTTTCAGGATGAGTGCAAATTTTCAGGGATAATATCAGTGAACCATTTATCTAAGATCTTTGCAACTATGGGAATTATGAGTTCCGTGCCATAGCAATATGGAGGGAAGTGCTGATATAAGAAAGGATCAGCTGACAGCCCAGTAACAATTTTAAAAATCAAGATGACTTTCCACTGTCTGCTGTATGTTATGTTCTGGAAAATCCTATTCTTTACACTCAAAAAGTGCCATTAAATTCTTCTATAATTCTCCTATACAAATTCTTCTATAATTAGATAGTCACTAAAAATTCAGGAAAATTTTCTTTTCTCAGACTAAGGCTTATATAGAGAAAGCTTCTTCACAAATCAGAATCAGAACAGTGCCAGACACACTTAGTGTATGTGATAGCCACATGATGAGCACTGTGGGCAGAAATAGAATTTGTTACAGTGAATTTAGCATTTCAGGTAAAACTTTCCTTGGAACTAGCTAGAAACTTTTTTTTAATGTAATATTAAATAAAATTAAGTTTGGTTGTGTCATGGGAAATGTAAACCGTAATTAATAAAAAGAAACTTGCAAGAATTAAACACACTCTATCATACATAACTCTGATACATTCCATTAGAAACATAGTATTTCAAAGATCTGATGTATAAAAAGACCAGAAAAAAAAAGAGTCTTTGTTTTCAAGTGTTGGTTTACTACAGTTGTGTTCATCAAAATAGAACAGCTTCTGCACTGTTTACTAACCTGGACCCAGATAATTATAACTGAGCTTTCATTATGTGTATTGTACTTCAGAGTGTCTGTTACTGCTCTATTAAACAAATTGCTACTTCTGAGTATAACAGCAAAATTAAACACGGTTCCTGCCAAAAGTCATTGATCTGTCACACATGCTTCATAACTTGTTTTGCAATTTCTACAGCCATGAAGTTAAAGTTTCATTTGAATACAGTATATACCCTTGGTGCTGCTGTAATTAGAGCATTGATTTTACATCATTGAGGACTGTACAATGGTTCTCATTGATTTCAATGAGTAAATCAAAAAGACATTTCTTGATGTAGTAGGTCTCTCAAAAACTTAAAAATAGAGAAAAAATATTGATAAAGAAACTGTATGGCAACTATAAACAGTTATAAAATCAGTCTCACATATTAACAATTTAGAGAGGCTGAAGAATTACCTGGTAGTGCCCAATAATTATCTTTTTTCCCTCCCTTTTCCTTTCCTCCTAAAGCAGGCTGTTTTTTCCTTTTAAATGCAGATGAACACACATAGAAAAGGTGTAATCTCAAGGGGGGAAAAAAGTACGACTAAAATTATCTCTTACTTTCTCTCTTTATAATTCACATTAAAAAAAAAACCGCAACACTCTGGTAGAGAAACAAACAGACATTAACACTAAAAAGGTACTGCATTAAAGGTTTCTGAACTTCAGTTATCCCCTAGTAAGTCTCACAATGCCCACAAAATACACACAGATCTTTAAGTCAGTGCAGGTGCTCAGACTTTTCTCTCTGTAAGAAGTCACACTGGCTATTGGTGGAAATAAGGAACTACTGACCTCTGGGTCTAAACCAGAAAAAAGATATAATGAAACTAAACCAACTCTAAACACCAGACTTCATGAAGACTCTCAGGTAGTCAAAACCAGCTCTAAATGGACCTCTAACTATTAAACATGAGGAAAATAATTTTCATGGAAGTATGTCTTACCGTAAGGGCCTTACTTTAATATTTTCTGTACTAAAGGTTTCATAAGGTATAAAAATGCTTGCTTGTAATAATAATACAATTACATCTGATTTTTAAATATATCCAGCATGATGATATTTAAATGAAATGTGTGAAAAAGACACAACCAAGCTCAAAACTTTTAATGTGTAATAGTTAGTACTAGTAGCTCAGTACAACAATTGTGTTCTTTAATGGTTGAACAGTGTACAGTGAATGCTGGAGAGAAACCTTTTCACTCATGAACCAAGCCTAAGACCAGACACTTCACAAACAGGGACTCTGTATTAAGGAATCCTGATGAATTCAGGAGTCCTAACAAACTCAGGAGTCATTCTCTATTCAGGATTCCTGTTCAGGAACCCTAATGAAATGAATGAAACTCTGTGTGTCTGTGTGAAAGAGTCAAGGGAGCTCCT